>CM076187.1:63641800-64891800 GCA_038277355.1 Encarsia formosa | reverse complement strand
ATGTTGAATTTGTATAATAATAGTGGAACCTAAATAACTCTGGACAATGTAGTTGTACCTGCTGCTGTCAAGAACTAATGACAATGCATTTATTAAAACTACCGAGTTTTATTTCTCTGTTTAATTTACAAAATTCAATTAAAATTTCAGAAAATTTCGAACAACGAGGTTAATTAAAAAGGACTATTATTCACGCGGGCTTTTATTCAAAAGCAGAGAAGTCTCGGCCGTAAATTAGTCCAATAAAACATTTCTTATCTCGGAGAATCTCGAAAAAGGTACCCGGAATTAAAAATTAACCCAGTCACTTGAAATTATCCTAGTCAAAGTTTATACTTTTGAAATATACATGAAATTTAAATACGTGTTTAATCTTCCGAATGCATAAACATGAGTTTTCTCTAACGTTTCTCATTAGAGTCGCTACGAAACAAGTTACGACCCCTCAAAAGCTCTTGTAAAACGAAACAAGAATGACACAAACATAGTTTGCAACCCCATATGTTTGAAAATTAAGAATTAATGTTTTGAAAAAGTCTTCTTAGGTACAGTGTAGTTGAACGCCCTTTATTATTTCTTAGGGAAACATGCTTACTTTATTTTTTGCACCTTAAGGTACGAGTAATGGCAGCGTCACGCGAGCCCCGCGGAGCGAGAAGAAATTCCTATACTTTGGCTTGCGTACGATTGGCACATGCCACCGGTCGGTCGGTCGGTCGGTGCAGCAACGTCAGCTGCGAATCGCGCATGCACTGCTGTTGCTTCTCTCGAGCCGGCATTCCTCGAATCACCCCAAGGATACGAGCGAGCTCCGCGCGGTGTAAAATTTTTACAGCTAATATAGGGGCCCCCGTCTTCGATGATTTTAATCGTCGGCTTTCAGAATTGTAGACCGCGAGGTTGACTCTTATTTATTACCGGCTGTTTTTACATTAACTTGATTCGGCTCTGGTTTGCGGAAAAAAAAAAAATAGCAACTTAATAATTCCGGAATATTATCTACTCTCCGCTGAAATTTAATAATTCATAAAATTTTAGGTAAAGTGGTTAATAATGATGGTAGGAAAATTTAAATTCGAAAGATCTAGGATAAGTTACACCATATACATCAGGCAAGTGAAACCAAGCAACTGCGCTGACATACATTATACATTCAAATTGATCGAGAGATTGTGGGAGCAACCAACCCCGTATTGCGTGCGAGCACTTTTAAAATTTTTCACCCGGAAAAATGCTTCTGATATTAATTTGATCATTTACTTTGCGTTGGTTTGTACGCGCAGGGGTGAGTTAAGGACTCTTTATTCAATTATCCATGTTAAGCAAGGACTCGCCCTTTGAGGTTTTTATTTAAATGATTCTGTTATCTTCAGTGCGTCAAAAATTTTACTCAACATAAAATTTTGGCCTTTGTATATATTTTATTATCCTTGACCCATGATGTCAATTTTTAACAGTGAAAACGACTCTTTATGAAAAAAGAATGATTGGAGTATTAAGTGTGCTTGCTCCTAAGAAACACTGTATTTTTTTCATAAATAATTGTTTTTCACTGTTAAAAAAGTAGTATGACATGAGGAAATGGTGGAACAAATTTTTTGAGCGTGACCCTTATACCTAGTCAGCTGTTTCTTTTATTTTACTTAAAAAAAATAATAATAATAAATTGAACAAATCACAATGATTCTTGTAACTAATTTCCAAAGAAAAAAAAAGAATTGGACAAATATACAGGTATTTACTTTTGTTCTCAAATCAAAACAACATACTTTAAATGAAGGGCCAGCACGTTGTCTAAAATAATTAAAAAGAAGAATCAAAGAGCGTGCAGATGTCCGTAGAGCACAAAGCACGAGACTTGGCGATCGCTGCAGTGCAATCCAATTGCGTAGTATCGAAGTTAAACTTCGCAAAGCGTCGACACAAAAGAAACACAGAGAAAGAAATACCAACAAGAGGTAGGAAGTAAATTAGAGCTCGAGAAAACTTCAATCTTGGCACAGTGGGACAAAAGAACATAAAAAAGCGTCGAAGATACTTCTTCTTTCCGAAGAAGAAAAAAAGAAAGAAGGAGCGAGCTCGCGCGCGCAAGATGATGAGAGGGAGGACGAGGAGGAGGAGGAAGAAACACATGTCCGCTGGGTGCTGGCTCGTGCCACGTGATATCTATAAGTGGGCACCGCTGCAGCTGGCTTTTTTTAAAGCTTCGGCTGAAGAGGAGGAGAAGAAAGAAATGAGCAATCGAGAAACCCCAGCCCCCGATGATTCTTTCTTCTCGGTCTAAAGAAGTCTTCTACTTTACTGCCCGCCTGCATTCGCTGGTGCCAATATGCAGTAAGCTGCGAGGTTGTTGAGGTGCCGGAAAATCTAATTTGCAATATATACTTTACGCAAAGTCGTCAGATGAATTTCTTTTTCATTTACGCCTTGTTAAAGTTTCAGAAAATTGTCAAACAGAAAAAGGAGAGCCGTAAAGCGGAATATTATTAAATCCGTGGCTTCCTTTGATTGCTTTTTTAAAATCTTTTGTACTCCGAGGTTGCACCTGCTTCTTCCCTGTTCCGAGAATAAAAAAGCTTTGTACTTTTTAAAATAAATCGTACCAGTAAAGTACGAATTGTTTTTTTTTTTGTCCAGACACACTACGCGATCCAAGAAATATTGCGAACCACGGAAGTTTAACAGCAGAATCTTAGCAGTCGCCTCTCTAGCGATCTGAAGTATTCTCTTTCGTCGTCGCGGCCAGACATGAGCTCAGCACAAAGATTTCTGGCATCCGATGTAAGAAAAGCCCCCAGCGTGCATGCGTGTGCATCCTGACGGCAAAGCGTTCCGCGAAATTCGCTGAGATGTACAAAGACGTATCGTCTCTGGAGTTTTATGTCCTCGTTTTTTTGGGAACTTTATTATACTTACATATACTCAAACGTGTGTATCACGTGTACGAGATTAATTGTACATTTTTTTATCTCTTTTTTTTTTTTTCGATTTGTTAATTATTATGCTGCATATAGCGATCTTAATCGTCGAGTGGCTGTGTGATAAGTTTTTTTTTACCAAATGTTACCTTTATCGGCGACAAATTAAATTCTTGGCATTCCTAAGGACGTAAACAAAAAGTTTTTTGTATCAGGTTTATCAGAGTGTATGAAGGAAAATGAGAAAAATTAATTTTTGATTAAATAAATAATACGTTAAGTCGTTATCTCGAAATTCCTCTTATCTTAAATATCATGAAATAGATACAAAGTACAATAAATTTTTTGTACTTGCTATCTTCTGGAGTTTGGATAAATTTTTTACTAATTAAATTTTCTTTTTTTTTTGTTTTAGGTAAGCGAAATTCAAAAATCCGATGAGCAATACTACTTTACAAGTGCGTAAGTAACTTAACAACCAATTATGACTGAAACATTGAATTAAACTTATGATTGTCAGTCAGACGAAGAATGTTATTTTCGGGTTAATCTGTTCTGACTTACGTCCTGGAGCTTGGCGAGTTACAGTACAATATGCGAGTCTTTCATTTCTTTGAATGAATAACAGCCCAAAAAGAAAGAAGCCTGCCGAAAATTCATAAGAAAGTATAAAACAATAACAAGGATGAATAAGTAATACGAGAAAGAAAGGTTTGCGTGCGCACGTTGCAATGTTGCATTATACACCTTTGCCTCAATTTCGAGCATCTGCCAGTATGATTTCGTTCCCTTATTAGAACCTCGCGACTTCCTTGAGGCTCATTACGCGCGTACAAAAAAATAAGTATCAAAAGAGCTAATGTATCATGTTTCACAAAAGCAATCTCAAGCTGTATTATACCTTGTTAATTAACTCGAAAACAAAAAAATAGGGGGGTACGTAATTCTATCAAAAATTCAATCTCAAACTTTTTGATTCTCAATTAGTCTCTTGATTCAACATTATCGACGACAGTTTATTTAGAGCAAGATTCAAAAATTTGTCGAAGCTATCAGCATGCAGACTGTAAACCAAACATCGTGTTATTTTACATTTTTAATCGTTTGTTTTTTTTTTTTTCATTCATTTATTTTAAAACCTCTTTAGCATAAAAGCTCGCGTAGATTTCCCACAACCGATAAGCGTGGATTTTACAACATAATAACTTATTTTAAATATTCATTCGTCGTAAAAAAAAGCGCCGTAAAAAAGAAGAAGATGAAGAAAAAAAAGGTATCCGTAGATTCCAATCGTCGAGGAAGAAAAGCGAGGGGGTGCCGGTGCGGTGGTGGCACGAGCCACACTCGCACACACACACATTCGGAGCCGAAAGAAAAGAAAAGAAAAGAAAAAAAAAAGCTCAAAGAGGAGCAGTGTAAAGTGGGGGTGGGGGCCACGTGACCGGAAGGAGAAGAAGGAGGAGAGAGACGCGGGGCACGCGTCGGTCGCGCGCGCGCCCTCCACCTGGCGCCTAACCTGGCATCACCTGCTCGCCTGCTCGACTGCCTGCACCAGCTCGCTTCTTCTTTTTTTTCTTTTTTCATCATCCTCGTAGTTTTTTTTTTTTTTTTTTTTTTTTCATTTTTGAGTGCAACCCAGAGAAATTTCAAGCGAGAGTAAAAATTCTGGAGGTTCAAAATTTTAAGCGAGCAAGAGTTTTTGAGAGATTTTATTTCTTCACTTTTTCTTACTCAGATTAAAGTTAGACCAAGATTCATGTAGAGCTTCGATGGTTTTGGTACCCTAAGTAAAGACCCAAAAATTGTCAGCCGAGTTCAAGTCTTTGCCCACCTCAGTCGAGTTTGAAAAAAAAAAGAATTAATTATGTCGGTTCCGTCTTTCGTTTAAGAGGGTAAAAAATCACGTAATTCCAGCACCGCAGCCTGCAGCTTGACGATTAAACGCAAGGTAAATAGACGCAAGTACGAAAGGTGTGCGTAATAAGCGCGTAGCAGCCTGCCTGCTGCCGAACGTCAGCACCTGCCCTCGGCAATATAACGCACCCGCCCTCGGCTTTTATCCTGACGCTCGTTATCACGAAAACAGCTTGGACTTATCGCTGTACGTTTGAGATCTGACGAGTTTCTACGAGATTCCTCATAGAAGAATGTACTTTTTGAGTATAATTTTTCTAATACTTTTTTACCCCAAAAAGTTCGGTTCTAGTGAGGCTTAAATCAAAAATAAAATAAGTACCGATCGCAAGATAACAATTAGGGATTTTAAGCGTACGCGTATCATTCAATCGTTTACATGTGGTAAAAGCTTGTAAAAAGTAAAATATGCGTGAATCCAAAAGCGTTAACACAAAAATCCTGCTAAAAATAACCATGCAGGCCCCCTTTTTTGTTTAAAAAAAAAAAAAAAAAAAAAAAAGCAAGCCCCACGATTTCCATAAGGGATCTTTGGAATAAAAAAAAAGCCCGCTGCCCCACCTGGTCTACGAAACTTGCATAAATAAATCAAATATTCATCTTTGAAAAAAGGTGAAAAAAGAAGAAGTAGCCTGGACAACCTTATACGCAATAATAATAAGATCGACAATAAAGATGGTTGAACGCGTGCCCCTTCCCGATTATCGTCATTATAAGGAGAGCCCGCACCTCCCCTCGGCGGCACGCGACCCAACCAGCAGCGGCAGATGCTGCTTGCCTCGGTGTATATTTTAAGGATTCGGGGGCCTCGACTTTTTCTAAATAGCGGTCCAGGTGTTCTCTCTCTCCTCGTTTTTCTTTACTTTGTGCGCGCGCGTACGTACGTATGTGTGCGAGCGCGCATTGTCCTGCGGGGGAATATCGATTTTGGGGCTCCAAGAGGACATCGCGGCTCTTCTTTGACTAATTTCGGATTACCTGGGGTCGGTACACTGCTAAGTAGCCGCTTGGAAAATTATGTCCTGACAAGTGTGCGCAAGGCTTGAGATTTATTGTCCTTCGTGGTTGACGCAAGGTCGATCTATCCCATAATGTTTCGTACATAATTTATATCAATTTCTTTTTTGTTGGTACTGCGTACAGTAATCGTTACTATAAATTAATTCACATTTTAAACTATTTTAGTCGCACTGCAGCTTATGCAAAGCTTATCATTTTTGAAACGTCACCAGCGTTATAAGCTTCAAGATCTGATAAGGATGTAAAATTGGACACGAACAGTTGAAAATTAGGCCTGCGGGTTAATTTAAAAGGTCGTATAAGCTTAATGATGAAACTTGTAAAACTTGACAGGATACAATTGGATAAATAAAAAGCCTTTCCGGCACCTGTTTAACAAGCTCGTAAATTTTGATTACATTGTTTGAACTTAGCAGGTGACCAAGGAACCGAAAAATGATTTCGAATTAAAAAGTTTCGAGCACGCCGAAGCGGTTGCCGAAGCGTGCAGAACAACCAGTAGTACACTACGGTATCTTGTGTATTTAACTTCAAATGCGTTAACTGTACTGCAAGCCGTTTACTCGCAAACTTAATCCTGCGGTGCCAATTAAAGCATCCGGTTTCGTTCTTACTTCGTTATCAAGGGGCTTTTTTTCAGACCCTTTTCTTCAACTTACTTCATAATATAATTTACCAGACTTTGTACTTGAAAAATTTTTTCCTCAACCGGGTCAATTTTTGTATTTGACTCGAGTGTTTTTTAAGAATTTTTTAATGAATTTAATGGTGGTTGAAAACGTCGTTTCTCACTTTTAAAAATTTTAAATGATTTGTGGGTGGTGTAACGTCCAACACCTTTTTTAAAAACGTTCAAACCCAATAGTATCGTAGTAAAAATCATTATCAACGTCGCAGAAATAGTTAAAAGCTATTCTAACGTATAGGTTATCGCGAATACCCCCGGAAGCCCGCATGCAGAACAATTAACTCCTGAAAAATTAAATTTTATTCGGAAAAAAAAGAAGGGGGGTCGGTTTTCTTTATCGAAGGGAGGCCTTCGATCTTCATAAAAAATCCATGGACTCCGGGCAATAAAAAGTCAGAATTTATGCACGCGAATGGTCCCAAAGCGATAGAGGCGGGTCCCGCAGGCACGTGACGATCTTTTACATATACGCGGGAATAAGAATAAGCTTTGTTGCGGGCTGCTGCCTTCGTTTCATAGTTTCGAGTTTAAAGCATGCGGGGGTGGATTATTCATAATATCGGCGGGGGTAAACGACAGATGCCGGGATTTTTCGTGCTTTACTGCGGCCGCGGCGGTCCCGGAAGATGAATGATGAACTAAGGCTTTTCTAGTGAACCATGCGGATGCTCTTTTTTCCTTATGTTAATGAGATGAGCTGTACCATAAATTTTGATGTTGATATCTGATAAATTCTTAATTTGTGTAAGTTATGAAATTACATAACCTTGGTTTGACGTAGTCATGTTAATTACAAGGCAGCGGTATTATTAAATTAATTAAAGTGTTAGATGGATTTTTATGGTTCCGAGTTTGAGCTAGTTTACAGCGCTTGTAACGCGTCACTTGTTTTATCAAGCTACGTGCATACGGGCAAGGGTCAAAGGTAACACGCAATTTTAGGGAGTCGACGCTGTTCGAACGCACGCGTGCGCCCCACAAACTTTGTTCGACGTCACTTCGTACGCTCCAGCATCGATCCACGAAGACGAAGAATTTTCCTCAAATCGGGTCCTCCGTTTTTTTTTCACCTGCAGTCCGAGTACGATTACATCAGTTCGGCATGCGTGGGTTTTTATGTTTATGACGAGTAGCAGCGAAAGGTTTTTGTGCGACGAGAGCTTGAATGGCTACTTTATTTTCGAACTGAGATCTTTTTTTTATTGATAGGTGAGGTAAAAAAAACTTTTTTCTTTCTATTTATTAACTTTCATCCAGTCACGATGAAAATGCTCTCAGCGTCCTCAGAAATATTTTTTGCCTTGGGAAATGAAAGTACTTTGACTTTTTCTTTTCTAATTTAGTGACAATGACTATCTATTTTTATTTAAGTTAATCCTTTATGGAATTCTTTTTACCATCAAATAATTTTCATCTAAATTTGGGTAAGGGGTATTTTTTACGAATGACGAATCTGGACTCAGAGTTCATATAATTCTTAGATAATATTTCCCAAAGTTTCGTCAAAATTTTCGGTTTGAATGTAAATTTTAGTCAATAAAAATTTTTCTGCTGCAGCTAATCGTTATCAATTTTGTGGATTACTCGCAATCGGTTGGCTGATTTTTTCGATGATTTACTACAGTATATGTATAAGTATACATACTTGTAAAAAAAATTTAACCCAAAAGTTTATGGTTAAGTCTGATATTTGATTTACTGCGGCCACTTGTAAGAACTCGCGAGTGAGTAATAGATGTCTTTCTAAATTTTCGAACTTTATCGAGGTTTCAGTAAAACTTGCATAAACTTTTCCTTCTGTTATACGAGTAAAGCCTAAGAAAAGCAGAAAATTAATTTTACTCAAATATTTGTACGATCAAATAAAACTTGTAAACAAAAAAAAACTCAAAACTTTGCTTTTGTTTGATTAGAAAGGGGTTTAAACTTCATAATAAAAATTCAATTCCTTTGAAGGTATAATAAAATTTGCTCTATTATACTTACGACCCTTTGCCCTTTTCCTTAAAGTTCTTCCTTAGATTACCGATTTTCTGAACCGTTCACAATATCACTATTTTGCTCTTAAATATTTCTTTACATTTATTTTCCTCAAAATTTTTCCCTCAACAAATGAAAAAAATCCGATCCAATTAAAAAATTGACGACAAGTAATGTATGTTTCAGTATCAACAATAATAATTTAAAACTTCATGAAAAAAAAAAAAAACATGATTTGTGAATAATTCCAGTAACTTTCTTCTCGAAACCATTCAAATATTGCGTCAATTTCATCAGCCCTCCCATGCAGCTGCGAACGATAACGCACAAAAACAAATCGCGGCGTTCTTTCGGTGGCCTTGGCGCTCCGCTCCGTGTGTGTACACTCAAACCAAAAAAAAAAAAAAAAAAAAAGTGGATTCGTTACAAATGCAGCGGTTATCGGGTAAAGGTCGGACGGACGGATGTGATGCACATAGAGCCGAGCTTTTACATTTACCGGGTGGCATGTATCATGCGTTTACGCTTTGAGGCGTGCGTGATCGATAAATACGCGACGACGAGGTGAATGAAACACAGTCCGGTGGACTTTGTGAATGAATTCGTTATCTGCTGGCTAACGCAGTTTTTAAACGAAGGGAGGGGGCAATGATAATGATTCGTGCACGGCGACGTTTATTTTACTTTTTTTTTTCGTTTTTTATTCAAGGTTTTTCGGTGCACCAATCGGTCTTTGATTTTGGCTCTTTTTCCTTCTTTGCTCGAGGAGAAAGTGTTTACCGATGATTTAATATTTTTTATTTCTTGATGAGTACTAAATTTTACGCTTTTTAAATAAAATTTCTTGAAAAATAAATAATATTTTTTTCAAGAAATTTCAAACAGCCACCGAAACTCGTATAACTCCTCAAGGTTATGATAACTTGTGAGAAAGGTTAGAAAAAAAGAAGATGAAATAAAGACGAGCAGTGAAATCATTGACGTTACGCCGGTCGCTTCTCCTCTCGAACTTACAAGTATAAAATTGGAATCGAAATGTTAAATTAGAGTCTTCTTTTATCGATCGGCTCGCATGAATAAATTTAGTGTTTTGTATCAGTAAAAACTCACTCTTTTATAAACTTTCGTAACCAAAAAAAAAAAAAAAAGTAGGACCAGTGTTAAAAATCGTAAAGCAGAAAAGCTGAATGAAAGATGCGCGGGGGCCAACAGAAGGGGGCGCCGTAGTAATCAACAAGACAATGTGTAACCGCTAAAAATACACCATCATCTTTTTTTTCTCTCTCTCTCTTTCCGCTCGGCCTTCTCGAGATCGAGGTCGTGCCGTTGGATGTGTGCGTATGTTCTTTATACCCAGTCCCGAAAAACTAAGAGCGCTTCGCCCCGATAAAAACGCTTACAAAGAGCAAACCCGCGCGCGGAACTTATTTCGTGAACTTTGCGCGCCCCCCCGACTATCTCTTTTATCGCGGTGTAGCGGATGCAACGTTGATTTTGACAAAAAATAAGCCCAAATCATAAATATTAGTCAATATGACACTCATCGATGGAAATCCATCTGAGAAAATACACTATAGCGTATTTTCATGTCTTTTTTCAGTGAAACTTGAGACATGATAAAACCGGATGTCGGGTGACACACTCGTGTCATCTCAATAACTATTGATAATTTATAGATTTCGTGACGCGATATTGCGAAAGACTTGGTGAAAATCCACCGGTTGAATCATCTCGGTGACGAGCTAGGCAGAAATTTCATTACACATACCTAGCTACCGCGGAAAGCGCTGATTCACCGCTCGCGACAATCGCATGTGCGAGGACTTCATCCGCGCTCCGGTAATTTACTTATCCGGTCTCTGACCATACCTTGACAATAAGACATTGAATACTTTCGTGAAATTTTTTTATCGAGAAGTGGCTTGAACAGCTAAATGCTTTTTCCTAGACTCTAATCTTTCCAACAAGTTGATTTTTAACGGAATGCTTGGAAGATTATTAACTAGTTTTTGATCTCAAGTGCTGTTCATTGAAACTTGAAGTCTAAAAAATTAAAGTTCTTACTATTTATTTTTTGATGAATTTTAAAAAGCAAGAGTAAAGATAACAAAATTCTCGATAAAATATCCTCTGTCACACTACGAGCGTATTTTTTTTAAATTTAATCAGTTGATAAATAATTCAAAAATTAATCTACCGCTTAATGTTAATACGCGATAGGTAAAAGTATCAAAATATGCATTCGTGCGAGCGAAAACTATTTATCTGATAATTTATTCGTCATCTTTTTATGTTGTTTAAGCTACGAGTTCCACACTTTTTTTTCTGTGGAAAAACTTCGTTAATCTTTGTTCGGGATGTGGCTTTGCGTCAAATTAATCGGTATATCTCGTTCTAAATTCCGACTATGTTTACTTATTTTTTCTTTTATTCTTTTCGTGCATCGCTGCAGATATGGTCAAGCGTTTAACTTTTTCTGCTCGCGCACACGACATGAATTATTAATCCCGATAGCTGCCAATTTTCTGATGCACGTGGATTTTCTCATAATCGAATTGGTATGCTTTTGCTCAAGAGTTTTATAGCTTCGAAGAAAATCAATGACACGGATCGTTGCGGACACCCACACGAAAGCTCTAGAGTTTTCTGACGTGATTGGTCATTTGCTAAAATAAATATATCACTCGATTGTACGGATTATCATTCCATTTTCCAACATCGACGCAGGCTACCTTTAGTCTAAATATTGTCCTACGAGTACTTCGATTGTTAATAAGTTTAATGTGTGGATACGACCGAATTGTTCACACCTTCCTCTTCCGCTCATCTTCAAACTATCTTAGGCATCAAACAATGCCAGATCAGACACCAGCACCCAAGTGTACTGACCGTGCCAAACTTCCCTTAACTTTGCCGATCGCCCGAGGTGCTTACTCGACGCATCGCCAAGATGTCGGTTCATCAAATAGATATTTGCCCAAAACCGAAATCTCACCGGAAAGTTAACTGCATCTGTTGCAAAAAAAAAAATTAAATTTTATGCAGTAGCTTTTACAATTTTAAAATATATTTTGAAGTCGTACTAAAATTATTCAAATTATTTATACAGAAATTTTTTTTTGTTACAGGTGAGTCACAGTACCATTGCATAGCTTTACTTCAACAACGTAAGTAAAAAAAATACAACTCAAAAAAAAGTTTACTCAAAGAATATCCATTTACTTACGATTTCTCATTAAATTACTTTTATACTTCCAAATACTACCCTTCAGCAATTGAAATCGTACATAGTTCGTGAAAAGAATAAATACATAAGTTACGTATTAGCATTGATTGACCGATTGAAAAAGTTTTGACACCAAGAAGACGGGGATCGATGTGGAATTCGTAACTTAGCGCCGCTTCGGTGCACTCGTGTGTGTGTGCGGGGGGAAACAAAGACCCGAACGAGAGTGTACGAGGGCGCGAAATAAAGCGTGCATTGTGGCTCGTGACTTTTGTCAAGCAAATCATCCCATCGCCTTTCACACTCGCGGCTTCGGCCCATTCTCACGTCGGTCTCTTAATTTGAGAAGGCGCCAGGACCCATTCCTTCGATTAATCATCCTCGATTATCATTGTTTTCATGGCCATCGATCCCCCTTCCTCCTCGAAAATTCGACTTTACGATCAATGAAAAATCTACGAAAAGCAAGCGCTTGGGAAAAAAATAGATGATTCAATTTTATAATTTAGCACGTGCTGGCGCGCTCGAGTCTCCAGTTTCAATCAAACTCGGCTTATGGAGTTATGAAGAGGATTCCGCGAATCCTCGTGTCGCTTGATTCACAAAATGCATTCCCCGCGCAACCACTGTTTGCCGCACAGCACGGAACAAGATGAGGAAATAGACCAGAATTGGACTGATGTGTTAACCGAGAGCATCGGAGCTACATTTACGATCTTTTGAAGATTAGTTATATTCAAATTGATCGTCGGAAATTTTGTGAAAGTTTTCCCTTCGATTCGAACGATCATTGATTGAAACCATCGTCTCCGTAAAATTAATTTACTGTCAATTAATTTGAAAGCGGTGTCTCATTAGATCGTCAAAATTCATAAACATTAATTTAAGCAAAACGTTTAGCGCTCACAAATATTAAACCCTCTCGTTGGAGGAGCCTGGGAAGGGATGAGGCCAACGCTCGAATCAAATTCCGCTCTACTACATCTTACGCTCGCGCGCGAAAACTTCCCAGCAGCAACAGCTCGAGCTTAACTGCTCGCTTAATTGGTAATTAATTTTAATTGATAATTCCACCCTACCCCTCCCACCTCCTCGACTTTCCCTCGGCGCTCGACGCGTAAAGTCATCTCAAAAGCGCGTCTCTTGACACTTAAGCTCAGTTGAACAAATAAGACTTGATCAATTAGTTGCCGGTTTTTTTTTTTTCCAAAAATTTCACTGCGCAGTTCTGGAGTTTACCCTATGAATTGTACAATTTTTAAAACTAGCTAAACTTTTTAAGCTTGCAAAATTTTTGATGCAATGGTTTTCAGGTTCAATTTTATTTTTACAAAAAAAAAAATCCATTCGAGCTTTCACATCAGCTCAAGTCAACCTGTTGCATTTGTTCGACTCTCATATCTGTAGCTTGGTTGAGTTCAAAACTTTTGTTATTCACTGTTTTCGTTGATTTATTCATAAATTTTTTTGCTAAATTTAGAATTGAATATTTTCTAAAAAAAAAATTGTAAAACTTTATTCTAATCCCTGTATCAAAATTACTACTATATGTGAAAATGATTAAACAGTCACAACATACAAGAATGCCACCAGTATTTTATGATTTTCCCTTTTGTTATGGGATATATTGTGATCAATGATTGAAAAAAATTGATTGCCACACTTTGGACATGTAGTTCTTAAAAGCTCTGGTCTGGTTCGCTCGGTCAAATTTTTTTATCCCGGCGACTGTGTAGCTCGTGCCCCAGACGTTTGGCCCGATTTAAATAGCCCGCTTGAAGCCGCCGTCGCCATCGATCCGAATTCCGTTGAAGCTTTTGAGTTTTGCGCGACTAGCCACCGCATGCCCTGCACGGACTCAAAGATTCTGTCTACCTAACTTTATCTTGATTCATGTACCGGCTGACTGTTCCTCCGTCTAACTTTTATCGATTTCGAAAATGTTACATTTTTTACGATAGATCGATCATTGTAAGTAATGGATTTAGATGTTCAAATGAGATTTACAGAAAATTCTTAAACAATTCAGTGCTATTTGAGTCGAATTATCTCGTGAGACAATTACAGATAAAAATATAGTCGAGCTAAAAGTAATGTAAGTTTGCATTTTTTTTATCTCTCTTACGTAAAACGTTTAGAAAAATTAATTGCCATACAAAATGTTACAGTATCTTAATGTTCATCAGTGCGTCATCATAAATGAATTGATAAAAACGACGTTACCTATCATTTTGTCAAAATGTTCCATGAATTGCAGATTTCATTTTATAAAATATTACACAGAAAAATAAATGTTTTGATTTCTGTTAACATATTTCCCCAAAACTGTATTAAAAAGTGAATTGAATTTCAAATTTTTTAGTTCAAAAAAATTAAATAATTTACAATGCAATAAAATATTTATTGCTTATCACACTTGGTATTCGATAAAACTGCATATAATCGTGATTAAAATCATGGAATTAGCATTGAAATTTATGAAGTAAATTTTTTGCATTCCAAAGAGCAAGGATATGAAAGAAATGAATAACGCGTTTAATTTGCAATCAAGCATTTCAAAGTAAACACGTAGCTATCTAGATCTGTAGAATTTGAAAAAAAAAAAACGTTAAAATCGCCGAGCATGCAATTATTAAAAATGCTACGTATTTCTGCAGTAAACAATCGAAAACAAATTAAATCAACCGAGCGTAATAAACCAGACAGGTTAAGGCATTGCTCATTTTGATTTCTAAAATTTTGGCTTTGCGAAAAAAATTCGTAGCTACCGAAATCTTATCTCCCGGCTACAACTTAAAACGCGAGGCCGGCACATTCATTTGTTGATCAAAACGAAAGTAAATAATATATTGAACCAACAATCAAGCTCGAGATAGCGCAAGTCAAGTATCCCCCAGTAACGATAACCGTAGTACGCTAGTACGAGGACGCTTCAGGAACAATTAGCTTAATGAAAAAGAGCTGATAAGGCGCCAGCGAGCGGATGGGCAGGTGACGGAGTTGGAATACGAATAGTGACGCAAACCCGCGAGCTTTAATTGTTATTCTCCCACGTGAGTTTGACGCCGACGACGTTTCGCTACGTCAGTCCGGTGCACCGCCGCGATCGATCACGTGATCTACGCTCGTGCATCGTGACTAGCAACTCTATCGATAAGCCGTAAATTTACCTTTTTTTTCTCTCTCTCTCTTTTCGTGTAGCCGCGAGTTTAAAAAAGCGCATAGCTGATAGATAGCCGAAGAGAGGAGGAAGTGAATCAAGGTGATAAGACTTCCGGTTATGATAGTTAGCGTCCGAGATTTACCCGAAGTAATTTTTATTAACGCGTCATGAAAAAATATTTGGTTTTTTGGATGAGTCTTTCAGAAATTTGGGGTTTTACACTCTGCTCATTGTATGACTTCGACTTCGTTCTGATCAATGAGTACTCCTTCGTTTGAGTTTTTAATTTTAAGTTTAATTTTCACCAAAAAAAAGTAAGATTTGTACGAGGTTTAATCTTCGTCATGCAGCTCATTAGCAAAACAAGATTTTGCGGTTACTCGGTTACGTTGAATTTTCTTTCCCAACCACCCACAAACTTTCATTTCCGTAGGGTTTATTAATTTTTTTTTTTTTTTTCGCTTTGAATTATGAAATTTTTTTATAATTAAAAACGCGTAACTTTAAAGTTGTGTCAAAACTTTGAAAATGGCTGTTTGATTAACAAAAAAATTGTTTTTAAATTAATTCACTTTAGAATAATAGATAAAAAAAAAAATTTCAACAAATTGAGTCCTCAAACTTTAAATAATCAACAACTCAACTGAATTATTATCTTACTCTTTAAAATAAACGTACTGGTTCGTAGTTACAAACCTGTTGAGCTAAATTTAAGCTGTCGTCAACCTTCACTTCTTAAAATATTTTTGACGTACATTATATTATCTGAAATGTCTGTTTAAAATATAAATTACAGTTTTCTAATCTAAACTCTGTTTTTACTCTCGTATTACATTCACGTAAGTTCATTCAAATTGCCTCAAAGAGGTCACTCTCGAGGCACCGCACCGATTAAAATTTACCCGGGCTCTCGCCATGAATTTTCATAAAAAAATTTCCAGCCAGTTAAAAAAAAAAAAATTCCATTTTAGCCTTTGATGGCCCTTTAAAAACACGACGTACCAGGCCATTCATCCCGTCCCGCAATAATGAAATTTCATTCTAATTTTACAACGATGCGCCCGCGTCATCGTACCCGCGAAAAAAAAAAAAAATCGCTCGTACAGTGGAAAAAGGGGGTTACATCACTCGCGATAAGGAGTACCGTTTTTCGGGTGACGCGAGCTGCTCTTTTGAAAAAAATTTATTAGCACAGGGGGGGGGGGGAAGAGGAAAAACAGAGAGACGACCGAGCGGCGCCGAACCCCGCTTCTGTTTGCAATGCTACAGCGTGTATCGGGCCGAATTCGCGCATGCTAGGTGGCGGTATCGGCCGCCAAACGACGAACGGGCAAAACTATCTGCGCAGTTTACGGCGAGCTCACGTGCGTGTGTAAGTCGGCAGTTTTATGTGCTTCTCTACTACACTGATTGTTGTTTTTGTTGTTTCTTTCTTTTTTCCCTTCGAGTCTTTCACGCCAACGACCCCACGTGGAACCGAGGGAAGATGTTTTTTTCTTCGGGAGTTATCTGCGAGTGTGCATGCAACAATTTGTGATTTGTGAATAAAGTGTTTACAGCCGGGGATCTTTTTTTTTTTCTTTTTTCTTTTTTCATAATCATCGGTTTTGTTGCGCAGCGATGGACGATGTGAACATTTCGAGTGTTGCGCGATTTAAATACAATCGACCTGGTTAAGAATAAACGCGTACGAGCTCGGCTTTTCAAGAGTCCGAGTGATCGTAGCGTGAAAGAAAACCCAGTGAATTTTACAATCTAATAAAAAACCGTAAGTTCAGAGAAAGTGTTTTGTGCTAAACTAATATTACACATTTTACGTCTTGACAACCCAAGTTCGCAAAGGAACAACTCAAGTTCGCAATCGGCTTATCGCCGAAGCATCCTCGCTAAAAGAGAATAATCATAATGGCGATGCGATAAACGAATAGGAGTAGAGCAGGTCAGCAGCACCGGTCAAGATCAACGCTCGCGCATTCCGGAACACGGCTGGACTTTGACCCCGGTTGGACTTTGGCACACGTGCAGCCGAGAAAAATCGCGGCGTATCAGTGACGCTAATCGCCCGCAAAATGAAAAAAAAAAAAAAGCAGTATGACAACCGACGAGTCCTCCTCTATTCCATGACGTCAGCGGAAAAGAGATAGAAAGCGGAGCAGCGCGGAATTTCCCGGTGGACTAGTGCTGCCTTTACATGGAAGGTGGGCTGCTTTGTTTACAGTGCGAACATTTTTTTTTTCTAATAATTTACCGTGTGTGGGTGAGATAGGAGAGCGTGAAATTTTTATCAATGGGGATATGTGTGCGTAAAGATAAGATCTTCGTGCGTAAGAGCCTCGGAAGATAAGAGATTACGTGGAGATTTGATTGAGGCTACGGAGAAAATGTGAGAACCTTTTTTTTTTCAAAAATGTTTATCAGCTCGGTAAATTTAATTTTTACAAAGTTCTCGATCGAAACGATGCTCGCGCTTTTATTTGAGTTTGCCTATAGTTGACCGGTACTCGAAAGCTTCGTTTGTATTATTTGGGGATATTTTGTAAGCTGAAACTTATCTTCGCGGTGGATATTATACGAGCTATGAAACTCAAACACGTAGTATTTTATTATACACCGTGGATACAATAAACTTTCCGACAATACCCCGAACTCGCTACTCAAATAACGACCGCGAACTTTTTTTTCGACTATAATCAAAGCCCATCCATCGAAATAATAGACATCGATTGATTCGTTTTACGAGTTTATGAATCATCGTACCAGCGTGGTTTTCACTGTCGGCCGTACAGTTATATTACTCGACGAGCACATCGCGATTACCGAAACTAAAAGAAAAAAAAAAAAAAGGTGCGAGGCGCGAAAAACGTGCTCGTCTCGTTTTATTCGTAAACGATAAAAAAACATTTTATTACTTTCTTGGGTCTTCGTACTTCGTCGATTTCCGTTAAACTTCAGACGTTAAATTTACGATAATAGCTTTTTAATAATCGCTTTAAACTCATTTTTATGGTCCGCGAAAGAAGTTAGTACAGTGCGGGTGTTGAATACGCTTTCACAGGTAATTTTATTCAATAAATCAATTAGATTCAAGACAGAACGTCTTTTATTATTATTATTATTATTATCTGTAAATTTTTAATTATAGCTTGCTCTGATAGAGTTAATCGTAAATTTTTTTAATTAATCCCTCGATTAATCCAGTATGTCTCAATGAATAGGTAAAATTTCATAAGAAACAAAACAATGTTGAGTTTTTTGTGAACTGTACCAACTTTATTTAATGTGACAGCTGTTTGAACTTCTTAGCGTTTTCTTTAGACTAAAATTACAAACTGTAACTCAAATGTAATTTTTCAAAGTATTAATAGTATAAATTTATGGGCGCGGTAATACTCGCCAGGGTGTATAAACCAAACAGAATAAATTTCGCAAAATTCAAACAAGTTGAACAATGTAAAAGAGTTCAAATCTAATTGAATCTCTCAATCTATTTATTTCTAGAGACTTCAAAGCATTAAGTAAACTTACTTTATGGCAAACATGCAAAACCTCATTTAAACTTTCAAATAAATGATGCTCCTCAATAAGATGCTTCGCGTAATTCGATTTATCACCTCCAATATTAAAATCTTATTAATGTTCCTTAATTCTATTGAAAAAATCTACTATTCGTTCAATATAACAACTACCTCAGTTTAATTTATAAACTCTTGATTTTGAAACAAATTTACTTCTTATTATTCTTTATAAGTACACTCTTACCTGTAAAATATGGATCTACGTCAAGTAACCCAAAATCCATTAGAAAATGTCCAAATTTGATGCAAAGAAATTATAAAACTTTTTTAGATTATTCACCTAATACTTTCAAATTTATTTTCATAGTAGTTCCTCATACCCGTTTGTCCAAACATCCAATTTGAACTTGTTTATGATAAAAGAATAGATTTTTGTTTACGTTTATTAAAGGTTGCAGCGTATCGCGTTGGTGACCTTGATTTTGCTCTCGAACAATTTCATTCCTAAGGTCAAAGCGCATGCCTAAAATTTGAATCTTGTAACTTTTTCAGTATAGATGGCTTCAGGCCGTTTGGAATTTTATTTTTCTTGTAACCACTGAAGTAGTAACACGCATTTTTTAAAGTCTTAGTAATTTTTAACCCCAAATTGGTTTTAGTTTTAATTAATATGGATTTTTATATATTTGATGACGAATTGGCAAATAGGTACTTGAATAATTTTTAATTAAATTTTATACATACCATAAACATTTAATAAACCATTTTTTCGTTTTTTTTTTTTTTGCAGGTGAGTTGACAATTTCTCGGCTCGATCTGATCTTCACGTTAGTGCGTAAGTTTAAAATTAATGTTTAACCGATTAAAATTAGAAAATTTGATATCTCTCGTTAAGTTGATAAAGTTTTCTCTCAAGCTCGAGTGAAAATCCTGGTGAAAATACGGCTACCAGTTGTAGGTGCACCTGAAAAAAGTGACTCTCGCAGATAAAAGAGTCGAGCCGCGGTGCTAAAAGCAATAGAAAAAGAAAAGCCCGATAAATCAGGTAACAAAAGCGATTTGGCGCCTAATCGAGATTGACGTACGCGCGCGAAAAGTAAACTAGTTCGGTCTATTCCGGGCGAGTGTTTTTCTTCGAAAATTCGCCTTAATTGTTGTGCTTTCGTAACAACGGTAGCTTTTTTTGAAAAGTCGTTTACGTAGGCGTGTTGGAACGATAAATAAAATTTTTTCGGTAAACCCCTTTTTCCCCCCGGCAATCACGGGAGGATAAATAAAAATAAAAGGCGCTGAAAATTCAGGAGGAAAAGTCGGCTGGTTTGCTCTTTATATGCGACCTTTATCGTATTCAGCTCGCGCTCGCTGCGTAATTTTTCGCTCGCCCCGGCACGTGAACAGCACCGGGATGATTCGTCTTTTATAAGCGCTCTACCGCGCGCTATGACGTATTGGACCGCCACCATTGGAATCCACAAGCACATTTCGACCTTTTCTCTACCGCTTTTGGTTTATATGTTTCAGTATTTTGGCGGTTTTTTTTTTGTTTTTTTTTTTTTTTTTTTTGTTTTGGTAGCTCAGAGTCTGAAGGGCGAAATTTACATGGAATTTCTACTCCTTCCGATTCTGTGTTTTAGATTTCGGATTGTTAAAATTTTATGTCCCAAGGATTAAGTTAACTTTTTTTTTCTTCTCTCTCAGAGAACCTACAACCTTTAATCGAGTGACAACCTGTCAATTTTATAGCAAAATCAGTAAAAAAAAGATTTTGTTAAGTATCCAATAATAAATTAATAAATAAATAAAAGCTAATGGACTCTTTAACTAAACTTTTATTTCTCTTTCTTTTATAACGTTAGCAGATCCTGCACGGACTGCTATTTTACAAGCTACGAACTGTAATTACTCTCATTACACAAACAAGACTTGTAATTTTTAAAACTAAACTCAATCTGTATACAAACTTAAACGGTCAAACAAATCGCATCCAAGCCTCAATGTTGATCTCTAACCACAACATAAAAATATGCATAGCAACACATGCGACATTCCTAAACGTTCCAAATTCATAACATTCATAATAATAACAAATAGCTTCTATGTATACCTGAAAAAATACTATTGAAAATTATCTAGAATTTTAAATTAAAAAAATATTTTGGCTTTATCGAAATATTAAAAATTATGCATACAGAGGAACACACTTTGAAACTAATGTAAAAACAGATAATAAATGAGCACTCTCTTAAAAATTAAATTCTTTGACATTTTATTTAATTTTTATGACATCTTTTCTGTGGTTTATCAAAAAATTGTTTTTTATTTAAAATTATATGATCCACCCTTACTTAAAACTCCAAAAAATGATGAAAATTATCGACGATTTAAACAACTGGATTTTCCCACATGTCTACACATTGGTATCTATGGAATCCATATAGTACGGATCGATTTCACATCACCTTATTTAAAGTTATCGCTGAAGGGCCGGGTAAGGACTCGTGACATCAAGGCTGAGGCGCGGGGATACGCAGGGATAACTCGATTGGGGTGCCGGCAAATGGGGAAGGCCGAACGAGCGACGACGCGAGCTTTAATTATAATTCCATTACCCTCCTGCGCGCTCCCCGGCCGGGCGGGGTTTATATACGTCCTGCACCTCTCGCATGACGCTAAATGACACATGACTCCTGAAATTGGCCCGCTGCTGCTGCTGGCACCTCGAGTGCAATGACACCGTCCCACCTGCTGTTGTTGTTAGTCTCGCGGTCAGTTTTTTTTTAGAAAAACAATCCTCGTTTTACGTTAAAATCCTTCGCGCTCGATTTCGATGATAAACTCCGCAGACTGGAGCTTGAACTCGGGGCGTCATGTGGCTGGCAGGGTACGAAACTTTCGGGTGCAACTGCTGTCGCTGATTCCTCCCCTTTCCTCCTGGACACCTTCAATGGTCCCTTTTTTTTTTCGTGTGTTGCAAGAGTAAGACGACACTTTAAGAGGGCAGCTGCTGCCTGCCAAAGCTGCAGACGGTGTCATCGTCCTTGATTATACACTCATTGCTCACGGGAATTACGATGCTTGGTAATTGTATTTTGAATGATAGCGAATTAACCAACTACCTAATGATCTTTTAATTCACTGTCTTTCGTTTTAATAAACAGTTGCTTCCTTTTTTTTCAGTTCTAATGGTAACGGTTTTTTGGAGAACTTGCGAGGCATGTAAAATAAAATGTAATAAATGAATAAAGTTCATTGAGCCTTGAAAAAAAATTGGTTTTGTAATCTTGTTCAGCTACAACGGCGTATTAATTTTTATACGATTGCGTTCAGGGTTTTTTTTTCGAGTTCAAAAGCTAAATATCTGTGGTGCGCTTCGCTTGTATTTATTTTACATCAAAAGCTATAACGACCACAGGCTGCAGTGAAGTGGCACACTGTAAACATCCGGCATCGATGCAAATTTTCATGTGGTAGGGGCGCTTGTTTTCTCCCTTTTTTTCCCTTGATGTTCATTTTATTTTTTTTTCGACCTCGTATTTGTTATAAAATGTTTCAAAGGCTTTAAAATTATTTCAATTCGAAGATAGACCGACTAGTTTAATCATTTAAATGCTTAAGAATGAGTTTATCTCATTTGCAAGTATAAAAACGTACAGATAAACTTTTTTGCACATTTGTTTTGGTATCCAAAGGTATAGTAAGGTTCTCAATTCCATGTATAAAGAAATAAGTATAAATAGTTGTTGGTTTTTATAGTTTTGTAAGTCGTCATTTTGAAAAATTCATAAAATGAAAGGTTGATTATTTTCTTAGAATTTTTTTTTTAAATGAGTCACTGATATTTTTAATTTAAAATTTCCATTTCAATATCAAGAGCTTTCTCCTATCATACCGTTGATATTCATTATCGAAAAATGGCATTGTTCGTCTTTTATAATATTGAAAACTTTTACATAATAATAAAAAAATCAAATGAAAAAAATAAAATTGTAGGTTAAAGATCAATAGAGGTTTGAAGTCCCTATAATAAAAAGAATAATATAAAACATGCAAAAAGGCACTTAATTTAGATTTCCAGTATCCTCTAAAAGAAATGAATAACTAATTAATCTACGGCATTATTATCAATTTCGCGTTCGCCTCGCTTTTTAGTAAAGTTAATTAACTCGTTGGTAAATAAAAAATAAAGATTACATTTCGCACCGTAAGTCAATTTAATTTTTAGGAACCCCACATGAAGTTATAATTTAATCACCGCTTGATCAAGCTTTTGATCCATATTTCAAAATGAATACATTAAACCTTTTTTAGAAGTATTTTGTAATCTTCGTTAAACACGAAATACCAAAAAAACAAACAAATAATTAAAAAATTTACGTGCTTTTCGAAAAAAATATTTAAAATTGACAAAAAACAGTTCGCCAGTCAGCGTATAAATGGCGGATCCCTCGCTGAGCTCAACCCGTTCCCGCTTAGTGGCGCCGCCGCTCTCGGCTGCCCCCGCGATTACCATAGTGTCGTCCCAACGCCTCCTCCCTGGCTTCGTCTTCGGCTCTCCATCGATCGGCTTGATTTTCATGAATTTAATAAACCATTGATTTGCCATTCAAAGCAACTACACTATCTCACCCGGCCGGCCGTACCGCGATTGTTTTATTCCGCGCCAACGGATCCCGAGCTAATTTCACGGGCGGCTTGCTGCCCTCTACATCTCGATAACTACCGAGCGAGCTTATAATTGTTCGGTGATATTTTTACTTTTATCGTTTACACGGATTGATTAATTGTTTCTCGTAAGTTTAAAAATGAACCGTTGTAAGCTTCCAGTAAAAACTTGAAATTTTCGCGGAGCTTAGATATCCCCCATCGAAGCCATCCAACCAATCCGGTTCAGTATCGCCTTTTGGCAATCAGGGCTTTAGGCTCCCGAGGTGATGGAAAAAAAGGACGGGGCTAGCCTCGAGGTGCCGCGGCAGGCCGAAAGACTGCGCACACACACGGGGTCCAATAAACTCTCGCTGGCCGGTATAACGAGGTTAGTGCCAACGCGGCAGCCTGCAGGCTCCAAATTGACCGGGGCAAAATCAAATTTCATTTAGTGCCCCGGGGGCGTGTCTGCATAAAGGGCCAATTCTCATCTGTCCCGTCGCGGTAATTACTCCTCCGTCCATCGGTAGTTTTGAATCGGAAAAATAAGAAGAGGAGTTCGGTCCTACATTTATCAGGGCCGAAATTCTCTTAAGGACGGAGGGATTATTTCCCACGTCCGGAGCCTATGGATGCTGAAAGCGTACGTAGTACACGGCAGCGAGCGCCGGGCGCGGGCTTTCCGAGTGAACGTGGCCGATGCTATCTTCCCACGCCTGCACCGCTAGCGCAGCCGCGATGTTTGAGGAAAGCCGAGCCGGCCACCGCAGAACGCTGCCGAGCTCCCTCAACACCTAATACCGATATCGCCGAGAGTGTTATCGTCCTGCACCAACCTGATTTTTAAGGATTATCTGCTTGGAGCCTCATAATCCAGAATTCTGACGCAGCTCTGAGCTTGCGATTTTAAAAAAAATTTATTTAACAAAATTAAATGCGCTGAGAGTTCAACCGGCTCGCGTGCATATCCTTTTCCTACGCTCTGGAATGTGCAGCTTTTCTGGCTTTTAAACGAGTGTTTAAAACTCGTCCTCGTCAAGTGAAAAATTTTTTTCTTCTCTCGTCCCATCCAACTTGCTTCAGAATCCGTCAAATCTGCAAACAGTACGTCGATTGAATATCGAAAATCGTAATTTCGTACAAAGACCACTCAATAGAGTTTACGGTGACAAAAAACCCAAAGAGAGGAGAGGGAGTACGAGCAGTGACGTGAAACATACGCATCGCGTGAGTACGTGCTAATAGAGTGTAAGCAAGGCACGATAAACACACTCACCTCGAAAGGTTTTTCCCACGACGTCTGTATCAGCCCCCCTCCCCTCTAGGTACTACGCATCGATAGGTTGCCCCTTCCTTATCGCCGGACCGCCCGGGATCGGGAGCACTGCCATTGTGATCTACCCGTAGTGTGTTTATACAGGGTGTATTTCAACTACCGCATGAGAGGTATACCACGGGAAAGAACAGAAAAAATTGAACTAGGATTAACTAAAAATATTTGTCTGAGATAATTAATCAGCCAGTAATTAAACATTTAAGTGAACCAATCAGAACAAATCAGAGGCAAATGAGGGCGGGTACTACTTCTTATGAACGTACGATTCATAGTTATGGAGGTGGGGGCAGGGTTGGGTGAGAAAATAAGTCCAAACATGTGTTAAACATGTGTTTTTGACCAAAACAAAAATTTTTCGAAACATCAGCAATCATTTAATTTTTATGATAAATTTTTTTCTCCATGTCAGTACAATTCATGCAAACTTTGAATCGCAATTCTAGCATGAAAATTGACCAAGTTATGATATCAAACTGATCAAACTGATTCTTTTAATGCTACCTCTAACTCGGTCAATTTTTATGTTACGACTGCGCTTCAAATTTCTTTGGAATTGTAATATTGCGAGGAGTACGATTAGCTTAATCAAAGTTCAAGTTTCTTGATATTAAAAAAATCAATTTTTTGTACTAAAAATCCTTAAAACAATGGGACCCCCCTTTGAGAAGTTCACCTCGGCACAGGTAAAGCCTTAAGGCCGGCCCTTTTACAGCCGGCTTAAGTAGACTGTTGCAGCGGAGGAGGGAAGGGGATCCGGGGGGTCCAAGGATTAAAGACTTTCTCTAATAGCGAAAAAATAATTTTTTGCGTTAAATAAATAATTCAAATTTTTTATCGTAGATTGATTTTGTCATGTCACCAGAATTCATACAAACTTTGAATCGTAACTCTAGCATTAAAATTGACCAAGTTATGATCTTAAAATTATTTTATTATAATTTATTCATTCATTTATTTTATTACTAAGTCGGTCAATTATTGTATTATGATTACGATTGAAATTTCTTTGAAATAAAGTTAGCATTTAACATGATATTGATAATTTTTTTTTTTTCATTATTTTTTACCTGCATTATCAAATTTTTAAACTCTGTTTTCTGATTTGTCTTGGCACGAGTATAAGACAAGCGCTCTCGTTTTACCGTTATCGCATTAAGAACATTCTGGAGGTCAAAAGATTTCTACAGATGATTAGCGGGCATTAGAAAAATCATAGTTTTTAATTTTTAATTGAAGATTTTTGTATTACACCAAATGTTTGACTTTTTTTTAAAATACATTTTGATAAATTTTCACTTTATTAATCTTAAACACTACAGTCTCTTCTCTCTCTCTCTTTTTTTCTTTCTTAAATTTTATCTTAGACCTTCAAAACACTTAAACACTGCACTAATTAGGTAAATGTTCGAAGTGTCCACCTTGAGCTGTGATACACTTTTGGGCCCTATTTACAACATCTTGCGTGGCTCGTCTAATCACTTCATCGTTGGTAATGGATGCGAACGCTGCCTCGATGTTATCTTGTAATTCATCGACAGTTTCTATCTGATCAAAATAGACTTGCTCCTTTATTGCTCCCCACAAATAAAAATCGCAGGGATTCAGGTCGGGAGATCGAGCAGGCCATCTCCATACTGGTGCATTATTTCCGATCCATCCATTAGGCCCAAAAACATTAGTCAAGTGATCCCGTACAGTACCTATAAAATGCATAATGTATTTGGTTATTTTAAGTTAAACAGCAGACAATAACATAAGATGTACACATTTTTATTTTCTCATTAAAACATTGTACCTGCAGTATGAGCTGGGCAGCCGTCATGCATGTAAATTATGTGTCGATTGTAAAAATTATTTAGATCCCAGTTTTCCATAAGGGTATCCATGAGATCAGGTAAATCTTCTAGTAAAAATTCAAAATAAGTTGTTGCATTGACTGCTTCGGGAAGGAAAATTGGGCCAATCTAAAATGTTTTTGATTATTATCGAAATTTTTGCAGGAAGTGGTTTAAAATTTAAAATAAAATATTTTTTTTAACCATCAAATTATTTTAACTGAAACGTTATTTGAAATTTTTTTTTCATCAGTATTTAATACTTTGATAGATTCGGAAAAAAATTAAACAATAACGCAGTATAAGCTAATAATTTTTTTTTTTTTTTTTAATATTTTTAAGTTTTATTAAAAGGGTTTTAGCTGACAGCCGGAGGAAAACTTTTTAGCCTCCTATCAGTTCTTACTGTTAACTTAAAAAAAAATTTAAGTATCAGTACAATTTTTCAAACTTAGATTATGATAAATCGAAAAATATGAATGATTAAATTTATAAAATAATACTCACCAGCTGATTATTGATTAAACCTGCCCAGACATTTAGTTTGAACCGATGCTGTGATTTTGTATCCCACGTTAAATGAGGGTTTTCGTGATTCCAATAATGATAATTGTGGAAGTTGAACATTCCATCACGCGTGAACGTGCACTCATCTGTCCATAACACTGAAGGCACGAAATCCGCATTCACGTTATTTTCTTGCAGTAATCGTTGACAATAAGCCAATCGCCGCTGATTATCACCTGCTACCAATCTCTGAACTTTGGTAAAATGATAAGGATGCATTTCATCACGAGCCAAAACACGATGAATTGTCGAATGATGAATTCCCATTTGTTGAGCCACTCCTCTTGTGCTTCTTCGAGGGCCCGCATGAAATTCATCAAGTACTTGCTCTTCAATTTCAGGAGCAATACGTTGCCGGCCGCCTTCATTTCTTATTAAAACGTTTCCAAAATTATTAAATCTCCAAGCTGCGCGAACAATAACGTTTCGATCAGGAAATCGCAGAGCATTTGGATGTAATTCAGCATATCGTCTAGCAGCCAAACACCCGTTCCCATTACATGCGTTATAAATATTCACCATTTCAGTATACTCTTGAATAGTGTAGTGTACCATTTTGATTTTTTTCACTGGAACACTGATTGAACAATACCTTTCGACGGTCAAGAAAGAACTGCTCAGTAGAGAAAAATGGAAAACTTGCTGAGAGTTTTTTATCTACAAACCAAGCTAAAAACATTGCAAAACGGCAAAAAAGAGTCCGGATAAACAAGTAGAGCCTTTAATAGGGCACTAATATTAATGGTTCAAAGTCTTACCGACTTCGAACGAGATATTTTAAAACCTTAGGGCAATAAAAACAGATGAACTGCTAATGATCAAGATTTAAAATTTTGTAAAGAAAACAAATTGCATAGTCTGCAGTTTGAGTGCACAACTCCCTAAGAAAACGGTTAATAAAACAAATCCGATTTTCTTCTTCAAATTTTAAAATCTTTAAGACTAATTACTCGAAGTACGAAATTTTTAAACACAAGGTAACAAATCCGCTAAAGCCCTCAATTGGTCTTGATACCTGTGTCAAAGAGGCGTCCGATTGTTTCATAAATTTTGAGTAAAAAAATTGATTTTTATAATATTAATAAAAATCAAATTTGATCAAGCTGATCGCATTCGTCGGAAAATTACGATTTCAAAAAAATTTGAAGTGTACTCGTAACATAAAAATTGACCAAGTTAGGGGTAACATTAAAAAGATCTACACATTGAATTATCATACTTTTAAGATCATAACTTGGTCAATTTTAATGCTAGAGTTACGATTCAAAGTTTGTATGAATTCTGGTGACATGACAAAATCAATCTACGATAAAAAATTTGAATTATTTATTTAACGCAAAAAATTATTTTTTCGCTATTAGAGAAAGTCTTTAATCCTTGGACCCCCCGGATCCCCTTCCCTCCTCCGCTGCAACAGTCTACTTAAGCCGGCTGTAAAAGGGCCGGCCTTAAGGCTTTACCTGTGCCGAGGTGAACTTCTCAAAGGGGGGTCCCATTGTTTTAAGGATTTTTAGTACAAAAAATTGATTTTTTTAATATCAAGAAACTTGAACTTTGATTAAGCTAATCGTACTCCTCGCAATATTACAATTCCAAAGAAATTTGAAGCGCAGTCGTAACATAAAAATTGACCGAGTTAGAGGTAGCATTAAAAGAATCAGTTTGATCAGTTTGATATCATAACTTGGTCAATTTTCATGCTAGAATTGCGATTCAAAGTTTGCATGAATTGTACTGACATGGAGAAAAAAATTTATTATAAAAATTAAATGATTGCTGATGTTTCGAAAAATTTTTGTTTTGGTCAAAAACACATGTTTAACACATGTTTGGACTTATTTTCTCACCCAACCCTGCCCCCACCTCCATAACTATGAATCGTACGTTCATAAGAAGTAGTACCCGCCCTCATTTGCCTCTGATTTGTTCTGATTGGTTCACTTAAATGTTTAATTACTGGCTGATTAATTATCTCAGACAAATATTTTTAGTTAATCCTAGTTCAATTTTTTCTGCTCTTTCCCGTGGTATACCTCTCATGCGGTAGTTGAAATACACCCTGTATGTGTGTGCGCGGCGCAGTTCCTTCCCCTCCGACCGCGAGAGAGAGAGAGAGAGATTAAAGACGCGAGCGGAGGAGATGGTGGGAAGAGAGGACTCTCTCCTCTCTCACCGCCTGGCCGATGCAGCACGCCTGCACGGACTAACATAACGTAACACATGCTCGCGCCAAACGACAAATAGACTTTATTGGGGCCTGTACTAAACAACCTCCTTTTGGAAAAATAATTTTTCTCTCTCTGGCTTTATTTTTAAAACTAATGTATGGAGGTCGATGTTGATTGTCGAAAAACCTCAGACTCGGTTGTAGCTTGGCTCGACGGTCAATAAGCACGTTGCACTCTCTCTCTCCAAAGGTCCATTCGAGCCATTTGTTTGAGGATCGAATTTTAGTCCGGACCGTCGTCAAAGAGTTTCTCCCGACGACATTCTCTCACGTCCTCGCGGAAGCTCGTGTTCCAGGTAGAGCAAAGAGAACAAAACGAGGACGCGCACCCACCCGAGAGTGTGACCAAATTCCTGCAGCGACCATTATCATCGAGTGTAAACATTTTGCCGAGTTCGCTGCTGCGCCCTCGCGGATGAGACTGGTACTGGCTCGGGAATTCCGAGAGGAAAAACGAACCGAGGAGAAAGAGGAATTGGGAGGAGAAGAAGAAGAAGGACTGTTGTTGCTGCTGCTGCTACAGAGCGCCGGCTTCTTGACTCCTTGCCGCTGGTAGTGTTGGCCTCCTTCGGGGCTTGGGGGTGCGCTTCGAATTTCGATTTCGAGTACTAGGACAAAATTAACAAATTAATTCGCAGAGCTCACATTGGATGATGTATTTTTGATGAATAAGATCTCATTTGTAAATCATAATGATATAGTAAACTATAGCGAGTTGGATCACAATTTTGATGATTCCAAATGATGGTAAGCTTTGCTTCTTATACATAAAATGAAATTTTAACATTCCTTCCAGAGTTTATCTTCAAAATATCGCGAATCGTCGCGTGGAATGCGCACGCTGAAAGAATAAAAGGTAGCAAGTACCGTGCAGTAATACTTATTACAGAAACAACAAAAATTTCGTACTCGAAAAACCAAAAAATTCATTGAGCGGCTCGCGAAATCTCGGTCCGCGGGCGCACAGCAGTTCATTCAAGAGTTAGCCGCATGCAGTCTCCTCCCTCAGTGGCAGCCGCATTCCTTGACCCCCCCTATCCCGGTCAGTCTGGTGCCCCCTCCAGTCCGCAGCCAGCCCTTAGCGGCGCCTGGACCGCATGCCTCCAGCACTTCTTCCTCTCTTCTGGTTCGGCAGCAGGTTTGTATTGGTTTCGCACACGAGCTCACACCGACGCGCCTGAAATATTTTGTTTACCTCGCGCGAGCTCCTGCTGCAGTTCTTTGAATCGCGGGCGCGCGCGACCAACACATCTCCTCCTCCCGCACCGGTTCTGCCGACGACTCCCGATAGCGAGATCTTCCTTTTTCAAATTCCAAGGTGCCCACGCGCTTATTAGCTGGCCCTTCGGAAAACAACAATGTCGGGGAGGGTAATGAGATATGCCCCTAATAAGTGGGCAACGAGCCATCTTGCGACAATGCAGTCGGTTGGTATTCGCCGGTAGCACCGATCAACTGGTGGGTGGCTTCGGACACGCGTGCCAACTCGGTATAATTATCGTATGTATTTGCAATTGAGTTTAATCAACAGGTCTTTGGTACATGGTTTATTGTATCATTCTAACTTCTCTGACGTAAATTAGTCCTGAATCGCCTGAACTTTCTGATAGTTTTGAATTCTCGCCAAGTTTTTTGAAGGGATCATTGGAAAAAAGAACATTTGAGGTTTCCGTTAACTCTTTCGACCAAATTTTATTGTTAATTTGAAACTACCCAGTAAGGTAAAACACCCAATAGTGGAAGGCGAAGGCCTCCGGCCGAATCGTGAAATTTTCCACTTTAAGAAAAAAATTTCTTGTATTTTTAGCAAAACTGAAATGTTATTGCTTACTTACACTATTAAAGAGTATATTCCAATCAAAATTTTATCCATTAAATACTTCAATTATTTATTAAACAATATTAAAAAAAAAATTATAGTAGCCCAAAAGTGGAATGTTTTTCAAAAAAATACACCCAAAAGTGGAATGAAGTATACCAGAAGTGGAACGTGTAAATCAAATGGGGATTGAAAAATCATACCCAAAAGTGGAATGCTCGAGAAGCAGTGTATAAAATATATTAAAATTTTCGTAAAATGTCAACATTTAAAGCTTTAACATCAGTACAGTCTTCCTTTATTCAGTTATTGACTTTTTTAAATGAAAGGAGAAGTAAATTTTGTTTACATAGCAAGTAGCAAGCGTACCTACAGATTAAAAACTCTCTAACCTAAAAAGGTTAGAGATTCACACGTAGTTTTCATCATCAAATTATAAACAAAACTTTGTTTTACATTCAGGGCGTGGCATTTTTTAAGTATTTCTTAATTTTTAATACAAATTTCTGCAACAAATGATACTAATATATCGTTCCACTTCTGGTACGACGTAGTTGCAACTTCAAACTCGACGTGCAATATCCACGTTCCACTATTGGTATATGCATTCCACTTTTAGTCATGACTTTAATGCTTAATTTAAATTAAAAAAAATGTTATTATTGCCCAGTTTTTACAGGAATATTTTTCTACAGCTCTATTAATAAGTTTAAAAAAAAATTATGACCGTAAGATATTTTTTTATATTGAATTGAACAATTTAAAAATAGCTGTTGTAAATTTGAATCAGTTCAGCTTTCAGATTGACGCAAGATGTAAAAATTCATTGTTTTTGAAGATTTTTTTCTAAGCAACTAAGTCAAAAAACAATTTTGAAATGATTACTACCTATAGATGAAACATCCAGAATTACCAAATGATTTTTTTTTTTTAACAAAAATTATTTATAAAAAAGCTATTATAACTTTTATAAAGCGTTCCACTATTGGGCTATTTTTGACCCCGTTCCACTATTGGGTGTTTTACCTTATCTATTTTCATTAATTAATATTGAGCAGCAAAATATAAATAAGTCCAGAAGTTATGAACTGAAATTGTTAGGGTAAAGAAGCCACTCGCAATCAACGTTAATTTTGATTTCTCAATCAGCAACGATGTACTAATTAAAGACGTTTCTGATTTCAATATTCTTTAACAAAATTACAGTCCATTCCAGACACGTTATTAAAAGGGTAGTCAAAAGTACTCGCTGACTTTAAAAAAAAAAAAAAAAAAAAAAAAAGTTGTTAAATTTGAAATTTAGACCACCAGCGAGTCTGAAAAAAGCTGGTTTGCATATAGACCGGCTCACAGGTGTTTTGTGGATCCGCGCGCACACCGAAAGAGTCACGTTTTTGCGAAATTGAGGAAGGTCACGACACAATTCTTAAAAGCTTGCCGAACCGTTGGCTCCGGGAACACTCACACATACAACTCTGCAGCCAGAGCCCAAAGACTTTCTAATTTATCGTTCCTCGAGAACTTCGGTTAAACGGATAACCCGAAACGGAGATTTATATTAATTATACGTGTGTCTGAGAGCAGCCACGAGGAATTAAAAGAAACGCCGACCGACCAAACGTTTAACAGCAGCATCGGCATCAAGCGTACGAATGACGTCAATTTATCGATATCAAAAACAACTCCTTCGATCATCCTGTTTCTTTTCAACTGAACCCTTTACGAAATATTTAATGAACAAGAGATTTGTTGAAAATCAAGGACTCTTATTTTTAATAATTCTCGCATTCAACTTTTATTTATCTGTGTGGGCATTATCGGGGCAGCCGAGTAAAGGAGAAATATTCTCACGCCTCAAATTTCAGAAATTCAAAGAGTCCGCTGCTGCAAGACGACGACGACGACGACCGGCTTGACTCCTTTTTTTTTTTCTTTCTTCTTCCTCTTCTTCATCTTAACTCCTCGCGGGATATATACGCGCGGTGGTGGTGTCCCACGCGTTTCACGCACATAAAATATCGCAGGAACGAGTGGGACTGCAACGCGCACACCTACGTACTTACACACAACGGCAAACGGGATGCGGCCCCCTTTTTTCCTCCTGCCGTTGCGGTCTTTTAACATTTTTCATCATCTTCACTGCGTATTATTGGCTGTTTCTTTGACTCGACTGTAATGTGATTGCAAAGAGAAGGTGAGGAAACACGAGTCGTCGCGGAAAAGTTTATATTATTTTATTTGTTAGAAAGTTGATAATGGATAAATAGATGATTTCCAGGGAAATAAATCCCGATGGCTGTTTCGATATTAATTGCTTTTCAACGCAATCCCGTGAACTTCATCAATTGATCCATTGTACTGTTTACTGAAGAGATTGTGCATAAATTTATCGTCAATGGTTCGCCTACAGTTTCCGGTAGGATTTAAAAAAATATTGAATAAAATGTTATTTTATTGTTAATAAATTGAAGGAAATTGCGTATTTCTATTATGACATTCGTTAAAAAATTGTATTGATTTTACATGTTCGATACATAAACAAATCGGTAGTAACAGCTGAAAGCGGAAGAGTTCTTCAGTTGCTCTCTGATAAGTGTAGTTTCAGAAGTTTCTTTAAAGTGGCCCTGATGTAAACTCTTGAAAGTTCAATAAAGCAAAAAAATTCATTTAATTCAAATGTACTATCTTAACTGGTAACTCATGAAATACTTTTGATACAAATTTGACTGATTTTCTGAGCTTTAAGTTGATGTTATAAACCATTAATCTTCGGACTTCTTGTTTATTACTACAAGCCACACAGCATTAGGTTTACACAAAGTAAAACATTGACGAAACGAATATTTCGTTGTAAAGAAACTCGCCCTAAGAAAGAAGTAAACAAGCTCGCGGTATAAGAGTTAGTCCGGGTAGCTCCTCCCAGGCGCAGTCAATAAACTCGATTAATTTATGCGCGAGGAGGACGCTGCTGCCGCTGCAGCCAGACACGCATACACTCTCTAGCCTGGTATGCAAAAAACCAAGCAATGTCGTGTATCTCGCCACCTCGGCTGCCGTAGCTGCAGCAGATTCTCACCCTCTCTCTTCTTTTTCTTCTTCTTCTTCTTCTTCTTCTCCAGGGTCCTGCCTGCAGCGGATATACGTGGCGGCGGCGTCGGCGCTGCTGTGTCGGTGGCCCGATTCTCGGAAGGATCTCATTTGTTGCTCTCCGCTATATATCTTTGCTCCTGTGGTGGTAGTAGAGCCTTGTACCTGTGCATCGTCTCCTCTCCTTCCTCTCTCTCTTTTATCTTTATTTCTCTCTCCCTCCGCCTCCCTTCTTTTTCTCATATATAGCCGTGTGTTGTTGTTGTTGTTGTTGCGACGAAGTCGTAGCCCAGCCAACTTCAAGTCCGATGATCAGTGTCACCGGGTACTCCTCTCCGGCAATCGCGTGGGCGCATTAGCCCATCGCACCGTGGCGGCAAATTTAAGGTCTCGGATGCGGCCAGATTACACACCCCGGGACCTCCGCGTACCGAGTTGCCCGGAGGCACGATGCAGCGCCGGGGCAGCGCCTCCCCTCCTCGCTTTTATTTTAAAAACCGAGAGCGAGCCAGGCGCCAGTCTGCGGCAGCAAAGAAGGCCTCCTTGCATCGCGTGACTTTATGAGAAAGATTTTTCGGAGATTATTTCGAAGCTGTTGCAAACATGGCAGGGTCCTTTCATGTGTGCTATCGAGAGCGTCGAGAATTCATTTTTATCCCTTTGTAAACCCGCGAGGTACACTAAATTCAGGGAATGACAAAGAGACTCTCCGTACCCGCGGCTAATCTTTTAAATAAATGAGCCCTTTTCATTAGGTCGTTACTGGCACACCGCACCTAATGAAAATCTCGGTTTCTCTCAACCGAACCCGCAAATTAACTGTATGCTCTCGGGCTTAAACACTCTCTGAAATCCGCCACGCGATTACACGCTCATCAGGTCCCGGAAACACTTATTTTTCTCAAAAAAAAAAGAAAAAAAAAAGGACCTCGCGTCAAAGTAGACACGCTTAACAAGCCAGCGGCAGCCAATACGTGTATAAAAGGAGAGAAGGAAGAAATAAAAAAAAAAAAAAAAAAGAATGGAATGTCTAGGTTACGGGCGCCTCTAGTTCTCCATTGTCTCATTACCGAGAAGCCCCCCCACCCCTCCTTCCGATACCATGGACTCAGAAGCCAAAAACGGGTCGTAGATGAAAGGATCGAAGCGCTCGCGCTGCTGCTGGCCCCGTGAAATACGACCTTGCCCACTCTGCACCACCGTCAAATTCTTCGTTACACTCTGCCGTTCTTAATCTTAATTTCTCTTGCATTTTTTGGCGCCCGCGAGAATTTAAAAAAAAAAAAAAAATAGTTCTTGGAACTGTTTAGACCTAATCTAAGATTGCGTGGGTGTTGCTCCTACGAGGAGTTTTATAGAGCCGGTGCAAAACTTGATAATTGAGGCGTTTTTCGAGGGTACTACCTGAATACTTGGAAATCAAAGCTCATTGTGCTGCCTTGCTTTCTATGCTTTCCATTGTCGGGGCGCCGTTTGATTCGTAATATTGTGTGGGAAATTTTGAATGAAGCCTGAATGAATGACGATTTTTGACTCTCGCATTGTTGCAGCTCTCTAGGATAAATAATCACCCAATTAGAGTTATAATTCATAAAAAATAATCACGGTTCGAATGAATCGATAACCAATTAGAGTACTATTTTTATAAACTTCAAGTTGGGAGTATTGGAAAGTTAAAATATTTTTTTATTTTTGAAAACGAATGAGGAAAGTGTTGATTTGAATTTAATAAATTTAATCCTCGCAGTAAGGTATTACATTCCGATTGAATAATAAAAGTCTTGGAAGCGAGCCGCTCGAAGAAAATTTTGCCTCTTTAACGAACCACTCAAGCGCAAATACGGCGCCGAAGAACGGTAAAATATCCGCGGAAGAAGAGCTAACGATTCGTAAATTACCACCTTGCCTATGCAACGCTGCGCGGAACACTTTAGTCTGCGTCCAACGATATTTGCACAAATATAGTGCTTGCTAAAATTTATTTTCATAAAGTTCTTTACAATTTATTTGAAATTGAGAGAAAAAAATAAATATCCGTCCAATTATTTTTCACTCAATCATTGAAAAACGATACTATTTTTCGAAAAAAAATATCATTGGAACGATCAGTTTTTAATTTTTTCCATGAACGTGTAAATGATGGTAATCGTACTGTATAGAAAAAAAAAGATTGTGTAATTTATAGGTGCGCGTTTAAAAGCATATAATTATTAGAGGAAGGAGTGCGAGCGTGTTGAGCATTGTCCTGGTCATTTGCACCCGTAATTCTCTCTTTTCTATTCACACAAATAGTCAAAGAGAAGAGAATTCTCGGAACATTCATACAAATTCCTGTGCGTCTGTGAAAGAACTACACGGATACAAGTGCGTGCGTATAAACTAAACAGCTCCGCTTCTTTTCACACAAAAATTCCGATACTGCTGGCCCTATTTAATCCTTCAGGATGTCGTGAAATTTTTACATCACTTTCTTTATTTTCAAATTGCACATGTTGTTATGATTGAAATCTACGGCTTTCTAGGTTTTATAGTAGGTGGCTAACCGCAACTATTTTCCACAAGTGGTCGATAATTATTTTAGTTTGATTATAAGTTTGTTTAATTATTTTTTGAGATATTTTTTTGGTGCAAAAAACGATTGCTGTTGAACTAATTCCGCGCATACTTAGATATAGAAGTGCTAAGATAAAAGATGCTTATTCAATTATCATAATAAAAATTTACAGTAAGATAAATATGTCTCGTTGCGTAAAAATTTAGTTAAAAACGAAATTGATGCCAAAAAAATTAATAATATTGCACAATATTAACTTTTAGGTATTTCGATTATGCCCCGTCTACACCGGCGGTTAAACCGCGTCTCGGCTTAATTTTGTTTAAAGAATTTTGCAATGTTCCCGTTGGATTAAAGGATTAATTTATACTTTAAAAATATGAAATAATCAATAAGATTTAGATGTTTACATCTTGTACTTCGATTCAAATGGCAACATTGCAAAATTCTTTAAACAAAGTTAAGCCAACACGCGGTTAAACCACTAGTGTAGACGGGGCATTACAGATTATTTAACATTACTGATAAGATTATGCGTGGACTCACGAATTCAGAAAATGATGCACTGCAATGAAACATAAAGTTCACACAAGCGTCTCTGGTCCTCGGGAATAAGGAGGCGCGCGTGGGAATATCGTAAAGGTCGCGCTTCCCTCTTTCGCCGTAGATAAAAGGGAGATTTTATCCTCTTAACCGGGCCGCGACATCAGCCCCCTCCGAATTCTCACGGGCCCCCCTGCGTGCCTGCACCGGATGAAAACCGCTCATCGATGCCTCCCTAATATCCCCACGATGCGTTTAAATTCACTCCCCAGCCTCTCTCGTGGGCGTCTATCAGAGGGTGCGTGGGAATTTTTTTTTTTCCCTCTTTTTCGCGTGGTTTTCTGTATGCACCCGACGAAAATCGAGGTCACGGGATCAACGATGGTTGTTTTTTTTTTTTTTTTTTTTTCCCCCGAGTATAGGAGTGTTCCTCGAATCGATTAATATACGATTCCGGTGCAGGACCGATCGACGCATGGGACGGGATGCGTGGGACCGGACTGGAATTTGTTAAATAAAACCCATCGAGTTCAACTCCATAGTGTATCTTCGTATTTTCGAAATCTTTGGATCTGTTCTGTGACAGGTCCAAATTATCAGGTGATATGTAACCATTAGACCCGTAAATTTTTTCAAAACTATGTTGAAACTATCAAAGTTAACCAGTTATTTCCAAATTGTTTAACGAGGTTAGCTGCGTAATCACTTGGAAAATATATGAAAACACAATTTTCATCGTAAATTCGTGGCTGCCCCCCCCCCCCCCCCGTAGTTCTTCCAGGAACCTCGGGGTGGGTCCCGAAAAAAAGCGTACATCCTCAGCGGTGGGAAAAAAATGAATGGCTTTTCCGCTCGTGGAAGGGAAGGGAGGAGAGAGACAGGAAGAGAAGAAGAGTGACGAAGTATCAGAAATTTATGCGTGGATGGTAAAAGCAATGGCTCCTTCTTCTTCTTCTCGGTAAAGTCATTTCGGATTCCCGAGCGGGCCGCGCTCATACTTATTCATTCGGGCGGTTTTTTCTTGTTTACCCGCTTTGCGCGCATAGATTACTACGGTCTGGCTTTCGATTGTTAGAAGAGACTTGAAAAACAAAAAAAGAAAGAGAGAGAGAAAAAAATCGTGGTTGAAATTGGGGGGTAGATGAGAGAACGAGCGCGACTGCACTGCGCCTTACCACCTCTCTTTCCCTCGTTTGCGCGGCGCGGGAATGAATGGAAGCGCTTCATTCACCTGCTTAATGCAGCGTGTTTAAACGGTACAGGAAATTCGCTTTCACATCGTGGTAATTGATCGTTCACGCTTCTTCTCGCTTAATTTCTTACTCCTTTCCTAACTCTTATTCCCTCAATTTTCAGCGATTAATAATTATAATTTTTATTCTTCTTTTTGTTTCAGGTAAGACCTTGAATTTCTACGAGACGTGCTCGATATCGATTGTAAGTTATCTCAAAAAGATATATTTTTTTCGTAAACCAAACCAGTAGTTTCTCACGTAACGCATCGTGCTCCATCTAAAAAAAAAAAGTAGCTACTAGGAAAAAGTCTAATTCATGCCCCCCCGCTCGCGAGATGAATGAGGCTAGATCACAATGAAGAAAAACGTGAGAAGCTACTCGAGTAGCTGCTCTCGTAGACTCCGTCAATGAACCGAAAAAATGATTAGAAAATTTCAAACTCCTCCCGTATCAGAGCAGGAATTTTAATTTAATCAAGAGCGCTAAAATATATATTTTTTTCGCTCGCTCGTTCACGAAATACCAAAGCATCGGGCCGAAATTTGATTAATTTAGTCGGTCGGAGGAGGCGAGAGAGATGCATTCTCGGATGTTTAAGGGACCAGAGGGGGAGTAGCGGGGGTATAGAGTCAAGGTCTGCGGCTCGACGCATTAATAACTCAGACGCCGCTGATGCGTCATCGCTCTCGAGACGTGTGTTTTGCGCGATTTTTTTCGGGTCCTTTGGTGAAAGGATTATTGACCGATGATTGAGAGCCTTAATCCCCTCTTTGGAATTAGCCAAAAAGTCGGGTTGGTTGTTTAAACAAATTTAGTTGAAGTCGAAAAGGGAGAGAGGATCGGTTAATAACGCTCGAATTTCCGGAGTCTTTAAGTTACCCTCGGCCGCGATAAGTGCCCGGGGCGATTGATCGCTCGCTCGGTTGGCCGTCCGGCTCCTCTTATTTTTCTTAGCGAATGCGCTTCTTCGTTCCGTGCTGGCGATAAGCCGGGCGCAAGCGGCAATGGCCTAATTACAGACGCGGGGGTTATATACCCCGCCGATAAACGCGCCCCCTTCTTTTCAATCTTTTTTTTACTTCTTCTCCCTACCTACCTTTCCGTGATGCTTTAAGGTTGTTGGTCTTCACGATCGTGATTTCGGAAATGGGAAGCTGTTTACTTTAATTACCGCGATTTTTATTCATCCTCGAGAGAGAGAGAGGTGAAATTTACTATAATGGGGATAATTTAACTTGGTTAAAACGCGAATTTTCAACTTTCATGCGGTCTTTTATGGTACCGAGGAGGCAAGGATTATTACTGGAGTTGAAAAACTGAAATGAAAATATTTTGTTTCATACGGTAATTTATTATGAGTAATTTTTTGACCCGTTGAACTTATTTTTAATATCTATTCGAGATTGATTCAGAAAAAATACTAATTTTTTTACCAAGCAATTGTAATGCATAATTTTTCGTCAAATTTACTTTCGTAACTCTTGAGTTTCAAATGTTCAATGTGCACCACTGTGGCTTATTTTTTCATTCAAGAGAGATTTATCTAGACTAGAAATGATTTATTTTTTTTTTTAATTAAAAAAAAAATCCTATAATATAAAAATAGGGTACGAAAAAAGTAACTTGTATATCAAGGTGAAGTAAAGCCGCTTACACCTTAAGCTAAATTACTACTCTATCTGCTGACTTCACCTGCAGGCGTAGTCGAGCGCTTAGCCCTTTGTGCTGTAAATAACTATTATTACAACTCCTTAAATTCCGTACGAGTAGATTAAAATATATATATTGTATCAAATTCGTAAACTTATGCTTAAAAAAAAAAAAAAAACTACAATTTCGTTATAGAGCTTTGACTCAATGAACGTATGGAATATCTCTCTGTTTTAGAATTTCAAATTAAAACTTCGCTGAATTTTCATTTAAAAAATTATTTTCTCTCAGCGAAAGCGCGCTCTTGAAACGAAAAATGCCATCGGCGAGTGCGTGCCAAAGCCAAATTAAAACAAAACTCGCACCGCCACCTACTGCCTCGAAAAAAGAGAAGGCGCCAAGATGACGAAGGTCGTGTGGGTGGTGCGAGAAAGCTCATAGACGAGGAATGCAAAAGGAGCTAAGCCGGGGCATAATTATAATAAACCTTCGGCGCGTTATGATACAGTACTACCAGCACTAACGACCGCGAAACTCGCCGATTCATTCTCTTTAAGTGATGAGCTTTTTTTTCTTCCTCCTCGTACGGACAACCTGCAGCAGCGTTCAACCTGTTGTGATGGAGAAATTAATACCGGATATAACGCGTCTGCCGGCCGTCTTCCCGCTTAATTAATAATACCGCTGAGAGGATTCTTCAAAATTACCTGACTTTTCTGTTTACTTAAAACTACCTGATTTTAACCATGAGATTATTAAAACATCACTCTTTCATGAATAATTTATTACATATTGTGGGTTGATTTGATAATAGCGTTAATATCGAAGTTAATATCGTTTATACATAGTTGAGAAAATTTTGCAAGCTCAGTTTTAAGAGTTTACGAATTCAATACCGAAATCTTTCATTTACTCTTTAACTTTAGCAGTTTACCAGTTGGACTTGATTTTTGCCACTGGGACTCCCATTGAATTTAAATTAAACTTCACTTGAAAGTCAACCCTGTATGTCTCCATTTTCATGACTCACATATGTTTTCATTTTGTACTGATTACGGTATTGGTAAAAGTTTTTGGCTTCAAAAAGCTCTTTTTATAAAAAGAGCTTTTATAAAGCACGTTTTTATAAAAAAAGGTATTAATTTTTCAGTTTTTTAATCTCGCTGTTACAATTCAGTTACAATATCTATAGATTTAAGATTATCGAATGGTTCAATGAATTTCAAATTTCTGTGGTCTATAAAAAAATCACATTCCATCCATCTAGAGAAGCTCGTACAGATCATTGACACAAAATCTTCATTTACTTATCGGAATCGCCGATTAATTTGACGAAAAAAGGCTTAATCCCGGCGCAAACATAACTTATAGTTCCGGGGAACAAAGAGCGCCGACCAATCAATCATCCACGCAAACTAATTTGCGTCCGATCTCGCATCCGGTGACGTACAACGTTGTTCTCCGTATTCCTCTTTAACTTTTCAAAATCACTTCGCGTCCAAAAAATTTTCTCCCCAAAAGATAAGATATTTTAACAACTCAATCAGATTCTCTCACACTCTGGAAAAGAAGAAGAAGAAGAAGAAGAAGAAGGAAGGGGGAAGGAATCCCGATCTGCAGGCCATGGCCAGTCGGTCGGCGGGGACACAGGTGGACATCTCCGCTACTACTACGCTCGCACACACGCAAAGGCGTGTCAGGTGAATGAATTTCCAAGAATCTCGTCGCTGCCCTCCCTCCCTCCAGGCCATTGGCTTATTTACAGCTAGAGGACGAGACGCGAGTAAACACCGACCAATGAGCATCTTAAACTTTTCATGCTAAAAACCTTGTAAAAGTGCGCGCACCTCGTCAACGATTTTTCCGCCCTGTTCAAAAGCGTCTGAACGCGGGTAATCAACTGGCATTCCGAAGCTGGTCCCGACTGGTATAACTCGTGCAAACGAGCCGCGCCCGGTGCACTTGCAGCTTCGCGGTCAGAAAAGTCGCGACCGAGACAAGGCAGACGAGATTCCTCGCGTGACTCCTGCGAGATCAATGAGCGTATGTACGCTCGGTCCGTGAATGATTTACCTCCCGCAGGCTCCGGATCGTCTAGTTCTGGGGCTGCATCCTCCACTCGGGACCTTGGAATTAGCATATCATCGCGATTATATGTATAAAAAAGAAAAAGACCACTAGAGAGGAATTTCTCGGAGTTATATAAAAACACGTTCATTCAGAGAAACCTTCTTCTTCTTCTCTCAACTCTACGCTTACATTATGCAGGAACGGTGTGTTTTCGGCTTCTGTGGTTTATTTTTTCCTCCGCATTTGTCGTTTACTAGTCCGATAAACTCAGCTGGTACACCAGAAGTTTTATTTAACGAGGTTTATTATTATTTATTCCTCTAAAATAAAGAGAAAAAGGAAGAGCCCAACTCTTTCGTCCGAGCAAAGGACCCACCGACACAGGAGAGGATTAAGTCGTGTCTCGAAATATGACTCTACAACGCTTTGCCTCTCATTTTTTTTTTCTTTCTCTTTCGGGAAAGGAACCTGCTGCAGGAATTCGAAGAAATCATCATTGGAATTTCGAATCTTTGATCTCTCCATGGAGCTTTGCTTACATCCCGAATGAGAAACATCCTAATATCACGTGTGATTCAATTAAGCCTTCGTGAAATTGAGGTCGTTAAGGGCTGAAATAATAAACTGCCCTGCAGAGTTCTCTTGCGTATCTCGTTAAAAAGTAAAGAACATTTTTTTTTTTTTTTAATCCTTCTTCGGTGGGGGTCTCAGCTCGGGGGGGGGGGGGGGGGGCGAGATATCACGCAGAAACTGGGAGATAAAGTTCGAGAGGAGGAAGCTGCAAGAACGTTAATTATCGCGGTAGCTCGGAATGCACTTACGGTCTTTTAATTCTCGTTTCTTCCTTGGCTCTCTTGTACATAAAGTGTCTTGTGTTTAGACGTCGATTGGAGGAAAAAGGGCCTTTTTTATTTATTAATTAAGCTGTTATTTTTGTGGCTCGACTCGCGAAGATCGTACGTTACGAACGTGATAGCAGGCATAAAATACTCACTTGATAATCGTCCCCCAGCGCGAGGATTTAATTTAATTTTACGTTTTTTTTGCAAAAGATACTCCACCAATTAAGTTTTAAAAAGAGGTTTTGATCTCGGATCTCGAGATGGGTAAAAATATTTAATTTTTTATCCCGCAGTGCAGGTACGAAGCTCGCGTTTCATTAACAAAAGCTCAGAGTGTACGGAGGAGGATAGACGTAGGTAGGTTTTAATTCTTGAAATAAATGTGACGCATGACTTATGATGTGTGAAAGAGTATCTCGTTTCACATGTCGTTGCACATTCTCTCTGTGTGTGTGTATGTGCGAGCGTATGATAAAAGAGTACAAGAGCAGCAGTGAATCACTTATGTGCACTTCGCGCTCGTGGCAATGTCAAAGTATATTACCCCCTCTTCATTCCAGGCTCTTTTTGTCCCGAATTCTGTGTCCATACGCGCATTTAATCCTTATTCTGAAAATTCAGTTTTCTCTATCAGACGTTTTAAGTTCAGACTGAATTCGATTGATTTTTAGCTGTATGCATCTTTAAGACTCGAACTTTTTTCTTTTAAGAGATGAAATATTCAAAGGCAGTTTCAATAAGTACTCTGGCAGATTTGTACTGTACAATTCTAGCATATAAGCAGTGTAAATACCGTAATCGAATTTTCGAAATTAAAATAATTATATCAATAATTTACAGAAATAAATCTTAACATGCTCAAACTAATGTAAAGTGTAGCTTTATAGAGTGTAATAAAGGTAATGTGTAATTAATAAAAATCATTTCAAAATTTATTCAGTAAATGCACTGACATGAATCCAAATCCGGCCGAGTCCGTTGATATGAAGCAAAGTCTCTTAAAAACTCAGAGTATGTGTAAAACGATTTGCCACAATTAATTCAAAGAGTTTCATCGAAATTGAATTATTTGTTGACGGTATAATAATTAAAATACCCAAGCTAGTAAAGAGAAGTTGAACCATCTATGCTTGTCAATTGAAAAATAATATAAAATGGGCGCTTATAGCTGGTCGCGTAAGCAATAAAAATACAAGAAAAAGAAATGTAAAAATCTAGATGCTCCGAAAGCTGTATAAAAAAAAAAGTTTTCAAAATTCTATCGACCTCTCGCGCCTTGCAACAGGCCGGTGTGCCGGTACACGCACGTGACGGTAAGTCTACATGCAGCTTTCATTCAAGAAAAGGTGGGAGCAGACTTAGGTATTTTCATTGATCGCGAGTGGGCCGCGCTTCGAGCGTGGGCGTTTTAAACGAGGGATTGTTTAATCGCTCCTCTCTTTATTTATCCTGTCGTAACTTCCGTTCTTGCGCATATAAGCCTGACCGGGTAGTTTTTCAACTCCCCTCAAACTACGAAAAAAAAAGGGGAATCCAAAAATTCCATTCCGTCTCACGGTCCCCTCCGGAATCTCCGCGTACGCGGGATATAAAATATCAGCCGATTTCGAAAGTCACCGCTGCAGCCATAATCCGAGGAATCCCATTCATACCGCGAGCGGAGAGAAAGGCGCGAGATTAAAGATTTCCGCTCCCGCCCGGCCGCCCGCACAGACCAGACCGGCTGTTTGTTTATCGAGGGGAGCCTACTTTTTAGCGCTCTATCCGGGTCAACTTGGAAGCTATTTTTATCTCACCTTTTCCTAATTCAACTATTTGGACAGTTTTTCCGTAGTTTTGGGACACCAAATTCCTTAAATCGTGCTAAAAATGAACGAGGGAGGGGAGACTTATGAAAGAAACGCGTAAAAATGAATGAAAGGAAAGCCGGCCGGTGAGTGAGAGGCTGCCGCCGCCGCTGGCATTCCAGTCTCTAATCCCACGTGAGTGTATAGTCCGATGAAAATTCTTCTTTCCTTCTCCTAAGAGCCGCGGGAGGAAGTGTGACTCGATTCCGATGGAAGCTCGGATGGAAGTTTGTGAATGGAGAAGCGTTTTTTTTTCTCCTTCCTCGGAGAAGCGTGAAAGTACCGGCGCGACCTGATTTACTTTTGACGATTTGAAATTTTTGAAATACCTGGGTGTACGGATTCGTATCCCAAATTATCAATTTTTTTTTTTATCAAATGTCGTGGAGTCTCTGCATGAAAGCGCAACAATGGAGCCGGTTGAAAATTTAATACACGCAGAATAGGATCTTCGATCGAGGAAAGAGAGAGAGAGAGAGAGAGAGAGTGGCAATATTCTCGCTCCGAAGAATGCAGCCGGCTCGTGACCGACGAAAAATAAGATTGGGGCAGAGCCGAGATGGAATTACGGGGGGACGGGAAGCAATTATTGGGATGATGGATGGCCCCGGGGCGCCGACGCCGACACCACTACCGTCGGCTTCGTTATCCTTTCCGAAAGCCGGCTTAGCTGGGAACGCTGCTGCTCCAGGAGGCGACGATCCTGTTGCCCCCCTAGATCGCCGTTTCCGGTCGCGTCGTTAAACCAAAGCCGAACACGCACTTGCGTCAGGATGTTTAGACTGTCGGGGCTAAAATTAATTTCCTGGATGTTTAATCGAACGACGAAACGGTAAAAAGTGCAGGAGTCTTCCGAGCGTAGGCGTCTTCCGAGAATCGTCGCGCGGCTCGAACGAAAAGAAATATCCGTCGTAAACACGCGAAAGGGAATACTCCGGGGCAAGGACGAACTCGGCTTTGAGTCTCGAGAGCGCGAAGTAAAAAAAGAAGGTAAGTAGGCAGGCGCCGATAAAAAGGGACTCGTGTGTAGAAAGTCCAGCTCCGTCGAGTGGCCCCGAAATATTTCGAGGAAGGCCCCCGAGCGAGCGGAAGGAATGAAAAGAAGAAGAAGAAGAAGAAGAAGAAGACTGCCCTCCTACTCTGCCCCCCGTCCGATCGCAGCCGAGAGATCCGCGAACGCATGAAAACAAATTACGAGGCGGCGTCTGTTTGTTGTGCTCCTCTCCTCTCTCTCTCCCTGCGTTGCAGCTCTTGTTTTTGGATGTTGCTGCTTGCTCGCTCGCTGGCTGCAGCAGTGAATGACCGCGAGAGCAGCTCCCCGCGCGACCGAGCTGCCGTTGCACCGGCGCGGCGGCATTCCTGAGCGCGAATTCCAGCGCGCGCCTTTTGTCGATGATAATCGAATCGCGCTCTCCTCCTCGGCTCTTGGTGCCCTGGACGCGAGTGATACCGCGAGTTGCAGGCAATTAAACGCTCCCGGAGCCTTTTGGAATTTACATGATTTAATTGGGGGGGAGGGAGGGAGGGAAGAAGAAGAAGATGGTACACAAATTTACTTATGCTGACGTCAATCTGACGAGAATACTTTTTTTCTACCCGAGATTATCGGGTGTCTTAGAATTGATCGTTTACGTAAGACCGTTGTGCTCGAAAGTTTGGTTAAAATTGATAGAATATTATTAGAGTTTGTTATGTATAAAAATCTATTGGTACTAATTCATTTACGATCCCGCTGAATGCACGGGATTCTTTGATTGGAGAACACTTGAAGCTATAATCTTACTTGAGACTGAGATCTTAATTTTTTGTGTTTACATTAGTCATTTGTTCAAAGTTTTTTTTTTTTTTTATATCAACTTTGTGTTTTATGATTGTATCAACTGTATCTTTTTTATTTTAATTAATATTAACGTCACCCCTTAATTTGATTAATATCATAAAATTTCAACTTTCTACTTGACCTATTCGCTTCAATGAATATCGTGGTAACTCAAAACGATTTTTTGCGAAAATTTATTGTTTTTTGGGATTATTTCGAAGTATAGTCGAAACTTTTGTTTCAGATTTTCTTATCCTACGGATTCGTTTCTAACAAAAGCGTAAAAAATATATTGTAGTAACTAATTACGTAAAGCGTTTGTTTAAATGAACTACAAGTTAACCAAACGCGAGAAACATTATTGTTAGATCGAGGAACAAGCAAGGCCTCATAATCTAAAACTAAATACGTTTTCAAATAAATAAATGAAAAAAGTAAAAAAAAAATTGTCTCGGAGTAAGGTCGCGCTGTTAAGTCGGGATGACTCGTCGCATTTTCTTATCACGGCTCACCCGTAAGCATAAGTACATCCGTGCAGCGATACGCGAGTCGGTTGGCAATTTAACTTTATTCTGAATGAAGCGTGTATTTTACTGTAGTAAATTCAAGTTGCGTTACGAAAAAAAGCGAGAAAGAGCGCTGATAAGGTTAGCATTGCCGCTACTGATAATTCCCGGTCGTTTGAACGAATCGATAAAAACGCTCGTTTCATTGATGAACGGAAACGGAAGGGAGAGGGTAAACAAGCCGGGCCCGGATTTTCGTCTATTGAGCAACGTTATTTTTCGACGACGCTCTTCACCCACACATGATCCGCGGAGGTTGCGCAAGCATAATCCTACGGATGATCGTTCATTCTTCTCGGCTCGAGCTTTGGTATTTGTGTCAAAGTACGATGCTGCTGGTGACAAAACAACGAGCACATCACGCATGCAGCACCGGCATTCTTATAACATTGACTTCGTTTATACGTACATACCACCTCTCTCGCAACCTTTTTTTTTTTTTTTTTTTTCATCCATCCGCGCGCTGTGTCTGTGTGGAATGTTAACTGCAGCTTGAAAAATTTTACATAATCGCGAGGTGCGGTGCGTGAGCAGGGTTATCGGGGGAACTTTTTTTTTTTTTTTTTTTTTTCTTTTCTTTCTTTCTTTCTTTTTTACTCTTTGGATTCGTGGCTGTTTGCCTTCGAGCGTGTTTGTATTGAGCGATAAGGTGGCACTTTTTTAAAAATAATTATTCTTGAGATTTTTTGAATTTAGATTTGCTTAGTGAATGTCTTGCAAGTGGGACATTACCACCTTAAATCTATTTAAACTTTTATACCTATACACTAGAAGAAACAAGAAGAAATATATGTTCTTTGTTGTAAATAATGATTTATGACTTAATCGAAGCTTCATTGATGAATAATTAGAAATATTTTGGTACAATTATAAAAAAATTTTACGATTTAATATTCTAATGGTAGCAATATCAGTCGATTCAATAAATTTTCATTAGCGAGGATTGGATTGAATTTAATAGTAATATCTACGGTTAATTAAAATGCAGGTGTCTCAAACACTACAATCGAAAAATCTAAAAATCCAAATTCAAACCTCGGAATTTCTCGACTTTCACCAGGCCGGTTCGTGTATGCGTTCCACGATTCTCAAGTTGGCCTTTTGATGATATCCCAGGTGTCGTCGTCGGCACCGTTTTAAAAAATTTTTTTTCGGAAGTTCGTGTTTAACTTCATTATCAGCGGAATGCGGTGAAGAATTTCTCTCCATTGTAACACTCGATTGATTTGATAGTGTTTTTTTTTTTTTTGTTTTTTTGCTCCGGAATTTCGATTGCCGTGTTTGCTCAACCAGGTTCGGAAACCCACATAATTTCTCTCGCTCGGTTTTCATAACTGTATTATCAAATATTATTCGAAGATAAAACCCAGTGTGGGCTATTGTAAAACGTTTAAAAGCTGGAATTTGACACCGAATGAATCCATCATCGCGGCCAGGTAACCTAAATACCAAGATTCCGGAGCTTTTAGTAGTTAACATAAAAGCTTTTATTATTTGAGGAAAAATAAAGTGCAGATTTGAGAAGGAAGGAGAGAATAAAGAAAGAAGCCACGATGATTTATTCTCGCAGCTTCCTTGAAATTACCAGGGCAAAGACACTGCAGTCTCTGCAGTCGAGAAAGTCAATAAAGCATCCTGCAGCAGCTCTGGTAGAGTAAAAAAAGAGTGTAGAACCACTTAGCATCCTCTCTCTTTTATTTTTCCATTCTGACCTCCTCCTCCTCCTCGGCTTTCTCATCGAGTCGTTTCTTTCGTTTTTTCTCTCGCCTATTGTCGACCACCCGCCGACTGCATAAATGCATCGAGCGCCGCGGCGCCTCAAACGCCAGAAGGCGCTTACACGGAATCCCTTAAATTCAAATTAGACTCTCTCTCTCTTCGATACCCCCCTTCTTCTCGAATTAACTTTCAAAAATGATTTTTTTTTTTTTTTTCTTTGTGTAATGAAAATTCCGGAGGGGTTGGAGCTTGGAATTTTATTACCCCTCCCCGAAAAATCCTCTTTAAAATCGGGAGATCCAGGATAACCGGATTCGTTCACATGAATTTTCCGGGTGCCTCCCTCGCGTCTCACGCTGTTTCGGTGGCCTGCCCGGCGCCTGCCGCACATAACTCGAAAAAATGCGCTCGCGTTTGGTGTAACGAGCCAATCGGGGGCTCGGGTCCAGATCTTCTTTTCTCGCTACCGCGGCTCGGTTTTTTTCGGCTCCCACTCGTTATCTCCCTCGAGCATCTCTCACTTGCTCTTTCATCTCAATGTTCCTCGGGGCCCTTTTTTTTCTTCTTCTTTTTTATTGCACACCGCGCATCGTTATGGAGGAGTGTTACTACGAAATTGGGAAGGATTCTGGGATTGGTTGATGCAGCCTGATTGGACTCTCTGACAGAAATGACCCTTGTCTTGTTCGAGCGGGACCACCGTCTCGACCACCGTGAACAATTTAGAGTTTGATGTTCTTATGAATGAAAATTGATACTATCCAATAATTCTTTTCAATGAAGAAAACTAAATAAATAAAAAAATTTTTTTAAGTTTATTATTGAGCGCTTGTCCAATGTATGATAAAAATTAACCTTGTAAATAATTCCATAACAGTAATATGAAAATGAACAAGGAAAATTTCGTGTATAAAGGAAAAAAAAAAAAAACAGTCTCACGCGTGTTTATTAAACATCGTCGGTTCGAATTACAAGTTGGGCACGGTGAAAAATAAAAAAAAAATACCCATCACTAATCCAAACAAACTAGGAGTGCAACGCTCCGAACGCGTATGTATCCCCACCAGCAGCAGCAGCAGGCTCGAATTCATGAATGAAAATTCCTCCCGCGATCTCTCTTGTGGTGCAGCGCGGCAGCAGCTTACTACACGCTACGTTTCGAGCGCGTAGGAAGAGAGAAAGAGAGAGAAGCCCACACGAGTCTGGCCGGATACTCGAACTTCCGGTCCCACACATGGCCAACATAATATCCATCCGTTCTCCTCTCTCTCTCTCTGCTGCTGCTGCACGATGATGCGTCTTTTTTTTTACGTTTCAATGGACGCCCGCTTCCGAAAACGGGCGGATTGATAGCGCTGTGAAAAATCATTGAATCTAGACGTGATTAACGACGGAAAAAAAAAATTAGGTTATCTGCATCTCATGGACGTTTTTTCCTCCTCCTTCGTTTCGGAGCCTTATTTCCGGTTATTCTGCTTTCTCATGGATTAGCCGTCTTTATCGGCTGATAGTGCCTCTTTTTTCCTTCTTTTTCTTCTTATTTTTTTTTTCCTGGACGTGACCTTTTTCAGTCGCGAGAGAGATGGTTTTTTAAAATCATTGCGGGAGTGTTTTGATCGACAAATACGTTTCGACACTGCAACAATGATGGAAGAGCCAGCAGCGTCTCTTTCTTGTGTGCAGCGTCGCAGCAGCCAATAAAAATAGACGGCGACGCATGCAGCCAAGAGAAAGAGAGAGAGGACAAACCGACGACTTTGACTTCGCATCGGCAACTTCCGGTCGTCCGTTGACCCCGACGGGCCTCCCCTCGCTCCTCGGCTTAAGTGAGCGCGACTTGTTTTTCAAATTTTTCCTTCGAAAATAAGGTATGCCTATGACCATGTCGTTTGAAATCATAAAATTTTCGTTTGGAAGAGGATTCAACTAACTTTACGTCAGGATGGATTTTTAACTTTTTTTTTTAGATTCAAAACAGATTTCCGAAACAATTGAACCCTAAAATAAAAATTAATTTGTTGTTATAAAATGTATAAATCGAATAAGAAGTTTAATTTTGTTTTGAATAAAACTGCAGTAACTTTATCAAATTACCACCCTTAATTCATCTCTATAGCTTTGAGACAAGAAAAAGTTTACTGTATTTCTTACTCGGTGCACTCACACCCAGCTTAATAAAGCGTCTATTACATTATACAAATCATTATGGTAGAAGTGAGAATGATGAATAGGAAAAGAAAAAAAAAAGAGAGAATAAGGAGAAAATAGATAATAAGAGGAGCTTCTATTCCTTTCACACCTACGACGCATAATGGAAACGACTTGGCGCCATCCGCCTCTGACTTTATTACCGTTCGTAGCTGGCTTACTATTCCTGCAACTCGCGCCACGGGGTATTGAGTTCATTAGCGCGTGCATCCAATGAGAAACCCTACCGACGACTACGCTTTTGTTGTCATCGTCTACTGTCAAATGTGTACGAATTATCATATTAACTTGACAACTTCAAGTCGTACGTAACCTTACGGCGATCGGTTGCACGTGACCATCCTACGCTGCGGATTACGCTGACCGCGTTCGTGACAAAAACGTGTTCAACTTGTGGAAAAATAGAATCTTTTTTTTTTTTTTTTTCAAAATTCACCTTTTTTAGTTGTGCACGACGCGCTCATGTAATACAACCGTTGCGTAATTAAATTTCAAAACTTCGCGGTAACGCATTACGGCACTCGGCGATATTACCCACCACATCCTGTGCCGCTTTTGATAAATTTTTATTTCGAGCTTTCAGCTCGATTAAAAAAAAAACTCAATATTCACCGCAATTCGCGTAATAATTTTCAAATTTTCTTTCTGTTTCAGGTAAGCTTTTGGACCAGGATTAAACTCCGTGGTAAAGTAAGCAAGCGTGAGTGCAGTAAAATCAAAAGCGCATAGTGATAATGGAAGCGATCGTGGGAGATACCAAGACCCGGGGATAAAAACGACGGTTATCCGGTGTAGGCTTGTAAGGAGCCGGATGCGGGAGCGACTTTTTCTAGCGGGGAGGAGTTTGCAAAACTTACCGCGAATTACGCACTACTCTTCGGCCGCTTTTTTTTTCCTTTTTCTTTTTCTTACCGCGCGCGACCTCGACTACTGGAAGAATGCAAGGACGGGTGGATGAGTTTTTTTTTTAAATCCTTGATTTGAATTTGATCGATCGAGATTGGAAAAAAGTGGTTGCTGATTTTTTTAGAAATTCTCGGTGAGCTTAGGGTCGTTCACACACCGTGACCGCGGGCATTCCAAAGTCGTGCTTTTTTCAAACGCCGTATGCTTACATCTTACCGTAAGCTTTTATCGCGGAACTTTTAATTTTGAATTTTCTGGATTTCTTACAACTAGGGATGAAACTTAAGCTTAATTTCAAGATTTGTTTTTTTTTTTTTTTCTACGCGTCGGCTTAAAAATAAGTTGAAAAATCCATTTAAAAAACATTATTCATCCCGAGATCTTAATAATTAAAATATTGATAAAAATAATTCATCGAGGTGTATTTTCGTGGCCAGCCTTGAAATCAGACATCGAACTCGGCGTTGGCCGTTCCTTCACCCGGTGTCATTGATCTCGCGGGCTTGTTTTATTTATTAATTTTACTCGCTTACGCAAATCGAAATTTTCTTTATTTTTTCGGTTGTATTAATAACCGCTAATTGGAAAATAAAAATAGAGCAAACAAACTTCGAGAAGGATGAGAACACGGGAAGAAATGTGCAGTGAAATCTTAGTCACCGGATTTTTTTTTTTTTTTTTTTTTCGAGATTTCTCAGTTGTAAAATGACGGAATGGCGATACATAAATAGCGATTGGAATCAGCAGCGGCTCAATATACTTGATATTTTCCGCGAGTGTACTTTTATAGTCACGCGGTTACGGCCGTATAAATTACTCACTCCGAGCTCGTCTTATACCTCACTGCGAGTACAGTTTAACTTGCGATGAATTTTTTAAATTCTTACGGATTTTGTAACGTGTTTACGGTACTGATGCCTATCGCCTCTCTAATAGTTTGATAAATTAAATATATACATAGTTACTTCGAGTACGCATCAAATTTTCAAAAATAATAAATCGATCGAGGATAAGGTTTAATCAGGAGCCATCAGATCTTCCCAAAAAAAAAAAAAAAAAAAAACCAGCTCGAATAATCGTCCGTCAAACTAACGAGCTCGAAAAATTGCGAATCATTAGCCGATCGGGTTGAAAAGAGGTGCGCAATATCCTCCGAATATCCTCCGAGAGCTCGACGCGATCGGAGGAAAGAAGAGAGAGAGGGAAGTACAGCGGCAGCGCCGGTGGTCGCATTCCAGCAAGTGTCGTCGGTCTGCGGCGAGTGCATGCATTCCTCCTCGATATTTCAAATATCATCCCGGCTTCGGTCTTTCTTTTCTTCCTCTTCTTCTTCTTTTTATCGTTATTAACGTGCACGCACTAGCCGGCTAGGCAGGCGCATACTTAGCTGCGACCGAGACCCGTTATGAATGCATGGTGCTATAGGTGTGTGAGACAAGTGCAATGCAGACCGACCTGCCGCTTGGAATTTTTCACCTCTGTAAACGTGCTTCGACCGATGCCTTGAATTTAAAGACGGGTCTACGAAGCTACCCCGGCACTCGTTGTTCAACGAGATTACAAAAGTAGTACCTTGATTCAAATGATAATCTGATTTTTGTTTTCGTAAGTGGTGGAAGGATTTACTGGAATATTGTAAAGTCGCGAGAAGAAGGTAAGACTTGCGCGCAGGATTAGTCACGAGAAATGCAATTTTCATCTCTTGAGAGGAATCTGAAGCTTCACTTGACTGAAAAATTATCTGTTCTTTCAATTAGTTTTATTAGGCATTGAAAATTTCATTTTTTGATAGGTTTTATACGACGTACTATAGGTTACCAGTTATTATTTAATACATACTTTACATAACGACGCAGATATAAAAAATAAAATTTTTTCTCGCATTTAAAATATAAATTTATTCATAGGACCTCTGATGATGCAAAGTTACATTACAAATTTTTTTAAAAACAGAACGCGTCAAATAATAATAATAATAATAATAATAATAATAATAATAATAATAATAATAATAATAATAATCAGTTTAAAGAGAATAAATTTTGAAACAACAGTATAGTTTCCGCTTCGTATATCGAACCAGGATCCGATATCAAAAATAAAATATCTCATGAGAAAGTAAAATTCATTAAAAAAAAGGTCTCATTAAGTCTAGAATTTTTTTTATAGCTTCGGAAACCCGAGCTTTCGTTTCACACACGACGCTCCGGCAAAACCTTTCTACCATTACCTTCAATTTAAAATTCCTCGTCCACTTTTTTATTATTATTACTATTTTTTTTTTTTTTTTCACTAATTACGCAACCGAGAACAGAGACTGTACTTGACACTTAGTTAGTTTTAGTCCTGACGGCACGCCGAGCGAGCGGTAATGAATTGCAGCTGCGGAGTAGAGGGAGAGATGATAATTACAAGCCGAACAGATAAAAGATTCCACTCGGTGAATATATGCCACTGACCTTAATAACTCAAACGCGAGTGCAGCATTGCAGCATTCCTCGCGTAACTTCGAGAGCCCAGATGACGACTATTCTACTTACTTACTCGCTCTTATATTAAAAGGTCCTTACATCTCCTTTTAACGTAACAGATTTGCGTCACGACTCTTCTTACATATTAAAACGGATAAATAAAAAATCCATTTGAAGAAAGACTAGTGTACGCACGGGATTACAAAAATAAATTTCCATTCAATCATCGAGCCTGCGCATACCTTCGGGAGGGTCGATGCATCAAAACGATATCCCGAAATAATACATCGCTTTCATCTCCTTGACTTCCGGCCGGCGCGCCGTCGATACCTTTTACAGCGTCGGATCCCCCGCAAGTTGGACCGAGGCTGCAGTGCAGCGCAGCAACAATAAGCCTCTCTCCTTCCTTCCTCCTCCTGCATTCCAGATTAACCTTACGTCTGTTGATGGCGCAACAACCGTGGGCCACCGCGCGTATGAACACATAAACATCGTCGTGCATGTGCGTACCAAACGAGCAACGCCGGGCTCGCGGCCGCGATCCCGGGGGCAATATTTAATTTCCGGTTTCCTGCGGCGCTGCTGCCGGGACCGTTCTAGCTCCAAAGCGTTAACCTCAAACGCCTGCAAGTGTGCCTGCCTGCGTACGGCTTTATGAGCCTTTTTTTTTTTCTCCTCCACCGCTAATTTTAAAAAACTACTCGGCGGGGGGAGAGCTTTGAAGAGCACAAAAGTGCGCCAGTGCGTTTGTTTACTCTCGGGACTTTTTTCAACGGAAGCACGGAGATTATCGTCAATTTGATTATTCATCTTAAACCGAAAATAAAGATGCTGTGTTTGAGGAGCGGAGCATTTGTCGAAACCAGGGACCAGCGATGCGTCTTAGTTCGATGGGTGGGTCCAAGCGCGCTTTTGAATTATCCCGGTTAATGGGGGCTGCTGGCGTAGGCAGCCGAGTTTTACGCTAGAGTAGCGTTACGATGACGTGAGTAATTTGGCTTCGAATTCAGGGAGATTCGTCGAACGAATCATTACCATTAGAGGCCACGTGAGAAATCAATAGCTCGCTAATGCTGTCGACTGCAATCACCTTAAATTTATTGAAATTACTGTTTCATACGGTTCCATTCAAAATTAATGCGTATTTGGTGATCGAATTTGAATATTTAATTAAAAACTTAAAAACGCTTTTTTAAATTTTCAAGTTAAAAATTTATGCAGAATGAAGAATTAAAATCGTTAGAAACAAAAATGACCAGAACTTTACATTAAAGAAACCAATTTGAAAAAAAAGTGTATAAAAGTTACAAATAAGCCAGTCGTGCATAAATTTTTCTTTCCGAAGTGATGACCGAAATTTTGAAACATTCCAGAAAAGATTTTATTATTTCTCTTGTCATATTAAAATAATGTAACAAAAAACTAAAATCACGTTCTAATAACGTGAAAAAGACTTGAAAAATTAATTTTACCATGCACCCAAAAGTATTAGTCCGATTCTCGAATAGTTCCATGTCGCAGACTGAATTTTAGACCCAGTACACACGAATATCATGAAAAAACTCTTGGGAGCCGGGGTAGGTATGGTCCAAAAAATTCCTGCGTTCTACGAGCGCATCTTGACTCATTTACGGGTCAACGACGGAACAACTTCCTTCTCTCTTCCGGCCTTCTCGCTTCCTCTCTCTTTTTCCGGTCTATCTTCCTCCTCCTGCTCCTCTCGTATGAGAATAACCTAATCTATTCTGTACCCGTCCTTTTGTGCCTGCCCGTCTGCCCGCAAACCCGATCTACCGCACGCTTAATACATTACAAGATTATTTCCTCAATTTTCAACCCCTCCTCGCTTCATATTTTCGCATTGTCCGCTTGATTCGACGTACATTCTTTAGTTTTTTTTTTTTTTTTTTTTTTTTTTTTTTTCATTGTAATAGTTTTAAGTAAAACTAACTAAAGTGGTAAATAAAAACCAGCGTTCTTCTACTTATTCAAACTTAATTTTTTAAAATAATTTAATTGATTTTTAATAATAATTTTTCAACAACCTCTGTATTCAGAAAGTTTCATTACTTCAAAGCTGCCATTTAAAAATAAATCTGCATGGTCTCAAAACTGTAGAAAATAGTTTGCTACAAAGCGAAAGATTGAACTCGCATCGCCAGCAGTACGGCTACTGAAATTTTTTAAATTCGTAAAATTCCATTCCGGCGGGCTTGAGGTGATAATTCCAATGAGCAGAGAGAGAGAGAGAGAGAGAGAGTTTCACACAAATAATTCATAAAAAGTTAAGCATCCACGAGTGAAGAATTTCCGCGGAGCATTCGCACGTTGCTTTCTGCATACCGTTCGCGCTTCCGAGAAGTAACGGGTCGTCGCGGCTGCTCGACTGGGTGCCCTCTTCTTCAATATTTTGCCAATTTTTACCCCCTTCGCCCCGCGGTTTCATCGACCTCTTCGACAGTTTATATCGCGGTTACGTTAGCTGATTTCTACAAGTTCGCGTACTTTCAATGTCATTAACACTCGAAAGGACGTCGCGCGTATAATGCACCGCAGATATCGCCTTTCAGCTGCACATTATCATAAGCCTCTTAGAGGAACGTACTCCAGCCGAGCTAATCTGGCTGAACTTAACGCGGTCATGAGCTGCAGCTCAACCTTAGCGCGGTACGTATCGAAAGGAGCAAGTCGTACCAATTAAAAGCTTTACCGTGCGTTCCGAGTTTTTAACCTCAACGACCCGTGCAGGGTTAATAACGTGTAATTAGAGCTTTAATTCATTTCATATAATAAGCTAATTCGTCTTTTCAAATGCGCGGAGCTCCTTCGTGCATGATGCGAGCTCGTCCACTACGCATGTGTCAACATTATAAATATTCGATAAACATGATTACAGCTTTCGTACAAACTGTGTGCTTTGTGTAGCGTACTAGATTGTACGATTATAAAAATTAAATGCTGTTGCTTCTTGTATTTACCTATTCCGCACAAATGCTCGTTACCATCCAACCCTTATAATTAATTTTCCACAACAAATTACATCGCACTTTTTTTACGTTACATCAAATAAGAACTAAAAAAAAAAAAAAAAAAAAAAAAAAAAAAAAAAAAAAAAATAGTGAATTACATCGGGTGCACAAGCAGACGCGAATGAAAATTGATGCAGCTCCGAAAAATAAAATTCGCAGCGGCACGGCGTGGTTGTTCCCCTCCTCCTCCCCTCCCCTCTCTTCTCCCCCCAACTCGACGCTGCCGCCGGGTGTGTTGTGGTGTTGTATTCGCCGACATGCGCACAAGGCCGGTGCGCAGGTGCCGCCGACGCGGTGGTGGCGCTGTCGCTCCCCTCCCTCCTTCTCTTTTCTTAGGCCGCCTCAGTGTTCGCGAAGCCACGGAATAGCTCGGACGGAGCCCGTTTTTCGGCCGGGTAGGTACGTACCTACTCCGTAGTAAACGCCGTAGTACGACAGCCGCGGATCGATCCCCCGCGTGGTTTGTCCGCATCGCGGTGCAAAACGCCAACGCCGCCCGCCCGTACGGCTACAACGACACTACACACGTTTTCGCGCGCGCGCTCGTGCACGTGCGCCTCCTCTACACTTCTTTTTTTTCTTAGTTTTTTTTTTTTTTTCTGTTCTTCTCTCTTACTCGTTCATTTTTTCCAGTGCTGTTGTTTTTTTTTTTTTTTTCAACTACGCTCAGTTTCTTTTTTTTCAAAATCGTCGTAAAGTGATGTTTGTGAAGGTGCCTGTAGTGTCGTGCAGGAACAACAGCTAACTATAGTGCTTTCGACGACTACGTGAGTTATGTAATGGTGCCTGGCTCCTCCTGAAGAGTCAGTCTCGCCGGCGCAGCTTGCGACGCAGTTGTCGCGGCAAGATCACAGTGACTACGCTCTCCCGCTTTCTTCGAGTGTTATCAAACCCTGTGCTTTGTGAATTTTATAAAAAAAATTAAGTGACGTTTGCTTATAATCGACGCTAGTGTAGGTGTTAAATTGATTAAAATAATGATGATCATGTTGAGGGTGCTACGAACAAACGACCAAGTGGAGGGTGCTGGATCGTCGTTGTCGAGGAGCAGCACCGAAACTCCGACGACGAAGGCGCCGTTGGCTCGTTGCCGCCGGAAACGACGCGCGCCACCGCCGCGATTGTACGAACACACATGAGACATCGCCAACGATACCTTCTCCCTTGTCAATGTGCCGCCTTCACAACTACGACTGCAACATGTGCATGTGTAAACAGTGCTGCGAGTGTGTGTCACTATGGAAAAAAATAAATGTGCGTCACTGCGAACGAGCCGCGAGCCGGAGTCTACTACGACTTCCGGTGTAGTAGTAGTAGTAGTAGTAGTAGTAGTACCACCGAAAATCCGAACTGCCCAGCTGAATTGGAAGGCCTTAACCTCTGGCGGACACACCGATGACGACCCGAGTAGACTGACCGGTAATTGGACCATTCTCCTTATTGTGCCCGTTGACAACGACGTTGATGATGATGATGATGTCTGCTGGCGAGAAAGGGAGGGAGGAGAGGGAACGAGAAAAAGAAAGAGCGAGGCGGTGTACTATAGAGAGACTTCCGCTGCCGGCAGGAAGTGAGACACACGTGTCCCGGGCGTGTGTGCAGGGGAACGCACCATCACTCCTCCAACAACACCATCCTCTTCCTCCTTCTTTTCTTACTTCCCCAGGTGTGCCACACAGTTTTTCCTTATGATTACTTTTTTTTTTTTTTTTTTAGTTCACAAACTTTTCGTAGCGCGCGTATCGATCAAAACCACATTGTTGACCTTTGCAGGAGAAAACTCAGTTGAGTAACTCGCGACTCCTTCCTTTTTTTTTTTTTTTATCGCCGCGCCGAGTCCCGCGATGCGTTACGATCCTCTTTCTCCCTCGCCTCGTAGGGTAAACGAGGCCGGTGTGTAGGTGCGCGCAGCACGCGGATGTTGTGTGTTTTTTTTCACGGATGAGTTGCTCCGATTTTTAGACGTAGGATGCGCCTGCGCTCGCGTTGGCGGAGAGAAAGTCTAAACTTTTTTTTTTTTTTTTTGTTCGATTCGGAGTTGTTTACTCGATGGAGTAAGGTCGCTTGTTATGGTAACTTGTTGCACTTGTCGCTTGCACGTGGACGTAGATTTCGCTCGAACTGCAGTTAGCTTTTGAAAAAAAAATAGGAAGTAAAGAAAGAGAAAAAAAAAAAAAGTTGAACGCTCGGCTGAATTATTAACTCGGCATGACGAAGCACGCAGATAACACAAAAAGTATTGTCCGCCTGATAGGTGTCGGGGTAGGGGTAAGGGTTAAAGACCTTCGCGGGCATTAAATCAATACGAAGACAACGCGTAGTCCCCGGTTTGGTTGCCGAGCCTCCTCTTCCCTTCCTCCCGTGTCTTATTTTTCGCGGCGAACGATCAAAAAGCAAAAAGGAGAGGAGGAAAAAAAAACATATCTCGATCTCTCTTTTTCTCCTCGGTGAGCCGATTCTCACGACCTTGTAATTCAGTAAAAAGGGGAGGAAAAAATAGGCACACCGGCGGCTTTTTACATTAAACACACTTGGGCTCGACGAATTACGCACGATTTTACGTGGAATGAAAACGGATTCGCATCGACTTCTTTTTTTTCCAAAAATCGAAGCCAATCTTTACCGACAACCGGGCTCTTCTCTTCATTTGTTTACCTCGAAGGCTCGTACGAAAAAAAAAAAAAAAAAAGGTCCTTTATAAAAGTTTATAAGCGCACGGCTAATAAATATTTATTCGAATCGCGCGCAGTGTCGGCGGCGTGTATTCAAGAGGAGAAAAGAAGAAGAAGTAGGAGGAGGAGGGCTTGGGAATTCAGCTCGCGGAATTTCGAGATCCGAGCGCGCGTCATCGCGCCGCCCGCCGGCGAACGAGGGGGGAATGGCAGCAGCGGTAGTGGTAGTGGTGGTACACACGGAGCTCGCGGTCTTTTTTCCTTTCCCACGCGCTCGACAGCGCCGCGACTCATTATGAATGAATTTTCGGCCTCGGTTTTGTACACAACCGTCTTTTACCGTAAATGACCCTGTGTATTACACCCGTTATTTAACTTTTTTGTTGAATTGTTTATATGAACATTTAGCTGGTCGGGACTAGGCCGTTTCTGGGCAATCAAATTCTTTGACTTTATTAAAAATCATACTCTACCGCGGGATCTGTATTTGCCTTTAAAATTCATTAGCTGATTTTCTGATGAAAGTGTATAGTTTGTTTATAATAAATTATCCCTAACATGAAGTCATAGAATCCATAGTTTGCTCTCTTTGATGATTAAGTTTCTGACAATTTTCATCGCTGAGGTGACAATGACAGAGTTTTTTGCGTGGAATAGCGGGACGTTTACTAGAATTTTTTTTTTTTTTTTTTTTTGAAAAGTAGACAATTTCTAGATTTACCAGTACCAAGTATTTTATTTTAAATTGTAATCAGTTTGTTCGTTAAAAAATTTTGTATGAATTCAACAAGCTCGATGAATACTTCGGTAATTTTCAAACCGTGTATCTCGGCCATGGGAATAATTGATAAATACGATTTTCGAGCTCACGCAGATATCACCGAATTCGTAGCCAGTCCTCGGAGGGAAATATAATTTGAGCAATTTCTCGCTCGGGTTCTCACATGGCTGGGATCGATCAATCGCTTCTGCTCTCTCTGTCTTGTTCTCCTTTCCTATATTTACATCCATCAGCGGTGGTGTATGAGCGTGCGAGCCAATCGACTTGCGTCATCCGATCGCCGCGAAAGTCTTTTTCGCCGCATAGCCTTTTTTTGTCCTGCTGCTGCTGCGGTCACGAGATAGACCTTTTTTTTTATTTCAAATTATCTTCTCGCTACGAAAACGTTTTCATTGCCCATTTAGACTGCTATAATAACACATTTATCATTCGCGAACGACTGTCCTCATTACCACAGTTGGAAAACCACAAGGTTCGAGAGCGATTTGAAGAACTGTGCGATAGAATTGAATTGAAAATCTACCGGCACTAACTGCCTTGAATTATAAATTCATACTCCAAGTTTTATTTTAGTAAACTTTCAATTTGAAAAAATTTAAAGTCCGTTCGAGATAAATCTTGCTGTTACTTCTACCATTAATCATTTAACTTCTAGATTAATAATCAGAGATTTTTTTTACTTCCTAATGATTAGTACGCCCCAGATAAATCATTTTCATCCAGAAAAAAAAATCATTTTCATCCAGCAAAAAAATCATTTAAAATTCATCCACTCCAAAAAAAAAAAAAAAAGAAAAAACGTTTTGAAAAGTAAATATTTTTCGTAGCCTGCAAGTCGGCTCTGAGCAATCATAATTTCTTCTCCGAACCACGCGATAGAAAGAGAAAAAAAAAGAAACTCCCCGTGAGTAATGCAATGAGTCAGGCATTGCAGCTCCTGCAGAAAATCTGAATACCAAGCGAAAATCGCATGAAAATCCTCGGGAAAAAGGAGGGAATTAAGCTGCTGCTGGTGCAGTGTAACCTTGACTTTCGAGTCGGGAGAAAAGCGCGCGGACCCCCGACGAAGCCGGTACCACGCCTCGGGTTAAAACCCCGCACGCACGCAATCGCCCTGGAATTCGTTCCCCTCGGCGTTGCTTTCTCAAAAAATTCAATTTTTCGAAAGATGCCGGACGCGGGGGTAAGCAGTCCCGGTCATTCGTACTGCGCCGACCTCCTTCGAAAAGCCGCGCAGAAAATTTCACGAGAAAAAATACGCGTCGGGGAGGGAGGGAGAGCAAACTCAAGCACGCAGGGAGCACCGAGGAGGAGGAGGAGGAGGTTGAACCTTCAAAAGTTCATCGCTCCCGCGGTGGCTGACTGCCTCGTCGTGTATGCAAACGCACGCTGCCGCTGGATTTTGCTCTCTTTTTTTTTTTTTTTTTCTTTTTTGTTTCGCTGCTGCTGCTTCTTCGGTCATATCACATTGTTGCCGCTGCACGCACAAAAAGCTTTCGGGGGTCGAGCACCGTGCGTGCACGCATGTTTTTTTATTATTCTGTGGGAAGAAAAAGAAGGAGAAGAAACGCGTCGGCTTCTCTCGACGACTATGTAAACACCGATGCCTTCACCTTCGCGTTTGACCTTTCAAAATTTCTCGGAAACGTTTTTTTTTTTTTTTTTTTTTTTCAAGCACTGTTTTTGTGTTTCGTACGTTTGGCTTGAGACTCGCAAAGGTCAGTGACCTTTCGAAAAAACAGCTCCCTAAAAATTCATACCGAGGACTCGTTCTAATTCATCCCCGAAATCTCCATACGAAACAATTAGTCTGGCTGGGGGGGAGCCCATCGTTCTTGGGTGTTGTGCACCTAAAAACAAGGAAAAATCACGCGGCCCGGCCCGGCTTGTTTACGTCGGTAAAGAACACAGAGGCCTGCAGACGATAAAGGTCGAGAGCAGCGGCAACAGCCCCAGAGGAGCGTGAGACTTTGCTCAAACTCGCCTCTACTCCCTCGAACGCCAGACGCGTGTGTACGTCGCCGACGCTACCTGACCCATGAGAAAGCTACTGACCCTCTTTTTTTTACCCTTTGCCTCACCCCGCAGCCACCCTGCTTATTATAATCTCTATCTCACGTTTGGCTCGGGTCTAACAAAGTGGTTCTACTAAATTCTCATAGTCTCCGGGGTGGTTCATCGACCTCGGGGAGTCCGAAAATTATAGCTGGGTTGATAAGAGGAGGAAGAAAATAAAAAAAAGCACACAGCAGCAGGTGCAGTGCAGGAGCTTACGGCAGCACTCGGTCACGTAACGGTCGTCTCGCTGCAGCGGCGTCGGCCGGCGCGTCACACTCGCCAGTGACGTCACTACTACGAGGCCGGTCATTCATGCGACCGACGCCTCCTCTCCTCTCCTCTGCTGCTTCTGCTGTACCTCCCAAGACATGCAGCTTGAGCGCCTAAGACCGTCATTTTGGGATTTTTTAAGATCAAGCTCGGGGTAATTAAGAAACGCATTTTGTTAGCGTAACTTTGCTAGCTATGACCGCGATTTTGGTCGAATGAAGCAGCATTTAGAAATTGAGACAATCAACCGGGGTATCAAGAAATTACGATCGAACGTCAGAGTAAGCTTAGGACGGTAAAAATGTAAAAAAAAAAATAATAAAAAAGAGGAGCTACGCGAGCGGGAGTGTAAAAAAGCGCTCTGGTCGACGGCTAATGAGTTGTATTAGCGAAATGCCTTCGGCCGCTGAGATGATTCGCGGAACGAAGAGGGGCTAACATACTCAAGCGAAGAGGGAGAGAGAGAGAGAGAGGAATGCCGAGAGAGAGCGAGAGAGTCAACGACCGAGCGCGCCTCATTCAGGAATGCCTGGCTGCGCTACCGCTATGCCCCTGCATCGCTAATCAGACGAAAGGCATTCTTACCCCCCTTTTTTTCCTTTTCCTTCGCGAAACACGGAGATTTTGGGTAAACCCGCGGCTCTTATCGACTGACCCACTTGGTCTATTTTCAGCGCGGCTTTTTAACCAACTTACTCGCCAAGAGTTTAATCGCGCGGGACGATCTTCTGGCCTCCCATCCGGCGATCGATTTTCTCACCCGGGGTATACAAGACACTTTGTGTTGCCTTTTTTTGCGATGGATATACCAACGAGAACGAATAAAAAGATCAGCTGCAGCTGGTACCCCAGCGATCTTGATTAAACTGAAACTCTTGAAAATAATTAAGTAAATCCAAAGTTTCTTGAAAATTATTCTTTCTTTCAGTCCCAGACGCTGTTAAAAATTTTGAACAAAAACAATTCCCAAAGATTGTTGCACAACAAACTTCCGTCTTTGAAAAAAGCAATCCGGCGAAAGGGAAAGATAAATCCGCGATTACGGAAAATGTAAGGGATCGCGGTGGTCCATTGTAGTCGCGGTCGGTCGTTTTTATTCGAGTCCTCCTCCGGAGCAAAGAGCAGCGTGCATTTCAATCGGCGAAAGTGCAGGACCTCCGATGCTGCGTGAGCAGCTTTCTTTATGTCCTGACGCTGGGAGGAAATAATAGACCCGGACCAGCCCCCACCACCCCCGTGTATTTAGATTTATTGTTATCTTTCGCTCTTTTTTTTTTTGAATGCTCGTCTGGCCTTTTCGGTCTAATTGCGGTCTCTGAAAGACCCGTCATCAGAATGATTGACTCAACCGCGCTTTATTCTTCTGGGGGGTGGTCCCTTTTTTTTGAGCCTTTGACATTAAAGGGACATTACGGAGTTCTTGGTCGGATGTTTTGTTTTGAGATTGAGAGAGAGAATGAATGTATGCATAATCGACATTTGTCTCTTGGATTTTTGATTACTAATGAATTTTCTTTCTTTTTTGTTTTAGGTAAGACATCAAAAATAATTAATCGCTGACAGGTCAATTCTGACGTGAGTAACGTAAAACGTTTTTTTGAATGATGCTCTAAAAAATCAAAACTCTTGGTAAACCAGCCTCAGTTTCAGATGTCCTTAATATAAGTCAATAGCGAAATTTTCTAAAAAAAAATTTATCAACTTGAAATTATCTTTAGCATCCGAATCTGATTATTTCCTAAATTAAATAATATGAATAAACTCGGTGCAGGGCAAAGAAAAGCACAAAACCAAAGAGTGAAAACACCGCAAGTCATCCCGACCACTCGATATCTCAGCAGGCAGGAGTGGGGGATCAAACTCCCCCCTACGGTACGAGGGAGGGGAGACGAGACTCCCATGGAGAGCGTCAGTGGCGATGTCCTAGCGAAGGTCACGGCCGGGAATGCGGTTTTCCCCCCCTCTTTTGCTGCAGCAGCACCGGGGATGAGAACGAGAACGCCACCGCTCTCTCCTCGTTTTTTATCATGCCGCTCTCGGGTTTCCCCCGCGCTCTCGGTATACGTGCGATTCCCACTGTACGCCGTGTTACGCTGGGTGGTCCGACCGCTCGGGGTAGGGAAATTGGTAGCTTCTTCTTATGGGGGAAAATGAGGAATCTGGCTTCTTGTTTACTTCGGGGACCGGTCTGACGGAGCTTTTTTTTTTTGCCCGCGAATTTTGTTTTGCTCGCTTTTTTCTTATTTTTGTTTCTTCTGGGGCGGGCCTTTTAGAACACGGCAAGACTCGGACGAGTTTTCCAACGGAAAACAATTTTCTAGTGGTTAACCTGCAATTAGCTTTTCGCACTTTCCGCTCCGTTCGTTACGAAAACGGAAATCTCTACTTTTTTTTTTCATTGGGTAGTTGAGCTTCTCGTTCTTTTTCTAAGTTTCAAAGCAAACACTCGAGTCTTTGAAGTCCAGTTTGGCGAGTAATATGAAAGGACCACGCGGGGACCGGAAAATACTGTTAATTATCTCGTTAAAACTTACTTCTTCCCGCGTTGATTCACCAACTTCCACACAACGTGATTATAATTCGATCAGTCTTTCACTAGCCTGTTTTGAATTTTAATTTCTCGAAAACGATTCATAGATATCCCTAGATGAAATCAAGTAAATTTCCCACTTGAAAAGACATTGTGCCCTACATTCGCGCTCGGCTCTCTTCCACAACAACGAAGCTGCAGCTCCTCCGTCTGCAGGAGGGGGGGACGGACGGGCAGACCAGGTGAAAAGGGCTCGAATTTCGGCTGGTCTGGCCGTCTCTTCCACCCCGTAGCACACGGGTGCAAGGACCTGAAACACACATTTCGTGCCCGCGGTAAACACTATACCCTGTTCGCCCCCCTCCCCCTCCCCTTCTTTATTCTCCCGGCAGGCAGGGCCCGGCAGACAATGGAAAGTGCGTGCAAACCGAAATAACGCGCCCGCCACCCAAATGATGGGATGCTGCCCGCTCCATGGTTATGCGAGGGGGATCGATTTTTTTTTTTTTTTTTTTTTTTTTTTTTTTTTTAGGGACCGGTATACTTCTACGGGTGAAGTTCGTTGACTCCGCGATAGACGAAGGAAAAGTATAAGAAGAAATAATGGTCTATCGATTAGGCTGAATGATTTAGCGGGTTTCGAGAAAGATAAATTTATAAGTCGGGTTAAAAAGTCCGAGCACGGTAGCTGTCAAACTAATCAGCCTGGGTATGATTTTTTACTTGACGTGCGTTCGGCCACGTGGGTAAGGCGGTCAACCGATCGAGAATAGTACTCACTATTCTCTCTGTGTTTTGGAAAACCCGGTTATGATACACTTTTCCGATACAACACTTTTTACACTTATTAAAACGTTTGTAGTATTATTGAATTAAGTGGTTGAATCGCGTAACTAGTAGGGTAGGATAGATGAATAATTATTCTAACAATTTTAAACCCAAAAAGAGATAGTTTGATCATTTGCGGGCAAGTTCAAAGAGTCCTAAACATTACTATTCGTGTGTTTCTAAACGCGGAAGGAAGGAAGGAAGAAAGAATACGACCGCTGCAGAGGAGAGAATAAGGGCGGAGGCTTGGCGGCATTTGCGGCTCCACAAATCAATACCCGACAGCCGCCAGCCGCAAGTCCCTACCGCTCTAATACACGAACTTCGCAGACCTTGACTATATTTTTTTAATCTACAATTGGCTTGCACAAAAAAAAAGTGCAGAAAAAAACCAAACAAAAAATAACAACGCCAGCTGCGCTTGGATTTTCGGTTACCCCGAAGCTGCATAATTTCTCGTGGGGTTTGTATACTATATCCAGCGCGCGATAAATAAAAAAAAAGAAAAAAAAAAAAAATTTATCAGAAATAAAGAAAAAATGATCGGTTGGTACAAGGAGTCGCTGCACCCACGACGCGACGCGACGCCGCATTGCACCGGCAGTCTTTGGCCTGCGGCGTCTTTGGAAGCAGGAAAGAGAGAGACGGAGAAAAAACAATCCTCTCCTTCTCGCGGGAATGCAGCCGGCGTATACGCTGCTGTAGCGAGAGATGCAGGAGAAGAAACGCCGCGTTGCAGCACCAACCAACCGGTGGAGGGAGGTTCATTCAGCGATCCGCCCGCGCAGGCGCGGTGCATCGCCCCGCTCGGCGTCGTGTTTATTTCAGATCGGGTACTTTTTTAATCCCGCCGTGAATGGAAAATTGATCGTCCCGGTGACCCGAATTGCTCTCGGGCTCATCTAAAAATTAGCATTTTTGGGGAAAAAAATCATCGAGATGCGCCATGCACTCGACCGCGACGGCGTGGGGGCGACCACACACGTCCCGCATCATCAAAACAACGTAGTAGCGTCTGCTCTCCCTCCTCCTCTCTTCTTCCCCTTCGATGCGCGGCGCGGGTGTGATTATGATGCATCATCCTCCGGGGCCCGCAATCATGCCTCCCCTTTTTCAACGTGCCTTTTCATTACTACGCCCCTACTTTTTTTTTTACAATTTTTCGTTTGTAAGACTGATGTTTTGACAGCTACTTTCAAAAACTACCACGGTGCGCGACCAATTAAAAATGAATTGTACGAAGGTAAAAAAAAAATGTGTCTCCTCGAAGCCGCTGCAGCAGCTCATCAATCGGGTCTGTCCCGGCTGCACCGAAATAATTTACGAGACGCGAAACGATCGCGACGCTTTACGATCGCTCTTATGGCTTCCCGGAACCCCAACTGCACCGACAATCTTTTTTCTCCTCTTCTCCCTCTTTCGCTTCGTAAGGTTGGTTATGCCGTATGTTTATCTATATAAATCTCCCTGTTTTGATCGCTAGAGATTTTTATTTCCTTTGGGATTAATAATTGCTGCGTAGATTGATTGGGAAAGTTTTGCGAAAAACTCTTTTTGTCTGGCCATAAAACAGAATCTTGACATTATGAAATTCTCGAAACATTGATTTTCATCAAAGTAGTTTGAATATTACTTACACCTCCCACAGTTTTTTCATTACAGGTTGCGCGTACCCTGTTATCGCGGGTTAATTTTTAAAAGTTATTGATCTCTAATAAGACGCCATCGGCATTGGCGTACGTTGTATGTAATAGACCCTCGATTACGCGGAAAAAGGGTGACTACAATGTATTTCCTTCGACCACATCGAGGTTTATCCCTCCCCACGTCTTTGCACGCAAGAATATACTAAGGGTGTTATTTGCAGAACACAACAAATAATAACAGTGGGAGGCATTACCGAGAATAATCAAACCTCTTCGATTATTAATTGATGCGGGTATTACCACCGCTAAACTTCTTTTTTCTTTCAAGTTTTACGTTGTCAATAATTTAACCAACGATTATGCAAATTCATTAACAGTGAATGAAGTTTTCAGTTGAGATCGTCATCAGAGTATCAGAGTATCACTGTATTATAGTATTGTTTCAACTCAATTACAGATCGTATATCGTCGAAATTAAGAGAACATTGTAACGAAATGATGATTGCAGATAATAACCGAACTTTTGTCCCGAAATTTTTGACTCTGCGCCAGGGGCAAACGAACATTCGCGTATAATAACTTCGGCCGGCTCCCCACTTGTTGATTCGAGGCAGGGTGCCAAAATTTCGCAAAGGGCGCGGGTGGCAATTTTTAATTGCTCACTCGGTCAACGTACGCGCAGAAGTTATACGGCGATGGGCATGAAATTTTTCCCGAAAAGCGCGGACTCTTTTGAATCGGCGAATAAGCGCGACAATGGCCCACGAGATTAATGGAGGAGGCGACAGATGCGGACGTGCACACCTGGACTTAGGCGGCATACGGGTGGTATAGGGATGGCTCGGGGCTGGTTTATCATCTGGACGAATTTTGCGTGAGCTCGTTTTCAACCGATGGTTTTTGTTGAGTCTAATGATTGCGGGCTTATGTTTTGGGGAGAATAATGTGTCTGAGTTTACAAAAAAAGGATTTTGTTAGAAATTACCGGTTGCGTACTTTTAATTCGTTTTGCTCTACAAAAATTTTTTTTAGGATACAACTTTCGGTTTTCCATGAATAAAAAGCGTAGATTTTCAAAGTTTTCATGGTCAGCGTTACTTTGATTTTAAAATAACTTACCAAAACAACTTTTCAAACTCACATAGACTGACGCTTGGTATTCATTAATTCCTGAAAATATGATTTATAATCAAGGATTATGGATTGGAATAAAAGTTCAGTATAGAAATGTCGCAGTATTTTTTTTTCTTCTTTTTAAAATGATAAATTTTTAAAAAATTTAAAAAAAACTTAAAATATTTTTGATTTTTGAAAAATACATTCATTTTTTGCCGACAAAATGGCGGACTACGAAAAACATGTGTTTAAAACGTTGGATCAAGTAAATTTTCATACTTGAAACGTACTTATAAATCAATTCATTAGCTTCATTTGCTTATAATAAATTATTATGAAAAATAAATAAATTATAAATAATTAATTATTTATTTAAATTTTAAATTTTAAATTTAATTTATTAAGTTAACCGTAAAATTTTCAAGTTTGTTTTTAACTATCAATCATAATGTAAAAAAAATATACTGCTTTATAAATTAAAATTTTTTCTATAATTTAAGAGTAATATTAAAGTCTTGAATTTTTACCAGTATTCGAATATTAAATTGAAAAACCGTAATATTTTAAAAATTCGAGTTAGTCGTATAAGAGCATTCAAAGTTTAATTAACTGCCACTAATTCGTTTATTTTACGTAAATCGTTTAAGTATTTATTTTAAGGTGTGATTTCATCAGATTAATAATTCCGATTTTCTACAACAATTGACCAAGTAAAAAAGGGAGTATTTTATTAACAGATAACCGACAGAAAACTAAGTAAACCAGACAATACATATCATCCTAAACAATCTTCGCGAATCCCAATAGATTCTCCCACGAGTAATTCACCCTCTCCGAAAGAAAAAAAAAATAATAATAATAACAAAATAAGTAGGCCATAGCGTCTGGGGGCGCGACAATGAAACGGCGAGGATCCTTTTCACAGTCCGTCTCTCTCACGCGTTTTCCGCGGTGCGAGACGCGAACTCCCGACAGATTCCCATGCGACGTAGACTCTTCTCTATTGTGACCTTGGCTCGAATAAAAAAAAAGGGACCACCTTACTCTTTCCGGGCGTCTAGGCAGGTACAGACTAAACAAGCACGCGGGACTCGTTCGCAACTCGTCTTCACACGGGGGGGAATGTTTTGGGCCAAGGGCTGGGAGAAAGTTCGAGCCGCACTGTTTTATCCCGGGTGCAAGAAGCACTGAAAAAAAACCTTCCGGCAATCATTTTATCGAAGTATTTCCCAAGGGTAAGGGAACATCGGCTACTTTTGCTATCTGATTTATCAGCGATAAAAAAAAAAAAAAGAAAAAAAAAAAAAGGAGAGGTATTCTCTCTCTCTTTCGTATAGTGCGTCGAATTCAATCACGTTTGCAGCGAGAATTCATCCGCGCGGCGGCATGTAGGTCGCACGTGTGCTACGTAGGAGGAGAAGCAATATCGCTGCTGCAGCCGGGTTAAAGGCTTTTACCGGGAAAATTGTGAAACTCCATTAAACTTTGGTTGAGGCCGGCTCTCCGCGGCATCGAATAGCTGACGCGTTTGCTTCGGAGTCCTTTTGATTTTTACGATTAATTATTAAAAGTATGTATCCAGTAATCCATTAAAACGTGAAGCAAGCTGGCAGGACCGCCGGTCGGGGTATCGATTGGTGCCGGCGGTTCGGGGGGTGGATAAACTGCGTTTATAGTTTGGGGTCGTCGCGTGTGCCGCAGTGAGTTTATAGTTTCCCTTTTCCGTGACCCGTCCAGCAAGCACTTTGATGTATCCTCCTCCTTCTTCTTCGCCCATTACCGTTTTGGGAGCGGGTATTATGGCAGCTCGCGCGATCGATGTCCTCGCTATTCCTCGGGGAAACTACGCGGTCTACGGTCAAGCCCGGCTTTTCGGGATATTACTCTGCGTGCAATTTCTTTTTTTTTTTTTTTTTTTTTTTTATTATCATTATCAAACCCGTAATATAAGATTTTTTTTTTTTTTAATTATCAATTTTTTAGTAAAAAAATTGATAAATTTGAGGATTTGAAGTTAGAAGTCGCAGGACAGGGTTGAAGACCGCGACAGAAAAGTTTACGAAAAGCGCGGCGCCGCGCGGCGGCAGCAGCAAATGGCGACCCTCTCCACCGCCGCGATTCGGCCTGTCGCCGTCCTTGTCGCTCCTCCAGTGTTGCAGCGGCCATGCTTGCGCGGGCGCGGTGGGCGTGACTCCCGGAGCACGGCCATTGGACGCCGCGACCGCTCTCTCGACCCTCTCCTTCGGGAAGTCACCCGGAGTGGGGGAAGTGACTAAGGGGAGGGAGGGGGGAAGTCACGTACCCCCGCCGCTCGCGCAGGTGTTGCGAACCACCCGAATTGTTTCCAAATTATTGTTTTGAAATTTTTTTTTTTTTTTAAGACAGACCTTATTTAAGTTTTGAAATAATTATTAATCAACTAATTATTTTATTAACAATTGGTCGAAAAAATTTTTGAGAGACAAGTACTTAATATTAAATTTTTTTTTTGTTGCAATTGGTTCACTTGTTTATGATTAAATTCATTAATTTTTTTTTGTCTTGAGAAACAGAGAATTTTACTTAAAAATTTTTCCACGTACCAAGTTGGATTTCATCCTTGAAAGATTTAATCCATCGCATTCCGCGCGCGTAGGATTTATTTTACGCACGCTCGCGATGCAAAATAAAGCGGCATTAAATTGAGAAACTTCATTAAAAACGTTGCGCAAGGAATTACGCGTAGAATCGCTTTAATTGAAACAGGTAAAAAGGCCACGCGCTCAAGCTCCCCGTATATTTGCTCGGGATTCGCGACACTTCCACCAGAATGACTGTCCATTTGGATTTCTCTTTAAACTTTTCGCAAATTTCACCCACATTCAATTCGCGCTTATAAAACTTTAGTTCGTGTTTAGAGCACCTTTGCACCGAATTAGTTGGTTTGGAATTATTTACGCCGAAGTCAATCGAAACGAGTAAAATAATGAAAAAAAATTTAATCTTGAATATAAATTGCTTTTGGGGTAGTTTTTTTACAATTTTACTCATCATTCAAATAACTGTTGATTGCATTCTTGAACATTCTTAAATGTATGCCATTCCATTTTCAAATTCCATATTTATTCAGATAATATTCGCATACGCTAAATTTATGTTTATATTTTATTTTACAGACAATTCATCGGTAAACTGCTGATAATCATCTTCCAAGATGCTGTCAAATGGAAATTCACTTTAAATCCAGAGGACGTCTTTCGACCACTCGAACGTGTATTTTACGATCCCGGTAAGTTGAATTCTTCAACTAACTGGAATCCGAATAATAGAAGTATAAAATCAATTTTACACGGTAAATTTTAATTACTGAGTAGTTGCTAAAAATCTCAACTTCCGCTGCATTAATACGATAAAAAATTTCATTTCTAACTTTATTGAGTCTTTGCACTGGCTTTTTTTCACTTCGTTTGAACTTGAATAAATATAATTTGATTTATAGTGTAAAGGGATTGGAAAATCAAGTATTTCGTCCAACTCCTATGAGCACTATGAATGATATAAATTAATAAAATTGGTTGTTTTAGTAAGATATCAAACGAGAAACTTGATGAAATTTGACAATAAACTCAAAAACGCAGTCGTTCAATGAATAATGATTATATTGTACATGAGAGCGGCTGCTTGACTTTGATTTTTTCGCACACTGCACGCTTCTTCGCTTGTTTTTTAATGTACTAAATGTTGTAACAACTAAGCGTCCCGATAAACGCTCGTTCAAAAATCAAGTCCGCCAGATGGCAGCACCTATTAGCCCGCGGAGCACGTTTTCACGTCGAGAAAACCACGCTTCTTCCAAGCTCCGCGCCTTCGTAATACCAGACACACTTCCTGTCAAAATCGTAAAAAATTAAAAAGGCAAAGAAGAGAAAAAAAATATGATAAATCGGGAGGTTCTAATCACTCGGTGTTATCTCGAGAGCCCGTAGACTCTTCACCTTGGCGGCGTGGCGAAAGATTCGGCATCCTCATTTTTTCCACGTCGAGTTATTTTCCATGACGCCGCCGCCGCTGCTGCTGCTGCTGCTTCTCTTTTTTAAATTTCTGTCTGCTGTTTGCTACTCGCGAATCGATTATCGTGCACGAGGAGAAGCATGTGAGTGCGTGCGAGTCAGACTTCTAAATTTGTATCGAGGTAACTTTTAGGCGTGGCGGTATAAAACACCAACCTTTCTTATAAAACTCTTGGCTGAAAACTTTTTTTTCGCGGAAAGCGTTTACTTTTTTTGTCATAGCTAGCAAAGTTGAATTATCGCTCGGTTGTGTTGGTTATCTCGCGTATTTGCGTTTCCCATTGATAATTGATAATAGTGTCTACTTCTTCTTCTTTTTCTTCTTCTTGCGTATTTATTTATGAAAGAATTTTCGTGCGAGCTCAAACGAGATTTTATTTTAGCTGTATTAAAGTCGTGTTATATTAATTTTTTCTCATTTAAAGTAATGATCCATTGTATCTTGACGGTAATTGATTATGAAAGCATTTTGAAATTGGTCGTCTCGTTGGGTAATAAGGAGCTTGTACTTTTCAATACAGTTTAGGCAACAATCCGGACTGTTCTCAGGTTCTGCCCAGATTTTCCTGCTCTAGAATCATCGGCTCAACTTTTTATTTAAACAAAAGTAAAACTGTTGAGTATTAAACCGACAAAATGGCGATAGCTTCGTAAAATAAAAAAAAAAAAAAAAATTCCGGAACACAAAAAAAAGTAAAAAAAAAAAAAAAAAATCGAAAAAACCTCGCAGGGTTTTGTAAACCACCACCGCGGCTCAAAATAAATTTTCCCTCGCGTACGTAGCCTGCACCAAAAACGGCATCCTTTTGCTCGTACATCAACAATCTGGCGTGGCGCATCCTCCCTCCGCGAGTGACGCGGCGTAAAAATAGTCCTACCATGCGGGTACCAGTCGCCGGCTAAGGAGGAGGAAGAATAACCCAAGGAAGAAGGGACGTGCACTTCCGCTCGAGCACGTGTGCGCCGGAAGCGGGATGGTTGATAAATTCTCTGACGCTTGCTGCGTTTTTTCGTTCCTCCAAGCTGCACCAATACCAAAAGCGACGGTTTATTTATTTTCGGCGTATGTATCTTCAATTTTAACTTCACTTTCCTTTGTCGAGTCGCAATTTGCATGTAGCTCTGCTTCCCGCGAGGTATAATAACCAAACGAACATAAGAACCAGCGTGGCACGCACCCCCCTTAAAGGACGTTCAACCTGTAGGTCGAATCGCGGGGAAGAGAAGAATAATGAGAATCGTCGGGCGATAACTGACCCGCGCTGAAGTCAAAGCCGGGGGTAGGCGGGACTCGCACCACCGACCGGGAAGTTGGCGTGACTTCAGCCTCGACTTCGCCCGCAATTTAATTGGACGTACACTGCACGTGATTCATTCTTATTCATCCCTTTTTTTTCGGTGCGTTTAAGAGAGGGAAGTTTTGAGGGGAATTTGCATATTAGAGGGAGAGGTGCTTTGGTTTTACGATCCGGGCTCGCGTAACTTTGAAGAACGCCATGGCGAGCAAGGCTCCGGGCACGTTCGCGCGAACGACCAAAATAAGGTCGTCGCCGCACCATAAAAGAGCTTCTCTTCTCAATGTCATTGACTGGACTGCTGGGGGTCGAAGGAATATTTTTAACGCGCGCAGGGAATACCGAAGGGACGCGTGCCGGCTATCTTCCTCTTCTTATTCTCTCTTTTTCGAGTCGTACGCTTTTTCTGCGCTATCGGATGCATCGGGGGCGCTTTTTTTGGTCCCTCACGAGTATTTCTATTTTGAGGTACGACGCGACCTTTTTTTCCTCGCTCTCGCTCTCGTGCCTGCTGCCGAGATTAATGAGATTGATTTGTGTTTTCCATTGCGGGCTCGCACCGCGTAGCCGCCATTTTTACGGTGACTAAAAAATATAACTCGGTTGAAATTTTGATTTGTTTTTGCTCGAGAGTTGGCTTTGAGAAAGCAAGTACTCGAAGCCCGTTTCTTGTGTGTCGAGCCTTGTTAGCGCTCTTTATTTTAAGACCGTTGGGCATGTTCCCTTTATTCGCGTCTTTGATGGTAATCCCATATCAGCCACAGATGAAGAGGAGGAGCAGCAAGGCTTCTTTATTCTCGTTCTTTTTTTGAGTTCACCGAGGGGTTCGAGGTTAACTCAAACATCGTTTCAAAATAACCCACTCCTGCCACCTCATCGTAGTCATACTTATTCGTTTAAATGTTGGCGTGCCCTAAAACACAACAAATCCAATTTATTCAAACTTGAACTGGAGTAAACTAGCATTTAGAGCGTGTTGATAACCACGAAAAACACAATCTGAAGTTCCAGGGCCGAGAGAGTACGGCTTGTCACCCAGAAAACAGGCCGCAAAAACAAACTAATTTTTTTTTTTTTTTTAAACGTCAGTTTGAAAAGTCACAGCACATTTCAGTTGTCAGGAAAGCTGCATTATTTTCCACCGGGGGGTCGAGGCGTATTTTTAACTCGCGTTTCCGGCTTCCGGTATTGCAACACTATTTTTTCCTCCTGGAGGTAATATTAAGAGATGTGCTTATGAGCTCCGAAACTACGTTTGACTAACTACGCTGTGTATTCTAATAAGAACGTTTCGATTGATTTCGGTAAGAACTTGATTGGAAAATTAAACGAAGGATGCTCAACGAGATAGAGATGAGAGCGGGAAAGTCGAGACTTTGGCGGTTTGGTTTTTCCTTCATGGTTTGAGAGGGGAAGATAGAAAAAGAACAGCTGGTCACATACACCTTCCCCTAAAATTTTCTCTTTATATGGGAGTAATGCGCGGTATATTTTTGTTCTCTGGCGCGTGCCGGGACGCGTGCCTGTTTCTCTTCTCCCTCCCCCTCGGAAGTCTTCTCGGGATAAAAGGAGACCAAACTCCAGGCTCTCTCTGGGTTTTTCCGTGTGAGCAATTTGGCGACTTTGAGGAATTTTTCCTTTTTCGAAGCTTCCTTCGTTTGATCTGGATTTATGCTCGGGAATCCGAGCTTAAGTTGCTTAAATAGTTACTCTTAGAAATTTTCAAGTAATTATAATTCAATATTTTTGTAAATTATTCGTTTCATTGGCTTGATTTTCGTACAGTCTGATGTAAATTCAAAATTCGAAAAATATTGTATTTTTCACGATTTTAATTCGACTTTAAAGTAGGTTTACCAGAAAAACAAAAACAATGTCACAGTTACTAGGAAATCGGCAACAGAATTCAAATGTTGACGAAGGTCAACAACCAAATTATTGTTTACAAACGGTAGTATCACCTTCACCAAATTTTTCATAGCACCAGTACAGGGTTCAACGACACCAAATGAATATTCCCTCGACACGTAAATTTTAATTTGTGATCAAAGAATTTCATGAACAAATTCACAAAACATATTTTTTCAAGTTACCCAATCCACCTCCAAAAGAGCAACAGGAATCCAAGCAGAGAGAATTTTTATTTCAAAAACTCCCCCCCTCAAAAAAAAAAAACGGAAAAAAATACCCGGAAAAGCCTTTGGAAAATACTAGCCTTACGCCCTCGTCATAACGCGTAGAGGCGACCGGCTGTCGCCTCGCAGCTTTCACCGAGGGAGAGGGAGAGAGCAGCACCAGCAGCCCCGCTGTTCCCGCGCAAAGGCGGCGAGTCGGCCCTCCGAAAGGAAAAGGCAGAGGGGCCCCTTTTCGATCCCACAGGGAAAACTCGAGTCAGTCGCGCCCACGCGTTTCTTACGGACGCTTCGTCGCGTTTTTCCTCTCTCCGTAGTGAGCCAGAGCTGACGATTTTCCCGCCCGCAATTTCCTGGAAAAACGAATCTTCGAGTGTTGGTAGCTTTCTCGTTTCAAGATCGTCGAGTATATCTTTTTTTTCTTTGTTTATTAAACTGTGCGGGTTTTCTTCAAATTCAAGTAGTTTTTTTGTTCAGTGCAAGACAATAATTGTTTGTTGTTTGAAAAAATTGGTTTTTTCTTTTTTTTGTCAAATTTTATAAAACTTTAACGCAGAAATATTCACTTTTAATTGAAAGCGTACTCTGTGTATTGAAACTTTTGTTGAAATATATTGTTTTTATTGCAGAGAGCACGGTGAGGTCGTCGCTGGTAGAATGTCTTCCCCACGTGGCGCTCATATGCCAAGAGGCGCCGTACCTCTTCGGAGACGGCCTCATGAGCCGCATCCTCAACTTGGTGCTCATCTATCTGCGCGACGTCGACAATCAGGTAATTTATATTCTTCGTTATTCTTCTTTTCAAACTATTTTTTATTTCAGAAAATTTAATAAAAAAAAAAAATTTCTCGTTACTAATAGGTGCGACAAGACGCTCAAACGGCACTTTCGATGTTGCTCGAGCGAGACCTCCTGGACGACGAGCAGATCGAAAACGACGTTTGCAACGTGATCATCGAACTGTCCAAGGACGAGTGCTCGGAACTTCGCACTCTGGCGCTAACCGTAAGTATTAAAAATGTTGTCAAAAATTTTGAGCGCTTGGAATGTAAAATATTGTGTAATAGAATTTCATTTGAAAAGACTCGGAATTTTTTTGAAGACTTTGTTGTTTTGTTAATGTTTCGATGTTCAAGTGAAGTTCTAAATAAACAATGAAAACAAATTTCCGAAGAAAACAAGTTGACGAAGTCTTAGCGTGACCCCGCCTGAAAGACATGGGTAGTGAGTGTTCAAATCTTCGCTGCTTCTCGCTCACTACCCATGTCTCTCGGGTGGTGAAACCACGCAACGTTCAAATGAAATTCTAAGATCTCTCAAACAATGTAGAGTTTGCAAGAAAAATAACTAACAAACTAAACAAGCAAAAAGCGACCGCGCGATTCCGCATGAAAGACATGGGTAGTGAGATGTTTAACCCCGCACTTGCGTCTCACTACCTTGTCTTTCATGCGGCGTCTGCTCGTTCCTCCTCCGACCAACGCACGACCGACCGCAAGATGCATCCGAAGATATCGCTAGGGCATGCTTTTACCATCAAAGTTGGTTTGTCATAGAGTCTTGACTATCACAGCCAGCTTTGATGAGCAAAATTGTGCCCGATCCCCTACTGGAAAAACACAAAAAATAAAATTCAACCAATAACCCTGCAGGATTGATTGGAACGTGAAACAAAAATATCAAGAGGACGTCACTTTTGCGGTCTGATACATCAAATTGGTTGTGGAATGTTTCTCTCTCTGTTTTCATATCACAGCCATTTTGATGAGCTTGGCCCGTAGAACCTATAAGCAGCGTTCTTTTTCCAGACAGTTTTTCAATTTTTTTTCTTTTTTTTCTTTTTCACCGCGTTGTGATTTTTGAAATTGTTGAATGTATACTATTCGCTATTGAACATTCAACAAAAAATTTTCAGTGAGCGAACTTCGTTTTTAGCCAAAGGAAGAAAGAAGAAATTTGGGCCCGATGCAACCGTCAAAATGGTTGTGACGTGTGGTAACTTACAATAATCATATCACAGCCATTTTTGACGAGTTGGATCGTCGGCCTGCGATCATCGATTTTCAAGAATTTTTCTCTTGCCGACTTAGATTGATAAAGCTGCAAAAACTTTGATGCAAAGATTGTGCGCCGCTCACAAAGTGGCTGTTGTATGTCGATCTTTAAAAACTCATATCACAGCCAGCTTTGTTGAGCGGTGAGAATCTTATTAGGCCAACGATGGAATTTCAAGATATTCAGTTTTTTTTTCATTAATATTATTTACTCTAAAATTGTAAATTTATGAAAAGAAGGTAAATTTTTGTTATCTTTATAAAAACAAGTATCTAGTACTTTTTTTTGTAATTAAATGTTTGGCCAAGCACTCGAGCTCTGTACGATAAACTTGATTTTTATAGAAAACCATTACTTAAAGAAAATTCGTGAACGAGTCCAGCAGAAAGAAGTTTAAAAGAGCCGCGCGAATTCTCTTGGCTTCTTTCAGACATGCGTCCAAGTACGTACGCGCAAAAGAAAGAAAGGGAAGGTTTAGAGCCAACGCCGATTTCGTGGAATCGAGATCGTGGGATTCAGAAGGCGCGACGCGTACGCTGTTGCTCTTTTTCTTTTTCATTCCTTGATTGTCTTTGTGCTACACTTGCTTGCTACGCATTAAGCTTGCGTATGCCGAGATCGCGTTTCTTAAAGTGCTTGCATAGTTTACAAATGTTCGATTTTAATCGCATTGCTTTTGTAAGACTAATTTTATTATGACGATGCAAATTTAATCGAGCGTTATCACAAAGTGCAAATTAGCTTTATCCTAAGTTTATATAATATATTTAAGAACTAAAATGTAAAAATCGCTTTTTTGTAAAATATAATTAGGTGCATTCAAGAGATTATTTCGACTGTTTTCGCCCGTCAGAGTGGTTGTGATATGGTGTACTTGAACGCATATCACAGCCAGCTTTGATGTGCGAGACTTTTCGAAGCCTTACTTCAGAAGAAGAATCTGCTATTGTACGTCTATAGTGATGATTAATAGTTTAATTTTTTAATTACAATATATTTTCGATAAGATATTTTTGTAAAATTGTTTTTGTCTTATGCAAAAAAGATACATTTTTAATTGGTTACTAATGATTTTTAATTCACTTTACAGCTCATGACAAAAGTCAATCCGTACATTGGAGATGAACTCACAGAAAAACTTTTCCTTGACCGATTCCTTGAACTTAGTCAGAGTAAAGGATTCTTCATCAGAAGGGTCTGCGCCTCAATTATGGGTGACTTTTGTACAATAATGTCAAAGGAAACAGTTTATAACAAGCTCGTAAGTTTGTTTTACTCATAATACATCTTGCTCGAGTCTAGAAAATATATTTCTCGGAATTTTGAACTAAATAAAAAAAAATTTTCCAGCTTATGACGTACGCAAATTTGTGCCGGGACAGCGTGTGGGGAGTACGCAAGACTGCGGTGGACGTGATGATGCTGGTCGCGCGGTGCGTGCCCTTGCAGATGCGTCGTGATCTCTTATCAAAACTTCTTGTGAGGCACCTGTGCGATGAGTCACGCTGGGTACGGCACTCTGCCTACGAAATCCTTGGGCCTTTTATTTCTACCTTCGCCAAACAATTTCACAAGCTCATATGTGACAACAAAGGAGAGCTTGTGATAGTTCACGAAAGTGAGAGGGGCTGGCCAAGATTTAATGTGTAAGTTTACTTTTGAACCGATTTTTTTTTTTTTTTTTGTTTAGTTTGAGGTTAATAAAAACTTTTTTTTTACAGAGTTCCTGTTGCCAAAGTTAGTGATATACTTACAGATAATTTATCTAGATCACCAGATGATTATTTTTGGAAGGTTGGTGTTTATATTTTCAAGATAAATATTTTATAGAAATAATTTTTAGTAACTAATTTACTTTATTTTCAGCGGAATCATATTATCCGAAATAATGTAATCAAAAGGCCGAGGGTGGCTTCGAAAGGTTCTGACGAGGTAAGAATTTATTCATTTATATAATATTGATGAAAGTAGTATGAAATCAAATGCCTTCTTTAAATTACAAAAAATTAAAAAAATACCTTGAGCCCAAAAAAAAGCGTTTTTTTATTTTGAAAATTTTTTATAGATAATTTAAATTGTTTCAATTGGTAAAAAAATTTCAGATCAAATTTGATTTTTGCATTATGAACTTACTTTTGCATAATAAAATACTCTTTCTACATCATCTAATTTATTTAATGTCATATCTTATTAAAGTATTCAGATAAAGTTTTCGAGAGAGAGTTTGAGAAATTTAGAAAAAAAGAAATGGACGATCGTCGTAATGCAAATGATTCCGAAGAGTACGAAAAGTTCAATCTTTTTCAATTCTACTATGATCCACCTGATTCGCATTTAGATCCCGCACTTGTAGAATCAATAATTACCGAGAACAGTACTACCACCACACCGACTCCTCAAAATTATTCGGGATTTGAGAATACTGATCTTGATCAAAATCAAACAGACTGGGACGTCAAAAATGATAGTTTTGATTTGACCAATCAGAATAATTCTGGTGAGTCAACTGTTTTTGAATTCTTTCAAAGATTATTGTTGCAGTATAACTATTTGATTAGTATATTCTCTATTACTATTTAAATAATTCATTAAATTTAATTTTTTAGGAAACGACAACTCGAATGCTGAAAATGATCAACAAGGAGCAACCGAGGATGTTTCTAATAATGTGCAAAACCAGGAACAGAAAGATGATAATGAAAACAAACCAGATTCGCCTGGTAGTTGGAGAAGAAATTTAATATATGATGGATATGCCGAAGTCATTAGTATAAAGGAAAGTGAAGATCCGTTTAAGGAAAGTGGGAGAGACGATGAAGGAAACGAGGTACGATCCGATTTATTTTATTTGATTATTAAGTTTTAACCATTGAATTATTTCTTGTAAAAAAAAATTTTAAAGAAAATAAAATTATTTTTTACTGCACGCCTGTTATACCTTGTTAAAATTTTACGTATTTATTTTTCTGATATAAGTAGTTGAATCAATTTTTTGAATTATTCTATTATACCAGACGTTAAAATTTGATGAAAATTTTAGAACAAAACTTCGCAACGGCAAGATTCCGATGAAGAAAATCTCGATACTCTGTGTGACAAATTACTGGCAGATGAAAATTCGCTTTTTAATAACTCGCAACCACCGAATATATCACCTTTGTCTTCGTACTACAATGAAAAAGAAGAAGAATTGGATAACGATGAAATTGTTCCACGAATTTTGGTCGACTACTTCGTTTCCATGGCTGAACTTCAAAGCTCAACTAATGACGCCGGTCCAGATCTTGATTACCATTGCGCTTTCAGTTTTCCTGCCGTTGTTTTAACTTTGGGTAAAGACAACTGGCATCGTCTTAAGGTAAATAATTTTGATTCATGAATATTATTGCCTTAAATTCAAATTCTTCGAGGTTTCGAATAAATTTTTTGTAAAATTAAAAAAATTTTAATAAAAGCCCTACTGTTATTATTATTATTATTAAACTATAATTTTTTCCTATTTAGTTTGATATAAAATTTTTAAACGTGCATAATCTTATAATTATATTTCATATTTTTTGCAGGACGCATATCAACGATTAGCTAGCGCAGTCGCTTGGAAAGTTCGCAGCACATTGGCTTCTAGCATTCATGAAATAGCAATAATTATTGAAAAAGATTTTGCAGCGCGTGATCTGGTTCCTATCTACAATGGCTTTATCAAAGATCTTGATGAAGTCAGAATTGGAGCGCTAAAACACTTTTCGACCTTTCTTAAAGTGTTGAGTCCTCAAGATCGCATGCTGTATCTGCCTAAACTTAACGATTTTTTAATTACCGATAATAAATGGAACTGGAGACTGAGAGAAGAGTTAGTAAAACAACTTTCAGAAATAATTCACCTTTATCAGCGTATAGATGTGGCACAATACATAGCACCATTGCTCTTACATCTTCTGCAAGACAGAGTGGCGGCCGTCAGGCAGGAAGCAGTAGACACTGTAAGTTACAGTTTGGTTTCTTTCGAGCAAAAAATATTTTAGTTTTTGATGATGATTAATATCAAAGTTAAGAATCACTTCATTAGTTAAATATTCTTGGAATCCGTATTGTTTATTCATATTTTTTTCAGATTGCTAAAACGGTGGGCTATCTTGAAAATCAAAACGACGATCCTTTAGCTGTTGCTATGATTCAAGAAATGAGAGACTTACTTATGTCACATGCTGCCGAGCGATGGATAATTAGGCAGACTTACGTTCTTGTCTGTTCTAAGCTTGTTAAGACAGAAGTTATCAGTGCTGAAATCTTTGCAAGAGAATTACTGCCCTACTTACTGGAGTTGTCAAACGATAAAGTACCGAATGTCAGGCTCGTTGTCGCTAGAGCTTTTGCTAGTGACTTCATAAAAATACGTCAAAATCGTAAGTAGATTATCATTTTTTTTTTTTTCAAAAATTAACTTATATTAAATGGTTCTATCAGTCTTAGTAAAATTCTTACACGAGATAATTTTCAATTATTTGTATTTTTATTACAGCTGAATTTCCTAATGCTGAAGTACAACAAAAGTTAAAGGTTATGCAATCGGACAGTGATAGAGATGTGCGTCTCTTTGCAAGCGAAATTGAAATTGATAAATTTTATTGAAATAATTGATGATTGAAAAAAAAATATTTATAAAATGTACATCAATCAAAAAGTTAAAAAAAAAAAAAAAAAAAAAAAAAAAGGAAAGAAAAGAAAGTAAAAAAAACTCTACAAGGAAGTGTGAGTTTACATGATTAATATTTTCTAAAACGAATGTATGCTTTTTTTTTAAGTTAATAGCAAAATATGGAAGTAAATGACAATTTTTACATGATTGTTGATAAAAAAAAAATTGTAAAAACAAATAACTGAGATGTGTGCGTGTGTATTAGCAACTTTTATTATTAATTTTTTTAATCTAGTGAAATGAAATATTTACCTTAACCATCAATTGCAAATTAAGTAAAATAAAAAAAATGATAATAAAATTTTTAAATGCTTGTACTGCCGACAAAAAGAACACAAAAACGTCATGCTTTGAAAAATTAAAACAAAAAAAATATAAATATATATTAAAAAAAAAAAAAAAAATGAAACAAATATTTGAACAAATGTTTTAAATACTTATTTATTACAAATATGTTTAAAATACTAATTGCGCAAAGTTGCCTTATTTCCATAACAATTGTGCAAACTTAATTTTAATCTTAAAAATTTAACTATTTCTTAAAATTTCTTTTAAAATACTTGAATTTGTGGGTCACGTTTCTTCGTTCATTGCACAAAACTTTATTGTGAAAACATAAAATAAAGTTATCAGATGATTTATATCTATGCTTGAAAGTAACGCCTTTTAACATAAATTTTTTAAATAACTCTAAAAATTTGTTATTCAATTTTTATACAGTGATGACGTTGAGTGTTCGTCAATAGCTACTTTGTTTTCACTTTTTTAATCAAGACTAATTGTATAAATATTGTACAATAAGGGAAGATGTTAGAAGTAAATTTAATGAAAGTTAAAAACTCTGAATCTCGCCTACTTCAAATTTTTAATTAATAATTTTTTTTCTATAGTTATACAGTAGGCGAGTTTTTTTAGAGAAATTTTAATAATAATAAAAAATTTGTGCTAGTGGTTCAACTTTTTTTATTTTTTTATATTATATTGCTGTGTAAATTTTCATTTTAAAATAATATGAGCATCCGTTTTTTTTTGAGTACATTTATAGAATCATCATATAATTTTCAACGGTGATCATGTAAAAATGTAATGTATCAAATAAATTATTTCTATACCAATTATAAAAAATTTTTAATAACAATAAATCTGTTTTTAATAAATTTGAAAAAGTTATGTTATTAAATTTGTATTTACATAAATTTTTTTTCGTTTAATGATGAAATTGACTGTTAAACTGAAGAATATTTTTTATGTCTTAAAACCGTCTAAATCCTAGAACTATGATTCTTATTCGCGTTAATTTTAGTAATATATTTTAATTTGTTAAAAGATTTTAACCAGTAATACTCAAAATTTTTACTACGTCGTCGCCGAAAGTTTACCTGTTTATGTATTTCATGTTAAAGTAGTTTTAAATTAAATTACAATATATTTTTTCATCATTTTTCGATAATCAGTTTTAACAGTATATTTCCTACATTTAAAGTTTGTATCAAACCAATAGTTTGCTACTCAAAGTATTGTTTGAAAAGATGAATAAAAGTTTGAGTAAATTATCAAGTAGACATAGCTTTGTATTTAAAATTGTGTCGGAGTTTTAATCGGATTTAGTAGTATTATTTTTATGTATTTTTAATCTGAAACCACAAATTATTCCAATATTTAACACTACATACATTTAAACTTGTATTTACTAGTACCAAAAACTTTGATGAAATAAATTTTAAAATTACTTGTTGGAACTAATAACTGAATATAAATGTATTTCTTCACTATTTCATTTTTACAGTGCGCTAGTAAATCTGAATTTTCACAAATAACTTTAGTGAACGAGACGTGGATTATAATTGTGTACATTATAAATAGATGCTAATTAAATAAGAAAAGTGAATAAACTCGATGCAATTTGTTATAATATTTGTGTTATTTTATTCATAATCCTCACTTTTCCCCTATTAGTAAAATAGCTAGGAAAAGAAGTAAAAGTCATTCCATAAGAGACCACCCAGACTGATTAGATTGACTTCTCGGATTGCCTTGAAACTATTTTTTTCGTGATCTACAGTTAATTTTAAACAAAGAAATTCATTGTTTGATTTTTTTTAAAACTTTTTTATCACTCTTAGGCTGGTTAGAGGATTGTTTTTTTTTTTTTTACCTAAAAATTTGAATTTTTTTTTTTGAAAATACACGTCCAGAGTAAAATCTTGTCAATCCATTATATATTTTTCTTCTTATGTGGGTTTTTCCTGTATGGGCAAAAGTCAAAAAGTCGAACACATTTTCGACTGAAATATACAGTGGCGTACTTGCAGTAATTAGAGATTATTCGGTGTTAAGAAAATTATCTCTTTCGGTTAGCCCGGTATTTCTTCAGCATATCCTCCGTATTAGCTAAACTTACTGCTATTAGTCTAATTGCCTAGAAGACTGGGAACTTTTTTAAGAAAGTTTAAGGAATGTACCTTTGGGTGTTGGTACTGGTTCTTTCGGGGCTGTGACCACTTCACAAGTGCAATGCAGATTGGGTATCTCTGCAGGATGCAATGTCTAATAGACACTGTAAATTTGTTTAAATTAGTTGTTTTAAAATAAATGAATAAAACAATGAATAAATTTATACTTTAAAAGTCTATATTACGGGTATCAAATGTACTGTGACATATATTCCACCATATATTGAGCATTAGATTTCTTACAGTCTAAATAAAAATACATGTACACTATACTGTCTCTTACCTAAATATACAATCTATATAAAAAAAGGTTTCTTAAAAATAAATTCGTTCACAATTTTTTTTATACTTAAAATCCACTTTCCCATGAGTAGCGATAAAAAAAAGGGTATTAAAAAGAGCATTAGTATAAAATAAAAAAAAGTGGATCAGAATAAGCCGAGAAACTTGGACTGAGGACATTCGTGATGAGCGCAGAGCTTCTCCTCGGTCTCGGCGTCGATCTCGTCGTCTTTGTCGGAGTCACAGCAGCTGACGCACCTCCGGGTGCGACTCTGGAAGCCGGTCCCACAGCTCACGCTGCATCGTGACCATCGGGTCCACTCTCCCCATTTTCTGTGATACTGCGACGTTGGATTCGCCCGGCACGCCGAGACATCGAGCGTCTCCTTGATCGACTTCGACGTACGACTGTCAAGAGGAAATTTCGACCTCGTCATTGCTGTAGGACGGGCCCCGAGTATCATGCGCGTGTTCTGGTTACATCAGTTTTTTTTTTTCGTTTATTTTAATTCTCTCAGTTTTTATTGAAAAATGATTCGAAATATTCTTTCAAAGTTTTGAAAACATTTTTTTTTGAATCTTGAGGTGAACTGTTTTTTAATTACATCTTTTTCTTTTTTTTTCAAATCCAGTTTTGTTTTTTAAATTTACCCCCAGCATAAGAGCGACATTTACATTACCTACTGCTTTGCTTTAGAACAATTAGAAACTTCTCCGGGTGTAATCTTTGAATTTTTTATAAAAAATAAACTTGAATAAATCAAGTTTTACTGCATAGTTTATTGAAACTCGATTCTAATTATTTTTCAACTATCGATAAATTTTACGTAATCAATATGAAATAAAAATCCTGTTTAGAATTGTTCCTTGGAAAAAAATAAAAATAGAAGAATTATTCAAATATAAACTTACAGTCACTCGATGAAATTTGGTTTTGATTGGGACCAGCCTGTTTCAGTTTAGACATGAGATTGCGCAAGTCGTCGACCTTTATTATTGAATGATACCAAAAATTAATTTCAAAGTTAATAATTATACAAACAATTATTCCCAAGCGTACTTTTGTAAGTAAATTTCCCAGCAGATTTTTAACTTCACGGATGTACTGCTGAGATTCGGCTTTGGTCTCCTCGCGCATTTTTTGCCGTCTTGTAGGGCGTTTTCTTCTGTAAGGACGATATTTTCGTCGCCCCGCAGGTCTTCTTTTGTATCTACTCAAACCATGTATTTAGACGAAATGTTGACTTAAAAAATCTTGTACTTGCCGTACAGGAGCCGAACCACACTAACTGCCATTTTATAAAAATTGAGTTTTTTATAATCGCAGATTCTCATAAAAATTGTCTATGTAATGGTGCAAAAATGGTTTGCAAAAAACAAATGTACGCTTGCATATGCAACACAAGAATCGGCCAAAAATAATTTCTAGATGAGGATACATTTTCCTTCATTTTCGGCTTGATTTCTTTCATTTTCAAAAATTCAGATAGTGCATTTTTCTCCTGTACGACGGTTAGTACATTCTTTAGCATACCTATCGTTCATGTTCGGTTCCATCTTACACTCGTCCTCCGTTTCCTCGCAACCTCCGACGCCGGAATTGGCGTGTTCGTTACTCGACCGCAGTCCGACTTTACGTCGCAAAGCTTGGTTATGAGCTCGATTCTCGTTGCTCAATTTATTAGAGTTTTTCGCCGCCTTCGAGTTTTCTTTACGAGAAATTCCTTGTCTCCTCCTGCCGCTGACTAACTTGCTTGGGTACTGACGGCGTGGAGGCTTTCGCCTCCTTTTGCTTTGGATAGATCTCGGGTTGATCACACCAAACGCCCGCTTCTGAGATCTGGAATTAAGTTTTGGTTCTTAATAATTTCTTCGGGATAGGTTATTTTCATACGCTTTGATCATTTTATTTAAAATCCTTCGGTCGAATCATTGCCATAAAAATGGTCGCATTTACATTTTGGACGCAGAAGCTTTCGGTTCTTCGCTCTTCAGGGCAGGTTTATTTCAATTCAGAGCACTTCAGTTACTTTTTTTTTTTTTTACTATGCTTATTCTGTCGCACAGTTCAGTTCCTCAGCTACCTCGTCCTCCTCACTAATGGTCGATCTCCTGTTTCTGACAAAAACGGTTTTCGGTCATGTCCTCAACAGACCAAAAATGACAATGATTCGACCAAGTACCTATTAACCGACTGAAGTGCTCACCTCTGTCTTTGTTGCGGAAGGTCGAGAACTTCCGGGTAAACATCTTCGAGGCGGTTGCGTTTTACGGATACCTCGTCATTCAGGAGACTCGGGTCAACCTCTTCGTCGTAAACATTCATGTACTCGGCCTCGTTCTCGTCGGCCGGGTTCGATGCCTCCACCGAGAATCGTTTGAACATCTTTTGCGACGAACGTTGGAAGTTCTTTTTTTTAAAAAGAGTTATTATTTGTTACTCATACAACGATTAATTAAAAAAAATCTTATCTAAAAGTGGCTTGTAAAAAATATTACCAAAGTATTCCCATGGAAATACTGGTAATACTTTTTATGAGTCACCCTTTGAATTTTATTCTTTTTTTTTACCATGTTGCTGAATGAGGAATCTTCGTTCGAAGCTTCGCGTTTTATTCTGGACGAGTTTGAATTCGAATCAGTTATTGAGTCTAAATCTTCGAGTGGTTCCAAGCCGGACGTTGATCCGGTTGATTTTTCAACAGCTTTTGATCTTTTTCTCTGATCACCACTGGTGTCTTAAAGTTTAAAAATTTTGAAATGAGTATTACACGGACAGAAAAAAAACAGGAATTTACTGCACGGACAGAAAAAAAACAGGAATTTACTGTGTTAAGCTAACACGTAAATTTTCTGCGAGCGCCACACATAAAAATCGTGTGTTAGCTTTACGCAGAAAAAATCTTAAGCGGCACTGTAGCGGAACCAATCAGGTGCGACCGGAGTGATTTTGATTGGCTCCAATACAGTGCGCTTAAGATTTTTTCTGCGTAAAGCTAACACACGATTTTTATGTGTGGCGCTCGCAGAAAATTTACGTGCTTTAGCAGCACACAAGTTTCTCGTGTCCTCCACAGTAAATTTCTGTATTTTTTCTGTCCGTGTGTGGTAAGCTAACACGAAAAAATCGTGTGTGAACCTTACGCAGAAAAAATCCTAAGCGCTACTGTAAGAGAGCCAATCAAAATCACTCTGGTCACACCTGATTGCCTGATTGGTTCGGCTACAGTAGCGCTTAGGATTTTTTCTGCGTAAGGTTAACACACGATTTTTTCGTGTTAGCTTACCACAGTAAATTCCTGTTTTTTTTCTGTCCGTGTACTATTGACAAAATACCAAATTTTTTTTTATCAACTTAATAATACATAAAAATAGCTTTAGCATGTTAAAATTATAATAACAGTATCATTCATCATTTCGGATATTAACTAAATTTAGGTTAAAGAGCTATAAATATTTATCTCTCTTCTATAAATTCATTTAATCTCGAGTCAGTAGCCAATTTAAATTAATTAAAATCAACTTGGAGTATAAATAAAATCAGGGAAACAAACTTAGTACTCTTAAACTACTTAATAAAAGACAATAAAATGTTGATAAAAAGAATAACCAGTAATCGCTTTTGATATGGAAAAAGAATCCTTTTTGGTTAGAGACTTTTGACCGTCTAACAGTAACGCAGGCTCAAGTATAAGAGCGGTTTCGTTACTTGGATAGAGTGAATAGCACTTGGGACTCGAAGCGCCTACGACAGAACTGAAACTGGTAGTCGACTGGTCTTCACTGACTAGGAGGCACAAGATCAGCATCGTCCAAGCGATCGCGAGATGCCATCGCCTCAGCATAACACGGGCCCGAATGCGCCCAACAATTTTCGGGCGCGATACGCGTAATTTGACATTGGCCGATGTTGTCGATGTTGTTGTTTTCTGAGCACTAGTAGGTACAGGTTATTTCATTGTGTTCTGAGTTCGCACTTTGTATCTGGACTTGGTATGCCCTGACGTTGTCTTATATTCAATAGTAACTGTACTTTATTAAAAATTAGCTTGGTCCAAAATTATTTTGAGTTTCTTTCTAGAATTTTAAATTTAAAAAAAAGAAGTTTTATTTTATACGAAAGAATATATATTAATGTAATTAAAAATAAACAATTCATCAAAATAATAGAAGATTTCGATACAAGAGCGATAAACAAGTAATTCGAGAATGCCGCGGGAGTGGGATTATATATCTATATTCGAGGGTCGAACATTTTTTTAACGCTCGAAAACAGATTCAACCATCGATTAAAGATTCGACGATCGAAAACTGATCGAACCGTCGAAAACAGATAAGACGGTCGAAAGAAAAACAAATGAATAAATTTCCATATAATTTACATGTACTTGAGGTTATGAAATTTTTTTCGACCGTCTTATCTGTTTTCGATCGTCGAATCTTTAATCGACGGTCGAATCTGTTTTCGAGCGTTTAAAAAATGTTCGACCCTCGAATATAGATATAAAATCCCACTCCGGTTTATCGCCCGAGCAAAGCGAGGCAAAAGATTAAACTTTTAAACGAAGTTTAACAAAAATAGTTACAAAAAATGATTACAGCTTAAAAAAGTCGGTCTTAAATTGGTTTAAATTTAAAAGTTTTAAACGAAAAATGCCTGTTTAACGAGTTCAACAAAAACTTTTCGAAAAAAAGTTTTTTACCTTGAATGGAAAGTAGTGTTTTTAGTAAAATTTAATTCTTCTATCAAAATAGGCATGAAAAACTATCAAATTATGTATTTTTATTATCAGGTTTAGTTTTGAACTGGAAGAAACAAATTTTAAAAAAATTTCCCGTCATTCCACAGTAAACCATAGTAGACTTTTCGGCTTTTACCTATCTAAGTCAAATTTAAAAATAAAGGTCTGATTCGCAATCAGCATTCTAGAAAATCCGTGTACCTTCATCAAGTTTAACAAAAAGCTAGTTTTTTACAACAATAAAGTAGTCATAAAATATAATTTCGTTTAAAAAAATTATTAAAAAAGACGCTTTTGTGAGATTTATTAAATTCGCCAACTCAATAGAAAAATTAGATTAATCAGAAATTAAATTTTTATAACGTGCTTAATTAATAAAAAAGTTTTTAAAAATATCTAATAAAAACTTTTTGATGGATACACTCTGACCTAGGAAAAAATCCCAAATATTTATATATTTCTATTTTTTTTTTTAATTGTCAAAAAAATAAAATTTTTTATATGAGCTTTATGGTTCAATGTATTATAGTGACTTTTCCGTTGTTCTAGGTTTCATGGATAAAAATCTGTGCAAAAAAATTTAAAATATCATAACTCTTTTTATTTAATATAGAATATAATATACATTTTTAAAAGTGTTTTAAATGAAATCTTAATTTTCACTTGGCGTCTGTACACAATAAAGTTATTTTACAAAGAACTTTGTATAACACTATACATAAGTTTGATAAATAATATTACAACACATGTTTAAAGACTTTTTGGTTTTTTGTGGTTTAAAGTAGATCACAAAGTGTTTTTTCTCAAGGTGCTTGATACAATAATTTTTTTTCATAGAGAGCTGATAAATATGTATGAAAATTGATATTTGTGAATTATTGATTAAATTGATTAAAAATTTGATTGAACATATTAAATTTTCTTTTTCATATAATAAAATAAATTTATAAAAACATTTTTATCGTTGAGACAGATCAGCAAGGGCTTTATTTAAATAGTAGAAAAAAAACACTATACACTTCTTAGAAATAATTGTAAGCTTCGAAAACAATTTATTATTCAATTTACCCTACTTTACGTTTACTGAACTTACGGAAAAACAATTATAAAAACTAACTCAATGATTATCAAAACAGCATTTAACATATAACTTTATAATTTATTATTTTTTAAACTTACATAAAAATGCATTTTATTTATGCGTTGCTTAAAAATACGAAGTAAAAAGATAACTCCATTCAATTAAAAAATTGAAAAATGTAATTTTGAATGTTTTTGATTTATGTTTGTTTAATATTCAAGATTAAAAATTGGGAAATTCTATTGTTAATTTTAGCTGTGATATATTTAAATGATTAACTTAATTATATCCAGCAACTAAAAATAATTTTTTTTTTAATTATCAAAATATCTTATTGAACATTGATAGCTTAACTAAAAGATGGATTTTTAGTTGGAATGTAGATTTTTATTTAAATATTTTACCCAAGATTGATTGCAAAACTAAGATTCTTATGATAAAAATTTTTATGTAACTATATTTATCATGAATAATGTGCAAAGCACCACTTGCATTGAGAAATTTATAAAAAGGAAGGTTGTACATACAAAGTACACCCTGGATGGATAAAATTGACTTGCAAAACTTATCTGGAGTGTACTTTTTACAATCTTCTTATTTGTAAATATATTTATATATTCTAAGGAAAAATAAGAGTTGTTTCGAGAGGTTATCAGTTATATCATCATTTGAAAAAAATTCATTGTTTAGCTTTAATTACATCTAAATAGCCCGAGTTGAACTATACAGTAAGGAATATTTAACGCGAATAATCTATTAAACATTTGTTTCTTTTTTTGCCAAAATAATTAAAAAATATGTACTTATTTTTAGGATTCAGCAGTAATCAGAAAAAACTTGTTAATTAAATAAAGCTTTGAGTTTTTAAAGTAACAATCGAAAACCACTACTGAGAAGAACCACTCAATGAAGAATCAGTGATTATTCTGTGTCGTTGCAGAATTGAACGTTTTAACAAAAGTCTAATTCGACTCATAAATGCTGATTTAGTTGATGTGCGTCACGTATTATCTACAGACATTTCTTTAATTGTTGCTCTACACATTGGGCATTCAATTAATTGTTTTGAACACGTTTGGCAGAATCCCCTGAAAAAAAAAAAAAAAATTAATATTAAATTTATTAAATTTATAAATGTTTGCTTTAGAAGGTGGTACCAACCTGTGATCACAAGGTAAAAGTTTCACGGATGCTTTACGATCGAAACACAGTGTGCAAGAATCTTCTCTGACACTTAATTTTCTCAGTTGATCAAGATATATGTGTCTTGGTAAAACAATTTTATCTTCAGGATCCAAACTGGCGTAGTCGTTAAATGTTTGGAAATTTCTATCAGTTGGTGGATATTTAAAAGGTACATTACCAAAGTTAAAAAGACATTGTTGAAACGACATAAAACTAGCAGCAGCAAAAAAACCGGATCTACAAAATGAAATTTTATTACATCAAATAATGGCAATTTTTAAGTTTTCTAAAATAGTTATTCTAAGAGAAGTCTTACCTTGCACTTTTAAATAAATGTGTGCACGGTTTTAAAGAAACTCCATTTATTGAAAATATAATCTCTAATTTATTTAGGTCTAATAAACAACCAAGAACATCACCAGCTTTCCAACATGGAATAGAATAAAATTTTTCACTGCGTGCATTGTGCCAAATTAATCGTCTACATCCATCAAATGAAAGAGAAAACTGGTCATCTCCAATACCATAACCTTCCTAAAAATGATGAAAAATTTTTTTATTGTCTTTTTATAATTAAAAATAACATTATAATGAATTGTCATTCAAAAAATTTTCCTTTTTTTATAAACCTGCATTTATAAAGTGTAAAGACTCTGGTATTAGCTAGAAACGAATAAAACTAACAAAAAAACATTTTTCAAATAAAGCTTTAGAAATATGAATAAAAAAACTTAAATTCATTTTAGATATTATTTTATAGTTGGATGGTTAGACCAAACTCCACTTTAAAAACAAACGATTGATTTAAAACTGTTATATTTTAAATCAATTTAGATTTGCGTAAAACTTAGAAAATAAAAAAAACTTACATAGTTGAGAAAAGTGCTATCTTTTGTAGCCCAACCAATTTGCATCACACCTGTAGTTATAATCAAAGTTTCATAATACCATATCCCTTCATCAACTTGAAATGTACATCTAACACTCTCAAACGAACAAGCATCACATCGCGCCTGTGAAAGAGGTAAATTTTTTTTTAATTTTTATAATTACACAATTATTGTTTAATTTTTTTAATTACACAATTGAAAAAACTTTTAAGTGCTTACCTCCAAACCGTTTGGCGAAATTTTCAGGTACTCACTTACATCCTTTGTATTTAACATCACATTAATGCCAGTCATATCAACTGTGTCGTGTGAATATTTCCGGCCCTCTACTAAAACTATAATGGAAATAAAATTTTTTTTTTTTTTTTAATTTAAAATTTTTTTATTATTTTTAGAAAAAAAATTTTGCTTACATAAATTATCTAAACACCATTGAGCACAAAATCCAACTTGTCTCTGCACATAATGAGTTTGATTCACCCATTTCTCCAGTTCCAGCAGAGGATTAGGGTTATCTAATAAAAGCCGCCTTTTAATGGTTATTTTATTTTCACCTAAAAATCATTTATTTAAAATTTAATTTGTAACTAAAGTTCATACTTTCATTTATTCAAGCATTTTTTACAGGCAGTTTTTTAAATTTTTTTAACATTTATTTTGGTACATACATTATTTAAAAAAAATATACAAAAGTATTTACAAAACACTTACTTGTTTGGGCAAACTTTTCTAAAGCTATTAAAGAGTGTAATACTACATATGGTTCAATATCTTCCTGCTGTAAAAAAGTGTAAAAAAAAATAAATAAATTTTTTTCAATACTTTTTGGTTGAATTTTATTATGATACAAAGATAAAACTTACAAGGTTTGATATGAGATAGTCTAATGTAGAATTGGATAAAATCGCCATACTGCTCGGTCCAGCCAATCTTTCAGCAATACATCCAAGAACAACACAAATATTTCGTTGTTGTGTTGAGCTAGTTTGTACCTTGTTGTGTTTCTGGGACAGTTGAAACACTTGTGCTAATCGTAAAACTGAGTCCTACAAAATAATTTTTATTTTAGAACTGGAAAGTACAGAGAAAAATTTACACAAGCCCAAAATTATTTAAAATTACTTTTGAAGGCAAAGGACAGTCATCTAACATTAAAGTTATGACTGATGGACCCAATGGATTATGCATAGGTATAACATTAACCATGGAACTAACAACTTGTATCCAGCCATCTTCTTTATCAGCAATATTGTGTAATTTCAACATAGCTGGTGGAGGTTCTTGTTCACTGAAATATAAAATATTGTTACTGCCGAGTGGTTAACTATTAATTTTTATTTATACAAACTTTTTCATTAAATAAAAGAAAAATCATAATTTTTAAAAATATTTAATTTTAAACCATAATTTATGTACACAAAAAAGAATAAAATGAGTGATCAAAAGAATTGTGGTAAATTAGTCATATCCTGTAGCATGTAACTTTAAATATTGTACATTTGTAGGGTCGAAATATTTAAGTATGATTTTACTTTTAAAATTAGCTAAAAAAAAAAAAATATGATTTTAATTTGATGAAAATTTGTCTAGCTTAATTTTTAAAAGGAGTTAAAAGTAAATATAATGTGTTAACTTACTTGTCAACGAGTAATCCAATGACTCCTAATATTTCTAATACTAGCTTATCAATATTGGCAGATGTGGGAAATTTGTAATTTGTTGGAGCCTCATTTGCTGTAGCAGTTTCCATGTGATTGTCCAGCAAAATTGTGGCTCCCATTGCTCGAGAATTGTTATTTGAGGCATGTTCAGATTCTTCGTTGCCATCTTTACACAAGCAATTGCCCATTCCCACAAATTTTATCAATAACTCTTGGCAGCTCTGGTTGGCTCACAACAACTTTGAAGAAAACACTTGTCATCCATCTGGACCAAAATTGATAGACTTCAGGCCCTTTTCTGTAAAATTATATTTTTAACTGTAATTTTTTGAGGTTTTTATTTTAAAGAACAATGAAAAGTACTTAATTTTAGAATTTTTATTTTAAAAGTATATTTATATTAATAATAAAAAAATTAAATTAAAATAAAGACAGCTCAAAAATAAAAAATTATCTGAACTAATAATTTTTTAAACTTCTTATAACGTTCTTTCACAATTCATAGTAAAATATTTTAATACATTTACTTTGGGTAACGAGTCAATAGTATGCAACTTCTAAAATCTGTCATGAGAAATATTATTGATATGTATGTGGAATGGAAAATAAATTTTTCTCAACTTTTAGAATATCCTCAAAATTAGCAACAAATTTTTGGAATTCAATTAAAATATTTTGAAAAGTCATATTTTAATTTTATAAATTATGATCAGCCTAAATTTTAAATGTTGACTTTTAACTGAAATTTGAGCTATTTTTAAATAATTTTGAAATTAAGATAACAAAATTGAAATTTCTATATAGCTTTAGACTTGTTTTTCCAACTGCAATTTTTAACCGACGCGTTGATATATCAAATAGCGAATTAATTAGTTTCAAAAGGTGTTTTTGACAATCAAAGATATTTTAAAGAATATTAGACATTTTTTTTACAGATAAATCTCATGAAACTCATTGACTCACACTCAGCATATTAGTATATTATAATATCACATGCACATATTGAGAAACGTTACAATCTCCTCTCTCCTTCTCCTTCTCGCACTCTAAGAATAATAATACCTATCCGTGGGTGGTACACAATTATTTCTTTATAGAATTAGGAAATAAAATAATCTGTCACGTAAATCAAACAACAGGTCTATAATTTTATTAAATATATTTCATGAAATATTAAAGAGCCACGGAAGTATTTAACACCTGAAAATCCTTGAAAAAATCTTTTCCACCTACAATTAGGAGTGTCAGCTCAACAATGATGATTTACCTTCTCGTGTTTTCATTCAAATCCTGCAATCGTGGGTATTCCAGATGACACTTCACAATTTATCTCACTGTACACTGTAGGCTTTTAAGAGTTTTTTGATAATAACAACTAAAATAAAAATAAAAAAAAAAACAAAACAAAACTCACACAAGCACGCACAACACACACGAGGGCCACTGCTCGTTCTTTGGAGTTTGGTTTTCTCTTCGTATAAGTATTTTAGGTTATGTTACAGAGATGAGTGAAAAACGGCTGATCGTCGCGGGGATGCGCACAATAAGAACGAGAATGGCGCGATTCTTTGAAACACTGTGCACCTGCGTTCTAGGCAAATTAACTACCTGTCTTTATCCAAGCACCTCAAATACGGTGGCGAGTATTTTAATAAACAAATTTTTTATCACGACTTTGGCGTAACAAATAAGTATAATAATAATTGTCTCGAACGACGCGCAAGTGTTTGCGTGGTGACGACCGAAAGATGACTAACGAAACGCACGGTGCCCGTGATTCCTTTTGGTGCGTGGGAGGGCGGGTGAGCGAGTTATCTCGAGCGCGAAAACGTCGCTTCGCTTTCTTCTTTGTTGTTTTTTTTTCGTTCCTTTTTTTTTAAACTTAGGTGTTTGCAGGTTCATCGTCTGACGTTGAGTCAGTTTATAGGTGGTAAGCGGATAGCTTTTTTTTGCGCAATATACTCATGATTCAGAGGAGTTATTGTTACTGCATCTTTGAAGATTTTTATGAATGAGTTAAAAACGTATTGGATACTTTAAAAATAACAACGATTACTGCCGTCGTAAAGATCGAGAAATAATCGGGGAATAATCTTTATGCTTCCTGGAAATGATATCTATAATTATAAACTATCTATTTTTGAATTTTTTATGAACTTTTGAATTTTTTCCAATTATTTGAGTCCTAAATTTTGTAGAAAATTTTGCTATGTAGACAAATAATTTTGAAGTACATAAAAAAGTGAAGAAAAGAAAAGTTTGCTGAGTTGTTGGATGATTTTTTATTTTTAATTAGTGTGGAAAACTTTTACTTTTCAGGATTATTAAAAATAAGGTATCAGTTTTAAGGAAAAGTAAGGTCCGGTACGTAAGGCCAGTGAAACAAATTTTACGTAAGGAATGTAAAACTTTCATTCTTTGCGTAATTTAAAAACTGTACGTAAACCAACAGTTCCGCACATAAAAACAAATGGGTAAATAAAACTATAGTAATTTTAAAGAAGTCTATCATTATGATTTCTTAAAAAATGACGTATGAATCTTATTTTAACATTTTTATTTTTAGATTTTTCGCGTTATACCTTTAAAAGATAGCCATTTTTATCGGTATTATTTTTTCTTTTTATAACGGTTATTATCATTCCATTTTATCACTTCTGATTTCTTCCGTCTGATTTTCTCTTGCATTTGCAACAATAACACAGTTCAGAGATTCGAGGTGCTGCTGGAAGAAAGAAAAAAAGAACTAGAACGATTTTCATGCTTCAGCGACAGTTACTTTCCATATCTTCCTTTAATTTGCTACCTACTGTAATTTCTCCAACGATCATTGGTGTCTCAGTTTGTTTTTTTCCTTTATATTTACCTTGGCTTTGAAAAAATTGAAGTATAGTTTCTAATCATATAATACAACCGATTTTCAAGAAGTTTTCACTTAAAGATTAGATAAAATGAACAGTAATTGGCTAGTTTTTTAGATCGGAACTTCCTGTGAATTGAAAAAAAAGCACTTTACAGTGTTTTACAATTGTTTGCATTTGAAAAAATACTATTAATATTCTCAAATATTTATCAACAATGAATTTGACAAAAATAAGGCTTTACATTATATAAAAACCCAGACAGCTATTTCAAAATATTTGTAAAAATAATTTTGCGAAAGTCTTTTACATATTTTTTGAAAATATCCTCCAGTACATTATAAATTTTATTGAAATTAAATAAATGAAAGTTTTTTTAATCTGTAAAAAAATATTCTATTAATTTATTTTAAGGAAAATTTTTTAATTTAGACTGGTATAAAAGATTAAATGATTTTAAAAACATCTTTATTAGGATCATCACTAAATTTTACGTTAAATGAGTAGATACTATACATTAAAATTTTTTTTTGTTTTATAAATTTTGACACTATAAACTTGAAAGTTCAATTCAAGAGCATATCAGTGGACAAAAATTTTCTTGGGTCGGTTTTTCTTTATATTTTTTATAAAAACCAGTAAAAAAAAGTTTTTGGACAATATATAAATGAAAAGTCAGGTATTTTAAGTTACAATGAAATATACTTATTTAGTTAGAACTTGATTTGAATCGTATTTATTGCGTTTGTTTATAAAAATACTGTAAATAACAAGACTGTTGTTTGAACTCGTGTTAAAAGTAATTTTAGTAGCTCAATAAAACTTGTTATTGAACCTGTGGTCAGAAAGAATGCGTAAACTTTAACTCTCTAAGAATTGAAACTTTGAAAACATCACTTGAGCGATTCCAAATTTTGTTCTTAATAAAATTTTATAGCTTAAAATTAATCAATTTAACTTTTTTTAAAAAGTCCAATTTAAAAAACTTTTAATTTTGTCATATGCTTTTCAAAATCTTGTATCATTTAACTTTTTCAGCTTAAATAATTAATTTTGAAGTATTTTTTTTTCTAAGTTTCTAGAGTATGTGTTGTTTGAAAAATTTTGAAATTGCGGACTAAGTTTCAGTCAAAATAAAAATGATAGAAACATACGGAAGAAATAACGTTTATGATTGAGTTTTTGATCGATGAAAGATTACAGTAAATATAGATAAGAAAGATAAGGGAAGCAAACGCCTATTAATACGATTAGTTATTAAATCCAAATTTAAACTTTTTTTTTATAATACGCATTATTCTTTGTTTTGTTTTCCTGCTTTTTTAATAATTAAATATAAAGCGAATCAGAGTAAGTATTTGAAATTTTTTTTACGTTCTGTCTTATTTTTTGAATGCAATAGATTCATTGAAAAAAAAAGTATTAATCATTCTAGAGTCATCTCCTATTTGTACATACAAGAGACTTATTCGATTCAACTTTGGGAGCAGGTACCCGATCAGTTCAGCACGGTGTATGCCTATATATTTGTGTATATATATTTGAATATAGGTAAAAAAAACAAAAAAAACAAAAAAATGAAAAACTGGTAAACGTCATGATTTTTTGACGGTGAGCTCTCAAATCGAACTCGAGCGACTCTCGCTTGAATTTTTTACGTGATTCTACTGCATGTAATAAATTTTGTACGTCTTATTTTGCTGCAGCCATGGACACTAGTGTTTGTTTACCGTCCTTGCTTTGTTGCCTTTATCATCGATAAATGACAATTAATAAATTTTTTTAATTGGAGAGCAAATACAATTGACGTCTTGGATTAAGAGTCAATCAGTCACATATATATAGTGACACAGGAAATAACATACCCATCTTTTTTAAATTTTACCAAATCATATGACAGAAAAATTATTAAAATTTTAAAAATTACGATAGCAGTAATAAAATTAATTTTCGTGCAAACTTGTAATAGACCGAGTTATGAAAGGCCTTGAAAAATAAATTTCTTAGCGATTGAAATATTCCGTTTTTAAAAACTTTTTATACATACATAAATTTTATGGCTTTGATTTCTTCCATTTTTTCTTTTTTACCTCGATTAAAATTAGTTATATGCTGGTTTTAAAAAAGTATGAGTTTTGCGGCAAAAGCTAAAACATTGGGTGATTTAAGAAGAGATTCGATTTGTAATATTTATTCGTTTTCAAATATAATTTACGTTAACAATTATACCATAGTTTTGCCTTTAAAGGTTGATATTAAGGATTTTCATCGAAGCAGGTGGAAATTTAAAGCCAGTGTAGAACCGCACTTGACCAGAATTTCCCTTATTACCAGAAAACCCTGCCGGTCGAAATCGGTTACCAAAAACTGTATAAGAACACTAACTGAGATTTCACGCCACCACGACCAAAGGGTTTGGATTTACCGGAAATAAAGGATCGATAATAATGGTTATTAAATAAAATTTCCTCTTGCAAGCGCATCGATAAGAACTCCCCCTATTCGTCAATTCTCTTAGCGCATCATCATCCCCCAAAAGCAGCCTCTGGGGGTAGGTAAACGCGATGCATTTTTTTTCCCCCTAACCCAGTGCACCCCTTAAAAATAAAAATCGATATCGCGCGCGCATCTGTCGGTCGCGGCGTGCATGCTAAGACCGCGGCTTCCTCTCGGGGGTGCACTTATACTCAAATCCTGCCGCGATTTCGCAGGAGGAGATCCCAGGTGTGCGCCGCTCTAAACTCGCGTGCTGTTTTACACACAGCGTCAGCCGCAGCAGTAGCAGAAATCCTCGCGGCCTGCGATCGATCGTCCGCTCGTCGTCGTCGGCTAGTGTACTACACGCATATCTCACACACAAACACGCGCAGACCCCGACGAAGACGACGGTCTCCGCTGCTCTGTGACCGAGGCATAAACAATCGTCGGTTCGGGACTTTTAATTTCGCGGTAAATCGTCGCCGGTATTTGTAAACATTGTTTTTGTACTAAACCCCGAAGGTCCGCGCTTTCGAACGGTGCCGGTGTTACTTGTGTTGTTATCGTGGTCGTTGCGCTTCGCGGAAATCATCTTCGAAGGACCGCTAATGAAGCCAATTAAACTCTACGGTTTTCGGCTCTCTTGATGTTTTGAATTTTCGGTTAATAGCCGATAATAATGTTGCCACTCATCAGAAGGAATCGATAGTCTCTGGTGTTAGGAGCGGTGACTCCAAAGTCTACTGATAAAAACATGATTTTGTGAGTTACGCTGTTATTACGGATCGGGTTCAACCGGGTCATTGTCGACAAAGATGGACCGGAACGAGCCCGACCGACTTCTCCCCGAACCTGGGGCCTACGTCCGCTGCTTTTACGATCTTTTCAAGAACATCGCAGAGGCCAAGAGGTAAATAACCTATTATCCATTCACTCAATTCTTCTCCAAGGGTCTTTTTTTAGAATGGTTCAAGGATTCACCAAAATTTTTGAGAACTTAAAAACCTAAGATTTTATTTTGACGTCACTTTTGAACCCTACAACCATCCGGGGTGCAAATTTTAAGAATATTTCGTTTGTAATTGAATACCAGACGACGCGAATCCTAACCTCAAATATTTGTTGACGAATGATATCGTTTTTGTTTTTGTTTATTGTTAACAGGTTGTAGTTCGATTTAGTTCAAATATAGAATGATCCCATTTTTCTATTTTTTATTTTCAGGCTTTTTATCTATTTTAAAAACAGCAAAAATGATTAAAGTCTTACTAAATTACATTGACCAATTTTTTTTTAATCCCTAATTAATCAGCACAAATTTTCAATGGAATTATGAAACACTATTAATCCCCAATGCAACATTTTAAAATAAATCATAAACTTAAAACTGATTAAAATTTTTGCAATCAAAGTTGCAATCATGAAAATTATTGAACAATTGCAACACAAAATGAAATAATAATTTTTATAAGTTTTTTAATTTGCTTTATCTAGTATTTTACAAAGACATTGAACCATTTTAGCATTCATTTGAAATAATTGAACTCTTTCTACCTCAATTATTTCCTCTAAAAAATTCAAGTTAATAAATTAAGAAAGAATTGTAAGTTAGCATTTGTTTAAATGTACAATCCTGTTTGAATAATCTGCATAATAAAAATTTATATGACAATAAATTTAACAATATTTAATTATTTTTAGATTGAAGGGGGAATTAAAGAAGTGCAAAAAGAACAAAAGCAAGAAAAAAAATAAAAAAAAGGTATTTATAATACATTATATACTCTTTTATTTGTTAGTAACAATACTATTTTTTATTTATTTATTTTTTCAGATTGATTTTAGTGGAGAAGTGACAAATACTCAACTACCAGAAATAGACGTATCAAGTAATGCTTCTTCTTTTGCAGTATTTACTAGTGTCAGAACCGCAGTTCTTGAAAAACATGCAAGAAGTATTAACGAAGCTTATCGAGCTTCAAATTGTAATTCACCTCCTCCTAAAGATTTCAGTGATAGTTCAATTTCAGTTAGTGATGATGAGGATAAAATATCTTCTACTCATAATTTACCAAAGGTACAAGTTTTACTTTAACAAATTTTTTTTAATTTTGATTGATAATAATTTTATGGAGAATTTTTTATGGTTTTGTGTGAATTATAATAAAAAGCAGTTATTAATAAGAATTTTGTTGATATTTGCTTTGAATCTTTGTTATAACACAACTTTTATTTTTCAGATTGTTGGAATAGGTTTGCGAAGTGTGTTCACTCTTATAAAAGAAAGTAGATCAATAGACTCAAAATTGTGCACCAAAGCGCTTAGTGCACTTTTGGATGTATTGCAGGGACAGTCACCTGAAGATTTAAAATCAGAGCCAGCTGAAGTTATTGGTACACAAAAATTTAGTTTTTTATATAGTCTAGTTTTGTTGATAATATTTCTTAAATTGTCACTAATGATGAAATTTTTTTTCAGATTCTCTATTTGATTTATTGTTGGACCTTGCAACATTACATGGCCCAGAGTCTGAGGCAGCTAATGATGGAAGTCATTTGACAGCAGTGGCTTGTGCATGCTTACTCAGTTTAGTTGTTGTTCGTGGTGATACAGGAAGACTTTTGGCAACAATATCAGCACTTTTAATGAGTCCTAGAGCTCTTGTTGTTCAAAATATCCAGGTTTGATTAAAATTCAAAAATTTTAATTTACATATTGCTTGGTTGAAATCTTACAAACAGTACTGTCAAAAAAGCATATGCATTTTTAAATATGATAATCAAATTCAACAATTAAATCATAGTAAAAGTTTGATTTTTGTATTTATTGTTAGATGCCCATGGTTCTTACATCTCTTCAAAGGAGTGTGCATGCTGTCTTACTTGGTAAACTTGTACGGCCAGATTGGATAACTCATGGAGTTCCTAAAAGTTCTAAAATTTATTCTTCTACACTTAAATTACCTAGTGAAATAAATAATTTAGTTTTGAATGGCAGAAGCTTTGTAAGTGATGGAAAATATTTATACCTTCATACAAATTGTGGTTTATTTAAAATTGGCAATGGACATAGTGGTACAATATGGGGTCATGTTTATGCTCATAAACCAGATTTTTATCCTTCAGAAACAGGGTGGATCGGTTATGCCAATGTAAGTAATCATAAATAGTTTTTTCTTTAATACAAAAACTTCAGTTAATCTAGAATTATGTGTTAAATATATTATTCATATTTCAGAGTTCCTTATATTTTAAATGTGCTCCCAAGAAACAATGTGAGCTGATGATATTGGATGCAGATTCTTTAACTGTTAGAGGAATTGCCGTTTTAGAAGGAAAAGATTGGTCTTCATCTCTAATGTTTTCAGATGGTGAAAATTTAGGAATGATAACTGCTGGAAAAGATGTAAGTAATATTTTTGGGTTTTTTTCATTTTTAAAATGAATTTTTTTAAATTCAATTTTAATAAATGTTAAAATTTCTTTCAGGATGGCTTTGTTGTTCGAACAATTAATACCTTAAGCAATCCAGTAACTGTAACTTCAGAACTTCCTTTAAAATTAGCTAGAAAGTGCGTTGATGTTTTTGGATATGCTTCGTTCGATGAAGACCAATCGACATATATAATAAATCCTCGCTGCGATGATGAAATCGCTTATGTTGCTGCAGGAAAAGAATTCATGCTACTGAGAACTGTTTCTGGAAAATTGATGTACTCTGGGAAAGGAAAGTGTATAGGAATGAGAAATAATTTAAGATCGAACAGATGGTCAGAAGTATCTGTGTGCAAAAAGTGTAAAGTTGTAAATTTTGCTGTTGGACACGAAGGTCAACATGTTATTTTAGTTCTTGAAGATGGATCAGTACTTTTTGCTGGTACATCCAGACGCGGAGAAGATGGAGATAGCAGTAAGTTTGTTTTATATACAACTTAAATTCATTTTAAAATACCAAAATATTAATTTTTTTTTTTTTTTAACCCAGTCTAAAAATTTTTTAAGAATGTTTTTATATTAATATAAACTATTATTCTGGTTGTTTAAAATATTTATTCAGCACGAATAAAAGTTAAAATTTAATTAAAAATTCAGATGAATCTCTCTTATTCGGACAATGTCTGCACTCGATACGTTTTCCTAGAAAATTCCGAATAATAGAGGGTCACCTGTTATAGTAATTCATATTTACAAAGTTAAACGTTCATACTAATCGCTCCCGACCTTCAAAGTTTGCATCTACGAACAACAACATAAACATTTGAATGTATACATGACAAACGCATGACATTACTGGGGTTTTTGGGATTGCTGATTACGAATTTGACCTTCATTTTTTAATTTGACATTATTCATTAGAGTTATCCATAGACAATTTTTAAAAATTCAATTTTCATAAGTAACATTTGAAATTTTATTTCAAGATCAACCATTTAGCTCTTATTTTTAATTTAAAAGTTTATTTTAAAGTATTTGATAAGAATATCTTTTTATGGATATGTAATTTTTGTAAAAAATAGTACAAATAAAAATTATTAATAATATTTGAATTAATTTTATGATTTATAAAAAAATAAGTTTTACTTTAAGAATAAAAAAATAAAAAAATAAAATAAAAATCATTTTCAGCCGAGCAAGCGTTAGCGCAGCGAGGTATAGAAGCTAGTTATACATTACTATATTTATATTTTATTATTCTTAGGTAAAGCCAGGCAGCAACCAAAACCATGCAAACCAAAGAAAATGCAAAAAGTCGAGGCCCAATTTATTATAAATGCTGCCTGTAATAACGGCTCTACGGCTTTGGTAACAAAAGAGGGTTACTTATTCATGTTTGGAAAAGACACCATGTACTGTGATGAAACATCTGGTCTAGTACAAGATCTAAAAGATGTTACTATTGTTAATGTTGCATTGGGAAAAGCGCATGCAGCTGTTTTAACAAATAAAGGACATCTCTACACTTTCGGAATTAACAATAGAGGACAGTGTGGTAGAGATTTCTCAGCTGTGCATTCTGCAAGTAAAGAAATTAATGTTACAGCTATGGAAACAGGTATTGCTGAAAACGAAGTCCTAGCTGTAGATGAAAGTGAGTAATCTCTTAATAGAATATTAAAAATTCTTATTCAATGATAGAGAAATTAATTTTCTAATACCTTGCTTTCACATTGACTGTTTCGATTTATTAACATTTTTCAGAATCAGAAAATGAAATTTTTTTTAAAAATAAATAATACTTTTAAAAAAATGTAGGGATAAGCTTTAGTAAATATGTAATTAAAAATAAAGAAAATATAAAAAATTTTCAAAAATTTTATGTCTTAAAGTTGGAGAAGGTGGTGAAGATTGGATGGATGATAAAGCAATAAGAGTTGATGGAATGTGCCCACCAGGTCAGCATCAATGGAGACACAGAGCTTGCATGGTCTGCACAGTTTGCCGTGAATGCACAGGATATAGTATATCGTGTCTTAGTAGTATACGACCTGACAGAAATCCGGGACAGTAAGTTTATTTCAATTTAAAAAATAAAAATCAAATTTGGACGTGTGTAAAATTTTATGATCGTAATTTTTTCTGCAGAGAATGTGGTTGTGGTGAAGGTGATAGTGGCTGTGCTGAATGTGGCTGTTGCCGAATGTGCGCTCGAGAAAACTGTGATAATGCTGCTGGTGACATACCTATACTTAGACCAGCCGCAGGTAAATTATTTTTTTGAAAAAAGACTTATTTAAGTAAACGAATCATGAAAGAAAAATAAAAACTGTATTTACTAAAAATTTAGCTGGAGGTGGTCCTCAACCAGAGTTCGCTTTTCGTGAGTTTTTAAGAAAGCGTTTCGAAGAAAAGAAACATAAGAATTGGAAAGGAGCAAATAATCAAAGAGCCAACAATATTGGTGAGATCTGTTTTCTTAATGCATGCTCTAAAAACCTGCTTTTTTAAAACAAAAATTCATTAGTAACTTTACTGTTCTCAGTTTTTAAATCTATAGCAGTTGCCAAAGTCGCAGCTTCAGCGGCCGGGTCAAAAGGGCTAGATGAAGCCGTCGGCAGTGGCGGTGACGGAAGCGACGTAGAGCGCGGGGATACATCGCGCGTTGCCAGTATACCCCCCGCGCGCGTCCTCATACCCGGTGATAACAGTCCTGTCATACAGGTTGCTTGTGGACTTCACCATACGGTTGCTCTTCTGCAAAACGGAGAAGTTTACACGTTCGGTAGCAATATCTACGGGCAGCTAGGTGTCAGAAATCTCATTGCTCACGTGGGACCAGTCCACGTGAATATACCAGGGATTGTTGTGCAGATTGCAGCTGGAAGTAACCACACGGTAGTACTAACGGCGAAAGGAGAGGTTTTCACTTTTGGAGCTCATCAAAAAGGTAAGTTAATTATTTTTAAGACACTCTGTTAGCCATTTATTGAAATATACCTTTTATTTACATAATGAATTCGGAAAATAAAATTGCTTTATTTTTTAAGGTCAATTGGGATTAAATTTGAGTGACGCGCAGCAACAACAGAAAAATGCGGCAGCTACGAATTCCTCGTCTTCATCTCTGGCAGGTCGAGATAACGATCGAGCACAACCCTGGCACAGTTTTCCTAACCCTGTACCAAATATCGGCACTCAATGGGGTAGAAAAGCTACTTGGATCGGTGCCTCTGGGGATCAAACTTATATAAAGGTACTTTTTTTTTTTTTTTTAATTCTTGAGTGATAATATTCAAAAAAATTTTCACTGAAAAATGTTTTTTTACTCACAGGTGGATGAAATTAATAGCATAAGTCTGACTAGAAGTACGGTTATGGCCAACAAAACTTGCATCCTGCTACTCCCTCACCAAACAGAGCATCGCAATTCATTTAAGTGCCTCGTGATAAACAAGCGAGATGGTACATGCAATAGTTTTAGTGGACCCGATCAAGTTGATTTCAATCAAAGTGCTGCTTGTCTGGATCCCTTGTATAATGTCATCTGGTCGTTTAATCCTTCGAGCAACGAGATTTCTTATTACAATGTGATATCCACCGAAGCGAAAACGATACCTACCTCCGAGGTTTCGATTCTAAGCCCAGGACTGTCGCTTCCCGTTGTTTCAAATTGTTACATAACTAGGTCGCAAGCTGCAATGCATTTACTGGCATGCCTGGATACACTAACCCAAGCTCAGGATGAAAAATTTACTATAGCAGAAGGTAGTGAGAATAATCAGTCACCTCACGGCAAAGTTTACAGCAGAGAAGATTTTGTCGCTGTATCAAGATTTGAGAATCATGGCGGTGGATGGGGCTATTCAGGACAATCAGTTGAAGCCATTAGATTTATGACTGACACCGATATTTTACTAGGTATTTTTTAATCTCGCTATTTATTGGATTGTGTAACAAATTAATCTAATTTCTTTATAATTTAATGGTGCGATTTTACACTAAAAAATTCATAATTGTAATCTTGTGAATTAAAAATTTTCTTTAGGTGGTTATGGACTTTTTGGAGGTCGGGGCGAGTACACAGCTAAAATAAAACTTTTCGATATCGGCTTGGACGGTGGTGAAGAAGAGACCGACGGTGAGCTACTCGCCGAGACCAATGATGTTCCTTACGAGTGTGAACCGCGACAAAGATATTCAATTCTGTTCAATGAACCCGTACCCGTTCAAGCAAATCGATGGTACGTTGCTTGGGCTAAGGTCAGTGGGCCTTCTAGTGATTGCGGTTCAGGTGGTCAGGAAATGGTGACAACTGAAGATCAAGTTGTGTTCTATTTTAAAACATCAAAGGAAGCGAATAATGGTACCGATGTCAACGCTGGACAAATTCCGCAATTACTTTATAGGTATAAAAAATATACGAATTATTCAATTTTAATAATTTTTCTTGTACTATTCATCATGAAGATTATTCTAATAAAAATTAATATAAATTTTATTTTCAAAATATATATATTTTGAATTATTCCTTTGCAGAATGATTACTCCTGAAAATCAAAATTTTAGCCGCAAAAAGGACCAATTAGAACCGGTTAACGTTCTTAAAAAAGAATTTAGTAGAACCATCACCGAAGAATGTTTTAATTCATTAATATCCCTGTTGCAATGGAGTTGGAATACATTGAAAGCTAATTTAAACGATACAAATTTAAGTGCCATGCATATTTTTGTAGAAATGGAAAGACTGGTTTACATTAGTAGAGCAAGTTTAAGACTTTTAAAAACATATGTAAATGAAATTTATCCAATCCATGGTAGTAAAAAAGCTCCTTCGGAATCTGTGAGGTTAGCAGAATGTATAGGGGAAGTTAGAGCTTTACTTCGACAAATTCTATCTGATACGATAACGATAAATTTCAATACTAAAGGTAATTTGATTTTTTTTTAAAATTTTTAAATATTTTTTTTTCAAAAAATAATTTTTATTTTTTATTTTAAGAAAATTTTTGCTATTTAATTTATTTTATTTTCAAAACTAAAATATTCAAAATAAAATGAATTTTTTTAATTTAGATATTTTTCAATTACTTTTTTTTCAGGAAAAACAAAAATTAATACATCTTCAACATCTGGAATAAAGAAAATGACAAGTATCATTTTAGATGAGTGTTACAAAACATTTGTTGCGTGTTACCATGCCTTCTACCCTACGGCCTATCTTAAATGGACATCTTTATGCGAACTTTTATCTGAAATTGATAAAGATCAAGGAATCACATCAAAAGATCGATTGCTTTCCGCAGTTTTGGCATCTCTCTGTGGATCTTCTAATAGACTGCGTTGCACTTTTCCAATTTTGAATAATGTCATGGATGGTAGCGATAGCGTGAAGAGACAACTAAGTCCATCGGATAACGCTGGGCTTTTGATGATGAACTCAACTGAGGCTCATCATTACCCAATTTTGATTGAACAAATTAGTTATAAATCGCAAGTAGAAAGTACAGGAAAAGCAATTTTGAATTGGTCTTTTCGAGAGGTTCTAGATAGGTAAAGTGAATAAATTTTTAATGTTATTTAAAAATGAAGTGAATTAATCTCAATTTTACTTTATTTTAGACTGTTAGACTTGATACTTATACCGGTAAAACTAAGTTTATGTAAAGAGGAAAGTCAATCACTGCCACGACTCGTCCAGCACTGTTGTTACCTTTTAGGACGAGTCATATCTGAGTTAGCGTCGTATGCGACTGGTAATGAAGATGAATTACAAGCTGCTTGCTTCAGAATCATGTACACAACCCCTTCAAGGTTCACGAGACTTAATCAAACAAGATCTTGGAACACAGGCAATGGTTCTCCAGATGCTATTTGTTTCTCTGTAGATAGACCTGGGATCCTTATTGCTGGAGTAGGAATTTACGGAGGCGTTGGTGTTTACGATTACGAATTAGAAATATTAGATAATGTAATTTTAAATGATTTTAATTTTCTTTTTTATTCATTGATTTGTAATTAAAATAAATTTTTAAATTGTGTTTCAGTTTACGAATGTTGGAAGTGATCTCATGCATGCGCAGCATTGGATGAGTTTAGATTTTACCAGAGGTTCTTTTGGTCCCGATGATTGTATAAATGAGATCGTAGAATTAAAATTTGATAAACCTATTCCAATAAAAGAAAAAGTAAAATATGCAATAAGACTGAGGAATCGAGGTGGTAGAACGAGTAATGGTGACGGAGGACTACGGAGTGTTAAGGGTCCAGACGGCACATCGTTCACTTTTTCTGCTTGTTCTTTAAGTTTTAACGGTACATCATTTGAGTATAATTATTTACATTTAGTTTCAAAGAAAATTGAGATATTTAAATTTATTTTCTAATGCTTAATTATATTTTTAAATAAATATCTAATGTATGTTTTCAGGTACCACGCAAACAAGGGGTCAAATTCCACATATCTTATATTATTCGAATCCTCAAGACTCCAATGACCAGCACACGAGTAAAGCCATTGCAGAAGCTCAAGCTCGAAAATGTACCTTAGCCATGACTGCTACCATCATTCAACGATCTAATGAAGTTTTAGCTTTAGCAAGAGAAAAAGCTAAAGACATCGAAGTACACGAAATTCTTGGCAACGCGGCATTTGTTACAACCCTTTTACCTTTGACAGCAGCTTATATCATTCCTCTCGCATCTGTTGATCTTCGAGTAAGTTTTATTATTTGTACTTTATTTGAATTGTCAAAAAATTATAAATTAAAAAAAAAAAAAAAAAAAGTTCTTTTCAAAATTTTGTTGAAAAAAAAAAAATGTATTTACTTGCATTTTTTTTTACAGAGCGCAGTTCAAGTACTGACGTTAATTCAAGAAATGCTGCCCCATGTGACGACTCTGAACCTCACATCAGCTCTGAAGTCGTCGCAAATATCTTTGCACCAGCAAGATAATGAAACAAGCGTGCAACATTCAAACATTCCTCAATTTTCAACTCCAGTTACCACTACTAGTCATTACTACACTTGGTTAGAGAGCGAACATCCGTACAAGCCTGCCACAGTTACTTATTACAGGGTCACATTCCCAGAAACGGTCAAATGGCTGAGCATAGAATTCACGCCGGATTGTGGAACTGCCCAGCCTGAAGACTATCTTCAGTTGTACATTCCTAACGTCACCACGAATGTATCCAAGTAAGTAGAGTGTTGGAATATGATATTAATAGTTACTGACGGAAACTTTGATTAGAACTAAATGAAAAAAAAATTACTCGATAGGACTCTTGAAAATTGTAATTTAGAAGAAACTCCAGCATATTGGCCAGTGTTGCGCAAGCTCAGCAACGTCCAAAGTCAGTGGCCTAAAAAGGCTGTTATTTTACCTGGTAAGTTTGTTGATGTAAAAAAATATGGACTACTGTTTGTATAAAAATTTTTTTTTCTATTGTTATTTCTATTCCAAACTTTCTTTTTTCAAATTGAATGATAAAAAAATTTCATTATTTGCAGGTAATGAAGTGATATTTTCGTTAGAAACAGCATCAGATTATATGAAAGACGAACGATCTATTACTTATGGTTTTAAGTGCCTAGTCATAGGTTACGACTGGATAACGACAAATTCTGGATTGAAAAATCTTGAAATTGAGTTGTCTTTTCTTGGCGGAGCTTGTGCAGCGACTCTGATGAATAAGAATAATATTTTACCACAAGCAAATGGTAAATAAAAAAATTACTTTTTAGTACTTTATCGTAGCTAATTATTTGTTAATTTTTTTTAATTTTTATGTTAATTTTATAGATGAAGAAATCGATGAAGATGCAGATATAGCAGAAGAAACGGCAAATCAAATATTTCAAGAGCACTCAGCGGTACTTGGACGTGGTTTCGCTTTGGCCTCTCCACCTTCAGTTGCGCAGGCTCTCGATGGCGTTCTTCCATTCAGGTTCGTAAGAATAATGCATGAAAATCTATTACTCAAGTTAACCAACGATCGTAAATTCATATACACAAAATAATTTCATTTTTAAAGTAGTTTATAAAAATTACGACATTGATAGCTTATAAGTAAACTACTTCAAAAAAGATTAGTTTTAAAAAGTAATTTACAGCAGTCGTTTCGAAATGAATTCAAAATAAATATTTTTATCACAACTAAAAATCCTAGTATCCGAAATAGTACGAAAAACTCTGAGGGATATTATAAACTTTTTCCGATTAAAAAAAGAGATCCTACCATTTACGTAACGACACGATAATAACGAATAACGCTTTGTACAAGTCATCTGTATTTAAACATTCCTAATTACATTTTTGCTTTTCGCAACCTCACGCAGACGTAAAGTCTATTGAGAGCGGCTGACCAGTTGGTTTTTTGATTGTGTTCCAAATACATTTGTTTAGTCATGATCTTTCTTTTTGTGGATTGTGGTTCGATTCGGGAAATGTAGAAATTCATCTTTATATGTATTAAGTTTCAGTTAAGAGATTGAGCGGGAGCGGCAGACTCAAAAAAAGTAATTTTAAAAATAAAAAATTGTTTGAATTTTAAAATATCCCAACGAAAACTTATTCATTAAAAAACTCAGCGTATAAAAATTTTTTTCTAGAAGAATCGATAGTATCCTTTAAAAAAAATCACTAAAATTTTGAACAGAACAAGCGCTTCATCACATTATTTGTGACTTCGACCAGCACCTTGAAAAAATCCTATAATCTACATCTCAAATGACAAACCAAACATCTCGTGCATTTTCAAATCCTCCTTGAAAAAATTTAAGCCCGAGTGAGTTTCTCCGTCGGATTTTACAAAGTAAACATCACAAAGTAAATTTCTTTGGGCACTTGTATCTAGTGAGAACACACGGTGGTTCCTAAGACTTGCGTAAAACACCAAAAAGAAGTTTCCGCGTAACGGTGGTCGAAACTTGCGTGTATTACCTCTTTTTTTTTTCATCTTGTTCATACATGAAACTTATTTTTGTGGTCAGTTGGGAAAACTCTCGAGTATAAGACTTTTGTAAATTCTTTGACCAGAGTAATGCGACTTTAATCGGATAGTGAAATAGTTTACATCTTCGATCAGAATTTATAACTGTCATAAATGCATGACGGTACCGGCAAAAATAGAAGGTTGCAGTCGAAGGACGAAACGATGATCGCATGATTTGCGTGTGGTCGAGACTCTTCTTTATTTTTCATCTTCTTCGGCTACGTGAGAAAAGGGAAACGGGCGCTTGTTTACACTCGCAGGATGCTCAATTTTTGTTGACACTTCGCGTTAGCTGGGCCGCAAGGTGTTCCAAGGTTGCCAGACAAAAAAAAAAAATTGATTTACAAATGAAACTCTCGAATTCGCGGAGTTGAGAGACTTTGGTTCTATTCAAAGTTGCAATTTGCATTCTCGGCTGTGAAGCCGAACGTGCTAGAGTTAAATAAAATTTAAATAAGCGGAAAGTGAAATGTTAATTTTGCAAAAATAAGATTTTTTTATTTTTATTTTTTTTGAAAAGCAACTTTTACTTACATTTGAGATTATCGGATATATTTGCTTACCAAGGAATACTGTGATAGACCGCTGATAATTCGTTATGTAAATAACTTATATGTATGTGACGAATAGAATATTTATAGGTTTTTTCAACTTGACGTTTATCTGTAAACCATACAATTTTGTAATTTTAAAAATTATCAGCACGTGGAGATAATAACTGTTATTAATTACAGGTGTGTACTCTTGTGTCGGTTTTTTCTGTCATAATGCGGTTGTTTTATTTTGCATAAATTAAATTGAGTCTTTTTTGCGCAAAGATAAAACATAAAATTAAGTTGTTTGATGAAAAAATAATCTTGAAGCAAGATGGTTCAAAGGAAACTTTGTTTGATTACTTTGATGCAAAAAGATTTAAAATTTTTGCCGATTATTCATCTGGCATCTCAAGGTCTTGTAACGGGGACCTTGTATTAGATACGAGTTCAATTCTGTAAAAGATGAGTATTTGTTTGACGTATACCAACAGTTTGTTTGCACTGATCGATAAAATATCTAAAAAATTCATTCCGCAATAAAAATTAAAAATACCGATCGAAACAATTAACATTTTATAGAGATAATAGCTAAATGAAATTCAAAACTAGACCTTTTATTTTCGGATAAAAGTAGTTAAATGCAGGTATCAGTCAAGCTTATCAAGCCTAGTCTGACATCGGTGAAATCAAGCGTTGCCCAACACCCAAGATCGACACGCATTGTCAAGCTCGAGCGCGTAAATCAAATTACGAGCGGGGATTATAATACAGTCGGCAGCGCGATAATTGCGACTAAACGATCTGAGAAAGAGACACTGAATACATTGCGGCCGGATTAATATGTCATTCCTCGCGTTAATTGGACGAGGCCTTTGCGTTTTAGATCCCTGCGACACTTTTTTTTTCCTACTTCTCGTTGTTGGCTATACCATACCGCGTTTTGTTCGGAAAAGTCGTCTAATTTATTAGGTAATCCGGTAAATTGAGCACGTGCTGGTTCTTAAGTGGCTCGGGAAGTCGGCGTCTTTGGTCTTTTGCACAACTACGATTGCACCGAGGCCTTTTTTTTGCGGTCTGTTTCGAATTGGTTTCGCATGATTTTTTCATACTCGGAATTATAATTGTTTTATGAACTTACCTGACGTTTGTTTCGTAAAAGTCTTATCGATCGTCGCTACTACGTTCAGAATTGAATATTTTTTAAATTTTTATTGCCCTAATATTAAGTGAACTTTTAAATTGTTATGTATCTTGAACGAAAATTTGATATAAAAAAACGTATTTTTTTTAATTCATTGGAAAATTTCAATTAAAATTGGTTATCATCGTTACTAAGTAATTAATTATCAAATACTTGATAAAATTTTTATTTTTAAAACCATTATCAACCTAAAATAAAATTGGAATATTTGAAGTTTTTTTTTAAGCTTTATATTTTAATTTTCACGTCTATTGAAAAAAAAATTGCAGACCTACATGGAAATTTGGGAATTTCGCGCTTTTTATGCTTTCGAATACGTGCTTTATTTACGTACTTGCGCCCGGTAAAACGTGACTGTATGAAACTTTTCATGTGGTATAACTATACTGAGACATTCAAATGTGGAAAATGTGTGTTCAAACGTGGGTTTTACAAAATTTACTCTGGCACTCAAATTTTAGAGAATTTTTTATTATTGTAAATAAATAAAACAATGTGGTAAGCGGACCTCTTCGAAAAATTAACTGTACAGTTTAAATAAATTTAAATTTACAAAAAATTGAAGCTTTTATGAAGAAAATTCATAACGTTATCATCTATTTTAAAATGCTGATCGTTGGGTTTTATTATCAATCGAGCAGTTTTATATCTGTTTACAATTTTAAGACGTCAAATTCGAAAAATAAAGTTTTATTATCGAGCAAATCGTAAAAGAAAAACCTTCGGGATTGCTTATCGCCGATATTTCATACTGACTGATCGTCGATTTTCATACTTCACGATAGAGGATAAATATAAAACGGCGAGAGAAAACACTCGGGGAATTTGATTTAGGCGTTTCTGTTCTTTGCTCGTCATTTTTATAGACCTTCCGACGCGTCGATATGGAAAAATTTTATTTTCACTTGGAGAATCGACGCGAGTGTAGGTTCATGCACTTTAATATTGCTTTTTTTAACGCGTTTTTTTTTTTTTTTTGTAACCTTCGTACGAAGCAATCAACTTAGAGGCTACGCAGGTAAATTTTTTTAGCGACAGCTTGCGAAGCACTGGCTTTCGGTAAAAGCTAACTAAAATTTTAATTAAAAATCTCTCAGGCTAATTGTTTCAAAACGGTTTTTGTTAACAGTAAAAAAAAAAAAATCTGAAAAAAATGAATCACTTTTTAAATAATAAAAAAAAAGGTTTTAAGTAATTAATTTTTTATGCTGTTAAATTGAATCGTTACAAATTTATGGTACGAAAAAATTGAGTAAATAAATGACAATTAACTAGATTTACACATAATTAAAATAATATCTCATATCACTTTTTCTTTTTTTACATTTATGACACTTTTTTTCAAACAAAAATTTAATAGAAGGATTGAAGGAAGGTAAAACAACTTGAAGTTTTTTATTCGATCCAAATCGATAAAACTTTCTGGAAAATAACAGTAATGATTCATTCTAATTTTACAATATATAATGCTTTTATAATCGCATAAACATAAAAATATAACGCTTTTTATTTCAAATAACATACAATTCTTAAGATTTCTAGTAACGTTGTTGTTGTTTTTTTTTTTAATACTTAATTATCAGAGATATACATTATACACATGGTTTTTATAAAATTTCGCATTCACTCAGCCCTCTCGCTCTCACGTTTATTTCATAAATCTAAGTTTGATACACAGACAAAAATATCCTTTTCAAGGAAAATCTTTATGAATTACAAATTCAGTATGGGTGTCGAAAGTGACAATTTTCATTTCAAGCTATCACGATTTTTTTTACACGTTCGCTTGAACACTCGCGCGCGTTTTTCATTGAGAAAACTACGGTTTTGGCTTTGGTCATAGTTAATTAGTCACTTCGCAGAAATGCTCTCCCTCGAGAACGATATTCAGCTTAGATGAGATTTGATATTCCACAGTTGGTTCAATATAGTAAAAATTATTCTTTCTGTTAGATCAAAAACACTTTTAGTTAAATGACAAACAAATCATAAATTTTAAGTAGGCAACATCAAAGCAGAAACAAAAAATTAGGTAACGAAAAAAAAATTTCAAACTCAAAACGATCTCATAATATATTAAACATTTAATCACAGTTACAAAAAATTCAAGCTTCGAACAATATTTTTTTTATTCTCAAGATACGTACAGTAGTTGACAACTTTCACAACTTGTTTTTTCCTTACAAAATTTAAAATTTTAAAAATACAAAAAAAAAAAAAAGGACTTTTGAAACATCGATCGGAATATCACGCCGCATCGCACTAAATTCACACTCATAAATCCACCGCACAGTTTTCGCGCACAAATAACGGCCACCAGCACAGAAAAAAAAGGTGTCCTCGAGTGTCAAAACAGCCGGGGAGTGTCGTACGAGTAATCCTCGTCGCGGTTCCCTCGTCACAGTCTGTAAACCCGCGAGTTGTCTTGGCTCTCCTCGATGCTGAGCTGCTGCTGGGGAAACATCCGGTGGTGCTGTTTCTGGTTCCTTTGGTGTCGGTTGTACCTCGAGCCGGAAGCCCGAGGCGATGGCTCTCGTTACAACTCGGTCGTCAGAGGTTCGGCCTTTTCCACGATTACGTGAAACTCGGTCTCCCTGTACAAGCGACCGTCGGGAACTACCATGGTTATCCGGCTGTCGACCGGCGAGGCGTCCCGGTTTACCTTGGCGACGCCGTTCTTCTTCGTCTTGGAGTTTACGACGTCGGGGGCGGTCGTGGGCACGCTTATCCACCGCTTGTCCCGCTCGTCTCGATGACGCTTTCTGCAGCAGTAGACCACCGCGCACGCCGCCACCAGGAGCAGCGCGAGGAGGCCCGATATCGAGAGGATCAGCGTGAGCATGGAGCTGCTGAGGGCGCAATTCCGAGACTCGTAGGACACGAAGCTCGTGCTCGAGTTCGACTCGAGCTCGTCCAGGCAGAAGAAGGCGTTCGGGTCGTCGACCCCGGACTCCAGGGTGTGCGGCGGGGCTATGACCTCGCTGTTCGCGTTAGTCGTCAGCAGCCTCGAGTGCGCGTTTGTGTAGTTTAAGATCTGCTCCTTCCAGACCTTCAGTCGGTCGCAGTCGCAGACCTGGTTTATCAGGACGTTGCTCAGCTCGACCCGAAAGCTCGACCGGTCGAAGACCAGGGAGCCCGCCTCGAAGCCGTTCAAGACGTTGTCCTGGAACATGAGCTTCTTCGGATTAAGAATGTTGGTGGTCGAGGGCACTTTGTTTTCGAAGTCCGTGCTTATCGCGAGAAAGGCACCGAAAGCGACGTTCCCGAAGGTGTTGTTCTGGATGATGACCGTACCACCGGCGGTCAAGTCGAAGGCCTGCTCGGCCACGCTGTCTATGGCGGAGTTTATGATGGCCACGGTGTTGGGTCGCTTGATGTTGAACGCGGAACTCTCGACCCGGCCCATTTTCACGCCGTCGAGCATGAACTGCTCCGAGACCTCGATGTCCGTCATCGCCCTGCTGGGCACCTGCTCGCCCAGGGTGCCGCCTATCACGTGGAGATACCTGCACTCGAACTTCTTGAAGGCCTGGGAGTCGAGCGACTTTATTTGACAGTGGTTCAGGGTTATGCTCTCGGTGTTTAGAAGGTTCGCGAACGCGAAAGCCGCAACCTGGTTTATCCTGACGTTCTCCAAGGTGATGCTCTCGATGTTGCCGTGGAAGACGTTGCTCGGCAAGACGTCCACGCTGGTGTTTCTCACGGTTATCAGGGTCTTTAATGCTTTCGGGGACAGCTTGAAGCTGTTGTGGGTCAGGGTGAGGTTCAGCACGTTCACGAACTCGACCGCCTTCAGCTCGTCCATCTGCAGGAGGCTGTTGTTGGTCAGCTTGACCGACCGGCAGTTGCTGACGGATATGCGGGTCGTGTGCCTGCTCAGGTTCCACTCGCCCTCCGAAGTCAGTATCAGCTCCTGCAACACGGGAAAAGTATCGATTAGACCGGGTTTTGCGTGCGTGGGGAGGGGAAGGAACAAATGAGTTTTCTCGGACGCGTGTGTACCTCTAATCCCTCATTTCTCCAATTAACGACCTTTTTTGAATCGAGAGACCGATTGGTTTCGTACACCTAATTCGGATTTCATTGGTACTCCTCACCATGGGGCAAAACATAATTGGGAATGGTTTCGTTGAAAAGAATTTGGCTCATCGGGTTGTTTGAATTAATTAACAATTTTCGATTAAAAACTTAAACTCTTACAGTCATCGGTTTTCAAAACTTTTGGGCCATTATAATACTTTCCCCTTAATACTCGGAAAATCCGACGGTCTAATAAGGACCGAATAGTCGTAATTGCCAGTCTAACTGCTGAAATTGTCGGCTGGCGACATGTGCCTCCCTTGCCCCCCCCCCCCCCGCTCCTTCCCTGCGAGTCGTTTTCCCCCAATTAACGGAGGAATCGGCTTTATGTGAAACGTCGTTATTATAAATGACCGGGATTAACTTTTTTTTTTTGGGAACTAATTTTTATGTATGACCCGAAGGCGTTGAAGGTAATAAAGGTTAAGCAAAGTGTTGTACTTTTTCAAGGTCAAGGATTTTTTAGAAACGCGATAAAATTTATTTTGGATCGGTTCGAAATGAAAAGTAGTTCAAATTTAAATTTATAAATGATATTGAATTACATTTGATGAGTTGGATTGCGTGTTGCGGTGCAAAATGAATTTTTCATTCTTTTTTACTTTGTCATACTTTTTAATAATTTACCAACAATGAATAAGGTCAAGGAATGAATGCAAGTTTTTAAATAGACGAGGCACGAAGCGTAATATTATTAATTACTTAAGTACATCCACTTTAGTATTTATTATCCGGCTTGGGAGCATTTCTAAGAGGATCTTTAGTAAGATTCTTTAAGGGAAAGTCTCAATATTTAATGTGGATAGAATCAAAGAAGGCTCTGCACGAATACTCTTGTTAATAATTTTCACACTATTTTATGGTAGAAAAACAAAATACAAATTCTTTTTTTCCATTCGATATAAATTTTCTTCGTACGAATATCTCCAATATTTGTAAAAAAAATTCAACACCCGTGTAAACCTTGCTTTTTCTTAGCCACCCTCGTAACCCCAAAAATGCTGCACAACGGTAAAAAAAAAAGAAAAAAGCCAGCCAGCCAACCCTTGTGCATACATATGCATAGCTCGAGGCTACTCGCATCTTTGCCCACAAAGGGCGGTCCAATCAATACGTCGCAATAACAAAGTCGAGGATTCTCTTTCATCCAAGATAACGTCCCCCCTCTATCATCTTCTTCTCCCTCTTTTTACATTTTTTAATTCAATGTAAAAAATAGTTTTAAAAGGTACATTGGCGATGATAAATTTAAAACTTGATTCGCTTATCGTTGGTTAAATAAAAAGGAAAAATTGAAACTTTTCCAATTGTCCGACCATCAAAACGTATTTTAACCCTCCCCGTGGGAGCCAGCCGAGAACTTTTCCAATTGTGAAATTTTCAATAGCTGGCAGGGAGCGAGAGTGAAAAAAGAGTTTTATTATAGGTCAGTGGGAATTGAACGCATGAATAACACCAAATCGACCGGCTCCGTGACTCTCTTCTTTAAGTGCGTAAAGACGAATAAAAATTTTTTCACGAGTCTCTTTTATTTTATCAAGATCTTGGAGTTTTAATTTTTAAATCTCGAATGAAAAAATCCGTTTGAATTTTTCATTCCCCCCCCCCCCCCCGTATAGAGTCGTTTTGGACGGACGTGAAAGTAAAATTGTGAAAAAAAAATCAAATTAATACTGTGACCGTACGAATCTGGGTTAATACCGGCAGTATACGTATCGGGATTTGATAAAAAGCATATTGTTTTCGATTTTCCTATATTGAACATTCGTGCAATCGAATAAACCTATAAAATTGATTGATCATTTTCTTACACGTAATACCCCGGACTGAAAACCTTTTTGAAACAGTTGTTTGAATTCATTTTTATTTTTTTATCAAAATCCAGCAGGGATTTTGATTGCTATGAAGTTAAATAATATCTCATTTTTTGGAAAATGAAGTCAAATTCAAATAAGCTGACGCGCATATCTATTTAATTTCGTTAACGTAAGACCTTGCTCTTTTTTTTCTGCCTCCCTCCTTCTTCTCTTTCTTTTTTGGACGCGAAACGACTAGGAATACCAAGGGGGCCGGGTGTGTCTAAAACGCAATAAATTTCCGGAAACGAGCCCGGCAAAATTTATACCGGCTAAATCTGAATTTTATTGTTCCCCGACAGTTTCGTCCCTCCCACTCGCGCCCATCGAGATTTCTTTCATTTTCTCCGGGTATTTAAATTTCAGCATAAATAAACATTCCCCTCGATATACTGATAAATCACAGCCGTTAATATTAAAAAAAAAAAAAAATGCAATCTACGTTTCAACTTTTCATGTAATAATGCGCGTCTCGAAGTATTTACGAAGCCTCGCGGGAAAAAAGTTGTCAAAAAATCGGCCCATTGACTCCAGGCCTGTCGATGATGGGTCGTCAATCACAGGCTGGTCGTGAAAAAAAAAAAAAAAAAAAAAAAAAAAAAACAATGTCTTTTGTTTCCCGGGCGATCTACTCCAGAGACAAAATTTTAGAACGGTTTTATGATATTTGTCGGGAATGCTCATAACCAAACTTACATTTTCGCTGCGGGACAGGCTACGGGGGGGGGGGGGTGGCTTTTATTACGGCCTATAAAGGGATTTATGCGATATTGCCGGCGCTGGTTTAGTCCCGGTCTTTTCTGATTTTTAACGACTCGAAGAAAGAGAGAAAGAGAGGCAGAGGGAACAATCGGCCGTTTGAGCTAAATGAAATTGCGCACCGGAGATTGAGTAATTCCAAGCCGCGCCAATACTCTTAAAGTTAAAAAAAAAAAAACTCCCCGTGGATTTATTTTTGAATTAATCCTTTTCGAATCCCGATCAAAGCCCATACGACGAGGCCTGGGAGAAACCAAACAAACATCCCGCGCAAAATAAACAAATCTCTGGCATCGAGTCCGGGGCACCTTTGACCAAACTTTTTGCTCTCTCCCCCAATATTCGCGTTAGTTTGCATTTTCAAGGCGAAAGTTAAGTTTGACTTGGGTCGCGTGTGACGATTTTGTTCACGGTTAATTGGCTGCAGGGATTAAATTCAAAAGTTGCTGCGCGCGTCGTTAAAGTCCGGGCTGTCTTTACGAGCCGCCGGGAAAATCGTTAAAAGGGAACAACGACTGTTAAGGGCCCGACCGTAAACATTCTAGAAGAGGTTGCAGGTGTTCTTTTTTCTTTTTCCTTTGTGGAAAATAAAAGAGGTGTGTTGGTTGCCTCTGATTTAGTTCTAATACCGGGTTTCTCAGATTGATATCTCCCGAAAACTGGTTTTTTTTTTTTTTTTTTTTTTTTTTTTCGGATCACAGGCGCCGCGGTGGAAAAGCGCTTAGGGAGTTGCCACAAAATTCTTGTAATAGTTTTCGGTGGATTCCAACTGACGAATCGTTTAGCGTAACAAGCCGGGCGATTAAAATTTCATCGTCGTCTTGGGTGGTTGTTTTGTTTCAAGCGTCTTCCGAGTGTTTTGCGGAAATTAGGTTGAATTAAGCACTCCCCTCCCCCCTCAGCCTGAATTTGCGTAATTCGTGCTTTTCTCGTGGAGGTGAATTAGCGACCTCCTCCTCTTCGTACGACGGGATTTAGAGGGATGGTTGATCGAGGCCTGACTTATCGGTTCTCTCGATCGGTTCCTCCTTTCGTATGCGACACGCGACCCCGCACATAATCCGGGTGACGAAAAACCCCCTCCCCCGTCTTTTTTTAAATCCACGGTTATTACAAAAAGCACTCTTTTCGTAGTTTCCACACCTAAAGTCCCCTCGCGTATTTTCTCGTAGAAAGGCGAGTGTCGACCGTAAGGTCTAATCAGTCCGCCCCACCTCGAGCCAATATTTCTTCTCGCAGGAGTCTACCAAGCCCCGTCCCGATTCGTTTTCTTTAAAACATTCAATATTTAATTCAGCCACCGTATTTCATTGGTCTTCTGGCCGTAAATAATCGGCTCTAGAGTCAAATCGTGCCCGGTCAGGCCTCCTCGGATTTATCGCGCCCACGTGAGCCGACTCCTTCCGGCTTCCCATGCGCTGACAAATAGACCGAAACGGGTCAAAGGTTTATCAATACCTCTGCGGACACGGGCAGGTTCTTGCAGTCGCAGGTGAGCCTGTTCTGCTGGTCGCAGGAGCACGGCGGAGCGCTGCACCGGCCGGTGATCTTCAACGCCGCCGTCTCGCCCGACGAGGCACCCGCGGCGACGCTCCACAGGACCACCAGGAGGCCGTAAAACTTCCTCATTTTAACTGCGACACTCGGTAACTTCACTCATAACACTGTTCTTTTTTTCTTTTTTTTTCACTCTGACACTGCACTTGGGAATGATCGGGGACGCACTGGGGGTGCGCCTCGGTTCGGGCGGATCACATGATCGCTACATCGGTTACTGGGATCCTCGATGATCATCGCGGGCTCAACTTGTCATCTCGGTTGTGGTTCTTTTCATCTGAAAGCAGAAACAAAATTTTTTTTCGTTATACAATAGTTTTTTTTGTTTTTTTTTTTTTTAAGAGTAAGAAACAATTCAATCAAACGATCGTTGGTTTCTCTCCCACGCGTTTACGAACTTCGATGCGAGCGATAAAAACCGCGATTCATAAATCCCGTACTCGCAAAAAAAAGGGGGGCCACTCGAGGTATAATTCAATCAGAAAAGCAAAACGTATGCACTTTACTCAACGAGAGGGGGGGAAAAAGGAGTCTATTGTGAGGGCTCGCGCGCACAAACTGCTTTTGTGCGGTTTTTCGGGCTGATATATAAATCTCTCTTTATGAGAGGATTTTTACGCCGGTTGTGTTTTGATATTCCTCCTTTTTTCGTCTACGGGGATTAGTTCGGAGGTAAAAATCAGGGGATCGAAGCGGAGAGAAATTTTGAAATTCAGGGCTGACCCGACGAAAGCTCCCGGGCGCGCGATTCCTCAAATCGAGATGAAACACCGAAGACGAATATCCGTTGCATCGGGAAAAAGTTATTCGCACGAACTTGGCTCTTCCACGTGCTCGACTTACGAATCGCCTTAACCTAAACTCGATAGATGGAAGAATGAGCACTTTTATTGCTCTCCTTCTAGCTGCGATTCCTTTTGAATTTTGTTTATAATTAGATTGAACACTTTTTGGAGAATCTCGGCGTCAGCGAAAAAAATTCGTGTTTTTCACGCATCCGAAGGCGCGTTTTCCCGTATGACCGATTCGCTTAAGCATTCCAAAGGCGTGCGCGGGGGGGGGGGGGCAGGAAAAGAGAAATAAATAAAATGAGGGGGAGTTTGGCGTGTACGGTGGAAAAACAAACTTCATTTAAATAACCTCGTGCGCGCAACGAGATCTTTAAATATTTGAGCGGGCTCGTGATGCAACGGCTCTCTCTCTATTTTTTTTTTCACTCTGAAAATAAAAAAAAATTTACACCACCGGAGGCTTCTGTAGAATAATAAAAAATCGATTTTACGATTCCATTAGCTAGCCGATACGGTTGTCAAAGCTCATTGATGATCTTTCACAAGCCGAGGAGTTGCACTGTGGAGTGGTTGACAAACGCGCGGTATGCGTATACACAATCGCGACAATTGCGCAACGGCTCGCTTGGCCTCTGCTAGTCGTCAATTTGTCCGAGCGCTTTAATAACCGACAAGCCACTTTTTATCAAGAAAAAAAAAAAAAAAAAAGTATGTAGTCGATTGTGTGCGACTTAGAGGATGTGCTTGATTATCGAATAACTAAGTTTGTCGGTAACCGTTATACCAAATTTGAATAAGCCGAAAATTTTTTCGCGTTCCACGAATATCGAGTTACCCGGTTTAAAAAAAATTCAACGATAAATCATCCGTCATTGACAAAAAGTGACATAATCGCGTAAGTCAAACGCGCTGCTACCGGCTCGTTAAGATAATCAAGATGCACCAGCCTGCAGCTGCTGATGCGCTCGTAAAAGTTTCCGTCCTCCCCTCAGATACTTCAATTCGAGCCTTTATGTATACATCACGAGATGTAATTAATAAAATTCCGTTACGGAGTCGTAAATCAAAACGGAAAGCATTAGCTATTCTCTCTCACTTTTTTTTTTTGAATAGAAAGAAAGAATCGGGAATGAGAAACCGATACCCCCTCACACTCGTAACCCGACACCTAAAAGCAGCAATTCTAGACTCGCGGCCCGAGGTCACGATTAGCCGTCATAAAAAATGATGACGAAAAAAAAAAAAAAAACCGTACGGATTATGAACCCCCGGCTCAAACGCTCGGCAATACGAGAACGCAGATAAGCTCGGCGCTCTTTTTTCACTTTCGAGGAAAAACGCTGTTTATCGAAGTCGCGTCTTGCCAACCGCGAAATTAAAACATCTTCCTTTGCGAAATCAATTTCCCTCGCGCGTATCGATCACAGAGGGAAAGCTCCAATCTTGAGAGCGATTGAACCTTCCCAAAAATACGCTAATCCCGGCTCTGATTACTTCTCCGACAAATTAAAAGGGTGATACCGCGTTTTTCGTATGCAAAAGTTTTCCTCAAAAATTTTCTTAATGTTTGCGCTGCGACAGATGTACGAGTTTTCGATACTCATTAGAACGAGTATATCATAGAAAAATAGCAGCACTTTGATATGTTTGTTACTTTACGGAGGATATATACACTGGGCCTGGCTACTGTCTTCGCGTTGGCTGGTTTACTTCATCCACGACTTTTATTCTTTTCACCTTATCCGCGGGAGTTTTATAGTCCGCGAGTGGTTTATTTAACTTCGGCGCTAAATGTTTTATGTCTTCGCGGACCATTGTTGTGCAACTCGTGCATGGGATACTCGGTCATAACGAGGAACTCGTAATTACTCAGCTTTTTTTATTTTTTTATTTTATGGGCTTCCTTTTCGCGTTTGTCACGTTTAACGCATACCTCTTATTGTATATTGTTTTAACTCCGAACACTGGTAATTTATAATTCATATACGCTTGTTTGGATTTTCATTCATTTTCATTGGGGAGGGGGTGATGAATGCTTTTTACGGTAAATATTTACCAACGCTTTTCTTTCGCGGAAGTGGGGTAAGAAACAAGACCCAAACATGACAAATCCCAGTGTGGGCAATTAAAAAAAGGCCTGGGTGACACTTCGTTAAACAACTTTGCATAATTATTCCTCGGCTTTGAGGTTATCCGTTACACCTCAAAAGACTTGGCTTCTTTGGCTGTGCCAGCTCCCTTCAATCAGCGCTACGTAGCTTCCACTTGAGCTTTTTTTCTTGCTTTTCTTTTCTCCCGCTTCATCGTGGACGTTAAATTACCCCGCTGTCTTTGAATTTACTAGAATTTTCTCGTTTGCGACGTTTGTCGGTTATCTGGTACGTCACAAAATTCTTCAGATAAGTATTTTTTTGCTTCTCGTAACAATTCATAAACCAAATAATCTGATAAAATTCTTCTTTGTCCGGATCTTTGTTTATGAAGCAACCCAGTTTTTCCTTTTTGAACGTAGTTAATTATTCCTCGAAACATCTAATAAAAAAAAAAAAGGAAAAACAGTACTCTTTCGAACAGAGCTTACTTGTGCAAAAGGTAGATAGCAAGACCAAGCAAATCGCCGTCTTATCGGTTTGTCCACGCCCCTGTACACGCGCAAATAAGCATCGATAAGCTCGAGTTGCAGCACCGTTTAAAGCGTCCCCGGAGTCTCGTCGCCCTGGTTCGCTTCCGGGCAGCATCGGGGAATCATCGTTCATTTTGGCAGAACTACCTCACCCCCCGGGCAAATGGGATTTTTATTAATACCCACCGACGCTTATCGATTCGCCGAGAGCGGGGCGGCGAACAGCTGATGGCTACGCTTCGCTAAGATAAGCACGCGAATTCCGTTGCGCTTCCGGGCGGCTGGCACCCTACGCGGCCCTCGGTTTTTTGGTAACTTTACCGTTATTATAGGCCCGCCGACGCGCTTTGAGAACGCGGTTTTTTTAATACCGTGTGGTGGAATTCGCGTTCTGGGTCGCGTAAATTTTCATAAAACAGAGTAATGCTGAAAAATAAAAGGGACTTTTTATTAAATTTTTACCAAGCTTTTGTATGAGTTTTTTGTTTCTCGAGTCTTAATAAATTAATAAATGTGGTTTTATTATATAAACAAAAACCGACATAACAAAAATATTTGTTAATCATAAATGAATTTCCAGCTGAGAGGGTTCGGGAAGCTGTTTATTAAATTTTTTTAAAAACCCGTTGGTTCGAAAAATTTTGAAGCGTTTCAAAATGACACTAAAATTTTGTAAAATTTAATTATCAACGTGGAAATTTTACGAGGCAAAGGAAACGAGAGATGGTGAATTCCACAAAAATTTTTTAAAAATTCAAGTACACGTTTTGTAACTTTGGTTCCAATTAATCTTTCAACGAGTTAAAAATTGTGTACGATACTGATAACCGACAATCAATAAGATCCAGTGATAGCAGACGTGTTTATTTAACGACACTACAATCCTACACCCGCAATCGCGTCGAGTGGTATAAAACTGATTCGCTGACACGAATATTCCTTCCAACGGTTATGACTTGATTGGTTAAAAAAAAAAAAAAAAAACTACGTGGCTCTTTCAGGTCGCAAGGGATCGATTGGGGATGCGTGCAAACGGCTCTATTAAAAATTGTTGTTGTTGTCGCGCATAACATTATGAGTTTGGTAATTTATTCAAAGTGGAATCTCGCTTTCACGGACCGGTTCCGAGTTAGATATTAATTTATGCGGTTCCGGAAGAAAGTTCGCGTAAGTCGATGATTTTAAGCTTAAATGTCCTAAAAGTTGATGTCAAATGGAAAGCGAGTTTTTTCCTGAACGCGATAGCCCGGCGCTCTTATCTATCAACTTCGTGTTTCGATACTTTTTTTTCGGTCCGGGTGCAATCCTCGGGATTCTTGTAGTCCGGTCGGAACATCAATTCATCTCGAAAATCTTTCGATCACGCAACAGGTTCGTCGAGCCCCCTCGAGAAAGCATCATCATCGATCAAAACGAAGCGACCTGTTATTACTTCGTCCCCAGCCTGGAATTTAAATGAAATTATACGTCCCGGGCTTATCAAGAGCCGATCGTTAAAAAAAAAAGCCAGGGAGGAACACTGTAATCGGAGCCTTATCATAATTTCCACCCGATGTGTCACTTCACCCACACTATCACGTAATATCAACGAGTAACACTGGCACCTTTGTCATCCACCTCGGGAGCGGTCTTAATCACTGGAAGCTCTGGGCCGAAGCGCGCTCGTCGACGCGCGGACCGCGACTGGCGAGTACGATCGCACGCCGGCTCGCTCCCGATGCTTCTTCTCCCACCACTCCGCGCGCGCACATGTGCTACGGCGTTCTCGAATTCCCGTTGTTTTTCTGTGCGATTTTTTTTTTTTTTTTTCAAATTCTAAAATTTAAATGGTTTTTTTTTTTGGTTTGCATTAGAGGGATAAGGAAAAGCGGTGAAAGTTCATCGGCTGGTTTTATCTCGGTAACCCATTTTTGCCGCTGCGTATCTAATCTCGAAGCTAAACACAAGAAAAACCTTTCTGCGGCTTTTGTACACCTTGATCCAATTCACAAATTCAAAGTTTAAAACTTGTGGCCCGAGCGGTGCGGTGTCTGTCTTATCTCACCGGCGGATTCAAAGTAGTTGCGGAAGTTCCTTGCGCGCTAGCAGCTGCTGTGCAGGCGTTCAAAGTTTTAAAAGGAAGAGCCAAAACAATAAGTTCAACAACTGTACCGATGACCGCTTTATCCTGCGACTCTCTTATCCACGCGCATGCGTTTTACCTCTGGCAACCCGAGAGAACTGAATTTCCCGTCAGTCGGGCGCGATAAGGCGTCGAGGGTGCACCAGGATTGTGCGCCCTGCTTTGCTTTTTTAATTTTCAGTTGGATAATGCTTGAAAGCTTCCTTTTCAGTCACTTTGTTTAGTTTTATGACGATTTCAAATTTACATACCTTATTGATGAGTAGATTATCAAACGCCAAGAATAATGGAAAATTTTTCATGAAACATGAGTTTTTGATTTAATAATCCATTACAAAACTTTTAGATCTAATTGGTTGATTAAAAAAAAAAAATGTACACGCACCTATGAGCAAGGTGCGAGAATAACATTATGATTATTACAATCGCGTACGAAGTCTAATTAATCTAATGACTCTTGCGACAACTGCATGTGCGACACTATCCTATCGTATTCTTCCCGTCAGGTCATCTTTGTAATCAGCTTAAAAAAAGCCATCGATGCATAACTTGCTTGCCATATTTTTTGTTAAAAAAGAAAAAAAAGGTCTTAAAATCGCCATATGCGAGTGCAGCTGATCCGGCAGCAGGTGAATTAGTCGCGCTTAATTTTGAGCCCCAGACAACCCCACAACCGGCGCACGCACCATCAGGTATATTAAGAAGTCTGTCGCGAGCCGTTAAGTAGACGCGTAACATCTTCCTCGCTGGAATTTAAATTACCCTCGGTGGTCATCCCGCGATTAAAATTTATAATTGTCAATGAATATTCATCGAATCATTTTCGATATCTTTGAGCTTATTTTTAACATTATTCATCGTTATTATGCACTAGTGGTGTTTATCTTAACGACGCTGCTCTTGCCAAGATTATGCTAAGTATTCCGTGTATGGGTAGAAAATTATTCTACCATGAAAATTATTTTTAAGTCTTTGATAAGCCTTACAATATCCAGTTTTAAAAAGCTGTAACATAATGTTTTTTTTAAAGGGTTTCGTACGTACTTGTACCCATTTTAAAATTATATTTTGTGCTCTCAGTTCGTCAGAAGTTTTTAAAATTTTGTTGTGATTTCAAACAAAGTCCTTTTCGAACTTTGAAAATACATTTTAGTACATGAAAAAATGTTGAACCCTCGGATTGTCCTTGCGCTATTTAAATCATTCCAATCCATAAGCGCTTTAATCATATCGGTTGGGCTACAATTAGCCTAACAAAAAAAATATATTAGGAAACAAAAAAAAATATTAAAAATTTTTTAATTGCTGGTTTTAAAGCCACTTATAATATGTATAGGCAAAGTGATGATAGTGTTTAGATGTGGCATCGCAGCCCGGTAGCCAGTTATCGATTGAGCACGGATCAATCTAATGATTCGAAAATCTCATTCCGAGTGGATGAGTAAATTTTAAGAATGATCGGATAAGTTTGATAAGCTCAGCACACTAATATTTGTATATGATAAAATAAAAAAAGTATATCTAATTCCCAGACCATCGATCCAATAAATTTAATGATTAAAATTTATAAAACAAAAATTAAATTAGGCTCTTTTATAGTATATATCTCAGCTAAGAGTAACTGGACGGAGATCACAGATGGAATTTTTCTAAGTCGCCTACCGCGCTAAAAAACAAGACATTAATTGATCGCAAAATGATTTAGTTAGCCGGTTACATGACTTTCCATCTGGTAGGAGCTTCGTCTTCCGCACACGCGCGCCCTTGGGGACATTAGCGCGCTCGGGTATGACGGGATATGCACTTTGCGCTAACGCTTGAAGTGGTCATAATAAATGCATATCGCGATAGCTCGGTACCCGCGTGCACTGAGAGCATCTCTGTCTTACAGCGTCTGTCCGTTCAAATATTTACTCCGCCTTTGAATTCTTGATTTCTGAATTCGATTTTCAAAAATACCTCGGATTATCGTGTTTTGCAAAAAAATTATCTTTTTTTTTTTTTATCAAAATTTGAAAATTACCATGAATGACATAAGTTCAATTGTAAAACCTGAAAACCTCGCGGAACAAATAAAAAAGCCATGCTAACGACTCTGACTTTATCTTCTCGTTTCGAGCTCTTCTAATCCCTTGGCTCAGTCCAGGAGAACGAGTGTAGAGTAACCGAAACCCCTTTGGTCTACTACTCGGATCGTCTTCCGCGCGCTTCCTGCTGCGACGCTGAAAATTCATCTCTCGCGCTCCGAGCCAAACGAGAAGAGCAGGTATTTCCTGCATGTGAAAGCGACGGAGAATCAGATTTTTCTTACTCTCTCGCCCGCTTATTTTTCACACTCAGCGGGAATTAAATTCTATTCTTCAAAAGTATCGAAGTACGGGATATTAAAATCCTTTTTTTTTTTTTTTTTTTTTTTTTTTTTTTTTTTTTTTTTTTTTTTTTAATAGTCCAGTCGTATATTTCAAGTGAAATAACCCTCATAAACTCGCAGTTAAAGATCTCCCTCTCAGGATGATGCCAAATTCGTCCCTTGAGCCCTGCCCTTTCTTTTTAAAGCCCACCGACCCTCTTGAAATAAAAGGGCAGCAAAAGAGACGTAAAAATAAGCCTAATAAATAAAAGTCCTACGTCTCCGGGGACCAGGAATAAGAAAATCCCCTCAGGAAAGACTACGCTTCACTCCGTAAATGCGTGAGATTTTTCGGACAATACGTGGTGCGGTTGGACGAAGGGCTAAGGCTAATTAACCCTTGCCGCACATATACTCCCGGTGATTAATTACGATACGGGTATGCGAACTCCGTGGGCTGCAAGGCAGTCTTTTTTGGTCGTCTTTTTTCATTATCCTGCAGTTTTGGTTCTTGATTTTTTTTTTTATTCGTAAAGATTTAATTAAAGAAAAATGCTTTTTCATATTTGACTTGGCATTTATTGCAAATAAAAATTTCTTGAATTAATTATTATACAGTTGATGAAAATTTTATTTTTTTAATTAATTTTTCAAAGAGAACTTGTTCTGAAATTTTCTTGAAAAAATGTCACTAAAAATTTGTTTGAGATAAAATTCATAATGAAAAAAAGTTATTTAAGTTGGAAATGAACTCAATTTCTCATCATAACTTTTAGATTGAAAACCTTTTCGTTTGTACTTTGAAATGCTTATACATAGTTGAATTTTCATTTTAAAACTTACAGTCAATTCATAGTGGAGGGTGTACACAGAAATTCAAACTAAAATTTTTTAATTGAGAAACTAAGGAAAAGTGTAAAATCGATCGATGATATACAAATAAAAACGTTCAAGCAGCTCATCAAGACACTATATAGTATTTAATCGTCTTTCGAAAATTTTTCATTTAAAAATAATTTTTCAGCTACGCGTAATTATTCAAGAACAATGCTTCAAAACAAAGAATTTTAATGACCCACACAAGGCCAAACTTCTCACTTTATCAAACAATGACTTTATGAAAGTCTTGTTACTTCATGATGAATCTAAAATAAATTGAAAAATTAATGAAAACAAAATAATTTTCAAGAACAGATGAACAAACATTGAATAACTAGACATTGCATTCGCAAAAAATTTTAATAGAGTAAAAAACTAAAAAATTAAAATAGTCCTTCATCTTTATATAAGAACACAACATGGTTGAGTAAGATGAAATTACCAATAACCTAACGAATATTTCTGGCCAACTCGAAAATGATAGATTTTTGTAATGACAATTAATTATCGTGTAAATAATTTTTTATCTTTAGTAAGCCTACTCTAAAACATCAAACTGCATATAGTTCTAGTTATAATATTACAAAAAGAATAATAAGAAATTTAGATGAAAATTTTTTTGACGCGTACAATCGAGAAAAAGGTTGGAGAGTTGATAAGGCACCCATCGAGCAAATTAAATGTATAAAAATTAGTGAACCCAACGTCCGGATGATTTTTAACAATTTCAAAAATATCTATTGGCTCATTATTAACTAAATTGGACCATTGAAAAAATTTTCACACAGAACATACTTGAAAATACAACTAAAGAAAGATAAAGAAAAAATGGTTACCTTTAAGTCTGATTAAACTAAGTTAAAAAACAAGTCAGAAAAAAATAACCATTTTATCGAGTAAGAAATGTAACAGATTCCACTGTCACTTGATACTAACCTTATGATACTTGCATTAGGTTCGATCCTCGCAATTTCCTGTTGGTACCATTTAAGAAATATCAATTAACTTCTTAGTTTTAAGTTTTTTTTTTTTTTAATGTTGATTCAATTACTAATTGTTATCCATCATAACTTGTTTAAAATTATTATTAGTAATTTTAAGTTTCAAGAGACGGTAGTCATTCATAATTTAGTCAAATTATGTCATGCTCAGTCATTAGGTATTTTATCTAAGTGAATTTGAATACTGGTATTCAAGTTTTTTATGTTACAATGTTTTTTCGTCTACTTCGTATGCGATATATGTAAATCATTCAAAAATTCGAGAGTCCAAGGATATTTTTATATAGTTCTAAGAACAATTGACTTTTATGCTGTTTTATTACCGAAACTGGAATAAGATAATCCGATGACTTGAATAATCTGAGTTTAGAGAGCTTAAATTAAGATAAGAGAAAAATTTGCTTAGCTTGAAGGTTCTAAGATTCAATTAGCTACAAAGTAGAGTACCAAGCAATTCCTGGCTATTGGAAGTATTTGAGAGTCAATATATTTTTTAAGTTTCTAGGCAAGGATCGAAATTACTAAGCTTGGCTTCCGGCTTTCTAAAATAAGGCTTTAAACTAAAGGGCTCATGTAGTTAGCCTCCGAGATAAGTTTGTAGAATTCTTAGCTCATTTAGAAAAAGAAACTTGACATAAAGAATACATAATAATAATGAAAAAAACAAAACAAAAAGTGCGTGCTTTTTTAGTCAAGTTTTGAAATTCGCCAAGCTTGGGATTTCTTAGCCTGACTTGGCTCAAATTTATCAAGCTTGGGCATTCGTAGCCCAGCTCAAATGTGACAAGCTTGAGCATTCTAAAGGCCGTCACAGGAACTCTGGCGAATCGCTCGATGCTCCATCGATCGTTGCGCACCTAACCTCAATGCTGAACTGGGCGATCGGTCGGTTTAAGAAATCGGCATCGCTCGTCGACCGATGGCCGATCGTCCAATCCAGCTGTGAGGTTGGGTGGAAAACGGTCGACGGTCGTCAGTCGACAAGTGATTTCGCCCGAATTCTGATGATGGCCCCAAGCCTAGCCGAAATTTGTCAAGCTTGGGCAATCGTAGCTCAGATTGAATGTGCCTAACAAGCATTCGTTGCTCAGCTCAAAAAGGCCAAGCATAGGCATTCTAAGCCTCACCGAAGCTTATCAAGTTGGAACATAATAAGCGTCGAAGAAATTTGTCAAGCTGGAACATTTGTAGCCTAGCTTGAAATTTCTAAGCTGAGCTGCTGATCTTCGGGCTAAGCTCCAATCCGTTGGGCCTAGCTCGGAGTTTTCGTTGCATAGCTTGAATGTGCCAAGCTTGGGTATTCTAAGCTTACGCGAAATTTGTAAAGCTTGAATACTCATTGCGTAGCTCGGAAGTTCCTAGCTAAGCTACTGAGCTATCGGGCTAAGCTCCAAGCTCGAACATTCGTAACATAGCTTGGAAGTTCTAAGCCGAGCTGCTGAGCTATCGGGCTAAGCTCCAATCTCGAACATTCGTAGCATAGCTCGAAAGTTCTAAGCCGAGCTGCTGAGCTATCGGGCTAAGCTACAAGCTCGAACATTCGTAGCATAGCTCGGAAGTTCTAAGCCGAGCTGCTGAGCTATCGGGCTAAGCTACAAGCTATCGAGCTAGGCTCCGAGCCATTGGGCCCAGCTCGAAGCATTCATAGCTCAGCTTGAATGTGCCAAGCTTAGAATGCCCATGACAAATTTTGTCAAGGCTTAGGATGCTCAAGACATTCTAAGCTCGGACAAAATTTTTTAAGCTTAGGCATTCTAAGCTCGGACAAAATTTGTCAAGCTTGGGCATTCTAAGCTCGGCCAAAATTTGTCAAGCTTGGGCATTCTAAGCTCGGCCAAAATTTGTCAAGCTTGGTCATTCGTAGCCTAGCTCGGAAATTCTAAGCCGAGCGGCCGAGCTAAGCTCCAAGCTATCGAGTCAAAGGATTGGGGCCCGGGTGTTTATACATTTTAAAACCAAATAATAAAAACAAGGAAAGAAAAAAAACGCCTAAAAAAAAAAAAAAAGAAGAAATGAACAAAAATATACACATTAAAAAAATTATAATAAAAACAAAAAAAGGTAAAAAGTCCAGCACAATAAATAAAAATAAAAAAAAAACTACTTGAAAAAGAAAAACAGAAAAAAAAAAAAATAATAATAATTATGAAATTAAGGAGCATATTTAAAATGCTCGTTTAGAATTAAATACGTCTCCTTTATATCATCTAGTCTTTGTAACTTCAATAGTAGATGAAATTAAACTCGCGCCCCCTAGCGGCGTGTATCGCAACGTAATAGCAGCTGTACTGAGCTTCCATGAATACTGCTAGGGGGCGCGAGTTTAATTTCATCTACTATTGAAGTTACAAAGACTAGATGATATAAAGGAGACGTATTTAATTCTAATCGAGCATTTTAAATATGCTCCTTAATTTCATAATTATTATTATTTTTTTTTTTCCGTTTTTCTTTTTCAAGTAGTATTTTTTTTATTTTTATTTATTGTGGTAGACTTTTTACCTTTTTTTGTTTTTATTATAATTTTTTTAATGTGTATATTTATGTTCATTTCTTTTTTTTTTTTTTTAGGCGTTTTTTTTCTTTCCTTGTTTTTATTATTTGGTTTTAAAATGTATAAACACCCGGGCCCTAATCCTTTGACTCGATAGCTTGGAGCTTAGCCCGATAGCTCGGCCGCTCGGCTCAGAACTTCCGAGCTAGGCTACGAATGACCAAGCTTGACAAATTTTGGCCGAGCTTAGAATGCCCAAGCTTGACAAATTTTGGCGGAGCTTAGGATGCCTAAGCTTGACAAATTTTGTCCGAGCTTAGAATGCCTAAGCTTAAAAAATTTTGTCCGAGCTTAGAATGCCTTGAGCATCCTAAGCCTTGACAAAATTTGTCATGGGCATTCTAAGCTTGGCACATTCAAGCTGAGCTATGAATGCTTCGAGCTGGGCCCAATGGCTCGGAGCCTAGCTCGATAGCTTGTAGCTTAGCCCGATAGCTCAGCAGCTCGGCTTAGAACTTCCGAGCTATGCTACGAACGTTCGAGCTTGTAGCTTAGCCCGATAGCTCAGCAGCTCGGCTTAGAACTTCCGAGCTATGCTACGAATGTACGAGCTTGGAGCTTAGCCCGATAGCTCAGCAGCTCAGCTTAGAACTTCCGAGCTATGTTACGAATGTTCGGGCTTGGAGCTTAGCCCGATAGCTCAGTAGCGTAGCTAGGAACTTCCGAGCTATGCGATGAGTATTCAAGCTTTACAAATTTCGCGTAAGCTTAGAATACCCAAGCTTGGCACATTCAAGCTATGCAACGAAAACTCCGAGCTAGGCCCAACGGATTGGAGCTTAGCCCGAAGATCAGCAGCTCAGCTTAGAAATTTCAAGCTAGGCTACAAATGTTCCAGCTTGACAAATTTCTTCGACGCTTATTATGTTCCAACTTGATAAGCTTCGGTGAGGCTTAGAATGCCTATGCTTGGCCTTTTTGAGCTGAGCAACGAATGCTTGTTAGGCACATTCAATCTGAGCTACGATTGCCCAAGCTTGACAAATTTCGGCTAGGCTTGGGGCCATCATCAGAATTCGGGCGAAATCACTTGTCGACTGACGACCGTCGACCGTTTTCCACCCAACCTCACAGCTGGATTGGACGATCGGCCATCGGTCGACGAGCGATGCCGATTTCTTAAACCGACCGATCGCCCAGTTCAGCATTGAGGTTAGGTGCGCAACGATCGATGGAGCATCGAGCGATTCGCCAGAGTTCCTGTGACGGCCTTTAGAATGCTCAAGCTTGTCACATTTGAGCTGGGCTACGAATGTTCAAGCTTGGTACATTCGAGCTAGCCTACGAATGCCCAAGCTTGATAAATTTGAGCCAAGTCAGGCTAAGAAATCCCAAGCTTGGCGAATTTCAAAACTTGACTAAAAAAGCACGCACTTTTTGTTTTGTTTTTTTCATTATTATTATGTATTCTTTATGTCAAGTTTCTTTTTCTAAATGAGCTAAGAATTCTACAAACTTATCTCGGAGGCTAACTACATGAGCCCTTTAGTTTAAAGCCTTATTTTAGAAAGCCGGAAGCCAAGCTTAGTAATTTCGATCCTTGCCTAGAAACTTAAAAAATATATTGACTCTCAAATACTTCCAATAGCCAGGAATTGCTTGGTACTTTACTTTGTAGCTAATTGAAACTTAGAACCTTCAAGCTAAGCAAATTTTTCTCTTATCGTAATTTAAGCTCTCTAAACTCAGATTATTCAAGTCATCGGATTATCTTATTCTAGTTTCGGTAAAAAAACAGCATAAAAGTCAATTGTTCTTAGAACTATATAAAAATATCCTTGGACTCTCGAATTTTTGAATGATTTACATATATCGCATACGAAGTAGACGAAAAAACATTGTAACATAAAAAACTTGAATACCAGTATTCAAATTCACTTAGATAAAATACCTAATGACTGAGCATGACATAATTTGACTAAATTATGAATGACTACCGTCTCTTGAAACTTAAAATTACTAATAATAATTTTAAACAAGTTATGATGGATAACAATTAGTAATTGAATCAACATTAAAAAAAAAAAAAACTTAAAACTAAGAAGTTAATTGATATTTCTTAAATGGTACCAACAGGAAATTGCGAGGATCGAACCTAATGCAAGTATCATAAGGTTAGTATCAAGTGACAGTGGAATCTGTTACATTTCTTACTCGATAAAATGGTTATTTTTTTCTGACTTGTTTTTTAACTTAGTTTAATCAGACTTAAAGGTAACCATTTTTTCTTTATCTTTCTTTAGTTGTATTTTCAAGTATGTTCTGTGTGAAAATTTTTTCAATGGTCCAATTTAGTTAATAATGAGCCAATAGATATTTTTGAAATTGTTAAAAATCATCCGGACGTTGGGTTCACTAATTTTTATACATTTAATTTGCTCGATGGGTGCCTTATCAACTCTCCAACCTTTTTCTCGATTGTACGCGTCAAAAAAATTTTCATCTAAATTTCTTATTATTCTTTTTGTAATATTATAACTAGAACTATATGCAGTTTGATGTTTTAGAGTAGGCTTACTAAAGATAAAAAATTATTTACACGATAATTAATTGTCATTACAAAAATCTATCATTTTCGAGTTGGCCAGAAATATTCGTTAGGTTATTGGTAATTTCATCTTACTCAACCATGTTGTGTTCTTATATAAAGACGAAGGACTATTTTAATTTTTTAGTTTTTTACTCTATTAAAATTTTTTGCGAATGCAATGTCTAGTTATTCAATGTTTGTTCATCTGTTCTTGAAAATTATTTTGTTTTCATTAATTTTTCAATTTATTTTAGATTCATCATGAAGTAACAAGACTTTCATAAAGTCATTGTTTGATAAAGTGAGAAGTCTGGCCTTGTGTGGGTCATTAAAATTCTTTGTTTTGATGCATTGTTCTTGAATAATTACGCGTAGCTGAAAAATTATTTTTAAATGAAAAATTTTCGAAAGATGATTAAATACTATATAGTGTCTTGATGAGCTGCTTGAACGTTTTTATTTGTATATCATCGATCGATTTTACACTTTTCCTTAGTTTCTCAATTAAAAAATTTTAGTTTGAATTTCTGTTTACACCCTCCACTATGAATTGACTGTTAATCAATAATGCAAAATATATTTTAATATCTTACAGTGAGAAAAGCATTTGATTTTTTTTACATTTATGATAATTAGTAGTAATTATTATAATAATTGTCTTGATGACTTTTGTTAAAATATGTAAAAAATCTATTGATTGTTTGTCAAAAAACACCTTACGTGTTTGATAATCACATGATCTGAAAGTTTCTGCACGAGGCTTTCATTTGCACATCAAGAGCCAGGTTTTAATTAAAAATATACCCCTATAATTAAAAGTGACCACTAAAGTAATAATTTTCTCGTTTCGTATGCTTTATACTTTTTCAAATTACCGCAAACACCTGGTGTGAGCGAATGATACTTTAAATTTAAATTTAAATTTTTTTACGAAAAAATTTTAATTACCTTTTGATACACCGCGTGATAAAACCTTTGATTTTTTCCTTAAAGAAAAAAAAATTGCCGTTTTATTATTAAAATATATTTAAAGTAAACGATACAGTTAGACCAATAAAACAGAATGCATCAAAATATGATATTAAAAATAATAATTGTAAAAATATCATTGCAAATTTATTCTAAGTGCAAGCGAGCGAGCGTTCTATTCTAGTGATGATAATAATAATAATTCAAGAGATCAATAAGAAAAGTTAATAGATAAAATTTCTCGGGATCCCTCATGAAAGTCTCAAGATGAGAGATGGAACCTGGTCGGTATGAATTATTTATGGCCCGAAATTAGCGAGCTACCCGGATTCCAAACTATTCTAATGACCACCGAGAGCCTCATGAATTCTTTTTAAGGTCCCCATCTTAATCTCTTAAACAAATTTAATCTCGGCATCAATCTCGCCGGGGCAATCATAAAAAATCACCAAACTCTCCCGGCATAAAACTTTCATGGAAGCTCCTCCTCGTCGTATGATGCCGGGAAAGAAAAAAAAAATTCATCTCTCGCATAAATCGGGGAGATACCGACTGCAATCGAATTAGAAGCGAGCGCATCGCACGGCTTATGTAAAATTCAAGCGGCGCGGCTCGGGCGACGTTTGCCTTTCAATCTCCCGTTCTCGGTTCGCGCGTTTAGTTTTTCCACCACCGCTATGAACTACGACTCGCAGTTTGAAGAATTTATTCCTCGACGAGGAATTCCAGCCGTACGGTGACGGCCCGGGATTCAACGCGTGTATCTCGCTGAAAGTTCATGTACCTGGAAAAGTCAAGGACTTTGGTTTTTACTGTTTACAGCTTTCGTGAAATGTGCACTGTGCCGCAGCTCTTTCACTATGAGGCGTTTTTAATTACTATAAATTATGCTGATAATTTGAAAGATTGATTTATGCGATAGTTAAATGATCAACTAAAAATTATTTAATTTATGTTTCAGGTAAGTCAAATTTACCATGCTTCAAAATCGAGTTACCACGACAAATTTCGTAAGTACATTGTTTTGAACGTGCATATGTAATGATCCTTTGATGTATTGTATACTTATTCTTATGAATATGAAAAAATCCCGAACTTTTGCGAATGATCGAACTCTGTGAACTCTGTTTGGCAAGGAATGTCAACTTTTATTCCTCTCGTCAAATCGCCTGTTGCGAGGTCGTAAAATAAAAGTGCCCCCACGAAATGTAAGCGTATATATCTTCTCGCGGGTACAGCTTGTATTTATAAAAGACTCGAGCTTTTTTATCATCTGAGTAACTTTTCTGCATAGAGCTTTCTTTTTTTTAATAAAAAGTATAGTTTTTAATTGTTTTTTTTTTTTAATAAAGTTTTTTTGATTTTTCGTTTAACGAAAAACCTGGAAATTAAGCAATTGGCACGATGAATAAAAGGTATTTGCGAAGTTGAATTCGGAATGGTTTCTTTGTGTTGACTTACAAAAAGCGTTGTTTTAAGTTTCATAAAAAATATTAATTTTTTTGATGAAAAATTTTTTCATTTCATTTACTCTTTTTTTTTTTTCATTACAATTTTCAAAGCTCTCAGCAAAGCTATCGTTTTTTGCTATAAATTAAAAAAAAAAGACCAGAATAACACTTGAAATTTTTATTAAACCGTCGTAATTCAAAAATTGAGGTGTATTTCATTTCCTTTTATCGTTATATTTGTTTGTTTTTAAAAATTTTATGAAGTTATATAAAAAAAACGTTGAATGTTTTAATGCCAGGGGATTATACCGTACAGAAAATTGAATTTTCTTGAATAAAATTCATTAAAAAATATTATTATAATTTTTAATCAAAATTGTACACATATAATCCACAGATTAAAAGATTTGTCGTGCCATCAGAACTTTATTCAAAAGTATTATTTCAACTCAGTAAACTTTTTTGCGGTTGATCGAGCTTGAATGTATAAAAACAAATTCACCTGAAAATTGCATTTGGAAAAAAACAAAATTAACTATTCAGTGATATTGACACTTACCCCAGAATTTAAATATTAAAGCCGAGTTTGTTGACGAAAATCAATATTTACCATAAACTTATGTTACAAAATCAATGGTTGACACACTAAACTTAACGTTGGTAGCGTTACATCACATCAAAAGCTACAATCAATTCAGTATGCATATTTTGATTAAAGCGAGCACAATACACTCGTTACTTTAAAAAACGAGCATTAAAAAAGAACCTCCCTCGAACTAAAAGGTAAAAATCTAAGGTAAAAAGCAAGGAAAAAGTCGAAACTCTCAAACCGATACCAAGAGTTGTTTATCAAAGTGTAACTTCCGCTCGCGGTAGCTGTAAAGTTCCAGGGCTCCAGCTTACACACCGAAAAAAGTTGAGCCAACAAACAACAATTACAGTTCGTAGGTATGAGGAGGGGGCTGGGCAAGAAAAGAAAAAGCTTACGTTCGGTAATGCGCGCACTAGGTGGCTCGTTAAAAAGTGCAAGTCCCGCAGGCTGCAGCGAGTGAAACTCGTTAAAAAGCGTCGTTCACCGTCGTCCGAGGGGTGCCGTAAACGTAAGCTGGTGCTCTTCGGGCGAAGTCGTGTGTGTGTGTACGCCTGCAGGAAGTAAGGAGGAAGTTATAATTGTCCGGGCGGACAGAAGGGGAGAGACTCGCGGATGATGATCTCTCTCGGGAGTGTCACGGTCACGCCTGGCGTTTACAACTCTCTCAGACTGGACGTTTAACCGAATGACATTTTTCCCCCTTTTTTTTTTTCCATTCTTGTAGTTAATATATATTGTGTTATCCGTTAGCATCGTTTTTTTATGTAAGATGATAGATTTTTATGTAAGGGATGAAAACTAGTATCAAGTAGTGGTTAGGTAAACCTAGAGTGAAAAAAGTAAAAAATATATACGTTAATATGAAAATTTTATCGAATTTAAAGAAAAACTAAGAATACTCATAAATTTTTTTTAGTTATTCAATTCACACATCTCTGACCTTTACGAATGGTAATCGAGAAGTATAAGTTGAAATTATCGATACTTAAACGTTCGGTTGACTGGTTTATATTAAGGCATTTTAAGCGATTTTCGTCAAAAAAACGTATACTTTTGTTTCGATATGGGAAGCTGCAACCGAATTAATTTTTCGGGGAGCTTCCACCTTTGCTTTTCAATTAAGAAACGCAAACCATTTATTTTCATTAGGTTAATTTATTAAAGATTTTATTGATTTTGATACAAATAGTTTTACATTTTCGTTTATGCACTTAAAGAACGATCTGAACGCTAAAAATCCCTGCTGTATAGTCACATGTGTACCACATGTATGAGCCACACGTAAAGTTTAAATAGTGAATTTTTTTTCTACAATAAACATTTCAATCAAATAATAAATGAATGGAAAAATTATTAAAATTTTTCCAGATACAGTTATTCGTACCTAGATATGCTATTTCTAGCTAAGTAGACTGTCGGGGGCCCTGGGTCGAAAGAGTGATAAAAGGGATTACGACAAGATACAAAAATTTTGGGGTGTAACGTATATACATGAAAAGGTTTGCTTTTAGGAGTCTGGAGTAAGAGGCTAATCGGACATACTTTGGATTTAAAATTACACTTGTCTACACGGAGAAAAGTATGTCTCTGTCTACACCTTTTGTCTGTCGGGCCTCGTTTTCGTCGTAAATTTATATAAAACAATTTTAAATTGAAACAGCTATATTTCTTGATAAACACTATCGTCTTCAAATTATAAATTTCAATTAAAATACTGTAATGATAGACAAAGTAATCAAAGTAAAAGTAAAAAGTATCTTTCAAAACTCCGGTCAAGCATTCAATAACTTCGAAAACTGCCGGTGCAGAGTACTAAAGTTTTAATTTATAACTTTTGAATGACTTACAAGTGTTAAAAAAACTCCCCCATGTATAAATGTTCTTCATCCACGAGCCACTTACCCACCATATTTTCCTCGGTTCGGTATTTTCATTGACAAATATCCCTCCCGAGTCGGCGATAAATCTTGCTCTAGCTGCCGCAACGACGCATTTTTAAAAACACCCGCAGCAAACCTTTCCCCGCTAATCCGCTTTTTTCCCCCCTTTCGCATTACCCGCGGTTTTTTTTTTTTTTTTTTTCTTCTTCACCGTCGCCTCTGCGCGTTCATTTTCGCAGCTTCTCTTTATTTTTCCGCTATTCGCTGCGTGCGTGCATTAGCAGCAGCCGCGACCTCGTTTGCGTATTACCCGTAAATATTTGACAATGTGCAGCACCGTTGAAAAAAGTCGGAACCAAAGCATTATGAGGACGAATTTTTTCGGCGAAGTTTCATTTCGGACGGCCTGATTTATGCGCGCGGTATCATCTGGCGTATTAGTTGTTATTATTATTATTATTATTTTTTAAATCTGCATACTTATGTATGCAAGGAAAAAAAGTTTCCTCGATTAAATGTATTTTTTGGAAATTTTGTTCCTTTGAAATAAGTTAGCCCTGTAAGAAATGTGAATTAGGTTATCCATTTAATAGCCATTAAATAACTATTTTCCGCATTTTAACCTCAAAATCGGACCTTCACCCCTTGTTTTCGGTGTCTCAGTGCGGAAAAAAACATTTCAAAATGCGGTCGTAGAGGGTTGATACCCAACCTCGTTGCAAACCTCTCGGTTGGGCAAATCAACCCTCTCCGACCTGTATCAAAATGTATTATAAATGGATAACCTAATTCAAACCTAACCTGTAAATTTTCTAACGTTCGTCCATCGATAACTTGAAATATTTGGTACTGAAGTGTGGTAAGTTGCTCATTGTAATTTGTAAGAAAAGATCGTCCGAAAGCTTTCTACGCGGTCACTCAAATCATAAAGCCTGCACGTCTGACGTTATCGTTCGTCCCGGTTTTAGTATAATACGCGTCCGATAATAACGCCCCTCCCAGCCCGCCTTTGGCAAATACGCCCGGTGCAATTTCCTGTTCCCTTCTTTCTTTCCTTTGCTTTGGCGATTTGTTTTCTTTACTTCCATTTCGGCTGATCTAATGGCTTTTTGTTTGATTTGATCCGGACCGATTCCGACCTGTAAATTGATAAAATCTGCGCTTCTCTTTGTTACTTTACCATGAGTGTAAGGGTAATTGTGCTTGTCGTGAAAAAGATCAGTGGTAATTAATAAATTAATGACACTGAAGAAAAAATAAAACGTAAGGATTCAGCGGTTGAACGTAAGTTTTATTTTTTCTCCTCACTCGCGGTTGTACTCTGTATAAATCAAGAATCAAGATATTTACAACTCCGTCTAACGTTTATAAAAATCTCGGAAGTAAATTTCACAGACGCTCGGACGAGATCGAACACATCGGCCGGTTATGAACACGTGCGACTTTTCGCATTGTTAATGCACCCTAATGGCTGTATTCCCGTAAAACGGTATATAAATAAACTCGTACGGAAAAAGGGGAAATTCTCGGTTGCACGGTTGCTTATGGGTATGCACGCACGCTGTCATTAACCGCCGCGAATATACATCGGCGCCCCCGCGCGCCCGGGTTTGTATTATTCATGGCCGATTTGCATTCCCCGCGGTAACGAGGATGACGTTTGCCCGTTGCACCGCGGGCCGTAACGATCTTACCTATTCCCTGCATCCTGGGCGCGTCTGGTGGTTACGCGGTGCGTTTGACTCCTCCTACTCCTCCTACTGCTCCCTGGCTTGCATACTCCGGACGGTTTGTGATGCGATTGTTCGGGCGGGTAAATCTCGTGGGTGTTATCACTTCAGACTTCTTTGTTGCTTAATTCATCCCCCCGGCCTCCACTCCGCTAAAAGATTGAGCGATTATTCCAAGGAATCAGCTGATTATCTTTTAATTGCGGGTTGCTGCTACTCCTCGAAAGTGATTTTATTCACAAAAGCCTGAGAATCCACTATCTGGGTTAAATTTACTATTGCCGATGGTAAAAAAAATACTTTGCCCCAGCTAGTAGTTTGAATTTCGAATTTATTGCGATACAATTATGAAAACTGGTTCGTTATTCAATATTTAACGAACTTTTTTACGTTTAAATATTTAAAACTGTTGAATCGATAAAAACTATGCAGTAAAAAGCTCTAGGGCTTAAAAGTATAAGTTGCTGAGTGTATACCCAAGGAGATCGTGCAATCGAAACACAAACAGTGAAATAAACTTTTAAAGGAGAGTGGAACTTGGAAAAATAAGTGACAGGGAGAGAGAGAGCTGAAGTGGTACTTGTATCTGAAAACTATGAGAGAAAAAAGTAGTGCGTTAGTAGTATCGATGGAAACATAAATAGAAATGGAGTAATACTTGAAAATTGAAGTAGCCAATACAATACTTTCTACGATCTATTTTGTCATCTTAAAGCTGAATAAGCGCGAACAAATCCACATGAAATTAATTTTTTTGATAAGTATTTATTCTAATTTTTGAGTTTACAAATCTTTATTTTACCAAAGATTAAGTTTTAAATAAAAGTAAAAACTGAGTTAAAGTTTAAATGGTAAATAAAAATTAAGGCTAATTTGTCAGGAGAGTAATTTATAAAACCGTAATCATACCTAATTTTCACCCTTCGCAAAGCGAAATGCTTGGGCGTCTTCGCTGAGCCCCGCGTTGTAACGCTTTAGTTTACCCGGGAGATCAATTTTGCGCGTGCGAAATAGTGAGAGAGAAAAAGGGACAGGAAGAGGGATAGCTCGGCATAAATACCCAGGCTGGCTGTCAGCATAATCAGTTGTGCTGTGAGAGGCTAAAGAGGCAAGGGAAAAAAGGAGCGCTTTGAGTAATTAAAACTCTTATACTCTTTAAGCTGCATATCGTGATCCATTGATTTGTTTATATTTAATTATTCAAGTCATTATATTTTTTACAATTTCCAATTTTACATGTTCATGTCTATAGCATAATTTCATATGAACAGATTCGTTGTCCTTAGATATTTTTTGCTCCGATTTTAGAGCGAATTTTGAACTAATTTTAATTGACTCCGTATTGAGTCGTGTTATAAGCTGAGACTCTAAAAAAATCGTGTTATCATTCTTTTTGTACAAAAAATATTTTATTGATCAATACTTTTTTTTTTTTTTTTTTTTTCTTCAAGCAAAAAGAAACAGGCTATCTAGATTACGTATTGAGTGAATATACCATTTGTTGTTTACAATGATTTTATGTCTTCTTTTTGTTTTCAACGATGCAAGCTTTATAATTTCCAGCAGTATCGCAATGGTCTTTGCCAACTGAAAAAAATATTGATATTCAAATGATTCCATCAGTTTTTAAATTTTAAAAAACAAAGATAATTAAAAATTTAGATAACTTACTGAGATCTTTACACTTTTTGACAAGCTCGGCTGCTTCTTCAGATGGTATCCATTTCTTTCCCATTTCGGTTCCTGCCTCAGCATCAATTGTACCATCGGCACGTTGCTAGGAAAATTTTCGATACGAATATATTAATAAGCTTTATAATAGTTTAGCAACTTAAATAAAACATTTAATTTTTAGCGAGGAAATTTTTCAAAAGTATTAATTTTATAAAGTTTTATTACAATTGATTTATATCGATTGAATTGTTGTTTTAAATACTTACAATGCCGGTCTTTTTAAGGTAGCACGAGAAGTAGCAGTCAAGTTTAGGTTCTCGAGTTACTGGCGGAGTCCATTTTGCAGCCTCCACAGCGTCTAAAAAGAAAAAATATTATTTTAATGCTGGTTAAATCATAAAAAGTATTCTATTGATTGTCGAAAAATTATTACGTAAAAAATGTATTTTTTTATTTTCTCACCTGCGTCCACACCGCTTTCAGCTATACATGCTTGTTTATATTCTTTGTGTTTTAATTTTTCATCGTCCGTCAAACCCGACTAAAATTTAAAATAATATATATTTTTTGTTCAAACAGTAAAAAATATATCTAATGATTCAATGATTATATCAATAATAATTTTAACAGTACTATTTAAGTACATTTATAATTATAAAAATAATAGATCTACTGAAAAGCTTCTTCGTTTGTATTTAAATTGAAAAAAATATTAAATTAATTTAATTTAACCGTAAAATAATTTTCACTTTTGAATATGTATAACTACTTTAAATAATAAATTTTGAGAAAAAATATAACTTATAATTATGCAAGAATTTTTTTTCTACTTTCTCTGTTTTGAAAACTTTTCATGTTTCAAAGTCAAAAAATATCATATGCTTAAAGTTAAGCATTTTATCAAAAGTTGATTCTGCAGAATTATAAAAATAATATAGATATTCCTTTAAAATAATAATATTTTTCTGTTAAAATTTAAATAATCATTGAAAGTGATAAAGAATAAACTTATTTAATTACTTAAAATTTTTTTTAATCTTATTAAATATCAAACGATTTATTTTCTAAAAACAAACATTGAAAAAGATTTATCATGGTTAAGGAAAAATAAATAGCAGCTTTTAAAACTGAAAACTCAAAACCTATGTATAAATAAACTCACAGCGTGGCAGTAGGCAACGCAGACAACCAGTAGAATTGCGAGAAATTTCATGTTGAAGCAAGAAGCTTTTGAGTTAAACTGAAGTTACTTTGCTCTAACTGCAAATATTCTGACAGACCATTGCAAACTAAGATTTCTTTTTATACAATCAGTGCAGTTACGTGAGCAACGGCTGTTTCCTTACTATAGCTGATTGTTATTAACTTGATAAATCGCCGCTTATACTCGCTACTTTTACTTGGGATAAAAGCATTAGATTCATCTTTGTCTTGCATTGACTAGGGTAGGTTTTTTTGAACTACATGAATGTATTATTACAACTCAAAAGCTTTCTGATAAGTGATTTGAATGAAAAGAAAATTTTAATATACAATATCTTAGTGCTTGTAAAAAAATAGAAGCACTTACCTAGTAAGTTTAATTATATAGATTATTTAAAAAAATTTTCAATCTTATTTCAAAAATTCATTTTAGTAGTCAAATGGTTGTATCAATTTATTTATAAAGTTGTTGCTACTTTTGACGTAATCGTGAAAAAGCGATAGCATATTTATATAACTTTCATCGTATAAATTATATGCATGATAAAGAAGAAGTAATATTTATTTATTTAAAAATTTAGTTTTCATTTAATATATGTTTGGGTAGTTTTCATGTTTATAGATTTTTAAAATTGATTTTCGTTTAGGAAATTCGTTGGTAAATCATCTTGAAAAAAGTTCAAGAGCGTATAAAATTTATCGGAACGATGTAACAAATCATCAAATTTAATTAATTACTATCTCAAAGTTTTTTCTTACTTGCTAAATAGATAAAAAAATTTAGCGCTGTATAAGCATATTGTAAGTTTTTAGCTGCTAGTTATAAAATTATGAAACTAAGGTTAATTGCGATATAAAATTGCTTAGTCATAAAATGAATAAAGCTATGGTATAGTTTTTTTTTTCTTTATTTAAGTTTTTTTTAAGACTTATAAAAATTTTTATTCGAAAACTTTACATAAAAATTTTAATCACTTATCTTATAAACTTTTATTGTTTTCTAGAACGCAAGCTGTGTAATTACCAGCAGTTTCACAATGATTTTTGCCAGCTATAAAATAAAAAAAATTTAAGTTAGTACTTTATTTTATTTTATTTTTCTTCAAAGGTTTTATAAAATACCAAAGAAGGAATAAAAAATTTACTTAAATTTTTACGCTTGTTAACCAGCTTTTTGGCTTGATTTTCATCAGCATATTTTTTTGCTATTTCGATTGCTACTTCAGTGTTTATTGTTCCGTCAGTTTTAACTTGTAAAGTATTTACGAAAAGCCACAGATATTTCCACTGGTGCTTTTTCTAGATCAGAAAAAATATTTTGAAACTTTTATAACGTATCATATCAGGAAATTTTTACGGTACGATGAATAAATAGACATTGATTAAGATGAGTTTGATAATAGATTTTTATAATTTAGCAATCGACTTGTAACATGAGATATAATTTATAATGAAGTGTTAGTGTTTAACGTCATAAACTTGTACGAAGAAGACAAAAAAACTCTTTGATTCAAAGAATTACTAGTTTCTCTTTAATCGCTCTACTTGAAAAAAAAAACTCAGAATTAAAACATTGTTTATTGAAAAATTTTTTTGGGATCAGTCATTTGTAATATAAAATTTATAAAAAATCATGAAAATTCAAGAAACTTGATAGTTTATTAATATTTTCCTAATGATAAAAAATAGAACATTAAATTTCTATTGCGATTCTCTCAATGCATCGAACGCAAAAATGATTTATTTATAATATTCTCTTAAAATTTTTTTTTTCTTTCCCTTTGCTGCTGGCTACTTTTATTTTTCCAACCCCCTCTCTCCAGCACCACAATTTATCCTCGCGTTGCAGCAGCTCCGCCTTTCTCTTCCGGTTCCGACATTGTGTATTTCGAGCGAGGATGAAGGATCGCAAATGCCCAGAGCTTCGTGTAATTATTTGCCCCCGAGAATTAATTAAAAGAGGTAGTACCGCGCGAATAATTTTCGATTCAAGCCAACTTGCCGGGCTTGGCTGTTTGTATAAAAGGTCGAATGTCGCCCTGATTCTCGGTATTTCACCGCCGTGTAATAATTAGGAAACGTAAGAAATTAGCGCTTTAACTGCCTCGGAGTGTACCAGGGAGGTTTAAACTTCGAGTGTCTCGAGGTTCGAGCTTATTAGCCCCTTCTCTCCCCCCCCCCCCCTCCGTCTTCTTTGATGCGATCAAGTGGATCGAGAAGTTTTGTGCACGCTGAGTCGAAACGCTTCGTTAGACCGTATTATCTTCGAGTGGAGTTTAGACTGTAAGTTATTTTCTAGCTTCGATCTTGGATAAATAAATTTCCTCCTTCTGTTTACAAGAAATTTTTCAAGTTTAATAAACTTTTGAAGTTTGAAAATTTGTCAACGATAAGGGGAGGGCAAAGGTCAGAGAGAACGAATAAATCCAGACGTACAGCGTTTATAAATGCGGGACAATTGTACTCCGCACGCGTGCAGCGTTCTTTGAACTCCTCGAGTCTCGAGGTGATTTTTCATTCTCGCTCTCCGCGATGAAGAGCCGCTCGAGTCTGCAAGCTCGCGCATGTAGCAGACGATGCGATGCACTTTTGTCGGTAGTCTCGGAAAAAAGAGCACCTCTCGAGAGGGTACGATTAGCTGGGTTTCAATTGCTTTATCGAGTGCTGGAGATTTTTTCAGAATTGGCGAGGTTGTTTAGAAATCTTCCAGACGAAAATATGCAAATTGGAGAGGAAAAAAAAAAGCTTTTCCCCGTTTGTTTGGAGTTTGAAAGCAAGAATAATGTCTGTTTTCTACGCAAACGCTCCGGATAAATTTGAGCTGATGGTTTATAAACACTCGCATCGTGTATTTTAATTGGACGGGGATAAATATTTTTATGAAAAAAATAGACCTGACAAGTATAAATTTTTAAGGTTTTTCAAACAGCGTTCATGAAACTAATAAAAATATCAATTTAACTTTTATAAATGAAAGAATAAATTTAATCTCTTCATTTTTTTTAATCTCGCCTAGAAAAAAGTCAAATAAAACGCGGGCGTATTTAAGCTACGAAATTTCAGGTTTTAAATTTCAATAAACTCCCCCGGACCATCCCAGACTAATACCCCTCGTAAACACAAAGCGTAAAAAGCATCCAAAGCTCACGTGGGTACCGCTGCACATATTACAGCGCGCTTCGCTTTTGACCTTTTTCTTTTAGCAGTATCATCGCTTACACAAAATGCTTTTGGAAACGTACCCTTTTTTTTTCGGGGCGTAAAGTGTACGTTTAAAAAAAAAAAAAGAGGGGCTGGGGCTCGTTTATTTTGAAAAAGGAAGATGCAGTTTAACGCGTCACGTTTCATAAAGAAAGTGCTGTAAAAGCTCGAGGGCTGCGATTTTTATTCCCGGGCACCACCGGCCGATGCTATTTCACGGAGCGGTTAACATTCATACAGCTCGGTCAGCAGGTTAAGCCGAAACTTGACGTGAGATATTAAGACCGACAAAGTGACGTCAAATTTACCGATTCTTTTTTTTCATTTTTTAAATCTGCGCTCTCGTAACTTTCACCGGGTGCTCAAATTTAAATTTATATTAAATTACAATTTTTTTTTTTTTTCAAGTGATTTAATATTAGAATCACCTTGAAAAGAGTAGCGATAATGATGATAATAAAAAAAATTGAAAAGACAGCTTTTTTAAGAAACAGAGTTCTTTAATTGGAAAATTTTTAGAAATGATTCATGAAATATTTACCTCCAGACTTGGCCTCAATTTTCATTAATGAATCATTTAAACTTCACTTTGAAAGCTCAGATAAAAAGTTTAAATTTTCGATGACTGCTGAACTTCCAACCGTCGTTCTCAAACTAATTTAAAAATCAAGCCTTTTTCAAAAAAAACTTCCTAATAAATAGGACGCAGGGTGCCGATAAGTAGATCGGTCATCGATAATAAAGCTCGCCACTTAAAGCTCTCCGAGTGCCAGACATCGGCCGCGAAATTATTCACGCGCAATTTGACCGCAGATTCATACCAGGACCGCAGCATCCGAACAACTCGAGCGATTGTCGCCACCCGCAATCGCGTGCCTACGGTAAGCCACCTCTTGGCAAATGCTTACAACGACTCTTTTTTTCTTCTTATTCTCTTTCTTCTTCTTTATCTCCCGACGAGGATTTCGATGTCGCATTGTCTTCAACCCTAATGGTCCCGAGTTATCGAGTTTTTCTCTCCTATCGAACTTACTTTTTTTTTTTTTTATCCACCGAAACTTTTCAAGATGCGTCCCTCTTGAGAAATTCGTAAACTTGAAACTGTTTTTATGTTGTTTGCTGCAGGCAAAGTTGGGGATAAAAGTGGGTTAAGCGATAGATAAAATTCAAACGGCGAAAAATTTTCTTGTTGACAACCACAACTTGCATCTCTATGAATTCAATGCGAAACATTTTCAGTTGCTTACGATATTTAAAAATATCATTGTTCCAATTTGCCGATAAATAAATTTTTAACCAGTTTTTGCGAGCAGAAGAGGAAGAAAAAAATTGAGCAAACGTAGTTAGATGCGGATAAAAAGTCTTCGCCCTCAGCCCCGGCTCATTTAGTTCGGGAGTTTTTCTCCGTTTCTTCGTCTTCTCTGGGCTTTTATCTCAGGACGTCTTTGCGTAAAACAACTCGGAGGCAAGAAAGGCCTTAAGCTCTTTAAGCCCGCGCGCGCGCCTTCTTTCTTTTTTCTGCCAAACTCCGTGACGATAATGACAGCGATAACGAGTGAAGCACCAGCCCCGCTAAACTGAGAATGGCTTCGTTTGTATCGCGCGCCCCCCTTTTTTCTCTTCTTTCTATAAATTAATTTTTAAAAAGCCATTGTAAAACTTCGCGCTGTTTTCATTTTTTTTCTTTTTTTTTTTTATTAATAAGTACACCAGACCAGCTGCTCGAATGTATGGCCTCTGACCCATTGTTTCGTTATTTTTTCTAGCTTTTGTTCTTTGCAACATACGCATTTGTTTATGGTGTGTTTCTTTGTGGCCAAAGTGAGTGGAAGTCACGTGCAGAAAAAAATTGAAATAATAAATGCTCTTTCGTTTTATTACTGTGGGGTAGTTTTATTATACCTACTGGTCATAAAATTTTCCTAAAAATTTTTTCATTTTTTAATTTACGAATGATAGTCACTTGAACAAATATTTTAAATTAAATTGAAGCTCATTTTACTTTTACAAAGTTTTTAGTCAACGTTTTTATTTACTTCATGCACGTTTGTTTGGCTGACGTATAAAAAACATTGATTCTGTTATAAATATATATCTGAAATAAAAGTTTTCAATCGATACATAGCCATGTCTGCTCTTTTTTTTTTTTTTTTTTTTTTTTAATAAAAAATGAGCGTGTTGACGCACGTGTTCGGCATGAATGCACGCGTGGCTGCTTTGCTCAATGCGCGTTTGAAATCCCTTTTGTGCGGATGCTCACTTTTTCGTTGAAAAATAACTTCGTTATTGAGAGGACTTTTTATTGACTGAAAATATATATCTGTTGTCAGTTAAAATGTGTGAATTTTACTGAATAAATTATGACGTTCGTGGGTGTTTTTGTAAAAATATCCCTCGAAAAAAAATTTTACGGCTTCGCTGAATATAAAATGAAACAATAAAAAAAGTTTAATACTCGCCTCACGCTTGTACCGTTTATAGATTATTGATTTTTCAAAAATCTTTATTCAAATTTATTCTTTCGAAAAAAATTTTACTCATTAACTTTTTATGCGTGAGTTCAAAGCTTTTATTAAGCTTCATTTTTCATCGTGTGGCATTAAATAATTTTGATGGTGATTTCTGCAGTGGTACCTATAATAAAATTTTCATTAATACAAAATTTTGGTTTATCCAAAATTTACTTCCAATTTCAATTATTATTTCGAAGTAAACAAACACAACATCGAATAGCCAACGTTCCAAACTTCAGTTTACAACTCTATATGTAGACATAAAATCAATCATCACTCGACTCGTTCAATTGTAAAATTTACATTTTATATAGCGTCAACGATACTTTGCATAATTTATATAGTATTATTTGCTTCGTGCGATGTAAGTGCAAAACGCACCAGGGCGAGAAATGAGTTTGCACACAGAAATAAGCTGACGCGTATGATGTGAGAGTATTCGTATGCAAGAGAAAAAAATTTTTTAAATAATATCTTGTAGATTAAATGTAGTATATTTTATAAAGAGTGAGACTAAAAATCCGAAAATGTTGTTTAATATTGAATACCTCTTTTTTGACTTGGTTGATTAAAAATAACTGAAAATATTATTTCTTTAGCTCAGTTCTTCCCACAAAGGTGCGCGCAAAGCTTCCCTCAAACATTGATTCCAGTTTAATTGGATTCGACAAATGTTGATTTGTGGGAAATAACTTTTCATTCCTCGTTTTGATGCCAAGCTTTTAGAAACACTTTTGCAGCAATATTTCGCTTTCAATGGATTTGAATTTTAAAATCAATATATCAACTTCATAAATTAATTTTATAACATCAAAGTGGTTGGATAGCTTAAATAATAATAAGTAAAAGTATGCTTTTTTCAAATACATACGTACTGCATGAAAAAAATAATAATCATAAAAACGAACAATCCGAGTTCAAAATAATTTTCTTCGCTTAAAAATGCGAGTAAAGACCGTTGAGAGTACCGTTGAAGGGTACTCCGGAAGTACCAATCGTTTCGAAGGCTTCATTTGAAAACTCGAGCCAGTGCGTCCTCTCGATAGTCCGGGGCGCAGATTGAAAAACAAATAGGTCGGAAAAGCGTGCGCAGAAAAAGAGTTGCCCGTGTGTACTCGCTCTATTGCTCGGTCGTCGTCAAAGGCTAACGCATTTCAAAGCACTTCTCCTGCTTCGGGAGACTCGTCTCGCAAATTTGTTTTCAAATTCAATTTGAATTTCATTACTCTTTTTTTTTATTCTTCTTCTTCAGCTTCTTTATTAAAGGTATAAACGGAAAAACTGGTTAAATTGCGAAGGCTGTTGAAGCAACAACTTTCTCAAAATTTTAAAAGAGAAAATCGATAAAAAAAGTCTCGGCACTCTGGATTATTCAAAATATAAAAAAATAAAAACCACGACCTTAGCAAAAATAATTATAGAGCACTCTACTTATAGTGAAAAAATCGATAGTCAAGGTTACACCGTGACTAAAGTGAAGTTTACCTAACTTAATGCGTCTTATACACATGATGAAATTTTTTTAGTTCCGGTAAGTTACATTTTACAGATCGTAAAACGGGGAGTAGTAAAAACTTTTAGCGCGGTAAGCAATCGATCGATTAATTTACAAATAAACTACCTTATGCGCTGCTACTTCAGTAGTAAGGGTTCTACTTGGTGTGCAAGCTTGAACTTTGTTTTTTTCTTTTTACCATTTTACTTTTCATTGAGTCAAATTGTGTAAGTTTTGAATCCAGTAAACTTGTTGAGAATACTAATTATTTTTTCAAAAAGGATGATGAAAAGTTCGAGGATCCTTATGGGCCCTAGTTTGAATATAAAATCAATTTTCAAAATATAGATAATTTATTTTGAAAGTAAAAAATTCGATACCTCCATCCGCAATCAGGTTGGAAAGTTTTGAAAAATTTGAGTAATTTTTTCTGGAACAGTCTAGTGAGCGCCACTAAACAAACTGATAGATTGAAAATAAAAGTTTTTAATAAAAAACAGATATCTGTAAAAATAAGTTTTAAAAGATCCGAAGTAGCTTGAATGATGAATATTATATAGCTAATTATTTTTAAACTGCAAGTGAGCACTTTTAAAATGTCTCAAAATTTCAAAAAAATATATCCTAAATCAAAAAAGTATGACGGCTTGTTCGCCAAATTCATGTTTTACTTCTTTAAAACATTTGGTATACTACCTGTAAGCTACGATTGGGTTTGGACGAAGAAAACCAACTCTTGGAATTTATTTTTTAAATTTTCTTCTATGGGAATCTTTTACAATGGGTTTTTAATTTTTTTTATTGTTTCCATGAGTATCGTGCTTGTATTTTTCGATCTAGATGTTAAATTCTTTAACTATACTAATCAAGAAAACATAGTGCTTTTTTTAATTACGTCTTCATCTAGATTTAATATTGTACTTATTTTATTAGTTTTCATTTTTCAACATTCAAAAATAGTGTCTATTGCGAATAAAATTAATGAACTGGTATCGTTAGTACCTCAAAGATGTGGTACCAATAAAAAAATTTTTATTTTATACATTGGAAATTTTATTATAGCTCAGTTAGTACAAACAGGAATAATATATGTCACTAGGAGAAGAGTAAATATAGTAGATCAGTTGAAAGTTTTTATAGTTTATGTTCTTTTCATTCAATATACTTGGATTTTGAAAATCATAGATGGTTTTTATAAATTCATCAATAACTCTTTACAAGATTTGTTATTGAGATACTCTAAAGTGGTTCTGGATGATGAAGTAATTTACAATCTGATTCCAAAAATAAATAAATTAATGCACTTACACAGTTTACTTTACGATTTATCACAAGAACTGTCTAATTTTTATTCCCTACCGATGATTTTAGCAATTTTTAATATTTTTATGTATCAACTCTGGAATGCCTTCAATTTTTTCAAACGCTTATTTTTATTTAATGATTTGAATTATTTAAGCTGTATAATTTTTGTTTATACCTATCAAGGAATTCTTTCGTTAGTCATGTTAGTTACTACCGTTTCGAATACAATCAACGAGGTGAATATGATAAACTGTAAAGTTTTTTTTAAATGCATTCAAATAATATTTTAAACCTTTTTTTCTTCCCGACAGAGCAATAAAACTAAAAAAATTGTAAATGATCATTTAAAAATTACCAGTAATAAAGAGTTCAAGAAAAAGGTACGATATCTAACTATTAATTAATAATTATTTAGTAAAATCTATTCAATAATTTTTTTAGTTAAAGCAATTTTTGAGAAATGTAGAATATGAGAAGATAAAGTTTTCCGTGTATGAATTTTTTTCACTCGATGAATCGTTTTTAATGTCGGTAAGTGAACGAGGGTACGATTTTTTATTTTTTTCATATTACAGTTAGCTAATATAAATGTTGTTTCAGTTTACTGGAACCTTGATTACTCACTTGGTAATATTGACGCAACTATCACGGAAGTGAAAGCACTTAATATGAATAATATTTTTTATTAATTCAATTATAACGTTTGTAATTTATACACAAAAAGTAATCTTTTTATGAGTTTTTTACAATCAAGATTTACAATTGTTTACTCTTCCTTATCACTGTAACATATGTAGATTGAGATAAATGTAAATTGATAAAATTATGAATACAAAAATTGTATATTAATAATTTATCCAACTTTATTTATAGTAACGAAATGTGTCTTTCAATTTTCTATGGTACCTATTCTAGAACTTTGAAAATTTTTTTTGCTATTTGAGTCGCGTCAAAATTTTCAATTATACTCTAAAACCCACACACAAACTGCGCAGAGAAAAATTATTGAGCAAATCTAGACTACTTGGGAATTAGAAAGTCGTTAAAAATGGCATTAATGGTGATAATTAAAAAATCATGTACTCTTAATTATATGCAGTTTTTTTGATTGATGGATTTCAATTCGACGATTTATGTTTTTAAAGCGATTAAAAAGAGTCGATCTAATCGCCTGAGAAATATTTATCAATAGAAAGACCAAAAAACTGATTTTACCTCAAATATTTAAAACCTCATCCATTTTAAATATTTTCAATCTTTCTTAAAGTAAATACATGTTACTTCAATTTTATTAAAAAAAAATTTGGGTGTCGTAAGCAAAAAATTATTTTAAATTACATTTATGTTACAGGTAAGCCACTTGACAAAAATTCACCTCGACTTTGTAAGTAGTTCAACAACTTCATTTTGAATTAGCTGTTTATAGCCATCGATAAATAATTAGATAAGTTTTGCACGCAAAAAATAGATTATGTACCGTATTAATCAAAGATGCAGACAGCCTATCCTTCTCCAAAATATGAGACGCTTATCAAGCGCCCGAAGCGTTAAACTTGCAAGCTCATTCGAGACGGGGTTCTTCATCTGGACGCTGCGCTGATGAACCGCCCCCGGGATATTGGTCATTACTTAGTTAGTTATCCACCTATTTAGCACCCTGAAGATTAGATGAGTTTGACCTCGATTCGAGAATCCCTTCCTGCTTTGATAGGCTAATACCCACGCTTGCATTCTATATTAGGAAATACTTTCTCATTTTGAAACGAAAAAATTGTTCTATCCACGCGTGAGTGTAACGTGTCGTCGGTTATATCTCCAACGCACGGTAAGTCTGACGTTCGCTCTATTGGGTCGTAGAAGCTGGACTCGCACCGCTGGACCTAACAAGATCCAATCTCGTCCCCAGAGACGAGCGAGGCTGGCTTCATGCCTCCTTGGCTGGCTTTGATTATACGGAGCTTACGGCCATTGGATTTTTGGAGATAGTCTCAAGGTATCCGACCGAGGTATTTACCCTTTGTGCACCAAGATACTTGATCTTGCAGAAATTTCAAAAAATATTTTATGTGTTTTTTTTTAAACAATGAATTAATTTCTGTTACCGTTTTCAAAATGTGGTTACATGGCAAATATTTTTATTCTTGTTTACATGTTACAGACGGTACCGATTTCATTTAATTTTCATTTAAAAAAATTATTTTATTTTATTTTTAGTTTAATTTGAGGTTAATTGAATTGGAAGTAAACACGGGGATGGTGATTTTAAAAGTTTGAACAAATAAATGGATGCACATTTCGAGCAAATATTATAAAAGTAAACAGAATGTACCCGTAGTTAATGAACAACCGATCGTTAAAACATTATTTTCGACAAGGCTAGTAATTCGAAAAGCCACTTTAATCAAGCTTGATAAAATAAAAGTCAACAACTGAAGTTTTCTCTCCCAATTTCGGTTAAATATAGCAGACACTTGCAAAAAAAAGGAAATGCCTGTCGAATCTCATAGCGCTTCGTCGAGTTTTCCACCCACGGTTCCGCACCTCGTTTTAATTCCATTAGTCGCCGCGTGTATCGCGCAGGCGGGGCTTCCATGCAAATTTTCGTTTTCATGCATACACACACACACGCGTGCACGCAGGAACATTGCGTCGTCTCGACTTTTTAATAACTTCTTGCTACTCGTATTTGTTGTTGAGGATAAAAGTGCAAGTTTTAAGGACTAAAGCTTGCGTACGACCAAAGTTCTTCGGTACTCTTGTAAACTGTGGAGTCTAGCAGGTATGCCGTGGAAGATACGAGGGCTCTGGTAAGCTTACCCGAGGAGTGGCTCAAATTGATGGAATTACGGGAGATGACGGGTAACTCGCAAGTTGTACACTTAACGCTTTGTAGTTTGTTCAAGTTCGCTGTATAGCTATAAACTTGCGTATTCATTATTAGTTATCATTTTTAAAATCGCATTCTATTGTGGTAATGTTAACATAAAGGAAAGTAGCAAAGTTTTGTTGAAATGTTTTTTTTTTTTTAAATAAGCTCGGTAGAGGTTTCACAAAAACAGCGCAACGGTCTAAAAAAATAAAAAAGAAAGAGAAAGAGAGGAGGGTTTAGCCGAAAATTTAAACGATGACCACGAGAAAGGAGATTTTGCACGGAGCTAACCACCAGACTATATGGAAGCAGCCCGCGTAATTCGCGCAATGAGAGAACAATAGACTTCTGCGCAGCAGAAGCGGAAGCATCGTATGTGTTTACGCTAAAGCTTTGATCCTGAAGCTGCTACACCCGCAGGCGTTTATTCGAAGCCCCTTGATGCGGGCATTTTACTTTATAGTGTAAAACTCTGTTGGCTTTTATTTTATTTTATTTTTTTTAACCTTTGATGAATTAATCGTAAAAAGGTTTAAAATAAAAAAAAGTGATTTTAAAATTTATAACAAATTGAAATTTTCAAAACAGTTTATTTACAGTGCAGCTCTTTGGAACAATGACTTTTAACCTCTTTATAAACGTACTAGAATTTACAGCTGTTTTTAGTGATTTTTTTAGTAAAATAGAATACTTAACATTATTCTATTATAAGAAACTATCAACTAATATTTTCATTTTTCAAAGCAACTAAACATTGTACAAAAACTACTGATTACCTTATTCGAGAAACTGATTACGAATTAAATTTATCAATAAAAATCTTACCAAATTTTACATTTGCGTTCAGGATTCATTAAAGATTCTTTGGGACAGTTAAAATCTTCTGAAAACTCGGGCGTATTTGAAATAGACCCAATTACTCGGTACTTATCTGTAGCATATAAACCATTAAGAACTTCGTTTTTTAGGTAGTTAAAACGACTTTTCGAGCACCAAACATGAGCGTGAGAAATCCAAAACAATTGCTTAGGAGAATACGATTCGAAACCTGGTAGTCGTGGCTCCTTTGGATTCATTTTTTGCCACGCATCATACGCATTGTAAGAAACTCTGATGCCTCCGTTGTCTGCAATATTTTCATTTAATGTGCTTGAACCTTTCAGCTAAAAAAAGTTTTTTTGAATTGGTCAATTTGAATCAAACTATAAAATTAGTTTGTATATTAAATTTTAGCGTTTTTAACTTACATTTATACCAACTTCTTCAACTGAAAAATTACTATACTGTTTAGTAAAACATTCCGCTTTTTCTAAAAATTTAATATTCGTCTCAGACTGCCACCAATTTGAATAATTGCCGTCTTCGTCAAATTTTCTTCCTGAATCATCAAAACCGTGTATCATTTCATGTCCGACAAACCCTCCTATTCCTGCGTAGTTGACATATTTCGGATTATCTGCATTAAAAAATGGGTTTTGCAGAATTCCTGCGGGAATTTCTAAAAATTAATAAAAATTACAACAGAATTGCAATGCTGAGAATCGAATTTGAAAAAAAAAAAAAAAAAAAAAAAAAAAAAAAAGAAATATCAAGTAGTAACTTATTGCATTGCTTATTTTTGAATAATGAGCTGTTACAGCGTAAGCATCTTCATAATTTGTTGTCCAATGAAATTGCTCCGAGGAATTAATAATTGACTGGATATATTTTTTTACATTAAAACGGTGGAAATTTAATTGTGTCTTTAAAAAGCTTTCATCCACTTCGAAATCTTTGTAATAATCATTTATTTTATTATAGTCTAGAAGCTCTTCTGGATAAGCAACATATTCACGCATTCTTTTCAACTTTTTTAGAGCTGTCTTTTTTGTATTATAATCCATCCAATCAGACTTAAAAATGTATATTTTAAATAGTATTATTTTTGAGTACTATTAGAATAAATTTGAAGAATACCTACCTTCTCTAAAATTTTGTGGAAAGACCCCTTAAAATCCTTGATGATTTCTCTTGCACTCTCTTTCATTTTGTGATCGAAATATTTATGTACATACAAAGATCCCATGGCGAGAGAGAATCGCTCATTGGTTTTCTCAATACACTGCTGTGACTTCGGAATTCTCAAGTTGACTCCCAAAGTAGCCTGAATAAACCATTTACCGACATTTTTTATACGATTGCTTAAAAATTCCATGTGTTGTAGTACCACTTGAGAATATATATAATTTGCTTGAATTCGTTTCGAAATTACAGCCAAAACATCATGAAGTTTCTCAAAATATTTTGGCACAGTGAAAACAATGATATCAGTAGATCGTAGAGTTACGTACGGGTTATAGAGAGAGTTCATATAGGCAAGCCAAGGAATGTTCGGAAATTTCTTTTCTAGTTCTCCAATTGTTATCAAGTCATGTTCATTGGTACTGATGTCCTCTTCATAGTTGATTTGACTAATCTGATATTCAGCAGTTTTACATTTTTTGACAATACTTTATAATTATGATATTACATACCTCAGATAGTTTCATTATAAATTTTAGGACTTCGTATGACTCCTGAACTGCATAAGTTTTATTAGCTCCTAAAATTATTGCCACGTTCACCATCAGATTAAAATACTCATTTCTTGTTTTATTTTCCGAAGTTTGGGTTTGAAATTCAGAACCAATTATAAATTTTGGGTTGCTTGCCTATACAAATATATTACAATAAAGATTGATTTTACAACTAAATTATATTGTGTTTAATGTTTATATCAAATTTATATTTTTCTTCGCTTTTTCTGCTAAATCTTCCACTTACGTAAATTATATTTTGGCTTCTGTTGTTTTCACTAGGATTAATATTAAGATAAAAAAATGGGTTGGAGTTGAAACCTCTTTCATTGAGCTTGTGTACGGTTCGCATCCAATCAAAATCAGATTCGTTCCAAGATTTTCCTGCAATAACGGGCCAGCTACCTGATTCTTGGAACATACTCAATAACTCAGATTCACTATCCCTGTCATTTTGATCTAAAAAAATCAATTTAATTAATTAAAACTTGATCAAGGTTCGTGAATATTAAGTTTATTTTTAAGATAGAATAAATATATGATATAATTTTAAAATTACGATTACCGATGCAAATTTTATAAAATGATTTCAATTTTGAGAAAACTTCAGGATCTGTGGTGACACTAAATTCACTTTCTAAGCTTCTTTTCAGTTGTTCTTGAACTTTTAGGTAAACCGTTTGGAATGAAGAATTTTTTGGGTATCCATCCGTAAAGGTTGCTCTGTTTTCAAAATTTCCACAAACGAATTGATAAAAGTCATCGCATGGTTGAACAGTTGAGTTCATATATTTTTTTATCATTAGAGCTAAATTTCAAAAAGGTAAAATAATCAGTGAAACAGTTTTTCAAACAAGAAGTTCGGTTTTGTAATTACCTGTGTTTTCACATGCTCTGGTTTTACAAGTTTCAATGTTTAGAGCTAGAAAAAGTTTATTATTATTTTTAAATTATCAAACCTACATGATAATTCTGTAAGAATGATAAGTCATAGTAGTAACAATTGAATATAAAAAAACTATAACTGTACAGACAATTCATGAATTGAAAATTTTTTGTTTAAACATTTTACATGTTATTAATTAAATTTTATCTAAGTTTACCTTGAATTTTGTCGTAGAGGGTGATTATTACTATAATAAGAAATTGTTTCATTCTTTTCGCTGCAGTACATTTTTTTAAGTGGATCTTCATTCTATAAAATAAAAAGATGAATAAATGAGTACAATTTTTGAAAGATTTTAAAGTTAAAGAAAAATTTATATCAAAAGACTAACTTTGTAACTTAAGCAAGCCAAGAAGAGCCGTAATATAAACCATAGTTATAACACTTGGAGTACTTTTATTGAACATACAAATTTTGATAAATTAAACGGCGACGATGATGGTTTTGATAACGATTTCTTTGCCAGAATATTTAACATAGCTTGAACGTCGTATAAGACCATCGTTTAATTATGTTATCGTTTAAAAACTTCGGTACAGTAAAATAATATATGACAGAAGAAGCTTGATTTCCATTTAATTTCCTTATCTATTAATTTATTGGACATAATTTGTGTTTAAAATTGAATAAATTTTTCCCCATGGATGCAGCCTTTGATTAACCATTGAATCTGTTAAGACTGAGCTGGATTATTGTAATTCGATTTTTTTAGTGTTTAAAAATATTAAGAAGTTGATGTAAAGAGAGAATCAGCTTATGTTTCTACCGTAATAGAAGGTTAGACCAACCGTAAAAAGAAAACGATACATATTTTTTGAGAATTCTGTTCATTAGAATAATCTAAATTACCATTGAATGGACTCTTTGAAGAAGTTAAAAAATTTTCTTCTCTTCTACCGGTTCACTCGAGTAACGAATTCAAAAACAATTTTTCCTAATCAGCTTATGCAAATTCCACATTGCATTTCCGTACGTGATTGAAAACAACCACTCTCGCTCGGTTCACTTGAAGGACGATGATATCCAAGCCACGCATGCATGGTGGTCAAACGTGACGGGACTGCCGCGAACTAAGTTGACACAAAGTTGACGAACAGCAGCTGCAGTATCGGACAAACGCCGAAGCCGTGGAATTGTTTGCAGGCAGTAGGGGGGCTGCCGTATTTGACTTCGGTCCGGTACTAATTCAAAGGGTGGAGATAAGTTTTCCGAGCTCGTAGGCGCAAATTGCATTTGGCTAGCTGGCAGTACGTGTGTTTCCGGTGTGGTGTGATATCGACCGTCGATAGTTTGATTTCACGGTAGCTCTGCTCCTCCAGCATGGTGATTGACTTTGATCGAGCTCTTCGGTTTTAGATTACTGATCTGCAGTCGGTCGATGCCACCAGCTCTGGATAATCGATACACCCTGCTTTGATTATTACTGCATACAGTTTTTATCTCACTTAGAGAAAAGTATCTGTAAAGAGAAGAAAAAAAAGCGTTATGATTTACATTCCTACCAGTGATGTTTGTAAGGTTACAGCATCAACTTTTCCGTCAAGTTTAAGGATAAGCTCTTGTACCGGGCAAAGCTGATCCAGCTCAGCTCATCGCAAGTTGTTAAGGTGATAGTCATAATACCTCTTTCCCGACTTAGATCCTTAAACCTCGGCGGTGCGTGCGGTGCTTCATCATCTCCGCGAAGGAAAACATTGTCGGCTTCACCTGTTTGCCCGGGACAAGCACGCGTCGAGAAACAAGCTGCAATCACGGAACAAACCTCTGCTCGGCGTTGCGTCAACGACAAAGGAATTAGCGAGATAAATCTGAAAAGACAGGAAGGGGAGGGGGGCAGTATCCAAAATAGCCGATAAACTAACGCAATTTCCCCAGCTAAAATTTCAAGACGAGTCCTCGGACCTCCGATCTCTCAAAGAAGATACCGAGTGATGAGCGTCGAAGGGCGACAAAGACAAAGCTCAATTTCGTATAGCTGCGAGAAGGAGGGAGAATTGAAGGCTTCCTTTCTCCTCCTCCCGGGCTATTGACTTTCGCCGGGGCGAAATTGTTCAAAGTTCAAGCTTATCTCGTCTTTGGCCGTTCGACTTTGCCGGGCTATCTGCAACCCCGCGCCCTTTCTTTACCCCCTCTTTTCAGCCCCGAAATAATCTTTTATCTGAAAATTCTTTTCAAAATTGTTGATGAGACTCGCAGACGAAAAACAGTGAGTTCTCACTGGATTCGGTGAAACAATCATCTTGACCGTATTGAATCAGCTTTGAAAGCATGAGAAAAAGGAGTTCGCGTCGAGTTAGTATGTACCCGATCGAGATAAGAGTCCGTCCCTGCTTTGAAGACCGATCGTCACCGCTTAATCCAGTCCCTTTTCATTTCCGCGACGGGGGCGTCTATCGCCCGGACTATTTATCTTGGCTTCGTGCAAATGTTAACACTCAAAAAAAGTCAAGACAAATGCTACTTTTTTTTTTACACAGTGGTAATGATATTTCAATTCTGTAAAGAAACTCGCAGCAGGTTTTTTTTGATGAAATTTTTTGCCGTACCAGTGTGCGACAATGGAATTGAATTTTTTACCACGATTTAATCCCAAGACTTGGCTTGCCCTGTTGGCAAATGTTGTTGTCATCCTGTATTTTTTTTTAGAACTTTTTTCGCTATCGTAGACTCACAGTTTTTCATATCTCAAAACCAGTTTTAAAACACTGATAGATTAGAAAGATGTAATTAATCGACTTTTGATTTTTGATAGCAGTTTCTTCCAACTCTGCAACCAAAAGTATTGTAAAAAATTTAAAAAGACTCGTAATAGTGAATTTTCTTGTTCACACCGCATAATAATTCAGGTCCAAAGGGATCCTGCGCTTTGGTCTATTCGTGATGTTTATACCCGAGTGCATTAACCCAGAGATTCCATCTCTTTGTAAAATGTCCCGAGTTTTCGTTACCGCGCTTTATTTTGTCTCTTTACGAGACACACTCCGGGGAAGATATTAAATTATTAAATTCAGTAAGCCGTAACGCGAGTGCGGGGGCACGAGAAAACTTCAGCCAAGCGAAATTCGGCCGGTGCTTTACAGTTGCTGCGGTGGCGGCACAACAGTCGTCCGTTACGGTCTCAACGACTGTGAAAAGTCACTCTTTCATCCGAGTTTAGTAATTTTTTTCAACAAATTAAAAAAAAAAAGCTTCCTCTACTTTAACTTTTCGGATGATAAAACTTGAAAAACAAAAAGAAAGAAAAAAAAAGGCAGAGGTTAGAATAAAAACCTTCTCCGCGAAATCCTTCTTACCGAGGCCCCGAAGCTTTGTCGCGGTTAAAGCTCGAGAGCGCACGCAGTTTAAACGGGCGGTAAAAGGAGGCCGCGCAGACGAAAAAGTCAGCCGACGTGGCGGGCGGGTATACACGCGGAAAGACAAATGCACGAGGCAGCCAGACCCGAGCTTAATGTACCGAGAGGCCGTATTTTCGCAATTATAATTCACGCCGCGCTGCCGGGACGAAGCGAAGCGTTATTCACGCCCCCGAAATGCTAAATCGTCCGATGATCTGACGCGTAGGTACGCGAAGGAACAAACCTTTGTCCCCGGAATGACGAAATTTTAAGGAAAAACGTCGAGCTCGATTGGACGGCTAAATTAACTCTCTGGGATTTGAATTACTTCCAGCAATTTTACCATCTGAATTTTTTATGTACTCGAGAGTCCTTATATCCAAGATATTCCGTTTTGAAAACTTAAATTTCAGAATTAAAAATACTTGGAATTAAAATTTTACTATCTCAATGTTGTACCAACGTGAATTTCGAGGCTACTTTGTAATGATAGTACCTGGAAGAGTTAATGAAGTTTGTAACGATCTTGAGCGAGGTTATAATTGAATCTTGACTAGCCGCGGAAGGACCTGCAAACAACAAGTCCGTTACACACACAATATATTTGCGGCCTGCGGTCTCCCTGACTGCATAGTGTAAAGTACGAAAAGACCCTCGCTCACATGTTTCGCAGCTGGAAACGTGACTCGCGAGCGCTTCAAGAGAAACACACCGTGACCGCAGAAAATTCTAACCATAGAGCAAGGAGGAAGTATCGGACGCCGGAAATTTGCATGTTAGAATTCATAAAAATCCTCCGACGCTTTGTCGTGTCTGCTTGGTTGACTAAGGCTAATTTTAAAGTTTCTTTTTTCCCAACTTTATCTTGGATAGTTTTCAGCTTATTTTTAATAAATATTGCTCGTTAATACGAGTTGAAAAGCTTTAATTTATTAGTATTATTATAATATTCAAATTTGGTTATGCCAGCGAGTCAAGTAAAACACGAAATATTAAAAAAAATTTTAACTATTCAAATATTTTTAGGCTGCATTTTTTATTTGAAGCAGACATCTTTGAAATATATTCCCAAGTTTTTAAATTCAAACAAAACAACCAAGGTCCTGAAAGAATTTAGACTCTTTAAAATAAAGACGAACCCTAGAATATTTAATTAAGAGCTTTTTTTTTGAATAGACTATTAAACCAAGTCTTTGGAATAAAAATCAGAGTCTTGAATACTCTCTAACCATCACAGTCAGAAATGACACACTTGTGCGGAGTCCGCAAGGCAAAAAATGTGAAAAGCCGGGGAAAATCTCCGACAACAAAAAAGAAGCGATTACACAATGCAAGCCCAGGGGCAGAGGACACAGAAAGAACGCTTACGTTGCCTACGGATGCATCGTTCTTTGCACTGCAGTGCGGCGGGTCAACGCGCGACGAAAAAAAAAAAAGAAAAAAAATTCCGCTATTGACGTTTTTGCCTGGATACCTTCAAATAAAATTCAGCCTACATAATTTTTTTTCATCCTAGCTTTGCTTAGATTAACGTTTTTTGTTCGAGGATAACGCACAGTTGGATCTGTTTGCAAAAATGTCAGAGAAGTTAGGAAAACTGTATTTACCCTTTCTTTTTCTCAAAAGTACAAGGAAAACACCCATTATGAAATTGGGTGCGTTTTTTTAAAAAAAAAAAAAAAAGGTCAAAAAGTCTGTCTTTTGTGAAAAAAAAGCTTTTATTTACCTTTCGAAACTTCAAACTTCAGTTATTTATCTTGAAACTTCTCCTGGAACTGACTTCTTTTTCTTGCTTTCTCTTGTTGAAGGCATTGCTTTTAATTACCTTTCGATACGGGAAACTTGAGAGGCACTCAAAATTACCCCCAAACTAAATAACCCCGGTTAATTCTTCATTCGAGAATAAAGTTGCAGGATGTTAATTGATAAGACCGTATCTCGGAAATAATTTAGATTCGAGAAGGGTGAGGAGGAGGAGGAGGAAAAACCAACAAGTATTTCAGAAGTTATCAGTTAGCTCGTTTTCCCTCGGGCGGCAGAGCTGTAACGTCGACCGAGCCGTCGCTCGGAGCCAGGAGGGCTGGCCTAATTTGTAAGGGCTATTATTCGCGCGTCACACCGGACCCCGTTGAATATTTTAGCGCGCGGCGTCGGCGGTGCTTCTTGTGTGTCTCTCTCTCTCTCTCTCTTCCTTTATCTCTCTCGCTCTCCCTGCAGGACCATTACTCGGGTGATGTATAATACTACCGTAAAGAACCGGCTCATTAAAGCTTCTCTCTTTTTTTTCCATGGGTCCGTTGACTTGCATACCTGTGTTTATATTTTTTTTTGGCGACTTTTTTTTTATTTTTCTAGAATGAGTTTTTTTTTTTTTTTAATACGTACTTACTTCGAGTAATTTTTGAGTTTGATTAAGGTAAGAGCGTAAATTACATGGACGATTTTTATGTACAGGAATTTCATAAAAATAACTGTATTTTTTGAGGTTGGTAGTAACTGACTGAGAAAAAAATGATTTTCAATCACTGAATATCAATAGCACTTATTTTACTTCTTACATTGTAAATGAACTAAATAGAGAAACAAATTCATCACGTTGGCATTTTAGGGTTTATTTAATTAAAAAACTTTTTTTGTAAAGGGCCGACAGGAGATGAATTGACTCTTCTTTGTGGTCTTGTTTCGTTAACATTGTTAGGTAGTTCGAGCTTGCAGCTTTAAACAAGCTAAAGTTTCGTGTTCACAAAATTATAAATAAATGTTTGAATTAACGATGATCTAAACTGGGTGTTAAAACTGTTTTCGAGGATTATCTCGTCATAATATAAATTATTTTGTACAGAGCTGAAGTTGTGCCCGCTGGAGCTTACTATAAATATCCTAGCAAAGCTTCTGCTTGTTTTCATTTTATAACTCAATAATTTCATGTACTTCTCGTTGTACTGCATCAGATTATCTTTTTTTTTTTTTTTTTTCTTAACAACCGAAAACTCGACGTTATCACAAAAAATCAACGGTAAATTGCAAAATCTCATTCAAAATCCTAAAAAAGTTAGTACGAACCGAGAAGGTATAAAATTTTCCGTAACAATATACCCTTTTTCATTTCCGCTTTCCGGAGTGTCCGCTGCTCCCGGTCATAACAGCCCGAGACTTTATATTCCTCCTGCAGTTCACCGGGATATCCCCACGAGGTTAGCGTGTCGAGTTATTTGTCTCCTCGGAGCCGCGATATAAACGCATCCTGGGATGAGATGTTGGGGCTTTTTTTTCTCTCTCTCTCTCTCTCTCTCTCTCTCTCTGTCTTTTTACTCCTCTCAGCTCGGGTTATTGGCGTTTGTTTCGAGCGCGGTTTATCACCCGTGGCTGATGCTTTTCGTAATAGGGTCTATCTTGTTTTTGGAAGCTTTTATTTTTTTTTTCTAGCCCAGATTTCTTATCGCAAAAGTGAATTTCCGAAAAAAGCAGAGACTCATTTGTAAGGGATTCTCAAAACCGAAACAGATACGCGTAGAATTTTCCGTTGTTATTTATAATAGAAGCCGAGTAAATAAATAACAATAAAGCAGACACCGCTGCGGAGAGAAAAATGTAGGCGAAGTCGCAGCACGCGAGAACGGCGGGCGTCGCCAGCTCGAATAATAAGAAAAATAAGAGGCCAGCCAGCGCTGCTGCTCCCGGTGCAAGAGGGAAGAATAAGAAAGATAGGCGTGGGCTGTAGGAGCGTCGAGATTTATAGGAGGAGCGAGAAGAGTGACGGAAGCGTGCAGTACGAAAACTTGTTAGTGGCCACGAGTTATTTCCCTTAAGATGATAAATGGGCCCCGGCCCGGGCGTGATGAGCTATCTGATCTATTATTTTGCTTTACACCGAGGAAAAACAGCCCCGGCTGGAGTCTTGATCAATTCATTGCTGAGCCAAGACGTACTTTTTTTTTAACTTGGATAACAAAAAATTAATTTTTTTTTTTTTATTACGAGAGCTTTGCACGCAGGTTATCGACCGGTCGAGCGAATAAATCTCAATTTCAATATCGTACGAAGCTTTATCCCCTGGCCATTGATTTCCTTCCTCTCGGGTGGCACACAAATACTACGGAGAGGAGGGGTGAGTTACGAGACGGTTCCGATTCATGCGGGACGCGTTAATTACGCAACGATAACCGATTGGCCACGGGCTTATATTTTATAAGCGTTCGGTGGCTCTCAGAATAAATGTTATTTTTTTGTTTTTTTTTTTTCTGTTATTTTTGTACGAAAAGCACTTATATCTCGGTTTTAAAGCAGCCAGAACTCAACATCAGATTTTCATTGTCAATTTCAATCATAAGAAATTTCTACGGCGTTGGTGCAAGGAAATACACAGATCATTAAATTTTCTCAGAGCTTTTTTTCAGAAAAGCTCTCTCGTCTTTTAAAAAAGATCCTACTCCTTAACGAAACGACGTATCTCGGGAGCGGTAGAAATAATACAAATTCCCGTTGGCGGTACGTCACCGAAAAGGTACAAAGCGCGCATGCATTACCCTCTCGTCCCCCATTTACCTCTGAGAGACCGAGGGAAGGGTAAAAGCTCTCGGTAATAAGCTTCGATATCTATCACAGGGCATCCACCCGCTGGCACCTACCTCGGGATGGATCCTTTGCAGGCTGTATATCGGCTTACCCAACTGGGCTTCTTCCTCCTCAGCATAGCGAATTTTATTTCCTCGGATTTAACTGGGAACGACGGGAATTTTTCTTTCTTTTTTTGCTTTCCAAGATCATTTGGAAATTTTACTTGGCGGGGATTTTATTTTACTAAGGAATTAAATTGGTGCTCCAATTAGACGTAAGTTTTGAAGGTTTTTTTTTTTTTTTTTACATATAGTTTCGTAGTTTTGAAAAAGAATGTCGATTCTTATCGTGTTGTGAGCTTTTTTGCGTTTATCGGGTCGGTCGAACATAAAATTTTTTTTTTACTATGCAAGAAATATTAAGTAGGTTGTGGAATATTTTTTCCGAAGCAGTTTACTCAGTTACGTTTTTCACTTACCAAAATGGACTTCTTAATTGTTTTTACTCTGTTCACACTGATGCTTCAAACCTACGCAGGTTAGTTTTTAGTATGAGTACGTTAATCTCGAGGTTAATCTTCTTCGATTATAAAGTGCCAATATTTCACTTTTATAAGACTTGATTTTTTTAATGTAATCAATATCTAGATATAGAAGATATTGCCAATTTAAAACTTGCCAGGGAAATGGAAGAAGAATGGACTGCACCGTCAAGAAAAATGGAAGAACCCAATCCTTTAGATATACTTGGACACAATCTTCATATACCTAGTGGATAAACATGTGATTACTAGAATTTTTCTGATAAATGCAGTTCAAATATCACATTACACAAAAATTTTGTCAATAAAATAAATAAAATTGAACTTCAGTACACTTTTTGTTACTACATTTTCTTGCTTGTCTGTTGAAAATTTGAACCTGCAAAAATAATACATGAAAACCACCGACGTGAAAGTCTGCAACTGTCTTCATGTTTATTAAGTTTTCGCAAAAAACAAACTCCGAGTTTACTCTGATTTAATCCTTTGTGAAGTACGTTAATTGTATTTGTGAAAGTGAAAATTCGTATTTCTAACTAAATAAGGGATTCGGAGTATAGCTCGCTTATATCCACGTCATAGTTTTAATTACTTTGAAAACTGAGACTTGCTACTCTATTTACTTTCTCATCATTCTCCATTCGCCTTGTTTTTCTCTCTTACTTAGCTAATTTCACGTCTCATTAAATTTTAAAATCTTACTCACTAATTTACTATTGAAGTTTTAATGGCAAAATTTCCTTAAACAATTTGTAAAATTCATTTCAAAACCCTGATTCGACAACGAATGAAAAATTTCATTGTTTGACTTTTACTTGAAATATCATGATTGAATTGACCCAGTTTTAAATTCATACTCGTAACAGTATATCATTGAGGTGTAGAGAAAATTGTAATTTTTTTCCCATCTCGTAAATTTTTCATACCCAGAAAAATTTCAAACCTCGTAATTCAAAAATGTCTTAAGCAAAGTCATAGGTACATGAGACGGAATGAAACTTATTTTTGAAATTCAAATAATAAAAAATGTAAATTTTAATAAATTTTAGTTGAATTATTTGATTTATTTCTCAATCGTTTCCTAGTCTTTTAAGCAATACATCGAAAAAAATTTAAATTTCAAAGAAAAGAAGCTTTTCTTCTTTAACAAAGCTTTAATTTGACTTGCAGTAGTGTGACTGAGTTTATCCGGATCGACAAATAAGAAACTAAATGGATCGCGATCGGGTTCGGTTATCCCGGGCTGCCTCGGTAATCTAAGCTTTAACTAGCAGAGGGACGAGAAACCCGAGCGATCAGGAGAAACTGAAGCTGATCGAGGGCGTAAAGGAACTTAATATACATACTACGAGAGACAATTGCATGCTCTTGTTGGAGCTATTATTTTATTAACCCATTCATTGAATCAGTCTGATTTATTAATATCACGGAAATAATCAAGTACCAACATCATAATAATTTGGATAAATTTAATTGTGAAAGAAAGTTAAATATATTTTGCTCGAAAATTGTTAGCTTGTTACGCGAAGGACAAACGTTAAGAATTGTCCAAGCACGAAAGAGGAAAAAAACCGGTCTCACCCTTATCTCCTTTATGAAAAGAGGTTTTATGCAGAGTGTGACTTGCCGAGCTTTTCATCAACCCTCAACGCGTAAAACTTTCCTAGCTGTGCTTTCGTGAGAACCCGGAGTGTAGACGAATTAACTCGGAAAGCTAATTATTTTCGACGCCTCCCTTACCCAGGAAGAAATTTATGCGCCAGACCAGACCCTAGGGTGTCCACGGTTATTTAGACTAATATTGTGATTTCAAAGCTCACACGTGGATTAAAAAGTAAATTACTAAAAAGGGTCCTGCAAGTGGAAAGGACGCGCTCGCTTTTTATGCTTGCACGGTTTACTACGATGAAGAGAAATTTGCTTTTCTTTTAATTATCTACTGGATGTTTTAATTGTTGCAAGTGCTCTGAAAACTTGGCTGTTAAAAATTTAATTTTAATTAGTTTGTAATATGTTGTTTGTTATAAAAATACTAAATCGTTTGATTTACATTACGAATTTTTAGAATTTTGTAAAATAAAAAAAAATATGATAACAACTTGGATTGTGGAATGTATACAAAACCGCTGTAAATTTTATGACAATTTTTATTAGCAACTGTAGCTGTTAATACTTTTTTTTACTTGTTTAACATCTATAAAAAAAGAAGTCTTAACCAAGCTTTAATTTAAAAAAAAAAATAATAATAGCATTTTTACCAGTACAAAATCTTTATCTTAATTGAAAAACTTACTGATCGAACTAATAAATTTTTTAGATCCTGTAAATGAAAATTCCAATAGAGAACTCTTTCAAAAAAATGTGAGGTATAAAGATGTAAGAATGAACTTGATAACTGGAAAAAGGAATACATAAATAAGACTTAACTATATTAAAATATTTCAAAGAAAAAGTGATTATTATCATTGTATAAAATTATTATGAACGAGATGAATAAAATTGTATCCTCATAGCATAGTTGTGATATCGCATATTTTATTTTATTGTTTAAATTATCTCATAACTTTTTCCCCCAAGCAAAATTGAGGGTCTCACTTACTTTTTTACTTACCAACGAACAGATATAAAAGCTTCAAGAGTTTGTGATCGTAATAAAATTTTTAATTAAATTAATTTTAATCGTTTTAATAGATACAAAATAGTTAAAATTTTGCAGCACTGCAAATAGTTACGAACACTCATATGTACGAAAAAAGGTTTTAGTTTTAAGTGTTTAAATTGAAAGGGTGTCAAAAACGTACTTATTTATATTTTTTTCTTACACTTTTTCAATTACATACCTATGAGTAATCATTTTGAAAGCTACAAAATTTAAAAAACTCTCTTATTATACTTAAAACACAAATTTAATAATTTCATTTTTTTTACGTTACAGGTGAGTGAAAACGATTTTCAAGTCAAGCCAATTTATCAAACTTGCTGTCGTGAGTAAAAAAATATTTTTGCAAAAATCTATACGAAATATAAATCTTCCAAGCCAAACGTTTTAGTCTACAAACGATGAATAATTTTTTGCAACTCATACTCATCTGATAGTATCTTAGCGTCGAGGTAAAAAAGCTCTTTGAAACAGAGAGAAACAAAGCTCAACTGATCTGAAATCGATAAATGCTCATCCTTAACCCCGCCCAAAAAACGTTTGACTTACAAACGAACTACTGATTGCCGCTGGAGGGCAAGCAAAAAGCGAGATGAAAACCCGAGTATCTCGCGGGTAAAAAAGAAACCCCGTACCCCAGCAAAATCAGGCAATTTAAATTCCTCGTAAAAAGGCTCTTTAATTAAAAGAGTTTAATTCCTGTGGAGCAGTCAGAGTAACGCTTGCATCTACACCGGGGTTTACTTATTCATACTAATGACTGAGCCCAGCGCGCGTTGCTCACTATCCGCGTAATTAGAACTCCGACTTAAGCTCTTAATGCTGACCTTCCCTTAATACTTGTCCGTTGTAGCTTGACTCTCCGACATCATTCGATATTAAGATCAGGAAGTTTATTTTTTTTCTTTCATTTTTCTTTTTTTTGAAGCGGACCGCTTGTCTGGTTTTCACTAGACGATGGATTAAGTTTTTTTCAAGAGAGCTGAAAAGTTTTGTAAAAGTGAAACTTCGAAGTACAGCTTATTTTTTTATTAATTTTTTTTTCTTTTTTTTTTTTGAGGAAAGTTTTAGACTGTATCAAGTTTCGGATCATCTGCAGACTCCAACATGTTTTCACCACAATTTTTTTTAATCCTCGAAGTAGTATCTTTAATACTTTTTAATACTTTTAAAGATTTTTTTATGCTATTAAACAGTTTTTTTTTCGTATTCAGCTGCTAAGGTGTACACTATTTTTTTGTCGAGAAATGCTATTTACTGTGACGGCAGCACAACAGAAGCAGCGCTTTCCGACCGGAGGACAGAAAAAAAATTATCACGTTTTCAAAGATATTTTCCAGATTTTTAAAACTTATTTTATAAGATTGATATTTCCAAAAATATACATTTGTTGATTTTCAATTTCATTCTAGTATTTATTATAATAGTCGATGACCGGTAATAAGCTGTTCCACACCAATGATTTTAAATTTTTTGCCAGCAAGAAATCTACGTGAGTGAATAATTTGTTGGGTACTAATTGATCATAAACGACATTTGGTAGTTTATTTTTTAACACTTCGGTATTCTGCAACAATTACAGAAAAAAAAATTCATTAACTAATAGCCTGGGAATCGTTTAAAAATTGTCAATGAATAATTTCTTTAATAAAAAAATCTTTTTACCGCGGGAGTACCAAAAAAATCCCTTGGTCCGTATATCAGAGCGACTGGAGCAGTTACGCGAGATAAGTCGTAACTTGGTGGTTGCGTTTGACCGTATTTCATCCAGTTAATTTGAAGACCGAAATCATATTCTTGAAAATCACCAGCTTTAGCATTTTGTAGGTAGTGAAACATCGTATTCAAGGATGCACTGGCAAAAAAATAATTGAGAAAGTTTGGAACAGTCTGAAAAATTATGAAGTTTAGTTAATATCATTCTTAAAATAAAATAAAATAAAAAGGTTGAACTCATTTACAAATTCAGTCCTTTCTACTCCAACAAGTGGGTAAAATATATTCAACAGCAAAGAGCAAGGTTTTATCTGGGATGGTATATTTAGTCCAGATAAGCAGACAATTTTTATTAAATTTATTAAGAATTCTGACTGTGGTAGCAACTCGTAAACATGGTATTTTTTACTAAATTCCTGAAAATGAGTTTTATAAATGATATAATATTAAAGATTTTGTGACGTAACTAAAATTTGTAACTGAATTATTTACTGTTATCTCATTGATCCTTTCAATTCCATACTTCATTAAAAATGGCACTTCTTTCCAGTATGCTGTAGGAGCCAGACTGATAACAAGATTTATTTTTTGATTGTATTGTGGCAACTTTGACAGCAGAACGTAGCTTATTGTTGTTCCCATCGAATATCCAATGAAAGTCAGTTTCGGACGTTGAGTTAGTTTTAGAATGTAATCAATTGTAGTGGGCACATCAATTGTTGCAATTTCGTGCCAGCTAATCAAGTATGAATCAAAATAAAATCAGAGCCGAAGTGAAAAAACTATATCTTACCTAGATTTTCACTATCGTAACAGTACGTGTCAGCGTAGGATAATCAAATTATTAGATAATAACATTTTTAATTCTAATATGAAATATACTTCTGATCAGAGGTAAAATATATTTCGCAATAATAGCATCTCTCCTTCATCATAGAAAATTCAGTTCAATGTAAAAGAAAATTTTTGCAAGTCAAGTACAATCGATTTAATCTCTGATTTAATTATTTAAATTTAAAGAAATCAGAGTACAATAAAAAAAAAAACAAAAAAAAAAATCTTCACCTAAATTCCCAGAATGCCTCCGTATTTGGAGCGTACGATGAATGTGCTCTCGAATAAGTATTACCTCGCGAGTTTCCGAACCATACATCATAACCTCTGTCAGCTAACAAATAAGCTGGATGAAAAAAATTGAAAATTTATTCAAATAATCAAATTTATGAAACATTATTGTACATCATAAAATTTTTTTTATTTTCTCTCCACACAGAATAAGATTCCTTGATCTTTGATCAAAGATAATATTTAGCGAAAAAATTCACCTAAATCTCGTGAAGGCCCAAACATAACGTAAGAATCGCTGGATGAAAACAAACAATGTTGAAAAAAAATCACAGGCTTGTTCCAAGCTTTGGGACTGTACGGGCTTGCGGTAATTCGATGTAACTTTAAATGGTAACCGTCTGGTGTTTTAACTTTATGTTCTTCCGCTGAATAGCCACGATGACGTTCAACCAGGCCAATCTTTAAATCGTTCATATTACTTTTAATTTAATAAATAATTTACGATGACAATGTATTGTATCAAAAAATCAGAGTTTTAATTGTTCGCATCCAAACATTGGTGACCGTTTCAAATTGAAAATAACAATACTTTTTGTAAAGAATCATCGCAAAAAATAAAAATATATTATTTTCACCCTTGAATCGTCGATTAGTTTCAGCAAAACATTTTATAAAAATAAATTTTTTTTTTTATTAAAAATTTTAAACTTACAAAGTCCAAAGCGGTATGTCGACCTCTGTGTGCTTTCATTTCATTTTCGCTTCGTACTTTCAAAACATCAAATTTTACAGGAATGAAATTTGTAAGATTCAAACAGAAGTTGAATTGAAAACAAAAAGCTGAGAGTGTGACAACTGATAATAAAAGTTTCATCTTTTTTAAACTTTGGACGCTTTAAACAAATTCAAAATTTATTGTTTTCTTCCAATAATTTATATAAATTTGATGCTTTATTTTTTAAGTGACTATTAAAAAAAATACCTGTAGCAAAAAAATGCACGACAGAATAAAAAATTTTCTTTTTCTGCTCTTATAAAGTCAATGATCATACAGAAATCATTGATTACTCGAATTAATTATAGACCATTTGTGCAAACATCCGGCGTGACAAAAAATTCTATTTCTCGTTAAGTAAAATAATTCCTACTTACAGTTGGCAGAACAATGGTTTTACTATATGTATATCAATTTCTTTCTATATTGCTGAAAATCAAGTTTACTCTCAATTGAAATTTTAATCAGCTTTTCTAATAATACAGACAGTTGTAACTACAATCAAGAATTAAAAAAAAAGTATTTACTTGGATCTTAGTAACTAGTTGCACCTGTATTTAGTCAACTTTGTTCTAAATCGTTCAACATACTTAACGCTTGGACTTATAATAGTCTGGAAATTTTTTTATTTGTTCATTTTATTTTATAGTATGGTAAAATTAAAAAAGCACGATTTCTGTAAGTTTTCAGCGTAGTAAAAATTTATGACGAGCAAATTGAAAAAAAGAACTGCTTTGAATATTTTTCATAAATTGAAAAAAAAATTTATTCCATGTGATCCCTTAAAAATAAATAAATTTTATTCAGCGAATTAACAAAGTCATTGACACTCTTATAAAATTGATTATTGTTTATTACTCGAGTTAGCGATGAAACAAGTTATTAATCTTAAAAGTACATCAAACTTAAAATACAGATACATAAAGTGTATATTAAATACATTACATAAATAAGAATTCAAATCAAATTAATAAAGACCGTAGCTTATGTTTAACTTGACGTATGTTGATAAAAACGTATTTCTAGATCAAACATCTGAAATTAAAAAAAAAAAAAAGCATTAATCACTTAGTATTGAAGTTCTTAGAATTTACGCAAAAGCTACTCACTAGAAACCATAAGTCTCTCGTCTTCGTCGAAGAAATGATGGATGTCAACCGGCGGGGGTGGTGGAAGATCCTTGTGCTTGTTCTTCCAGTGTCTCATGAGGACGGATCTCTGGGCGTAGCCCATGTTGCAGACCGTGCAAACGTAAGGCTTTATCCCGCCGTGGGTGAGGATGTGGAGCCTCATCGTTGACTTCTGAGCGAAGGTCCGGCCGCACTCAGGACACGCGTGGACTCGCTCCCCGGTGTGCACGAGGTGGTGCTTCCTCAGAAACTCCTTGTTTGCGAACTGCTTGTCGCAGGTGCTGCATATGAAGCAGCCCCGCTTTTCGAACTTTTTCTTCTTGAAGCACTCGGTTCCCCGGTCGGCGAGGTGCTCCCTCAGGCCCTTCTTCGAGCTGAAACTCGTCGTGCAGTACTTGCAGGTGTTTATCAACACCATGCTCTGAAAAGAGAAGTTATGTATAGCAGAAAAAATTAAAGCTTTGATACGTAATATAACATTGTTAAAATCTGAACACTCCACCAGTGGTTTTGATAAAATTTTTTCAATCAATCTTTGAGTGTGAGAATTGAATAATTCAAAACTTACGTTAGTGGAAAAATTCAGGACTTCAGAGTGGGCGTCGAAGAGATGCAACGAAAGCTCATCCTTCGTGTTGAGAACCTTGGTGCACTTGCTGCACATGAAGTTTATGTTTTTAGGCTGAACTTTGTCCACGCCTATGATCTTCTCGTGCTTTTGCTTTCCCGACCAGGTTTTGAAGCACTTGGCGCAGCAGTTGCAGACGTACTTGTAAACAGAGGCGTGCTTTCTGAGAACGTGAAGGTTCAACAGACTCTCACTGCTGCTCTCGTGCTTGCACCTGGTGCACCCGTAAAATTTATCACCGTCCTTGCACTCCTTGCTGTGGGCCACGTATATGTGCTCGTCGAGTTCCTCTTCTTCAGGGAAGCTCTTCGGACAGCTCGGGCACTCGAAATTGTGGGAGCGACTGTGGGCCCGCAGCAGGTGACGGAAAATCAGGGTTTTGTCATCGACGATGGCTTTGACCTCCTTGTGCGAGCAGATATTGCACGAGTAGCTGCCATCGGCCAGTTGGGTTATCATCGACAGCTGGGAGATCAAGTTTTCTCTGTCCTCCTCGATTTCTTCCTCGTCGTCTTCATTTTCGTCCATCAAAGTTGTTCCATCGAAAATGTAGACGTTCTCGGGTGGTGGATTTTGGGCGTTTGTGGGTTCTAAATTGTTTGGTGGAAACACCGGCTGGTTTGTAGATTGTTCGTCGGGAATAACAGGAACGGCGAGATTGAATTTTCCTGGTAGCCTGTAATGAAAAATTTTGAAAATTTGTTTATATAAATAAAAAAAATTTGCTAATGTTTATAATTAAATTAAGCCTCGTCATTGAAAAAAATTTTTTTTAATCGAATAAGTAAAAAAATAGCATGAAAAACGTTACCTTTGTATTTTGTAGTTTGTATTTTCAACACCCAAAATCCGAATCTCGATAACAGGCCTCGGTGATTTACAATTTGATCTATTCTCATCGTTTGTCGCAGTTGTTGGTGTTGTTTCAATAGTCATGGTAGGCGACACTAGATTGGATTCATAAATTTGCATCATTTTTTATAATAAAATTTAGAATTGATATTTGTCATTAATAGTAATATATTTCTTTGGGATAATAAATGTGTTGAACAATGTAAGAAATAAAATTTTGAAAAAATAACGTTTTAAAACGTTTTTATTTCAAACAATAATTTTTTTACAAGAAAAACGAAATTTAATAATAAATCCAGCACTGAAATAATTATTGTAATTAACATTGTCGAAAAACTTTTTGAAATGATTTACAAAAGCTTACTTGAAAAAAATGTATAACCTAAAATTATTTGTAAGAATTTGAAAAAAAGTTTTTACTTACTTAGTAGATGGTAATATTAATTAAATCTTCCAGGAGCTTCTAAAATGATTTGATAATTTTACACTTCTATTGTATTTTAATTGTTAAAAAGTAACTGTACGGTAATTTTTTTGCACTTTGATTGTTCAATCAATTTTGGACTCTATAATGAAACAATGCTTTGATCTATTAACCTCCAATAAGAAAAATGCTGCAGACTTCGATGAGTAAAAAAAGACGATCATAAACAACAATGGCTTCATAAGCGTTTAGGTTAATATATCTATATCTTTAAAAACACTAAAATGTGGAGTTTGTTTGATGAATTACAAAAAAATTTATCTGATTAAATGAAAAATAAAAAAATGTATTAAGAAAAAGTAATGAGATTTATAATATTTTGTTCACAGTGATACTAGCATAAATAAAAAGTTATATATTTGATTTTTTAATTTCATGTAAATAATTTTACACTTAATATCCTTCACCTGTTATTATAATTAATTTTTTTTCAAAGAATCCAATTTTTTTTGCTGTAATAAAAATTTCTCGCAATCTAACCTAGTTTTTTTTACATGTTGTCATTATGTTAGAGCTTTCAATTAGTTGATTGTTTCTGTTTAATACTTTCTACGTAAAACTAGATCTTCATTAAAATTGTTCACGCATTGTTTTTAAATTTTTTAAATTTTTTTTATAAAATTATTTAGAATAAAAATTAATTTTTCATGATGAAAAATGGTGTACTTAAAAATTTGTGTCAGAAAATGAACTTTATAGAATCCTAAGGTGAGAAAAAAAACCCTCAGTCTTTCCTCTGCCTCAAATTTTCAGGTAGCTCGAGCTACGGCGGCCAATCTATTTCCTGGAAGCCGAGCTTTCGATAATATCGCCTCCCGCGAGCGAGTGTGTATAGTTGGAAAGGTAGCTCTTGTTGGCAAAAGCACGGGTGGTTCGGGCGAAAACCACGGCTTGGGCGAACGATCGGGCGAGCCGCAGAAGATCGAGCGGCGGTCTGTTAGCTCGTGTATACCTACCGGATCGCGGTGGCGGACCCTGCACTGTAGCGACTCGATAATGCGTTTTCGGGTCCATGACTCCGCGTACTGTGTTTGCAGGCTAACTAGTTTCAAGATCATTCGAGGTTATTGTACTTAGGAACAAAAGGATATTATTCGGTTATCGAAGCTTGCAAGCTCTTCTATTTTTTTTTTTTTTATATAAACTCTTCTATTTTTGTAAGCGAAGAAATTCTTCATTTATTATTTTCCCACGAAAGCTTTTGTAAAAATTTAAAATATAACCTGGTAGTTTTTCTTTTTTTCAAACACTCTGTTTTTTTTTATCAAGATTTATTCCGCCCAAAATCTTTTTTTTTTCTTTGAATTTTTTTTTAATAATTCAATTTGTGCTTAGTTTACCCGATCAAGAATTTTCTCATTTATTAAAATTAATTTAATCAGATCTCTCAAAGATTTATTCGGCAACCAATTTCAGAAAGCTCGAGGGTACCAGGAGATAAATTTCTGCCAGAAAAAAATCAAAGGCAAATTCTGTAAAGCCAACCGGTCACCCAAGAAACGTCAGCTCGGTAAAGCCGCGCTCGAATTTACAATACGCCAGGGCTCTCGATCCTGATACGATATTCAAAAATACACATTTTCGAGGCAGAGAAGAAGACGCCGCAGCAGCAGGGGCAAAGGAGGTTTTTCGCATCGTTTTCTCGGGGGGCACTTGGCGGCAGGAGCCAAGCTATACACTCGAGAGCCGGCATTATACGCGACGCCTTTATGTGACCGTCTGGCGTGGCTATTTGCTTCCTTGAATTCTATTAACCTCCGCGTGGGAGTTGGAAGCTCTGAGTAGGAGGATATTAAAAGATTTTTTTTTTTTTTTTCGTTTTTACCAGTCCGGTCTGTCATCCCACTCACATCAAGGTCGAGTAGAGAATTTTCTTCTATGAATTCCAATTCCGAGTCAAATTCTGGGCTTTTTATTGACTGGTTTTTTACAGTATGTTTACTACTTTTTTTCCCGATAAAAATGGACACCTCTCAGTCAGTATATTGCCGATCGCGCGTCTTTGATTTTTGAAATCTTCACACAGTCGTAGTATGTCATCTTTGTATTCAATGAACAAAGCTTGTTTTTCCAATTCGTAAATAGGTTTCATGTAGCTGTTTCAGTTTTTCTCTTTGTTCTTCACGCACGATGAGTATTCTTTTGCGAGGCTTGACATTTCTTCTGTTAGTTCATCGGTTCTCTGTGCACAAAAAAAAATTATAAATTTGCTAATGCCCAAGGTAGTCTGGACTGAATTTTGGAAATAAAAATTTTCATGAGGAAAAACAATTTTGCTTACCTTTTTTTCTTTATTCAAATTGTTTCTGAAAAATAAAACAGTATTGTTTACTTGATTGAAAGTTAAACGAAATTGTGATAAGATTTTCATTTCTTCCGGAGAAACCAGGCATTCTTCTAATTTGCTGTAATTCTTACATGGAAAAAAAAATTTGTAAATGATTATATTGATTGATCTGCATTTTAAGTAAAAGTTTCACTTGAAACTAAAATTAAAATAAAAAATTTTTTTTGGGGAAAATCTTGAGAAACAAACAGATTGAATTTAAAAAGAAGTTAAAATTTTTTTACCTTCAGTTTAACTCTAAGTGTATCATTTTGAACAAAACTAATTATTATTTTTAAAATAGGCATTTCTTCTTCTGCGTAATCAACATTCTTCAGTTCTCTTTCAAGTTGCGAAGAAATAATTTCAAGATTATCTAAAGTTTTGGTTAATATTGAATACACTTTAGAAAATGTATTATTTGTATTTTTGACCTAAAAATCACAATAAAATATCAACAAAAATTCTCTTTACTGACTAACAAAAAAACACCAGACTTACAGAATCATTTGCATAGCACCAAATTAAATTACAATTAAAATAATGAATGAAGAATACAATAATTTTATCATCATGTTTTGAAAAATCGATAAAAACTGTTTAGGATTGACTAAGTTTTCACCAAGTGGTAAAAAATTCTTCAAGACAGTCGCGAGCATTGTTTGAAAATGCAATTTAAAAGATAATACCTCAAACTCAAGTTTTATGAACAACTGAAAATGATAAATTGAATGCAGTCACCAGATAGAGACGTGACTAGAATTTAAAAATTTCCGCTATAAATGCATTTCACCGCGAGTCCTTTTGTGCTCCCATCTTTCATGCAAATCATTAAAAAATAACGCAACGGACCGAAAGCCATTAAAATTACCAAACTCGATGTCGTTATAAATTACAGCAAACGATGGAAAAATTAAATCTATTCCACGCGGTAAAATAAATCTCGGTCAGTGTAAATGGGTCGTCCGCACATGCACGCATACGTCACGTCAGGAGTGTCGAAACATTTAGTCCGGAAAAGTGAAAGAGCCGCTTGTGAATCCCAGCCGTCGAATAAATCCTTCGTTTGTACATTATTGCAACGAGTTTGTCGGACGTCATAATTACCCTCGCGACCCCCACGAGAGTTTTATGCTTCAAGTGCAGCTGGCCGGGGCGTTTATTTTGGGTACAAATTGCATTTTGGCCACCGAGTCTTTTTCCAACTTTTCGTTTATCTCTGCCGCATTTGCTTTGTCAACCGGGGATTACGGTCGACGTTGAATTTCGGCTGGATTTGATAGAGGTTGGAGGCTAAGGGGTACGTGAGAGGAAAACATTTAGTGGCGTATAAAGATTGTTGGATGAAAAATTATAACCCATTTTTAAAGAAATTATTTTAAAATTAAACCTAATTGTATCAATGTAAAAAGTGCTGAAACAAGTTAGTTTTTCGAATTACGGTCAGCTAGGAAAGAAACCCGAACCGTACACCACTTGGTAACTTGCTCGAAAGTTGACTGACAATACTTCCAATTATGAGGGAAGACAGCAGACGTTACCGAAGTTGCTCTCGCTGTTCGAGCTGGTGTGGAACTTTGGCCACGATCTCACAATAATTGTTTAACTGTTACCGTGACACTCCAATAACTCTGGCTGTATAAAATCACCACATCTGTCAATTGGGAGTTATTGATACCAGAATTATTCAACGATCCAAAGACGGACATTTTTATTTTTATCAAAAAATCCGAAAAAAATTAAGTTTGAATCGTTTGTAAATTTTCAAAAAATCCAAAATTATTTAATCATAATTTTTTATAAAAATATTTAAATGACGAGAGAATAAGATTAAAGCTGTTGGTATTTTGTAAAAAAATCTTGTTAAGAGCCATAGTTCAAACAGTGAGTCTTATTCTTTCGTCATTTAAATACTTTTATCAAAAATTATGATTAAATAATTTAGGATTTTTTTTGGATTTTTCGAAATTGTCAAACAATCCGTACTTATTTTTATCGGGTTTTTTGAAAAAATAAAAAAAATCCGCCTTTGAATGGTTGACCCACACTTTGATTGATACCAACATACATGTTAGCTAAATAAAGCTTGTTTACACTTTTCTCGACGGTAAAATCTGTACCAGTCATTTTTTTAAAAGTATACATATGATTCTAAAATTTGCTCTGGTATATCGGGTATTAAACTTTGATAATTAATTTAATCCTTTAAAGCTATCTTAAGTTGTTCCGCGATTAATAATAAATAGAAGCTCTTATGCAAATACACAAATCTCATTGATTACACGAACCCTGTACGTATAAATCAGATCTTACTCGGATGCTGTATACACAAGATCTGTTTAGCTCGCACGCTTGCTGTCATTACATGCCGCGCGGCTGTAACAATCCCGACAACAACGGGAGCGCCGTAACCAAATTATGGTTCGAGACTAACTTAACTACGTTTACAACGTCTCGCGGCGTCGAAAGAGCAACCACGGCCGCGATAAGATAATCGAAAAAAGGGGCTCGAAACTTTCAACGAAAAGCTCAACCCTAACCTACCGACGGAAATCTCTGGAACCGTAGAGGCTTACGGAATAATCACGGTGTACGGTGCGGAGTAACAGCTGATCCCAGTTAATGCCGCCCGGTGCAATCGTCCTGCAGGTCGCCTCGCGTTAATCTCTCGTCTCGTCGAGCGTGCAATTATCGTCGTCTTCGAGGGATGAAAAGCGGATTAGACACCGGACACCCCGATGACTGTTTCGTGCCCGTACACACCCGAACTCCATTAAAACCCTACGTAAACCTCCGTGAGTGAATGGATGCTTTATTTTGCAATATAAATAATCGATAATAATACGCTCGAAAATTTGAATTGATAATCCAAGGTTTTTACACGTGGATAAATTGCGTACCGAACGGGTTATTTCGATACTTTTTTTTCGTTCAAGCCCACACGTGTAAAGGCAGCGATTCGTCAAGGCGAGTAGTCGCACCTCAATGGCCCATTTAAAGCCCCGCCTGGTCGTTCGCGCCAATTCGTTTCGATGCCGAGGGAAAAAATAAAAAAACTAAACTCAAACGACGACGAGACAGGGTTTTAAACCTAGGGTTCTTTGTACGCTGAAAATCCCGGGGCGCGGGCAAAGCGATTTTGCATTAGCGATAGCGCACGCCTCCAACTTGTGCGTTTTAACTTGTAGCTACGCTAAAAAACGGCAACGTGAGTTTGAATAAAAGGCGGTGGACTTCATAAGTGTGATGCTGGCGGTTTGAATGCACCAGTGGGAGCTTTTTTCTTGAAAAGTACTTTTTATCTGGTTTTGTTGAATTTCCTGATACAAGAGAAGTCTTACTTGTTTTTGAATAATGTTGTTATTGATTGAACATCCCTACCGCTGCTTTATATTCAAAATCCACTCGAACGTATGTTAGAAAAATACTTATTCAAATTTGAGGAAGAAAAAATTTAGATTAATCCAGGTTTGAGTTCAAAACTTTTTCGCTTTATCTGCTTTTGTGCTACCTGGTACTCATTATGAGTCAGTCAATTTTTTCTCTTCATTAAAATTTTTGAATTCTCCGGATAAAACCAAAAAAGTAGAAAATTATTGTTCTCGGAGACCTCGGAATCTAACCAAAGTCCGGTCTAATACACAAAACAGGGGGATGCAAAATATGTTGATAAAAGACTTCGCCGTGCGGGTACGTGCCGCGGCGTCGCTCCAATATTAACGCAGCGTCGTTACGCGGCCGGGTCGCATTAAGCCACCGTTAAACTAATGTACGACACGAGATGTGTCTCGCGAATTACACTACTCCGCCATTTTGCACCTCGTCGTACGCTAAAAATTGCCACGATTTTTTCTTTCTCTTTACCTCTGGCTAACCCCGGTGTCCCTGATAAATCGGCTCAGCATGCATTAAGCGCTCCGAATTTATCCCAGCGAAGCATAGTTTAAACAACTATTCGATTTTTAAAACTTTTCAGAAGAAACTGAAGAAAGACAATTAAAAAGTGAAATCCGAAAGATATCAAGCTCGAAAGCTCTTGGAAAACGCTTAGGTAGGGTAATCCGGGGCCGTAAAAAAGGTGAGTGTATATACCGGGGGGACTATCGCAATCAAAAGTTGGTACGGGGACATTGAAACTCCTCCGGTGTCCCATCCTCTTACCTCAATGCATAATAAAAGCTCGCTCTGGTAAGACAGCTTCCGAGGCTGGGAGGTGAAATTCGATTTCTCGGGTGCAGGCGATCTGCGAGTGTCGTCCGTCGAGCTTGAATTAAGAATCGGGAGCGAGCTCTCCGCACAAATCATTCCAACTTTCGCCAAGAGGAAGAGAAAAAAAAAGAAGAAAGAGGAGAGGATCCGTTCGGGCGTAAAATTGGAATGATATAGCGGATAGCGCGTACGTAAGGTTCCTCGTCCTTTATATGGGGATGTACTCGCTCGAGTCGAAGAACTTTCGATCGGATTGAATTATTTTGCGGTTGGTAAGAGATTTGTGGAAACTCGGCTTGCTCCGGATGATTAAGAAAATTTTCTTCTGATTTTAACGGTGAAATTTTATTTTAATTAATTTCGGAGTTACCGCATCTTTCTTTTCCGTAAAAATTGAATCAAGCGAACGATTGAATTTTCCGGTCTTCAAAGTTAAAAGAAATTCAATCAGTCTCTTCTGTAAAATTGACAAACCGCTTAGAGTAGACGCGACTTCAAAGTCACCGTTTTCCCGGCATTTCGTTTGTTTTTCAATTCCAATCAATTAGAGCTTCAATATCGTCCTTTTTTTCGTATCTTTTCGTCCTTTTTTTCAGATAATGAACGGTGGAAAAAAAATTTTGAAAACTCGGTCAAGTGGCTAATGCGTCACACGGGTGCGTACATCTATTTTCTTTGACAAGTTGTTCATCAGTTCGTATGAAGCACTTCGTGCGTACACACGATAGTTATAATTAAACAAGTATTTACAAATTTTTTTGCGAGATCATTCTTGTAAATTATTTTTAAATTGTTAATTTAAACTTTGTTGAGAATGTTTTTCTTTATGTTTTGAAAAATTGGTGAGTTACTGTATAAAACCCCTGTCGTTTTTAAGACTGATCTCAAATGAATTGCGTCCATATATTTATTCTTTTTTAATTTTAGTTACCATTTATTTATTATACTACGAAATTATTTCAACGTTAGAAATTCTTGAAACTATAAGTCAAAGAAAGTAATCATCATGAATTCTTATACCGAAGGAAAATATTTTACTCTTACTATATTTGAAAACATGGATTCAAATTAAATTCAAATTTTCTCAACAAAACGAATGTCCTTCAGTAATTTAATTGATTTCAAATATTAAATTAGTGATTTGTAAATTGATCTTATAACATGTATATAAAGTCAAGAATTCAAACGACAAAAATTCTCGGCGATAAATCAAGGCAATATCATTGAGAAAAGCTCATTAAAGCTCCAAAGTAAACATGTCAACTTAACGAAAGTAAAATGAAGAAATCCAGTATACTGATTTAGAAAGAGCTTGAGGTCTAAAATTCGCGAAAGCAATTTCGCTTGAGTACGGAAATAAACGTCGATGCAGAATCGTTTTTCCCCGAGATAACCGATTGAGCAGTATTTTTGAAAATATTTTTGCTCAGTTGGTAATATCCCGAATTGGTCTTAGAACTTTACTTCTTATAAACTTTCTCGGTCGATTAATTCTGGGAATTTTCGTCTGCGTCATAAAGATGTGACCGAGGAGGTTATTGTGCTCCTATATTGAACTGATCGGGAACAAATTTATTTTTCCTTTGGATGAGTTTTCTTTTTGTTCGGCGTTTTTATCGACAGTAAAAGTCTTTTACCTCGTTCAGTGGTGTTTTCAGTTTCAACGACACGAGCTTTCTAGAAAAAAATTGTAGTAATTTTTATATCAACCATAAACCATTAAAAAGTATAATTTTTCAGTAAAAAAGGAAAAAAAGAAGAAAATCAAGTTATACAAAAGAAAAACGAATCCTACGGATGTCCAAGGCAAGTATATTCCCCAAAGCAAAAGGGTATCAGGGAATTTTGCACAGAATCCTGCGTTATTCCCTCAAGGTGAACTTACGGAAGAGGGTTACTTCAAAGAAAGGAAGAATGCTGTGGGATAATAAAGGGAAAAAAAAAAGAAAGAAAAAAGAAATCGGATGATAAAAAGAGTGAAATAAGAGCTAAAAAGTGTTAAAAGACGTAGAAGACTAAAGAAGTTAGCGAGGCTTGGGAGTTGGTGAAACCGCGGGTTTCATCGGATTGTATCGGCGCACCGTCAGACGTGTCGCTCAGGTAGCAGTAGGAAATTACATTCTTCCAAGACTTTATCTATTTCACTGCTGTTTTTTCTCCCTTTCTTTCCTTTTTCAATGTGATTGTAATGTTTTTGTTCAACTAATGCTTTTGTACACAATCATTTGAATGAGAAAATTTTTTACGCTGATAAAAAGTACTGACCCTTTGAATTATTTAAGAACAAGTCTTGGTTTGTTAAGAACAATTACAGTTTAAAATTTTCATGATAAAAACCTCTTGGAAATAATAAAAAAAAAACAGTCTTCAAAATAATAGTAGTTCAAAAAAATGTATTTGATGCGCCGTAAGAGATAAAAAATTTGAGAAAAGCTTTTTTAGAATTCTAAGTTTAAATAAAGTTTTTTTTTTTTCACGTACTCGTCTGTACAGCCTCAAAGTTAGCAGATTCTCGGAAAAATTTTTTTGCAGCTTTCGGAGTCACAATTAACGAGCTTTGTACTCAGAGAGTTTCTCTTTCTCGTTGCAAGCGTAGAATTTGAGTAAAGAACAAACAAAACATGTGACGAGACGGACGTGGTCCGATTTTGCATTTTTGTTTGTTTGACATATAGTCCAAACTGGTTCAAATAGATCTGAAAAAAAGGTTTTTCGCAGACTGTGTACCAAGCTTTAAAAGAGCAAACTTATACTGTAATAAACCATAAAATTTGACCGAAACCATAAAAGTTTTGACATAAAATAGAAAACCTTTTGGTTTCTTTTCTTTAAAAATTGTTGTGTCACCCAATTGTCGAATAAATTTTCGATGTCCATTCTTATAGATGTATCGGTCTATAGATAAGTTTCGAATTTTTTGGCAGAGAATAGCGGACAATGTTTCTGCATGAAATATTAAGGTAATGTGCCAAGAAAATATCGAACTTCCTTCATACTACCAGGCACTTCAATTTTCTTATAGTGGTTACACTTTCATGTTTCGTAAAATAGTTCCATTATCTGAATTTTGTTCATATTTCAAAGTGAATTCTTCTTCTTTTTTTTTCAATTCCTTCTTTTATCTAAAAGGTCGAAAGAAAAAAATTCCTTCGTAATTGAAACTTTTACAGACCGAAGTTTATCTCTGGTGCTCGACTAAGGGACCATTTTACGCGTTTCAATAAAAGATGACTCCTGCAATATCTTTCAATTTTATTCAATTGCTCTTACAAGAAATCCATTGAATTCATTTACTCAATCCAACGAACTTTAAACATTTTCAAACTCAAAAAGATAATTTTTCATCGTTTAAACTTAAAAACAAGCGATCAATCAAAGCGTCAGCGCAGTTACTTTCAAACTCGGTCATTGTGAGGCGATTAAATTTTCTTCCGCGGCATTTGCTTACGTACACAATTAAATTCAACCCGGCCGAAAATAATCCGTCTTTGGTCCGCGAAATAAACGGACCGCACTTTCCCCCTCCCCGCGATATGACTCCTCGTTTCGCGGTGGCAGGGTAAATCCGCCTCCGGGCAAACATCCCGCATTTCCCCACGAGACGCCTTCACCCGAATGCTGCAAACACGTACGGCCTAACAAAGTCTTTTTTTCAGGGGATAGAAAAAAAATACCGATCAAAGTCCCGCCGAATTTCCTCTTTCTGACGTTTTTTTTTATTCGGACGAGTGCTTTTCTCGAGGACCCGTAAAAGATTAATCAATCATATTTTGAGAAAATTACGGTATTTTTAGAAAAAGAAAGGTAAATAAACTTCCTCGAGCACATTATCTACTTAGGAAGCCCTTTTTTCCCCTCTCCTCCCCAAACACTCGGTATTGTTTTCTCACCCGCGCCAAGGGAGAGAAAGAAGCGTCGGAGTGGCAAGGGTACACTCGTCCATCGGTGTTTTTCGAAGCAATAGCCAACACGCAAACCGCCTTGGAATAAACTCGAGGCCAAAGTTCACCATTCGGGGGCGTTTACGGTCCCCCGGGCTGTTTTCCGAGTCTCAATCCAGTGGTCTGAGAGTTTCTCGCTACATATACATGCACACATAAAGTAAAAGTAAATTCGTCTGTTTGACCTTTCTTCGATTAAATTAGTCGGATGTTACGAATTTTTTTTAATTTTTTAAATAAAAATTAAGTTGCTTGGCCAGCTGTTACTAATGAATTTTAATTTTTTAATTTAGTAGTACATAAAAATGAGAAGTTGTTCATAAAATATTGTTAACTACACTGCAAACCCAAGTGTTTTAAAAAGTTCGATACAGGTATAGTTGACGTGTAAATTTTGTCATGATTTTAAAACACTTGGTTTTGCAGTATATTAACATTATTACCAATGGCGAGTGTTACCTGTTGAAGATCGTTCCTCAAACGTTTTGAAATTAAAAAAAAAAAAAAAAAAAAAAAAAAAAAATGGATTTTTTTATTTTTCTCGGTGGTGTATCTTAAGATGAAAATATTATCGAACTAGGTTGAAACAATCGAATTTTGAACAAAAAAAACTCGATTCTCAGTGTCCAACAACTTTCAAATATACCCGTACAAAGAATCTAAAATGCATATAATTTCACGGACCGAAACTTTCGCATCGCTTCAACCACGTTATTCGAGTAAAAGCAATTTGCCGATGGTCGGGTTCCATACGGTAATTACTACTTTATAAACGAGCTCGTCCTCCCGATCGCGTCAAAACGATTGCAAAGTGTTATTAGTTTTGATGCCGCGGTCCCGCGTTTGCTGCACGCCTTTTCAAATTAACGCCACGCGCGCTTTTTCGGGATTCCATTAATAACCGTTATACCCGGGCTTTTGTGTGGTAAGACCGATGATCGAGTTTCAAAATCTTTTTTTCTCTCGCGTTCCGACAAATTGATAATTTTATTGCGAGCTGTTGAGTACTCGGTTGCAAGCCATCAAAATTGGAGTTGATGTAAAATTTATGTTTTCAAATTAATTGAATCTTCAAATTGATTTAGAGCTGGAAAAGATTATTTTTCACAGAATTTCTCAAGTGAAAACGCCGAACGGTTAATGCTCAACCGTTGACCGCGGTAACAAATGATCGTTCTGAGATTAAAAAATGAATAGCCAGAAGTAGCGCGTTAATTGTTGCGAAAAAAAAGGTAAACCCCGAGCTCTTACTCGTTCCGAAATCAAGGCAAAATCAGCGGAGCGCGAGCACAAACGATTCATAAAGTACACAGCGGCAATCACGTTCATTGTTTGATCATGTTGTTGACTTCGTTATACTTTTCCTTTCTTTCTTTTTTTTTCTTCTCCTCGTTCTCCCTTTCATCCTTTGTGTTTTCGTGTGCGCGAGTTCCGGGAGGAAAAATCGCGCAGCCGGAGAGGAGGGAAGTTTGATAATTATTCCTAAAGCGAGCCAATTGAGTCCAATCTACTTCATTGTAGATCCAAAGGCGAAGAAGAAGAGAGGCTAATATTTGCATAAACTACTCCTCTGGAGAAGAAAGCCTTTCCTTTTTTTTTTTTTTTCTTTCTTCGGCTTGATCAACCGCGTCTTTCTCATTTCTTTCATGTTGGCAAGCGGAAAATTTGAAAATAGTGATTGTGATATTTTTGTCTTGAAGAATTGTTTTGGATTTAAATTTATGAATCGAAAGATTTCGATAGCATTTTAGAAAATCAGATGTTAGTTGGCGACTGGCACAGCCAATTGAGTATAAATCCTAGGGTCGAGAGTTCAAATTCTAAAAATGCACTGTTTAAAAAACTCATTTAGAATTTTCTGTATTATTATCATTTTACTCTTTCAAAGCGTCATTATTAGGTAAAAAGTCATCAATATTTTATCAATCGTTAATTTAGCAATGGTCTTTCCGTTTTGAGGTACTATTCTTACTCAAAACTCTTTCGCTTAATCTTTACTTTTTCCAATCAATTCCCAATTTAAATGATTTTAATTTTCTTAGTAATTTTTTTAATTCAAGAATTCACCAACTTTGTTCAAATTTGTTCTGTGACATTCTTTTATCTAGCGCAGTGCAGCTCAATATTTTTTCTCTACTTAAACTGTGTGTTAAAAAACTCGTCTAATATCTAACTTGACATCCCGGTACGATTCACTTCTTTAAAAATCAAATTGAAAGTCGATGGATTTGAAAAAAAAGTCTCTCAAAATGATCTTCACCCCCTCATTGAACAGGTTATTTGACAGTCGATGCTTTAATTCCCGTTTTCATTTGACTCTCGGCCCCGAGAATCCCCTTTAAATCCTTCACCTCCTTTTGGCATTTAATTTCGTCTCTCATTTTTCGTCCTCTCAACCCACCTTTGTTTTTTGCTCTTCCCTCTTATTCTCTTTTCCTTGAGCTCGCTACGCTCGGAGGCCAGCGCCCGTTTCTCTCCTCCATTCTTACCAGGCAAAGGCTTTTCTCACGTGTAGCTAGCTCGAAACAGAGGTTAAATATTTACCCTGGACAAACTCAAAACTCCCTGTCTCCCGGCAGTTGGTAGTTGTGTCAGTCGGGCCAACCTTGCCAGGGCGAGACGTCGATTAACGAGTCTGAGAAAACTAACTCCGCTGCCCGTATGAGACGAAAATTTTTGGTTTGTTTTGAGAGCACTGCAAATATAGTGCTTATTATGGGGCCTTTTACCAACTCTTCCGTCGTAAATTGTCGAGGCTTACCATTCCGAAACAATAGTTGAGCTCAAAAATCTCAAAATTATTCCATGATCCCACTTGAAAGAATTTTGAATAAGTATCTATTATTCTAACCTTGATCATAATCTGCACGTTCGCGTACAAACGTTCGTTCGTGTTTATTGGTCGGAAACAGAAACGCGACACTGATTCCCCACACTCGCATTACCATAAATCTCTTAAGCGCACCGGCATCGAACGCACTCGAGTTATAGAGTGGAAGTTTGAATAATTCAAAACCAATTTATGACATTTAAACGAGCTAAACGCGCGTTGTGCTAGCTGTGTATACACTTCGTTTCCTTTACCCTTCCCTTTGACATCTTTGTCTAAATCAACCAAGTTCGGCGCTTTTAATCTCTTTTAATTAATGACCCGCGCGTGGTTGCCTCGTGCATCGAGCCAGAGCAAATATTTAGGATGCTGGGATCTCGGAGTATGTGGTATCAGCTTGCAATATCCTCGATACCGAACTATCGAGAAGCTGCACACGATGCGGCTCCGGGAAGCCGAATTTGTATGCTAATTTTCTTGGATGAAACTTGGAGATTATCGGTGCGTCGCCAGATACAAGTTTTTTTAGGTTAGTTTTACCGGTTCTTAGAGCTGTATGAACTTTGTTTGGATTGTGGATTACATAGAACGTTGTTTGTAACTTTGTTTTTAGCTCGTGAGCGGTATTGCAATTTCCAAATTTCAAAACTCGGTTTGTTATTGAGTTGGATGGGCATGAATAGTCAAGCTAAAGTTTGGCTTCAATTTAACTAGCGTTACATGTATAGTTAGTTGTCTATTGAATTTTGGCCATAACTCTCATTAAATTATCATTTCTCATTGACAAAGTAGTTAACAATAATTTAAAACTGATATCCGTTTTTTATATTTTTCTCTTGAAAATTTATTGAGCAAAAATAAAAAGCTTTTAAACATCAACGGTGATTGCGTTTCAAATGTTTCACTCTAAAATTTCTCGACAAAATAACCGCGAGAATTTGTTAAACTTGTTAAAAACCAGTTCCCTCTCTCATGCAAAGCAGCATCACAATAAACGTCCGACTTTAAAAGCCCCGGTCAAACTTTCGCATTAACGAGCTTTGAACTTTGAACCGAGACTGCAAGCTCACCGTGATAATGCGGCTCAAACGGTTAAAGCGCGTTAAAACGTCAAGATGTTGGACGGTGCCAGAGCAGCCCATCGAGGCTTTTTAATAAAATAATAACCGCCGAGAGACGATTGCGCTAAGCGATATTTACTGCAGGCTTTTGGAAGAACTCGTAGCCGAGGCCTTAACGAGCGTTAATTAATCGGTAAAAGTGAGCTTGTGGAGCCACGTAACGAGAAAATTAAAGAGATTAAACGTTTCGCTAAAGGGATTCGTTCTCTTTGTATGGGAATGGAATTTTCGTCACGCGTGTATGTATTAGGTTTTAGTCGATTAGTTTTGGATTTTTCTTTGAACGTTCAAGATTCATTCTGTTTATTTAGCACGGCTCTTCATACGAAAGCTAATCCTTTTATGTGTAGGATGCTTGAAACTCCAGGACAACTCGTTCATCTTGCTTATAAAATAAAATTACAAAGAAGCAAACACAGCGTACTTGTGATTTATGACAATGGAAGAAGAAAAAAAAAAAGCTAGAGACTCTCGTACGCGTCACTGAATCGCAATAAACGCAGTTTCATCTCGCGACGAGAGTCCACTTGGCCCGATTTCGCACTTTAATATTTCACATAAAATCCCGAAATGGGACGACGCGGCGCCTCCGTTCTTCCGGAAAAATCCCGGAAGTGACAATGCCCACGGTCCTCGAAGCTGGCTTTTTTATTTCGTCGAAAACCGTCGACGGTAGTTTTGGAAAGGGTTCGCCAGGAATTCAAAGGCATTTGTTGCGTGGTCCAAGGGAAGAGCGACTGATTTATACGGTCCCTGGTAATCCACGCGTGATACATCGCACCCTACGGGCGGTGCAGGGATTTTAGTACTTTTCTCCCTGCACTTTCGGAGCGCTGCGCTTACTGGAGAGATTTGCTGGACCCATGAGGAAGCTATGGTAAATTACTTTTGGATTATGTTTTTGGCGATTTAATTGAGCGATTCACCCAGAACCGTTGCATAAATTAAGGGATGAAAATTTGCCAGTTTTAATCGGGGTCAACGAATTGATAATTTTCGTTTTGGGTTTAAAAAATTTTTCTTGTTATAAGTAATTTATGAGTTTTTTTAGAGAAGTTGTTCACATAATTTTTTTTATCTTTATGTTTCAGGTGAGTCCCAGTTTATTACATAAATTTTAGCTTCTCCAGTAGGGTAAGTACGAAATGGCAGTTGTTTAGAACTTGTATCTTTAACAAAAAGTTTTTGGTCGTTGCCAGTTGTGCCAAAGAAAAAAATTAAATTTTACCACATAATAAAGACTAGATATATCTTGAATAAAATATCTAAATCTTCTTTATACTTCAGCTGATAAATTGCACGAATACTATAAACAATTATTTTTCACACTCACTTAGTACAGACTTTTATCGATAAAGTTTCACTCTGGAGTTGTAGAAAATATAATGGGAAAAAGTATGCGAATATGTGCTCGAGCGAGCTTTTTCGTTTCTCTTTCCCAAAGCGTTTTTCCGCATATGGCGTACGATTCAGTATTACGATTGAATGGACTGAGCGATTTTCACTTACGCTTCTCGCACCCGCACCTCATATGAGTCCGCGAAAAAGAATGTCTTTTTCTTTGCACAATCTTTTTCCGAGGTAAAAGTCGCTGTTCAATGATTTTTCAAAGGACTGAAGAATTCATTGAAACTCTTATTTGTGTTCTTCGTTATTTCATATAAAATTTTTATTTTTAAACACTCAAATTTCACGAATTTTTCAAAACATCTAACTCTCTTAAAAATTTCTTTCACACAACTTGCCCGTACTACAGTCGTTAACAAAAACCCACAAAAGGCACAAAGTCAAATCTCTTTAGCATGAAAAAGTACGTTTAGCGTCAAAAAGAAAAATTTTTTTTATTCGTTGGGAAAAAAGCACGTGCGTAATTGCGCGTCTTTATTAATTGCAAGCATTTTCTGACCTCTCTCTCTCTCTCTCTCGCTTTTTGGGCTTCGTGGCTTTTTGAAACGAGTGCTTTCCACGTGACTGCTTAAATGACCCGCGGAGCTTGCACGTGACTTTTTTTTGATACACCCAAGTTTTGCGCTTTGAGGCCTCCTTTCAAAGAAAATAGCAAAGAAAACATGGATGATGAAACGAAGAAATTCGTTAAGGACCACTGCTGGTTGCACCGCTGAGCTGGCAGGCACAGTTTTGAATAAACCGTTTGATTTTTACGCTTAGAGTTTTTTTTTATGATAATCAGGTTTTTATCAATTTTTGTCAATTATCAAAGCTTTTGAAGATTTCTCAAATTACCCCGTGTGTACTTTTATTCCAAGCTTCTTGGTTGGTTGAGTATTATTAATTTTAAGACAATCAAGTATAATATTTAGTTAAATTTTTTTTTTTACTTTTTTTACATTACTGAAATTCGGGACTTTTTTTTTCATAGATGCTGAATGCGCTAATGTAGAAAGGAGTTGTTAGCAAGTTAACCTGAATTTGGAAGGTCGTAGACCCAGAATCTTAATTATGAATAATCTTGGCGTGTTTTTAGGTGCCGGTGGTGCGTAGCGACAAAGTGTCGGTATGAGTTACCCTACATAATGTCGCTCGGAACAGTGTCATTCATGAGATTTAAATCGGTCTAAGCGGTCCATTTCGCGGTCCATGAATTATTCACGCGTCTTGGTGTGTCGCGCAAGTCGTCGCAAAGTCTTTTACTCAATTCGTCTTTGAGGCTTCGAAATCTCATCTGCATTTTACTCGAGATATTTGAAAATTTTCTTAAACTGTGTGAGAAGTTTGCGCTAGCTTCTTACCTCCAAAAGAAAGTTTATTGATGTTCAAAAAATTGAAGCTTGCATCTCAAGAGTGGTTACATTTTCAATCTGCTTATCATTGAGTTAAGAAAAAATTTAAGCAAAGTAAGGTAACAATTTTTTTTTTTTTTTTTTTTTTTTTTATACTTAACTTGGAAAAATAATTGAAAAATTTTAAATTTCCTTCAGAACGAAAACTCTTTTTTAAAATCACAACCTTTAAAAATAATTAGTCAAAGCAGGAAAGTAGGAGAAAAATTTAACTTGAAAATTTTTCGTTTTTCAATTAGCTCCTCGAGAAAAGTTTGTTCTTCAAATTTCAAATATCTTTTCATATAAAAAACATTTCACGTTGTAACTTTTCAAAAACTCTGCGAAAAAAAAAAAAAATATGAATTTGTAACTGAACAGTTAAATAAGTTAATCGCGTTTCATATTTTGAAAAAACTTTTTCATGTAACCAAAAAGGTTAATTTTAACTCAAGCGGTTTTCCAAAACCCCAGCTTTGGCTTTTTATCCCATGCTCCCGAAGACAAAGTTCTGATCGATCCCTTTCATCTAATATTTCGCAATCCAAGTCGATTTAGCGTGAGCCGCTAATTTATTTAGACCAAACGCCGTTGTATCCCGGTGCAAAGCCTCGGTGGGCCTCCCACAGCTGCAGATAAGAGACTCTGATGCCTGAGGAAAGACGAATGGATCCTCGCGGTTGGCTTTAACGAGTACGTTCCTCAATCTATTCTCGGTGAAGGACGCGAAGGGAAAAAAAAAATATCCTCTGCTCGACTAGTTTTCCCCAAGGGCGATTACCGGGGGATGAAGGTGAAGCACTGTTTACTTTGAAAATAAAACATGAAAATTCAATTGATTTCACTCTCAAAATTAAACTGACTTTTAATTTTGAAAATAACCGAGTTTATTCTAGGGTCTTTTTTTAGCTATAAATCATTCGTTTAACAATCGGAGGGAGTGAAAGCTCTTTTTTAACTACGAAAACGATTCAATGGAGTGACTGTAATTTTTCATTCTTATCTTAAAGTGATCTTTCACGCTCAATTCGAAAATAGAGTCATTAATTTAAATGAAATCGTAAGGTTTTCGCTTGTATACTAAGAATTTTCTACCGAATTTATTTCTTAAATTCTGATATAAAATGATAGTCGGTACATAATAGTAGTAAATAAAAAAAAATAAATCTAAAACTTAATTATCGTTTTCCTGCAGTTCAATAAAAAGCTCTAAGCAACTACTTGTGGTTTAACGATGAGTCTCGTTGAAGAGTAGCAAGGAAAAAAAAATCGATGATAAAACTCTTCCTCAAAAGGTTTATTTTTTTCCCCTTTTCCTTCCAAACTTTAAAAGTAGCCCTGGTAATTAGCTGAGCGAGGACAGTACTTCCACATCGGTCTTTTACTAGCTGTTGAGGTTCAACGCCTCGGGCTCGGAAAAGTCGAAGTGAAAAGCTACCACTCTCAATTTTAATTGCAGAGACTTTGGTTTTAGCTGCAGAAATTGAGTTTGGCCCAATATAAAGTACCGATCGATTTTTTTTTTTTTTTTTATTCTTTTCATTTTTGTGCTTCAAACGTAGAGAAATTAATTAACTTTTACCCCTGATCGTTGCTTCATTTGTACAGCTTGTGTTTATTTTTATTGAGTCTGATGGATTTAAATAAAATGTATTGCTAAAGGGATGGTGAGGTAAACATTAATAAAATTCTCGCAACGCTTCGCTAACCAAAAAAATAAAGATCCGTTTAATTAATTCCAGTCCTGAAACCATACTAAGAGAAAAAAAAAAAATTACAAATAATATTTTAAATAGCTATCAATGTTCCATTTCATAATTTCCATATCTTTGAAAAAGAATTGCATCAAGTTTATATAAAATATTTTATTAAACAAAAAAAAATTTAAGCTCCACCCGGCTTTTCGTACTTGAATTAAATTAAAATAGCTACTAAAAATTTTTGCAGTCATTATTGTCTCTGTCTTCTATGTTTTACGGTTAAAAAACATATGCAGATTAAATCTCTAGCGCATAACAATTTTTTTTATTCTCTGCAAGAACTCGGTTACAAATGTTTTTGGTTGCTGTTAATATAACGTGCAAAGCTGTGAATGTCTCATTTTTTTCGTGGTTTTAATGTTTGCGTGGTTTGTAGAAATGAATTTTTCTCTCGTAGAAAAAAATTTTCTATTTTCATTTGAGTCTGCTATACAACAACAACAAAATAATGTTACTCTCAAGTATCAAAAAGCTGAGATTATTGTACTCCATAAGAAAAAAATTCTAAATCACTCATATTTACAAAAATCAATTTATAAATTGAGAATCGTTCTTTAATAATTTGAAGGAAAGATAATTCTGATGAGTTTATAGAAGAGTCATTAAACTCAGGATCCTTGAAAATTGATTTTAGGTTAATTACTTGGATTATGAATTCAAAGTTCCTTTGGCTGACCCACTCATTGAACATAAATACCAACTTTGATTTGAATAAATTCTTTAAAAAGTTTGAAAACTTACTGTCGATTTAATTCATATGGAGATAAGTTTATAATTGCCCAAATAACATCTTGGCAATGCAAATAAAATTTCTACTTTAATAACAAACAAAAACTAATTCAGGTACAAAATATTCTAATTTAAAATTTATTCTGACCTAGAAACTACCTCACCATGATTATACTTCCAGAAAATTGGTTAGTTTAGAATGTTTCATTCCAAATACAAACATAATAAAAGTTGAAAGCACTAGTTTGAATAAAAAAAGAAGAAGGATATTAAGGGTGGTTCATCAGTACACTCTCGAATCGTCGAAACTAATTAAGCCACTGCACCCGGTTCACTCATTCAGAATTTGATTGCGCAGAGTCTAATCGACAGAGGCATCGTCTTTCGGTACAATACCCAGCTCGCGGTAATTATTCTAACGCTGCTGCGGTGTGGCCAGGAAAATTCAGGATTGAATTTGCGAGGTGAAATATTCCTCCTTATTATCCTCTTTCGCCTACGTCCCTTCAACCGGATTTTTTTTATCAATAGTTTCGGGCGAATTTGCAGACGGTTTTGACTTGACTGCAGGCATTATGATTGAAGAGATGGGGCGAAATAGTATGAATAGTATACTGCTACGAGGTAGTTGAATGAGTTTTCGCTCGAGACTTCCGAATTGTTTACGCGCGCGCGTATCATATAAAGTTTGAAACTCATTCAAAAATACCGAAAATTTTTTCAATTTCATTAACTTTGACTGACTGTTTGTTCAATTCATTCTTGTTCGCAAAATAAATTCTCTCATGTATTTAATGAAGAACTTTACTTAAATTTTATCCAGTTAATAATAAGTCAATATGAGAACCGAGTGAACCGTGACGATACGCAAAAACGTCGGTGGTCTCTTTGAATCGCCCCCTGGCAAAAACTATGCCACGCATATGGTAAATCACGACCGGAGGATCCTGCAACAACGCCCCGCAATAATCGCTGGTCTTGCGTAATTTCAGGTTGGCGTCCCTGCCCGACCGCTAAGAATACTCCCTTATCGAAGAGATGGGCGATTCAGATAAGCCTGTTGGATGCGCGGGGTATATACTTTGATTCGTAAATAAAATCCGTAATTTACCGGGTTTTCCTTCTTTCCTTTTATCTAATGATCTACGATCGTCCTTGGGTAGCGCGACGTTAAAAGTTCGAAGCGTGGAAGAAAAGTGGCCGGAAAATCCGAGTTCAATCGGAGGATGCACTAAAACTTAAAATAATATATCACCGGGTAAAACTGATGTCGAGTGAAAAATAAAGGGCAAAATCCATCCATTTCGCATCAAAAATAAATCTGCAAAAGGGAACAAAGCGTTAACTTGACGTACGACCGCGAGAGAGAGAGAGCTTTTATACCCAACTTGTATTGATTTCCCGATGAAGTTTTTACCGAGGTTTTTACAGCCGTGGTTTTACAACCTGACCAATCTCGGGAAAAATTATTTTGAAACACAAGTTTGTATCGATTATTGACTCAAACAAATGTTTTTTTTTTTTTAATTAGCCCCGGGGCTCCTTAAATAGTCATTTACAGTTGTATAAATAATTCATACGTCCAATATACACGATTAAATATAAAAAAGTTACTCGATGGATTATCGACAACATCGGGAGGTAGGATCTCAGCAGCGTTCACGTTTGACAGCGGCTGCAAGCCATTAAATACATCATTCCAGTTTGCCGATTCTCGATAACGCGCCGTATATATAACACTACTTTCGTATTATGCGCCACCATGGAAGAAGTAAAAAGAGGTAATAGTGAGGATAAAAAGGGAGCAAAAGAAAGCGGCTAGGGAGGGAAAAAAAAATCCCCGGCCGGCTTTGTATAATGCACTTAACAGGTTTTTAACTCGGGTAAAACATCGTTTCAGATAAAATGGTTATGACACTACGCCAAGTAGCTGCCATGGAATTTGTAACGTTTTTAATGCACCGGATTTACGCGATAAGTTTTCCGCCGCAAATATTTTAATTTTTTTGTCGGAAAAGTGTCGTCTACTCTCAACGAAAACCTTTTACTACGGAGATAGACGCGTATTTTCATTTGATGGAATCGCTTTTAAAACGACCACGAATAAAGTGTTTTAAAATCGTGGACCAGTCCGGCCTTATCTTCGGCCCCCGAAAACCGTTCGACGCGCGGTGCAATCTCGGATCGATGCAAATTTTCAGCTCGAAGCGACGCGGGTTATTATATGCACCGTTACCAAATGCGCCGCGGCGGTGGCCAGCGGGGAACCCTTGCGATTCCGCTCGATATCTCGTTAGGATTTCTGGACGCGGAGGGGAGGATCGTTAGTGCGTATAAGCTGGAGGCACTGTGTACTCTTGGTCTTGTTTTGACTTTATATTACTTTTGTATTGTAGCTAATTGGTAGTTCATCGAATTTTTTCAAAGTTATTAATAAATCGAATTTTTAATTATTAGTTTTGATTAGGTTTTTACTTATGGATAGAGATTAAAAATTTTTTAAGTAAAAAATGTAGGCAATTTGTAGAAAATTTTTACTCTTACTACAGTTTTGGACTTATGACCTTGTACTTTTTTCGTTTTTTCTCATATTTTTATAAAAAACAGGTTTAAACCTGGTTCTGATAAATTTAACCACGTACAGTTTATATTTCAAAAGGTACACTTTACGGTCGTGAAAATTTTATTAGGTCTCAATTTTATTAGGATCAAACTCATTAAAATCGGATCCAAAATTTTGTACAGTCTTTTATTCATTTCTCTTCAGTTTTCAATTGATCATTTTTTTTTTTACAGAAATATTAAATCGTCTATTTTAAATGTAGTTGCAAAAATAATAGACAACGGAATAGTATATTTTCTCGAACTGAATTAACAACGGTTGTTTACATGGAAAACAAATTTATTTCAATTAAAGTTAAACACAGTTAACAATTCCTAGAGCTGCATCATACCCGTATTTACGTGATTATGTACGAATACGTGACGCATGGAATTAGCAAACAAAAATTTTTCATTCGTTATGAATCTTTGTACAGAGAGCTCGCATCAAGAGGAAAAGGTCATGCGTCCATTCAAACTCATGATAAAAAAATAAAGGGGCTTTTTCAAATCTCCAGCGAGTTTCGGCAAAGAAGGGGCCGGTTTACAAGATGCTTGTTAGAGGGAATGTTTTCAAGGCTAATGCCTGCGTGTATTTTTTTGATAAAGGCAGCAGTGAAAGAGAACCTTTACGAAAGCTCGCTTTACTTATATTTTTCGCTTGTTAGTTTTTTTTTTTTGTGGGGTATGTTTGGGTACTTTATTCATAATTGATAGAAAAGCAGTAGTTTTATCGTTCTATATTCAAAATCATACGAGTTTCTAAGATTATTCAACATTTAAAAGTGAAAATGATAAATTTTTTTCCGTTGTGCCGGGGGAAAAAGAAGTACCTTATTCAAACAGTAAGATCAAGAAGGCATTATTAATATCTTTCTTTTCACGCGCACTCTAATGGGGCACTCTCGGTATAATCATCTCAATTCGCTGACTCGCAGCAAAGTAGCTGCTGCTGCTGCTCCTCAATAAAGTAAATTACGTCCGGATAAGTAAGCCTAACCCCGTGAGAGCAGCTAGAATTCAAATGAACGATGAATCATAGCTTTGAAACGTCGCGCTAATCGCTATAAAAGACTCGACTCTGCGAATTTCTTGATCAAGCTCGTCGCGTTCGTTTTAAAAGCTTTTTCAAATTCTAATGTCAAGTAAAAATCTGAGGTTTTTTTTTTCAGAGCGAACAATGGCATTATGAGATATGAATATAAAGTGCACGGAGGATTGTATAAGGAGAATGAGAAATGTAGGTCAAGAGTTTTTCTTTAAAACTTAAAAACGTGAGACACGCGCAGAACTGAAGTTTCGGTGAATGTGTTTACTTAGGCATTTACCGAAGGGCACTTTGGATCTTTTGGTTCGTTGATATGTTTAATGTACAGCAAACGTTCCCAGCGTGCGTATATTTATCGAGCCAAGTGTTTCTTACAAAACTTCTGTTTGGTCGAGAGAAAGTGACGGGATAAGATTTTTCCCAGTACCATTACATATTTGCATTATTGTATAAAACGAGTTTTTTGTAGAATTCAATTTGATAAAAAAAAAAATTCTTCTAAAATTTGTCTTTACTGTTAGAAAAAAATAAATTCTTAATTTATTGAAATTCAGGAATGCGTCAGGCAGATATTTTTTGTCCAGTTACAATTAGAAGAGGCTCGTTTCGTTACGTTTTTCGGAATCAAATCAGGGGATGCGAGTATCCGTCCGTATCAAATGTCGTTAGCGGCCTTTTCGACGAGACGTATGCACTTTGCCAAATCGAGTTTGTTCGGTCGTCGTTTTCGACCTACGTTGCGTGAGTCCTGCGCTATTTCAATTCAATCTTTCGTTTCCAATCCGTCATCGGTACTCTTTTTTACATTTTTGAATTAATTCTTTCGCGGAGGTTAAAAATTTGTAGTTTAGCTTTTTTTTTTTTTTTTTTTTTTAAATAATAAATAAGTCAATAAATAAGATCCTACCGAATGTTCAATCAGTCGACTTCCATGTATAGAGAAAATACAAATTTCATTTCAATTACGAGTGTTTATTAATGTAACCAGATGTAAAAATTTTCTCTAATTTTTTTTCAAAGGTAAATGTCGTCAATGAGAAAGTAAATTTTTTGTAAAAGGAATTCTCGATTCTCAAAGGCGGGGAGGAAAAAATAATACGGTTGGCGCGGGAGCGGAAAGAGTGCATGATCCTTCACACTTTCATCCCCTTACATAAAATAAGCTCGCAAAGTCATATAGCGCGTCACGACGGAATACAATATAAAAAGACGGTGGGGGAGGAGGGGGCTAAAGTGACTACTGCGTTGCCGTAAAAAGGAAGTACACACGCCCGTCCCCGCACCTCACTCCCGCACAAGGACATTGCAGGCACGTGAGCTGGAATATTGCAAAGGCGAAAAAAAAAAGAAAGAAATAAGAAGAAGGAAGACCCTGGGAGCTTTATATGAGAAATAGATAGCAGCGCGCCTTATTGAAAGAGTTGCTGTCCGTGTCATTACTTTACAAGGCGCGGGTTTTAAAGTAAATTACTTTTTCCGGTAAAAAAGTTTCGAAATTTTTAACTAGAAAATTTTCACCCCGGGAAAGCCTTTACACCACCCCTCTTTTTTGTCAATTCAGCAACGGCAGCCGTAAAAAAAAATCAGCCCACTCACCTGAGGGGAAATTTCGTACGAAGCTCGGGGTGTAGTTTTACGTGTGGTGGAAGATGGTTAGCACTAAAGATTCGTTTTTATGAAAAAAACGTCTGCTCCCGATGATTTCTCATAGCCAAAGATCGAACTGCTGTAAAAGTAAAATTGATTTGACTTGGGAAGCTTTATTTAGGATAAGCCCGAAAGGTTGAAAGAAAGGAGTATTTTTGAGCGTAAAATTCTGGGCCATTATTCTCGGGGTTTGTCGGTCGGTCGGACAAGTCACTTTACACGAGGATCGTGTTTTATTAGAAGCGCCGCATCAGCTCACGCGAGAGACACCCCGGCAATAACTGGCCGACAGCTCGTTACTAAACCAACGTGCCTTGATAAACCCGTACCCCGTGACCAGCTGTTAAAATTCTTTTTCTCAAAAAGCTTTGACAATTTTTCTGATATCGAACTTTTTTCTTTTTTGTCTTTCGGGAAATTGATAACCGAGGTGGATACGATTTTGATCTAATCTTACGAGTCAATAAGGAAAAGTGGCAGAAGGAAGTCTGATCTAAATTTGATAAGACTCGAAATACTCGATGCTCTTTCGATACGCCAGCTGCTGGCGATACGATACCCAAAAGAAAAGTCTCATGTTGGCCGAGTCATTTTCTGAAGATCTAAGCAAAAGATTCATGCAAAAAATTTTATACAAAAAAAAGTATTTTCTATAGATAAAATTTAAAAAATATGATACTCTATGTTTTTGGCAAAACCATACACAAGCAAAAAAGTGGTGTTGCAAAAACTGGAAATCCATTAGTGTCTTTTACAACCTTTAATTTTTCAAAAAATTTTAGTGGATTTTTTTTCCTATCAAGCCAGGTGGCTCTTTTTTTAATTTATTAATTTGATGTGCATTAAATAGAAAAGGTAAAATCTTGGGCTCAAATATCTTCATTGTATTAGTATAGTACTAGTCTTTTCAAAAACAATTTTAAATGCACTTGTGAAAACATCAAACCTCCATCGGTATGATCTGTAACTGCAGACATGAAAATTGATTGATGTATAAAAAATTCAACACGTTTCATTCCAATCCAAACCAGTTAAATCTCGGTAAAATCGATAAAAGCATTAAAATCCAACGTGTGCTTTAATTACACCCTCATCGGCAGCCAAGTTTACTCATAAATTATGAAAGCCCCCGGCTCAACAAAGTTCTTCGCATTATCGAGAAAAAGACAGCCTCCACCTTTTTCCAATCCGGAATGAATTTCCCCCACTTATGCCAAATGAACATTTTTTCCACCCCGCGAAATAGAATGGAATCAGGCGTCAGTGGTTTAAACCCCTCGAAAAAAGAGACCGGAGAATTGGGCCAAATTTCGTGGCCAGTTTCCGAACGTTCCGTCGAATTATCTTCCTCTTTTATTTCTCTTTCTCGGCATACCCGCGCCCTGCTGAAAGCTCAATCCAGTCATGCGCGCTTTTTACGATCCCACTCGCGGTGATGTCGAGGCGTGAAATCCACGACGCGTGGGCTTTGGGAAAAATTTTCTGTAATTTACTTTATTGCGCTTCGGAATTGGCTTCTTACAGCCAAGGGCGAGCGTGTTAGACTGTGAAAAGTGAAAATCGACAATTTGACGTAATTTTTCGTCGGGAGCCGATGTTTACAGTGACCCTCTTTTTTTTACTTAGCTAATAGATTTGAAAAAGCTTCTATGTTGTGGAAAAAAAATCTGGAATGATTTTTCGGCTAAGGGAGTCGAAAAATAATATTAATCAGTTCGACTGAACTATAGTTTATAATTATGCTTTCAGAACTATGTACAGGTCTATAAGAGGATTATAGTTTATTCTTTTCTTTTTTTTTTTGCACAAACTCCGGATGTTTGAATTCCAGGTCATCGGTGCTTTATCGGTAATCCTATTAGATCTTCCGATGAAATCGGAACAAATCCACTCGGGTAAATCTCAGTAATCAAAAATTCGTTTTTCAATATTGCATGAAAATTCCAAAACCTCACGCGCTGCATTTGTCTTTCAAAAGTGCAAACGAGACGGCATCAGAGAAATTTTGAAACGACAAACTGTTAAAATCGTATTACGGCATTTCGCGGTGGTCCGTACGCGTGACCTTAATTGTCGGGTTGAAATGACGCGGTGACGTTTCATGGAATCCGAGGCTCGAAAAGCTCGTTCTGGCTGCGGCTGATTGCTTTACCTGCATGCGTTTACACCTGCGCGGATAAGAACTTTTGCGGGCGTACCATCCCAGGTGAAAACGACCAATGGTCATCACCCCCGAACGAGTTAATTTCGCGCTCTGGGATTTGACTTGTGAATTCGTTGGGAAGGTTATAACTTTGTTACTTGATTTTTTCTTCTTTTTACTGGTTGATATTCTTTTACCTTTTTTTACTGCCGATCTCTTCAAAAATTTTTGAAATCTTGTTTGTCGTTGCAACTTTCAGTAGTTTGTTACTAGTAAATAAATACTCTAAATTCAGTGTGCAATTTTTATATTTCTTATTAGAACTAGAGTAATACGCGAATTGAATTTGTAGTTTATGAGATAACACATGAAGTTCTAGTGAGTGGTGCGAAAGTTGATTTGGTCAGGCAATCGAAAATCGTCGCCTCTACTTTTTCGAAAAATGTTCAAAGTATCAATCACAAAATCTACTTCGAACTTGAAAAATTCCAACACTCTCCGAATCCATTTTTTTCCTCTGCAATATCAGAACCCACCCGGATTACAAAGGAGCGTAATTTGTTATCGTCGAAGTCATTCGTCTTAGCCTTGAAGGAGGTATCCGAAGTCCGGGTGACAGTCGTCAAAGAGCGCGTCACGTCCGCACGGTTCAGTTTCGTTTCGGGATAAATTTATTTTCCGATGACGCTGCTGCAGTATATCCGAGCGAGATGAAGGCACGGCTGGGCCGCTGGACACACTCGACTTTTCATTGTTTATGGCCCTCTCGCCTTTATCCTTCTACGTCTGGCTTTTTTGCCCGGAGTTTTTCCGAGAGAAGAGAGTCGACCTCGTTTCTTAGATCCAAAGAAAATACAACCCCCCTTACCCTTTTTTGCGGCGAGCTTTCTTTTTCTTGCATTAATTCTTGACCCCCCGCTGGTTTTTACTTACAAAGTCCATTTTTCGTTCTGCGAGGGACATCATTTCTATGACTTTACTTCTGAGAAAAAAGAGATCTCAAATAACTGCAGTGTAGAATAATTGGATGAATTTTAAAAAATTAATAGAGCAGTGTAAATTGTAAACAAAAGAAAGATAAATGTGCTCGAGACCGTCAGTTTCACGCATCGTCTTCCCGCCGGAAAAAGCGTGTTTGCGTTGGGTGAAAAGCGCTAATTGTAAAAAGATAAAAAAAAAAAAAAAAAAGAATAGACCGAGGAAGTTGAAGAAAAATCGTCCGGAAACTGCACGGACAGGAAAGATGCTTTGAAAAACGCACTCCTGAAATAAAGGAATGGGCCGAGTTTTCTAGAATTCAAGGAAAAACTAATGTTTTTTAAAATATATTGAAAAAAAAAATAAGAATAGTCACCTAAATAAATATAGCACGTCCTTACTAATTAGATCTTTTCATCGTTTGGAGCATTTAAATATTTTCTCTTCATAATTTTAATAAACTTTTTTTATTATTTTTTATAAATGTGCGAAAGAATAATTTTGTTTAAAAGGTAAAAGTTAAACGTAAAAAAAAAAACTCTGGCGAGAAGAACCAAGAAAAAATTTATAACACGTCTAGCTAAGTAGGTCGTACTTTTCTTCGCTCTAGCAATTATGTACACAAAACTTGAAAAACTTTAGGAAAAAAATTTGATGCGCGTGGTTTTTGATATTACGCCTGTACATTACTCAACATGACAGTTATCTCTGACATTTTTTTTGAAATTGTGCATTTATATGTAGCAATTTACTTTAAATATTTTATAGATCGAAAATTTGTATCGTTATATTTTTCAATTTTTTTGAACAATAAATAAGCCGCCTGGATTCAATTACAAGCTACAATTGATCTCAATTTTTGCAAGTGCATTGTAAAATTATTCTTGATTGATCAAAATTGAAACAAATGATTAATTTTTCCAAATCTTAAATGGATCATAAATTTTTAATACTGCATTGGACTCGATGTTAATTTAATTATTCTATAAGTACCAAGTACATAATTTTATTATTCAATATCAAATGATTGAAAGCTCGGTGATCCACAGGAATCTCTTACAGCCAGACTCTGAAGAAAAAAAATCCGGATCCTCGTTATCATCATCAACACCCAAGATTACCCGAGTACCCTAAAGTTTAGGACGTATCTTAAGATCCCAATCTAACAAGTTCACCGGTCGGGTTTAGCCTCAGATCCCAGCGCGCCGGTTTCATCGAACCGCTCGCTGGATTTATCGCCGAGGATTCTCAAACCGCGCCGATAATCTGGTATTTACACGCCATCCTACTCCCCAGGATGATTCGGTTAAGAGCCTTCCGCGGACAATCGACGCAGGGGGCGGAGGGATAATCGAATCTCGTTTTCCCTCTGTCTCCGCTTTATACCTTTTCATTTGGACCTTTTTCTTCTGTTCTTATCTTTTATTTTTACCCGAGGTACTTTTTTTTTTTTGCTCTTTGTTTCGTCGTTCGTTTTTTCCGGCGGGAGAGAGGGAGGAAAAAAGGGCTGGTGTTTACCGGTGATGGTTTTTTTACTGCAAAAAGGTTGGGATGTACCGGGGATTTTTCTTTTGAACGCAGGTGTTGCGGATTGCCGTGTTGATGAGTTTGTTTAACTTTTTTTATTTATCAATTGCTACTTTCACGAAACGAATGAAGCTTATTAAACTTTGATCTTGTTCAATTATTCTCTGTTCTCACTTATGAAAGGATATGGATCAAATCAATTTAGTATGAACTAGCACATACTCGCGTTATTCGCATGAAAAAAAGAGAAAAAAAAATAGTTGCGTTTTTACGATTCTATAATTTTTTTTTTTTGTAATTATATAATACAGAAGTAACTTCTAATGCTATTTATGCGGTATAAATTATTAACTTTTGACATTATTTTTTGTTACAGGTAAGTTTTTTGCAACTTCGTCAACACATGTTTTCAACTAGTGAGTGAGTATACACAATATGTTTCATAAAATTTCAATACTTTTGTTATAACATCGATCAAACTTAAATTGGCCAAAAAAAATCTCGCACCACCCGCGAGTATTTTTTCATCATCGTGTGTACGGCGTGGTATCGCGTCACAGAAGATTCCAATTAACGTCGTCTAATTACAAAATAATTATAATTAACACACGCTCGCCTTGCCGAGCTCTTCCACCGACTATTGACGCGGGTCGCGCAATCGAAATACGCTCGTATTTAGCTCTCGATTAGCGAGCGATGAATCAAAATCGGCTCCTATTTGCAGCCCGCTGACTTCCTTTTTATCCGCCTTGTATTACCTCGGTGATCGCAAACGATTTGTTTATCGCTGCCGGCGTGGGCTTTGTATCTGCCGCGATAAACCGTGTTTGATTGACGAGCTTAATGAAAATTCTAGGTTTACGTTCGAATACTAGAAAGCAATTAGTTCGGTGCTGTTGATTCTAACATTTAGATTTAGGCTTGTCAACGAGCGCATTGAAAAAAAAATTTCATTTTCGAGAGGCACTCATAACCTGGGAAACAAATCGGTGCATCGTGAAGCGCTGGCGGTGGCCGAGGGACGACGGAATTCCCGATATTCCAATTGGGAAATTCCGCGGCACGCACACGTCGCGCGTCTCCTTGTGGAGATCCGCGGACAGGAATTTAACCTCGGGAACCTTTCGAAAACCCGATCGATCCTAATCTTGATCGGCTTTAACTTTTCGTATTAGCGCGAGATCTTCCCCTTTGTTTACGAACCGAAGTGCGCCGCGCTCGACTCGCGAAATGAAGGAGGTCCGATGGAATTTTAGCCGATGAAGAACGACCAAGATCAACTTTTGATTGATCAGTTTTGAGTTTTAGTTTAGCACCAGGTCTATAAAAGTAAAATTAATTTTTTGAATATTTTTACTACTACGAAAATTTTAAAATAAATAAAAATGTATACAAATCTGATTTTTTCCGTCTGCATATTTTTCATCAAGGATAATTTTAGATTTTGATTAAATCCACTAGTTTAAAATAAGCTGAAAAATTCAAAAAAACCTTGTTAGAATCAAGAAAAAAAAGGAAAATATCATTTTAGTGAACGTTAGTAAACCAAACTTGGTCGAACTTTGAAATAACTGCCGGAGAATCAATCGAGCGTGGTATAATTCAACTGGCGTCACGGAATTGTCTCTGCTTTCCTTAAACCCGTCGGTGCTCAACCAAACTTGCCCCCGAATTCCCCCGAGCAAAGCTACCATCGGAATCTGTTTCCAGATAGAGTTGTTAACAGTGCTGTGTATAATCACCAAGCTTTTTTTTTTTTTTTTTTTTTTGCTGTATCTGATTGGGAGGAGACTCCTCCAGGGAGGGCATAAATATCATAGACAAATAACAGAGCGCAGCCGAGCTTACACAGATCTCAAAGCTGATAATTTTGTTATTCACAAAGCTTTTTTTTTGCTTAATAATGGTTTACTCACTAGTGTTCATCTAGCGTTATTTTTATTAATTATTTATCGGATTCATACCTGACATTAAGTTCACGTTTTCTACTGGAAATAAATATAGTTAGCGTTTTTCACTGGATTTTTCAATAAATATTAATTTTAGTAAATCTTTGAGATTATACAAACCATGAATGCGTTTGATCTTTATTCTTCTGAAATAATTTATATTCTCGTTTCATACTTAAAATACTTCGAATTTTATATTCTATGATAATTTTGTAAAATCATTGAATTCAGAAGCAATCACCAAGTAAATAATGCGAACCGTACAAATCAGGACAAATATAAGTTACGCTCTCAAAAATACAATCTACTGTTTCATTTGCATACATGCATAATTTTTGTAGGATTTTGCATTAATATTTATAAAACAAACTTTTATTAAAATCAGCGGGCTTACACAAATTTTACATACATTTCGAATCGTAGTTTTTCGAATATTCATGAAATAATGTGTAAAACTTGTATTATCAAGATCATATATTTTTACATGAAAACATTCTTACATTCTTATAAAAGCTTTCGTACGTTATTCCCTTGAATAAAATAAGCTTTACATAATATATATGTGTGAAATCCAAAAACAGAGTTCAAGAAACTCCGTACGAGCTTAAGCCAAGTCCTAAAATATTTATCAGCGTAAAACTCAACCGTGCTTTGTGCTTTTGGTCGATGATTAAACTTTTCTGAAAAATGATGCTTTTATCTTTGCTGTTTCTGCAGGCGTCCTACTTTCTAAAACTGCGCTTTTACCTCCCATGATCGTTAAAAAGGTATTACGTAGAATACAGAAATAAAAAATTTATTTTTATGAGAATTTATTTTTTTATAGCTTTACTTTGATGCTGCGCTCCTCTCTGTGCCACCCATGATGACAGTAGTTTTGAAATTGTTTCAGTTTTACACAATCGTAAACGTTTAATCGAAATGACGATCGGCTTAAAAAATTTGACATCTCAAACCTAATTAGAATAAATAGTGGGAAATCAAAACTTTTGTGCTTACTAAAGTTAATAACGGTCTTTATTACGACGCATAAAGTACTCTGATGGGAAAATATTCCACTTTTATTGAGGACTCGATTACTCTCTACGGTTCACCTTTATAGTTCTCAAGCCAACTTCTTTAGATTGAACCGAACTTTTATATTTTTGACCGAAGCATAAAGTAATTCAGGCAATAGTTCGTAATATTTTATGTAAAACGTAAATTTTTTTTTTCTGTACTACCTTGCGTGGCTTAGTAAAAATTTTGATCGTATAAAGAAAAAAAGCAATAAAGCTAAAAATCGATTCAACTTTTTTCTCCGTTGATTGAAAATCAAAATAAAATTCAATAGCAAGAAAAATCACGTAGCCAATGAAAAGACTAAAAAAGAAAATTTTCAATCGCTCCAGCAGAAACAACCCAAGTTTCGCAAATCCGATTTTAAAGATAGACACCGCACAAAGCCTTTCCTCCCCGAGTTCTATTCCGACAGCTCCCAGCGATAAATCAAAATTCAAATCGTAGCTGCGGCTCAAGTCAAACGACGAAACAAAATGCAATCTCTCGAGTTTACTTCCGTTCCCCTCGTTTACTTTAAATCTCCAAGTAAAACTACGGCTCCTACTCCCAAAGCAACTGTACTCTAATGTGCATTTTTCCTCCCTCTTACAGTAAAACAAAAAAGAAGAAGAAAAAAAAAGAGTGAAGAGAAGAGGACAGAGTAATACATCCAAACAAAAGTGCAGCACGCAGTTGAGCGAAATGTCGCGTAACAAGACTCATTCGTGCAGGCGCTTAAGACTCGGGGAGTCGTCAAGACGCTTTACGATTAAATTGAGGCTGCAGGCTCGCGTCTTTATCTTCGCCTCGAAACGAGGGGATTTCTGGGACTATGAGTGGCTCGGGGCATTTTTACGAGACCCGGTTTAAACTTAAAGGTTTTGCCATTTCAACTTTTATATTTTTCAAGAGAGCGCCGTGCTCCTCGAAACTACTGATAAAACGTATAAGCCCTCAATTTCAGCGAAAAGTCCTTTTCTAAACTAAGTGAGTTCTATACTCATTAAATAAAGGCTTCATAAAATTTTCCTCTCAGGATTTTTCTCTATGTAAAGATAATTTTGTGTCCTCTAAGCACACAGTTTGGTCTACTTTGTGCTCTAAAATTGTCCCATTTTTAGTTTATCTATTTTACAAGTCAACACTTAAATGCCTACTACAAGACCTCCTGACATGTCCCTAATTTTCAAGTTATCGATGATAAGTGCGGTAATAGAAGTACCAAGTTGTTTCAGGTTCAAGTATTATGAGTACAGAGTTACAATCGAACAAAAAAGTATGAAATATTAAAAAGTGTTACTATTTCCGAAAAAAATAATAAACTCTAAAATTGGATGATCTAATCTCACTTTAATTGAAGCTATACAATAAAACTAATAAAATTTTTAATTTGCAGTTTTTTTTTACAACTGTTTTAAAAAATTTCAGACACCCGTAGTGGCCCCTGCGAGCTGAAGCCTCCGTAAAGGGCTTTATTGTGCATAATCTTATTTCGTAAATTGCATCGAAGCACCCCGGCCAGATAAAGCATCTTTGTTAATCCTGGTGGCAACTTAGCCAGCCGATTGACCGCTTGACTTACGGCTCGCCGTCCGTCCGTCCGACGTGCAGTGCACGCCCATCCACCTTTATGCGGCTGGCCCTTCTAACGCAGAAGCGTCGAAATTCGCGCGACGCGCTTGATCGATAACGCGTGAGCTTCATTGTCCGTGGTTCCTTGCGAATAATGGCTTTGCCTTGTTGTTGCTGCAGCCGGTGCGGTGCCCGAGTGCAGACGCACCGATTGTGTACCTGGAAGATAAATGGCTTTTGGCCGGAGGGATATTTTGAAAAAAATTTTTTGCTCTTGCATTTAGATGTAAAAGGTGAAAGAAGGTGCCAAACTAGAAACTAGGTCTTTGAATTTTTTTTTATTAGGCTTTCAATATTAACAAAAACGATGTTAATTCGCTAAATTTTCAAGCTGAAACAAAAAAAGAAATCGTGGTATCAATAAAATTTAAGAAATAATAATAATAGTTTAATTTTATTACCTTTTTACAAAAAGAAGTTTAGTGATGACCTCCATTGTCATCTTCTGACGGCATGTAGCTTATAAAGTAAATGACCATCCAAGCTATAAATGAAACAAACACAATGCCAAAACAAACGGAGTTGAATTTATCCCAACTTAGCATGATCTCCTTTGAATTTTTCGGTTGCGACGTTCTCAATCGATTTCCATCCATTTCGGAACAAATGTTTTCTGTACTCAACATTTTGCTAGAAGGTTCTACAGCTTTGTGATTAAATCGTGCAGATTTAACGATATTTTGAATCTTACTGTCAATTTTTCATTTGCGAATTGAAGCTGTCACTTTGTAAGCAGGGTTTTAAATAAAACAGATTGTTGATTGAGAACGTGATAAGCAATAATCGATAAGATTACTCAGATTTTTCTAAAGATTATCTTTGTTCATTGAACATTTAAGTTTATTTTTAAATTTAAATTCATTGTCTTTAGATTTCTTAATGCAGCAAATTAAAATGACTATTATAAGTAATCGGCTTACGATAAAAAATTAATATAAGAATATATGTTTTCAAAATTATCATTGATTTCAAGAAAATATTCTTTTATCATTGTCATCATTTTAATTCCAATATTATTGAACGTCTTGAAAAGCAAAAGAATCTTGAAGGTAGTATCTGCAATTTACAGATAAGAATATTTATGTATTTATGTTAAAAGTAAATTAACTTTTTTTGTAATAACTTTATATTTATACAATTGTTTACACTGGTAAAACGATAATGTTTTTTTCACAGTATCAATAAAAGATAGAAACAAGAACAATTTTTTTAATAATAATAAAAAATTACAATTACATTATACTGAAATTTTATTCAAAAATAAAAAAGATAATAAATTAATACATACGTTCTAAACTTTAAATTGCAACTTAGTTTTTTCAACAGTCAAAAAAAAAAAAAAAATTCGAAATAAAAATATTGAAAAAGTTCAAACAATTATCACCTGCTGGCAATGATGCATTACTAATGCGGTAAAATTTTTATGAAAGTACTTGAAACACAATATTTTTTAAACTTATTTTTTATCATCTAAAATAATTAATGTCCATTCTAAATTTAAAACCCAGTTTAACTCATAGTATAAATCAACTTTATCTCATGACGGTCGCTTTCAAAAGATAATACCATTCAAATTTTTAAAACTTAAATTAATTTTTAAAGTTAAAAAGTGATAAAAAAGTAATTAATATTAAATTAAATGTTTCCATTAAAACTAATTGCTTACAACTTACTATCGTAAAAAATATGTACAATATGAGGATGAAAAACAACAATGAAGATAATGAAGTGATGAAGTGAAATTATAAATAAAAGTATTTTGAACAAGATGTACAACTCCCCATGATTCACGAACAGCATTCATCAATATCGCATCTAGTGTTTTTCCAAGCGAATAGGAAGTAACCAGAAGTCATACCAATTACGACTGCGATGCATAAATAAACATTGTAAGTCATAAAAATGAACATTAAAAAGTAGCTCAGCACTAATTGAATCGCGTGAAGACTGGTTTGGAGAATGTGTATCGACGAGAACATCACCTCTCTGTAAACATAATTCATTTTTTTCAAATCATTAGCTAAGTTTGAATGGTTTATGTTTACTACTCACTTTCTTGGCAACGAGCCTTTTGGGTTGCGAATCGCATTACTAACGTAGAGGTGCTCCCTTAGAAAAATCACATTCTTCTTTTACATAACATCATAATAATCGAAAAAATAATTAAAAAAACATTAATTATTTACCGGTAATTTTTAACAGCTTCATGGATCATTCCCATCAGAATGATTCCTACCATGGAACCTAAAATTCCGTATATGTCCGTTGTCTTCCATCCTCGAAAAAGTATGGTTTCTTTGAAACCAAAATGAAAAGACATCTGTACAAAAGAAAACAAACAAAAACATTTTCAACTTTCCGTTATAAATTTTTTTTTCTATCGAAACACAAAAAATTTAATCATTTTTAAATCGATATCCAGCCGACCGGTTATTCACTGAAAGTGCTTCACAATAACATCGTTATTTTTGAATTTTCCGTACACGAGGAAAAAAAAAAACTTACTCCCATCATGATGACAACTTTACTTTTTCGCGCGTCGCGCGTGTCGAATACAGTAATACTAACTGAAGAAGCATTGTCGCGTCGAGCTACTCAAAAGTCAGGTTGTACTTATCGCTCGACAGAACTTTTATCAAGACGAGCGATAAAATTTTATCTTTTATGTTATCATCAAGACGATCGTTTCTATATAGTGGTGTCTTGATGCAGTATTCATACATTTAGGAACATGTTACTCTAAAACTACTAGTACAAATTTCTTTTGCATGTACTCTTTAAATTCTCTTTTCGTAAGACTATATTACTTAAAAGCTTTTCTGATATTAAAACACTTTTTTTTTTGTTATGAATGTATACATGCAAACAACTTCCATTTCTTTTGATAAATCGAATAAGTCAGAATATCCTTTTAAAATCTATTCAAAAATTGATAACTCACACTAAAACAGTTAATTCACAGAAATATAAAATAATGTTCAAGATCAACTACGTATGAATAATAGGCGGTTACAACGAGTAACTTTTATCTATATATTTTTCTGTTTTTGTTGTTACCAAAATATCATAAAAATAAAACAATCATCGACGCAAGACTTTTTTAACAAATGAAAAATCTTGTAACTTGTAATAGCCAGCAATTATAAATTTAGCTTCAAAAGCGTTATTCACAATGATGTTATCAGAAAATTCCATAGAAACATCACCAACAAATTTAAAGCGATGGCACACCAAGATTCCCGCACTGCAGCGTCTTTGTTTTTCCATTTTTCCTTTTCCTCTGCGCTAATGAAACCATTAGGCCATCGCGCAGCATCTCATTTCCTCGGAGCCATCCTATTTTTTTTACCCATTCTGAGGAGTGAAATGAAGAGAAAAGAAGGAAAAAAAAAAGCGAAACAAAGGAATACGGGAGCTATAAGGAACGAGGCAACAAGGAAGAAGGAAGCTAACGAAAAAAAAACAAAAACTTTTTCTTTGTACACAAGACGAATTATCTCGTCTAGAAGAATAAAAAGTTATCTTTTTATTAGTAAATTAAATTTGGGAGTCTGCAAAGCCACTCCAGTTCATTTGCTGCTTTTTGTCTCCATTATGAGCTCCCTAAAATATTTTTTCCCCAAATCTAGATAACAAAAGTCTCTTAATAATTTACAATTTTTTTGATTTCAACTATTTTTTAATCTAAATATAAATGTGATTAAAAACTTGCACTTTAAAATTAAATAAAGCTTATGAAAAGCAGAATCGGGTGAAACAATTTAATTTGTAACAAGAAAAGTTTTACGTTTTTACCACATACCGCTAACGTGATAAAAAGTACAGGGACTACCTTCGAACAGCCGTCGAAATTGAATTCCAGGGGAATTAACGAAATGACGTCTGGTTGCAGCATCGGAGGGGAGGGGAAGTTGCTAAGGCGAAAAAATTCCTTTCTCGCGTCTTTCCGGAAGCAAGTGCACATTGGTAACTCGTGTAAAGCAGACGATAAGAATCTAACCGACGCTGCAACAGAAGTAGAAAAAAAAAAGTCTTTTGCGGAGGTAGAAATTGTCATTTTCGTTCCATCCACTCGAATAACAACATTTTAGTTAAATACTTAAAAATATTCTGGGTTTTTCACAGTCTGATAATGTTGTTAAAATTATTTAAAAAATTTAAAGTCAATAAATGTTCCGGTGAACATTATCTGACTGTTTTTAGCGTACTTTCCAAATTAACGAGCTACCAAAAATGTTGAACAAACACGAAAAATTACTCGAGCCTAAGGAGTAAAAAAAAAAAAAGGGAGCAAATAATACTTTCGCATCTCTCCGATCCGGTAGCATTGTTGGCTTACCCGTAGGTAAAAAATTACTCCGCGGGGAAGGAAAAAAAAGGGGGGGGGGGAGTAGCAGATGCATTATATGCGTTGAAACAAAAGAGGATAGTCTCGTTTAAACTCACGCTTATTTACGCATAAATACTCGTTAAACTTAGCCCTCCTTGGCCAACCCCGGAGCTTATTCCCGCGCTGAGTTTACGATAAAAGTGCCTGCCGCGCCCGACGAACTTCCCCCGAGTCGGCCCTACAGGTCTGATGCAATTTAAACTTTTTTAAGCTGCCCCTGAAGAGAGGAAGAAAAGACTCGACCGTCGACGATTATATTGAATCACGAGACTTTTTTAATAAGTTGTTACGCGCCCGGGACGATGAAGAGGCTTTTTCGGGAATTGGAAAGTTTAAACGGGTAATTATTAAACGGTTATTTAAGCTTCCAGCAGTACAATGTAACTTCCTAGACGATCTCGTTTCTCGGAATAATCGTTTATGCCCTCCCTCTCCCATCAATGAATAACAAGTTATTGCTCGAGTTACATTACCATCTTAATTAGCCGGGCACGATACTCAACTAAATCCACAGATTCCCGATAAAAAGAAAATTTTTAATCAACCCGGGATTTCTGAAAATTCGCGAGATTTTTTCTTAAAACAATAGCCGGTCAATCATTACGGTGCGGGTCTCTCGTCGCGTCACGTTTCCCCAGGGGTGGTAAGCTGCTGCAAGCTCCGGGAGACAAAAGGGCCATCACCCGGGCCGCGCTGGCTCGTCGTTACTCATGAGGATCACGTATGGACGTCCTCCTTCCTCTCGAGCGTCACGTTTCCTCGCCCTTTCAACGACTGTTCGCTTTAAGTGTGCGTGCGCGGCTCTGGAGTTCCATGACAATATGATTACGCTTATTCCCCGGGCTGGGATTCGGGCCCCCGGTAAGTGGCTGGGAATTGTACGATTCGGGGGTATTTCGCTGCCCAATTAGTCGAGTAAACGCCAAATCGGGGCCGCGTTGATGCACCCTGGCTTATTAATTCGGTACTTGGGAAGCCAACTCGAAGAGGATCAAAGTCAAAATTGTAAGATTCAAACTACGTATTTTTTTAAAGTGCTTAAAAACTATGGAGATAAACTTTTGACAGCTTTTAAAACCCTGAACTGTTGGAATTAACTTGGCCGTTTCTCCACAGGAAGATCTGCACAATTTCCTGCATAGTTCTGTCAAAAGTTGTATTGAGGTCAGAATACTATCTCGAAACTGACTTTTGAAACTACACTTCTGCTCTCTTTACGTTCTCCAGATTTTTGCAGAAAAAAGTCAAGGATTTTCAGTAGAAATTTTTAGTCCTACATCTCAATGGAAAAAGTCTTGAAAAAACCTAATCAGTTTCCATCAGTATCCGATCCGACCAATCGAATGAAAAAGGTTTGATTAGAATCCCAAGCGAAAGCCCTTCATTTCGAAACTTTCTCGTTAAACTCGAACAAAACGCTCCGCCGCGGCAATTCAAATTAATCTCTCGGCAACAAAACACGCACCTTCGGCCGAACTCTCGGTCGCTCGTCCGCGATTGGCCTCCTATTTCTTGCTGCTTGAAGCAGTCTGGTGCCGAACACGAGGACGGGGGAACAATGCCCCGCGGATTCTGCACAAAGACGGTATTCCTCCTCGAGAGTAATGCAAGCCGAAGGAGCGCGTTTAGTTTCCCCAACACCCAACCGCCACCGCCGTTGCGCACTTTGACCCGAGTGTTTGTGTGTACCCCGGTAATTATTGGGTGATTTAACTGCTAAGATTGATGATATGGTATTTGCAGTGGGATGCACTGTCGGTATGATTTAATTGTATGCACTAGTATATAGATTGCGTGGAAATTATTTGTTCGTAGTTTATTTTCTAAGTTGATTTGTCAAATATTTCATTATATAATGATCAATTGATGTAATTTTTTTTTAACATTAATTTAAGTTGAATGAATAATTGTTGTACAGGTGTCAAGCGAAAGCCAATTTCGCACAGTTTCTGAAAGCCATAAATTTACGTTGGTATAATATTTGTCAATGATTTATGCATACATCCAAAATTTGTATTTATTGACCTAGTCAAACATTAATTCCATCAATCCTAGTTATTGTGTGTAACAAACAAACAATTAAATTTTTCAAGTCAACAATATTGATAGAAAAGTTTAAAAAAAAAAAAATGAAAATTTGAATTGAAACTGCCTTGACTCAAGCTCGGTGGATGATAAAACTCCACAATTTTTATTATTTATTCATGAAGAATTCAAATTAACTAGAAATTTAAATACTCTTGAAAATCGGGGGAGGCCAGAGCGTTGAAAAGAATAAACAAACAGAGCCGAGAGAATACGCGCCGGGAAGTTAAGTTCAGCGGCTGCAGCGGTGCGGACGGGTTATCAAATTGTAGGCGCAGGCACGGGGCTCTTACTTATAGCCCGACGGAAGACACGCAGCCGCCAAGAGACGAGTCGCGTCGTCGTGCATTTGAATCGCACTCTGGCGTGCGTTCAGACTTGATTTTGTGTTTACATTTCGGTTTGTCTGCTCTTACTCCTACTCCCGAATATGATGGGCTTACTTCGTTCGAGAAACCTTTTTTTTATTATTCATACTTTTATGGAAGAAGGTGGTTATTTACTTTTTCATGAACCTTCATCCTTACCCGACAAATATTTTGCAAATTGAAAACTGTTTTAGCATTCACAAAATCAATTCTCAAAATTAGACTCTTTTAGATGTTTTTTTACAATAGTTATAGTTTGAATTGATTTGAGCAGAAAAAACTAGTAATTGATTTAAACATGCAATGAATAAAAAAAGTATTTGAGGTAATTTTTAAAATTTTTGAAAAATTGCAAACTTCTAAAGTGAATCGGAGATTTAACTTTTCTTTATAAAGTACTTTTAAATAATGTATTTAATTGTCATTGAATGTCTAATGATATAAGTAAAAACACTAAAGCTAGCAAGTCAAGCTCGAGCTTTTTCAAAGTTTGAACATCCAAAACCTAAATTGTATTAAAAAATGAAAAAATAAAGATGATTATTTTCGAAGGAACTAACTCAAGTCTGGACGGTCGAAACGCTCCAGCTTATAAAGCTCAAACTTCAAAGTACCTAAACTGTTTGAAGAGAGATTTGGATAATCGAGATCCATAATATATATTATTACGTACCTATGGCGCGAAAGGGGTTTTCGCGCCCGAGATGCGTACGACTTTTTATGTCATGAGGGTGAAAATTTCTATGAATTATTTATCATAGAAAAAGTATTGAAATTTTCCGTCCTAAGTGACATCAAAGTATAATTGTAAAAAAAAATTAACATTCTATTGCCCTAGTGATTGGAATCTAATTTCTTTTCTTCGCATATACGTTCGCATTCATCTTTAAAAAAAATTAAATTCACAATAGAATAACTTAAAATTCAGTGTATTCGCGTATGTCGCAACAAAATAGCTTCTCTCGAGATAAATTTTACTTTTCTTCCTGAAATCGCTCCCTGCACTTCCCCCGCAACAATTGTATTATCCAGAGCTGGTGCAGTAGTACGAGTCAGCGCGCGGGCTGGTCGGGTGCAGGCAGGCAGGCAACTCTTTCATTCCTTGGTAAGTATATAGCGTGGCGTACCTATTTTATGCAACCAGACATTGCTAGCGTACGTTTTATAAAGAGCTTCTGCTAGCGAGATATTCTCTGTAAAAATTGGATGAAATCAACTGACGCGTGTGACCTCTCTTTTTTCGTGGATCGAATTTAACTCCCGAGCTTAATGGTCCGCTTCCTAACATTTATTTTGTTGAGTTGAGGAACTCCCCTGACCTATATAAAGAGTCACGTAACTTTTCTTTTACCTTTTTTTTTTCGCTTCCAATTTATTGCTTTGAGTTTTTTAAGGTTGTTGTGTTGCTGCGAGAGAAAAAGAGATTAGTGCAGGTAAGACAGAGAGATGATCGAGACATGCACGTGCTGAACATGGCAACATAATCTCAGATTCCAGTGTTTAATGATTTTTTTCACAACTCAGGAGGCCTAACTGTCATTTTTTTCAATAGATAAGTATTTGGAAAATTTTTTTCTGTTGCTCTGAATTTTTTCATCAAAATAAACCAGTCAGTTCCTATTAAATTTTCAAGAAAACAGTGACTTCCCATAAAGTTACGTGTTAAAACAAATTTGATTAAAACTTTTCTCTCCAGGTTCAACATGTTCTATAAATTTACTGGCGTTAATAAGAAAAAATTACCTACAAAATGAGTATTTTTTTGTTAGAATCTACTCGTCAGATCATGTACCGACGCAACAACGTTAAATAAATCATCTAAGTTCGAGATATTTTGGCCATTTTGTTTTATCACTTTTCTTCCCGTTGTTAAATTACAGTCTCTACGTTAACGTTATATTGGTATTTTTAACTTTGTAAAGCTCAAACTTACCATAAAAATGTTAGTTTTTATCCTCAAAGGTATGAGTTACATATTATGAAAGAATTTTTTTTATACTAAAAATTTCAACTTCATAGTATCAATTTTACTTCAAGCGTAAAGTAAAAGTTAGATGAGATTACCAAAGAAAATTTTTAATTTGCAATGTAAAGCAAGTCAGTGATTTTATTCAAGCAATATGGCTCCTTCTTAACGGGTAGTTTAATTATTACAATCCACGCGATTAGCAAGCTTATAAGAGTACAAGGAAACAAGTGGTAAATGAGAAAACGTAGTTTACCACGGGGGTATCAAAAGGATAAGAAGGGAGGCACAACGCGAACAGATAAGGATTTCATTTCTCCAGAGGGTTTCATTAAGTGGTAATTAAGTTTGTACCGCCCCGTTGAGCTGAATTCGAATTGGAGCTTTCTCGAGACTGATACCGAGTATCATTATAAACCGATGCATCTTAATCTCTCTTCCTCCCAACATTTACAAACTTTTTCTTTTTCTTCTCTGCTTTTACCCTGTTTCGTGAAATACTTTACAAACTCCAATGAAGCTCGGCGCGGAGTAAGATTTTGATTAAACGTATCGTCCATCACGCGGTTTAATTGAATTTCGTAGCTACTTGTTTTTATCCGTAAAAAGATAGTTCGGAGGGAAATGTTTTACGGTGTAAACTGCCTTTTTTAATTAAATTCCAGCTGGTTAAATATTTATTTATAATTAAAAGATACTTTGCTGTAATAGCCACTGAAATATGAAACGTTCAAAGGGATAATAAGGAATTTTTAAACGAAATGATTTTTTTTTTTAAACAACTCTTTCGTTTCTACGAAATACAGTTTCAAAATGAAAACTTGACGATGGTATTAAAACTTATTTACAATATATATCTTACTGTTTCTTCGTCTCTGCAAGCTCATTCATAATAGCTGCACATTACACGTTTGAATAAGCACAAGTAATTTATCGAGTACGAACGACGCGACGTAGCGTCATATATCAGCGCCCATTCAAACTGACCAAAAGTTAATATAGTGGCGCTCATAAATGTTGGACCTGGTTAATAATCCTAATTTGTGGATAACCTTTTGTCTTAATGCTTTATCTGCACTAATAATTTAAAGAGAAGTAGCCCGCCAAGTTCCAATAAATATCATAACCAAATAAATGTCTGGGGGGAGTGGTCATTATACCCAAGTTTCTTGAATTTTTTTATCGAAACATTTTTCAGCAGATAAAGCTGCTCGTGACAGCTAATATAACTTGAATGGATTTTTTACTTTTTTATTTTTATTTCTGCAATAAAAAATTAAGAGCCTTACGTGCTTTCAACGCTGTTTTCTTGTTCTCGTTTGATTTATAATATTTTTCGATCCTTATTATAAGGATCATTAAAATCCCGTATTTATCATGAACATACTTTGAAACTAGTAAAACATATTCTGGAAAATATAATTTTTCTACTAAAATCATGCGTAAAATTAAGCATTGACAAAAAAAATTTTTATTTAAAAATTCATAAAGTTTGTTTGTTTATTCCACCAATTAATCACGTTACACTTTATCCTTCACAAGTGATAAAATTACAGGACAGGAATAATTTACAGACACAGAGAACCAACGAAAACAAATTGTACTGTCAAACCTCACTGATAAAATAAATCTCAAGCTTCTTTCCTCGGTCTGATTAACCTTTTCATTATTGGTGACATCCCAGGCACCGCCACTGCACGATTATAAATCGGCCGCCCGTCGCGCTAATTTATGCAGATACGCCGCACCGCGCGCTCTGTCCTTAATTATAGGGACGATATGCGCGGGGGAGGAGGGGGGGGGGGTTGAAAACGCAATTTCCCGCCTCGTATTTGTTCAGCGTCGTTATTACATTTTTTACGACGTTAAAGGGCGCAAGCATTACCCTTTGCGAATTAATAATACCGGAGGCATTTGTAAACAACCAAGCTGCAGCGAGCCCCGGTTTATTCGCTATGTGCGCGACTGCAGCGCTACCTAGGAAGCCCAGCAGATTTTCGGTCGAAGTATCGACTTTTCAGGCTAAAAGTCGATACTTCTTTATATAGAATATACTAAATTTTTTTATCTGGTGTTTAAATTGAAGGAAAATTTGAGCCAGGCGTCTATTTGTAATGAAAATACTCCGCTGAAACCGTGATGAAAATTTAAAACAATGTTTGTAGATTGTAAATCTCTTTTAAAGTACGATTAATTATGCTCATTACAAGTGAATTAGTGTTATTATATTTGAATTAAAATTCTGGTCAGAGCAAAGCGGACATAAATTAACACCAGTATCTCGGAATTTAATGATACATTTTATCGCGGGGAGCTTAAATTTTGTTATTAAATACAAATTAAAACAATTTCAATGAAATCAGCTTGGCGAAAATATTTTTTAATTACGCTTCGGAGGTGTCCAGGTGTTAACAAGACAATTTAAAAACGTCTCTCGTAGTATTAATTTTATTTACAAATTCCATCTCGATCTCCATTTTATGAACTCGTTAGAACGGCTCATAACTTCGCTTTCTTCTCTCATTTTCATTGTCCTTTTTTTTTCTTCTTCTTTCGTTCTCTAGTCGACAATGCACTCTCACCCCGGAGGACGAGAAAGAGAGCGAGAGAGAGAGAAGCGAGCGGCCTTTTATATCGTAATTACCATTTTTATCCGGACGACGCGCACTTCGCGGATCTTCTCATACTCTCTTCGTCCCTTCCCATCGGAATTCATTAAAGTCGTTTGCCAAGCTTTTTCTCGTTCAAACCGGAAGACACTCGCGTTATTATTTTCTTTTTTTTTTTTTTTTTTCTTCCCTCGGGTGTAGAGAAAAAAGCCTGAGCTCGTAAAAAGGACTTCGAAGAAATTACACTCCGAGTTTAGAATCTGTGGATACAGTGAAAATGAATTTTTCAATTGGATTTTGTATGTATTTTATTCAAATAATTTGTAAAATTTATTTAATGCCTGTACAATATTTGTGAACTTGAAATCGAAATTTTCTTTTTCAATGATGATTGAATTCAGCTATACATAATTAATCTGGTACTTAACATTTTTTCAAAGTTTTTCATTTTGTTACATCGACTATTACAAAATAATGCAACAAATTTTTTCAATTTTCACAATTTTTTTTTAAATATTAGTTTAACTCTTAGATTACTCTTAAATTTGTATACAATTTAAAGATTTGTAAACCTACACAAGAAGTAATTATTGAAATCACATGTGATCATTGACATTTCTTAGTTTCGTGGCCTCTGTATGTCGACGCTCGAGTTCTAAAAGCTGACAACTCAAAATTTTTTTTAAAAACATGACATCTCTCTAAAGGAAAGCTCTGAGATGTCATGTTATTAAAAAAAATTTTGAGTTGTCAGCTTTTAGAACTCGAGCGTCGATGTTATCTACTATTTATCAAAAATTCGATTTTACGGTAATTGGCAAACAAAAAATTCTGTTAACCAATTTTGTTTTTATAAAAAAACAGCCTCCAAACTTTTTCAATCCTTTGGGGCGTCCATAAATTTAGGGTAAATCCTCGTACTTCAATATTTTCTCACTTCAGCGACTAAACAATTCTTTCTCGCAAAATAAGCCGACTAAAACGCCTAAGATTATCCGAAGCTCGAAGGACTAATCGAGAAAAGTGCCCCTCGTTATCCTTTAATTTCATTACTCGGTGCTGTCGAGTGGCTTCTTTTCTTCCTTTCGCGCCTTCGTCTTATTTCCACGCATGCTGGGATGATGGAAAAAAATGCGTGGCAATCACTCGAGAAGCTTTTCGTGCTAACAACTTTTACAAAAGGATTTTTTCCAGAAACTGGAAAGGATTATCGAGCTCGATTTTTTCTACGAAAAACTCTACTTTACTTTTTCATTTGCATTCAAATTTGTTTTTTCTTCAAAAAAGTTCTATTTGTCTGTTTACATGGGTACATATAAATTTAATAAGACTGTTTGTAATTAAATAATATTACAAGACGTATAAAATTTTTTAACTTTAAAGTTTTAGTATGATGTTTAGCTCTAAGCTTGATTTATAAAAAAGATAAACTGCAGGTTATTTACTTTTAAAATGAAAGCTTCCAATTTCGTTGAAAGTAGTTGACTCTTAAATTGAAAACTTTTAAGACTTTTTTTGATATTGACAAACACGACGTTTCCTTGCTAAAAGCTTGTCTAAGGCACGTACTTTTTCGTCACATATAATCTCAGAGAATGCTTCTTAAGTAGCGGAAAACTCGAGGGAAAACTGACAAACTCTGTAAATGAAAAGTAAAGTAAAAAATTTAATTTTTTGGACAAAAGTTCAATAGGGTTGGCAACCGGTACTTTAAAAATATATTTTTTTAAAAGTACTTTTTAATGAATTTCAAAATTTTTTTTAGAAATTTTAAATCAAAATTGAGCAAGAAAAAAATTAAGAAAAGGTTTCTAAACTACAGGCTGATGACGTCATTGACCCGAAATTGCATTGGAAGTATATCTATATATATTGAAATTTTAAAAAATTTAAACACTTGTAGTTCCTTTAATTTTAGTTTTTTTTAAAAAAGAAAAAATACGTGTCGATTATTTTTTGATATTTTAACTAAATAAGCAAAAAAATACTATAAATTTCAAAAAGTTGCCAACCCTATTTTATCGAAATAATTTTCATTTTATTTATTTACTATTCTCATAACATTTTTTGGAAAACGAATCTTGAATTTCAGATCTTAATTTTTTTATATTATATTATAATATAACTTTCTAGAAAAGAGCCATTATGTTTTAAAAATATTATATTTTTTAAGGTATTGGGAAAGGATTGAAGTCAAGCCTTTGAGTTTAGAGTTTTGCTCTAAACCAACTGAGCTTCATAAAAAAATTTGCAAAAAGTGTACGAATAACACAATAAAATAAATTAAAAAATACCTGCATAGAATTTTTCTCATACAAAATTTTTCCTTGAATTTAAAAAACTTGAAAACAATCAACAATTTTTTTCTTTCTGTTTCAGGTAAGCGATTCATTGACTAACAAGACATCTCATTCACATCTCGGTCACGTAAGTTTATTCTTGAAGGAGTTTCTTCATTTCACATCCCTGACATTGAGATATTGGCCTTCCTTCGAATGAAAAACAATGGCTCTTTAAAGCAAAAAACGTGTAACTGCTTATAGTTCACGCTCCCGAGAACATTCAATGATCTCCTTTTACGTCGGAAATGATTACGGCGCGGCTGCACGTTACGCAAGTCGTCAGCATAAATCCACGCTGCAACAGTGTTCGCTTGATTGGAGTTCCGATTCGCCAGCTGCGAGGAGTCGAAACCTTGAGACTCGGTGCATCAGGTGTGGGTGTAACTCCTTGTAATGCCCCGCGAGATTTACGCTTGCCTCGGCCTCTACGACGATTTCGAGTTTCTTTGGGATGCAAAAAGTTGAATCATCTAGTTACGGCCTGAATTGTCTTCGTTTAAATTTAATTTGGTGTCTAATTAAATGGGGTTTAAATAAATTAAGATTAGGAATAAATTAGAGTAAATTTTTGTCCTGAAAAACTGAAGATTAGATTAATTTAGCAAAATTAGATCTTTTTTACTGGTGTGCAATTGAAATTTTTGTTCTCGTTTTTGAAGTTAATCAACATTTTTTACTACCTTACTATGAGGTAATACTAAAAAAAAGTTTAAACTAAAAATTTTCCAGAATTGAAGGTACAATGCGAAGTGACAATTACAAAAGACTGCTATCGGTTAAAGAATTTTTCAGCAAATTTTTCCATTAAATCTAATTTACACAAAAATTCAAGATTTTTTATATCCTGTAGCATAAACATTATCAGTGTATGTTTTTTTTTTTCAAAATAGTTCAAGGTCGAGGAAACTGTCTTATGTAAATGAAAAAAATTCCTGGAATTATCCGCAAGCGTTTACTTATTTGAAAAAATTTATTGGTTTTTCATAGCTAAGTAACAATACTGAGGAGCTATAAAAAAATTAAAAATTTCACATGGTCATATAACAGAGTTTCACCGCCATTACCATATGACTCGCCGGATTAAGCCTTTGCCTTCCCTCAACCCTCCGAATTCCGACGTATGAAAATGAAGTGTAATAAAGTGCGTTTTCACCCGTGTAAATTGTAGGCAAGAAGCTCGAGTTATCTCGAGCAGCAGAAGCGGCATTGCCGAACTGTATTTTCATTAAGCGCGTCTGTGCGAAAACGGATAAACGGGAAAAAGCGTCGGGCAAAATAAGCGAGATCTTGGCTGAGGAAACTGTATTCGACGAAATTTGCTGCAGGAGGGAATAATCATACCCGTGTGTACAATGGGAGCCGGAGGTTTCCTTTTCTCCGAGCTTTCTGAATCTTCGGTATTATACATCACGTTCCATTTCCGAAAATTTGCCTCGGGCTATCACCCAAAACCCCCCGCTTTTGTGCGACAGATCCCACTTCGTTAAATTCACAGCGCGGCTGAACCAGGATTTTTAATAATATTTAATCACTTTTTTTTTTTACCCACAGAACCGATAGTTTTTGTAATAAAAGTAAATGTAGAAAAATCCCGTTGCGGGCGTTGGAGATAACTCGATTCAATTTCGTTGATTCATAAAACTTTTTTTCAATTACGATCGGAAGATAAATAAAATAAAAAAAAAAGGAAACAGACAGGGCCGATCCGTAAAATAGGTCAAGCCAATGTTCGATAAGCCCTCATCCTGCACCTGTAATAAAAAAAACCGGCGGCGGGTATACAAAAGAAGCAACAACAACAAAAAAATACCAATAAGCCGAACAAAAAAAAAAAAAAAAAAAAAAAGAGGAGAGGAGAAGCGAATAAGAAAGTTGGCTCTCGTTTCTCCTTCTCCGCTCGGTTTGTTCCGCTGGCTCGGCTCCCATCCATTTTACGGGCAGGAAAAATAGATCGATGCCACCGAGAATTCGGTAAGCAGGCGAAAAGTGCACTCCTCGATGAAACACACCGACGGTACAAACGCAATTCTTTTTCTGCTGTTCATCCTACTCGGGCTTGTTTTTTTTTTTTATATTTTAGATTAAATTTTAGCGTGGAAGAGAGAAAATACTCATCGATTTTTCCGGTGCTCTACTTTCGATTTCGGTTTGTTTTAAAATTCAAACTTCATGTATTTCGCTGACGTGAGTGGTTTTGGGTTGATGCGTCGGAAATGGTAAAAATTTACGATTTTTCGGAGCTATGGACATAACGCATCTGTCAATTTTTGAATAACAAAGTTTCCGAGGGGGCGGAAAAAATACTGTTAAAATAAAGTTTGACTGTAGGAAGTTTTAGATAAAATTGAACGAAGCGAAAAATTTGGTAGATTTGAATTTTAAATTTTTGGGTAAAACATCTTTTTAAAAAGCGCGCGAGTGTGTCGTCGATCGAAACTAATTTAAAAATTCCTGAGCTGTAATTTTACAAATTCAGGAGTGGTTTATTTTATTAAAAATCAACGACCCGCAGACTCTTCAAAGTTAAAATTTGATCAAGCCTCTGAAGTCCCAGAAATGAAATATCGAAGCGCATGTACGTAACCCAATTTCGAAAAGAAAAATCTCGCAACTTTTCTCCACTTTGAATTTTAAATCGAATTTCACTGTTCAAAAAACGAGAGGCAGTCATTGTCAAGGCGTCCGGTCAAGATAGCCGAGAGCATCAAAAGCACCCTGAGCCGAGAAATATTCCACGGGTACAGGTTTAATGTCCGCCACCGCGAAACACGTACCGGTCGTAGCTTCCGGGTTGCCACGGACAACCAACAGGAGCACCGGCAACTTGTTGTTCGGAACATTTCCCTCCTGGAATTGCAACTTTCCAAGGATCTCGTCGTCGGGGGGAGTTTAGCCCTCCCCAAAATACGCCCGGGACGACGATAGTTTCAAGTTGGCGTTTCACGACCGAGGAATTGACTTGGGCCCTGGGAACTACCTAACCCGCGACGAGTGGCTCTTGATTTTGCGGGGATCAGCGCTTTCCGGACGTACTTTTAATCGTCTCGAGTCTAATACTTTGAGAGTTTAATTGAATCTGATCGTTCCTGCATAAAGCGATTCCATTTTTTAATAAATTCCTTGAAAAAACTATATTTTGTTTTTTAAACTAAAAAAAAGGCGAGATTTCCGTACGCTCAGAGATCACAGGACTAGCGCGCGAATCACCTTTGACGCGAGACTGTCGGATGAGCGTAATTAATTCGGGCAACGACACGTACGTACCTACGCAGAAAGATCGGGGACCAATTAGCCCCGGCTCCGAAAACTCCCAAGGAGGAGGCTTGGGAAATTAATTTCACAGCTCAGACGCGAGGAGGGGCAGGATTAGGCGAATCCCATTACCCCCCGCGAGCTTTGTCCATTACACCCTGCGATGAAATATTTACGCGTGCGTGCTCCCGAGTCTCCTCGACTTTATCAAGACCCGGGATGATTATGTGGGTGGGTGCTATTGATCATTACCGCCGCGTGTCCTTGAATATTTTATCGCTGATGGAATTTTTTCAAGTGAATATTATACTTTTCATTCTTTTTTTTTAAAGTATTTATTGTTCGGATAGAAATGAGTTTTACATATTTATGCGAGGTCGAGGAAAAAATGGACTCATTGAACAGGAAAAAATGAGTATTTTAATTGTACTAGCAACTAGTGTAGTAGCTAAGAGTTACTCATCTTTACAATTGACGTTTATATTTACATAGACAGTCTTGACGCGATGGTAACTAATGTTCGTCCCGGGAAAATATCGATGTTGCTCCTTTGAGTTTCTGAAAATTTTTTAATTTACACATTATAATTGAAATTTACACAATTATCAAAAATTTTTAGTTAATCCGAATACTAACCGCTATGACTTTGGCCACTTTGCTGAAATTGAGATGACTGTCATCTCTCACTAAAAAAGGAAAAAATTTAATTTCAATTGCACTGGAAACAATATTTTCTTTTAAACACTCACAACAAACTGGCATTGCGTCCGTGGTGATAACCAAAAACATTCCTCTTTTGGGGCTGCTTGGGGTATCGAGCCCAATCTGTGGACAATCCGCGCAGTGTATGCCGTTTATTCTTTCCTTAAGGATTCTGTCTGCATCTTCGTAGGTTCCATCCCAAGAATAACTCGAAAATGAACAACCTCCGTCGACGCTCTCGGCTACCGCGTTCGAGAAATACTTGTAGGAAAGTTTGTGACTGCATATCTCCTTTTCAAGGTTGTTCGTAAATCGATCCGCAACTAAACATTTTTTTAAACGATTGTCATCAATGTTTAAAAAATAAATCTTTTGTTTAAAATTTTACAGTTGTACTTACGTGACTTCTGACACTCTGGTTGAATTACACCGCCGTTCACATAAAAGTCAACGTGACCTATAATCAAAAATTATCTTTGTCATTAATAACTGAGTTATGGTTACAAAATGTTTGAATAATGGATGACATCGCGTAATAAAAAAGCTTGCATAAAAGTTCAATGGCCTTATAAAATACACATCGTGCAGCTTTACTCTGAACAATTACAGCCGCTCTGACTATGCCAAAAATTAAAAATTAGGTTTATATTTTTTGAATAACTACAACTGATTGAGTCAAATAAATTTCAATAAAGAAACTTATTATGATATTTAGTCAAACTTCTTTTTTTCAAATTGTTTTTAATAATAGTTATGAAAAATTTTATCTTGATGCTAACCAATTGCTTCGCCTAGTCCTAAAGCTCTACTGCCGGTGCCAACTTGGGTGTGTATAACGTCAACAAATTGAGCATCATCTTTATCCAATCTCCAAGCTGATTCGATATCTGTGAAACATGGCTTGGCTGGGTCCAGACCGGTTATTCTTTCTACTACCCAAAACTTGTCATTTTTTAGTAGGTGTGCAGTTTGTCCACTAATTTGTGCACCAAGACTGTGGCCAATAAAATGAAGGTGGTTCCACATAACGAAGCTCGATGAACCACTCATCTGTTCTACTCGAGGTCTCAGCCCTTGAAGGAAGCTAATTTTTTTTAAAGACGAATTTTATTAAATTTATTAAAATACTGTTATTATGAACATATTAATATAGGGAAAAAAACATAAAGCTCTAGTTGTAGATAAAAAAGAGTGACATTAAGGTTATTTTAATGGCGTTATAAAAACAATATAAATTCTTGTTTAGGCTATTTTATAATACACATTGTTTCCATTTCAGCTTGAAATTTTCATTGACATTAATAAACTTTTCTAATTTCATTTTCATTAATAGGTAAAAATAAATAAAAATTAATCATACTTAAATATTTTATTAGTGGCAACTTGAGTATGTCTAGCAGAATCCACGTAAATCGAAAAATAACTTCCTTTTCTCCAATCAACTAAGATCACATTTGCATTTACCTAATAAAAAAATTTTACAATGAAATTCTCTTTACTCGTTTAATCTTTACAGATTAGTGAACAATGAGTCTGTTGAGTTTAAAAAAAATGGTGTCATGTAATTCTTGTAGTTGGTGATATGTTTTAAACGAGTATATAATCAATGTTATCTATTATTGTTTCAATCTGCGAAAAACTTTTGTTTTCATTGATGTACAACCCTTCTTACATGTTTTTTAAATGTGACTGCCCTGAATTTAAATGCAAAAATCATATTTTAAACTTGAACATTTTTTTTATTGGCTGGGTATCTTTATGATACGGATAAAACACGTACTTAGCAGCAAATTTTTTATCCTCAACATTTGGATTAATTTTTTAAATCTTAATTGAAAAAATTCTTATCAACTATACATTTTAGTTAATTCTTCTCGTATAAATTAAAAAACTAAAAATAACTAGCCGATAAAATAAAAGGCGCAAAAAGTTGAAAGATTCGCCTCCAAACGTATCATCTCAATTAAAAATTCCAGTTTGTTAACAAAGATAAAAGGAAGAGTGGTTTCATTAATATTTTCATTTTAATGACTCACAGCGTCGAGCAATCTGTCTTTCAACTCCACTACCCAAGTTTTGGTGCCACCTGATTTGTATCCGTGGAGCAAAAGAATGGTTTTCAAAGACGGATCGAAACCAGAATCCTCGAGGGTCGATATCTCGGCCAAATCAATTTTCGTGTGATTTCTGTGCTTTCTGGTAGCCACGTAGAAATCAACTTCAAAATCTCGTCGCTTTGTGGATGCAAATCGGTACATGATGTTACCAAAAACGTTGGTTCTCTTCAAGTCGAGACACGATATGTCCTCCGAATACGCAAGGTGTCCCCACAATTGGACCAACAACAGGATTCCCAATATTTTCGCAAACATGATGGATTTTTTATTTTATCACATAAAAGACACTTAAACACCTCACTTATGGGTGATATTTCACACCCGGCACGAGTTTGCTTGTTTTTTTTTTTTTTTTTTTCCCGATGACGCTAACGAACAGATAGCAGACGATTATTCTCCGGTCACGGTTTGGTATCCTCGCGAGTCGCAGCCACTCGCGCGTGTGTCTCTCGGCCGACTGATTTTCTGCCGCTCGCTGTCGTTGACTCATTATGAAGTTACACACAAACTAGCAAGGTCAGCTGTAACTGCCGATGTTTATTCTTCTTGATTGCGTGAGTGTGTGCGTGTGAGTACACGCCGACCTGCGTTGTATCTACCTGGTTCAATCAAAACAATCTGAAAGCTTCACGGTCTGATTGAAGGGAATTTTTGATTGGAATTACCATTCTGTAGTCATAAAATATTGGGAACAAGACTTTTTTTTTATTCTTTTGAGTTTTTCTTGATTATACTTTGTGTTTAATTTTTTTATTAACAAAAAATTTTTATTTCATTTTTATTGCCGACCAACATTTCTAATACCATTTTATTTATTTCAGTTATATGCGGATAAAGTCTGTAGCTATTAAAAAATGAGGTTATTTTGATAAATATAAGGCAGAATATCAGGTAAAAAAAATAAAGTTTTAATTACACCTTTAAAGGGGTACAAGATGGGACAAGACTGCTTTTAAAAACGTTTATTTTTATAAAACAAGGCGCTTTACACTTTCTCTTTTTACAAATCAAGACACGACACAAACCTTCATAGTAGGTACACATTTTTTCGCTTGTTGGGAAATAGGCTGAAGCCGTACCCTCCTGAGAAACTGGTGACTCTACAACCACCCAGTTCTAATTTTATTTTTAATATCCTTTCATTTTTTACAGTTTGCAATAATCAAATGTAAGATTGCAAAAATAATATTTGATGAGTGATTACAGATAAATGAACATTTTCATATGAATGAAAATAAATTTATTAATAAATTAAACAATTATTATCTAATCGAGTAGTAAGTAAAAATTTTCCATTTACTATTACTTTTACTTTTTCAATAGTTATTACTTAACATTATTACTGTGGATTTATTAATGATTTCACAGTATTATTGCAGACTTTTTTGTAATGAAATCATAAAGAAAAATTGAGTAAAAAATTAATTACTAGTTTCATTGTGAAATTCAGGAACTCTCTTCAATTTCTTTTGTAGAAAAGTGTTATACAAGTTCAAAACATTACTATCACAATCGTTTTCCGGTAAAATAAAATAAAAACACTAGAATTCCTGGCTTTCAATAGTCTCACTGTTTGAAAATACATTTGCCACGAGTTAAAATTGCTCTTGCTTTTTTCAGTCTCTAAAAATTTTTTTAATTTGAATCAATACGAAAAAAAAATTATAGTTTGTTTTTAATACTAACCCCAATGGCTTTGGCTACTCTGCTAAAATTGTATTGACTAGAATCCAGCACTGCATATAGTAAAAACAAAATTTAATTGATTTTTAGAGCCAAAAAAATTTTCAAGCCTATTTTGACTTACAACAAAGGGGCTTGGCTTCTGTAGTTATAACCAAAAACATTCCTCTTTTTGGACTTTTTGGAGTGTCTAGACCAATCTCAGGGCAATCGTCGCATCGTACATTATTAATCCTCTCTTTTAAAATCTTGCTGGCGTCCTCATAAGTGCCATCCCAAGAATAACTCAAAAAGGAACATCCTCCGTTGGCAATCTCAGCCACTGCGTTTGAAAAGTATGTGTAAGCAAGTTTGTGACTGCATATCGCCTTGTGAAGATTTGACGTGAAGTAATCAGTAACTGCGCAAGTATCAAGAAGTTTTGATTTTAAAGTAAAAGTTGTTTATGTTTTTTATATTTTTCATATACTTACATGTCTTTCGACACTCTGGTTGCAAAACTCCACCATTTACATAAAAATCAACGTGACCTACAATAATAATTTGTAAAAAAATGACAATGAAAAATAATAGTATTTTTTATCATAGAAAGCGTCATAAAGCTCATTTTTATCCACCAATTTTAGTGAGTAATAAGGTAGGTTAATGTACTGAAATTTCTTTTTACACACCAATGTCGATGCGTAAAAAGAACTTTACGCTAACCGTGAAAAAAAATTGCTTTCAACATGTAAAATATTATAAATTTTCGTTTATAAAAATATAGTCTAATACTTTATTTTTTATTGCTCTCTCTAAATTTTTCAAAACTTACTAACCGCTTCTCTCTCCTAGTCCCAAAGATCTTTTATCTGTTCCGATTTGTGTGTGTATAATGTCAACAAATTGAGCGTCACCTTCGTCTAATCTCCAAGCCGAGTCGATTTCCGTAAAGCAAGGCTTGGCTGGATCCAACCCGGTAATTCTTTCTACTATCCAAAATGGATCTTTTTTTTTAAGTAAACTTGCTATTTGTCCACTTACATGCGCACCAAGACTATGCCCAATAAAGTACAGATGGTTCCACATGAATTCTTTTGAAGAACCGTCTAATTCTTCCACTTTGGTTCTTAGTTCTTGGAGAAAGCTATTTTTTAGTTTAAATTTTGTTATTAAACTTTGCAAATTTTATCAATTTTACTTATAATAAACAGTATAATGAATGAATTATTTTACTCGAATGTTTTATTGGCAGCCAACAAAGTGTGCCTCGCAGCGTTTACATAAACCGAAAAATTACTTCCCCTGCTCCAATCAACAATGATTACGTTATTGTCAACCTGAAAAATTTATAAAAAAAAAAAGGTAAAGAAAAAATACCTTTTTTTTCCAAAAGTACAGTTAAGTTTTTTGAATTTCAAGCACAAAATTTTAAATTTTTTGTTCTTTTAGTTTTTTATGAGTCATGAAAATTTAAATGCTTTTAATAAAATAATAACAGGAAGTTAATAATGCTCATTCTACATAAAAATTGTGTTTGTTATACAAACAGAAATTTCCAAAAGCTAAAAAAAAAATTGTTCTATTAATTGTGTTAATTGTAACTAATGTGAGATCAAATTCAACAGTGAACATATCCATACAACCATGGCTTGCAACTTACAGCGTCGAGAAGTTTTTCTTTTAGTTCTAATATCCAGCTCTTTCTGCCACTTGATTTGTAACCATGAAAAAGAACAATAGTTTTCAAAGACGGATCAAATCCTGAATTTTCAAGTGTTTCAATTTCGTTAATATCAATTCGTGTATCATTTCTGTTTGTTCTAGTAGCTATGTAAAAATCTACCGTGAAATTCTTAGGCTTTGAAGAGCCCGAGTAATATATTAATTTTTCAAAAACATTGCCTTTTTTTAGATCCTCACATGCAATTTCTCTGTTTCCAGTAACGTTACTCCACAGTTGGGTCAGTAAGACAATTCCTAATATTTTCCCAAACGTAGAGCGGCTTTTCATCGTAAAAACCGCGAATAAATAAAAATGTAGCACTGAAACACTTCATAAATCGGTGATAATTATCACACTGAGCTTACAGCTACTTGTCAACGGATGTAATCTTCAGCCGTCGCTGTAATACTAAACAGAGTGGTGGGAGAAAAACAGGTGGATCACGAGAAAGAGGTGTGCGGTAAAACAGTTCACGAGCGCAGTTTTAATCACATGCTATCGCCAATTTTTATATCTTTTTGTTAGTTCTGCTTTAATTCTCGTTGTGTGAGTGCAGAAACATGCTTTCATCGGTTCTACCGGAAGTTGTTTAAAATTACAATATCTCTATAACAGTCTGTTTTTATTAATAAATATGTAGTAATTGATGCATTTACTATGTTTTTATTTTAGTGATCAGTTCTTAAAATCATTTTTGTTATAAAAAAGCTCATTATTTCTAATCGTACTAAAATAAATTTTAGAAGAAAAATTTAAGCTTGAATTTAGTTTACGATGAGAAGATGAATTTACAAAATGAAATAACAATTAAAAAAAATAATCTCCCATTATTAATAAATAATCACTTTGCTATCTACAATATCGTATTTTATTTAAAAAGATTAAATGATTTTCCGTGACTTTTTTATTCGTTATCTTAAGAGTTATAAGTTTGAATTATGTTTGAAGGTTTAAATAAAATTGTATTGTACAGTCCATATTTGAAATGTTGAAGAATTAATGAGAGAACAAAAAAGTTTGATTTTGAATTTTTTAAAATGAAAGAGTTTTAAAGTAAAACTTTTCCAGCCGAATGATGCAATACTTTGTAGTCACGAGCATATTTTTTTATTTGGCGATGAAAAAAATGAATATTTTACAATAAAATACTGAAAACTTTTCAAAATTTATTAAAAATTTTTTTTCTCCATTCAAATAAATTTATATTCTATCTCATTTAAACGAATTCAAAATTTTATAAAAGCAGAATTTGCAAGTAGCAATTTAACTTTACCACTTTAAAATTTATTCTTAATTGGGTCATCATTTGAATTTCCTGTCAAAGCAAAATTCCACAAATTCACAATGACGATTTTGTGAAAAACTCAATACTTTGAAACTACCTCAAATTTTCTCTCGAAAAGCTCTCTTCTTATAAAAAAAATCTTTCTTTAAAATTCTTCTAAAATAAAAAAGTGTAGCAAATTTTAAAGCGAAAAATGCCATTCGAGAAGGGTTGTCGTTGTCCGAAAAATTGTCCTAGTCATGGAACGCGAATAAAGCTGGCGGGCGATCTTCGGTCGAAGTAAAGGAAGCAGCAGCAGCTTGTGTCAGAGTTCGTGGCGCGAAATGACCTTACGTGCGGCTATGACGCGCTCTGAATTTTTACCGCGAAAAAGCCATGCGGAAATTGAACCATTTATCAGGATTGACGAAGACGCGCTTGATTAATAGACGACGATTAGGGAGACGTCGTTGCAGAGGATCAAAGGGTGAATATTTACCGGGACTCCTAGACTTTTTTGTGCCTCTTGAGAATCTAATAAAATTCACAAAATACGCTTTAAGTTTGTGCTTCCTCTTAAATAAAAACTTAAAAGATGAAATTTCATCCATGTTGAACCCTTTTTGAAAGCTCGATGTCGCAGGTAATAACTCGAGGTTGTAAGTAAAAATCGACAGGCTTAGTGAAAGTGCCGCAGAAGAAAAGGCCAAAGAGCCCGCAACACTGGCCCCGACAACTTGGCTTTTAATGAAAACTTAGCAAAAGCTCGGGAAGACGAAGTTTGCCCTGGTGTCCGCGAAGATTTAGGACGACGACGCCAGATAGTTGTAACCGCCTCGATAAAGAGAGGAAGCCAAGCAAAGTTTCGTCACTTGCAAGCCTTGTTGCCACCAAAAGAGCCCGGAGAGTTGGTTACTTGTATTCCGGGTAAACGTTTATTGGCTTGTTTTTCAAAGCAATTTTTAAGATTGGCAATTCAGAAAACTTTTTTGTATTGAATTATAAATTGATTAAAAAAGTCCTTTCAGTATATGTAATATTGCATTTTGAAACAAACCTTATACTTAACACTGTTGATATGCTGATTAAAAAAAATATATTTGCTAAACAATTTTTTACTAACAATGAGTTCAAACTTTTTTTAATCAAGTTTGATCTACTTCTAAATTTTCCATTTTATTTCAAATAATTGACAATAAAACCTTTGTTTTTCCTTGTTTTGACGAGTTGTATTAGATAAATAGTTTTCTGGAAAGTCCAACTGCGATCGCAGCTAAAAATACTGTCAAAAAAAATTTCCATGTAGAATTACCCAATCGTCTGCACAAACTAGAACGAACCGAAGTTAATTATAGCTCTCGTTCCTTATCACGAAAACTCCACCAATCATCTCTCTTTTCACTTTCATCTCCTCTTCTTCATCCCGATACAAACCCCGGAGCGTGCGGCGCGAAAGTTTACCGCGGCAGCTTTTCACTAAGCGAGCCAATAGTTTCCACATAAATTTCTTATCGGCTCTTCACCCGGACCTTTTGTTTTCGATAAAACCGTATAGAATATCCCCCGGAAGTCTACGTCTCTGGAGTTGGTCTTTTTATTCCGCAGATTTTTACCGAGCAAAGTTTTAAAGTTTTCGGGTAACGTATTCGATAACCAATTTCACTGGGACGTATAATCGCACGAGTGTCAGATATTTTGAGCTTGAAGAAGGTAAATTTATGCTCGAAACTTTTTGTAAAACTTTACACTGAGTTTGATAGCTCCTTGTAAATATACCTACTACTTATTGGGGAGTTTTTGGCCAAGTCCGTGACGTTTGAAAGGGAAAAGTTTTATTTGGCGGGAGAACCGGGCATCATAAAGATTTTTGACTGTCGCTTCCAGATACCGATACTTTGAAATTTATCTTGCTTTTGATTGAAATTATCCGTTACCTCATCGTCTATTAAAAACATTTAATTCAAATGACTTAGAACCAAAAATTTTATTTACGACCAATTTCAATATAAAAATATTTACTCGATTTGTAATGATTTTTTTCAAGTCGTATTATCTCTTAGTGTTAAATCACTTGTGTTTTCAACCATGACTCATGTAATACGTAATTGTGAAATATTGCCTTACATTATTTCAAAAGTAAATAACGTTTTAAAAAAACACTTCGTTGTAGAAATATAGTTTTTTGATGAGATTAACAAAGAAAGGTAATCAACTGTCAAAACACACTTAAGCCTTTAAAAACTTGTTAGAGTGATTTATTAGTTACGCATCTTAACTCTAAAGAAAAATTTTAAAAATCATGCTGAAATTTAACGGAAACATCTTACAATAAGAAAATGAATGTAATTATGTTACTTATCTTGTTTATTTGAAACATGTTTCATTTATGATTTTGAACCTGATTGGTTTTAAAAAATAAAATCTTTATAACAAGGCAAATGCTTATTTTTTAAACAATTTTCTTGTAGTGTGTTGGATAAAATAATGTACTAATATAGTGTGCTACGTAATTTTTTATAAATAAAATTATTAGCTTTCATATTTCTTTGAAGAATTTTTTGTAGAACTTTTGAAAAATTTGTTGATGGCCATCAAAGTTCATCTATTCGCTCGTTGAATGTTGCGTCGTTGGGCTGGAATTTCATTATGATGGAACGCAAAGCTTTATCCATGTGCACCTTTACTTTACAAGTTCAAGCTCAAACCATAATTTAATTAATTTTGATTTAATGGAACCGATTTAGTTAAAGCATTTTAATTAATTTTGATGAAAAATTTACGACTTTGGTTTTTGAGTGGATAAAAAATAAATGCTGATGATTAAAAATTTGAGAGTCTTCAAAAATATAAAATTGTTAACAGCAAAAACCAAATTTTAATGAAATAGTGGCGAATAATCTTCGAATATTTAATTTTTTTTTATTTATTTATCTTTTTACAGCATAAGTATACTAAGTTTTTGAAAAGAAAAATACGTGTAGTTATTTTTAATTTTTTGTTTATATTTTTCTAGAGAGTTTTGTTTGATTATGCACGTACGTCTTTGGAATGAAAAACATGTACCATAAAAAATGAAAAGCCTGAAAGTTAAAAAAAGCAGAGTACTTATATCCACACATGGTACTTTACTTATTTCTATGCTTACAACTATCTTGAGAGCTTGTAGTCGTAACTTTTCAACGGTAAATCTCGTATTGTCGACAAAATGAAGAGTCTAAAAAATGCAAAGTATTTGGTATCCCGTATTTTTTTTTATCTTTAGGCAATCATCAAAAGAGGTGCAGATAATCACAAGTTTCTAACACCAATTAATCAAAGAGTACGACATGGAAAAGGCCTTTGAAGAGTAACCATGTCAAGTGAAGATTCTTTGTTCTAAATTGATTTTCATGAAAGGAAATATAGATTGAGGAAAAAGCAATTTAAAGTGAAATTTTTTCTTTTACGCAGAAGGATTGAAAAAATACATTTTTTATCTTAAAAAAATCTAACGTTTTCAAGGTTTTTTTAAATGTTTGAATAGTTTTCATCATTTTCATCTCAATTATTATTTATTTATTTTTTTACAAATAACCATCACTTTTTCTTCTCAAAACACCTTCCTGCTTCACTTTGAACTTTATGAAAATTATAAATACCGTCGTAACGAACCTCAGAAATGAACTTATTCTCGTATAAATAAAGAAGCGCCGACAGTGAAGTCAACTAAGTTTTTTCTTAATTCAATCCAGGTAATTAAAACCTCGAGATGGCTTGTTTTCTCAAAATGCATTTATTCATTAGCTGGTAATTTTCACCTTCTGTAAGGGATGCTAGCGCAAACAGTTTTGATAAACAGGTTACTTCTTAGAGATTCTTAAACAGAATTGATGACTACAATACTGTGAATACATTCGTTTAAATTAGATTATAATTTTTTTATCAATTCAATAAGAAAAAATTTTAATTTAACTTTTGGTTCCCTTTTTTAAATAATATTTTTCGAGGTAATTTTTTAAACTTTTTTAAATCGGCTTACTTTGATATTTATCGTTTTAACTTTGCAGAAATAAAATTTTTTTTAAATATAAAAGCTTTAAGCTTTTATAAACGACTCTCATTGTAAATCATTGAACCGAACTCAATGTTTTTAAATAAAGCAAAATCTTTGTGAAAATTTATAAAGTATCAATGAGCTGTTTTTGTAAAATACAAATAACACTTTGCTAAATAATTTAAAATATCGTTAAAAATCAGTAACATAATCAATAACATAGTGTATATAGTAATCCATAGAAGAAGTTTAGAAAAGTTGTTGTTTTTTCTGAGCTTGGCAACGAAAACTATTAGTTATAGTATGCAATCGGAATTTATGAGTATAAAAAATTTTATTATTCAAATAAAATGTGAAATTCTCATAAGCCTCGTATCAGCATGTCACGTTTTTGAACTCGACTCGTACAGTCTCAGATTAAAACAATCTCCGCCGAATTTATACTGAATGTTTTAAGCGTAATTGACGCTGTCGTTGTAATGGTCAACGTGGATTAATCCAAATAATCCAAATGGATGACGTTTCCATCGCAGCTTATCTTCGACTGATGGATGGATTCCCGCTGGAAATGTCGATTTTACCGAGAATCTTTTCGAACGAGCTTTTATCATCGAGTATGTATGACTCGTCCGTGCAATACACACAGGGATTTGTTAATTGTTCCAATTCCGGAATACTGTTTCGATTAAACAAACGTCGACCCTTGTGCGATCCAAAATTTAATACAATCAAGCATGAATTCTCGATTATTCAAAATACACATATTTCACATACCATAGGCCGAAAAATTTATAAAATTGAAAGAAAGAAAAAAAATTTTTCTTTTGAGGTTTTAAAATTTCATCAATAAATTTTAGGAAACCTTTCTCGCAGCCTCAAAAGCTCTGCAAGGACGAGGGGTAAACATTTTCGAAACTATATCACGGTGTAGGGTAAACACCTGTACAAGATGCGTAAACAAACCGACCTAACGAGCGTCATCTCGTCTATACACGCGGCGGACTTCCCCATCAAGCTCAAAGATCAAGTTCATTAAACCTGGCAAATGAAAGCGATCATTTCCGCGGGCAGACGGAACTTTGTTTTCTCAAATATTACGAATAGATTAAACCGGTAGGGGAAAAAAAAAGAAAGACAGACGGAATAAGAAGTTGGGAGAATTTTGGCCTTTTGCCGGATGATTAGTGGTTATTCCGGGGAGGGTGAAAGGAGGCCGAGAGTTTGGCAAAAGCTCCCCGGGCTATAATGAAAGGAAAACAGAGAGAGGTCGAACCTATCGAAGTGAAACGAAGTAGGAAGGTTAAGTGGAGCGGAGTTGATGTTATGAAAATACGTTTGGTATATTGTTTTCAAAGTAGAGATTTAATTTTATTTTAAATTTTAAAAAATATATTCAATCTAATGATTTTTTATACACTTGAATTTTTATCTTAAATAAGATGGGGAATTTAGTGGAGTAGAGGAAGAGAATAATGAGGGGCTTTGAACTGTGCAATTATTAGATAATAATTAGCAAATGAAGACGTTTATCGTTTATTTTTGCTTTCCAGTTGGATGATATAGAGCTCTCTTTATCAATGCTAAATGCCTCTCGAAACTTGCATGCAATTAATTATAATACTGTTCATTGTATTTGTAGGAATCTTTATATGAATCGTACGTACTAACACATTTAGTAGTCATGTCCATTATTTATCTAACAATATTTACTGATAAAAAACTCAGAAATAAATGAAAAATTTCGTCAACAGGTTTACCTAGTAAATGAATGATACTGCCCTGTTTAAAAATTACCCCTCGGGTAATGCAGAATTCCCTGTTTTTAGCGAATGTTAAACTTCGGAAATTGATCATGTTTATCTTTCATTTACAACACCCCAATAAATTGGTAAAAGGGAATATGTTGGGTTTTCGGTTAAATAATAAATAAAAGCCACATCTTCTTTAGCAACCCACGAAAAGGCAAAAAATTGAAAGGAAAAAAATAAACAAAATAAAAGGGAAACAATGAACTTTTCATCCCCCTTTTTCTGATCGGATTGCATTATTTATTCAAAGTGCTTCAGGCTGAGAAAAGGGATATTTACATGACGTATCGACATCTCAACGTGGACTTAACTTTTAGATATTTTAAGGAGTTGGGAAATTTCGGAATCGTTGATTTTACATTACAGTGTTGACTTTTGAGTATCGTCAAAAACTTTGGAGGGGAATATAAATTTTAATAAACTGGAAAATTATTCAAATATTGCAGATTGCCATAAATTAAATAAGAACGTTCTGATAAACCCATTTGAAGTAAATTTATTTTAATTCTCTGCATGCCTTTCTTATATTTTCCAATTGCATTTAACTCTTCAACTTAGAGTACCCGTATTGCAAAAACAGTCAACTTAATTTTTTCATATTTTGAAAAAAAATTAGATGTCTTTAACATAATTCAAATGAAAAAATAACATCAAAATTCATTGAATTTAAAAAAATAATAACTCAATTTTTTTCAAAAACTTTTTAGTTTTGCAACTGAACTTTTAATTTTGTTCAACAACGACACTAAAATATTTCTATAAACTTTTCAAAACCTCAAAACTTAAAAAAAAAAAAAAAAAGATCCATCAACATTCAACAGCCATCTCTTGGAAACTTACTTCAACTACTTTTTTCTTTTGACGCTTACCATCAGGTAGCAGCACGATCCAGTCACTCGTTTTCTCGCTCGCCCGCGAGTTTATGAATCAGACATTTAAGAATGCGTGGCTGCAGTGTGCGCCACCTGGACTTTTCACAACTCCTCTCCAATGACGGGCTTGGTCTGTTTATCAATGTTAATTTCTAGGGTCAACTAGTGATGCAGTTGATTTATTTTTTCCATATTATTATCTTATTATTTGAACCAATTTCCAAATGTATTTTTTTTACCAAGTTATGGTTGATTATATTATCGATGTTTTTGGTAAAATTATTATGTCTATATTTTCTAATGTGTGTAAAAATAAATATATCAGAGACTTCTCCTACTTACTGCTTTGTGTTTGTATTGCAAACTTTTTTAAAAACAAAAATAAAAAATAGATATTTATAGAATAGAAACAAATTTGATTTGAAATAACTCTGAAAAAAATTAAATTTTCTTCTACAAGCAAATAACGAAGTCCCTCCCCATTAATAATCGGTCGTGTTTTTTCGGAGCGGTGTAATCGGTCGTTTGGAATCAAGTATCCGAGGCCCGAAACAGTACAATGCAAAAACTCTCGGGCCGATGGTAAAAATTACTTAAACAATGTGCGAAGGGTCCAGGTCCAGTCCATTAAGTTCTTAATTCCGCGCAAAGATCCTACCAGTCGCTTCCGGCCGCACCGGTGATGTCATTGCAGCTCTTGCAATTTTTTATCGGCGACGATGACCTCAAGAGCCTTTTTTTGGCCCTACTTTATTTCTTTGATCACATCTTGTACATCGGGTAACTTGTTCCCACTGAAATAATAATTTTTGGGGTTCCAGTTTATCAAATATTTTCAAAAATTTGAATTTATTTCAAAATTGTTAATCTTGTTGGTCCTTTAGTGAGCTTTAAGATTATTGAAAATTGATCAATCAGCAGTAAGTGAAAAGGGATTTATTGATTTTTATCGCGTGTTCAATGTCCTTTTATTTTTGCACCTATTGTCCTAGAGACCTACCGAACCGCATCAAAATAAACTCGCTCAATCAATCGACTTCATCCAATCGCTTTGTCTTTTTAAACAATACTTTTAATTACAGCGATCGCAGCAAATCTATTATCTCTTAACAACACTTTATTGCAGACGTTGAAATTTCGATTTACCGTTATTTTATCTACTTTACAATGCTTAATTAATTTTAAATGAAATAATTATCGATAGTCTGTTTGACCGAATTACTGATCAAGAAAAATTCGAAAAATTGTATACTCACAGCAATGAAATAACTATCTTATTATGAATTTGTCGAAATTTTAGATTTCAAAAGCGCAATAATCACAAAAAAAAAATATAGAATTCTTTTTCCACTAATACCAACCAGCGGAATGTTTCAAAAAGTAAGCGTTTTGATTTCAATTTGCTATTTAAAACATCAAGCTGAAAACAAAAGTTGAATGAGTATGTGCGTGAGCAAACGAATATCACGAAGTGAAATGCATGTAATTAATTCAAATTGAGAGCGTAAGATTTAATAATGATTTTGTTGCATCACTCGAAAATTTTTTTTTTAAATTACCTAAATAATGATTCGAGATCCAAAAAAAACCATTAACATTTTTAAAACTTTGTTTTGGTTAATTTTGAACGTATTTTTTTTTCAAGTTCTCGCGATCTCAAAATTCCATTCGTTCATGTTTCTCTCATATCAATTAAAGAAGCAATTTCTCACTTGAGAATGCTTGCAGTTGATTACATCTGTGAAAAATGAGTAAAATCCCCACATGCCGTTATTACGTTGTCCCAGCGTAACGTGATGACCACTCATGGTTTTTTAGAGTCTGGCAAAATACAAAAGGGCGAGCCGCAAAAAAAAGTTTTTTTTTTTCTTTTTTTCTGCCGTTTCATGTCCCTGCGGGGTATGTTGAAAGTATGTAATTGAATTTGTATCAGTGAGACGAGCCATTAGTCACTATCGTAAAATTTAATGCCACCAATTTGAATCACATAATTTAATGCGGGTTGTTCGTTGCAAATTTATGAGTTTTACAATTATAAATAATCATCTATCAAAATTTTTTGAATACTTGCTAGGTGTTAATCTTTTGATTTTTATTTGTTTCAGGTAAGATTCAGTTGATGTTATCGTAGGGGTACGGTAAGTATAAAAATAATTAAATTAGCACTCAAACTACGTAAAAAAAATACACTTTGATGTTTTCGTTGATGGACTTTTTTTTTTTTTTTAATTTAATTATCTTTTTCAGTGTCTTATTTTTTCTTTTTGTTAGTTCGCTTATCAATTTTATCCACGAAAAAAACTTTACGCTTGTTAAGAAAGCTAGCGGGACTCGAACCGTAGACTCTTAAAAATCAAGTCAATCGCTCTACCTATTCGCACACTGAATGTTCCAAGCGATCATTCAAGTCGGCAAACTATTACACAACACCTGGTGAGTAAACGTAAACAATTTTAACCGTGGCTAATTCTTCCTCCACCTCCTCTTTCGCTTCCACCTGTCCTTCTCCTCCTCCTTAGCAAACTTTCCAAAAAAAATCGGGCATCAGGTTACAAAAGGAGCCCGCGGCTGGCCCCCGGAAACCGGAACACGACTTCGGGTCCTGCAGCAGGTTTAAAAAAAAAAAAAAAAAAAAAAAAATAGAAAACATGAAGCAGAAGAAGAAGAAGCAGTACACCCGCATGATCCAGGCTGCAAAGGATATACAAACCTAGTTCCGTTCACACGAATATGTGGGCGTATGCGCCGTGAGAATTTTTACGCCCTGTATCTGGACGAGGGTTGATCGTAGGTCCTTTTGTCCCCGTTCCCTGACGTCACTCCCGCGTGTACCGTTTCTTTCTTTATTTCGTCGGGTTCTTTTTTGTCCGCGCGGGGTGAGTTTTTGTGCGCACCGGGCTGGTGTGGTACACCAGTTAGAGCGACCTTTGTGCTGGTCCCCCCCAATTTTTTTTTGTTTTGTAAACTGTCTATTGGATCGGGTAATTATGGATTAGATTGTCGAAATGGAATTTCTGTTACCCAACCCCTTTGGAGAACATGTGGTGCCCAAAGCAACTCTTTTGCGTAATGGAATCTACGTACTTAAATTATTTCTTAGGTTTTTGAACAAGCAAATTGTACGATGCAGGGATTTCAAAAAAAACTATAATTTGAATAGGAAATCCTCCCGTGTACTTGAATTTTAAAATATGTTTCCGAATACAATTTCCGGGACAATGGTGTAAGCGTCATCAAAGACTCCTGCATGTTTCTGCATTGTATCCCATTTAAAACCGTTTATTACACAAAAAAGCACTCAAAGACATCCATACCATTCAAAACTCTCGGCTCAAGATCTTTCGACCATATTTTATCTTCCTCCCTTCGCCAAACCACGTGTTCTCCGGGAAAAGAGTCGTAACTCAATACAAGAGGATCGATAAAAAGAGGGAACCAACGGCGTATTTTTCCGGGGTCCTGCAAAGTGGAGGAGGCTGCACTTTTGAAACTCGAGTTTGTCGCGCGCGCGCACATCCTTCGGGGAAGGCCCCACGCTGTGCGGTGCGGCAATTCAAATTGGCTAGTTTAAAGTGACTTTTGAGAGAAAAGAAATAGGAGAAAGGAAAAAATTTAGAGGCATAATAGGCTCAAGGGGCGCGTGTCGAATGTGTACATTGCGAGGGAGGGGCGATTTATTATCGCCTCTGAGTGAATTAAGACTTTACATTTTCAGATTTTTTAAAAGAACGGCTAACGAGAGATTTTTTTATTTTTAACTACAAGCTTGTAAAATTCTTTGCAGTTGAGAGAAATTTTTTATAGCTGAATGTATGAATCAGAGACTGGTGTGGTCGAAAGGTCATTAATATTCGGCACAAATTTAGAAGTTCGGGAATGGAAAACCAACTGCTCCTAACTTCCATTAGTTTTCTGGGGATTTCGCGAGTAAACACTGCGGCATCAAGATTGAGATTAAAAGCGCGCACAAGTCCGAGAGAGAGCAGCTTATTCGAGACCAAATTAGAAGGGAGATTATTTGGGGGTTTCGGTGTCTGAAATTGTAATTTATTTTGGAGTACGAACGGATTAAGCACTGTTTGGGAGAAAATTTAGGCTACTGGAACAAACGCGCCGATTTTAAAGTAAAACAAAGATTAAATTTGAAAAAATAAATAAAATTTCAAAATAACTTGGTGAATAAATTTTTTATTGATAATTACAGTAATTTTAGACATAACGGCGTGTGTGACTCAACAAAATGAATGACTAATATTTTTTAATTAAATTTAGCTACAGAAAATATAATTTAACTTTGTCATGTTATATACAAAACATAAATTTTTATCTTTTTTATTAAAATTTCAAAAAAGTACTACCATTGTTGTACCCGAATTCCGCCAATTCAATTCTCGTTGTAACGCACTCGAAAAAAATCAATCCCCTAATCATCGGCATTACATGAAGAAATCTTCCTCCCGCGTAAAGCGTCTTCCGGCTTAAGACCTCCTTCACGCTCGCTAGAGCTGACGAGACACTGCGCGTAGGTAAAAAAAAAGGGATAAAAAGGGCCGAGACTGAACATCCTGCTCTTCTCATCAGTCTCATTCGTTCTTCTTCTTCTCATTTTTTTTTCGTTTCTTCCCTTCTGTCTCATCGCTTACGAGGTGGATTCTGTCTGGTGTTTTGACGTGTCGGTTTAAAGTGCCCAAGAGAGAAAATTTTATCCGGTGCTTGGGTGAAAAAATTTTTTAAGTGTGGAAGACCGTTTCCAATTTTCAACGTATCCTCTAATCTCACAGATAATTTTTCACGGTAAATTTAGACAAATGATGACACATTCACAAATCTTATTTATAATACAACCAGAGAGTAGGGTTTTTTTAAAAGCATCTGTAAGTGCTCGAATGCACCCTTGACTCTGGCTTTAAATAGACGTTGATAACGAAATTCTTTCACAGCGCGTCTCGAGCGTCATAATTAAAACTTCGAATCAAAAGGCAACCAGAAAGCTACAGAGTCTCTCTATGGGATAATCCAATTTCGAAAACAGTTCAAAACAGAGAGAGCTTTACGTGACGCAATAATAAAACTGCCAACATTCTACGACAAAGTTAACGTTCTCCAATTTTTCCGAATGGCTGAATTCCCGTACAGTGAGACGCCAAAGGAAAATTATCCCCCCCCCCCCCACGACGCAATATCCCTCTGCAGCTCCATTACTTTTTTCTAGATACCTACGACTACACTGCAGTTTCGGTAATTGTACTGCAGTTCGAAAACGTACAAGCTGTAGTCTAAGAAAAAGAGAAAGAAATTTTATCTTTTCGGTAGCAAGGAAATAAATAAACAACTTGAAAATACATTAAAGGAAAATTGATTTCCTTTAATCTAAGCAATACGGTTTGCTTACGCTTCTTACGATCCGTACCGAGATCTTAGAGATTCAACAACGGGCGACGTGTTTTTGCCGAGCGTCTACCGATGTGATTGCATCAGCTTTTCTTCAGCCTAATAAACTTGCAAATGTGTATCCAGCCCGGTGCCGCGGCCCCGACACTCTGTATTTTGCGACTGTTACGGTTCGTTACACCGCTGATTTCAGCTACGAATCCTCCCGGTCTGACTTGACGAGACGCAGCACTAAAATTTATGCCGATAGAATTTAGCCTTAAGACTTTTTTTTTCAATTATTCAAAGCTACCGCAGAGATAAATTTCGAAAGATCAAACGCAGCTTATAAATCTTGATGTTCGATTGATGAAAAAAAAAAGGATCGAGATATTGGTGGTGAAAAATAGGTTCTATTTCAAGATATAAACCTCTTCTTACATCGACACGGACCCAAGCGGCGATTCGCAGATTGTTTATGGCTCGTCATTTCTCAGATAACGAACGTCGTTTCGCCGAGTAATGCCTCGTCTATCTCGCTCGGCTACCGTGGTTTACAGTTATAACAAGATTTGTTGCTCCCTTGATTTTCATTTTGATTCGCGGTGTTTAAATCATATATTTTTTTTTTTCTTCGTCAAAACCGTTTATTGTGGATTCGCAGTAATTAAAAAAGACCTTTGAGAATGCGTTTTACGAGTTTCAAAAGTGCAGCTTTATTCGCCTTAATCGAGCCTTTTTTCTAGCGCGATTGAAAATTTTATGGGGTCATTTTGTAATCAATCCATCCTATTTGATGAACTCGTAAAAATAAATTATTCAAATCGCCGCGTTTCAAGGATACTTTTTATGCCAACTGTTTTTTTCATCTACTGATGACCGTCCTTGTTCCTTATTCAGCGATCAAATATGAAATTATAATTTTTTCCATACAATCTAAAAAAAAAAAAGCAAGAATTTTATTGAATAACTCGGTAAACAAAAATAATAATCCAGTGCGCCGCGTTGGGTATAATCAAATAAGCACTCAAAACTTGTCGCCCGACTAAGAGAGTTCATTCATGAAAAGAATCGAACGGAAGCGGACGAGATTTTGATCGGCCGTGCCAGGCTGCAGCAGCATCAGCAGCGTGGCTCTTAGCAGCTTCATCAGAGCTCGTCAGCCGGAGCCAATCATCTCATCACGAAGCGAATGTCCGAGCGAGTCGTATAAACGCCCCGCTCGTGTGTTATTGCGAACGAAGCTCCTTCGCTACGCGGATTATTGTCACTCCCGTTTTCTTCCCCTCCCCCCGCCGGCGGGCCGTGGTCCCTGACCCAATCGCAACCGTACGGTAATTCAATGTGCTAAATTGGAATTCTTTGATCGAATGATTTTTTTAATATTTTCAACTGCGAGCGATCTTGTGAATGTGTCAGGTAAATTGTATCTGTATAACTGGGACAATCAATTGAGTTCAATCAAATTATTAATTTAAGATTAACTTTTAAAAATTCATATATTTTTAGAGTGAATATTTTTATTAATTTTTATCGATGCAACTTTTACTCCGGCGAAAAAAATTCTTCGGCGTCCTAAAATAAGCATCTTACAGCTTCATTCATAAATGCTAATTCGGAGAAATTCTCGAGACAGTAATGCACGCACACATGCTAACGAAACGGCATCGAGACGAAATTATATTTCAATTTTTCCCCCCCGCGCCCTAATAAGAACCCAAAGCACCCGAGTTAATAAACACATACCGTAGGTACGAAGGGTCACAGCTGCTGGGCTGCGTCTCTCTCTCTCTCTTCTTCTTGCATTCTCGTGCTGGATGTGTAAGTTTGGGAGGCTCCAGAATATCTCCGGCGACCGAGCGCTGGAGAAATAATAAAAAGAGAGAAGCTCAGCCAGACACGCGGATGAGTTTTGTTTTAGAACCGAGGATTAGGGATTCAAGGTCGGTCGGAGAATACATTTGATAAATCTCAGCGTTGACTGTGGCTTATATTCTTATACTATTTATCTCGTTTAGCTTGTAGCTTTGATAATGATAACAAGTCCAAAAATAGTTATGAAAATTTTTTTATTTTTTTCATAAAATAGTAAATTTTTTCCACAGTTTAGACATGAAATTTTGAGAAAAAAATTTATCTTTATTCCGACAGTGAAACAACCCCAAAACTTATGTAAAAACATCTGCTGGTTGTAGTATAATAGAAAAAAGCCCAAATTCTACATCGGTTGATCATAAAACCTTGTTCGGGAAAAAAAGCCAACAGAAGGACAGATAAAACTCCCGCGCTCACAGCTGAGCGAAACAAAGGGCCTCGGGAGCGCGGCTTCTATTTCTATTTCTGTAAACCCTGCAGCATCGACCCCCCGGAATAAATAAATGCTTCTTTTGGTCTGTACTCCCGGTCGTCGGCTCGCGCGCGTCGGCGGATAAAGCCGGGAGGAAGTCGCATCGGGATAATTAGAATTCGTTAAAAAAAAAAATAGGTATACAAGGTAATTAGGGCTGACTATTTCGGATGCTCTTGGTAATCCATTTCTTCCTGTGGTTTATTGCTTGTTTTGAGGCTGTAACGCGTGTTAAGTTTTTGTAAGATTTAATTCTCGGTAGTACATTTTTTTTATTTTATATGAATGAAGGTTGTAATGATTAAAAACATATTTTAATTTCGAATAATGCTTATATATTTATCATGACTTTTTATACATATATAATTTTATTTATAAAACCGTAATATATTACACTGAAGAATTTCCATTAAATTAAAAAAAAAAAAAAAAAATGTCGCTTTCCTCAGTTTCTCGCGTCAACGATCGCGAGACAAGGAAACTCAATTTCTCAGTGGCACTCGCTATCAAATTCAATGACGGTATAATACATACTATAAAAATTAAGACGAGAATCTTCTTTCATTGCATTGGTCACATATTTATTGAATAATTCGAAAATTACGCGTTGGTATCTTCCAAAGCGTGAGACACGGGTCGTCTCGTTTCATCAAAAAATAAGAACAATTCATTGATTCAAGTATTTAAATACAAAAGTATGGTGCATTGAGCTTAAGAAAAACAATATAAGATTAACAACAGCGATACTTTTACCAAGTACTTTCTCTCTCGCGCGCACACTCTCACACTTTTTCATTGGTAATATTTCAAATTATCAGCGTATTCTATACACTCGTAACAATTTGAACTCGAAGAAAATGTTCACTTCCACAACAGCGATAATAATTTCATTTCATATATTTATAGTTTTTATTTTATTATTATTATTTTTTTTTTTGCAGTGAGAACATAAGGAAAAAAAATGTTCGAGTAATCTTGTCTCGAAGCCGACGACAGTCGACATTGTGATATCACAGACAGGCGTGTAGGTCGTTAACCCTCGCGACACCTCGGACTCTGATGTTCTACACTCAACGAATCTCATCACTTTTTACGTTATCTAAACAATATATTTATTTATACAAAATTTTATCACTAAAATAAATCTTATAAAATCTTTTTAAAATACAAAGTCACTATGTGTTCACGTGATAACTAAATTCACCTCATGATATCAAATACCACAACTCTTCAAATTTACAATAATTACATCACCAGTTTGGACCTAGGTGTCGGTTACTCTAAATGCGCCCTCTCGTCGAGGGTCGGGAGAAGCAGAAAGCAAGCTGGACGGAAAGGCAGCTACGTCCTCAGAGCTTCCTGTTGGTCCGGTTTGGTTGGCAGTGGCCTGTTGGCCATTTTGTTCGGGGACAGGGTCTGGTGCCTGGGCTCGGGGAGCTCCGAGTACAGGTGCGTGGTCTCGCCCAGCAGTGCCGAGCTCGGCCTAATTCCAGGTTGGCTTTTGGTACCACCCAGAGTCTTAAGGTAATTCTTCGGTCCTTTAGACTCTTGTTGGCTTGTAAGCCCTTCCAACCCGTCGCGGACAGCAGAGGTGGTACCATTGGAATCCTCGTTTTTTGGATGGTGGTTGTAGGGATGTCCGTTAACGACGTCCGGTGGAAGCGGCTGGGGCGCCCTGCCGGCCAGAGTCGCCAGGACCGGCGGACTCAGTCGGCTGGTGCTGGGCACCGTCTCGTCACCCGGCAGCTCGGCGTACAGGTGGTTGTTCTGGTCTATGACGCACTTGTCCCTGGGCTCCGCGTAGTCCGTCACCTGGGGCCTGGGCCGAATCAGGGTTGGCAGTAGTCGCTCCAGCGAGGGAGCCTCCGTGCCCACGTTTATCGATGGCTGCCTGGGGGCACTTCTCGTTCTCTTCACTCTGGGCCTTATGATGTCGTACGATTCATCCATCGGGTTCTCTCTGTTGTTACTGTTACAGCTCTCTTCTACCTTTATGAGATCGTACAGGTGCTCGATCATGTCTCGTGCGTGACTGTAGTTCTCCGGATCGTTGAGCTTGTCCTTGAGCTCCTTCAGGTATTCCTCAGTGAGCTCTTCGGGAAGCGTTTGGGTGGCTTTGTTCTCGGAGAAAGAGTAGAATCCTCCCTCCGCGACTCCCTCGTCCTCCTCGATGACGTCCTGATGAGCTTCTACGTCCACAATCCGCGTTTCAGGTTGGAGACCCGCGTACTCGTGAACGCTCAACCTGGAGATCGACCTGGCCGAAGTTGCGGCTGTCATGCCACTGGTTGGCGAGAACCAGAAATTCGTGATGTTCGAGAGTGGACCGGAGGTGAGTTTGGGGCAGACACCTCGTCGTCGCATGTACAAGATCCCCGATGCAAAAATTACCAGAACCAGGGATAAAACCGCTCCCAGGCAGACAAATACGATGATTCGTTTTTCCCATTCGAGCTCGTCCAAGTCACTCATCTCGGGGTCGAAGTAACCCCCTCTCTGTCTTGGATACTGGTGCGGTCCAATGCTGGGAGGCGTGGCGCTCGACTCGGGTTTGGCCGTTGGATCCGCGCAGTTGATTCTGTTGCTGTTCTTCGAGCAGATGGTCTGGGTGTAGTTCCTCATGCCTAGATAACCTTCAGGCAGCTTAAAGCAATTGCGCAAAAATTTGTCTACCGTGCAGTAACTCGAGTCCATTATCCACGAGACCGAGGTATTGCTGCCCACGCGTTCGCGCACCCAGCCCTCGAGATTGCAGTTACAGGTGCTCTTGAAGTAGTTGCTGCCGACCTTGGCAGCGCTAACGCTCTGGGATATCTCGACGAAGCCCAACGAATTGACTTCGGCCTCCTCGATGTGGTTCCCGGAAAAAGAAAACTCTAGACTATGAATTTTGGCAGTGTCCGAGGTTATGGCACTTATGGCTTGGGACTCTATGTGTTTGAACAAGTTGTACTCGATGGCTATGCGGTTCCACTGGTGGAAGGTTATCGAGCTCTTGCTGAGCTTGTGGAACTCGTTGTTGTTGAACGTCACCGTCGCCACCGTGATATCGATCGCTCCTGGTTCTACGTCTGTTAGCCTGAAATTAGAAAAAAAAAATCAGTTTAGAAACTCTCAATCTTGGTAATATAATATAATTTTTGGGCCATTAATTTTTGTGTATACCAACCTAGAATACTGAATGGTCAAATTATTTGCTCCGGCTCTGAAGGCTCCGCTCCTGATGACTTTCATCCTGACGTCAACAAATTCTAAGCTGTTTATGAGCGTTCTATCGCTGAACGCACCCGGCTCGATTTCTCCTATGGAAGCGTTGCTTATCGTGACACTCAATATGTTCATCGCGCAAAAGGCATCCTTCCTGATCACGTCCGTCACGAGGTTGTCCATGCGTATCTCGGACGCCAGTGAGGGAAAAACAGCTGTAGGAAACTCCGAAATTCTCACGCTCTGGAACATAATCTGAAAAAAAAATAACCCACCCTGCTAGAAGTTTCAACAGAACGTCTGGGGTGCTCGCCAGATAGTGGGCAGAAAATTCTGTCAAGCTTATTATTTTATGTATATGTCTATATATATACATATATGTATATGTACCTAGATGCGTTGATGAGAGGTTAGTTTACAAATCGGAGCAGCAGCATGCAGCTCCGATGTTGCAAAATTGATAAAAAATAATCAAATAATTTTATAGAAATATAATTTTAATTTTTAATCGATGAATTATGCTTGCTGTTTGAAAATCCTAACCTCTCCCTGCTGTATAGCCACACGTACAATGGACTTGAACAAATTTTTTTTCTTTTGCTAAATATTTTAACACCTATGGAGTCAGGGCAGTGACCTAGCGCATGGGATAGCGATTACAACCTGGAGATGATTTCCCCAGGAAGTTTTGACTCCGGAGAGGCCAGGGCGTATACCTGGTGCACCTGGTGATACTTACGCCAGGGAGATGATTTCCTCAGGAAGTTTGGACCTCGGAGGGGCCAGGGCAGATACCTGGTGCACCTGGTTATACTGAAACCTTGGAGATGATTTCCCCAGGAAGTTTGGACTCCGGAGGGGTCAGGCTGAACACCTGGTGCACCTGGTGATATTTACGCCTTGGAGATGATTTTCCCAGGAAGTTTCGACTTCGGAGGGGTCAGGGCGAACACCTGGTGCACCTGGTGATACTTACGCCTTGGAGATGATTTCCCTTAGAAGTTTTGACTCCGGAGGGGCCAGGGCGGATACCTGGTGCACCTGGTAATACTTACGCCTTGGAGATAATTTCCCCAGAAGGCCAGGGCGGATACCTGGTGCACCTGGTGATACTTACGCCTTGGAGATGATTTCCTCAGGAAGTCTGGACCCCGGAGGGGCCAGGGCGGACACCTGGTGCCCCTGGTGATACTTACGCCTTGGAGATGATTTTATCAAGAAATTTTGACCCTGGATGGGCCAGGGAAAATACTTGGTGTACCCGGTAATAACCCAACTCTGAAGATGCTATCCTAATAGTAAACTTGATGATGTAAACCCACTGGGATCAAAACTTTCTGGGAAAATCATCTCCAAGGCGTAAGTATCACCAGGTGCACCGGGTGTACGCCCTAACCCCTCCGGAGTCCAAACTTCCTGAGGAAATCATCTCCGAGGCGTAAGTATCACCAGGTGCACCAGGTGTTCAGCCTGACCTCTCCGGAGTCCAAACTTCCTGGGGAAATTATCTCCAAGGCGTAAGTATTACCAGGTGCACCAGGTATCCGCCCTGGCTTCTCCGGAGTCCAAACTTCCTGAGGAAATCATCTCCAAGGCGTAAGTATCATCAGGTGCACCAGGTGTCCGCCCTGACCCCCCCGGAGTCCTAACTTCCTGGGGAAATCATCTCCAAGGCGTAATTAATACCAGGTGCACCAGGTGTTCAGCCTGACCCCTCCGGAGTGCAAACTTCCTGGGGAAATCATCTCCAAGGCCTCAGTATAACCAGGTGCACCAGGTATTCGCCCTGGCCCCTCCGGAGTCCAAACTTCCTGAGGAAATCATCTCCAAGGCGTAAGTATCACCAGGTGCACCAGGTGTTCAGCCTGACCCCTCCAGAGTCCAAACTTCCTGGGGAAATCATCTCCAAGGCGTCAATATCACCAGGTGCACCAGGTATCCGCCCTGGCCCCTCCGGAGTCAAAACTTCCTGGGGAAATCATGTCCAGGTTGTAATCGCTATCCTATGCACTAGGTCTCCGCCCTGACTCCATAGGTGTTAAAATATTTAGAAAAAGAAAAAAAATTTGTTCAAGTCCATTGTACGTGTGGCACACGTATGCCACACGTGTGGCTATACAGCAGGGCTGGTATTGTGTGAATAATATTTTAAAATTACATCAAAATGGATGAGAAAAATGTTCAACATAAGGAAAAAAAAAAAAGAAAAATTTTAGAGTCAAGTTATGAAACTGAACATATTTTTGTTAGTAATAAATGTTACAATTTAAAATAAAAAGGTTTAGGCTATAGCTCGCCAGAATCCCTATGCGTAAAGCATTGGCCTTCTGTCAAGAATCTGGCGATTAACCCTACTAAATTTCTGCCCAATTTCGCTAAATCTGCCCACTGTCTGGCAATATTCTGGCGGAAATTTCTCGCAGGGCAATTAACACCGCATCAAAGTGACACTAGCTTTTTGCATTATTCAAGATAGTTACCTTGGTCGCTGGTCCATGTCGTCCGTGCTGAGGAGTCTCCAGCTTGAAGGAGTTGCTGGACAGCTCAAGGTTCTTGACCTCTTTCATAGTGATCTGCAGCAGCCAGGAGAAGGCGTTGGGCTTGATGGTAACGTGACGACACCTGGATATCGCTACGCTCAGGGGTCCCTTGCTGTTCTTGAAGGCGTGGCTCTCGAGTATGACGCGATCGCACTCCGACACCTCGAGCAGAGGGTTCGGGGCGCTTAGATTTTGAAAGGCCTGCTTGTTGGCGACCAGGGTGTAGATCCCCGACACGTGGACCCTTTTTAGTTGAGCCCCGCCGGTGAACGCGCCAGCCTGGATCCGGAGCTCACGGCAGTGCGACACCTCCAGCTCCATCGTGTCCTCGGGTATCATGCCCTCGGACAGCTCGATGTCCTGCAAAACAAAGAAACAAAAAACGTTTAGTGATCGGAGCACTGGATGCGATACAATTAAGGGGTATAAATCACGCGAGTTATCAATAACCATTAAGCCAAGGACCATTAGCAATCTTGGGGAAGTAAAAAAAAATAAATAAAAAAACCCTCGTAACACGCGAGCAAGCGAGCGAGCACCGGTTTTTGAGCAGCTGCAGCTGCCGCTGGGAAAGGCGCAAAAAGTCGCCCTTCGAGCACTTGATTCTTCCGAAGGAGGAGGAGGAGGAGGCAATGAAGAAGACGTGACTCGCTTACTGGAAAATCCCTGGGCTGCTCGGGTTTCTGCTTCCTGATCCAGAGTCTCCGCAGCGCGGAAAGTCTTCGGTTACGCGGCGATGAAACTCGAACAGATGTCACGACCTTCTTCTCTCCGGGGCGATCGGTTCCCATTGTACCGGAAAAAATAAACAGCGGCCGGCTTTATTCCGAGGCCTCGGTTCATAATCCGATTTTGGGAAGATCAAAGGAACAGGGATGATTTTTTTTTGTGCGAGGAAAACCGATCCGTGACGTAATTATGTAAAGCGCGAGTAATTGAATGTCGACAGTGATACTCGTGGCCTTTATGTTTTTTTTCGCTTGTTGTCGGGTTACTCGGATTTTCAAGGTGTAGACAAATGTTTTGATGAAAATAGATATTGTTGTCGTTAGGAAGGCGCTGAAGGAAGTAACCGTACTCGTCGAAGACGATCGATAATCATGAAATCCAGCGAATCGATCCTCATTGTAATAAGATTTTTTTGTAATTAAATACTTTCAATGTTTATCGTTGAAGTTTTCGAGTAATGTCCTCGGATTGTTAACTATTTAATCACGTAACAATGTAATTGAGGTGTCTAGAATACAAAGAAGAGAAGTTGCGATTCGCCCGTCAAAAAAACAAATACCCCTGTCACGTCAAAAATTTCGCACTGACACATAAAAAAAAAAAAAGAAAAACGACTGCTTGGGAGTCGTAAGACAAAGCGGCGTGCAACATCTAAGGTTGTGCCTTTTTTATCGTTACGCAATTTTTGAATTGTTACCGTCGCTTCTGATTGGAATCGCTCGCGCCTCCGTGGTGTAAGCGCTCGCACCTTTGTGAGCTTTCATGACTTGCCTATTGAGTGGAAGAATTATTTATCGAAGTCTATTGCTCCAAAGATTAATATTCAAATTTTAAGCTGAAGGGGTAAAAGTATTATGTAGTACGCTAATGATAACTTTAATTTTTTTCATTTTAGTGGAATTCACAGTGTCACCTGTCAAAGTCCTTGCCTTTTTCAATGAACTTAATTTGCATCTGAAATAGAGTTACATGACTCATGCACTTTGAGCTCAAGACGGACAGACTATTTAACACTCGATTTAACTGAGCATCGTGATGGGAGGTTTATGAATAGCCTCTATTCACAACTGGGTTACGTATTAGATTTTAAAAATTCATATATTCAAAATAATCCTTTTAAAATAACCAAGGGGCTACGCACTTAATCCTGTCATAAAAATCCTGAGTAGTCCTGAGTAGTCCTGAGTGGTCCTGAATAGTCCCGGCCAGCCTAATTTGAACGGGACAGGACTTTGAGAGCTTGATATAGTATTTTTATTTGATAGTCCTGTGATAGTCCTGCCATAGTCCTGTCTAAACAGGACCAAGTGCGTAACCCCTTGAAAATAACCATAAAAATAATTTAAAATTTTGTAAAAAAAATAATTGACCAATGTTTTTCCTGAACAACACAATGAGCGGTTTATGCAAAATCGAACTGACTCGGTCTGGTCGTAAATCAACTATTACGCAGTGCAATCAAGATTAATTATTCGAACTTACGTCATAATTATTTTTAATTAATAAAAAAAAGGGGAGAAATTTAATTCTTCCGAAAACACAATCTCAAGCCCAATGAATCGAACAATGCGTGCACGTGCAACAAAGCTTTTTTCTCGGAACATAAAGAAAAGAAAAAAAAAGGGGGAGCAGGGGGAATTCACATAGTCGTAGTGTAAACGGGTAGCATGCGAGCAGCTCGATACCGATCGAATCGAGTCTGATCCAAGGTTAAACGAGGCACACACGTGAAAGTGACTCATTACGCGTCTCGCTCCTTCTCACTCCACATGTAATATCGGCCCTCCTTTTTTCAGTCTCGAGCCCTGCCGCGTTTCCGGCATCAAAGTTTTATTTTTAAAACCGCGACCGGGAAAAAGCAACTTAAGATAGCCGAGAACGATGTAAAAAAAATTTTATACTTCGCGGTCGTCACAAACAATAGTTATCACCGGTGCACAAATGAAAGCCAAAAACAACAATCATTCGGGGCCAGCCAGAAGCCCGCATTCCACATACGGTGGAAATTAAAACAGCGGGGTCTGGATGAAATTCAAATAAACATCGCGCTCCAGAGACAGCCGATATTCGAGTGTCCGCTCTCTGCACTTCCTGTCGAAAAATTAACATAGCTCGGAAACAACGGCTTGCGCAACCGCGTGCGGGCACGAGGTGACATCGGGCTTTGATTCTTAAATTCTGGTGTAGTACAAAGAAGTAATCGCGTTCCAAGGTGAACTGGGTAAGAAAATAAGCACCGCCTGGGAGAAGAAAACGCTGCAGATGTGCGCGAGACCTTTTTTTTCTTTACTCGCGCGAGTTATGCAAATTGCACAGGCTGGTCATTCAGCCCGGCTTACACCTTTTTTACATTTGCATACAGTGGGGGAACTCTAAGAAGGTGGTAATTTTTTGGATCGCGGGAGGATTTATTGATCCTGAATCGGTAAAGTCGAATGATTATTTTTCGGGTCGAGGAGGATTTAAGCGACTTTCGAAAAGATGTCGACCCTGATCGACTGGGTTACGCAAGGTGGAATAAATTTAATTTTTTTTATATTTTTTATGCTTGGTGAATTGAATCTGTTATTACAGTGGCGTTGCGTCACTTGTAAAAATTATAAATAATATCTTCCACGAGCTCTGAACCTTTTTTTTCTTTTCATAACTCCGGAAATTACTCATTCCAGGACGTGACGGACTTATTTCACTTCGCACGTGATAAAATCCACAGATAATTTTTCCATGTGATTTAGATAAAAAAAAAAAAAACATCAAATGATTGTTTCCCAGGAATTAATTTTACGAGAAATTACATGTAAACCGTTAGTTCGGTGAGAGTGAATTAGTACCAAAGATAAGAAAAAATTCAAATGTTTGTAATTATCTAATTCCAAGCGGCATGACTAGCTGTGCTCTCGTTATCTTTGTTCGAGGGTTCGAAAATCTCAACGCAAATCATACATGCAAATTTCTCCATTTTCCTGGGTTCTTTAGCGCGAAAACACTGCTTATTCTATTTCGGTCAGCGCCGACTTCGCGATGTACAAAGGAGTCGAATGAATTCAGCGAGTTTATGAATCTCGTCTTGTCCCTTTAAAGTTAACCCAAACTGTATTTTTCTTTGTATAATTTAGGCTTTCCTTGGTTATTTTGATAGTCTTTTTATTTGTTTTGATAGTAAACATGTATTTTGAAAATTACATTTATTGAAACGAAAAATAACAATGCATTCAAGAAGAATTAGATGTTTGTCTCGGCGTTGATTCAAGCTTAACGGCTTATTTTTGAAAGAGTAATTTCCCGACTTCAAAACTACGAAAATAAACGATTCTTAGCAATCATGGCTCGAGCACCAATCAGATCTTTTGATGATTCCGGAGAATCGTTCGGTCATGAATAATGATAAAAGTATGTTTTTCGTGATCTCACACGCTATTAATTTTCTATTTTCCTTGTTATTAAAATCAAGAGTTATAATTTACAACAACGCGGCAATAAAAAAAACTCAATCGTAAATCACAACTCTTCGTATTTTTGTTAATTCATAAAAAGCAAATAAATCGATTCTCAAAAACGATCGCACGCGTGCATCATCCCGACGAAAAAAACACAAGAAAAATAAAAAGAAGAAGAAACAGAGAAAAAAGAAAGAGAGGCTTTTACAATGATCCATGAGAAAAATATCGCCTTCGAAGGCATTATTGCCGCAATTCTCACGTCCTCCGAGCAGGTTTTTTAAGGTTGCAGCTGCGCGCAGCTGCTCCTCGCGAATTAATTCGCAAGCCCTGCGCTGATGGGTTTTTGGCCCTCCGGAGATACCGTCCGAGAAACGAGAAGCAATTAGACTCTCTGTTTTTGCGAGTATTTCGTACAACAAATCCATTTTCTTTACTTGAGAGTTAATCAGTGTTTTCCAGGCTGGCGATGCTTATCTCCGAAAATCTTGACGCAACAAACCCTCAGCGAGTTCCCATACCCCAAACACGTGCGAGTCGTTTCGAAGTGTGACAAATGGCCCCGAGACTCTCTTCACCCTTGCAGCCTCGGATTTTCCAAAAAAAAAAAAAAAAAAAACGTAAGCGAGGCCTTGATGATGAAATATTGGGCTTTTTTTTACCTTCTTCTTAAAACCCTCGGAAGGGTGTGGGAAAGTCCCCCTCCGAGACGCTCGTAATCGAGCTGGTCGGGGAAAGTACATCCGGTCTTTGGATTTTTAAATGAAAGGGATGGAGCCGAATTTACGATAGTACCTGACCGCCGACAATGCCCCAGGTACACTTTACGGCCCCGCACCCGAGGGGCTCTGTCAGCGAGTTAACACGTGTTTCTTTCTTTCTTTCTTGTACGGAAAAATGAAAATCCCAATGGAATACAGTGTCCGTCTATTTAACCAAAAAGACAACTCTGTTGAATTGAAAAGCAGGGCTTTTTTAATGAATATTTAAACAGCGCGACGAATGCGAGGATTTTCCGCCAAGCGGTTTGAACTGATCCCGCAACCGGGTCACGATTTCGAATTAGACGTTTAAAGAGCCGCGACGAGAGTTCCTCCTCTTGAAAAATTGTCATTGGCCTTGAGCCAGGAACGATTCTGAATGAAAATACTACCGCCGCGCTTGAGTTATCTTGTTTGCGGACTACCTTTGGTTCGTTAAATTTTTTTTTTCAGCAACCGTGGATAAAATTATTCATTTCTTGATAAATCCGAGGATAAATCAATCAAAACTCCTTTCCGCGAGTCACTATAAAACCAGAAGCCCTCATTTCAAAGAGCATCATTCAGACGGCCGACATGTACACAAAACACAAGACTCATCGCTACCGAAATATCGTCTTCCCATTGTGCGCTTGTTGTTTAAGAATTAGTCTCTCAATGTCATCGCGAAGTAACACGCTCTCGGGGGAGTTTCGGCATCGAGCTGTGTTACCGAGTTTAGAGCCGGGAAGTTTGGAAACGACTTCTTGACCTCCCGCAAACTACCATCTTAAACCATTCCGGGTGTAGACAATACGCGAGCTTTATGGCCCGAGTGCTCTGCTAAGCAAACTCCCCGAACACACAACTTTGAAACATCATAGGAGTCGTGACACCTCCACGAAAATACGATTTTATTTTCAAGAAAGATAAAAAAAAAAAAAAAAACTTTCAAAAAATCAAACAAAACGAGCTGATTATTTCCGAGAAACCCGACCGATTTATTTTACTCCCAAATATACATGAAAGCGCTGCACTCGAGTGTGAAAGTGGTCCGGCTGCGGAGCCGACAAGAGGCCTCGTCTCGACACCATCCCACTCGCGGAAGTCGAAGTTTGTGGGTGAAGTGCAGTTGCGGTTCGACGACCCGATACACAATCGACTCTTATCGGCGTTCACGCCCTACACGAGATTTTTATAAAGAAAAATTCGGCTGAGATTTATGGTGAATTATTATGGAGACGGTTATAAGGGACGGTAAATTTAAGTTTTACTCTTTAAACTTTGAGCAGAGATAAATCTGGGAGGCCGATGCGCCGAGTCATTTTATTGGAACATAAAGGGTCGAGCGATTATGCCGGTAGGAGTTGATTAGAGTCCCCGTCGTAAAGATACAATGTGGGCTCTTACGAGCTCTGTAAAGAGACTTTGGCTGCAGCATAGCTTAAATTTATCAATAAACTCGTAGGCAGCGATAATCTTTACTGCCCCGAAAAAAAGAAAAAGGGACAAAAAAGTGGAATTAAATTAGCACACTTCTTGTGTTCTTCCGCGCCCCGGAATTCCGCTTAATTGGTGATAATTGCTCCGACAATTGTTCCCTTTTCCCCCTCGATAGAACTTTCCAACGCGTCTACCGGGGCATTAGCTTTTACGGTCTCGGATTTGAAGATTTCATTGGACTTGGTTGAAAATTCAGAAAACTTTAATGGAAAATTATTCTTCGAGACAAAGCCGCCTTCCGGTCGACGCATTTGATAAGGGCACCTGACCGTGATATTCATCGATAAAAAATAAATTATTTCAAATTGTGTGCTGTGATGGCAAAAGTTTGACCCGACACGAACAAGGTCGTTCGCTTTAGTGACGTCGAATCTGAATTTAGGAGATACGACGAGCTATCTAATCGCCAGAGCGTTCGTTTGCTTAGAACTTAAATTTTTTCTCGAATTGTAACCCGGGTTTCTCAAACAATAACTCATTTTTTTTCCTTTCCTCATAGGCGCGATGTAAAATGAGTTTTAAGTTTAACAATGAGAGGACAGTTTAAAAAACAATTATCGATCATCCAAGCTACCTGAGCACCTGCCCAGCCACATAAAGCAAGCAAACAAACCGCTCGCGGCTCCTCCCAGTATTTTTTCCCAAGCAACAATCACTGCATGCAGCGGCTCATAATTATTCACGCACGACGACGTTACGACACCGCTTCCTCCGCGCAGCTCTTTCCCTTTCTTACGTGCGGCTGATTGCCCGCGAGAGGCATCTTCGATCGCCAGGAATGCGATAAGAGCTCGTTACGTCGAGGATATCCTGCGACGTATTTCATACTTTTTTTTTTTTTTTTTAAATTGAGCATGATTTTTATGTATTATTTGCTTTGAGGAGAGTGCATGAATTGATTGATAATTATTTTTCAAGGAACGGCTGGAGTGATTATAGATGCAACTGGTAGGTGTGCGCGTTATGAAAGTTAACGGCGGTTTAATCCGGGAGTTTTTTAGAAGATTATGCACTGCTGGATTATAAATTATTACGGAATTTCTTAGATTTTTAAAAGGATAAATTTCAAGCAATCTTTTTGACTAATTTTTTCTTTTAGGGGAAAACTTGAAAGTAATGTTAATTTTACAACGCGTTTCTGGTAAACGTAAAAGTGCCATTATAGTTTTTAATTGGAGACTGTTTTACGCGTTCACAGTATGGCTATTGAAATATTCGAGTGATTTAGCTTGAGTACGCGTTTTGTGGAAGGAATGCAAGCCGAGTTTTAGTCAAGCGCTAATGGAACCGAAAATGTGTTCGTGCATTCTTCGATTATGCATCAAAAATAGGCTGCGTCTGTAAATAAAAAAAAAGGGGGTAAATAATGATACAATTCAAATTATCAACATCTTTTAAAAATCAAACTTAACTCATGGTCAATGAACGAAGCGGTAACATATTGATTCAGCGTGTCACAATACAGTTAGCTAGATCAATATTGATTGATTTATTAATTGAACGATTGATACGAAGTGGTTTCTCGCGGTTAAGACAATGTAAATATCATTAACTATGTTAATTTTAGTTATAATAACAATAAAATTGTTTTTCTCATTTTCGATAGAACAAATTTAATGAATAAATTGAAAGAGATTCATAAATTTTTATAAAAAATTACCAATAAATTTTAAGAATCATCGATAAAAAGATTTTATTTTTTGTCTTGTTCACAAAGTCTTTCAGACAATGATTTTTGAGTTGAATCTAATGAGAATTAGTCATTAATAAGATAAAAAAAAGTAGAAAATTCACTTATTAGTCTGATAGGCATTTGAAGCCATTACGAAAGTAGTATCCATCAAATCAGACGAAAAATATTGCCACAAGTTACATCCAAGCTTTTTTAGCGAATTTCTCGCGTTGCCAAGATAAAAGTTTCATCCAATTACAGCATACCGGCAGAAAAAAATTTTTTAGGTCAATGAACCTTTTTTATGCGTATATTTACTCTAGAAAAGATTTCACAATGATTTATATCTATCTTTTGTATCATTAAATACGATTAACAATATAGATTATTTATTAAAAGCTATTGATAATATTAACTTTAGCAAACCTTTGATGTAATCAATGAAAATGTGTATTATAAGCAAAAATGAATTAAATTAAATTGTATTTGTAGTACGCTCGAGTTACATAAAAATTCAAGCAGTTACAAGATGTTTCATCATTCATCCAACACCAATCGGATTTTGAAATGCAACTCATTAGCCTCGCATGCATAATCTCATCGATAATAATATAAATTACGCGGTTTTACCATCAGCAGTTTTTTTCAAAACTCGAAGATATTACAATTTCAACGGTCTTATTCATTTCTAAACCACAAGTACTCTGTATAAAAGTTTCATCTCCTTCACGATGCTTTTTTAACAGCCCCTTGTCAGTCAAAAGAGCCCCCCCAGTAAAAAAAAAATTGTCGATCGATCTCTACCCGCCGAAATTTATAGGCCCCCGATCATCCCCGGCATTAGCTACAAATTCCCCAAAACAAACTTGGCCGCGGGATTCCGGAATTGACACTCGCGGTATTCACCTCGGAATACAGATCGCGTTTTAGGGGGCCTGCCCATTGTGCTTTGCCTCTCGGGCATAAAGTCGAGGCGGGGGGAGCAATAACAGCGAGCGCGCGTGTGCACTCGAGGGTACAAGGCCCGCGCTTCGAAAATCCACCGATTTTTGGCGCGACAAAGGATACGAGCTGGGGGAGCCTCGATCAATTTATTGAATTCTTGGAGCTGTACTTTCTTTCGGCAGCGTCATTATTATTATTAAGAGTTTATTTAAAGCTTATGAATTTCTTTTTTTTTTTTTTTTTCGTAGTCAATGGAAACTTCCACTTATTATCATAAATAGGTAGTAAAACTTTGAGGTGTTTTTAAAGACCGTTTCTCAATCCAGCGTAGAATATTAATGTCCGAAATAAGCTCTTCACGGAACCCGCAATCGTCAAAATCGCACCAGAATCAATTTCTATTTACCTCGATGGCGTCAAAGGAGACCAGGCGAGAAATTCCTCAACGAAAGCGACAGTTTTACAACCGCACGCTCGTCGCACAGAGGCGATCGATGATTATTGCTAAATTAATTATCGTACCCTTGTTGTATCGATCGATGAGTCACGTTCAATTTGTCTGTCACGAATCAAAGAAACGGGGCCGTCGAAACCGAGTTAATTTTTCGAGTGTATGAAACGAGGAACGCAACATCAGTGCGACCCGCATAACAATGCAACCAAAGAGAGAAGCGGAAGCCAGGACAGCATATTATTTTGAAGGGTCCCCACAATGCTGCCACTGCTGCCAGCAGACGACTCTTTTTTTTCTGTGTCTCCCCCACCACATGGCGTTTCCGAGAATTCGAGTGAACCGGCTGACCACCGCTACTGTGTGGAATGAATACGATCGATTTTTCGCGAGCTGATAAACAATGGAATAATCATTGCTTTGAGCGCACCGACTACCGGTTGTTTAACTTTTCGAGCTCGTCATTAATTACCGCCGATTACGGGTACACTCATCATTTTAAAATCGTTCTTCAAATTGACGACTTTAGGCTTAGTGAAATGCTAAAGTTAAATTTAGTAATTATTCGGGAGTAATACAATTCATTCCGGAGCTAAAAATAAAGGCGCTGGGCGTTGAATGCGAAGTGGAGCGAGCTCGCTTATGCATTCGCACTGGGATATTCGAGAGCACAGCTGATCTGAATAATCTCTACATAGGGAGATTTAACCAAATCCATATTTCTTACTCTTCGTGTCGTTGGCTAATTTTAATGGCTAATACGAACCAAATGGAATAATTCGAAGAGTTGCCCAATCGATGCACGTATTCATTAATTTGAAAAAAAAAAAAATAATAATAATAATCTTAAATTTTTTTTACTATTGTAAATGAACGCACTCGTGGTCTAAGTATCCCCATTAAAAGAGGTTCGGAATGACATAAGTGACGCCGCCTTAGTGAATCTGATTCGATTAGGAAGTGCGTTTGCCCGTGTGTCTGTACGCGGATTTCGTGTCTCGGATTTTACCGCACTCCTATGGCTTTCTCCTCTTTTTTTTCGGTCTCGGTATCAAGTTTATAACGCGGGAACTGTATATTTTTTTTTTCTTTTTTTATCATTCACTAATGTCTTACGAGGGGAGTCTCCAGCTGAGAAAAGAAAATCTGGCTTTTCGTCATCCCCCCGTGTGAACCGGGAGTTTTTCCCTGACTCTGGAGATGCTACCAAGAGATAGCACGTTTGCGTATTAGGCATGGGTCGATGCTACTCAGGTGTTGTTTTTTTTGGGACGGTCGTCTTCTCTCCTTTGTTTGGTTTCTCAAGGTTTCGAACTCTCCCAAGCAATCTATTTTCTTCAATCATTGTTATCTAGTTCCATATTAGAGGTTTCATTATTAACCATTTAAAATCACATTATTTTTCCATTTGGAAAACGGGAAAATTTATCGAAATCAGACTAAAACAAACAACCTCGGTAACCATCCAAACAGAAGTTAGCAATCCCGCGTAAACAAGTCGAGAAATTTCCATTAGCCAATGCTGGCTCTTATAAACCTGCTCTTCTTGGGCTGCATTGAATCGTTCAACTGCGCGTATAAAATAAGCGCTCTTTCTTTATCATAGCACTTATAGCATCTATTTTTTTTTTTTAATGATTTATTGCGATACTTGAAAAAATAAAATTGTTTGAAATTTAAAAAATGTGACCTCGACCCGACATTTCACCATGATTCTGCTTCTATTATCTTTCGTCACATTAGCCGACCATGGAAAGCCAAACCAAGCGGCTATTATTATTAAACGCATGTTTTATTTTTTTTCTTTTCTTTTCTCGATTAGTGGGGATGACTGGTCACAATTCGGATAAAGTTAATAATTGCCGTAACCTGTTACCAATTTGACTTTCACTCGTAGATCAAACGGCCGGCCTTTTAAAAACCGAATATGTAATATTGCGTTTTAAAAATCAAACGCCACTTTCACTAAATGAATCATACCGTTCAAAGCAAGCCTTGTTATTGCGATAATTAATTCATCCCAAATCCGGAAAACTCGCGGTCATCTGCATATCTGGGTCAATTAGCGATGTTTAGCTCCCTTTTTTCTCCGGGACAATTAACGCTTCAATTTCAGCTCCACGCACTTTTTTTTTTTTTTTTTAATGCAGAGGCGTGCGTTGTCCGGACATTCCTTACTTTTAATATCGAAAGATAGTGCGCGTTTTTTGGTTTATTAAAATAGTTTCACGTTTCCTTGCGTACCGAGGTGTACTGTAGTTTTATCTCCATCTGGAACCACATTCATGACTTCTTGGAAAATTACACCTCGGAATAGAGACGTAATGGGGATGGGATTCGTACAGGTTTACCCGCGGACATTTACAAAAATCGTAAATTCGCTTCGTGTGTCCGATCGGGCAATAACTATTGGAAGCATCGCCGCTTAATAATGCCAGTCGGTGGCGTACTTTACAATTTTAGACGGGGCTTAATGGCTCGCCTCCTCTATTCGTTCGGAGTCGTTGACTCCTCGTTCGTTTGCCGCCTGCACCGACGACGCAGCGGTTCTCACTGTCTTTTTATTGTGATTCATCTTTGGTCTCTCTCTCTCTCTCTTTTTATTCTCCCACTACTTATTCGGAGTGTGAAATAAAAGCGAGAGTCGTGAAAAATACGCGCCTTTTTCTCTTCCTCGAAACTGGTTTTCTTGCCTTATCATGGTTATTATTAGCCCGGTATGCGTTGCGCATCCGTCATTGTCTGCGACCCGAACAAGCCGAATCGTTAGCGATAATAGAAAAATAATGATCGATGGCTCGGCAGAAGTAATACAGTCTCAAGGATGAATTTTAAAGTGCCCAGAAATCGTCAGTTTTGTGTAGTCTACGGGAGCACATTTCATATAATGTTTCGATAATATTTTCCAATAACGTAAACTAGTATCCGCAAGATCAACAATGGAGCTGACTAAGGAGAGCGTGCGTGTTTTTAGTGGGTAACTTTATCTTTGTTTAGGACTAAGATTTTTTCGACCTCACGCGTAGCCAAGAGTCATGAATGCGGTTGTGTAGTGTATTAAAGTACTCTGAATCACGTTACTGTTCGCGAATTCCGCTAAAACCCCGATCGACGCAAAATCCGCGTGCTCTCTTTCTCTTTCACTTGGTAGCGAGCTTGGTGGTTTAGGCCAAGAATTTTTAATATTTGTGAAATTTGATATAAATTGGTTTCTAGATTCCATTTTTTTTCTGCTTTGAAAAGAGGAAAAGAATTATTTTGGGTATACGATTTCAAAATAGACAACCAAAAAAAAAAAACAAACAAACAAAATAAAATAAACAAACAAGTAGGAAAAAACAATTTTTTTGTTAACGCTATGTAAACAATTTTTTTACGAAAATATTCTACTTTGAAACTTTTGATCTCGTTAAAATTTATCATTGAACACCTGCGTATTCTTGATTCAATCGAGTTTAAAAAAAGAAAAAACTCTTAAAAAAAAAAAAAACTCTTTTCAGCCATATTTTCCCAAACAAATTAAATCACTTTCAAAAACGCCCAAACGAGCTCTCTTACAAAACTCTCTTTTCTAAGAGACCAAGAGAGAGATAGATAAAAAACGAAGACATCATCATTAGTTTTCCTCAAAAATCTTTCGAAAAATCGGTAGCGTGACGGATTTACACTGGCCTGAACCTGCTGCTTCTCGCATGGGAAAACTCAGCTCACGGACCCTCGCGTTATTATAATACACACATGCGTGGCCCTATATGTATATAGTTATACCGCGGCACGCACACGTGCAAGACGACGACACATGTACGCGGGATGAAAACCCAGCCGAGCGCATCAAGTGGAACCGACTCTGCTGCTGCTGCATGTGTTATGTTTGCGTTACATTTTTTTCATATAGCATTCCTCCCCCGCGACACCGCTTTTTTTAATAAAATACGAAAATTAATTATTTTGTTGACAATTGGACACAATGGAATTTAAGCCGGGCGGATGATTCATAATTTTCCATAGATGCTAATAACCAAAGATCAAAGGGCCCGGTGATTCATAATGCGTATCTCGGCTTACGATGGGATTTTCGTCGAGTGTTTACGTAAAATTTTCTAGCGTGCAGCGCAGCCCTTTTCTTCCCCGGGGTCTCGTGGGTCCCATTCAGACTGTATTCCCTTCCGTTCTATTTGCCTCTATTTTTAGAAAAATCGACCGTCTCTTTCATAATGCTGCGTGGGAGTTCGGTCGATTTTTTTAAACGCCGCTATTCATATGGAATTTGTTTCCAGTCAATATTTGTGGACCCTTTAATTTCCGTGAAAAAATTTTGTTCGGATTTAATTTTGACAATATTAAGGTAGGACCGCACAAACCTCGGCACAAACTAGAAAGAGATGTGTTAAAAATCTAAAACTTTAGGAAGTCGAAGATAAATATTAAAAAATGATGCCACTAAATTTTCAGAACCTGGGGGTTTTTCGTTTTTGAGTAATTGAATATTAACATCGCGTGGATTTAACCCGTAGTCTTATGGGAGAGCACATTTTTTATACAATTTTTACATAATTACATGTGATCAAGTTTTCAGAATATTTGTCAGTTTAACTAGAATGCACAAGAATCACATAGAATTAATTAAATCATCCATTCAGTTTCTCTAAGTATTAATAAAAAACAAAAATATGTGTTTTAGGTTAAAAAAGCTTCTGCTGCTAATGCACTTCTATATCTATATACGCGTGAAGCTAGTCAAATGTTTAACCGAAAATGCATCTTGACTAGAGCCGTAGGTGCGGTCCTACCTTAAACTGTTTATTTATAAATCTTGGTTTTTTTTTGACTAATCAAAATTTATAGGGAGTTGTGAATCATGCCATCTCTCAAAATCGAGCTGTATAAAAAGTCTGAATCAGTTACCAAATGAAATTATTATATAACATTTTGATGCGTTTTCAAACCTTTCGAAACATGAAAATATTAATTTGCATTTATTTATTACAATTATTTAACTGATTTTTACAGTATGCAAAAGAAGATAATACCGTCAAACTCTCACATAACGCGTTTAGACAAATAACTTGTAGAGTGAAAACTTTAAAAAACAATTTTTTTTTATCATTCATTTCAGTAGACCTTAGTTTAAAAAATAATACCAATACAATTTGAAAGACATCGTATCCACCCTTTTTTACTCTTCAAAAGAAAAAATCATCTTCCCGCTAATCTTCCACGTCATCTTGTGATTATCTCTCGGCCATCACCTCTCAAAAACCCTGGTAGTAGCTTTTCCGGCCGCCTGCAGGGACTCTGATTCATTACATTTTCTTCTTTTTTTTTTTAACTTTCGACTTCTCTTCTTGTGTTATTCATAGGCCGGGTCTTATCGGTATCTCCACTAAACTCCTTATCGGCTCGTTATCTGTGTTAGTCTGTTTATCTAAGTACCCAATATCATTGTAACGCTGCTGGGCTCAATGTTGCCGAGTTATTTTAACAGTTATTTACGAGACGCTTTGCCCTTGCAATATTTTCGTTTGCTCTGGGATCATTGGGGATGACTATTTTTCGGATGACGCATTTTTTTTTTTTTCAAACCGCGGTGAGATATTTTTTAATCGCCGCGTACCGTTGATCACTCGAAAAATAAACTTTAATTACAGGATTTTTATCAAAAATAAAGAATGTGATTGGATTGCAGCGCGCAGGAAGAGATTCGATTTCAACACCTCATTGTCGTCTCGCGGTGCCCTTTAAAAAACGCACTCGTATCCCTCCCACTTATTTACTTAAGCCCTCCTTTTTCATTGTCTCTCGGCGATGATTTATATGCTAATCCTTGGTTGCAACCCGAGCCTTTTTCGCTTTGGTATTAATTGACCCTGACGCGACGACTGCGTTAATCCGGAATTCAAAAGTTAGCTCCAGCCTTTTTTTTTTTTTTTTTTTTTTTCTTGAAAAAGAGATCGAATCTAAAACAAGTAAGTTTCCCAGTTTTCAAATTCAGGAAGAGATGTAGCCGAGCGAAGTACGCAGGGGTGCATTCCGGACGCGCGTGACGGATTTTTCAAGCGGACGCGTGCGGTACCCTTGTAGATTAGGAACTCCGCGATTTATACACCGAGATAAATCAGCACGTGCGCGTATTTCAGAAAGCGCGCCCGCAGTGTCCTCAAAAATCATAAATCTTTACCCTGTGTGTTGACACGTACGTGCTACCGATTTGGAAACTTGTATTCAATCGCAGTCGCCTTATCGATTAAAAAAAAAAAAAAAAGCAGGCGGTATCGCGGGGAAAAAAAGTGGAGCAGCTAATATACCGAAACTCGCGCGGTTTATTCATCGACGAGCAAGACAAAGCGAGCCGGGCTCCCTCCTCTAACCTATTTTTTAGCGTTTCACAACAACCGCGAGAGCCAAAAGATGATGATCTGCGAAATACTCCCTCGTAAGTGGGTTAAATAAAAGGGCTGCTGCAGCCAAGGTGTATTCTTCGGTCTACAAACCGGTCTAATCTCCCTCTTCCCCCTCGAGGATTTATGCGGCTAGAGAGAGAGCTAAATAAAAAACGCGTAACTCGATCCTGTAAATCATCAAGGGCTATGATCCTCTGACGAGAGCTCTGAAACAAATTTTCGGTTTTATTCGGGATGCATAAGTCACAAAAAGTAAAAAAAAAAAAAAAAAAGAAAGGAATACGACGAACAAAGGATACTAGCGGAGTCAATAAAAATTACTACTATTGAATCACAAACATTATACACACTCAAGCTACACATTTGACTTTTAAAGGCGTCTCCTGACATCACTAGAAGTGAATCAGAAAGAAAAAGTGCTGCGAAATTACCCGAGGAGATTAATGTGAAAAAACAAGTAAAATTCAAAACTCGGAGGATGATACTTTACGATAATCCCCTCCGACTAATAATGATTTTTTTTTTTTTTTCTGGTATTGCTACGAAAAATTATTACTCAGTCGAGCCATTAAAATTCTTATCGCGCTCGATAAACGAAAAAGCATTCGACTCGGGGCTATAAACACACTCAACAGGTACTTACTAGACTCTCGGGGCATGCTGGAGTTGGATCTAAAAAATTATCACGGGGGATTGGCGTTGGGCAATTAAAAGGAATGAAATTAAAAAAAGAAAAAGGAAAAAGACGGTAAACAATGGGCGTTTGTGTGCGTCCACTGGTGAATTAAATTCAAGCAGCAACATTATTGTTACGCAGTTGATCTTTAAGAGAGCGAGTGATTGGATTAATGCGGACTTCCGGTTTATACTCGCTGTAATACAGAACTTCAATGAAAATCATCATCTTTTGATGAGGCTCGCGCGGAATAATATTTTTTAAATTCCTCAAGCCACGCCTTGCCGGTAAATTAACAAATCCAAGCGAGTCCATCCAGAAATCGCGCATCCATCCACACATCAAAAAATCAGAACCAACAATTAAAAAATTGCGCTCACCTGATCATCGTAGAAGACGCACTTGACGAAGACCCAGTGATGAGCCTTGACGGTGCAGTTGCAGCCCTCCATGGCACATATCCCGGTGGGCCTGGGCAGCTGCTGGTGGTTCGGCGGCAGCTCCTGGATCTCGTCCAGGACGGCCTCGGGCTCGGCGGCCATCGCCAGGGCCAGCAGGCACAGGTACGCCAGGGGCCTCATCCTGGCGACGACGACCTGTTGTCGGGAGGCACCCCGGGTCATGCTCTTCTCATTTCGCACTCCCTCGTTATTGCTTGAACATCGCACAGCACTGCACAACACTGAGATCACCAGAATAACAAACTGTCGTGGGGGGAGGGATTACGAGTAATAGGGCAACGGAGAACAACTGTGTAGAAAGATCCGATCGTCACGGGGACCGCATCGGCACTGTCGGATCGCTGGCTCCCCTACCTTCCGGCGCGCCGTATTATCCCTACTCTCTCGCCTTTTTAAAACCAGAAGAGGAGTGGGAGATGCAGGCGGGTGTGTTTATGCTCACAGCTGCTGCACCATTAAATGCTGCTGCACGCGGGGACCGATTTTTCGGGGCGCTGCTGCAACGCCGGTACTTTTTATTATCGATTTTCTTACTGTGTACGGTACTAAAGGGACGCGAGCGGCCCTTTTTGGAGCATTGTGGACCGATGCTTTTGGGTGATTAACCCCGTGTGAGACTCTTTATGAAAATACTGCAGGCTTCGAGGAAATTTGTTTTTTTAGGGAGGATGTATCGGAGTGACTTTTATTGGGAATCATTCGGCAAAAGGCGAATGAACGATAATTTATGGAGTCCATGGTTGATTTTGTAAAGTTTATTTTTGAGAGCTTGGTGTAGAAATTGTATGCCAACAGTTTTTATCAAATGTTTTTAGAATAACTTTAATCTTCTCAGTGTATAATAAATCCTGATTTTACTAAATAATTCAATTTTTTACTGATTTTATTTATGTTAATACATAAAAAAAAAAACAAGTTGGTCAAACAACTTATTTTTCGTATTTGTAAGTAAAATAAATATTAAAATATAAAAATTTACCAACTGTTTTAAAACAATTAAGACCATTCAAAATGAAGCGCAAAACAGATTATCTCCTCTGAGTAGACAAGGAAGATGCGCTTGTAAATTTACACGCCCATCATGAAGTTGTACTCTATAAATAGCCCCCAATAAAAGTATTCGTTCCTGCAGCATCCTCGTATTCTTTTATAAGCGCGTCCTTGTTTCTGTTGCACTAATTCTAATCGGCACGAAGTCGAGGGTGGTGCGGAGAGAAAAATGACACCGGAATCGGCAGCGGCAAGTCGAGACAGGTCTTGAACTTTGGTTTCCTTATTCCTTCTTTCTCTCTCTTCGCTCGCTTGTTCGTGTAAGAGGAGAAAGCTCTGTATATGTATAGTGCAAACAATTTGCACCGTGTGTCATCATTTCGTGCAATAACATAAAGTTATGACAATAATATTAATGTTTCGTTTGTGCTGACTGAGAATTTAAGTTACTCTTCGGTGTTTGATTAAATAATAAAGTTATGATTTCAAATGTTACAATTTCATGACAATATCTTTGAATTACTTTCCGATTTTGTATAATTTACTGAAAGATCAATATAATTCATCAATCAATAAAAAAATCAAATTGTTTTTTTTATTGAATAATATTCGGTGACATGAAGTTATTTCGAAAATATAAAATAAGAGACTTCGTAATCAGTTTGAAGAAAAAATATTTTACATTTGAGTTGATTAAACTCGCAATATTGAACATCTTTAAGTTAAATTTTTCTCAAGCCTAGGTAAGAGTCATTTAATTTTAACCAATCGCGCTTTTTAAACCACCCTCTTGTATTCACGATTCATTCAGCAGCCTAAATCCCACAGCTAAAAAAAAAAAAAATTTTCATCGCACGATTGCAGTTTGCTCCACGCAGGCTTATCACACAGTGCGCCGCGAGCAGTAATTACGCATACCGCGTTCATTAGGATAAAATTGCATCGCCTCGACCGCGAGTTCAATTACACCCACAACAAATTAATAAAAAAGCTGCATAATTCATGCGCAATATCATTCCTATCTTAAATTAGAAAGACCCTCGAAGTTCATTATAGCTGCAGGCCTCAGTTCGGAAGCGGAAGTTCATCCCCCTTAAATATCCGATACCGTTTGAACGGTGCAGCCTGGAGCTCGATTTCCCGTGAGAAAACGTCCCGGTGACACGTGCGACGACTGTGAGGACGCATAAACTTTGTCTATTTACTTTTTCGTACCTGCTGGCTGCTCCACGTGACCGCCATGTGACGCCTGCGGCGAGCCGGAGAAATTGCTGGAATTGAATTTGGGGACGACCTTTTTTTAGCTGGGGTAGTGACAGGACCTTTCCGTTTTAATTTTTAGGGAAGTGAAGAAATATTGGGGGAAGGTTTTTTTGTGGGATGTTGTACGTACATACATACATTATTTTTTTTTTAATCCGGAGGGGTTCATTTTTTAGGATCGATTGCAACAGCCTTTCCCTTAGAGTGATGAATGACAATTGGTTTTATTTTACTGAGAGTCATTATGGGAGTAAAAAAAAAAAAAATTTCATCATTTGCTTTTAATTGATTTTTTTTTTTTCATCTATTGTAGGTATTTTTTATGCGCGCTTTATCTCTTTGCTGGCGAAATACTGAAAAATTGGGTTATAATCATTTTTCAAAATATTTCGGATCAAATTTGACCTCTACACACTGACGTACTAAAACAGTCATTTCTAAGAGAAAAAACAAACTGATAAATAAAAATAATAACAACAACAACGGAAAATAACAAATGAGAGTGTAAACGTGTTGTCAGAGAAAGAAAAAGGATACAATCGAAATACGCTTACAAAACACAAAAGTCATCAGTATTGTCAGAGCCAGCAGTAGCTCTTTCCTCTCTCTTAAATCCTCCAGCTACGTAAACCTGTCTCGAAAATACACGTCACGTACAGAAGCTAAACGCTAGACGTTGGTCTGACGAGAGATCGGTCAAGTGTCTGCGCTGCTGCACCGCTCTAACTACGTCATACTCGGGCTCGCCTTATTAGGGTCTCGGGATTTTCTATTAAACGCACACACAGCCCGCGGAAGAAGCGCTGAAAACCGGCCGATAAGAGATTCTTCTGATGCAAGAGCGCCAATTAAGGCTCGGGAATAAAAACTCGCTTTTGTACACCTGCCAGCTGCACCTTTTTTATCACCGTGAGACATGTCCTTTGGTTCGCACGAGGAAATTTGATTCCTCAGGTGATTTCGGTACACTGTTTTTTACACCGTCGAAGAGATATTTTTGATTTTAATGTAATGTATAATCTTTCCTCAAAAAACCGAGTGCTAATTTAATTACCATAAGAAAATAAAAATAAAAAAAACTGCATTTTTAAGGCTGCATTCATAAACCAAAGTTGTAAATGTTTGATTGTTTGTTTACAGCTGTCACTCGAACGAGCGTCTGTTTCTTCGAGACTTCGTATCGTGCACCGCTGGAACGAGCGGCGGCAGGTTGGCCAAATGGCTTCAGCCCGACAGCTTCGTCGACCCGGCCAAGTGCCAGGTCGTTTTCGCCAGGGAGGAGGTGAGATACGGCTGGCCTGCACTGGTCACCCTCACAACCCGCGACCAGTACGGCGACGCGGTTTACAATCCAAATGTCAAGGTCTGTTCAGTTTGGTTGTTTATGTTTTTACTTTTATAGAGAAATTCAAGTGGCTCAAGTTTATTTTTTTTATAATATAAAAACTATAAATTTTAAATTTCTCAATGATTACAGACAATGCATGTAAGCAAGAAAATTATTACTTTTTAACTTGAGTCACCCTGTTTCCAATCTAGCCCTATATATTCGAAAAATTAAGAACTTCAAACGCCCATAAATAAATAAAAAAAATCGTTTTGTCCAGGTCGAAGCGAAAGCGATGCCCATAGACAAACACGACTTGTCGGAACCAGACCCAGGAAAGAGGATCCAGCGCATGTCCCAACCCGATCCCATGACCTTCGGAGGTCACCCCCAGCCGTCGCTCGAGGTACCTTACGAGGTAACGGTCCTCGACGAGCCATACAAAGTGAGCTTCCACGCGATCTCGATAATGAAGGCCTACCGGAACTACTCGTTCGAGGAGCTGCGCTACACATCCTCGGCCCTCAAGCGATCGAGCGAGAACATGCTGGTCATCTCGAACGGGGACGGCACGTACAGGATGACCTGGACGCCCTTCTCCGTCGGCTGGTACTCGATACTCATCAACATCGATGGATTCGACATGGAAGAGGTGAGTTTTTCAAACTCTGAGATGGAATAAGTTTTTAATCACATTTGTATTGCAGAGGTACAAGGTTGAGGTCAAGCGACCACCCCAGGGCGTGGAGATGCCTCCGCTGAATAACGTCAAAAAAACCGCCGAGAACATGCCCAGTCGAGTTTTGAAATTCGTGGGGAAGAACAGCGCCGGCTTGAGAATTAGGATGCATCCTTCGTTGCAGAGCAAGCAAATCGGTATCATACCCGTCAACGAGTCCATTTTTTTCTGCGACGAGGTAAATTGATATATTTTTAAACCAAGCAGCTGGTTATTTCGGAAAAAGGTTAACCGTGGCTTTTTCAACAGGCTCGCAATGACGATGGCTTGTGGCTTCGACTTACTCTGCCCAGCATCAGCAAATTCTGCAGCGGCGGTCAAGTCGAGGGCTGGTGCTTGCAGTACAATCTACACCTGGGTAAAACTTATTTAGTCTCGATGGAGGATCCGAAATCCACGCCGACTTTACATCAAGGACCAAAGCTGTATCACGGGGAGGGTTTTTCTTATTCCAAGAGAAATCCCGGTGCTTTGGAAATCAGTGATAAGTTAGTAAAACATACAAATTTTTTTTTTTTTTTTTTGTTTTTAGCAAATTTCTCTTTTTTTTCAAATTTTATTTTATTTTTTCACTTTTATTTTTTAGCCATTATAAATTTTACATGGAGTTGAATAAAAAGTTAGTTTTTACCCATAATTTTTTTTTCTAGAATAAGTTTTAGCATGACCAGTGTTATTTTTTTTTCATATTATTCAAATTTTAACAATGCTTTTTAAATTACAGTAAGAGAAAAACAGTAAAGTTTGAATACCCAAGAAGAATGCAAATTAGCAGCTGTGGTGCATCAGGGCACAATATAAGGTGCAGGCCTAGTCTGAAAGCTAAGGTAGTGGGGATGTTAGCTTTGGACGACTTTTTTTACGCTGTGGAATATGTAACTACTTGATTTAAACATTTTTTAAACATCTTTTTTATGTATTTTTTTAATCGCTTTTTTTTCTACAGTTTGTAAATAGATACGGCACCTGGGTGTTGTTAGACAACGATGCCGCTGCACGTAGTTGCTTTGATACTGTTGACGAAGCTTGGTCGCTTGTCGCAAACAAACATGGCGTGACCTACATGAAAGTTTTAGAGAGTGAGGAATGTGATGATGATTCCGATGATGAAAAAAAAGAATTTTGTAAAGCAGCAGGAATCAAACTATATCCTACAAACGAGGTAACTTTGAAATATTTTTGAAAAATACATTTTTTGCAGATAAAATTTCTGAAATCATTGCTAAAAAAAAAAATTCTTCAAATTTTTAAACTATTTATACAAACTAAGAAAATTTACTTGTTACAGAATGAAATGGCGAATCATAAAAATACCGTGAACCCCATTCAAGCAGTCGTGGCTAACAAGATACCTGAACGTTCTCAACCCCAAGCCAATTCGATACCAAACTGCGCACCTCATTCAAAGTCTGGACGTCATTATAGTTCCAATAACCTTAACACATCATTTTTGTTCGGCACCTACAGTAGCGGTAAACAACAAGAGCAAGAACAAGAAAAGCAGCAACAGCAACACCAACAACAACTGCAGCAGCAGCAACATCGGCAAGATTTGCAACACATAAGCGACAAGTGTTCCTCAGTAGCAACGACAACGTCGAGTGCAACTGCAACCGATAAAACAACCGAGCCTTTGGCTAAGATCACAAAGAATCATATAAAAGAAAAACCAGCAAAAGACAGAGAGATTGGAGCGAGCGCGGGTGGTGGTGCAAGTAGTGGCGGAAAATTTAGTGTTTTGCAAAAGTGGCTCAGAGGTGATGGGGATAAAGCGCAAGGAGAAAGAAGAAGCTCTCCTGGAAGGTAAACTTTTTATTTGAAAATTGTAATTTTTAATTTAAGTCATCCTATTTTTTTACTTGTCTTCTGAAAAGAATTGATTTTGGTTTAAGTTTTTTTTTTTTTTTTTTTTTTTTTTTATATATAATCCTCATCACACATTTTGTTCTACAGAGATTTTTCTGAGCTCGTGGGTGTCTCAGTAAAAGAACTGGTAAAGGCCATGGGCGAGAGCAGAGCGAACGGTAATGGTTCAACACCACCGGATACACCAAAACGAATGTCACGGAGCTCTTCACCGAAAAATCCCCCGACTAATTCGTCTAGGCCCTACAGCAGGTCGTCTAGTCCTGTTCAAATACCAAGTACGCTATTATTTGAACATATATATATTCAAATAAAAGATTGTCTATTTCATGCATTCACCAAATTCTATTCTTTAGTAACTCTTTTTAATATTTCTATAGTAATTTTTTTTAACTAGATTTAAATTTAGAGTCTTCTCTAGATTAGATTATTTTTCAAACTTTACGCGTAAAAATATAGTCAGTTACTATCATGATTCGTAAAAATTAGTAAATATCTGACATGAAAAAATTATGAAAAACTAGATTAAATATTTATATAGAACAGATTATTAGAGTTTCAGTGAAAAAAAAAAAAAAAAATTTGAAATAATAATAAAGTAGAAAAATTTTTAGTGCATCAAAATCATTTGCGATTCTTAAATTAAACGTACCGCCTTCTTTCTATAGATTTAAATATGTTTTAAATTAACACAGTTAGAGAGAAAAAATTGTCAGTTGCTGGGAAATTAATTTAAATAAATAAATTTATATTTTTCCTCAATTGATAGATTTAAATAGCTGACTGATGAATGAACGCTGATATTTATAATTATTTCATCAAATAACTATTTAATTAACATAACAATAATACACTATTTAATTAATATTCTATCGTTCGGGAAAAAATTTTAGCAACTGACAAATTTATAATCGACCTGAAAGTCATGCTCAAATAGTTCTAACAAAAACTTAACATTGGTGTTAGCTGGATCCAGTCGCCCTCCATTCAGTTCTGGCTTCTTGCCACACGGTGTTAATGCTCAAGGTATCATCCACGCTTTACTAACAATTATTTTTCATTGCATGTAACTTTTTTTGACATGATTTCTGATCCTTTTTTATATCATAGGTAGTCACTTATTCACTTGTTTTTAGTAGTAAAGTAGACATTAGAACCAGTTTGTGAATTTGCTCAGCACTCTAATTAAGTATTGTGTATAATAAATACAAATTATTGAGGATAGAAAATATTTTTAGTTACGTGACTTTGATAATTTTAGTTTTTAAATTTTTTATTTCATCTTTCAAAGACTCTGCATAGTCGAAAAAATTTTTACGTAGATGATCTTATTAAGTCATAAAATTAGAATAAAAAATTAAACATTCCATTAAAATACACTAACAGTTTTTTTTAAACATACATACATTAAAAAACTTATCAGGTGCGAAAAACTTTACCGGAGGGGGAAGTTCCAGTAGCAGTCCTTTATTTTACGGTTCTCCTAGGAGTATCGGAATCTCATCTTTAGGTAAGGTTAAAAAAAGAACAAATTAAAAATTTGTCAAAACAAATTTAGATTGTATACAATTGACACCTTTCACAAACTTAATTATAATATGACAAAGCATGAAATAGAGGAGCATTGTCTCATAACAGAATAATATTTTCAGTATGTGCTCTACGTTTAAGATTTTTCTTAAAAGGAGTCAAACACCATTATCCTAGTCTCGTACACAAACCCAAGCACAAACCATAAATGCAATTTTTTAATTTAAAATTATTTCCTACCTGTTTACAAAGGCACTACATACAAACTGTATATAAAAATTACGACTTCCCATTGGTTTTCAAAATAAAATTTTTTTAACCCGGGTACCAAAAATAATGTTTTCCCTTATAATATAACATACGTATTTTTATACATAAATTTTTTGATCGTTACTAAGAGTCAAAAAATCAAGAAAATTATATAAAGTAGTTGTGCCTCATACTAACTATGTATTTCACACTAAATTCTTCGAATGTTAATTAACTTACACTAATGAATCGTAACGCAATGCACTTTGAAAAAAGTAATTTTATACATGGGGTCATTTGAAGAACAATAAATTCGTAACAAATTTTTTTTTAATTTTGAAATTGCATGTTGAATGTTGCATGTTTGTATCTGATAGAAAAAGTTATATTTTTATCTTTCACTCAATTAATAAATAACTTCTTAAGGTAAAGATGCCAATTATGATTACAAAAATCGCTACTTTTCAGCATTTTGAATTTTATTGAAAAAACAAAGCATATTAGACTAAATCTTTTTTTACATACTTAAATTTTAGGTTCTTAGGAACTTAAATAAATTTTTTTTATATGATAATTGTATTTATTTATTGAATAATTAATGTTTAAAGTCAATACCTTTTATGCCTCCGTTTAAAGTCAAGGCCCCAGTTTATTAGACAACTTCAGCTTTGGCCCCAGTTTATGGAACACTTTTACACGTGAAATCCCGTCTGTGACTTAAGTGCCCCAGTTGATGGAACGGAATCGTCAAAATTCGAGGGTTTCATCACTCCCAAACACGAACAAATTAAAAATCTAACATGAAAATTAGATAAACCGTTCCATCAACTGGGGTATGCAAGTCACAGACGGAATTTTACGTGTAAAAGTGTTTCATAAACTGGGGCCAAAGCTGAAGTTGTCTAATAAACTGGGGTCAAAAGGTCTTGTGTTTAAACATTAATTATTCAATAAATAAATACAATTTTCATTTAAAAAAAATTTATTTAAGTTCCTAAGACCCTAAAATTTAAGTATGTAAAAAAAGATTTACTCTAACATGCTTTTTTTTTCAATAAAATTCAAAATGCTAAAAAGTAGCGATTTTTGTGATCATAATTGGCATCTTTACCTTAACTTTGACAGTTTTTGAGTTTTTAAATTATTCGTTGAATATTTCAAATAAATTTACTTAAATTATTTTCAATTGGAAGTACCGTACTCAAAAAACATGTATTATTCTAAAGCTTTTTGGAAACAATTGATTAAAAATGAGACATAATTTTTCATTTCACTCCTTAATCAAAACTAAATTTTACTTTTTGTTACAAAAATTGATTATTACTTTTGCACTTCAGTGTCGGGTGCTTTGGCGGACAGCGGTGGTGGCACGTCGCACAGACGAGGCTCAACCCAGAGCGACACGAGTGCCTTGGTAAGCAGTCTCACACGGGACCCATCACAGTCGCCCAGCGGTGTCAGTTCGATGGCGAATACCACCAGAGACTTGTCTCCGAGTCCGAGCTGCAGCTCTTTGCACATGAAGTCCGAGGAAACTTCGAGTCCGCCCGAAACCCCTAAAAAAGAACTCCACACTGTAAGCTAGCTCAATTAATATTTTTGTTTTTTTTAAACTTAAAAATTATTAATTTTGGGCTTCGAATTGCAGCAAGACTCCCAGGATGCATCTAGAAAATTATCGGAGGCTCAGACGCAAACCAGTCCTGAAAGTGCAACTACTGCAATGAAAAGTCAATTTCCTGTGAATTTACTGAATAACAAGCCATCGCACTCAGTTAAACCGGAACGTCGGGATCACACTAAGGCCGTTAAAACGAAATCGAAGCGCAGCGTTTCTCCACCAGTCGCCAATCAGGAGATCTATACCGAGTGCATCGGGGGTGTGACCTATATTAGAAAGGTATGTTTCTAAAATTCAATAAAACGAATGAATTTTTTAATTTAATCAAATTAGGAAAATGAATTATGTTTATCTTAATTTTGATAAAATAGTCGCACTAGTTTAGCGGTTGACAGGCATGGTGCGGTAGCTCTCTCAATTCCCTGTTCGATTCCCCCGCCATTCGGTCGAAAAATGATTTTTCTTATAAATTATAATCGGTTTCACTTACAAAGAATCGAATTCCAATGATTTTAGTCAAAACTAATCATGAAAAAAATTATCAACCTTTTTTTTTTTTTTAGGGAAAGCCAGCACTGAGCCCATCGATGGCAGAATGCTTGCGAGCGGTCTTTGCTGCTTTTTTGTGGCACGAGGGCATTGTCCACGACGCCATGGCCTGCGCGAGTTTTCTCAAATTTCACCCGACCCTACCGAAGCAGGGCCTCACCGAAGAGGGCACTCGTCAAACGCCTCTCGCGGAAAACGCGGCTCAAAAGTCCGAGATGACGAAGGAGGAGCGCGCCAGGCAGAGGCACTCGGTCGAGGTGACAAACGACGGGAACTATTTACACATACAACCGAGCACACTGGAGAGCCTCACGAGATCGGCCGCGAACGCCAACGCCAACAGAAACAGAAAGAAGGCAGAGCCGGGAAAGGAAGATGTCTCGACAAGTACAGTTTTGGAATTTTTTGTCTCGAAGAATGTCCAAAACAAATATGTTTAATTTTAATTGATTTCTTCCAGCAAACAAGCTCGACGCCCTCCCGGAATTCACAACGGTGTCGGGTCTACCTCCAGCCCTGAAAAGTCTCGTGTTGCTCTGGGAAAAGCTCACTGAGCAAATATTTCTCGCGATCGAAATGCAAACCGTCATCGCGAGTCCTGTGTTCCAGCCTAGGCCGGTAAACACAACAAAACGACCGTCGAACGACGAGACCTCGAGGAACGTTCTGTCGACTCCCATCAAGAGCTCTGCCGACAAGTCCTGCAAGTTACGCGATAAGCGCACCTACGAGAAGCGGAGAGTTTGGGGCAAGTCGGGAGATGCGCTACCACCGCTGGTAGGAGCGGAGTCCCGAGAAAAGGTCGAAAAAGAAGCCATGTGCGAACTGTGCGGACTCGTGTTCCCTCACCCCGTCACCTATCACATGAAGCTCATGCACCCTGGATGTGGATGGCACGCCGGTGGCAACGGATACAACAGCGGAGGAAATTACTGCCTCGGCTGGGCTGGAAATTGCGGTGACGGTGGAGGTGGTGGTAGCTCGTGGTATCTTCTGTGCGATACTTGTCGTGAAAAGTATATGAAGGTCAGTACTCCGCTTAAGATTTTTAGATTTTTATAGGTATCGCAAGTAGAATTAGTTTTCATATTATAAATTACGTTACAGGGTAGAAAGACCAAGCGAGGCAGGCGAATTGGAAGCGAAGCGAAATTTTTGTCCCCGATGAACTCTCCAGACAACGATGACACGCACGTGATTATCAAAAATAACGCAATGTTTTTACTTGAGCTTGCAAGTGCATCTGGTGTCAGCATACCCAAACAACAGCGCCGACCATCTCAGACTCTGACCGCTGTTGCCGAAAATTACAGTCCCCCGGAGCCAGCCGGACCATTCCCTGCTAGTGGACCATTTCAGTGCCTCATAGCTTTTGGCGTGCCAAATTCTCAAAGTAGTGAAGAGAGGTTTTATGAAGAAACACTTAGAATACAGAGCGGACAGAGTTCATTCGACGGTGGTAATGGGTCTACTGTAAGTAACAAAAGGGTGGGTGCAATTTTTCTAATACGTGTAAATGCATGATTGTTGTATTTCTGTTATAAAAATGTATAATTAAATAATTTTAAGAAATATTAAACCATTATAAAAATTTAAACCATTTTGTTTGTTTTAATATTTTTAAATACTAATGTTTTAACTTTTTAAATTCAGCCTTTATCCGAATGCCCCATGAGCGATAGTGACATTGACAGTGGAAAAAATCGAGGTAACTTTCATCGCTCAGTTTCGATGTCCACTGGTGCTCCTTGGGCCAAGAACGGAGGTGATAATCGAGTAACTCTAAGGAAAAGAAACAATAGCAGTAGTGAATTAAACAATGGTACAGAAATCAAGTTTTAAAAATTATTATTCATCACCAGCATTAAAATTAATTAACTCTTCTTTGTTACAGAAGGTGGTTCATCGTTGCTAGTGAATCCGTCAGCAGCTCTTCAAAAACTAGTTCCTCCGGTCAATGAATCAGCCATCCAAATAGAAGATCCCTCCTTCAATGACCGGGTCCACCCGGTTGACTTGCGGATGAGGCCGGTCATGGTATTCGTTCTGGAGCAACACAATCTCCAACACTTGCATTATGCAATGCAGCAGGCGTTGAGGCGCGCAGCATGTCGGGTTTACGCTATGCAGGCGCTCAACTGGCTGCTAAGAACCGTCACTCAACCTATATGTTTGCATGATTTACTTTGGTGGTTTACGATTGCGTTGAAACCACCAGTCGTTTCCGATTCTTTGGATATTAGTGAGGATGACAACAGAAAACGTTGCGTAGAAAAAAGGAAAGATCAAGTAAGTTGTTCTTAGTTTTTTTTTTTTTTTTTTTTTTAAATAAAGTGCTAATATTTTTAAATTTATTACTTTGAAAAAATTGAATGGTACATAATTAAACCGTATAATGATCAGTGATGTATTCAAATATTTATTATTATATAAAAACATTTCGCAAAAAACGAAAGATTAAATTACAAACTTTTCAAGTTTTTATACTCAGGCTCGACCTACAAAGCAATTTTTTATTTCATCAATCATAAGTTGACAAGTAGATTGAAATAAATAAAACTTGTTGAAAAATTCATTATAGCAGATATTTAATTTACAATTTTTATCTACAGGATATGGTTGATGTGTGTGAACATCCTTTGAGTGACCTCGTAATTGCTGGTGAAGCAGTCAACCCTTTACCGACAGTATTTCACACTTTGTTGCAAACTATCGCAGATTTAATGCTTCTACCACCACCAGGTATGTATATTTTTGTTAAATTAAAAATTTTTTTTTTAACTTTTATGATTTTCAATCATAAAAATTGAAATCGATACTAAGGGATTTATTAGTCATTGGTAACAAAAAAAAATTTACTTAAACTAAATTATAGGCTCACCTCTTCAGCAAGCTGCGGTACGATGCTGGGCGATCCAGTTCACTCCTGCAGATCATATGTTTTTGCATCGTAGCCACGTGTTCAGCAACATAAGCAAAATCCTTTCTCGTTCAGAAGAAGAAGAGGACGCAGCGATAAGTATGCACAAGAGTCACCAATCAAATCTCTCAAATCAAACCCTGAGCTCCGTTGAAACACTTCGAGACATCACATCCAATGTCGAAATAAAGACCTCCAGTCGACAAGCCATGATCAGCAGTCTTACAGATTACTCGACCGAGACCTTCTGGGAGTCTGGAGATGAAGATAGAGACAAGACCAAGACGATCACCATCGTATGTGGAGCGCACTTAATGCCAAAGATGATCTACATTCATATCGATAATTGCAGAGATTTGACTGTAAGTTTGGTTTATGTTTTCAATCATTTCAAATTAAATAAATTATCAAACTTGATCAAAAACTTTGAAAAATAATATTAAAAGTAAATTAAAAAAAATTTTGAAAAAAAATTAAAATAAAGATCAAAATAGGACTAATAATGATAACAAAAATTTTCAGCACAAAGTTTCTTGCGTTTCGTTCCAATCTGGCGTTGATACCGATGAAATGGTAAAGCTGAAGACTATCGAGATAGAAAGTAGATCAACTGGTTGGGTCAACTGTCCCATATTAAATTCGAGACATCTTGTTATTGGTCTTGAACTGAAAGGCCCTGATAATTCATTGCGAGTTAGGCAAATCAGAGTACTAGGAGAATTCAAAGGAGAGATTGTTAAGACTGGAAAGCAACAAGTTTCAGCACTATCCATACAGCAGAAGAACTGCGAAGCAGAAACTTTGAAAGTCTTCAGGCTCATCACAGCACAGGTTGGTATTTTTTTTTTCAGCAATTTCTAATCAATTATAACTTGTTAAAAATTTATTTTTGGTATTTATTTTTATTCTAAATAATTTATTCCTTTTCGCTTTTTTCCTAGGTCTTTGGTAAACTTATTCAAGGTGAGCAACATCAGGGTCCAATATCAGTAGCTGGAGACGTGAATAATGAAGAATTGGAAGAAAGCAACGAACTTCGTGAACACATGGTTGGAATCCTTTTTAGTAGAAGTAAATTGACTCACCTTCAAAAACAAGTTTGCACACACATAGTCCAGGTAATTATATTTTGATAAAATTAAAATAAATATTAGTAACTTTGGTTGAAAGTCAATTATTTTGCGTATGATTTTCGTAAAATAATTTATAATTTTTCTTGAATCCAGGCGATCCGGAAGGAAACAGTTCGTCTTCGAGAAGAATGGGAAAATCTTTTGTGCTCCCCAACACCAGTCAACAGCTTCGTAAGCGACAACAGCGACGGCCAAAAGGCGGTAGATACTTATTGCTTCGAGATGCTTTCCATGGTCCTTGCTCTAAGCGGTAGCTCAGTGGGCCGCAACTATCTCTCTCACCAGTGTAGCCTTCTGAAAGATTTGCTTAGTCTTCTTCACACTGGCTCAGCTAGAGTTCAACGACAAGTAACATCTCTTTTGCGGAGAATTCTTCCCGAGATCAAGCCAGAGGCATTGGCTAGCGTTGTTGGTGCAGAGCGTCTTCCACCCTCTGACTTTAGTATAATATCCGTGGCGAGTAATGGTTATTCTCAGTCTGGAGAGTTCAATGAACACAGTTTGGGTATTTTAGACGTCTTTCTTAGTTGTATTGCTAAGTCATTGACAGTTCAGGTGAAGGTTAAAGACAAGGAGAGTAACGGTAAGGCAATGCAATCGATTTCACTTGCCACGAGCATTCATCCAAAAAGTCAAGTTGGTGTAAGATGGTGGCTGAGAGGGTGTATCACAAGAAAATTGGCTGAAGAGATCATACTGCTATTAAAGGATATGGCTTCGGTAAGTTGTTGATCTAAAATTGAATTTTTATTTTGTAAAAAGAAAAGCAAGTGTAAAAAAAATGTTTTTTTTTAAGGGTAAATTATCGGAAGCCTGGGCAGCTGTGACAAAAGCAGCCATTGCCGAAAGCATTTTAAATCTCACCAGAATGGATGATAAAAATAGAGATCCAACAAAATGTCTTCGGTCTCCAACTTTGTGGTTAGCGTTATCTTCACTGTGTGTATTGGATTCTGATCACGTTGAAAGACTGTCGTCTGGCCAGTGGAGCGGAACTGACGGACAACCACCACCTCCAAGAGTAAGTGTTAATAAAAAAACAGTAATAAATTTATATCATAAAATAAAATAAAATGAAACAACCAGTCGAAATAATAAATTTTCTTTGCAGCCTACGTGCAATAATCATGATGACGGTGAAACGACGGCCATAATCCAGTGCAGTATATGCGGTAACTTGTGTGCTGATTGTGATCGAGTTCTGCACTATCACCGAAAAACGCGTATGCACGTACGACAGGTTTGTAAGGAAGAAGAAGAAGCTATTCGCGTGGATCTTCACGAAGGTTGTGGAAGAATGAAGTTGTTCTGGATTTTGGTACTAGCTGACAGTCAGACGCTGAAAGCTCTTGTAGAATTCCGTGACGGACCTCCGCAAAAACCTGTAGGGACCACCTCAGGTGTCTGCCGATTTTGCGGAACTACAGGTAAAATCATTGTCCATAAGAAATCAACTGATTAATTAAAAAGAAATAAAAAAAAAAAAAAAATTGTATTTCAGGTAATTCCGGACTCCTGGCAATCGGAAATGTTTGTTCGGATCAAGAGTGCCAAGAACATGCACGCAATGCCTGCAGTAAAATCCACTCTTGTGGTCACATATGTGGAGGTGTAAAAGATGAGCGCCCTTGTCTACCGTGCCTGCAACGATGTGTACCCACAAGCGATCTCAAGCAGGATGCCGACGATATGTGTATGATCTGTTTCACCGAGGCTCTTGCGGCTGCGCCCGCGATCCAGTTGCGATGTGGTCACGTTTTCCACTTGCACTGCTGCAGAACGGTGCTAATCAAAAGATGGGTTGGACCAAGGATAACATTTAGTTTTTCACTTTGTCCTATCTGTAAGGTGCCTATGGATAATCAAAATTTAATGGAGCAGCTAGCAAGTATCAAACAGTTATACGAAGACGTAAAGAGGAAAGCATTGATGAGGCTGGAATATGAAGGCCTACACAAGTAAGTTTAAAAATAAGGAAAAAATTTCAATCAAACTTTTTTGGGTGCAAAATATTTAACTAATAAAAAATTATTTTTTAACCACAGAGCTGAAGCTGTTACAACAGCAGGTGGTCGCTACTATCAAGATCCAGCCTCGTACGCAATGGACCGATATGCATACTATGTGTGCTTCAAGTGCCAGAAAGCCTATTACGGTGGCGAGGCTCGCTGCGATGTTCAGCAGGCAAGTGAATCTTTTGATCCGACCGAACTTGTCTGTGGAGGTTGCAGTGATGTCGCGCGAGCTCAGATGTGTCCTAAACATGGCACCGACTTTTTGGAGTACAAGTGCCGGTACTGCTGTTCCGTTGCTGTATTTTTCTGTTTCGGTACTACACATTTTTGTAAACCATGTCACGATGACTTTCAAAGGGTCACTAACATACCTAAGAATGAACTACCTTCATGCCCTGCAGGTAAATTTAAATTGTTTGAATAGATATTAATTTAAAATAAGAATTTATTCAGTTATCACTATCTTGATTTTACAGGACCTAAAGCAAAACAACTAGAAGGGGATGAGTGTCCACTTCATGTAAAACATCCTCAGACCGGAGAAGAATTCGCTCTTGGTTGTGGCATTTGTCGTAATGCACAGACTTTTTAAAAAATAAATCCGATTTTCTACGCTTAACAATCGACTTTTTAAAGCTCTAAATCAAGTTTTCCAACATTCATATGTGATCAACTTAAAATTATATCGCTTAACCTAAATAATCGAGTGAGAGTACTTCCTATTTGTATATTTTTTTTTTAACTTTATTTTTCAAGAAATATTTGCTAAGGATAAATCTAATCTCGGTGACTGAAAAATGACTGGGAATTGAACGTTGTGAAAATATAAAGCCCAATCGTGGCAAATTATAAATATAAATTAATTAAATTATAAATAAAATTTGTGTAATGAGCATTAAAAAAAAAAAAAAAAAATACAACAATTATTAATAATGTTATATATTGATAAACAAAAGCGTCAACTTTAAAAATAACGGATAATCGAATAAAAAATCGATTCTTCTTTTTTCATGGCAATTTATAAGATAATCAGCAGAAAAAAAAATATCTGCAAGTGTGAGATTATAAAGTCAATGCGTGATTTGAATGAACTTTTCGTGTGTTGTTTAGAAAAGATTATACATATGAACTGACTTATAGAATTGCCTTTGTCGAAGATACAGGGAGTGTGTGCGTTTCAAATGTGAAATTATATTCGTGTCTTTGAGAGACTGGAAACATTATATTATTTTACAGTTATTATGTAAAGAAATGTGAAAAACTTGAATGTGTGTATTTGTTAGAATTTTTGAATTATTATATTGTATTGATAATAATTACTAAATGATATAGTGCCAGTCCTGATCTCGCTAATTGCATTTTCATGTTTATTTATACCATTATTTATTTACCATTGTATTATTTGTTTCTATTAATGTGTATTTGTAATTAAATATTAAGTATGGCGCCAATTTGAATGTATCATACTGTCAAATCTCATTTTTAAACTTACCAATCAAATGTTACTACGAAATACTCAGCATTTGTGGATATAGAATGAATGATGCAAATCTAATTATGTTCAATTTTAATATTTGTTAAATAGTTCGTCTTTTAATTTTTGTGTTCATTAAATGAGAGAATCAAAGAGAATCTTCTGTTTTTATTTTACATACATCGATTTCCAGGAAAATATTTTACAATTTTCAATTCATTATGGAGTTTAATTTTTGATTAATTATTTTATTCATTCACATCTGAAAAGTTATAATTCCAAAACATAAAAAAAATATTTTAATCATATAATTACACTATTTTTTTTTGGGACCACATAGAACTAAATAAAGAGAATAACAATTGTTTTCAATTATGTAATGACAAAAATGTTTAGCAAAAAATTTCGAGTAAAAAGCTCAAAAAATTTTAAAATTTATTTGAAATATGAATCAAGAAAGTAATTATTACAGTATAATCCAAGTAAACATTTATCACAACACAACGTATTCATCAGTTTTACATATTTGCAAATTAAAATTCTAAAATATTAAGTTAGCTCGAATATTTTTTGAAATAAACAACGTACTACACGCGAGTCACGTCAAAACTGCCGCTGTTTTGGGGAACCACCTGCCAAGCGCACGCGCTTTATCGATTTCTCCGAAAAATCCAACATGTCGTCCACCACCCACACAGTACTGCCCCTAGCGGCATCGAGGTGCACTAGCTATACGTTCCTGAGCAGCCCAGTCTGTGCTTATCTGGCGCTGCGCAGGTGTGTGTGCATGTTTAGTGTAGTGTCTCTTTCCACCCGACGACGACGATTTTCGCCTCGTTCAGCGGTAAGTTTTCCCCCTCACAGTCTTTATTTACACAAAAGTCGGTGCATTGCATAATTACTGCCGGCTCGCTTACAACCGGCTCTCGCGAGGAGCGAACAAAAAATTTGACACATGTTGCCGTGGGCTTTCAGGAGGGTACCTCTCTCCACCCTACGAGCTTAGCGCGCGTTTTCTGTCTGCTAACCGATGTTTTCCCCCCACCTACCCTTTATCACTTCAGCTCTATCATTGAATTTACTCGGGAAATTTTATGAATTCATCATTGTAGGTACATTTAATTGATTTTAAAATTATTTTAAGCGTTGAGTCTGTGTTGGTTAGATGTGCCCTTTGTTTGTTTTGTTTTGAAAATTTCGAAGGATTTTTGAATGACTTTTTTTTGTAAAGATGTTGATTCGAATTTCCAGGGCGAATAAATATAATTGTGGATTTTTTTTGTAAAATGATAACAAGTGTTAAATTTCACTGGTCATCCGTTGATTTAGAATCTCAAGCAAATATGTGAGTCATACTGCTCTATATATCGCGGGAGCTGACCATCGAGCGAAACTAACCTCAATTTTAAGTTAGCCCTTCCTCTTTTTTTACGGGAGGAAATGCTTATAATAGGAATCAGCTGCTCTATTTACAATTCTTTGTTTACCCGCTGGTCTTCTTGAACCTCGGGTGCCGTGTAGTTTTTTTATTAGGCTTTGAGAACAAACGACTGACGAAAGTTGATCGCAGTTCCTTTGTTTACAAACTGTCAGAAACTGCAATTTCTTACCTGTTAATTCTTCCGTGAAATTGAGACGTCGATAATCAACCCCTTGAAGCTTTTCAAGGTTGTCCCATTCGCGAAAGTGTCAAACTGACGACTCGTGCCAAAGAAGTTGCAATTTTTCTTCCAAATTAACTTTTAAGGTGGTTTTCTACCAAATGCATGACAATAGAGAATCAGCTCAAACTTTCTGGAGATGTTTATTAGATATTAATAAACATTTCTACGAAGTCTGATCAAAATTGACCATATAGTTTAAAAGTTACAGCAAGTTAAAGATTGAATTTTTTTCATTACGCGCATGGCCGCTACGCTGAAAAAGTGTACTAAATTATTGATATTTGTCTTCTTACAATAGAGATCCTTTAGAAAAACTACATACATATAGTTTCACTATCGAAGAATTCATTTCTTGAAACTGCAAAAAATTGACCTTCTAGGAATTTTGCAATAATTTTACAAAAATAATTTTCACGTGAATAACCTCCAAAACTGCGGTATTCAAAGGTGAGGTTAAAAGTTTAAAAAAATGTTTTGTTGTGATTGTCAATGTTTTTTTGGTAGAAAATAATTTCAGAAGCCATAAAAAGTTGAAAAATAAATTTTAATAGCCAATTGTTAGTAATTTGGAGTAATAATTTTTTTTTAGACTTGAACTTGACTAGCTCTGGTAGAAAACCACCTTAAATAGAAGGAAAAATTTGTTAAACGATGGGCGAGGCGAACAAATAAAATGAAAAATAACGTAGGCAATTCATTGCAGGGTCACTTTTTTATATTAGGTCTTTTTTAATTTTGCGATTAATTATTATAATTCATCAAAAAATAAATTTTACTTTTTTTAAGTCACCTTGAATTTAGATGTTTCTTAACGAAATTTTATCGTTAATAATGTAAATGATCCGTTCATTATATAGTTAGAAAACTCACATAAAACATACTTAATGAAAATTACAGTTTTTTCTTTATAAATCTTTTACGTATTATTAATAAAGTGATCCAGTTTTATACTTGGATATCTAAAAAGAATATCAATAAAAACAAACGTAATTTATTTTGATGCGATGTACATTCTTTTAAACTTGAAAGTTTTACATCATTTCGTTGCAATTTAAAGTCGTGTAATGTAATCGCCGTTCTCATTTATAATTGGGTATACAAAATAAATCTTACAACCATTACCGTTCTCAAATTTATATAAGCTCGATTATATAATATTATTTAAAACAAAAAAAAAACTAAAATTATGATTTTTTATTTATTTTACATTTAATTTATTTATTAAGCTCAAAATTTGTTTTTAAAATATATTATTTGTGTAAGTTCATAAATAAATAATAAACAAAGTTACAAACTTTATTTAGTGTAATTTATTTATGAATTTTACACAAATAAAAATAAAATTTTACTGCTTCATAATTGTTTTCTTAAACTATGAGCATACCGACACGTATAAATAGAATGATTCCGCTGACTAATTCTTTGCGAAAAATTTTGATTGAAAATTTCTTTGAAGCTCGCGTATTTTTTAGCTCAAACAAGTTTTATCGCAGTATTTGGACATAGTTTTTTTTTAATTTTACCATTAGAAAAAAAAAAAATTTACTTTGATAAAAATAAGAATAAATTCTCTGAAGTGCATACTGTCTCCACCGAGGTCTCCACTGTATAAAAAAATAAAATAAAATAAAAAAACAAAAACATTTTGAATGTTTGTTCTATAATTATTTACATGTAAATTATTTCACCGAGATTTTTTTGAACTTGTACATGTCACTGTACTCCAATACAGTTGTTCGAATATTACATAAATCGAAAACCAGCATTACTCAATCTGATCGTCTAGACTCGCAAGCCCTTTAAAGTATTTGTCACCTCGCGAGGCAGCTAAGCTGGGCAAACAGTTTGAAGTTTCCGCGTGCAACTCATTCAATCGCTTATATTTATCCTGCGCCCTGAGCCGAGCACAGTACTTGCCAAGCTGCTGCCAACTCCAAAACAATAAAACCCATACGAGCTTTTTATTATTATATGCACCGCCGTAGGTATGTGCAAAGCGTACCAGCCGCACGCCCGCGCCCGACCGCCCGGTCGTGGCCTTCTAGAACTCGGTTGATCGATGCTGTGCCACAATCCAGCTTTTCAGTTTGATCCATGTGCCCTAACGCTCGACCGCTAAATCATGTGTTCCCGCGAGACTTTTAATAAAAATTTGGAAAGATGGAAGAGAATGTGAGTTTCATTCACAAATGACCGAGCACTGCACTTATTTTATTATTCATTGACATAGCGTAAATGTTGATTGCAGTTTTAAATGTTAAAATCTGTTTGCAAAATGCACAAGTTTATTAATGAAAATCCGAAACTTTGTACATATATTTTTTTTAATTCAATATTTTATACGAAAATTAAAGTTGGGACACATTTATTTTTTACTTATTCATTTATGCAGCCCAAGAAAATTATTCAGTAATTGAAGGGCACGTTTTTAGGTTAGCTCGCTTTTCCAGTTCACCGTGTATTTTTTTTGCGTTCCTGAAAAACACCTTTACTTTTTTTGTGGTAAAAAAAAACATATACATAAAAAATGTTATTTTTACAGTTTTTTTTAATATTAATTATCACTTGTTATTTTTAAATAAAAATACACAATTACGTTTATCGCTACCAGCGCAGCATTGAGTATGCAACAGTTATTTTTATCCTCTTAATTTAATTAAAATACATTCTTTGAAATTACATGCTGCTCAAACATCCGAACCAACTAAACTAATTGCAAATTAAATCGAAAAATTCTTTGAAAAGGGTCGATCGATGTTTGCATGAAGTTTACGAACCCTTACAGGTGTATCACTTCAAAGAATCATGAGAAGTCTTTGGTAGGAATGATTAATTAATCAATTCCGGTAGAAGCTTTAGCAGCACGCACCTTTTACGTCCTCTCGTTTGTCGACGCTGTAAACGAGACCGTGCAGACATCGCCCAAGCCCGCGGCGCGCGGGAGAGAATCATTGACATCATCGCGAGCGACGATTACACGTCGGAATCGATCAGCTGATTGTTTCGTCTAGCCCGAGGCGATACATTAGCGTAGGTTTTCATTCCGATGATAAATTGGAAGCCCCACAGTTATCTTTGATGATTTCTTTCTTCGTTTTCAGTGGGCATATTATGTAACAAGTTTTATTTGTTTACGGACATTTTAGGATTTGATTTTTACGTGACAAAATTTTTTTGACAAAAATGAAATGTTTAAAGTCATGTATCGTCATCTTAATTATTATTATTCCTTCAATTTAAAAAAAAATCTATAGTACCGAACTTTGCGTGATCAACGATACTTAATCTTTAAAAAAACTTTTCTTGGTACCTTTTTTATCGGTCTTTGCTGAAAAAAATTTTTTTTAGGATAATAATCGAGTGTAACGAATGTTTGCTGTGCCAATCATCGATTACTTGATGTTATCAAAAAAAGTTAAAAAAAAACTTAGCTCAATAAACACTAAATTATCAAGATTGTTTATTTGCAGTATGTTCTTGGCGAGGTTCTTGGAAAAACCATCCAAGTTCAATCAATTCAATTAAATTCAAATATACTTGTTTCCCTTATAAAGCCCATGTAATAAATGTCAAGAAATAAAGTCTAATTTAGCGTTGTACACTTAATTATCGAACGTGCCAATAAAAATTCAAATAAAACCTCTAAAATCGTTATCGAACGCATCCTTCCCGTTAGGCTAATAACACTTCGAAGAGTGAAAGCGTGCAAAGGAATCTTGCAGTCGGTGTATTTTATCGGGATCCTTGCTGCGAACATAATTTATCGGATAAAAACGAGTTCTTTTTAATGTCCCTGATGTCCCTTTGGCGCCCGAAGAGTAACAGGTTTTATGTTCTCAACATTTGTCAGAAATTACAGGGGCTGAGTTTATTTATTTTTTTTTTCTTTTGCACCTGATTCACAAGGGGGAAGTCGAGGTGATTAATTTTCGGCGTGACGAAGGGGCTTTTTTTTATTTATTGCTCAATTTGTCTTTACAAATTGAGTTGCCAGTTAGTTCATTAGCGGGGAGTAATGTATGGAACAGGCTTTATTGTGGTTTCTGGAAAAATAAATAGTTAACAAAACGGTAACTTTTTAAACTGTAAATTTTTTGTTTGTTCTTGCGGTAGTTTATCTTGTAATTTGCATGCGCAAACCAACAATTAATGACTGCCTCGATGACTGCAAAAGTTTCTTTTTTTTTAGTTGTTTTTTCTTTTTCTTTTCTTTTTTATTTATTTTTTTTTTTTCAACGACCGTGCGCTGTTTACCGCACAAAGGGCTCACGTTTGTGTGTGTTGCAAAAAAGGCGCACGTGGGCTGTGGCTCGAGATTCCTCGCGATGATTTTCGCGCAATTACGCGTGGAATAAGGGACTCCGGTGTGCTGAGTCCGAGTGCAGAAACCTTTTAATGAATCGTGGCGTTTGAAGGATGCATTAGAGGTTTTCATGCTGTGGCTTGAAGTTTGAAAATTCATTGTAAAAAACTGATTTAAAACCGTCGAGTGATGCCTTTCGACGTTACGGACTCAAAATATAGCAGTTAAATTAATTACTTGAATAAAGAAACTAGATTACATGCAGAATTCACTCGCAAATACTCGCTCGAGTACTCGCTGGTTAAAAAATTAATTTTATTTCATTCAGATTCGTAACGAAAAATCATGGTAATTGTAAATTTTCTCTTTTGTTCATGATTTAATTTTGCTGAGTTATGAAATTGTATTTTAGTTGACGTTTTCTTCACTTTCAAAAGATTTAAAACTAATTAAAACGTAATCATGAGTGTGTATTTTCAAATGTTTCCGGATCTCAAAAATATATTTTTATTGATACTTTTCAATTTCAAATGATCGGTGTTCGAAAAAGAAAGAAAAAAAAGGTTTAAATTCTTGCAATTGTTCATATGTAAAGTACAAATTTAACTTAGCCCTTATCATACAAAATTTTGTTGTTTCCAATCAAAAAAATAACAATAATAATAATAAGTTAATAAAAATACTTTTAAAAATAATAGGTTTTTAATTGAGGCTTCAGTATAGATATTAAAAATTTTTTTTTTTATTTTAAGAATTGTTGAATATAATAAACATGCTAGAGCAATAAATTTTTATTCACAATAATTATTGCAAAGTGCAGTAGAGGTTTTTCAATTATCTCTAAGTCTTAGCTGTACTTGTTGACTTGAAAAATACGCATTTGAATCAAGATGTCCATTGGTGTTTGCGTTTGCACAGAGCAGAAAAACCGTACGGTTCACGAGTTTAATCGCGTGCGTAAACACGGGTGTGCTTTAATTAATTGCGGAATCTTGTGCTTACGGTCTGACCGTTTCGCGAAGTTGTCATGTAGTGCGCAGGTACATCCGTTCGATCAGTTTTGTGCAAAGTTTGGAATCTCGTACCGTTTACATTAAAAAATAATTGATACAATTCATGTTCATTAAAATAACAAATTTTTAGAAGTATATTTTTACTATTTTTGAAAATCGGTAATCTATATTTTTTAAACAAATCTTATGTTATTAACCATGACTGTAAATCATCATTAAAATAATTTTAAAGAGTATAACGCAGTATGTAATAATGCAATGCGCATGCAAATAAATTGAAAAATGCAAGCACGAGCCTGCATTTGTGAATTTTAGCATTTAACCGAGCATTTAACATATAGTGACCGGATGTGCGTGCCGCGAATCGCCACGTGTACATTGGAAAGTATCAACTCGACGGATTATTTGTCAATTTAGTTTTCACTTGACCGAAACTGCTGCTATTGATACTCTTTTGTTCCATTTTTGTCATTTAACTCACAATTGTATCGGAACAACTCATTAATTTAATCACTTTGTCGCCCATAGATAAGGTTTTGCATGAAATTTTTCCAGTTTTTTGAAAAGTTGCCTTCTTGCCTGTTATAAAGACTTGGTATGAAAGTAGTTTTTCCAGGTTTCTTTCCTGTTGCTCGACATTCACTAAATTGGCTATCGAAAGCTACAGTAATAAATTGAAATCTCAATTAAAATTATTTTTTAATATCAAATTTTTTTACTTTTGACGATTCAATGGACATGTAGGTAAACTAAAAACTGTCTATTAAACTAAAAAATTAATACTATTTTAAATTTCCAATTCACCAGAAAAAATCTATCGTTATTTTAAAAAAATAATTTAATAAATTAAACAATTAAAAAATTGGAACTGATAATTTTTGCTAATTTTTTATGTTATCAATAATCTAATTAGCTATCTCAGAAATTATATGCGTATAAAAGATTTTATTTACAAAAATTTGATTCCATAAAAGTGTATTATCTGTTTTTTATGACTGTCTCATAAAATTTAATATCAAAACATTCTGCTACTATAAAACTAACCAGTACACGTCTTGCGTCACCGACTTTACAATAAAAAAAAAAAAAAAAAAAAAACCCTAAAACTGCAGTAAACCAGTTTTACTTGCTCAATTTAAATCTTTCTGTTTCATCTCGTCCGTCGCTTATCGAAAAATATAACATTTATCAATACATCGGCTGGTTTTAGTTCTCCAACTATCACTTTCAGTGGTCAAAATAGCCCTTGAGTTTTACTTTGTTGATAATTTATTCGTTTTTAAATCTAGAAAATAATTCAAACGAAGTCACAGCACTAAAAGGATTGGCCATATACATGGAACAAATTAATTTCTGGATAATTTTTAACGATTTAATTCGATTTAATTTAATTCTGCATCGTAAGCGCGAGAACGGGAGAGAAAGAGAAAGAAAAAAAAAAATACCGTTGCACGTCGACGTTTAGAAGAAATTTGAATGGATAACGTACTTCCGAAGCATTTAGAGTGTGACTAAAACGTGTAAAACTGCAGTATTAGATGTTATATGAGAAGACATGCAAGATATTAATGGACTTTAAATTAATAGTAGGTTTGAATCGACTGAATTTTGCTTGATTAACAGTAGCTTTTCAAAATTTTCCCTAAATTGCTCTGAGAAAATAAACGTTCTAAAAACTTCACTATTCTTAAATAATTTTTTATGTTTCTATTTTTATTATTTTTATTCAAATTTATGCACTATAAAATGATTCAATAACATTATTACATGCAAAAACAACTATTAAATAATAATAGATATGTTAATCTTGTAATATATACTGTTTTAACTTAATGCAATTCAATTAAAATGAAGCATGGAAACCAACTCCTTGATTTCAAGTATACAGCAATACTTTTGATTCCGTTAAGATCAACTGTAATTTTCTAATTAAGATAAAAACACTGATCTAGTATAGTATTTCAAATCCTCGTTCAAATCTTAAAGATTTTTTTTTTCATGCAAGTTATAATTTTGAAAAACAAGTATTTCAGATTGAAATTAGTTTATTTAACAAATTTTGATTATTTATTTCGTTCATTTCAGTGTATATAATTAATTTATTTCGAATAATAAATCAAATCCAATGATTAGTTTAAAGAAAACATAATATCGAAATTTGAATAAATGCTTTTTGGCCAAAGGATAATGTCTAGAATAAATAAGACAAGCCCAACAAACGGAGAGAATTGGCACTGCGATAATGCTTGCTTGCACCCTCCGCACACGTCTTTCCGCTTCAATTATGACAATGCAACAATGGCTGATTGCCAAGCCTTTTTTCGGGCAGCAATCAATAATCTTTAAAATTTTCAGTCATCCATCTACTCTCGGTTTATCTTCGTGAATGAAGATGATGTATATATTGATTTTAATTATTGTCTTTATAAAATATTAATTTGAAAAATTAATCAATCGACAATTTTTATTGAATTTTCTATGGTTGAAAATACATTATCGATTTACCCTAAAGATTCTTATTTTATTATTATTATAAGTGTTTACGTTCAGTTCAATAAATATCGGTATTAATTCATCCAATTAGTTCGTCTGCATCGCTCTCATTTTCCTGCAGTAAAATTATTCATTTTTCCCTTTTTGCCATAAAATCACGTACTAAAATCATCGGCTAAACTTCAAAAAGTTTAATGTGTTTTTCAAAAGGAAATCATTTTGTATTTTTCTGCAAAAACTTTACTTCATCAACCGAAGGCATCCAACATCCGCTGAGAAGTAAATCTCCTCCCGTTAATTAGAAAACTTCTATCCCTTCCAACTCGTTCGTTCCAGTGCAAGGACTGAACAAACATGCTCGCACTCGCTAAGGAGTCCCCAATTATTTTTCAAAAAGGACTCGCATATAAAAACCCTTAGCCGCATGGCGACACGTGCGCGCGACTCTTAGAAGAAGTAGGAGTAGGAGGAAAGCGAAGGCTCGAGAGCAACTCGCGCGGTGGGAAATCAGTCGCTCGGTGCGATCCCTCCAGACTGAGACGTACGCGGACTATCGCTCCCGAGCCGATCCGCACGTGGCCGGGGAGTTTAGCTACAGCGATAAGGTTTTTCGAAGTTGTTCCTTTTTTTTTTTTTTTTCGCACGGCTCGTAAAAGAGAAAGTGTCGGGGTTTATTTTTAGCGATGAAAAAAATATATTTATACTTTTGGCGCCCTGAGTTATGGCTCGCACATCGATGATGGATTATTTTATTGTTTGAATAAAAGACTCTTCGTAGGTAAATATAATCTGTCAAAGATCGTTTCCGCTCAGTCAGTGAAATTTTGCAACTCTATGAGTGACAATCCATCGAATTGGTTGTGCAACTTTAGTTTTTTGATGTTATTGTTGCGCTGTCAACGAATGAAAACTGTTTTGCATAAATATGTAATGTAATTCATGAACAGGTAGAAGAAAGAAATATTTGTGTTGTGTGACTAAAATTTAAATCTAAATCAGTGAAAATAAAAACCACGGCTGGTATCTCCCCCGTGCAAAAATAAAATTGTCGAGCCAGCAGAAAAGACCCGAAGGTAAAAGTGTCACGTACCCAAGTGCAAGTGCACCCAAGTGTCGCATTTTCTCTCGTTGTGCAAAACTAGTTCTCTTTTTTAAAGGGGCGCAGCTCGAGCCAAAAAAAAAAAAAAAAAAAAATCAGTGAAAACTAATTTTTTCCTCCTTGTTCCTCTACCTTGGTGGCCGGAGTGAATTGAATATAAAAAATTAGTGATACTTTGAGTTATATGGTTTTATTGTGGTAACGGTTGTGAATGGAGTCGCGGTCGGCGTATGATGGGAGCCGGTGGTAAGGATGGTGGTCGTTACTACGACGCCCGAGGCCGCTCCTCCTCCAGCTGCAGCCGCGGCCGCCACTGAGGACTCTAAGGATACCCTCGGAAGGTACACTAAAATATCACTTTGTAATATACTCGGAATTTTCGTTGTTAATAATTTGTATTAAGGGGACGCTGGAGTGGCATGTTTTTTGAAATAAATTTTTTTAGCTTAGTACTTATTTAAAATATAAATATAAATTTAAATTTAACGATTTAATTCGAGAGTAGGTTTGAAAATTTTTTATTGAGAAAATTTTAGACTAATATGGCATCTCTCGACTTGACAGAACTTTCAATACCTATGAAATTTTCATACTAATGATTTCATTACCATAAAAAATTGGTAGCTATATAGACTTCAATCAAACCAAAAAAACCTATAAGTAAATCACGGTAAATTCTCGTCGAATGAAGAAAGAGACTTTTCATTTGCTCGCAGCAGCACACTTTTAGCATAAATTACTCGTACCAGTCCAAACAAACCGCACGTGTTTTCACCTACTCGAGAGACAAGTCTTTTCAGACGTCAAGCCTAACGTCCCGTCGCCTTGGGACGAGTTGTCCGAGCTTCGATCGCGTTTGATTAAGTTTCCGTCCCGAACAGTTGAGGCCCAAACGGGCGCGAATAAAAATAAAAATAGATTAGAAAATCGAAAGAGGTAAAAAAAAAGAGATGACCGGATTTTAAGGTCAGAGAAATTTCTTTTCTCGTTAAAAGTGCGCTTAAAGTGTATAATATAAAACGCAGAAGTTGCCGCTACGAAAAAAGATATCCGGTTCTTTATGATTTTTTTCGTCGTCCTGCAGGTGTTATAATTTCGGTCTTATGTGCTTTTAATGGGGGAATTTTATTATCTGATATTACTACCTCTTTTCTCATTTTATGTTTTGAGCACTGTAAGTTTGAGAACTGTATTTTTCGAGATATTTTTTTAGTTGATTTTGAATTTTCTATTGATAGCATTGATTTACAAAAACAAATTGCAATTTGTTTTCCTGATTTACTTACCTTGAAATGTGAGCCACTGACTTCACAGTGAGTATCAAATGTAAATCACTGTAAACATTTTCATTGTGTTTTTTCAACAGCACTCAATAAAAATTTTCTGTTTCGGAAATATTTACTTTTTTAAATTTTGAAGTACTAAACGGAATGGCTACTCGATCATTTAAGCCAAGCTAATAAAAATCATAATTTTCATAAATAACAAAGAATCGGCTGCTGCATCTCCTTTTCCAAACTTCTTTCAAAATGACGACTCTTTCATCAGATTACATCGCTCAGGCTTGAGCTTCTTCCTACCTCTCGATTATGCACTTGCACACCTACGCCGCCGCCGTTGCTTATTTACCGCGGCGTCGTATTTTTTCTCGGGAGGCGAACACGTAACACCGCCGGCGCCGCGGCCGCGTGCCTCATGGCTTAAATTACCGCGAGAATAGCTACGCGCGTACAACTCCGGAACGAACGTTGCTCCAGTCGAACTCACCTGGCTGTCGATGATGTCGCTTGTATTCTCAAAACCCGACCTGATTCTTCAACATCACGCTCAGACTGTTTTTCCTTTTTTTTCATCCGAGACAGGATTTCCGGTGAGGTTCCCTCGGAGGTTCCCAAAGATCGATCAGCCAGACACGCGAGGATTTTTTGGAGTTTCAGTGAGCTTTGTTTGAAAATTTGAGGAAACTTTTAATTTTTTAATTTTTTCGATCGTGAACACCTGATACTACATCTCCACAGTATCGTTATAGACTCATCTTCCGCCAAGTAACACAACACCTACAATTTTAATCGTGTTTCTGAAATCTAATATTCGTATATCCATCTAGCTTATCCTGAATCATGACGATGCACGCATGATTTAATACCCCTCGCAAGATTCAGAGAAATTTTCTCGAGCACAGGTCAGAGGTGAAATTAACTATGGAAGATTATTAAAAAATGCCTTTCTTGATGCTCGATATGAGATGTTTCCAGCTGAGTTGCATACTGAGGGGGATTATAAGACCCGTTGAGATATTTATGCACAGCCACGTAGTAGTGTCACGGGTGAATTTTTTTCATTATTTTTTTTTTTAGCTCGCGGGGGAGCGATGAAAGATACGTTATTTGGCCGTCGGTATATTCTTTGTCTCAGAATAGAATGTTACAGAATTAATTTTTAAGATAAAAAATATTTTTTAATGTAAATAATTTACTAATTGTAATTGAGAAGACGGTGAAAAGATTCTAAATCTTTTGTTGAATCAATTTCAAAGGATAAAAAGCATCTTTTCAGGAATCTTATCATATTTCTTGATTTTTCTGAAGCAATGCTCGAGAAGTTTTTTTTTGTCAGTACAAAAACTTTTCTTTTCTTATACATTGTTCGTAATGGTTTGTGACACTTTACTCAGACGTTTTCATGGATTCTACAGCTTGCGGCTCGGCTTGCGGCTCGGCTTGAGGCAAAATCGACAGCCGGAACACTAAAAAGAACTCTTTATTTTAATTAAAAAAATTTTCTACTAGTTGACTAGGAGGAATTCAGAAAGCGAATATTCAATTTAATCTGGAGTAAGTGAACTTTATCTCAGTTGGGAAACTTTTTGTCGTCGCGGTGGGATCTAATACACTTGATTGAATTTTATATATACGTACCCTTCGATACCTTGTAAGTAAAAAGAATATCTTTTAAAACTTAAAAAACTTTTTACTCATTAGAATTCGTTTCCATAAAAATACAAGCTTAATTCACTTAAAACCCAACTGTCCGAGATAAAATAAACTTCGTGTGCAATAAGCTCGAGCCAGAGGACAGACAGAGAGAGAAAGTGACGCGAGCGTCTCCTTTAAATCGAGTCGACGCGCAAGGGTCGTAAGGAGTTACGGGCGACGTCTCGGTAATTTGCAAAGGGGTATAAGGGGGACGACCTGCAGACGAGTTGAATTTTTCACGAGACTGCAGGGACGCTTAGCCACTCGAGTTTGGGGCACCGGCTGTTGGGACTGCGAAAATTCGAGTTACGTAAATCCCACATCGGGCGTATCTTATCGACCAAGTCTCGCGAGTTATGGAAGCGAATTTAGTTTTGATCTAGGAAGTTTACCGTGCGGTGACAAACCTCGTACCAACTTTTTACGTCCGAGGGGCGAAAAAAAAAGTACTGGTTTAACCTTATTATCCTCCATCATCAGAGCGATGATCGTCCTAGGACGTCGGCACCGCTCCGCAATAATAATTAGCGGTGCGCCGCTGCGTCGCTGGCACGCGCGCGCTCGAGTACTTCCGGCTTGTGCTCGGCTGCGTTTTGCACTTCGAGGAGTCCCTTTTTCTTCATCGCGAGCGAGACTGCCAGGTAATACCCTGTACTGCTCATTGCGATGCTTTAGCGGCTTCCGTGATTGCGAGAATCGCCCAGTTGGTGCGCCTGATGACTCCACGTTTATTTTCACTTTGGAACTCCCACATATACCTGTTTGAACTATAAATTTGTTTTTTACCGCAGAGATGAGTTTTACATAAAGCTCTTTCGGTCAAATTTGAATGTAGTGAAAATCATAAGTGTTAGTTTTTACTGATTATTATTAGAGAATGAAAATTATTATAGAAAAATACACTTGTTTATAAAAATAGTATCCAGATATTTCGATTTTTTTATTGTAACGATCATATTCAATCACTTGGAATTAAATTTAAGAAATTTTTTTGAATGAATTTGGAATTATCTGTAAAATTTATAGATAGTATATTTTGATCAGCAAGTGAGAAATATAGAATTTCGATTCCGCACAAATCATTTTCAGAAACATAAATCAACGTTCTACGGTGGCAGAAATTAAAAAGGCTCTTCTCTCATTCGTGATTCCAATACGCGCATCCTTAATGAAGTCCCTACTCTTTTATTTCCATCCGGATTGAAAGCGCCACCCCAGACGAATAATAAATGCCGAGTCTGCTGCACCAGCGGGAGGAATGAATGGCTTGCGAGGGGTAGCGAACTCTCTCTCTTCATTCTTTTTTATCTCTGGTTACAGCGAATTGCTGTGTCTCCTCATCTCTCGCATTGTAGTGCCGCCGAGCGGTTTTCTTTCTTTCGCTTTCAACCCCGCTAGTGGCAAACCCATGCTTGCCTGGAGAGTTATGGCTTGTTGTCGGTGCTCGGGGATGTGTAAATATGCATTTCAAAATGTCGCAAATTCATTTTTTATACGCGGCTAAGGGATGATTAATGTGCTGGAACCATTAGACGTTTTCTTCACGTTATCTTCATAAGTAAGTTGGTGAGTTTTTTTTTGCACGGTACTGTTTGGCTTCTCCATCAATTTTATTGACGTAATAAATAACTCACGGCATCATCGAAAATTTATAAAATTGTTCGAGGTGGCCATCATTCTTGTCGGTCTTGGGTGTGTGTATCAAAGTTTGCACAGAAAGTCTCTTGATTCATTATTCTCACACATACACACAATTCTTCTTTTTTCCCTCCCCGATTTTCCAAGTAAAAGTTATACTTAGCAAGATTGCTATACCGAGGTGCTCGCGCCTCCTCGTGGTCGAGATTCCAATACATTAGAATTAGCGGCGTGTACTTTTCTTGGCGCGTGACCTCGCTGGATCTTCAATTATTTATCCGCTAGAAAAACTCATAGATTCATTTTATTATTTTATAAACTTAATAGAGCATGCTTGGTAGTTATTAATTAATTGAATCATAAATAACAGTCCTTTATAATTCTCCCTGATAAGATAAATAAAAAACCGCGATGAAGTCTTGAGAACGAATATTACAGTAATTAAACATAAATTATCACTTTAACCAGTCAATGAAACTCAAACCTATTTTAATGATGAAAAAGGAAAATTTTTTCTTCCAAGACCGCTACAGTCGGAGCTTCTTCCAAATATCGCTGTTGCAGCGCTTCGAGTTCCGAGCCGTTAGGCACGAGGCAGGCGTGAAGAAATAACCCGTGAACCGCGCCTCGACGCTTTTCTTGCCGCACCAGATCTCCGACGATCTCGAATGTGTGTCGACCAGGGAGCTTCAATAACCCGGAAGCTTAGAAAAAAATGTCGCTTCGCAAACACCAAGTTCGCAGAAGCCAACGGTACGGGTCAAAGTAAGAAGGGAAGGGTCAAAGCACGGTCTTGAGTAGGGTAGGGAGTTTTTAATGAGCCTCTTTTCAACTACTCGAGTTTCAGAATTTTGGAGTCTTTGTTACGATTAAATCGCAAAAAATTTTAATATTCAGAATTGAGGATGTTTGAATCTTCGGAAAAAAATCCCAAAAATGAATAATTTTGTTAAAGGAAATTTTTTTTACTTTTTTTCCACTGAAAATTTTTGTAAGAAGGTGTACATTCAACATATATAGATTGTGTCCTGGATATAATTAAAAGAAATTCATATAACAGTATAGACACTAAAAGTTAAAAATGAGAGCAAAATTTTAAAATATACCAAATGTTACAAAATTCATTTAAAAGTTTTTGTTTTTGAGAGCGTAAGCTCAAATTTTTTTTTATGAAGAGTCAGCATTAAAATTAATCGCGATAAAATCGTAGAATTTTTCCAAGCAATTTTAACACTTTTCAGAGGAATAATTTTCATAGATCCGTAGTCTTTAACGCCAATAGATTAACTTATATTCAAAAAGAAAGTGCGTTTAAAGTGAACATTATAAAGTATCAATTTCTTTACACGTATGAGTTCATGTGTCAGGATATTTTTTAGCACACGTAAATGAGACTTTCATTGTAAATTGAATGAAGTGTGTCTACAGCGATTATTGTCACTTTCTAAGGATTTTTTTTTAATTAGTCAGTTTATTCTTCATTATACTACGATAAAATCGATCATAAAATCAGAAATTTTTAATTAAAATTCGTGATAATTTAGTCGCATTATGGATACTTTCACACATATTCTTTAAAAGGTCTCTAGCGTTTTCTCAATTCCTAATCGGTGTTAAAACAAATACAAAAATCAAGACAAAAATTTAACTAAAGCTTTTCACGATAATAAGAATGATTAATTGTCAGAACAAATAATTGCTCTTTATTTACGTAAGTGAAGATTATAATTTTTGAACAGAATATCTGTAGCGAACAATAACGCAGTTTATCATTGTAAAATCTCCCGTATATCATTCACTTAAACGGCACTCGCTTATTGCAAGCGTTTATCACCGCATTAATACAATCAGTCACTTGATCTTTACATAAAAACCCCACATAAGTCTAAATTTATACAGAGAATCGTTAATAAGCTAGGACGCATTGCGCGACTCCCGGTTCCTGCTTGTAAAACACCATAGTCTGAGGAAAAGAAACTCCCACTCGTGCACGCATCTAGTTTGCATGGTAGCGTTGAATTCGCGTAACTTTTACCCTCCCACGCGCATTTTTTGCGCAATCTTTATAGATCTTGTCTCGCAATAAAATGAATCGATACGAACGATTGAAGATACAAAAGAAAGATGAGGTGTTCAGTGCCAATGAACTGCAGAAAGTATTTTTTTGAGATAAAACGCAAATTTCGGTAGTTATTCAGTATGTAGTTGAGCGAGTTGTTAAGGGGAAAATTTATGAGGCTAGTGCTCGGGCTAGTGGTTAGGTAAGGGAGTTTAAAGTGTTGAATGAAAATCATTAGATAAGAAAGTTGTGAATGGGTCATGAGGATCCTGAGTATCCATTGTTGTTTTATAGGTTTTTTTTTTTTTAGATTTGAAATATATATATTTAATTGGAATTTTATTTAAATTAACAGTTAAAATTTTTTATTTATTTATAAAGGAAATTTTTTTTAAATCAAAGTTTAAAAACTTCGACCAAAATTTCTAACGAACGGACAAAAAAAGCACCAAAGATTTTTCACCTTTCATTCCAGTGCAGACGGAGTAGTATAAGAGCAAGCCATGCATGAGCGTGCACTCGCGGGGGCTTTTACAGGCCGGTCTGAGGAATTTTTTGAATAGCGCAGCGCGGTGCTCTTTAAATCTCTTTTTATGAACTTCACGTGTTGGCGCTTACTATTCTGCAGTGCAAGAGTGCGCCACAAAGTTCCCATCCAGAATCGATATGGTCGACTTTTTCGAGCACGTTTCCGCCACGAAAGTTATATACACTTTCTGAGATTTTTATAAAACAAAAATTTTTGGGATTGTCGCCAATTGGAGCAGATGAAGTATTTTAGTTCTGGGTAATGTGTAAAATATTATCAAACACAAATTTAAAAGAAGAATCATTTGAATTTTTTTTTTTTTTTTTTTTTCATTTTAATGGGTCCACAAAGAAATGCTATGATTATTTAAAAAATTTTGAATCACTGCAATTAAAAAAACTTTTAAAATAATTATAATTTGAAAGAAAAATTCAACAAACATTGACAATGGCAATGATGCGTATAACGATCCATTGACCATTGTAGTGGAATTATAATAGGTTCCGGTAACTTTTTGATTATGATGATGTTTTACGAAATCAACAATTAAATTTGACCAATGTTCCATGACAAGCTCAAGTAACTGAACTGTACACTTTATGCGTTGTAAGCGCGTTTTAACCATGAATACAACTTAGTTTTAAACCTCGGTATTATGAATACATTTTCATTTTGTAAAAAATTAAAAATGTAAGCATTAATGATATTGGAAAATAGAATTAATTTATTTTTTATTTTTTGTAATTAAGTAATTTATAACTGTTTAAATAATAAAATAAAATAAAAAATGGTTTTTCTAATTTACTGATGTGATTTTTAGCGAGATTTTTAGATCAACAGCGTTGCATAAATTAACTTTTTCGTAACAATGATTTTTCTCTTTAAGCATGAGTATGAATGAATGCTCAAATACGCAACATTACTGTGCGTTACCTCTATTACAGCTTTATCCAACATCTTTATGGTCTGGTTCTTGCAACTTCGCGCATCTTTCAAGATATCTTTCTAAAGTTACGTGGATTTAATTCCTTTAAAATTTTAAAGTGTGATTTGATAATATCTAGTTTATCTAGTTTTATATTTTTTATACCATATTAAAAGAGAAAAATCATATTTTTGAATTCAAAAACTTCCATTTAATGAAATACTTCCGTTATGCAATTACTGACTCAAGTTTTTTAAGTAATTTCGTAAATTGCATTTTTAGACTTTAAAGTTTGTAAAAAAGGTGTTAAAATTGATATTCTAGATTTATTTATTATAAAATCAATAAAAATTAATGTACAGAAAAATAAAATTTACAATTCACTAAATGAGTATTAGAAAATAAAATTTAAAGTTAATTAAGTTTACTTGATGCTACACTGTCTAAAACTGCTGGTGCTGCTTTTATATCACTTCCTAACTTTACACCTGAATTCCAAATTTTTCCAAACATTGGTGAAATAAATCCATGATCTGGAGAAATGTAATAGTATTGCGGGGTATAAGACTGTGCCGATGGATTATTTCCTTGTGCAGCAAGAGCTACTATTCTACTAGTCATATCTGTGATTGGTTTCCATCTTGCTGCGTAAGGATCAGTCGAATCAACCGTTGGAAGATTTCCAGCGTTTTGAGGATTTATCGCCATGCTAACAATTTGACTGGCCATTTTAATATTTGATTTGGCAAATTCACCTGATGGTTTATCTAAATTTAATGAATCCACAATTCCATGGGCTAATTCAATCGCAGAATTATGAATTTGATCATGAGGATTATTTTTTTGTAATGCAGGATCAGTTGAGGAATCAATGGCACTACTTGTGATGTCAGGGTTAGTATATGCTGGTGGTTCATATGCTTCATAGTTCGGTTGAGTTATCATAACATTACCTTTAATGTTACCCGATAAATCATTAGCGGCTGGGCAAGTTGCACTGGGTGAACCAAGGGTATTATAAGTTTGAACTGTTCTTGGATCTTGTGATACTTTTACTATTTTTTCTGGTAAATTAATTGACACAACGGGAAATTTACAGTCTATATGTCGTAAAATCCTTCCATTTGCTTGAGTAGAAGTAGCAATCGATCCTCCTAAACCAACACCCGATTGTGCTATTTTTGTAGGATCTTTTGCTAATATCCCCGAAGCAAGTGAAACAGCTTCATTAACAACATTTTTCGGCTGTGCTATTCCAAAAGGATGAAGAGCTGCTCTTGAAATAGTTCCTGGAATAGGTGCTACCATAGGGACAACAGGTAGACGAGGTGCTCCCATGATAAGTGGAGGGAAAATTTGCCTTTGAGTTCTTGTTGAATCAGCCTGTTCTGCTATGGAATCATCTTTCGTATGGATTGAAGTTTCATTTGCCACTTCTCGCTTGTAAAATCTACTTCCAGTGTATTGTCCAGCAACGTTCTGATACAAATTCTGTGCAGCATTACTAATTTCTAAAGGATTGTTTGGTGGATAACCATTGTTTTGATTTTGCCCTTTTATGGCTTGATATAAATTGTTACCCGCATTCCAAATTGCTAATGGATTAGGTTGACCGTTGTTTTGATTATTCTCTGTTATAGTTTGGTATAAATTATTACCAGCATTAAAAATTGCGAATGCATCAGGTTGACCGTTACTGTACTGATTTTTTCCTGCAGTTGTCTGATATAAATGGTTACCAGCATTCCAAGTTGCTAATGGATCAACTTGACCGTTTTGATTTTGATCAGTAATACTGTGATACAATTTCTGTGCAGCATTACTAATTTCTAAAGGATTATTTGGTGGATAACCATTGTTTTGATTCTGCCCACTTATGGCTTGATATAAATTGTTACCAGCATTCCAAATTGCTAATGGATCAACTTGACCATTTTGATTTTGATCAGTAATACTGTGATACAATTTCTGTGCAGCATTACTAATTTCTAAAGGATTGTTTGATGGATAACCATTGTTTGGATTTTGTTCTGCAATGGCTTGATACAATTTGTTACCAGCGTTCCAAATTGCTGACCCGTCAAGTTGACCGTTTTTATTCTGACTTGCAATACTTTGATATAAATCTTGTGCAGCTTTACTTATTGCTGAAGCATCATGTACTGGTGGATTAATTGTTTGCTGTTGACCTAAGTAATTTTGGAAGTTGTCGTAAGGGTAATAAGTTTTATGAAATTCTGGTTCTTTGGAGGCTTGAGTACCATCAACGTATTTGTTAACCTGGTCTTTTGCTGAATTTACAGTATCTACAATCTTACTTGTTAAGTCGGAGGCTTTACTCCAAATATCTTTCATGGAATTTTCTTTTTCAGGAATTTTTTTATCATTCACAGATGGATCAGTTTTAGAGTTACCAGAAGGCTTAGATGCTGAACTTGTAAGTTTTACCAAAGGATTAGCTTTTTCGCTTTGAGAATTTTTAGAGAGACTAGTAGGATATAGATCGCTATTTTCATGACTGCTGCTTACTTGAGGTGCGTTTTGTTTATTCAAAAGAGAAAATCCAGATAAAGATTTTTGAAAATCATCCATGGTCTGTTTAAGTCCTGGCGAAAATTTGCTCGGCATTGAGTAATCAACATTAGCAGCATTCTTATCATTAATGACTGTTAGATATTTCTTCATTAAACCACCAACAGAATTTATATTATTTTTTATTTTTTCCTAAAAAGAGAAAAAATATTAATAATGAAAAATCTGAGTTACAAATACTTTTATAAATAACTGATTAAAAAAAAAAAAAAAAAAAAAAAAGAATGAACTTATAAACTTACATCAGCTTTGATCTCGCCGCCATCAACCCATACTTTGTAAGGCGTAAATTTATCGCCATTTTCAAAATCACCTGAAGATTCCTTGGGCTCAGTTTTTGTGTGACTCGACCACAAGGCCTTTTCAATTTTTTTTACAGCTCCGCTCACTTCTTTGCCTATGTTTTTCATCACGTTATCAAGCTTATTTTTATATTGATCATGGCCGCCAGTAGGATTAGCAGCTGATACCAAATAATCAAGCTGTTCCGAATTTTGCTTAAAGTCTGTAGTAAAATCATTTAAAATTAAATTACTAAAAATTTCTCAAAAAATTTTATCGTAGTTAATGATTAGTTGTGAAAACTAGTTTTTATGGTTATTTACCAGAAGATCGAACTTTTGCTTGATGAAAATCTTCAACTGAAGTGGTAGACTGTGATGAATCTGAAGAATTAAGAACTTCCTTAAAATTGTCATCTACATTAGGCTCGTTTAATGGACTCAACTTTTCCCGGTCGTTCTCGTTTTCATTTTCTGCTGACCTTATTTGTACTGGAGTTAACTAAAAATGAATGAATAAAAAATTAATCACACCGTAGAACTTATGAAAATAAATCAAAATGAAATCGAATAATTATTTTTAATTTTTATCTTTCGTGTATCTTGTTATTAATATATTAATTAAATTCTTAAAAGTTCCTCAAGTCAAGATTTAAGTTTTTAAAATATTTCAAAATAAAATTGAAAATTTTGTAGTTAAAATTATTTTGATAGAGTTGAAAAAATTGAATTTTTACCTTATCGTATAAACCAATGGCAGAATTTTTATGAGTTGGAATATTGTAGGCACCTGATGTTATGTCCGGAATTTGTGCTTTACTCAGGCTGACTATCACAAAAGCCACTATAGACCACTGCAAATAAAATGAAAACAACTAAATCAATAATAGTTTGTGAATTATGAAAACTAAAGGAATAAAAATTTTTATTTAACTTACCCTTGGAAACATCTTGTTAATTTTTCAATTGCAATTCACTAAACTAATTGTTCACTCTCTGGCAGCTCCGTTAAAACTGATCGATTGAAAATCCGTAAGCTCGTACAAATTTTTGCGCAAAATCTGTCGACGATGAAATTTTTGATATTGCATTATTCGAATACTCGAGCTACAGCACTTTTTTTTAAAGGCACTGTTCCATCATTGTTTGATCATCATAAAAAATTGTAGGTCATATTATGAAAACAGAAAATTAATCTCGAAATTAATAGTTCAAGAAAACATATTATTTTCTTGTTTTTACTTAAATTTAATAAAAAAAATTAATGCATGCATCTTTTGTCTCTTGTCTTGTACCTAAAAGAAAGTAAGTTATGATGACAAGATAATTTATAGATTACGTAAAAGTAACATTTCTGATTGTCATACTTTATTTTTGAGTTACAAAATATCACTCCTAGTTCATCATTAGATGCTTCTACATGAAACCATTTATTTGAATAATTTTCTAGTCTAAATTTAATTATAAAAATTATTCAGAGTAGTTTTTCAAAAAGTCATAAAAACTAAATTTTTGCTATAAAAACTTTAAATCTTTCATTAGCTACTGACAGCTGGTTTCTCCTACAACAAAGGTTATTTATATATATATATATATATATTGTGGTTATAAATATGTCCAAGTTTTATATAATAATATGCCATAATTTATTAAAGTTATGAAAAAGATTATAAAGGTTAAAAGAAGCATCACTGTAGAAGCAGTTCTATTTTCCAGCACACGCAATAGTCCTCCATTTCGCTGCAAGCTCTCCAGCTTGCGAAACCGAAACGTCGCTGTATGAAGAAGAATGCGCTCATGTATACGCCGCGTTGCTTGCCGCGCCGGCCGGCCGGTCGAGTTCGTTGGCTTCTCCTCCTCGGCGAGGCGCCTACTCGTTGGCCAGTTCATCGCGCTCTCTGACGTGCTGCCCTGATTGTCACGCGAGCCTACTCCTGCCGCGCTCTTTACTAGCTTCCGCGCGCCCGGGCGAAATTTACCGAGACTTTTTGAATTGATTACTGCGGCTGTGAGGTGGATCGCCTGCATGCATTCGGGGCCTCTAGCTTATACCCTCGAGGTTTTCACGCTAACTCTCTGGAATGATCAAAAATGATTTTGACACCTGTTAGAGTCAGCACGACTAAGGGAGTTTATTTTTACTTTTATGCAAAGTCATACGTATTCATGATCTAGACTGGTACATTGCTTGCATGAGAGCCATTTTTACTTATTAACGATCGTAAGTGCTCTGACCTAAAGCGCGCTTATCTAGCTTTTGTTATTGATTAGCGTCAATTTGAAAGTTTACCTGCGCTGACGTACAAAAAATTTAATTTAATTTTTAATAACAAGTGTAATGCATGAAAATAAAATTTTAATACTTGAAATGTAATACAACGCGAAATTTTTAAGAAATACAAGACATAATTTCAGAGAGCATTGCAGCACGAAAGTTGCACAGAAATAATCAGGTTACTAGCTCATACGCTTGCAATAATTTCTGTCGAGCTTGCAGTTTCAAAGTAAAATTTGTGACCTTTTTTTACGTTTGCGTAATAATATTATTTTCAAGTGAAAACTATAATACTGATTTAAAAAAAAAGAAATCTAATGACGATCTTTGTATTCCAGGTTGCGCATCCGTTACGTCATGCCGGCGGCGCGGCTGACGCTGCGGGAGGAGGACGTGGTCCGGCTGACCCTGGAGTTCCTGAACAGCCGCGACCTCCACATATCCCAGCTGTCCCTGGAGCGCGAAACCGGGGTCATAAACGGCCAGTACAGCGACGATGTGCTATTTCTCAGGCAGCTCATACTCGACGGCCAGTGGGACGACGTCCTCGAGTTCATACAGCCCCTCGAGACCCTGCCCGACTTTGACCTCCGAAAGTTCACCTACTCCATACTCAGGTACGGTTACTTCTTGACAAATCTTAAAAGTCGAGTATCGAATGGCTTATTTGTGGATTGTTTTATTCGCAGGCACAAGTACGTTGAACTATTGTGTATAAAGTCGGAGGCCAACATCATCGGGACGGTTACGAACGGCAGCGTTGACAACGCCGTCGAGGAGGTAGTCAAGGTCCTGAGCGACATCGAAAAGTACGCACCCTCGAAAGAGGAGTACAGCAGTTTGTGTCTACTCCTGACTCTGCCCAGGCTCACAGATCATCTACAATACAAAGACTGGAACCCCAGCAATGCCCGGGTCCAGTGCTTCCGGGAAATATACCCCCTCGTCGAGAAGTTTCTCCCGGGGGACAGAAAAACCTCGGATCCGAATCATCCGGTCACCGTGGCCAAGAACGACAGACTCATACAGCTCGTTATCAAGGGGATACTTTACGAGAGCTGCGTTAATTACTGTCAGGCCAAAGCCACCGGATCCAAAGAAAGCGAACAGGTATAATTGTCCCGTCAACTTTTTACCGGTATTCTTTACAACAAAGTAAACAAATCATTATATCTGAATTAAATATTTTAAAAAAATTTTATTTTTAAAGTTGAAAAATTTTTAATTTTGTTTCTCAAATTTACGACTGCGGTACTGTGAAAGTTTTGTGGTAAACAAGTTCATGTGAGACCTAGCTCTCGACTTAATCCTCCCTTCGGCTCTTTCAAAATTAGGTCAAGTCGGGTTTACTCTCAGTATCGATGCTTTTTTACTGCATTTATTTGATCTGTTCGAAGTTTAAATTTTGGAAATAAAAATCAATAAAAACAGTTTTTTTCGAACAATGCCAATTTAAAACCTTTTTACTAAAATTCACATAAAATCTTTGAAAAAAGTAGTAAAAATAAACTTAAATAAAATCATGAAAAATCCAGAGCTGTAGAAATTGCCTAGTGAATTGAAAAAGTAACAAAGTTGCCAAAACTCAAATAAATTTTTTAAGCCATTAAAACTTTAAAATTTAAGAAAGTAATCCATTTTTCAACAAAAGGTACAAAACTTATAAAGTTTAATTTTTTGTATATTTTTTTATCTTAATTTGTTGGAAAAATCAATGCCAGCAAAAATTTGTCTTTTTTTCGAATTGGACTTGGCAAGTTTTACTGTACGCGTCCTTTCTTTACAATGGTAAAAGTTCTTTAAATGTAAAAACAAAATCAATTTATATTATTTGATTAAAAAAAAAAAAAAAAAAAATCAATATTGTACGAGACTTTTATTGTATCATAATGCTTATTATAATTATTTTCACAGGTCGAAATGTCATTTTCACGTCTACTGGACGGTTCGGTTGGCTTCAGCGACTCCGACTTGAGTCTTCTGTCTTGGCTGCAGTCGATACCCCCAGATACCTTTGCGGTGCCCTTCGCCCAGAGAACTCTAAACGTCGACGTCGAGCGTCTCGAGCGACCATCCCTGGAGACGTCCTGGACAGAGCACATGCTGATAACTCCGATAAAACCAAAGACCTTCCCTCACAATGCCTTACCCTTCACTCGGCCTCGTTCAGCCGCCGACATGATGTCCCGGAGTCTTGTCCCAGCACTGGAAGCTGGATTTGGACAGGGCAGTCCTGGCCCGAGGATAAACATACCTTCAGCCGCACTGATGGCTCTGTCGACCGGACACATCGACAGCGGAATCATGAGCAGAAGTTCGTTTGCGAGCTTTCATTTAACGGGGTTCAAAAATAACAAATTGATGAACACGAGTGTTGATAGGTGAGTTTTTCGAAGTTTTTAATTTGCATTACATTGATATAAAAATTTTGAATTCAAAATATTCGAATAATTTATTTTTAATATCATGTTTGAGACCTTCTAAAGTTATTTGACTAATTCGTTACTGTAATCTAGGTTATTCGAGAACGAGGGTGACGTTTTTCTGAGCTCGAGTTACGCAGAATTTCAGCAGCTGCCTTCGATACAAGAGGCTCAGCCCAAGGCACCACCGAGAACGAGAGGACACTCCAAGAGTCCCGAAGGTGGGCTTGGCTTCTTTTTTTATTCGCATGAGAGCAATATAGAAAGTGCAAGCGCGTGCTTATTATCGTAATGACAGTCCAACGTTGAGATACGGAATGACACGCTTTATAAAAGAAAATTTTTTGATTATACGTAATCTTTGTAATTGTTAGACTTTTTTTTTGCAGTGAATTAAAAATACTTTTTTTCGGTTGACGAAATATTCATGAATTTTCATGCATAGTAGTTAAAACGATGAACACTGAAATTTCTTTTGAAATAAATTAAAGACTTGAATCTGTTAAGTTCATTAATAAAGTTTTTAAATTTCATTGTTTATTGTATTATAATAAAATATATTCTTTCATCACCACTAGGTGAAAGAGGAGTACTAAAAATTTTCAAATTAGATTTCTTCGAAAAATGATTTTCTAAAAAATGAAGCTCAGTTTCATGTTCATTGTAACCTTTTTAAGTATACAAAACTAACTCTTACTAGAATTAAATTATTTATACTGTTTTAAAATTGTTCAGTATTTCAACACGAGTCGTACTCAAATTTTATAATTATTTCAAATTTTTTAATTATACGATCTTGTGTTTTATAAAAATAAGAAAAAAAATTGATAAACAGTTTTTAAAAATATCCAATGACTACATTTTTCTAACATTAAAATCCAAGTTTTTTAAAAGTATAATTTATTTCTTAGTTATTAAATGAAAATAAAATGATAATTTAATATTTAGTGGTAATAAAACAGGAATTAACAAAGCTTTTGTTTTGACTATGTTTCCATGATTACTGTAAAAGATATTGTACACGTCACAGAATGTCGTTTGCGGAATACAACAATTTTTCATGTTAAGACTTTTTATAAACCACATCTTAATAATATTATCTATTTCCCAGGTATAAAAGCCGATCCATCAGCAACGTCAACACCGGAGCACCGTCTGGGAGGGCGGGAATCCCCAGCACCGTCGACAGCTCGAAGTTCCCGGCGAGATTCTTTAGTGGATAAGCCGACGGGGATAGTTACCGGTAAAATAGCTGAACCCACGCCTCCTAGGCCTATTATCCCTGCTGGCGGTAATCAAATGTCACAGCCACAGCCACTACCGCCGCCACACACAGCCTCGCCATTGCACCCTACACATCTGGAGGGAAGTTACAACGGTGATTTGTTTAAAGAATATCAGAGGCAGAAACAAAGACTCCAGGAGACGATACAGCAAAAAGAACGAGAAAGAGACGAGCTAGTCAGGCAGCTTGCAGCTCCACCGCTGTCGGCCCAAGTTATTAATAATAGGTTACAAAATGAAAGGTAAGTTAGACAAATACATCTAGAAGTAGTAAGTAGATTGTTGGAGATTTTATACTAATTAAAGTACGCTACTATCATTTTTATAATTTACATTTAAAATTCGTGTGAGTTATCAACGAATTTTTTTTCAAAAATGGCTGATAAATTTCTTGAATGTAATGAATCCACAAATTTTTTAAATTTCAATGCACTAAACTTTTATTTATTTATTAAATAAATTAAATAAAAAATAATAGTACTAAGTTTTGTCAACAGTCTATTTACCTCGCTATTTACTCATATTATTTATTCTAATACTAAACTAAAATTTATTGTAATAAAAGTTTCAATTCTATTTTTTTTTTTTTTTTAACTTAAAAAAACAAAATTAATTTCTCGTGTTCAAGAATTGGGTTATTAGTGATTTTGGATAGTAATAACCATTAATAATCTTTATCTAAGAAATAATTAAATTGATTGAAAATTCGATACTGACCCAAAGCTTTGAACACACACAGCAAAAAAATAAATTGTTGCTAAAAGTGCAAAAAATAAATAATTATTGTCTAAATAAGTGCTACAGTGTTTGTGCTGTATGAAAATTCTCTTTTATCATCCGCAAGTAAAGTTTTTGCACTGCGAGCGAAAAGTTTGTACGCCGTACTAAAGGTGGCGTTCACTTTGACTGCATAATTTAAGTCTGAATTGAAAGTGCGGGAAATTCATCTCGCTAAATCCCATATAAAATTGACTTTTCTTAATAAATTAAACAAAATATTTCCCAATGATTTTTCTTACGCCTTTAGCCTAAAATTCAACATCGTAATTGTTAGTATTTATGTTATGATTACAAATTTTGTTAAAAATAGAGGTCTTCAACTAGTCTAGACACTCTTATATAGCCGTCCGTTTAAAATAGCAAGGACTTTAGAATGGAATTTCACAGCGTGGTGTGGAAGAAAAAGAGCAGGATTAATTACTGCCAGTGTCCTGCTCGCGTTCCTAGCATTTTAAAGAAAATCAAAACAATTGTGATACACAATTAAAATTTGAAAATAATTTGGTCATTTATAATGTAGCAGGATAATAAATTGCTATCATTCAAAAGTTTATAATTTTTGCGGATTTAAAAAAAATTATCTTTGATATTGTTTGTGTTGGTTTGTGTCATATGATGCATTGATGAGTTTTATAATTAATGTTTTTTATCATCATCGTCGAGATCATCGTAAATTAAATTGAAGATTATTAAAAATTTAATAGATTCCCGAGTACAATTTTAATTTTTAATTAAAACAATTGTTTAGAGCTTAAAATTTATTTAGTAATATATTCAATTTTGGAATTGCGATCAAAAATAAAAATATTGATAGTTAAAAAAATATATATTTACATAATATAGTTTTAAAAATTTATTCTCAAACTTTTAGCTTTTATTAATTTATCTATGTCTATTCAAGAGAAAATTGTATTGGTTTAAATTATTCAGCAATTCAAATTTATCTACAGTCATAGTAATACTAATTAACGTAAAAAATTTCCTATTTACACTGAAACAGCAAGCACAAATAATTTGTTTTATAATATTTACATACATTATAAGTTTAATAATTTTTCAATTAAAAAAAAAAAAAAGATTTAACATAAAAATTCAATTTCATAAGTAAGATTCGGGTCATCAAACGCACCTGTTTTAATAACAGTGTGACAACTCTTATCGTTGCTATATACGCGGAACAAATCGCAGTAGAGGAACAGCAGAAAAGCGAGAAAAGGCTCGTAAAACGTCTACCCGTGAATGGGCTAAATTTATCGCGAGGCGAAATGTCAAGTGCGAGAAACTGGCGCTTACGTTCCTTTCGTTTTTCTCTCACTTCATGTTTCGAGAAAGAGAGTGCGAATTTGAAAAAGAATTTCTTTATGACTGGAATAGCTTATGAATTAAATTTATTAATTATTTATTTATTTTTAGAAATCATCAAGGAGTGAATTCAATTTGAAAAATTTTCACTATTGTTTCGAGCTTTACAAAAATTATTCGAATTATAAAGATTATTAATATAGTTTTATTAGGTAAAATGGTTTATTTTAAATTAGGTTTTGCAAACGCTTAATTTTTATCTAACGTCTGTCAGCGACGTTGGCTAGTACAAATGAAATATTGGTATCAGTCACCAGTCACTCTTAAAAAAATTTAATTTAAATTTAATTTAAAAAAAAATACCGTTAAGTTGACGTTTAAAACTAAAACATTTTATTCAAAACAAAAGGTTTTATTAATTTACATTGGATTACATGGAATTAAAATTGTACAAAAGAAATGCAAGCTCATGAAATAATAGTCAAGCTTAATTTGCAATTTTCGCCGCGCTCGGCTAAACGATACGTGGTTGCTCTTGAAGAGGTCGATGATCTCCGATTACACGCCGTGCTGTGGCGAACTCGCGTAAGCGAATACAAAAACGGGTACTTTACATCATCCGAAACATAAAAATATCTATACTCAGTGTGATTAAATTTTACCTAGAATTGCGCTTAAGAATTATGATTAGTTTCTGAGATTTATGTTTGCGCTCTTTAAATTTCGTAAACAGTTACGGAGTGTCATGAGAGTAAAAATTTTCAATTTTATGTTTCGCATATGACTGTGATAATAGGTATTTTGCTGTGCATAAATTAGAATTATTACCAGAAATGATTTCAACTAAAAATAGCTCTTACAAAAATCGCGAATCAACAAAGAAATATCAAAGCATGATACCAGCAAGTAAACATGCGATTAAACTGAAACAAATTACCCTTCTGGGTAATAGTAATGACCCTCATTGAAAACTAAAGCAGATATTGTCGCGTTACGATTGCTCCGGTCACTAATTGTCGTGAGCAACAAGTGGCGCGTAATATTCGTTCCGAAGTAAGGCTAATGAGACGCGGTCATGGCCGGGGAGGCGCGAAATTTCCCGCGACTAAGTACAGCACTGGCCCGACCTCGAGACTCTCTTTCGGATCGAGGAAGTGCGCCGATAAAAATATGTGTTTTTGGGTTAAATTCTTTTTGATTGCCCAACGAAACTGTAAAAATAGAAACTTTCATAAGCTTTCTTTCCGAACTCACGTAACATCGATGCGCAGATTTTTTGAGTGCATTTACATTGTTCTAAATTTGACCGCGGTAATAGTTGTTGAAAAATTCAGGAAGCATAATTTTCCTCTAATTAGGGTGTTTATTCTCAGACTACAGCATCCGCAGTGATTTTATACCTTATTACAATGATTATTGAACTTGAATCTTTATTGCAAACCGCTAACCGCTTGTTTGTGTGGTAATTTATCCAGAATAGCCGATGCCCACACTATACAAGATTACATCTTGTCATCGTTTTTAAGTTGCCAGTAAAGGTTCACCTCTCGAACAATTAACTGTTTATTTTGAAAAATATTACAGCACACTTGACGTTCAATTAAAGTGCAACAGAGTTTAATCTTGAAGTCTCACCGTTCGACGTGATTCATAATCCATTATTCACATTTATGATTCCTATAATGATAGAAGAACCGATATTCATGTTGTAAAAAAATTTTCTTTCGCTAACCACTATTATGTTTGGTGTTATATTACAAAAGTACAATTATTGACGCTTTGAATCTCGCTTTGAATTTATGTAAAAAGTCACGATCGATTGATTTATTAATTAACGTTTATATTATTCTTATAAAGACATTACACTTTCTGAAAGACTTTTCATTTGAGCAGCCCACGTAGAAGATCAATATTATTTATTACTATTAGAAAGTATACACGCAATTGACATCTTGATTTATATGTTTATAATATTGTATTTAAAAAAAATTAGTTGAAGTCAAAATTTAGTTAAGAATGAATAACATATTAGGTATAAAGTCGCGCTCGAAAAGACGTGTTAATTTTCAATTAATTTTACCGTTGATAAAGAAAAATGACATGAAAATAACCTTGGATCGCACTCTCGTACGTACGTTAATACACATCCGTCCCCTTTTTCCACCGACGGCACAATAATCTACGCATAAATAATCTCAACGCAAGAGACGCGGTCGAGCCTCGATCTTTGCGAAGGCGTGAGCTCACAGAAGTAAGACCAAAGAGAAGATCTGCGAGAATTATTGGGAATTCATTTGAAAAGTGACTTTTACCAGTGGGTTTTCCAGAAACGGTTACATCATAAATTCGCGAGGGTGGGAGTTATTTTGGAAACTACAAGTTGCGTTGCTTTACTTTTGGGGGTAAGCTGCGTGTACTTTTTAAAATTTTCATTTAATACATTAGGGGTCTTATATTTATGTTAATAAAGAAAATTTATTTAACTTATCATGGCTTGCTGAACGCTGCTTTTGACGAAACTTTGTGGATTATTTTCTGGTATCAAATGACGAACGAAACTGCCTATATCTCTTGCCATTAGGACTGGAAAATTCATGTGTCAAATAGGTTTTGATTTAATTCAATATTCTAATTTTGCTCATTGGAGAAAAAAAATGTTTTTTTTTTTCTACAATTTTTTTTGTTCGTATTTTAATTTGGTTTGCTTTATTCATACTAATATATTTCTGTTTTTGTTCCGTTGCAAAATTGGAATCAAGCAAAGTTTCTCTAATGCAAATCAGCATATTTAGTGAAAACAGTCTGAATCATATATTCAGATTCCAACAATCTCCTACATCAAGAACCGCCAACGATAAGTTCATCGACTCTTTATTGAAACATGCAAAGTAAGCATAGGAAATCAACAGAATTTTTTCAATTAATCACTAGAATCTCTTTTTATGCTAATCATGCAATCGTTTAGCAGATGCATACTATCTTTTTAATAAGACGTTAATTTTTTTTAGATCCAAGGTAACTTTCTAATCACTTTGTTCAGCTTGTGTATAGTTGCTCATTGCAATGCATTAACTCAACGACTTCGTTCAATATCCAACTTTTTGTACGATTGGTTGTTGTAAAAATATTGACCAATTAAACGACGAGTAAGTCAACATGCATAATCATGAATGTTTGCACATCATCAATTCGATTTTCACATTTTTATTTTTCGAGTTAACTTGTACATTTTGAAATGTATACAGCATGTCTTTAGCATTAAATGGAATAGTATTCGAAAAAAATTCAGTTATAAAAATTGGAAAAATTAAATTATGTAAATAATGCATAACGCAGTGATTAGAATACACGCCTATCGTATTATCTGTACAAAAAATTTTTGATAATTTATTTTTCAAAGTCTCCCAACTAATCGATGAAAATTTTAAAGTATATTGTTGAATTTGGAGTACCTGTCTACTTTTTTTATAAGCCAAAATGGTAAAACCCGTTCGAAATGTCAAAAAATCAAATAGTGTTTAATTCGAGATGCTGAACTTGTCTACCTACTTATGAACGTTCAACGTTCCAACTTATTTTCCAGTATTGTTTTTGTGTAAAAATTTCGAATCGATTTTATTTACATGTTTTCAAAACGGATTCTCACCGTAAAAATACCTCCAAGTTTTTTAAAAGCTCGACATTCATATCGCATAAACCGAAGAAGAAAGAAAATACCGAGCGATCAGGCAGCACAGATCTCTTTTTATCGCTCGAGCATACCGAGATCATTTTCCTTTCACATTTCGAAGGGATAAAAGGACGGAAGTCAAGGCGGGGGAGTTGGCGAGTTATTTTCGATTTATATGCGAGGGCGCTGACTCGTCAAAGTGTTGCCAGCTCTTAAAAACCTGCGGAGACTGGAAAATTGCACTGAAGAAAGTCTCGAAAGAACGAAGGGGAAATTTGCAAGTTTGGACAGTTTTGATTGAAATTGAAAAGTGGAACGCTTGAAAATTGAAATGATTTTCTTCTGATGTCCGAATGTGGGTTACCCGCGTTGAGCGATCCTAGAAAACTTCTTCATCGTTTGTCATTAATAATCATTAATCCGCGGCGGCACACATGCATCGTGTTTTTGCGAGAGGATTTACACCGGCTTTAATTTTGAATCAAAAAGTTTCTAATCTCCAGAAAAAAAAGCAGGGATTACGAAGATAGTAGTAAAAAAAAATCCGCCACCTCGGAGGAAAGAGATACCGAGCAGTCAGGACGGAAGAGCGCGCACGGAGGCAGAACGCGAAAAGGGAAGAACAAATTAAAGCAGGGTAGCGGGGGGGAATTATTATAAGCGCCTCGCGTACTCACAAGACCGGAGAAAATAACGGGCTGAAGCTAGCGCGCGACAGCTGCTAGACGCGTCGCGTGCAATTCTTATTTTTCTCCTGCGTGCTCTTCTTCCTCCTCTCTTCGTTATTGTTATTTATACTCTCGCACCGAGGATCTTTCCTGCTCTGCAAATTCCTACCCTTCTTCGGTAACGAGGGTTCCATGCCCCGGGAGTATAAAATTTTCGGTACGATTAGGGGAAAAAATTGGCGCTCTAATTTCCTCAAATTGGCCCACCGAATCGATGAATATTTTTCACCCCCCTCGCAGTGATAAAAACTACCTTGGCTCATCGAATTTCAAATCCTCACTTATTCTATCTAAATTAGGTAAATATCACGCCAGTGTCAAAAGATCGATAAGCGTGGAAAAAAAAAGAATCCACAGTTGCCACACTCTTGATTGTTCCGAAAAGGCGAGTCTCGATGTATCCGACCGATCTCGGGTAACAAACACGTGTTGGGACAACGTGCGCTCGGATACGGCGCATCAGGCAGCCGCACCTCGGTGAATTTCGTGATCAGTCGCTTGTAACGACGAATCTTCGATGCACTCGCGTGCCACATAAATTCAAAAGTCGCGATAAGTAGTCGCTCGTACTTTCTTTTATCCGAGTCGTTCATCGCTCATTGCGAAATTTCTCCCTGTAAAAATTCTTCATACCGACACCCTCGTGGGTAAAAAAAAAGGATCCAGATTAAAAAAAAAAAAGGAGGGATCCATTGGTAAAGTGCGGTGCACGAGTCAGCTCTCCGCGATCCAGCGGCACGCGATGGAGAGACGCGGCTTGCACGGCGTGCCGCAGCCGCACTCGACGTCCGCCTTCGCGCGCGGTAGCATCGAGCCCCGCTCCATCGCGAGTGCATTCAAAGTGCCTGTGTCTTGGTTTTTTTTTTTTTTGTAAATAAAGGAGGTGGTTGGTTGTTGTTTTTTGTAAGTGATGCGTTGAGTTTTGAAAAAAAAGTTAAAGATGATGTACCACAAGCCGACGGTACCCAGGTTCCGGATAGCCGAGCGGGTGAGCGTGTCCGTGAACAACAGGCCCGCGTACAGCAAGCAGCAAAGCCATCTCCACAGCAGCACCTGCAGCCTCAGGAGCAGCGCAGGGAGCACGCCGCCCTGCGTCAGCCGGTAAATAGCCGCGACCGCGCGAAATATCTTTTTTATTGCTCTCTTGCTACTGACCTTTTTTTAGGAAATAAAATTCTGTTTACCTGGTTGGAATTTACGTGCGAAAGGGTTGAGTTGAGTGAGGGAAGATTCTTGGATAAGATTGGTAGATAGATTTTCAATTTCAGATATCTTCAAAGTTTTGTTGTTTAAATTAATTTCAGAACTGTTTATTGCTGAAATTGGTACTAAATAAAATAAATAAAATTACTGTTAGTTAAATATGTTTGTTACGGTTAACATTTTGAAAACGAAAAAAAAAAATATTAGGTTCGTTAATAGTAAGAAGTGCGCAGTTACCTCCTATCTCCTAAAACTATTTATGCCGGCAGTCGCTTATCAAGCGGCTCAAAAGGTGTGATCTCAAAAAAAAAAATAAAAAATAAAATGTGACAATTCAAACACCACATGACGCATCTTCTTTTATTGTCAAAAATTCCATTCAAATGAAGTATTTTTGAAGATAAAAAAAAAGTTGATTTCAGTCTTAATTACGGGTCATTACGTTTTCTTTTTTTATTCAATGAAAAAAACAAAATAATAATAAATCATTCATCTTAGAAGAAGAAAAAATTATTTCAATATTCATACTGTTTGTCCAGAATTTTTTGCTCTCTGTACAAGAAAACGATTACTTTATGATTAATTTGTGGATCGTAAAAAATTCGAGATTCGTATGCATACATATCTTCGCACATAATAAGATCCGAAAACATCCGAATATGTTTTTACAGTTGCTTTTATCTCTCGTATATAAGCTTTCGACCAAAAAAACCGGGACATTTTGTCAAATGTGTACCACTAAAATTCTCAAAAAGGAAGTAATAAAAAAAAATTTCAGTCCCGCGTCATTATTCCTCATCCTCATTGCCATTTTAGGTGTATTATCTGGTCGGTGCCGTTTTCAAAAGTACATTCAATTCTTCGCGATTCCAGAACAATTTTCTCATGAATGGTACATAAGATATAAAACCAACTATTCGATTCCTCGGCTTTTCTTTTAGACGTCTCAATCAGTCTTAAGAAGCCGCAAACAAGTGCAGGTTTAAATTTCCAATGGCTTCTTTGTAACAGTATAATGCGAAAGTACCTAGCAATCGAATCCATTAATAATGACTTTGACCGTGCTTTCATGCGTTTGATAAATCACTTTGTTGAGCAGGGTTGACAAGAATCGCGACGTGTAACCAATAAGAACGGTTTTATCTAAAAAAAATTAGACTCATTACTTAGTTTCATCTTGGTTAATCGTATTAGACAATTGGTACAAATATAATTTGGGGCCTAAAATTTCTGCAAAAATATTGTTAAAAGTATTTTGTAAATACATCCAGTACTTTTTTCCCTGATAAATATACTAAAATTAGAAAAATTATAAATACAGTTTTACTTTTTTATTACTATGACAAGCTAAAAAAAAAGCCAATTTTTTTTTTCTAAGTTTCATCAACATAACAAAGTGTAATTGCGTTTTATCGTTTTTTTTTTTTCATGATTCGATTAAGGCAATTAAATTCTTAAATGCTCCGATTAAAATTACCTATTTGGGGTTGTACACTCTGTGAACAATCAACGTGTACGATGACTCAATGCATAATCCTTATCAAGTGTTTGAGCCCTACATTGCCGCAGTAAAATTTATCTTTACAACAGATTTCGTAAAAACAAACTAGTTTAACGATAAAAAAAATTCATTAATGTGTAACCATTAAAAAAAATCTGCAAAGAATCAACAAAATAGTTATAAAAAGTGATTGTTAAGTTTCAAATCTGCTAAACTTCATGAATTAAACAAGAATGTGTAGTAACATCTTTTCCACAAAAGCAATTATATAAAAAATTCCCCTTAAATTGGCTCTAATTCTCACACTAAAACCATCGTAAATCTTGCAGCTGGATTCATAAAAAAAAACTCAACAAACATAATAACTTTCTGTATAGAACTTAATATCTTGTATTAGTTGCAGTGCAATTAGTAACTGATAATTATTTTTTATTTCAGCATGAAGCAGCCGCTGAGCAAAGGACAGTCACCCGCACACACGCCTGCCCGGTCTGGCATGCAGTCGCCCAAAGTCGTTACGGCCAATGGTTCCGACCAACTGACGTAAGTTTCGCTGCTCTCTTTTTTTTTCTGTAAAAACAGTGTTTTAAAAGATTTAAGTGTGTGAAGGATTCGATTGAGTCATTAATGTTTTAATTCTAATTGCAGGAGACAGAACTCGACGTCGTCGAATTTCGAGTCGAGAATAAAAGAGGATCCTTACGACATCGTTAAACCTAAGGTAAGCTTTAACTTTAGGGGTAATTTTTTTATTATGACAAAAAACAAAAGGCCTTATTACTTTCAATTACCTTCTTTGCGATAGAAAGATTTGATTCAACAATAGATATTCTCTAAATCTAAAAAATTGTAAAAATTTTGAATTAATTTTTTTCCATTGAATTTAGCGGTATAAAATGTTGCATATTAATTAGAAAATAATTTTAAAGACGTCAGAGACACAGTGATTCAGCTATGATTAAAACTCTTACATAATGAGCTAAGGTTCGATTTCTGAGTTTTACCCAAACTACTAATGAATGTTTCTAATAGCTTTGTCCAATTTAGACCACTTTTTATTAGTAACTGTATTATTATTATTAGAAAAAAAATTATAAATCCGTCTTCTTGACTTTCTTAATTGAGAGACTATAAAATTAAGTTAAGATCTCAGTTTCAAGATAAAATTATTTTATTTTTTTATTTTTATTTTTTTAACTTTATTTTATAATTACTTTATCGTTTGGTTGACTAATCTAAAGGCCTTTAGATATCTTCATTTATATTTTGCCCATACGATGACTATTACGATACCTCTTATCCGATCCAAATCGCTCGAAACTTTATTAGTAACGCGACAATTTACGATGAAAACTTCCTTTCGTATATCACCGCCAAGCCGCGAAAACTGGAAATCGAAATTGGTATTATTACCGGTTTGATTTTGCATGAAGCAATAAAACCCGCACACGCACCGCCCAGGTAACCGGAAAAAATTTTCAGTAGTCCCATTGGGCAAGTAATTGCGAATGAAGTCGCAACTGCAGCATAACTCGAGCTAGTACCTTTTTTCATGCTTTGTGAATTTAAGTTATCCGTGTAATTTCAATCGTGACTTTCTGTCAGCTATTTGATTTCAAAGGCTTGTCTCAGGATTAAATTGCTGGATTTAATTTTACTGTCTTTTAAAACATTTTTAGAGGTCGTATACATTAAATTACAATTTTGACCTCTATTTTGTATCATTAATTCAAAAAATTTTTTTTTTACTTTGTTAATTATTTTTATTTTTCTAAGTTAAAATATATTTTTTAAGTCTTTTTTATGATTTAAAATATTACTTGGGTTGTTGAAATCCATATATTAATTTTTTTTTCTTTTTCTTTTTTTTTTTTTTAATGTGCTAATGCAGTACAAGTTTTTGCCACCTAACAACTGTGATCTGATTAAGTTTCTAGTAACATCATTGTAACTGAACTGAAAGACACGTTATGAAAAAATGAATAGATCGTTGTTAACGCGTAATAAGCTTGAAAAAATCATAATTATTTTATCTAAAAATAAATAAAAAATAAATAAATTTTTTATTCTTATTCTGACACCCATTCAAGTTTATAAAGATAATAAATTAAATGATTCTAACAAAAACTTAAAATAACAATAAATAAAACAGGTTTTTTTTTTTTTAAATTATGTGTGTAAATAAAATTTCTTATCGAAATGTATTGTAAGTGAAAAAAATTAATTTATAAAAAAAGACTGATAAAAATGTTGCCTTTTTACCAATGAAACACAATTCAAAAAGACAGCTAATTAACTTCCTTCACTACAAAAAAAGAAGTAAATTAAAGCAAAGTCAATTTCAACGTTACACTTGTTTCAAGTACGCTCGTAGCTCTATTCATTTGCACAAAAAAAAGATACCCGAGAAGATATTTTGACAATCGGTGGTGTCGTCACAACTCAATTTGAATTTCAAAAGCTTTAGTACATCGTCTAGTTAACTGAACTCGGCCGGGTCGATTCTTTCTTTCTTCTTTCTGCAAATAGGAAAGAGCTATTACGACAATCGCGACAAGCGAGAAAACGAATTTGGATTCTCGGAACTGCTGGTTGCAACTTTTTGATTTATCGACAAATTTTTAATGATGTATACGCTGTCGGTCGGTACCTACTGCGCGAGAGGATTCCCGTTTTCGCGTAAAACGCAGGTAGGGCTTTTATGTATTCTTAAGTATTGGCTTCTGAAATAGGCTTTTTTAATGATATGCATGAGCGAAATTATGATTTAAATACTTCTAATGGTGGTTCTAGGCTTTACTGTAAGCTTAATGACAAACTTATGGTTTTTGTAAAGATTTAGATGCCCAAGTTAAATGAGCTCTATTGTTGTTTCAAAATTACTTGAACAAAATTGTAATTTTAATGAAAAATGCCGCATTTATGATTTTCTGTGTGTCAAAGTTAGTAATAAGCATAATTATCATACTCAAAAATTGTAGTCAATGTATTTCTGAATTGGGGCTACGAAATAGTCTCTTAAAACGTAACATTCTCTAGATAAAAATTGCCTGAAAACTAGAAGGCTCTTTTTCATTGTAAAATTTAGCAATTAGAATCTCAAAGTCTTTATCGTACTGATTCATTATAGTTTACAAGCTAAATCAATTTAAAATTGTACTATAAGCTTTTAAAAATAAGTTGTAACAAAACTTATTGCGTGCATGGGCATTCATGAGAAATGCATCACGCCGATGTCCGACTACAACGAGGCTAAGGACAAGACCGAGAAAAGAAATCAAGGTTTCGAACGATGAGTGTATGTACTCTTAATTTTCGAGTTTGTTCTCCAAAAAATCTAAATTTTGCCAACCTGATGGTTTTTTTAAAGTCAAGATTCTAACAAATGTTGACATAGATGACTTTTTTTGGAATCTAGTACAATACGATGGGTCACCGATGGTTATTTCTGTTGTTTTATGTAATTTACGGTGATTCAAAATTGCAATTACTCTTGTCAACAAATAATTTGCTTGTCATTCAAATGATGGTGACACTTTACAAAGATAGTTCAATGCAAACAAGCGCTTATTCATATATCCGATAAAGATTACCGAGGTTCAATTTTATTACCTTATTTTATTACAATCTTAGTCCACTCCGAAAAAGAAAAAATTTAATTGCAATTTATTGCTACAAAAATATATTTACGCGAATAACGAAATAATTTTCCGATGACATAAGCTTCCAACCGTTTTATCAATATGTGCCGTAAAACTGAATTCACTTGCCGATCTAGCTAATCAAACTTCGAACCCCGACTGTAAAAAAAACTAGTCTAAAACAATAAATTTCAAGTCCTGAGATAAAGCCGCTATCTTAATCGATCTCGTAGTTTTTTTTTTCTCAACTACATGTTCATGCTGTTGCGAGTAAAATAAAAGCCGTTAATCTTCCATCGATGATGCAACGTAAAAAAAGTGACTCTATTTTTCCTGCGTATAAAAGCTGAATTTTCCGAAGCTATCATTGAAAAAATTATCACCCGGTCGCGAGAATCTTCGCGCCGCAAGGACTCGCCTACGCCGCGCGCCGCCACTAATTTCGCGTAAAGTTGCATAAGACGACGGAATTTTCGAGCTCGGTCGGACAATGACGCCGACGTGGGCGAGGGTGCAGCCATCGTCGAGCGGCTTCCTGGTGTACAATCGAGGACTGCAGATCGGGTGAGAGATAAGGATTGATTATCGTGGGAAGTGATACGCGAACGGAATACTCGATCAACTTTTTGTTTGGTTTTGATGCACTTTTTTTGTGAAAATCGTTTTAACAAGGTCGAGTCACTGAAAAATACATTGTTGTTTTACTGACAGAATACTTTACAACCGTGTTAACGTCAAGGATTTTCATTCAATTTGATTTTTTCATTTTATTTTATTTTGGTTAAACTGAATACTTTTTAATCATTTTTACTATTTACCACTTTATTAATAGTTAATATGTTGATTGTTTTTTACGCATTCGTAAATTTCTGATCGCTGCATTATTAAAAGTTTGAATCCACTGAATTTTTTTAACTGACTGAATCGATTTTTTTCAATAAAAATTTTTGGAGTGCTTAGATTTTGAGTTTACTTTGCGTTTCAATAAAGTTTTCCGTGTTGATATAAAAATAAGTTATTATTTAGAATATCATAGTAAGTTTAATGGATAGGTTAGTAGATTTTGTAAACCGAAATTCATTTATCATTGGTTCGGGTCCCGGCTTCGTACTATCCGACTCTGACCTCTCCCACTTAGTTAATGATATCTGAAAAGAAAAATTAAATCAACAAAACCATCAACAAAAATTTTTTTTTTCATTTAGACTGAGAAAATGTAATATAATTCTGCCAGTGTAATCTGATTAATATGGTGTGAAATTCATGTTAGTGTGTAAGTGGAGCAATTAAAAATCGAACCGACCTTTACGGTCATTATTGAAAAATCACTTACCATAACAAGCAGTGACTCTTGTTATCAAAATGTTCATTACACGAAAATCTCTGAACCTATCCCTTTTTCGTCAGGCTTACAAGTCAACCCTATAGTGATACCTCTACCGTAAAAAAGCATGTATAAGGAAGCTGCTGAAACGTCTTCATTTCCGGATGCACCTTGGACAAAAACAAAAACCCCTGGGACCTCGTCTTCCTCTAACGTGCGGACTAATACGAGGCGCCGCGCCGGCCGGCTCACACATCTCAAGGTGAACCAGAATAGTGGGCGCGGGTAACCCGAGCCTCACGCGAGCTGCAACTTGCGCGGATTACCTCCGCGACAATCTCTTCAAGCTCGCGCTTTTAACGAATCTAATCTCGATTTCCGCAGAAAGAGTACGATGTCTAAAAAAAAGAAGGGCAAAAATTGTGAGATTTTTTTATTACTGGATTCATAGAACAATATTTACTTATGGTCAGACGATCCAAGTTATATATGTATCTTACAGTTTACTTAGAAAAAAAAACTTTGTTACGTAATTTACGCGTCTAATGGTTTGTTTTGACGGCTGAAGCCAATGTTATAATGACTCCATATAAATCTGCTCGATGTTAATTGCTGGATGAGTAATAAAATACGTACTCAAGCTATTGGCCGCTAAGCATTAAACAACTGTGTTCTCTAAGTCGTTCAAACATATTTCTAACTGAAACCGACAAAGTTTAATTTTCTCTCGAGCAACGTTGTTCGCCATTAAAAGTTTGAAGATCAATTTAACTTCCGCAAGTGTTTGGGCAGTCCAGGACTTCGTATCACCTACTTTTAGTTTTTAGCGGGTCAGTATTGATAGGGTCATTTGAATATTACGGTTAATTGAAGTATACGGTAGCGATATTTGCAAGTATGAATTCATTGTTTGACTTGACTAGCCTCAATCTCCGAGGCTCGCGTGCACTTCCGTATCGGTCATGAACTCGAGAAACTTGAAACAGTGCTCAAGACTCTTCAAGTAAGCATGCGTTTTATTTATAGAAAGCAAAATTGGATTGTCTATTAAATGCATCCTTCAAATTTCAAGAATACTATTTACAATCTTTCCTGCATTATCTTCAAACATTCAAAAGGCTGCACGAAATTCAGTTCTTTTTCTTTTAAACAGAAAAAAAGTTATTTAAATTTTTATTTAGAAGTAATCAGTTATATAAAATTTTTTTTAACTTATTTCTTTCGGGAATCAAACTTAGTTCGGCGCTGACGCAGCTTTCATGTTCTAGCATCTAGAATTTTGGTAACTCCTTACCAATTTAATTATTTTTGTGTCTATTTACAACTGGCTTTTTTCAAAAGTATCTTGTTTGATTAAAATTAATAATAAATAAATAATTTAACTGATGTGAAAATCAAACAAACATTTAACATCATTTAAACTATAATTACTGAATGCTTGTACGAAAAATTTCGAGTAACAAAAATAAACACAGTGGCTCCATCTAAACAAAAATTCGAGAATTTGTTAACGTCAAGTGCTAATTAATATTCGAAGCACTACTGCATTCGTGCAAATTCAATTCATCACCCGCTGTTCAATTAACAGAGTCGGTAAAACAGTAAGATCAAAGATACATTGGATACGCCTTCTCCTCTCAATACGGAAACTTGTTCTTACGTCAGTTTTGACTTGTTGGGAGGTTTTTTTCTCTCTGTAGAATATATTCACGTTAAATTACGGCTGCACCTTGAACAAATTTTAAAAAGTGTCGATTCCAGCTGTTGACATCATACTTTTTTTGACAATGAAGTTATTTTTGTGTGAATTAACGAGCTAAAAATTCTTTTTTTTTTCCTTTCGATACTGGAAAAAACACGATAAAATCCTCTTTAATCTCCAAATTCTTTCGTCTGAATTTTTCGAGTTTTTTAATGTCATGTTCAATGCTTCATAACTTTAAAAATTACCCATTACAACTTGTTTTTTATGACTGTTTGCAAAATTAATTTTTAATTACAAATATATTTCAATTTAATTTTAAAGATTTGCGAGTAAATTTTTATTGTAACATGGAGCTAAAATTAATTATGTATATCCATTATGGTTATTCTGGCTTTTTTATTTTGAAAACAAAAAAGCTATCAATCATTATCTTACCATTTTTATACCAATTACGATCGATCAGATTTTTTCGAATTGATTGATGTTAGTTGGTACGAGAATATCGGTCAAGAACGTAAATTCGTAATGGTGACACTTTTTCTTTAAATTTGAAAATTCGACGTAGTTTAAAAATCGTACATTATGAATAAAAGAAATGATTTATTTGCTGACTACGAATAACAAAAACATGAACGTTCTTAGTTGAATCAAGAAAATGAAATTCAGAATTAAAAGTTTTGTTTTGAGTTTTTGTTTTTATATATAAAGTATTTTAAATTAAATGGTACTTTTTAGAGTTAAAAATTCCAAACAGCTTAATCATGCTTTGTTTACAGATTTGAATGTCAGCGAAAATTTTCGACAGCACATGGTATTGCACTTAAGTAAATATTTGAAAACGGGTGGATTTAATTTTGAAGCTTTTATTCATTTTATTTTAACATTGAAAAATAAAAAGTTTGAATTGTTAAATTTTTATAAAAACAAATTCGATCGACAGAAGAGCAAAGATGAGCACTAGCTTAGACATTTATTGCGTATGAATCATTTTTTTGTCTACCATATTATATAATTCTCGAAGTAATTTTTTTGAAGAGCCCAAAGAATTAAAAAAAATTAATTAAAGAAACGACCTTTGAAAAAATAGAGAAACATCTTTTTATTGAACTTGACATATTAGTTTACTAATTTTAAATCTTATTGAATACAGAGAGCTATTATTATTCATTTCCCAGCTTCGTATACATTAAATTAACTATTGGTTCGAGAAAAAACGCATGTCTTGTATCGATGTCTTGAGTGCAAACTTTATCTTGTTTGTTTTCATATTTATTTTCATACCTGTTGATCTATCATGTCACGAGATACATTCAAACTTTCTACTTGCCTTTTTTTTATAGCGTATCATCAATAACACAAATCCATTTTGCAATTGTGATTTTTCTCAGTGAAATCGTAACATTTTTGTTGAATAAATTATCGACCCATGATTTCACTAGCACTGGATCTCAGTTTGATCGATAATAGATGCAATTTTGTAGAAATCCACTTAAAAAAAAAATAATAATAATTTTTAAAAGCGTTCAGCATTATGAACTTACAAGAACCAACCCAATAAGCCTCAAATTTAAATTCCTGACGCATGCGTGCAACCCCTCCCCCGATAAATCCTCGAACCAGCCAATAAATAAAAAATGAGCTTCCAAAATGAAGGAATTTGCGCAATCCTCGAGTGATTTAAAGGCTCATTAGTCGATCGAATCGTATTATCGTAGCTCGCACTTGACATCGGTTTGATAAAGCGCTACGGTCTTTAAAAAAAAAAGGAAAATTAATCAAACGAAACCGCGGGCAGGGTCGAGCCGGGCAATCCCATGAGTTTGACCTAATATGGCGCAGGCTCCTCCGCACGAATAAACGGTGGGGGCACGTATACGTACACACGACGAGAGCCGTGGCCCGTGAGAGAGCTCTGGAGAATGGCAGTTACTCACCGGACGCGACACGAGCCAGCCGCTCGCGTACGTTAGCCACCCGGTATACTCTTCCACACGCGACTCTATCGTCTCTTTGTTTTGCGAATTTTAGTTCATCCTGCTGGTGGTAAGAGTCTTGGTTGCGCGCTTTTCTAACAGTGATCTTACATTGCTAGAGTGTATATGATTTTGAAAAATCCGCGTGCGCGCAATCGGTTTTTATATCTTCGAGTCATTGCTTGAGATTCAATCAGTTGAATTTAACTGTCTAACCGTCTCGTTAATATTGTGCACGGTGATTAAATTAAGTGCATGCTTGAGCTGATTATATTGAGGGAGATCATCCGATTAATTGTGGGAACATTTTGGTTGCTACTTGTTGCATCTCATTTTTACTTACTTACAGTTAACCAGAAAAAAAAAAATTATTTATAACAGTTGCCATTTGAATTCGCCATGGTTTTTAGTGTATCGTATTTTATCAAAACTAATTGTTCTCGAAAGTGTAACCCATATTATATTTCCTAAACTCGCTCATACTCTGCAACCAAGACTCGAGCTCTCAAAAACGTACGATCCTAAATTTCAGAAGAAAAAAAAAACAGTGTGCAAGAATTCAAATGTGATTACCAAATTGTAAGGAAAACTCGGTGACGAAAACAATCTGAAAAAGGTAAACAGAGCAATAGCCAACGCAGCAGCAGTGAAAGGCCCACCGAACGAACGAGAGCAGCGACACAATGCCGGGTCACAGGCAGCAAACGGCACTGAGGCAGCTGGAGGCCCTATTCGAGGACGTCAGCCTCGAGGAGCAGCACCAGCAGCAGCAGCAACAGCCGATAAAGAAGCCCCAAAAAACGTCGACTACCACCTCTTCTTCGACCTCGTCTTCCAGGGTGGTCAGGATCGAGACCAAGGTGGACAAATGCTGCGAGGTCCACGGTACCCGGGCCAAAGAGAACTGCAGGAGCTCGGTGAGCCCAACCAAAACGGTGACCACGACGTTCACGACGACCAACGTGAGCGCTCCCATCGGACGCAGGGGATCGCTCCAGATGCCAGCGACGCCCTGCAAGAAGGATCCCCATCCCTCGGACTTCGCCAGCAGCCTCAGGAAGGACCACCTCGGCACCTCGATGAGCAGCATCACCTCGACCAAGAAGGAACCGATCCGGGCCCCCTCGCCCAGCGTAAGAAGGGACAGTCTGGGCAGGTCCATGAGCTCCCTGAAGAAGGAATCGGTTTACGATTCACCTCCGTTTAAGAAAGAATCTTATGATTCACCAGTGTTCAAGAAGGAATCTTCTCCCAGCCCCGTTAAAACCCCCGAGAAAACCACGACAACGCCCCCGCCGAAGAGGACGAGTGGGACTTTCTCTCCATCCCTGAGCAGCACCGCTAAAATCAGGGAAAAACTGACGGCCAATGAGCTGATGAGCAAAAGCACCAGTAACCTCAAGCTGTCGTCAACCAATAAAGTCGGATTCAAGAGCGATCCCAAAGTAGCTGGATCCTTGAGCAACTTGGGAAAGACCACCAGGATATCGTCGTCCCTGTACGACAGCAGAAAGTTTTCGGCCGATTCGCTGGAGAACATTCATCAGAGACACTCGTGGGATCACTCCAGGAGAGGCTCCTCTGGGTCCTCCGGAGGATCGCCCATTTGGGAAGAGAGAGACTTCGAGACCAGCGTCGACGAGGTGAACTTTTACTTATTTTTTTAAAGCGAACTGTATATTTACCCTTGATCCTGCGAAATTTTTTAGAAAAATTTGAGTTAACTAAATTGAAAAACCCGTGAAATGTTACTTTAACAGAAGCCCAAATGGATCATCTCTATTTCATTCATAAACACCACATTGAAAATTTCAAATGCAAAACGTAGATCGATCTCGAATGGCGTGGCACACTTAGTTAAAAATAAACAGCCTTCTCGCGAGCGTTCATTCACAATTAAAAACTAATGAATAATAAGCGCAGCCTGCCTGCCTTTTTTTTTATTGAAAGAAATCATTTTCGTAAATCTACATGCGCATGAGACAAAAAAGAAGGTGGAATCCGAACACGTGTGCGGCATGAGTCACGCGATAAATCACCCTCGCTGTTACTTCTCGCGCCGGTGAAGAAATGAATAAGAAAAACAAAAAAGAAGGAGGAAGAATTTAAACAACGCTGCACGGTATTTGCATGCGAGGACTGCAGGGTCAGGGTCGTTCGCATATTTCGGCTCCGCGGCAGGCATGCAGTCATCGGTATGCGGTGCTGGCTTAGTCGCATACTCAACCTTTCACTTTTTGTTCTTAAGATTAGCGCGCGCGCGCGAGTATTAACAGTCGTGTTTTTTCGAGGGTGGCTGACCTACACTTTTGTATTTACAATCGCTTTGATTGTAAGTTTTGTTACGCTTTGGTGCTAATGTTTGCTTTCTGCATTTGTATAGAAGTGGTTTGTTGTCCCGATAAAGCCAACGCAATTTATCAATAGCTCTTTGAAATTTTATCAATACAATTTAAAAGCCCTGATATAAAAAAAAAGCAAAACTTTTACGGCTTAATTACACCTGAGACTCTTACGTCAGGCTATGACACACCGCGATAAACCGACGAGCGTGTCATTGATAAATTCAATATTATAAAACGCAAATTCATCTAATATGATTAGAACCAAATCAAAACATCCACTCGCTGGCACATATAAAATTACCGCGCAAATAAAACACGATTTAAAATCCGATTTTGAAAACCGGTTCTCCCTCGGCACGCGTAAAAGACCTTTAAACAGATCTCGACCAAACACACTAGTTGCATTACGGGTACGATGATCATCGTCGTCAGCTGATTCGAGAGAGCGTACGCTGGCATTGGGATCGGCTTTCGTAATTGCGAAGCGTACTAGAAAAAAAAAAAAAAAATGGTGGAAATTAAGTCAGTGGTTGCTAGATAAAACGCCTTAAGAGGTGCTTTTCGAGAGGTTAGCGGGCTAATTGTTCGCTTAATGCGTATCTTGTATGGTTGCGGCTCGGATTTGATACGGTGTTGAAACGGATTTACTTTTTAAATCGGGGAACTCGTTTGGTTGGTAAATGTCATTTGTTATAATTACTGCAAGTTTTGAACTATTGAAAATTAATAGTTAATTATTTTTCAATTTGAATATAAATTTATATCGAGAGAATTTTAGCAAAGTACCGGGATAAAGTCGCACGAAACTAATTTGAATAGATAAATTACTGGCTAACGATTCGGCAATAAATCGATTGCTTCAGTTTAGGCGCGTAATGAATTAATTTAAAAAGATAAATTATACTACTGCAGAACGATTCCGTATCAAATCGATTGCCTTAGTTTCTATCAAATTTTCATAATCAGCATAAAAAGTGTTATTATAATCGTGCATAATCATTTATGCAAGTCTGGACTTCAAAATTACATCAGAGGTCGGTGAACATATTAATTTGTAAGCCTATTGCAATTTTGCTTTTAATTTATTCACACAAACGAGTGATTAGATATTGGTGCTGCATTACTTATAATATTTTTCTAACGTAATCACTTCAATGTTTTAAATATTGAATCTAAAATTGATTACTAAAATTTCAAATATTACATACGTCGAAAGATTGAGTCCCACTGCTGGCGCTTATTATTATGTCAAAAAATGCAGATACTAGTGTAACTATTTTTTACCCTTATAGATAGTAGAGAAACATTCGAATAAAAATGACTTATTGCAAATTAATTTTTCAGAACATATAAAATTTATTTGGCTTTGTGTATTATAAGTTATAAAATCCTGTTGAAAATAGAATTTAAAAAGTGATTCAAATACAGCTAGCAAAAACACAATTAAAAAACGCGAAAAAAAATTATGACTGCTTTTTTTATAGCATTCTTTATGAAGCGAGACAAGGATATCTTAATTAATAAGATTATCTCGGAAGTTTTGAAGGTCGCTCGACCCTCATGACACACATCCTCCAAAACAACAAAAAATCCGTCCAAAAATAATTGAGACGTCTGTTTTGATCCAATCAAATCGTACCATCGAAAAAAACTTTCGATCGATCCAGAAAGAGTCGTAGATCCTTTATCTCGGGTTCGAAAAATTCCATTGTAAACAAATGAGGAACCAAGGTGGCGTTTCCTGAATCCTCTCGGGCACCCACGCGTCGACCCTGAGTTAGAGATACGGCCACTCGTCGGCATATACATATTTTATATTTTTAAACGCGTATACGCACGTAATGTTCTCTCTTTTTGTTCTTTAATTACGATGCGAGTTTGTAGCTGACGTTCGTTTGTCCCACGCATCGAGACTGGATATGGCGATCCTCCAAATGTAGATGAAGCGAGTGTGCGCGAGCGAGAGCGGGATTCAATAATGGGAAAAATATGCACGGGATTTCATTACGACACTTTTGAATTGCGCGCTTTAAATGCCAAGATTTTCTAGTGTGGCTTGCGCGTTCTTTTCTAGCATTTTTTTTTTTTTTTGGTACTTGCAGTTTTTTGCGTGGTCAGAGCTGGGAAAATTATTCACGAGTTACAAAATCACATCTGCGATTTTCCTCTGAAAAAGTAACGGATCGAATCTTTAATTAGATAATAAAAATTAGAGATGACTGAGTTTATGGTTCACCTGACTTGTCATTTAATACACTTTGCCGACTATTTTTTCTTCGATTTTTATAGTTGCATTTAAAATGCTACTTTTTTTTATGACTCCTCGGTGCTTAGCTCAGATTACTAAACAGCCTTTAAGACCCACGGTTAAGAGTGATCGGTTTATTTGGTAAAAAAAAAAATCCAGCGAGCGTTGTTTCAGCGAAATCGTTTAAAATTAGCCACGCATTTACGGATTTATGGCATCATTCAAAACACTTGTTTTTTTCGCTACTTTACATTCTAAAAAGAAATTTTAATTTAAATAGTTTTGTCCAATTTCGTCACATTATTTTTTAGAAAAATAATCAGTGGTGGGTAACCATGAATTAAGCCGAGATTGTTGAACAAATCGGTCATTACTTCGAGTGGATTTAGTCTGTAGTTTACTCGTCGAAACGCGTGGGATTCCAGGCCGTAATATAAGTGCAAACGAGTGAACGAACTTTGGTTTTGTGTCACTCTATCCTGTATATGAGTTATGTTTTTGTTTTTGTGGCGCGTCATTGTTAGCTATCTTTTTTTTGCTATTGTTTCTCTCTTCGTGATTGTGTAATCGTACATATGCTTAATGGTTAACCATTTTTTTCACCGCTTTACAAATTTAATACTTTGATATTCTTGGTTTTAAAATTAATAAATTGTCCGATGGCTCAGTGACAACAATGCGCAATCTTTGATCTTATAATCTTGGGATTGATTCCTACCGTAAATTACTATATGAAACACTATTGGATAGTATTGTTTCATACATAAAATAGAAGTAATACAAATAAAAAAAAATTACTCCAATAGATGGTCACAGTCTAATAAGTGAACAATTTTTTTGTGCATTATTTTTATAACCATTCGCACAATAAGTTACTAAAAAAAGTTCAAGAACGTCGAAACCAATTATAGTTATTTCGAATTTTCGTAGTGAAAAAATTTCTTTACAAAACTTTGACACTAGTTAAAGACAAGCTCGATGATTTATCTAGTCGTTCAGTTTTATTATTACAACAATTCCAGTCGAAACGTCGAGTTTTTTAAAATACGAGTGACTTCCGCAAACCATTCGAAGCGCTTTGCCGTTAAGTTTTGCACGGAAGGCTGTCCTCAGTGATCGCCGCGTCCCGTTAACGAAAATTGACGAGCGCATGGGAGTCGAACGTCGGATACCATGCGTCGTTGATTAGCTACAGGCTCGTGGATAAGGACTATTGTCCCCCGTCTTCACCTTGAAAATAAATTGCCTGGAATAAGTTGTTGTGCGATATTTTTTTCAATTCTATTCAGAGTGTAAAGTGATATTCAAATGCAACAATGTGTTTTTCAAAATTATACGAATTCAGGAGAATTTTTGTTTTTAATTTCGCATTATTGATTCTGTGAATATGTTGCTAAGTAAAATACTTAGAGTAACAGATATGTAGAAAAAATATGATTAAGTTATTTAAAAGAAACAGAGCGTAATAAATCATGATGTAATTGAGTTTGTAACATGCTAATGGTGCACCCTCAAGAAATATTTTAATTCGGTTTTATATATTTTAAATGTAAATCGCGATATTTACGTTGAAAACTCGCGCTTAAATGTGTAATTTATTTCGATTGTTCGGAATATTTTCATACAAAGAAAGATAGTAAATCATTTTTCACGCCGAGTTCGAATGAATTATTATAATAACGTCCACAGTTCTCAAAGATTATAAATATTTAACTCATTTGTGAATAATCACGATATTTTGTTATACAATTATGTTGATCCGAGAAATTCATTTGTAAATTTAGGAAAAACCCACATCGAAGGAATTTTTAAACATCATTTAGGATTTTAATTTTAACTATCAGCCTAATAGATTTATGAAAATTCATCCAATTAGTTTGGTTGAAAAGAGTTTTTCGATACATCAAGAGCACTAGTTGGTTTTTAGAATTTTGAATAATTTAAAATAATTATTTTCCGTGTCTAAATTTTTTTAATAATGTTCTCGCAACAAAAAAATGTTCAAAAAAATTATCGTCACACCCGATTCGAAAGTTTGTTACGATGACAAAAAAATATCAGCTCCGTCAGTAATTAAACGATTTAATTGGTATTATAATTGCCAATTTAATAACATAGGAAGTGAGAAAATTTTTTCTAGATAATAATTAAACTGAATTTTTAAAAATATCATACTTTTTTCATTCAATCTCCAGTTGATTGAGACTCTTACTGACGCAATCAAAGCCGGCAGTGAAGCGTTTAATCGCAAAACCCTATGAGTTTCATCAACTTCCACTTAACTTCTCTATAGGACAATAGATTTATTCTTTTCTATCTTGGTAAAATTAGTGAAAATAGTTCATACAGAATTTTCTTACGTAAATCATAATAAAACTCCAATAAATAAACAATTAGCGCATCCAAATAGCTATTACTGGTCTCATGAATATTCATCCAGTTTGGCACACATCCTTCTGTCTCCTTTTTTTTTCCTATTGTTCAAAGAAAGCACCGCGATTCTCAAGAACGATAATTATTTTTTTCCTCTTTTTAAAAGCCGAATATAATGTGTCCCACGCGTTTCGTCCCATTGTTGACAGAATTTTAACACGAGCTTTAAGTCAGTCGCGCACGCGTGAATTTTTCTCAACACGAAAAGTTTCTCCTGGCCTCTTAATCACACCTGCTTAATTTCAGAGTGCGTAATTGGAAGTTTACGTAAGGCTCGTTCGTTGCATGGTAATTTAACCGATTTTATTTTGTTTTCGAGCTAAGTGACTAAAAACATTATAAATTATATGTTGCAAAAAAAAAAAAAAAAAAAAAAACTACCAATTAAACCAAATTTATTTTTATTTTATTTCTTTGTTTTTGAAACTTTTAATCGGGTCCATGGTAAGGACTTCCTTAAAATGTTGGTATTTTAAAGGCTTCATTATGTCAATTATTATTACTATTATTTTGAAACATACGGGCGATCGCCCATTTCAAACTATGCTTATTCTTATGGCTTGCAAAAACTGAATGAAAAAATTACTCATTTTTATAATCTAAATGATCTGATGGAAAAAAAATATAAATTTAAATTACGACTAAACTCTTTGACATTACTTGCTCGAGCATTCACTGAAATGTTATCTTTCAACAAAAACAAATACGAAAAATGTATAATAAAAAACGCACCTCTATTTGGTTTTCTGGCATGCGTTCAGAAATACCTCAAAGATAACACAAAAAAAAGGATTATTCATAAAACAGCGATAAAAATTAAATACAAACCGGCCAATTAAACCAACCAGCTAAATTGAAAAATAAAACCATTTCGTACAAGCTACAACGTAAAATTTCCGATAAAATATCAAAAGAGCAGCATAACACGTACACGCGATATAAAAACCATTGCATAAGCAAGAGTTCGGTGGTCACATCCACTAATCCCACTCGATTGAAAGGTACATTACACCTCGAAAAAAGGGGGGGGAGGGAGGAAGTCAAGGCGGCCCGTTACACAAATGCAGCCGCGGCGCTCGCGAAAGGTCGACGTAATAATCCCCCCAGCAGCCCGTGGAAATGGAAAGTTGTCTTCCTGCGGTGGCTCGGCGCTTTTCGCTACCGCACAAACTCGCCGGTCGCTCTTCCGCGAGGAGGTTTTCGAGTGAGGTTTTTCAAAGTGTTTTCAGTTGAGTGCGATTTTTTGTGTGTGCTTGTTTGAAGCAAGGTTTGTTAACATGCGCGGCCTGCCGTACTTCGAGGACAGGAAGAACGTGAAGCACAGGAGACGGTCGAGTAGGCTCGAGGATCCTCGGGGGCTTTTGGTAAGCTTTGGGTTTTCAATGTCATCTGAGATATAGATAAATTTAAAACATAACTGGGGATAGTTTTTTTTATTAGTTATATTCAAATGCTGTATGTTTTAGTTCATGAGTAAATTTTTTAATTGATTTCAATTTAACGTCACTCCAGGAGCTTTGTTTTTCATCTCAAAATTATATAAGAATCTGCGGTGTGGTTTTTCTTCTATTAGCATACAGTTTTACAGTAAAAATTAAGTCGTTATATTAACCCATTACCGCCCATGGAAAAATCAAAAGTGATATAAAAAAACTAACTGTTGGAAAACCTGTCTCATAAAAAAATAGTAGATACGTATTTTTTCTATTTTCAATTTTCATTGTTTAAACATTATTTATTTAAACAAATTCGGAAAAAATTTTAAATTTTTATAAACTAATAACGGCATTCGATTTTTTGACCAAAAATAAGGCGAAAGTCATCTAAGTAAGATTTTGATCAGACGCTTAGATCTTTTGCTACGAGCGCTCAAACATGTAAAAATATGGTTTTATAGTGGTGAGCTCTGACTCGTAAAAGTGTATCTTCGGTGCGGCACCTCGGAGCTCACCACTATAAAACCATATTTTTACATGTTTGAGCGCTCGTAGCAAAAGATCTAAGCGTCTGATCAAAAAATTACTTAGATGACTTTCGCCTTATTTTTGGTCAAAGAATCAAATGCCGTTATTAGTTTATAAAAATTTAAATTTTTTTACGAATTTGTTTAAATAAATAATGTTTAAACAATGAAAATTGAAAAAAGAAAAAACACGTATCTACTATTTTTTCATGAGACAGGTTTTCCAACAGTTAGTTTTTTTATATCACGTTTGATTTTTCCATGGGCGGTAATGGGTTAAACTCATTTTTCAGTAACCAAAACCACATTTATAATCTTTCCGAATATTTTACTCAATGCTAATGGTAATCAATTCATTTGGAGTAAACTAAAAAAACTCGAGCAAATCTAAGAAAGTTTGGGCAAAAATTTTTTTTTATAAGAAAAAATAATTGCGCATTATAGATATGGTTCTTATAAGCGGAAAAAATATTATATTTTCATAAATTGTTACGGTTTATTAAACATAAAATTATTTATACAAATACGCGTAGTAAATCTGCTTTCTACTTAAATAAGGAAGAACAAAGAGTTTGCAATGTCTGAGATCCAGAATTGGCTTTGAACTTGAGCGGCTGAAGTGAAATTCTTTTTTACTATTTCCTGCATCCAGAAAGTGAAAATTTACTGCTTCCAATATCTTAATCAGCCTCGAACTTGACAACGAAGTCCCGTCGAATCAATCAAAGTAGTAATGAGCATCTAATGCACTGCCTGTATGATTATCACGTCCTTCGAAATTGCCCACGCGTGAGTAATGCCCGCGGCTCGGTCTACGAGACGAAATTTAAACGAAATGACTTCTGCGGCGACTGCTGCGGCCGGGCAACCGTGATTCGGTGAAAGCTGCGGATGGATTTTCTTGCGACAACGGTGAAACCCCCGCTGGATCTTTTAATTTTCGAGCTCGATCGTGCACATCTTTGTACCCAACGTTCGCCGGCGTCGCTTTTTTCGTTCTTTCGCAAACGAGAGATGCACCGTCACGACTTATCACTGTCGGGACTTTTTTTTTCTTTCGGTGAAGTGCCCCTGGGAGGTCCACAGGGATACAGGATCGTTGTTTTGTCTGGGATCAGGTTGAGTGTGTTGAAAAAAAGGGGAAATCGGCCGCTGGTAATTGGGAGTGAATTGGTTGGAAGTTTCTTACTCGAAATTTTTTGTGGCTTTTCATTTAGTCCTGTTTGCTGAGTAGAAGATATAGTGTGAAAAAATTGCTCAGTTCAACTGGGATCGATAATATTTTTTTATAAAAATTGTGATAACAATTTTTGGTAAATGAGAAAAACAATTTTTTAACAATGTCACAATTCTATAATGAAAATTTTAGTAGAAAATCCCAAGAAAAATACAATGGGAATTTTTTGTTTTTGTTTTTGTATTAAAAATGTAACAATAAATAATCCAAGTAATACAAAATAACCAAAAAGAAAAATATTCTGTTTTCTTGTTTTTACCGAAGAGTTATAAATTCCTGACGTTTAGCAGGATTTTTCATCAAATCTAGCTCTATCGTATAAGGGATTTTTCCGCTGGCTTGCATAAAAAAATTTTTTAACGGAATTAATTATTTTTATTTAAAGCCTTAAAGGTATCAACAAATTCGATAACAAATTAATTTTTTTCTTTAATTTTTAGCACATCTTATAATGTTGTTCTATTTGTTACTGAGTTCAATTTCTAGATGTTATTATTGTCCGAAATGGTATAGCGAGCGGGGTTTGAACCATAGTTATTTCAATCACTAATCGAATACTCTTAGTATTGAACTACTCACAACGCGGTGCTTTTTTGATTTTATTAATTTCTAATTTAACGTTAGGATTGACAACTATTAAAACTTTTTAATACTTTGTTGCTTATTCAGTTGAAGTATCAAGAAATAATCGACACGTATTTTTTATTTTTCCGAAAAGATAAAAATCGATGAATCTGCAAGAGTTTAACATATGAGAATTTCAGTATACACACACTCTTAATATAAATTCGGTTTGATGAAGTCACTGAGCCATTTCTTCAAAAACTTTTCTTGATAAACTTTGATTTTAAAACTCTAAAAATACCTTAAATAAAAAATATGTATTATAAGAAAAAAATAGTTTCAATACAGCAGTTGCCAACTTTTCGGCTGACCCTATTACAAGTAAAATCCTTTGGAACAAATCTGAAATATGATTTCTGATATGTGAAAAAATACCTCTATCTTTCTTTGCTAAGCTAAAAATCTTCTATATACATATACATTTATGTTTATCTTTTTAAAGATCATTTTGCATTGTCAAAGGCTAAAAAGAAGCTATTAGAAAATGATGAAAAGTATCATCGTAAAACTCACACAACATTAAAAAATTGAGGACTAACCCCAAGTAGTATTGAGTAATGAAAAAAATTACAATTTTCTTGGAGGAGTGAACTGAGAATCTATTCATTGTCTCGATACGTACATTGGAATGTGATGACAAAAAGTCATCTTTGTTTTGTCCTTAAAGCCTTGATTTAGTTTTCAACTGTTATATTTATTTAGAAGTATAAAAGCTTTTTTTTATTTTTGAAATTTTTACCACTTCATGTCATTTGGTCATTTTATTTGTTTGTTTTTACTTCGATTGTTTTTGGTAGATATACTAATTTTAAAGCTTCACGCTACATGCAGCCTGATTTTTTAACAATGGGTCTTTTATAGTTGAGGTGCGGATATGGTTTATTCTTTTATTGGAGGTAGATAGAGCCGTTGGGCATTCAGACTGAATTGACAGTTCAAGGTGAATTTTTTTCTTTTGTTTTGACGAAACTCAATAAAAAAATGTGGCATCAATTTGAGTTGAACAGTTAATGGGGAAAAAATCTGTTGAATTCATCGTAAAATTTATCGCAATTAAAAAAAAATTTAGAGAAATGTGATTAACGTGATAAAACTACAGAAATTTACATTGAAGAATGTTTTTACGTAACATTTTTTACACACGTAAAACAGAAAGTTCTTGTTATTTTTTGTTGTAATAAAATGCGAGAAAGATTTAAACTTACTTTCGACCCATAAAATGCCAGTTGTTGTAAAAAGAATTCTTATACATCCGCTTGAAAAAATGTATCTTTCTCACAAGCGTAGCAAGCATTCATACTATGATTTTTCTTTCATATTGTGTAATAATTATTCGATATAATTGGAGTATCTAGCATTCCATTTTGACTGACCAGCGTTGATTTGCGTGATTATAATTATACAGGCCAAGTCTGAAAATCATATCCCTGAAAACTACGTGTATTCTTTCATAGCAAATTGTTACTACTGTAGAAAGTTTTGAACCAGACAAAATTATAACCGAAACAAAAGATGTAAACAATGATTATCAGCATTATTTTTACTGTGTAAGCTTTGTTGAGTTTAGAAAGCGAAAATTTTGGTAATTGGTTTGATTTATGAAAATGAGATGATTTAATTTTTGTTTTATGTGTACACTTGAAGTTGTCGACTAGCTGCAATAACTAAGATGCAATGCTTTATGCGAGGCTTTATGAGAAAGATTTACATTAGATGATTAACATTAAGTTTTTTTATCAATTTTTTGGGTAGATATTTTCAATTCACAATTTTTTTTCATTGCCGGACTAAATAAAAACTAAGAGTAGAATAATATTTTCTATTCTATTGGAAAAAAATGCATGATTAACGAGCTGCTTACTTCAACCAAAAGCGAAGAAAGAAAAAAAAAATCATTCTTTTATAAACTATATTACTTGAACCTCTTTTTATTTTATATTATTTTCATTATATGGTCATTATGGCATACTATATATGTGTATTTTTTCTTGCTCAATTAAAGATTATCTCGGTTCTTTTCCGCAAAAGCTATTTTCAGTATTTTCTTTAGTTCACAATTGTAAAAATAAAATAAAACTGTTAATAATGATGAAAAAATTGTAATTTAGGTAATTAAGAGTTATCAATCTTACTTCACCTTCAAATATTTTGATCATCTGAATTGCTAAATAGCTACGCATTAGTTGCTGTATTTAAATACATGAGGAAGCTTAACGTAATCGTACATATTATTGCGTAGGTGTCGGTTTATCGAAATCATCAACATTGAAAATCGATTAGTGGAGATTGTTAATCAAACGTACGTGACATATAATTAAGGATAAAACTACTGATTTCTTTTACGCAATCCTTAAAAATATCTTGTGTATTAATCATTTAATTCACATGATAAATTTGTTCATTTGAATCTCTGATAGTGTGGAAGCTGGCGCCGTACCGCGATGAAAAGTAAAATTAAACATCGGTAACGCAGAAATCTTGAAGTCGCGGATGAAATAAGATCTCTCGCGCGATCGGTATAAAACCTGTTCTGTTTTACCGGTGAGATTGCAGGAAACGATTTTACCTGAGCTCTCTCATTGAAATAAATACTATTTAAGTTTTATTTAAAAGCCTTTGGTTCAAGCAATATGTTTTTCTGAAGTTTTGAAATTATCAAAAAATATTTTCAATGCTGATTTCATAAAAAACGATTAGACGAAAATAATTTTTACTTTAATTAAAGTATAAAAGACTTTTTTATGATTAATATTAAAATTTCTTTGAAGCTGTCAGAGTTATCTCTTTGACTATCTCATCAATGAAATTACTGTGCGAAGTAAATATATATTAAAAATCGGGTTCTCAGCTAGCATTTAGTTTGCTCTTTTAGAAAAACAAATAATAATTTAGGACACATTCGCTCAACTAAAATACATAATTAACATAAAACCGTGAACGTGAAAATCTATAAAAGTCGCGAGTACGCGGCATAAATTTTTTCGGATTTAATGTGAAAACTTGGATTCGATATTCTAGGTCGTAAAAGCTTATCATCAATCGCTAGCCTTTCCCCAGCCATTCAATCATCTCCGCGGTCTTGTTAATTTTTAAACTTTACGCATGTTGTGGTTGAGCGTCACACATCATCGACTGCCCACACTAACTATCCTTAATTACGGTTTATTAAAATAATTCAGTTGAAAACTACTACAGATTGCAAAAAAAAAAGAAAAACCTATACAGCTCTGATTTAATTCGATAAAAGTGATCGAGTGAAAACTTTGATTTAAATAAATTTTAATATGGAATGAATAAGTGAAAGTGAAGAGTAAAAGTGTTTTTGCGGAATGAGTAAACAAAGGCAATAACTTTAAGTTTTATTAGAGTTCGTGTATTTGATGTTCTACGAATTATTCTCAGCATTGTCTCGAGGTTTTTCAAGTCAATGAGGTATGGAATTTTAGTAATAACTTGTGCAAAATCTCAAATCTCGTAAGATCCAATCGACTCCGCAGCATAATAAATCGTACGGGCTGCTCAAAGAGAATGAAAATAAGTTAATTGCGGGCTTCTTGTTACATGACGAAAATGACGCTTATTTTATTCTTATTACAATTGAACAAACGTGATTGTTCTCCAAATTGTTTCCATAACAATAAATGAATTAAAATTCTTAGAATTCTTTTAGCTCGGAAAAATTAAAAAACTTCGCGCGACACTGAAAATGAAAAAACGGCGAGCATCTTCTTATTCAACATTAATCTTCAAGCAATCCTTCCTTCGACGACGAACGGGCTTTTGTTACGGCTGGCGGGAGAACGCGAGGTTTACAGTTAAATGAATCGGCGCTTCGCGCGCCTTCCCTCATTCACTTTATTTTGCAATGTTTCGCGCTCTCCTAAACGCACGCTTTTTTTTTTTTTCTTCCTTGTGATGCACAAGCTAAGATGGATGTGGATTTTTTTTTTCTGCTGAATTCACTATTTTTCAAACACCCGCATTGGCGCTAATCTAAATTTACGATTTTACAAGCGGAGCGGAGCATAATTCGCACTTGTTTATAATCCATTAACCCGGGTAAAATGATTTATATTTTCACTTTAACAGAAAAGTAGCGAATATGTCGTCCGAAACGTAACCCGGTATCGCGATTAAGAGAGCACAACGCGGCAATGAATTTCTAGTCCCTGATGGGTCTTTTTAAGAATGATTTATTAGTCTCGACGGGCCATTACCACAAGTACACTCGCACTCTCGCTCTTGTTTCTGTCTCGAGTTTCTCTCATCTTTCGACGGAGATTTCTGGTTATTAAAACTCAGCCGCACTTATATGGTTTTAATTTGCAGTGAAAATTTCTATTGCGGAAACAAGGTGGCGCCTTTTGTGGACTAATATTATTAAAATGAATGCTAGTTTTAATTTCATGGGGATTTTTTTTTGTATTCGGATTAATCATGTTTTATTAATTGATGAAAAAAATGATTTATAAATCTGATTTTGAGCTTTCTTTTAATTTTAATCCTAAAAATAACTAATTAATATTTTTTCACTTTCATTTAAAAAATTTTTGCAATTAATTTCTTGTAGAACTATTCTATTAATTCTTAATAATACGTTGTTTGTGTACGTATTGATTCAAGATTAAATATTTTCAGTGTAATTAATTTTCCCAAGCAATCGCTAATTAACCCCCCAAAAAAATGTAGTAGGTCTATAACATTGACCAAAGCTCAAGTGAAAGTCCACACATCTTTGAAAAATAATGCATTTATCTTTTGAAACAGTTTCGGTCTCGAGCAGGATAAATAAAGAAAATAAAGTTAACCTATCATTATCATGGCTCCGGGTCTGATATCCAATCAATCAGGAGCGATGAATTTTCTTGTCGTCGATGCGCCGCGGAGAGAAAACGCCCTGGTATTATTATGATCGAAGGGAGGAGACCCGGATCACGCCAATTTGTCGAGATTTTACTTTCTCCGATATCGCAAGCCGCATACTTCGTGACGTTTATTTGCCAAGGAATCTCGGCTCTGATAATATTGTCGTTAAAGCGTGCTCAATATTTCTCGAGCTGGTTTTTAACATACTAGGGCTAATTTTCGCGCTACGCGCGCCTAAACTTAAATTTTGTTTTATTTATAGTTAAATTTTTTGAATATTTTTTTCTCATACTGCGCATGCGACAATCACTCTCTCAGATCGTCCAATGACGTGAATCATTTGGTTACAACCAATGACATGAATTAATTTGGTTAGATTAGCCAATGCTATATCGGCTTCACTGACAAGGCTATTATTTTTTAAGAAAGGAACTTTATTTTATTTAATCTGTTTATTTGAATGCGTAATTATAATTTGACAAAGTAATCTAAGAATTTTTTTATCATGTTGTTTGAAAAAACAAAACAATTGTAAATAATTTATTGGTTTTGACGGTAAAAGAACTTATGAGTACCCAGACAACTGACAGCTCGAGTGCTTTAGTGCTGAGTGTATAGTGATTTGAGGACAGGAGTTCGATTCTCCGTTGGTTCGGGACGTTTTATTTACTGAAATCAATTTTGGTAGTCAAATATTAAAAATTATTTTCAAAAAACTAATATAAGTAAAAAAAAAAAAATTAACTTTTAATGATTCTAATGATGATACCAATTTTTTAATAGAAAATTAATTAAAATTATTTTTTTTTATTTATAAAACCAAAAATATTATTGTTTTTCCTTCTGTTCTAATTATGAACTGATACAAATTATTAAAATGTATAACTGTACTCAGCAGGTTATTGCTGGAATCTAAGGTTTTAATTTCATTTGTATTAATAATAATTATTTACACTTTAATACATAGCTTTAAGTAATGTGTTAGATTACAAAAACTCATCAACTTTTGAATTACAAAGCCATTTAATGCTTTTAATACTCTTGCTTTAGAAGTTAATAAAAGAGGCATATCTTTAAATTTTTTTTATCGTTCCGCTAATTTAAACTGATTATTTTTTTTTTAAGACATTTTCACTTCTCATAATGGACCATTAAATCATTTTTACTTAATCGTTTCGTTAAAGAATTTTTTTCTCTTTTCATTTCATCTCGCCTTAGAAATTGACTGAGAAGTAAATTTTCTCAAGGCTAATAACATTTAAAAATTTCCAAAATTTGATGAGCAAAATAAATCTTTTTTTTTTTAATAATTTTAGAAAACGCAAGACGATTTAGGTATTGATAAACTCACGTTTCGAACTGTTGGCGGATCTGACTCAGCATCAAAGCGCCGATCTCACACTATTCGCGAGCCCGGATGTCACGTTCGACGATTATTAACTCGACCCACATTTCCCTCGAAATACCAGGCAAATAAGCCTTATTTGATATCAAGGAGCGACTCGTAATCACTGTGTCTCCCGTCGTATGGACGAGAGACTTCGATGCATGGAAAGCGAATGATTTTTCAAATTCAACCTCCCAACAACAAAAAAGTCGGTATTTCATTGAAAACCAATACATTACACCGAGTGAATGCATAATTCTCCCGTTTCCCAGAATCCCATTCTATTATAATTTCATAATCGCATAAAAATAAAGGCGAGCGTTGTTGTGTGTTCCCGCGAATCCTCCCACGCGAGGGATTAGAAATCGATACGATTTCTCGCATTGTTGTGCCCAGGGTTGTATCAGCGAGACTCTTCTCATTAATACCCATCAACACTTGCTTGTGGCGAAAGCCCAGTGTGCGAGCTCATGATAAAAATGGACCCGACGGACTCTTACCGGAGCGTAACGCAGTAGAAAGCCGGGAACTGTATCAGCATTGTCTCCTCTTTGATAATTGAATTTTTCGGGAAATTAAATGTAACTCCAATTAGAATAAAAAACTTCTTGGTTGGAAAATTAAGTTGAAATTTTTTACGTTCAGCATGGTGATAGGTTGAAGTAAAAAAATCAATGTGCAGCAAGTTAGCTTTGCGGAACATGCTAATTTTCATCCTGGTGGAATATTTCGCGTTGGGTATCGGGGAGTTAAGTTCAGTCAGGAAGTGCGGAAAAATGAAAGTTCGGATTTTGAATCCAAATCCATCATGATCCGGAATGCATAATAAGAAAGATTTTTCATATTATTTACCGTTAGTCTGTATATTTTTATTCTTCAGTAATAAGTCCTCATTACATAAGATAATTTTTTACAGAGAAAAGATAGTCTTGGACTTAGTTTGGTATCATAAATTTTATAATGTATACAGTTGTTAATTTATTCATTGAGCGTTGTGTATCGGTGCGCGTTAGCTTGTAAATTCATAATGAGCAACAAGTACATCAAACATCGGATGCTCTTGAAAAATTTTCAAAACTAATTAATTGAATTATTAATTAATCGAAAGCACCGTTAAAGATCGTTGTAATATAAATTAATTAGTTTTTTTTTCTTCTTCTTTTAAAACTATTTTTCAAGTATTCGAGGATCGCAGTTTATTCCATTTGTACAATGACTGCACACATTTTATTTATGGGAGAGCCTTAATTGCAACGCAATGAAAAAATTGAAAGTTCATTAAATGAATTTTTCGAATAAAATTCATGAATAATTATCTATTTTCACGTTTCTCGCTTCGCGGTTTTTTTTTGTACACAAAAAAAAAACTTCAAACGTAACGCAGTGTTAAAAACAAAACACTTGTTTATTTCGAACAATAGAACTTTTCGGAAGGTTATGAAACTCACACCGAGGTAAATCTATTTTATTGCTCGAAATTTTTAATTTCATTGTTCTGCTTTAAAATGGTAACGCCCATTTATTCATGTCCAAAGAAAATCAAATTTCAATTTGTGTTTCACTTTGTTTCCAAACTTCACAATAGTAGACTGTGTAAAATACATGTTCAGAATGAATGAATAATTTTGTGAGATAACACTGCATAACCCATATAAATTGATTTAAAAAAATTTTGATATCCAATCTATAAGGAATCAAAATAAAACAGTTTTTTGAAAATCCATAATATTTTCGTACTGTTACAAAAAATTTATTTTACCTGTTGAGCATAGATTTCGTAATTGTTGCTTATCTTATCAATTTATTGTTAGTGTCATTGTTTCTCTTTACATACTAGATATATGGCTGAGCAAGGCTAAAAGGTTTTAGTATGCTTGAACACACTTAAAAAATACTCAGTCTAAGTACTTATATGTAAAAATTTTTAATTTGTAGCACACAGTGACCAAGTCAGCCCTTTGAAAATTTCGTGAAAGTCGCACAGAAAATGCGAGATGCTTTAGGGTGGGGGCGTGGAGCGCCGCGCGTTTCCCAAGGTGGGGAAAGAAAAACTCAGCGGCCGAAGTGGGTCGGGTACGCGCCTCTCGTCTGTTATCCTCAGTCTAGTACGCGCCGCGCAACCTGAAAGGTGCACGCCTCGATTTCGCGAGTTACGATGTTGCTCTGTGATTTGTGTTCGTGAATATTACTCTACCAGACAAAACCTTTTGTGTCTTTGTTTTTTTATACTCCTGCCGAATTTTTAAAAATATTTGCTTCTGTGGTTTATGGGAAAAAAATAGTCTTGATACGCTCGGCTGATCGAAAAAATTTCTATCTCGTGCAGTGGCTCGGGCATTTGCCATAATTAACCTCATTAATTATCCACAAAAAAAAAAAAGGCAAATTCATTTCAATTATCGACGATGTTCGGTGGATCTACCTTAGACCATTTTTCGTGTAGAAAGTGCGGGTGAAACTACAAGTGTTCAAGAAATTAAAAATAAAGAGCACTTTTTAGCAGAAAAGAGTTAATTGCCTTCCAGAATGCAGGCTGGCTAGAACGTTTTTGAATCTTGGAAGTCTTCCCGTCAAATGGGCCTCTAACTTCAGTGGTTTTAAACACAGTAAACAATTACAAGATTTGAGGTAACATGGGTGACATAAGAATCCTGGATCCCCGGTTCGGTGCCGAGATGAAGCATCACCAGCACCACCGACCCTGGCCATCCTCGGCCTACCGGGGGAACCACGCGACAGCATCCCGGGGCCCGTCCTTCTGCTACCGGCCGATGCCATCTATGGAGGCTCTGCCGCACCATCCCCAGTGGATACCCAACCACGAGTTCAATTACGGCAGGGGTGGCGCGGGCTCGAGTAAGGGTGGGGACTACTACTACCTGACCCCGCTGTACAGGAATGCTCTGCCGGCACCCGCCCCCCAGGCCCTACCCGCGGCTTACCAGATCCCACCCTCGCCCAGGATGATCGTGGACCACCACCAGCGCCCGTCCAGGAACCGCAGCACCAAGAGCTCCGGGTCTGCGGGTATGGGACGGCACAGCGTCCCGCCCTGCACCTGCGCCGTTGGTCGTACCAGGTCGCTCGAGGACGTCCGCAGCGAGATGAGCGAGTGGGAGGAGTACAGCGATATGAATGGGAATCGCATCAGGTCCAGCCCCAAGCACAACGGCGTCTCCAAGAGCAGAAACGGACGCAGGTCCATGGAGAACCTCCTCGAGGTCGACGTGGACCACGATGAGGGCTTTCAAAACGGGCACAAGTCGCCCCGGCATAGGCACGAGAGGATTCTCGATAACAAGCCCGGAAAACGCAGAGGGAGCTACATGGTTCGTTTCTTCACCCAAATTATTATTTTTACAAAAAATTAGCACAAATTGTCCACTTTTGGGTTACGGAATTTGTTTTCTTAAAAAAAAAAAAAAAAAAAAAAAAAAAAATTCTCTTCATAGATGAATTATTTCTTAGTTTTGTTTGGGTTTAACGACCGAAAATTTCTGAAGAAGAGAAACTCGCAAAAAAATGCTCAAATTGAGCAATTCAAATATTGCAAAACGCCTTAGACGGCACTCGGGGATAATTAAGTGACACTTAATACCGTAAATAAATCCTTTTGGATGTATATGGAAGTCGTAACTTAATTTTATGCTTGGAGTTCGAGCTCGTAAATTGTTTAGTTTATTCGTAGAGTGTTGATTTTACGTGTTTGCTAAATCAAGATGAAAACCATCCTGTCAACGGGATTGCGCAGATAAGAATCCTAAGGCGGCAATACCTACAGAGTTAGTTATTACGGAGAAAGTTCTTAACCGAGCGATATTTTAATTTCGAAGATAGAAAGAAAGTGACTGTTTTTATTACTTCATTTTACAAAACTCGAAATTCGCATTCGTCGTTAAAAAATAAATTTTTTTATCGAGCGTTTGACTAATTTTCTTAAGCGTATTTTTCATGGGGAGTCAATGATCTTTGCTGTCGGATAAGAAGTGTGAACTAAAAAAAATTGCAATGTGTTGAATAAGTCACGTCATATTTTACAATTGCAAAACTTGTTTGTTTTATTTACTCGCACAATAAGGATATGAAAAAATGGGTATTGAATAAAAGGATAAAATATCAACCGGTTTATGCAGGTCATTACACCCCTGTTATGCCTCCGAATTTAATTCTGAATTATGATTTTTTCAATAATCTGATATCGAAACTCGCAATGAAAATTTCAAAACTTCTTAGATGATCAAGTTTCATTTGTAAATTCGTGGATTTCTCTAAACCTGGAAAAATCTCTTAGATTTTCTAGAAACCAACTGAAAATAATCTGATTAACATGTACCAGAGACTAGTCTGAAATTAACGAATCCTTCTTAATTAATCATGCAACTTATTTAAAAAAACTTTTACCAGTGTTTACAACGCGAATTACATATTCATGCTAATCAAATGAGTTTGGACTGGTTGAAGCCATGAAAAGTGAAAATTGAACGCCCATCGGTATGACGATCAGCGATTATCGAGTCGCACCGATTTCATGCGGAAATTGCCGAATTAGAAAGGCGATATATATATTTATTTTTTTACAATTTGATTTTTTTGGGGGGAAAGCGAAGTGATTACGGTTCGATGCTTGTCTCTAATTTTTCTTTTTTTTTGGTAGGTTGAGCTATTTTTTTTTTCGATTAGTTTGCTGTGAAAGTTATTTTGTTGGTTCGATTTGGCTATTGATTACCGGTCGATTATCTCTTCCATTGTGTGCTTACAGTAAATTTACTTGTTTTGTGATCTGAGTGTTGATTTTTTGTTGTATCCTGTTAGCAAAGCTACCTTTTCCAAAAAATTTTAAAATGTATCACAATTTTTTTTTTCTTACTCTGTTCAATTCACAGGGCCTTCTCATAAAGTTTTTATAAATTTTCTTAAATTATCTAAAATTATCAGAAGTAGTTTATCATAGTTTCCATTTATTTGTGCTCAACAAAACTTATAGAAGTACCTAAATTTTTTAAGTAACTGTTCTTGCCGATAAAAATTACAGCACCCAGGGTGTAATCATTAAATTCCGGAAAACATTGTCGGAAAAAGCGTCGAAATTATCGGCTTGATTTTATTGCTAAAATCGCTCCGCGGCAAAAATTCCAATTCAGACAGTACAATAATTGCGACGACCCGGATATCAACAGCAACGCAAATAAATAAACATGACGAGTTATTTCTTCAATCGAAGACAACTCGTCCGTTAAATGGTAATTGCACTCCGATGATTTTTTTTCACGCCGGTTTACATTTTACGCACAGTTCCAGTTCTACATTTCCGCCATTCACAAAGTTACGCGGACTTCCTTCAGATTTTCCAAACAATTCTTTAACTTTTTGGTGATAAATTTTCGCTTTCACGGAGGGTACCCACCGCGTTACAATTTTTATACGATTCTCAGGACGCGTTTTTTGTTACCCCACTGTTGCACGTTCCTTCACTCGCGCTTCCTACTTAACCGCGTCATTAGCGAGGTGCCATGTGAACAATCATATTCATTGTGATGTAAGCGTGAATTTTGCAACTGTGCGTGATGGTACCTAAGGTTTTTTTACCTTGGCTTGCATGTTATGCCGCGGAAGAAAGTTTCATGCGGAAACCGAACTTAACTCGACGAATGTGAGAATCACACTGATTATTTTAATTACTGGAAGTAGTTGACTTGAAAATATGTAATTGAGAATTTAACGGTTGCGTGCTTGTAAAATAATGAATCAATCGGGAATTGATTTCAATAAAGTTACTTTTAAAGAAGCGATGACACCGTTACGACCTTAATGCTGGTAACCACAATTATTCAATGAATGTTTTGGACTCCTTTAAAAAAAATAATGACAAACAGGAGGTAAAACCAAACGTAAAAGTCATCCTGTTAAACTTTAAGTCCATTGAGAAAAAAAAGGACAATAAACGACCGTCCGATAACTTGGCGTAGCCACAAGTAAAACATTGATTCTTACACCTTTATTCAGCCGCGAGATCTTCATTATCCCGAGTCATCGTCCGACCTCGTTCTCACTCGTAAACGCGCGCGCTTCCTCGTAAAACTGTATCGTTCCCGATTTTTATTCACGAGAATTTTTTCCTTTTTTTCTATTTTTACTTTGGAGAAGCAATAGCGTGAGATTTGAAAAAAAAACTGTCACTAATGCATTGTTTCGTGTGTGCAGAACCAATATCTGTGATTTCACTTTTAGTGCAGTTAAAACTTGTTTAGATTTTCAGTTTTAGATTATTTAATAATTTTTTACTGCACTTAAATAGGCTGTACAGAACTTTGTCACTAGCTGTTAATTGCAATGCTATTATCTGAAAAGTACTTCGCGAATAAGGAATCGTAAATAAGCCTATAAAAATTTAATTGGTCTCTAAAACGTCCACTGCTAAATATTAAATTTAACCATAATGACAAAGTGATCGCCATTATTATGAAAAATTTTATTTTTATTTAACAGAGTTGTGACTTAATGTTTCAAAACTTCGAGTCGATTAGCTTGAAAAGTGTGCGTTACGCGGCGGCGTTCTATTCAATGATCACAAAATGTATCCTATAATTTTATAGTCGCTTTACTGTGAATAATATTACGTAACCGCTATTGTAATTTGACAATCTCGTCTAATGTTCAAACATAATAGTCTGAATAACACGTGATCCATTTCGAAAAAAAAAAAAAAAAAAATTAATTTTTTTGTAACGGTGAACGTTGATGATTTAATCGATTCTCTGTGAACAATGTTAAAAGCTTTATATTGTTGAGTCTCATCGAGGAGTACACTTTGCAGTTTCAAATCGATAGAAACAAAAGTGTTTAGAGAAAGTCACTCGGTCGACGACGACTACTACTGACTTTTTTTCACTTGAATCATGATTTTTAAATTCATGCATTAAATAAGAAAGATTTCTATGTTCGGTGACTTTGCAGAAATTTTGAAATTTCTATTGATCTCTAGCGGCGTTTACCGTCAATTTTAAAAAATCCGACGCTCAACACCTGGTTTTCGCATTAACCTTCATGCATTAACCCGATGAGCGAAAATAACAAGTAAATAAAAATAAATTAGATTCTATTAAATATTAGAAATCAGGACTGTAAATCAAAATTCTACAGTGTTTCATGTGCACCAAGTACCTAAAAAAAAAAAAAAAAAGTAGTCTCATACAATTAAGATACTATATTATAAAGCTGGCATTTTAAGCTCATTTTTTATTGGTTATAAATTATTTTTACTAAAACAAGATTTAATATCGTTTGAGCAAAAATAAAAAAAAAGTTTTTAAGTGCTTCTCCAATACATTGTTTTTATGATTTTTTCCTCGATTTTTTTTATTTATATAAAATTTTACTTTGAATTTTGTGCATAATTTAAAACTTTGGTAAAGTTTTTTTGACACTATGTAAAAAAAAAAATAATTTCTACAATTCATTTACAAAACCCTACAGCTATATTTTTCATCCAACCACCTCTCTAATCTTGCTCCTGGATCTTGTTAACACAACAAAACACGACTAGCAAAAGTAAAAAAGGGTAGTCTTTATATGAAGCCAGCGAACGATTATAATGTATTCTTTAGGAAGGAAGAGGAGGAAAAAAAAAGGAGGAGCCACCGGTAAACACACTGGTAGAGATAACAACGTTGCACTTTTTACCGTTAAATCGCGTCTGCTCTGCGTTATTAACCGCTCATATGCCGGTTATTATGCGAGGCGAGAGCCGTCGCGGCCAGCTGCGCAGGGGCCGTGATAACGACGATTTGGCTTGCTAATGAGCGATCATCGGGGGAGTTCATGCCGAAGCCGAAAGTAAAAGCTCCCGAGGTGCCGTTGCGCAAGCCCAGAATCTTGATTTTATGCTTTGGTCTTTGTCCTCTATGAAACTATATGATATTAAGTTCATGAAAGTTTTTGAAGACCTCTCGAGTGGAATGTTTGTTTAAGTCCATAATGCAGTTTCCACATTTTATAGCCTTGAATTATTTTCCTCACTACACAGATGTTTAAATTTCTCGCGGGCACTTGAACTATTTCTAGGGAGATTACCGCGAAAATCTCACGATATTTGTTATGAATTCGTCCATAGATCTCACGATGAACAATCCTTATGAAATTGCAATAATAAAACTTAACTATCTTGGATGAATGCATAGTTGGATATTTTTTACGAGTAGTTTACTCGTGATGAAAGCCTTACTTGCACGATTTAATGATAATCATTTTATTATACTTTATTATGGTCAATAGCTGGTTCTTTGAATATTTTTTGTCTCGAAACAATTTATTATGGGCAGATAAAAATTGCAAAATTCTAAAAAGGAAGTTTTACTTATGGTTTTAAGAAAAAAAGTATTGTAATTGGTTACGTCGGCTGTCGTATCCTCCGGAAGTTCTTTCAGGGTCACTTTATCCGCAATCATTTTTTAATAAATTCAGAAAAACTCTTTTCTTTTTTTTTTCTATCCGTCAAGCGATCATTTTATTAGAAAAACATGATGTACTTTTTTTTTTAGTTTCAACTGTCAATTGACAGTACACGGTGATAATCAACAGAATTGTTTTGTGCCCGTTTAGCACACATAAATTTTATTACAGTCATTAGTAGAAAGAGTAATAGCTTAAATTAAGATGATTATCGACATTGAAAACTTAGACCAAAGATCTATTACAACAAGTAAATCTTATTTAAATGCATATTAACGTATTTTATTAATTTGATGTTGCAGCAGGAACCCCGACCCGACTTGGACACGAGCAATGGCAGCAGCGGAGGCGCCGGACGGCCGAGATTCGTCCCGGTTACGGCCCTCGAGGACGTTCAGGCGGTGCGGTGCGCCGAGTTCCACCCGCACGGTAAACTTTACGCCGTAGGATCAAACTCGAAGACCCTACGGATATGCGCTTACCCAAAATTGCACGATGTTCGGTAAGTTTTCTTTGAAGTCCCTTCTTTAATGAGATTAATTTAATTTGGTTCGATGTCGATGCCAACCAGTTCTTTTTTGAAAGAATAATCTTTGATTTATGGAGTGAAATCTGACATCAAATCGTACAAATTGTCCTTTTTTTTTACAAATTTTATGGTGACAAACCAGTAGCTTTCTTGAATTGGTAACTCTTTTATCAAAACTACAGTTTAGAAAGTGACAACTTTAAAATGCGTGGTGCTCGAAAGACGTAAATTTTCCATTTCAATGGAGCAGAAGAGAAAATTAACCTATACTTTTAGTTTTATTTTTTATCGATATAATATGCAAAAACAATTTCAAGAAAGGCACGGTTAAGTCCAAAAACTACATGATTATGTTCAAACATGCACAAAATTTTCGTGCTTCTAATGATCAGCAGCGCATAATATTCACTTTATCAGCGATGTAGCTTTGCACCGGAAAACACTGACAGGATAATAATTTAAGCTACCCGCAAGACGCATATAAACGCCGCCACTAACACGCATACACAATGCTCGTTGTATTATTCCGCGGACTTTTTCGCGTAGCGCAATTTGAAACCATTCACCGCACAAAGAAAAAAAAAAAAATCACTAAACACCACGCTACGCCGTATCATTATTAACCAATATCCGATGTGAGTTTTTAATGAATTTGGCGCCGTTTAAATCACAGCTTCTATCAAAAACGACCTTACACTCTCTCCTCCGATCCAAGATAATCATAGTTTTTGCCTTTTTTTTTTTTTCTTTCCGCGAAAATGAGAAATCGCGAGATTGGCACCTGTTCGTCAAAAGGAAAACGCGTCTTTTTGTTTTTCTCGCATGAGTGACGTTTTTGTGGTGGCTGACTAAGGTAAAGATGCCAATTATGATCACAAAAATCGCTACTTTTCAGCATTTTGAATTTTATTGAAAAAACAAAGCATTTTAGAGTAAATCTTTTTTTACATACTTAAATTTTAGGGTCTTAGGAACTTAAATAAATTTTTTTTATATGAAAATTGTATTTATTTATTGAATAATTAATGTTTAAAGACAAGACCTTTTGACCCCAGTTTATTAGACAACTTCAGCTTTGGCCCCAGTTTATGAAACACTTTTACACGTAAAATTCCGTCTGTGACTTACATACCCCAGTTGATGGAACGGTTTATCTAGTTTTCATGTTAGATTTTTAATTTGTTCGTGTTTGGGAGTGATGAAACCCTCGAATTTTGACGATTCCGTTCCATCAACTGGGGCACTTAAGTCACAGACGGGATTTCACGTGTAAAAGTGTTCCATAATCCGGGGCCAAAGCTGAAGTTGTCTAATAAACTGGGGCCTTGACTTTAAACGGAGGCATAAAAGGTTTTGACTTTAAACATTAATTATTCAATAAATAAATACAATCATCATATAAAAAAAATTTATTTAAGTTCCTAAGAACCTAAAATTTAAGTATGTTAAAAAAGATTTAGTCTAATATGCTTTGTTTTTTCAATAAAATTCAAAATGCTGAAAAGTAGCGATTTTTGTAATCATAATTGGCATCTTTACCTTAATTTGCATTCGCTCGTTCCATAAATTAGGAAAATTTATTTCCGTTTTAAAGATCGCGTGCCTCGATGATTATACAGACTGCCATGGAAAAAATTAATTCTTGACTTGGTTTGATTTCATGATCTAAACAGTGTTTTTTTTTTTTTTTAATGTGATTAGCTTGGTAGTCTCTTAAATTTTTTCAGACTTACTTTATAGAGTGTAAAGCCATTATTGTTATTTTCAAAAGAATGGTCTTTTTTGTAGTTTAAAAAGCTGTTTAGTGCATTTTTGCAATTTTCGTTACGAGTTTTGAGTCACATATAAGCACTGGAGCATGAATAAATTAAAACTGTAAAAGGCTAATTTTTTTTTTTAAAGAGTATTTAAAAAAAATAACTACCAAAAGTTTTAAAAATTTTTCTTAACGGTTATGTTATTAAAAAAAATTTCACTACTTTGAGAAATTGTGCCTTAGTAGGTGATAGTTTAATAATTGTGTGATCAATTAAAATTTAAAAGTCTAGTTAACATTATGACGGGGTAAAAAGTTCTTGTTTACTATCAAACAAAAAAGTAGAAAAGAAATTATTATCAAAATTAAAAATTTTTTATCAAAATTATCAAAATTTAAAAATCTACGTAGTTATCTGTGCATCAAAAAATATCTATTAAGACATCTTCATTTTTCCGGAAAATTCCTTTATCCACGGTTTATACGAATTTTGTGAGCGGACAAGGCTCGGTGCGTCCAACAAAACAATAATCCGGCGTATCTCCGAAAATGCGTGATGAGCACTTTCACTGGTCAAGAATCGGGCTAATTTCCAAAACGCAGACCGAAATGCTAACCGAAAAAAAAGTAGAAAACAGAGCCGCTTGGGTAAGAGAAAGAGAGTGTAGTGGTCTTAGCCCGCATAATAAACGGAGCGCAGCGCGTAACGCCGTAACACAATGCGCGCGGCTACCGCGATGCGCAGGCTTATGATTGGCTTGACTCCGACATCACCTTTTTCTTTTTTCTATACACAAACATTTTTTGAACTAAAAGTAATTATATGTTGGGAAATGAAATTGAAAAATAATAACAATTATTAATGAAAAATTTTTTTTTCAATTGGTAATGTTAATATACTAGCAATCAAGTTTGAATCTGAGTCTACTACTGTTTCAAAAACGTCCGCGTGTAAAATTCAAATCAACGCCCCTTGGGTTTGTAATACAATGTTTTATCGAGTAGACTCCACACCACGTTAAGAAGGATCTTCTTTGACAACTCAAGTCAAGTTCACTAGCATGACTATTTTTCCAATGAATAAGCATGCTGATTGGTTGCTCGAATCTAACTTAATTATCAAAAGTATCATTTCTTTTTTCTGAATATATTTTTCTTCGTTGATGTAACTATCTCTAAAAAACGTTTTATATTAATCTATCTTTACTGAGAAAAGGATTTGGTTCACACAAACAAATTTGAACAACTCTTCTCTCAGTGTTCTATCCCAAAAAATGTGCACCATGCATTATTTATTGGATGAATCTTTTGAAAAAAGCATGAAAAAACGTAACTATTATCTACTTCAAATGCGTAGAGATCTATTTTTAAAAAAACTGAAGCTACTTATCTCCAAAAGTTTTTTGCTACTTTTTCATTTTAATCTTACAGCTACATTATAGCTTTAGAAATATTTTTTAACTCTCATGATTTAATGCGAACTTTCTAAGTTTGAAATTATTTTCATTAAAAGATACTTCCTGATTTGTAATAAAAATGTTCAAGCCTACATAATTTATGATCTGCATACTTCAAATTTCAAAACTTCTGTAATTTTTTGAAAAATTTTTGTTAATTTAAGGAAAATACAAAATCTTAGAGATTCATTACCAACTCAGATAGTAAATAATCCCAATTTAGGCGTCAACTTTTCTAAATTGTTCGAAAGCTTCTCTAATTCCGCCTAACTCGTTTTTCTCGCTAAGAAAATTAGCGTATAAAAGAGGAATTTTAACGATCTTTAATATTCTCCTCAAGAGGGGTTTTTTTTTTCCACTGGTCAGAGAATATCTTGTAAACGCTCAGTGGAAAATAAAAACGATTTCCTGATCACTGGTTTGTACTCGCATTTTATAGTAAATCTCGGTACGCCGAGAGAAATCCCCGCAGATATGTTCACTGGAGCAAATGCAGTGATTTATAAGCGGAAGCTCGGGATTTCCTACGTTTCAAACTTGGCTTAGGTCGTATTAGTCAAAACGAATAATTTTCTCCGACACTGGACATTCAACTCCATATATTCATTTTTTTCCAAGGAAAATTTTATTAATTAAATATTCAAAATTTAAATTAGTATACTTTTAGCATATCTTCTATTTCTTTTATTTTTTGTTTTATAAATTGAATTTAAGATACTAAGTATAAAGTTTAGGTAACTTAGGGTTCCACTCATGTTTAAATTTAAGTTTATGTGGCATTAATCAAAATGAATTTTTTCCAATGATAGATAACCAATCCCATTTTTTTTATACATAAATCAACACTTTTGTATTTTCAATTAAAAACATTACAAGTCAAATGAAAACTTCTTTTCCGACCAAAACAATCTAGAAACTTTCCTTAGAAAAAAAAAAACTCATCATAAAACCGAAAGCAACCTCCGAGAACAGTCCCCGGTGCAAGATTCAATTAATTCGTTGAACGACAGAAGCTGCAGCTTTCCGAAAACGAAAGTATTTTTTCAGAGCAGACAATGGTGGCAGGTCGTGTTGTGTAAATGAAGTAACGAAACCCCCGTGGCTCCCATGGAGCGCTCCTTGAAACTTGTAAAGACGTCAGAATGAAAAAGGTTCCCTGAACAACGGTTAATTAAGCTGATATACCTACCCGACCCCGCGACTGGAGAAAGTTAATGCCACCACGTGCTACCGTACCGTCTCCTGTAGTTCGCGTGAATTTTCGCACGCGGCTAATCAATTAAGAACGAAAGTTCTTTTTTTTTTTTTATAGTGAAAATTTGGCCTCACTTTTTTTTTCTGGATCAACAACCGTGGCCCTCCTATTTTTCCTTTTTCATTTTTTTAACAATTTTGATCTGGATTTTAAGTATTATATTTAAAATTTATTTTAAGAACTGATGTTACTAGCATCGAAATAAAACGGCATTTGACTAATAATAATTATAGCTTTAATCCAAGACTACAAATCATAAATATTCTACTGTTATATGTACATATGTATTGTTTATACGATGACCCATTAATCAGCCATTTATGTATACCATTTTCATCATGATTGGTCTTAAAATTTTAATATTTGCTCCATAATTCCATACATAAACTTCAAAGTAACTAATTAAATGTTTTAAACAACGCTAAAAATATTTGTTAATTGAATTGATATAATTATGAATAGTGCTCGGATAAATCTTTTGAGCTTTTGTTTTAATAAAATTACATTAAAACAACAGGAATAATTACCACTTTATTGTCGCATAAAAGTGTCTAAAAAGAAAAGTTTGTAAATAAAGATAATTAGCATAGTACGGCCGGCTTTTTGTGTTCCATCATTGATTAACAGTTAAACAAATATATTACGTAAATAATGAAAAATTTATTCTTTATTTTAATCGATTATTGAATTTTAGACCTAAAAAAGGTATTTTAAAACCAACTGTGAGCTCAATCATGAAGGCGAGAAATGGTCAACAGAAACTAGTGTACGTTTCCTCGTAAGACAGCAAAGCTTTAAAAATAAAATCTCCCATCGATCAAATCAAATTCAAAAATTATTAACCTTTCGTCTGATAAATAAAATTTACTAAAAACCATTTTTCGCTTGTCAACACGAATTGGAGTCTGGGAACTGGGCTATTAGCACCGCACCAGTCGAGTTGAAGCAGTCGAGCGCGAAGGAAAATTTATACCGGGATTCGTTCGATTTTCCGTTCAAAGACCGGCGTTGTTTAAAAAAAAAGAGAGAGAGAAAGAAAAAAAATCTTGCAAGAGAAAGAAAAAAAATCTTGCAAGAGAAAGATTAAGAGTGGTGCGTTGCTCGATTTACGAGAAGTTCGTCGTACTCTGGTTACGGGATTTTATGGGCGTGTAAAGCCGGTGCAATTTTTAGCGCGTATCGATAACGATACGAAGCGAAAGCGAAAGTCTTTGATTTATCGAAATATCGTTTTAGATTAAAATACACTTTTTTTTCTTTCCTCACGTTACGCCGTGTTTTGATGGGTTATTATTTTAATCGTAATTTATGAACTATTACTTTTGTACGCCAGAATTTTTTTGTCTCGAAATCTAAACGATATTTTGAAAACATATTTTACCGAACTGTAAAGAGTAGACGTTAATTTTCGTTAAGTAAAAGCATACAAGTGATCATTAGATTTTTCACTTTCATTAGTTTACTATGAAATACAACCTCATTTAAAGTATTTTTCTTTCTTTTTTTTTTATACTCCGAACACAAGCATCAAGGCTTTCACTGCAAGGTGAAATAATTTACTTTACTTTAGATTATTGCATTTTCTTTTTATCAAACTTCATCAGCTAGCTTTTTTTTTTTTACTTTTTCTATGGGAAATTTGATTAACAATAGAAATTGTACTTTTTTAGGGAAGATCATCAGACATACCAACCGACAGTTCTTTTCAAGAGAACAAAGCACCACAAGGGTTCAATATATTGTTTGGCATGGACACCCGATGGACAGCTCATGGCCACTGGCAGCAACGACAAAACTGTCAAACTCATGAGATTCAATGCTGACACATCTAATCTTGAGGGTGAGACAAGTTTTTATTTCAAAGAATAAAAAATATCGTTACAAAAAAATATTTTTTAAAAGACCCATAATAAATTAAAATTTACAAATGGCTCGTTTAGTTTATTTAAATAAATTATATTTTTTTTAAATCAATTGAATATTGAAAACACGTCAAGCACATTTATTTTCTTAAACTCTATACTATTGAAATTTTTTTCGATATTTTGTCTTAATCAGTAGATACAGTCAGGCTGCGATCAGACAAAAATGTTACCAATCAAGTATTATCCGTACATCAAATTTAAAACAAAAATTTTCCTTCATCCAAAACTTTTTATTTACAAAATCTAATCCGATGTTTTCCAATCACCAGGTCAAGAAATAGAATTGACGATGCACGACGGAACGGTGCGCGACCTCTGCTTCCTGGAGGACACCTCCAACAAGTCAAGCCTTCTGATATCCGGTGGTGCGGGCGACTGCAAGATTTACGTCACGGATTGTGCGACCGGTACGCCCTTCCAGGCCCTAAGCGGACACAGTGGACACGTTCTCACCCTGTACAACTGGGGTGGCGCCATGTTTGTCAGCGGCTCCCAGGACAAAACCGTCAGATTTTGGGATCTCAGAACGCGGGGCTGCGTCAACATGATCACACCGGCCACTGTACCGGGCAGCAGAGTAAGTTTCTTTTTTATGGATAAATTGGGCTTTGACTTAAATTCATGTTGCCTTTTTTTAAAACAATTTTTGATTAGTATATTGCTTATAGTATATCGATTAGAAATTTTTACTAAGCGAGATAAATAAATGCACATGAGTCAACAAAATTCACTGTATTTGTTGTAAAAATATATTTAATGCAGAAGTTTAAACAAAAACTCATGAATCGTTGAAAAGAAATACTTACGTAGAACAGATAAAAATGCTCTTAAATCTAAGAAAAAAAGTAAAGATATTTTTTTCCGCAATTTTTTGAATCACAGGTAACCTATACAATGGATTTAAAAGCAAGTCGTAATTTTAAACTTTTAATAATTCTTGCCCGAAGAATTTTTAAAAATTTTAGATCTATAAATTTATTCAAAATATCTCCAAGTTAAGTCACAAAAGTGGTTTAAATTTCTGGCTTGTGTCAAATGAATAAAATATAAAATTTTGAAAGCTCTTCGGGTATTTTTTCAAGAAATTAGAACTACCATCAATTCCACTCGTTTAAAAATAGTCACTTATTCCATTGCAGGTTGGCAGTCCGGTAGCCGCACTGTGCGTCGATCCATCGGGTCGACTTCTCGTCTCGGGTCACGAGGACAGCAGCTGCGTCCTCTTCGATATTCGAGGCGGCAGGACCGTACAGTGCTTCAAACCCCACGCTTCCGATATCAGAAGTATTCGATTCTCACCCTCGGCCTACTACCTACTCACTGGAGGATACGACAACAAACTCGTGCTTACGGATCTTCAAGGTAATTAATTTGTTAATCGGGTTTTTTTGTTTTCTTTTTAAGATCATTGATTAAAAATTTAATGTTTACATATTTTTATTTTAGGTGATTTGACAATGCCTCTTCCAAGTGTAGTCGTCGCTCAACATCAAGACAAAGTTATATCTGGTCGTTGGCATCCAACAGAGTTTTCATTTCTTAGTACGTCTGCAGATAAAACTGCAACCCTCTGGGCATTACCACCGGTTTGAACGATCGAAAACTATTATTTTCGTTCTTTAATATAAACATCTTTTGTTGAATATCTTCGTTATTATTCGTTGAGAAGTTAAAATTATATACTTTTAACGTAATGAATCAAAACCTTAAAAAAAATAAAAAAATAAAAAAATTATTATGTTAGGGTTGCTACAGAGTGATCTTACGCTGAAAAAGCTCGCTTTATGTCATTAAAAAATTTTTTTGTGATGATGCGGGTTATAAAAAATCGAATAAATATGTTTGAATAAAAATATACGGCAAATTTGTTTCTAAAATATTGAATATTTTGTTCTTGTAAAAATTCAATTCATCAAAAATAAAAAAGCATCATCTTAGTTCATACTTGCAGCGACAATGAAGAATTGGGTGTAAAGCATTTATAGCTTTTGAAGTAACCATGACCAATCATAAATATTTCATTATGAAATTAAATTGTTTTATAAACAGCAGATGTAAAAAGGGATTGAATTAGAAATATTCCAACTACGAGAAATTACTAAATCTCATCTTTAAAAAACATAATCATTTGAAAAACAAATTTTAAGCTAAAAAAATAACTAAAAACTTTGCATAATATAAAATTATATATTTTTATCTTTAATAAATTTTTACAACTTATTTTACAAACTTCATTTGTAATTTTTTTGACAAATAGTATTGAACACTTTAAATTTTATATCTTAAAGTACCTTTACATTATCTGCGAAAGAAATGTGATTTTTATAAAGTTTCATAATTAATTTTGATAAAAAAAGTAACATAAGTATAAAATAACTTGGTGAAATAAAAACATCTCTGTTTATGTTATGCTCAAAGTGAGACTACAAAATTGTTATTTTCTTTCTTACTGCGCGGAGTCAAAAAACGTTCATTGCAAGACTGTTGAGTGGTAAATTTTGATTTAAAAGTAAATTAAAACAGTTTTGAAAACTTTGATGACAACATTGATAAAAATACTCTTGTTTTAAAGAGTTTAATGCGAATATTCATTGCAATCAATGTATACTCGTTTTTAACTCATCCTCATTGCATCCTGAAAATTATTTGCAACTGTCATTAATCGTAAAACATCAATTTTGATGAATTAATTTTACTAACTGTAAATATGTTAGAGTTTAGAATTAAGAAGCAACTCATACAAATGTTAATTGATATAACTGTTGTAGAGTGCAGTTAACAATTTACCTGGAAATAAAAAACATGCGTTTGAATAAATATGTACTCATCCCGAACGCAATGTTTTGATAAAAAAAAATTTTTTAGAATTTATTTTTATGAAACTATTTTCGTTCTATCAAAAAAATTAAAGTTATTCATGGTAACATTCTATTAATGTATAATATTAAACCAGTACACAAAACAACATGAAATTTAAGTATAAGCGAAAATACCTGAAAGGTTTGACTAAATAAGAAATATTTTCATTTAATAATAGAACTAAAGTCATTTGAAATAAATTTTAAAAACAATGATTTATTGACTAAGGTTATTATACACATTTTAAAATCTTAGTTATCAAACAATTTCAGATACCTTATTAAGTTTTATTGTGTAGTTTTTTAATTGTTGATTTGTTTACTTCCAATGTCAGGATTTACGCCAAATTATTCATAAAATATAGAAAATAATATGATTCAAGTAGTTAAATGATAATGTATCCAAATGTAAACATTCATGCCTGGTCACATGTATCGGTATAAAAATATAATAGAGCCAAGTATCAGGAAATAAAATTTGTGTAAACTAATACGTAGTATAGCTCTCGCATTCTAAAATCTCTAGAAACTTGCACAATGTAATTAGCAAGCAAAAACTTACTGGAGAAAAAAGTACAAAGCTGTGAAAATAAGCAAAGGTTAGAAGGCTTTATGCGAGATCACAAATAATTTTCAAAATAAACATTATTGTAATCATAAGCTGTTATAATCTAAAAATCATTATCATCAAACTCATATACAAAGTCTTGAAGCATTTGTCTGATACTGTCTTTTTTCAGGAAAACAATTCGATTGGAAACTTAAAAAAAAATTTATTTGTTATTTATGGTTCAAATTACATGGTAAATTAAATTTATGGGTTGAAAAAAAATCGGTTTGTGAATACTAATAAAATTATATATATATATATATATATAAAAAACAGAAACAAAAAAAGATTCTTTTATAACTCAAAATAAGCATGAATGTGCGGTGCTATCGAGGAGCTTTTTATTTATCTCCGATAATTCAAAATCGCACCTGACTATCGAAGCATTGATTTAATTTTTTTAACTTAAAAGATTGAGTGAATGAATGAAAAAGAGAGAGAGATAGAGAAAGAGCGAGAGAGTATCTAAAAAGAATAGATTATCCGCTTTTTGCGTAGCAATTTGTCGTGCCTTCTGTCGTGGCTGCTTTTGGCGATTTGCGATTTATTTTTGTATTCAAATAATTTTATCTCATCTCTCCCAGAATCATTTTAATCGCCAAAAATGATGATTTGCTTAATACCTTCTTTGCTTGTTTATCTTCCCTTCCTCGTGCGACTTCTTCCTGGCAGCAATCTTCAATGATGGTGTGTGATGGAATTTTCGTGATGAAATCTTTAATATGCATGTTCTTAATATATACAATTTTTTGTAAACTCGAACATTGAATAGATTATTTGAAGGGAAGAAAAATTAAAGTCATTTACTGCAAGTTATTATGTTGCACGATTGACTTATGACTTACAATTTGTACTTTTTCTTGTAGATATTACATTATAATGTAACATTATTCACGTTTATTTTAAACAATAAAATTTGCGTTATTAAAACATTTATTTATTTTGTCAATTTCTTAACCCAAACGCATTCCATGAAGCAGTGCCTGAGGCTGAGTTTGAAAAAAGTTCTCTTTTTTGAAATTTGCTTGAAACTGCACTTTAGAATTGAAAATAAAATAAAATAAAATAATAATAAATAAATCGTTAGGTCGTACTTTTAAAACTCCATATGAATAAATATTTAAATAACAAAAAAAAAAAATTTCAAAAAACAAAGCTGTTCGAAAATTGAATTGTTTCTTCTTGACAGTAACACAAAGTCGATTTTTATGACTTCTAGAAAATATGATGATTCACCCTACAATACAGACTATATAATAATAGACTTACATACTCTGTGTTTCATTCTTTCATCATCTCTTGTGCATACCCTTCACACCAGCAGTTAAAGCTTCAACGAATTTGATAAACCGAAAAAAGACTATTTTTAACCAGAAAAAGCGTATTCTACTGACTGCGATATTTTAAGTAAGTTAAATTTTTAGACATTCCATTTAAAAAAATAAAGTCAAACACGTATTATTATTGAATAATAAATTAGTATTGAAATTAATTTTAAATGAAAAAGTCTTCTAAAAATTCAGAATCTTATTATTTCTTCTTGGAACAAAAACTGTTAAAACTTATATCATTAAACTAAGTTGTATCTAAATTTGCTCAGAATGGATTTAAAATACCTTTGCTTATTCACAAAATATAATTTTATCATTTAAGAAATTCAATTTAATATATTATAAAAATAAATTTGACGTTATATTATATGAACTTATTAAAAAATAGTCAAACACAAATTGAATAAAAATACTTTTGACAGGTAATTTGATATTTTTGATCTGAAGTCAAAAAGTGTTGTAAGGATGTAATGCATGGTCTTTATCATGGGTGTCATTTATTTCCATCTTTTTACTTTCCGGCTCTAATTCAATGAATAGCCAGCTAACTGGATTGAGAAGCTGCAATTGACCCAGCAAATTTCGAAAGTTTCATTTTTTCAGCACAAATTTAGCGATCGACCGGATCGAATTAACAGTGAAATTAACGAATTTCAGTTCTTAAATTATTTTTTTGTGCGAAAGATTAAGTTTCTCAAGCAGAAGTATTTTTTCCCCGTGCGAAGGGTTTCTTTTCCTATTTACTTGGATACCGTGCTAAAGGGTTTTTCCCCATGCTATAGTTACCTTAAAAATAATGTTTTTCATTGCGTTTTCCAAAAAATTAAAAACAATTTCTTCTGTGATTCTCTTTTTTTGTACGAGGTGATAGTTTGTTGTGTGTTAAACAAACCTTAAATACAAATACATTTCTGGATTGAACCAAAATTACTGATGTAAACATGATATATGAATTAAAAATATAATTCATGAGTCATCGTTTATTAATTTTAAGCGCACAAAAAAAAAATTACGATTGAAATACAGCCACATTGAAATTTTAATGATATCATTGATCAGAATCGAGTGAACAGTTTGGTGTAGAATTTGATTCCAATGAACTTCCGATATAATTTGAGTCAGTTTATTACCATTAGTCTTTCTTCAGGAGTTGTTTGCAGTAGATCGAAAAGTTCTCGTTGAAAAGTATAGTATAAACGAACGATGAATTTAATATTAATAATGAATCAAAGTGCGGTAGTGACACTAATTTTTTATTTAATCGTTTATAATTTGTTACCCATTTTAATAATTTATTTTATTTACTACATTCGGCATGGCAAGAATAATGGAAATTTTTGGAAAAAACGCAAAGTTAATGGACCATCGCCAAATCTTATTTTCGGGAATTTAAAAGAAAATATTCTAGGAAACATTCATATATCCGAGTTAACTAAAAAATTTTATGATAAATTTAGTGATGAAAAAATGGTTGGAATATATGCGTTTTTAAACAAACCAGCTTTGATCTTACGTGACCGAGATCTTATTAAAGATGTACTGGTCAAAGACTTTTCGAGTTTTTCAGACCGCGGTGTAAAAGTTTACGATAAAGTCGAACCTCTCGCACAACATTTTTTTAATTTGCCTGAAGCAAAGTGGCGTCCAATACGTCAAAATTTATCGCCAGCCTTCACAGCTTTAAAAATAAAAACAAAATTTCATCAAATTCATCAAGTCGCCGAAAAGTACATAAAATTTATTAAACTTGCGTCTGAATCCGATTGTGTAGAAATAACTGAAGTAATTGGGAAGTACATGGTCGAAGTTATAGCTATGTATGGTTTTAGTATGAATATGGATGCTTTTGCAGAGGAATCAAAAGTTTTTAACAGATCAAAAAGCAGTGTCTTTAATTTTACTAGAAGATTCTTGCGAGAATATTTGCCATTTTTTTATAAGCATTCACACTTTTTTATAAAAAATTATAAAACAAATAATTTTTATGTTAATCTGGTCAAAAAACTTTTTGAATATAGAAAAAATAATAATATTGTATTGAACGATTACTTTGGAATCCTCATGGACCTGAAAATGAATCCTGAGAAAATAAATAATATTGGTAAGTAAAACTTTTTTAATTTATTCATATTATAGGCTTGTCAATTAGGATGTTCTGAAAAACTCGACGTTAGGTGTCGCTAGTGTAAACTTGACTCGGCTCCCAGCAGTTTTGCATGGGAGCTGACGTATGACTGTGTGTATCGGTGAGAGATTCCACACGAACACACACACTGATACATCTGCTCCCATGCAAAACTGCTGGTAGCCGAGTCAAGTTTACACTAGCGACGCCTAACGTTGAATTTTTCAGAACATCCTAATTACTTGCAGTAAAAAATTATAGGTACCAATAGCAATTTATTATTTATTCTTGAAAAAAAAAAAAAAAATTATTATAAGTTGTGGATACATATAATCTATAAAATGAATAATATTAATTTCAATTTAATCCAAAACTAACTTTTACTCAATGTTACAATGTCATTTTATTTTATTCAAGATTTCAATGATAATATGATTTCGGCTCAAGCGTACGTATTCTTCACGGCAGGAGCTGATACAACGGCAATAATCATATCGAATGCTCTTTATGAATTGGCGTTAAACAATGCAATTCAAAAAAAATTGCGAAACGAGATTAAGTTGCTTCTCGATAATCAAAATTTGACAACTGATACATTAAAAAAAATGTCTTTTTTGGACAAAATTTTCAAAGGTTAGTAATGTTTTTTATTTTAATTTTATTATTATTATTATTATTATTTTTTTTTTTATAAAGATCCGGTCTTTTGATATTTCATAAACTTAAAAAAATTATAAGCAGTTCTATACATCTGTTGGGTTTGATATATACATTGAAACATTGAATACTAGGTAAAAATTAGTAAAATGAAAATATGACATTTACCGACTTTTTATCAATGTAAGATTAATAAGAAATAACATTTTATTAATCTATAATTGAATAAAGATTTCGGTATTTTTTCAGAGAGCTTCTAGACTCTCTTTATAAAAGAAAACAATTTCAATCGGTGTATAACAACCTCCTGCCACTTTTAGAGTCATTTTTTAGTTTTTCCAGGATTGTTGTACGCCGTCTGTTACGAGGGGATACGCACTCCAGAATCACTGATGATTCTTTTGATTCTTTTTGATTCTTTTTGATTCTTTAGTGATTCTTCCGGAAAATTTAAAGTTTTTAGAGCCTTGAATCCAATTTCAATTAATATTTTGTTAAAAATATTATTTTTCGAAGATTTTTACTTGAATTGAAATCGATATTTTATTGATTATATTGATTTTTATGTCTGATTCTTTTTGTGATTCTGGAGTGCGCAGCCCCTCGGTCTGTTACCTTTTAATTCCGTGGCATACGTTTTAGAAATAATCTTTATTAAATGATTAATTTTTTTGCAATTTCAGAAACTCTTCGCAAATATCCTTTGCGGAATATTATTAGAACATCAAATACTGATTATAAATTTTCAAACAATGTTGAAATTCCAAAAGGAACTCGAATCATAATACCAAGTTATGGCATTCATTTAGATTCACATATATATGAAAATCCGAATAAATTCGATCCAGAAAGACATAACAATTTAAAAAAAAATACGGGAATACCTTTTGGCATGGGTCCACGAGCTTGCATAGGTATAATTCTATGTTTTAAATAAATTCTTTTGGTTCATTTTTTTTACTTTTTTTTTATTTTGCAGGAGCCACATTTTCGGAATATACTTTTAAAACAATCACTGTTGAAATAATAAAAAATTTCAACGTTAGATTGTGTAAAAACTGTGAAAAAAAAAGTAACGATCCACGTGGTGTTTTTTTGTATCCGAAAGGTGGTATACACTTAAGATTTGAAGAAATAAATTCTACAAATCCTTATATTGCTAAATTTTCTGATGAAATTTTTTTTAATGATTTGGATGCTTGACTATTTCCATAAGTCACACCGATTTAAACTCAAATCATGTAAGATTTTAATAACTGGTAACATAAGAGTTTCTTAGATTAGATTTAATGAGTATTTTATTTAGAAAAGTATGTACTAGATACTTATTATTTCGATGGCTCGGCAAAGAAAAACCTTAGCCAAAAATTAGTTGATTCACAATTACCCGTAAGAGGCTGAAATGAATTAAAAAATCGGTTTGAATGTAAAAATTCAATTCATTGGATACCAAGTTATTAAGATTTTCGATTTTTTTATTATTTTTAATTTTCTGCAGTCTCTTCCTAGTAATTTTAAATCGGTTAAGGTTTTTTTTCGCACGGGCAGTCGATTCATTCCAGTTATTTGAGAAAATTATTAATTATTATACAACTATTAAGTTAAGAAAAAAAATCTAGTTTATAATATTTTAGATTGAATTTAATATTTTTAGATGTAGATAGTCTTATTTCTAATAATTTTGATTTTTTTTTTTTCGATAAAACTATTTTCGATTTTGATATGATGAATTAATCGATTTCAAAACTGTACATATTTAGTATTCTCTTAATTATTAGTTTAATAATCTCTTAATATTAGTTTTCTCTTAAATATTCATAGCCGTTATAAAAAAGTTTTTTATTAACTTTTTTATTGAATAAAAATTTTTTATTAAAAAATATTTATTAATAATAAGTTATAATGATACAAATAGATTTGCTTACAGTTAGCTCTTACAAAAGTGAATAATAATTACATACTCGGATAGAAAAGTTAAGTAAAAATTACAGAACCGACCGTGTAGTTAATGAAAATAAGTTTTATTTACAGTAAAAATTAGTTTAAAATAAAAATAAGTTTTATTATAAAATATTTAGTTTTATTCTCCAAAAAAAAAAAAAAAAAATTGAAGTATGTTTATAGTATTTAATTAAGTATTTTACATTACTTATACTTTAAAAGCGTTGTATTCAAAATACAAAAAGGACTATTAGATTATTGATTTTAGAAATAGAAAATTAATGAATAAACTGATAAAAAAATGTAGGTGTATTTTCATACTAACTATGGTATTTTCGCATTATTATTAAAATAAAATTTTTAATTTGAAATTTTTCATCATGAATTTTCACATTTTTTAATTAGAAACAGTATTCTAAATTAAAATAAAATGATTAAAGAGTTGAAAAAAAAAAAAAATTTTATTACTGAAAATTGAAAGAAGATAATATTTATCACATTTGCTATAATAGTATATTATTATAGTATTATAAACGATAAAAATTGTTTATTATAAATAAGATGATTTTTTTTAACAGTTTTAATCTACTCGATTATTATAAATTAGCCATTGTAAAACAATAACATAATTACTACTGTACTGCTATAATTTTGTAAAAAAAATTGTTATCTAAATTTTTTGAGTTTGGTTGTATTTTCAATGGGAACTATAAATAATTTTTCATGAATCCATCTCAGGATTTAATGGTACACGAGAAATTTGCGTATATTTTTAATGTTTCATTTATGTTTAGTAAATTCGTAAAGACGAATTTTTTAAATTATAATATTTTGTATTTTATGTATTTTTTCTTCTGGCACTAACTAAATTTGAATTGATTGATTTCTTATTTGATTATAAATAAAATTATTTCAAAATTCAAAATTAGATAAAAATGTGTTCTTATGTTTTTATGCCTTTGAGAACGCGTACGTAAATAGACTGACTGCTCAAACAATCATGAATTGACCAGATGAGTTTGACAATTCGTGAAATGCCCAAGTTCACCGATTGCCCGTAACATACGCATATGCAATACTCTGACGCGGGATATTTGATTTTCGCCAAATCAAACTTGAAACTTATAAGGGACTGTTCACGAATTACGTCACGGTTTTTTGAAAGTCCCCTCCCCCTTCCTTCCTGTCCCAATTTTGAATAAAAGTGTTTCAAGTTTACAAGGTGTTACAAAAATAGAAAAAAAAAAATTGATCGCCTCAACACTCTCGAAGTGTGACGTAAATTATAAATTCTTCTCAAAAATGGATTTTAAATAATTTTAGTTATAATGTGATACTGGTACTCAGCGATGCCAAAACCAGCAGAATTTTTTTCCGCTGCAGTTTCAGGCGAGACTGGGCGAAACTTAAGTTACCGTCATGTGACCGTTACCGAATCGAACCAAAATAACCTCGATTTTGAAAATTACTATTTTTCGAAATTCTGAATGCAATGATTGTGATTGGGAATTTAAAAAAAAAAAAAAAAAAACCCTTATAATTGAAAGTCTTATTAATGTACAGATCGCATAGATGAATGAAAAAAAAATAATAAATCTACCGAAAAAACCCTCGGAAAAAATTCCAGAAGAAATACTAAATTTAATGAGCAAAGTGTATAATTTTCTGAAACCTTCGAAAAGAACAAAGACTCTAAACAGACACCAAGATATTCAAAATTGTATAAAACATCAAATTCTTCGATTTATTCCTCAAAGGTGGCTTAATACAGGACGTTGCGCCAGCCGTTTGATAGAACAGTGGGGGCCGGTTTTAGCTTCTATTAGAGAAATTTGTGATGACGATCCAAAACTAAAGTCAGATAAATCTAACAACGGAAAAGAAATAATTGCATTAATGGAAAAATCTACAACAAAGTGCTACCTAATGTTTCTTGCAGATTCTCTTAAAATTTTAGAAAACTTGAATGGCCAGTTACAAACAGATAATGTTATTCTGCCAATGGTTTATAAAAAAATATCTATCGCTTATGAAAAAGTTCTGAGATTCGTATTTAAAGACAGTTACATTACAAATTTAATCAATGACAATAAATTATCAGATGTTGATTTCGATTCTCATGAAAATTTCAAAAATCTTGATGAAGTTTACATCGGAGACCAAGTTACAAGGAATGAAATCATGAAACTCTCGTCAAATGAAAGAGATGATTTAAAAACAACTTGTTTTCATTATTTGCTACAAATGGCAGATGAAATGTCCGTTCGTCTCTACTGGTACTGGCACATTTACAAGCCTTTCGAATTTTTGGACCCAAAAAATGTTTTTTCTCAAATATTTCACGATAACAACCCATCAGTAATCGAGGATTCGTTTTTCTTGTGCCCTCGTGCTGCTGATAGCAAGCTTGAGTTGATACAGGTCCTTGAGAACGAGTGGTCGAAACTGCTATCACATAAAACATTGATTGATGACGATCTTTCTCCAGATACGTTCTGGTGCAAATTATATAAACTAACAAACGAGAATGGGGAATATCTCTTTCCTAATCTTCCTCTATTCGCACTTAATATATTGATCATTCCTCACTCGAATGCCTCACCAGAACGCGTCTGGAGTAAAGAGAGGCTAATTCTCACGCGATTGAGAAATCGGATGAGCACAAGAACACTAACTTCTTGGTTATTAGTCAATGACTATTTGAAAGCTATTGATTGCTTTAAAGAACTTCACAAATTTAAGCCACCTCGTAGCTTACTGCTTAAAGTTGCTTTCTACAGACGAGAGACAAAGAAAAAGAATACAAACTCTGCTATGTTAGTTAAACTACTGAAAGATGAAATTGAAGATGGAATTAATCGAATAGGTAACATATAAAAACTGTAATATAATTATTATACTATTATATAGTTATTATAGTATTCTCAAAGTATTCCTGGTATTCCCATGGGAATACTGGGAATACTTTAGGAATACTTAAGGACAGGCGCGCAACAAGGGGGGGGGGGCAGAGGTGTCAGGACACCCCCTGGGCTAGTAGACGACACCCTCTACAGTTTCTTGGAAGTATCCACGGAAATTGAAATCTCAAGCCGTAAACCTCCAAAACCCTGGGCGCCCGAGTTAAACAAAAAAACTAATCAGCTATCCCTCAAGCTCTGAATCCCCAAATACCCTGGGCGCCCGAGTTCAACGAAATAACTAATCAGCTATCCCCCAAGGTCTAAACCCTCAAAAGAGCACCCGAGGTCAACGAAAAAACTGATCGGCTATCCCCCAAGCTCTAAACCCCTAAAACCCTGGGCACCCGAGTTCAACGAAAAAACTAATCAGCTATCCCCCAAGCTCTAAACCCTCAAAAGAGTACCCTAGTTCAACAAAAAAACTGATCAGCTATCCCCCAAGCTCGAAGCCCCCAAAACCCTGGGCGCCCGAGGTCAACGAAAAAACTGATCGGCTATCCCCCAAGCTCTAAACCCCCCAAAACCCTGGACATCGAGTTCAATAAAAAAAAACTGATCATTTATCCCCCAAGCTCTAAACCCCCCAAAACCCTGGGCATCGAGTTCAATAAAAAAAACTGATCAGCTATCCCCCAAGCTCTAAACCCCCAAAACCCTGGGCGCCCGAGGTCAACGAAAAAACTGATCGGCTATCCCCCAAGCTCTAAACCTCCTAAAACTCTGGTTACCGAGTGGAATAATTTTAGAAGTTAAGCTCGAAGTTAAGCGTACTTTATATAATTGAATATCAAGTCCATAAAAAAGTGTTTTTTTTTTGTTTTTTTTTGTTTTTTTTTTGTTTTTTGTTTTGTTTTTTTTGTTTTTTTTTTTTTTTTTGTTCCACAAGAAGGTTGTGGATTTTATTTTCTAGTTAGAAAAAAAAATTTGTTGATAATTTTTTTTGTTGCAACAAAAAAAAATTTCGTTCAATTTAACTCGGGTGCCCAAGGATTCTGGGGGGTTTGGAGCTTGGGGTATAGCTGCTCAGTTTTTTTTATTGAACACGGGCGCCCTGGGTATTTGGGGATTCACAGCTTGGGGGAAAGCCAGTAAGTTTTTTTGCTGAACTCGGACGCCCAGGGTTTTGGGAGTTTAGAGCTTGGGGGATAGCTGATCATTGTTTTGTTGAACTCGGTCGCCCAGGGTATTTGGGGATTCAGAGCTTGGGAGATAACTGATTAGTTTTTTTGTTGAACTCAGGCGCCCAGGGCGCTTAGGCATATTGAGGTTTAATGCTTGATTTAGGATTGTACAATTTCGTTGACACCCCCTGAAAATACTAGGGGGTGTCAGGAAAAAAATTGATTAAATAATTAAATATTGATTCAAAAATTTATTTTAGTAATTGATTACTATCTCATGAAAGTTATGTATGTTTAAAAAACTTTTTATGAGCGAGCTCATTTATAAAAACTCAATGCTATCATAAAAAAGTGGATTAACGGTAATTATAAATAGGTAATTTAAGATCTGTTTTCATAAAAGTAGCAATAAAATTATATATATTATCAGTTTCTATAAAAACATATAAAGTGGTCAATGCACTTTATGTCATACATTTATAAAATTATTATTTTTAAAAAACTGTGGTTGAAATTTCTTGATTTTTATACAAGTGAAATTGTTAATAATTTTATTTATTGATTGATATAGGACTTAGAAGAAATGACTGAAAGATTCAGAACGATATTACGTAAAATAATTATTTTTGAGAATATTACCATCTTTGTAGATAAAAAAATTACTCGATGATATATTATTCTAAAACTCGAAGATCAATCTTTCCTTTGTGCATTTGATAAATAAGACGCATTGTTTATGTAGAGGTCATCCTAAAAACGATGACGAAACAATATGCTTTTTAATCAATATGTTTATTATTAAATTTTTGAAATTCAATTGTGAATCTCTTTTGTAAATAAATAACTCGAAATGTATCCAAATAATTGTTAATAATTTCTGTTACATATTATTTTGAGAATATTTGTAATGCTTCTTAACTAAGAGTAAAGTCTTTATATTATTTAATTATTATATTATTAAATTCAACCTATAGCTTTTTTGTGTAATTGATTTCCCGAGTTTAGTGTAGTTTTTGCTAAGCTTCGCTTCATTTTCAAAGCTCATGATTTGAAACACTGCTTCTCCTGACTTCCAAGGATGGCTTTTTTTTCCAAGACTAAGGATTTACAGTGTTATTTAGTCATTATCTTCCTTTCTCAAATCTGAAACGAGAATACCTCCGTTTCTTCGCAGAAGAGTATTTATTGATCTTAGAGCTGGGGGGATAAACAATTCATTTATTAAATGTGTGTGTATGTAACTGTGATTAAAAAAAAAAAAAGGAAAAAGAAAAACCTCCTTCATTTAGATATAAAGTTTTCTTAAAAATAAATTTGAACTATAATAAATAAAAATATTTATTCTTAACTAAGAGTGAAGTCTTTATAAATCACAAGAAAAGTTTGTTCTACTTAAAGATCTGTCTATTTTGAAACCTTTTTATTTTATTTTTTAGTTTTAATAGTAAAACTTTGCAGATAAATGATTCATTTACTTGTTGAATTTGGAGTTCAGTACTTTTTGGCTTTAGAACTTGGGGAATAAACAATTTATTTATTAAATTCAGAACTCTATGTTTCTGGTTTATTATGAACTTGGGGAATAATTTATTTATTTATCAAAATTTGGAGCCGAGGGTTTTTTCGGTAGATTTATTATTATTTTTTTCATTCATCTATGCGATCTGTACATTAATAAGACTTTCAATTATAAGGGTTTTTTTTTTTTTTTTTTAAATTCCCAATCACAATCATTGCATTCAGAATTTCGAAAAATAGTAATTTTCAAAATCGAGGTTATTTTGGTTCGATTCGGTAACGGTCACATGACGGTAACTTAAGTTTCGCCCAGTCTCGCCTGAAACTGCAGCGGAAAAAAATTCTGCTGGTTTTTTTTTTTTGGATAGCTGATTAGTTTTTTTGTTTAACTCGGGCGCCCAGGGTTTTGGAGGTTTACGGCTTGAGATTTCAATTTCCGTGGATACTTCCAAGAAACTGTAGAGGGTGTCGTCTACTAGCCCAGGGGGTGTCCTGACACCTCTGCCCCCCCCGTTGTTGCGCGCCTGTCCTTAAGTATTCCTAAAGTATTCCCAGTATTCCCATGGGAATACCAGGAATACTTTGAGAATACTTTAATAACTATATAATAGTATAATAATTATATTACAGTTTTTATATGTTACCTATTCGATTAATTCCATCTTCAATTTCATCTTTCAGTAGTTTAACTAACATAGCAGAGTTTGTATTCTTTTTCTTTGTCTCTCGTCTGTAGAAAGCAACTTTAAGCAGTAAGCTACGAGGTGGCTTAAATTTGTGAAGTTCTTTAAAGCAATCAATAGCTTTCAAATAGTCATTGACTAATAACCAAGAAGTTAGTGTTCTTGTGCTCATCCGATTTCTCAATCGCGTGAGAATTAGCCTCTCTTTACTCCAGACGCGTTCTGGTGAGGCATTCGAGTGAGGAATGATCAATATATTAAGTGCGAATAGAGGAAGATTAGGAAAGAGATATTCCCCATTCTCGTTTGTTAGTTTATATAATTTGCACCAGAACGTATCTGGAGAAAGATCGTCATCAATCAATGTTTTATGTGATAGCAGTTTCGACCACTCGTTCTCAAGGACCTGTATCAACTCAAGCTTGCTATCAGCAGCACGAGGGCACAAGAAAAACGAATCCTCGATTACTGATGGGTTGTTATCGTGAAATATTTGAGAAAAAACATTTTTTGGGTCCAAAAATTCGAAAGGCTTGTAAATGTGCCAGTACCAGTAGAGACGAACGGACATTTCATCTGCCATTTGTAGCAAATAATGAAAACAAGTTGTTTTTAAATCATCTCTTTCATTTGACGAGAGTTTCATGATTTCATTCCTTGTAACTTGGTCTCCGATGTAAACTTCATCAAGATTTTTGAAATTTTCATGAGAATCGAAATCAACATCTGATAATTTATTGTCATTGATTAAATTTGTAATGTAACTGTCTTTAAATACGAATCTCAGAACTTTTTCATAAGCGATAGATATTTTTTTATAAACCATTGGCAGAATAACATTATCTGTTTGTAACTGGCCATTCAAGTTTTCTAAAATTTTAAGAGAATCTGCAAGAAACATTAGGTAGCACTTTGTTGTAGATTTTTCCATTAATGCAATTATTTCTTTTCCGTTGTTAGATTTATCTGACTTTAGTTTTGGATCGTCATCACAAATTTCTCTAATAGAAGCTAAAACCGGCCCCCACTGTTCTATCAAACGGCTGGCGCAACGTCCTGTATTAAGCCACCTTTGAGGAATAAATCGAAGAATTTGATGTTTTATACAATTTTGAATATCTTGGTGTCTGTTTAGAGTCTTTGTTCTTTTCGAAGGTTTCAGAAAATTATACACTTTGCTCATTAAATTTAGTATTTCTTCTGGAATTTTTTCCGAGGGTTTTTTCGGTAGATTTATTATTTTTTTTTTCATTCATCTATGCGATCTGTACATTAATAAGACTTTCAATTATAAGGGTTTTTTTTTTTTTTTTTTAAATTCCCAATCACAATCATTGCATTCAGAATTTCGAAAAATAGTAATTTTCAAAATCGAGGTTATTTTGGTTCGATTCGGTAACGGTCACATGACGGTAACTTAAGTTTCGCCCAGTCTCGCCTGAAACTGCAGCGGAAAAAAATTCTGCTGGTTTTGGCATCGCTGAGTACCAGTATCACATTATAACTAAAATTATTTAAAATCCATTTTTGAGAAGAATTTATAATTTACGTCACACTTCGAGAGTGTTGAGGCGATCAATTTTTTTTTTTCTATTTTTGTAACACCTTGTAAACTTGAAACACTTTTATTCAAAATTGGGACAGGAAGGAAGGGGGAGGGGACTTTCAAAAAACCGTGACGTAATTCGTGAACAGTCCCTTATAAGTTTCAAGTTTGATTTGGCGAAAATCAAATATCCCGCGTCAGAGTATTGCATATGCGTATGTTACGGGCAATCGGTGAACTTGGGCATTTCACGAATTGTCAAACTCATCTGGTCAATTCATGATTGTTTGAGCAGTCAGTCTATTTACGTACGCGTTCTCAAAGGCATGTGGATTCTCGAATTTGTGATCATGTGATGTTAACCTAAAAATAAATTATTTTCATCATACGCGCGTCGAAAGTTCGTTCCTAGTCCCTCGGAGCAGGGGCGAAACCTCGGGACGAAGGAACTATCTTTCGGCGCATACTTATGGATGAAATAGTATTTTTCATAACAGGTCGGGGAAGGGTTTATTTGGCCTCCGAGAGGTTTGTGACCCGAGCCGAAGGCGAGGGGTGCAACGAGGTGGCCAAAGAACCCTTCTCGACCATGTTTTGAAAAATATTTTTCCTCCTGAGATACCGAAAACAAGGGGTAAAGGTCCGATTTTGAGGTTAGAAGGAGGAAAAATACAGTACACACCTTGGGGTGCATGCGCACTACCGCCGTTGCGCACTCCGCCGCTGCCCTCGGCTACGCCTCGGGCTGAAACCACGCGCGGGCGGCATTAGTGCACCCTCGCCCCTAGATGTGTAATATATTATTGTTGTTTTTATTTTAATCTCCCTATATTATATTTCCGTTTTTGATTCTGATCCCCTAAATTGGATCTTCGAAAATCTGAAATTCTTAAGAACACGGTCAAAACACAGTTAAATATCGCACTTTTCTGATCCCCTAAATTGGATCTTCGTCGAAAGTATTGGATCCCCTTTTTTCAAAAATCCCCTTTTCAAAGATCCCTTTTAATTTTTCGTTGAAAGTATAATATAATTTAAAATCCAATTATTATTTATATATATTTATATACCGATTTAAGATCAACGAACGATTGGATTTTAATTTATATTATATATATTAATTACTAATTTATATTATTTATATTAATTTATATTAATTTATATAACCCATACCTAACTTAATACCAATGTTTACTTTTTGATAAAAAACATTTACTTAGGAATAAAAATTTGTGCGGTACTAGAAATTTTTACGAGTAATCAAGGGACACTTAAGTGGGCAGATTTACGCAATCCCAAGCCAGCTGGTTAGATAAGCGAGATACGAGTTTAGTGAGAGCTAATAATTTAAGTCGATTCAGGTTAGTAAGGTAGATAAGGTTGGTTAGGCGGAGGTTATGCGGGAGGAGGGTGGAAGGGGAGATGAGGTGAGGAAGGGTTTGTTATTTTACTTAAAAATATTAATAGAGCTTTTTCAAAATTTAAAGTACTTCAACAAAACTTTAAAGTTAGTGACTAAGTTGATGAATACGGTGAGTAGGAATCTTTGGTAGATTGGGTGAAATAAGTTTGGGAGATCCCTACCCCTTAAATCCAGCTGGACTTAAAAAAAAAATTTTTTGGTTAATATCGCTTAAAATCAAGTTATTGTTCATTTTTCAATTTGTCCAGCTGGATTTCTAGCTGGACAGATCCGGCTGGAAAATTAAAAAAAAAAAACTAAGATAAATTTTTTCAAAATCTTTGAAAAATGAATAATAACTTGATTTCAAGCAATGTTTATTTTCACCAAAAAATTTCTTTTTTGAAATCCAGCTGGAAATCCAGCCGTCATATTGAAACCGAAATCCAGCTGGAAATCCTGCTGGAAATCCAGCTGAATTTTAGGGGTAGGGATAAAATACGGTATTAGAAGTAAATTAAATTAGTGAGGTCAGTAATGTGGCTAAGATTAAACTAGGTCATGTAGTTGAAGATAAAAAAATTCGAAGTCTTAAGGGGAGTTGCAGAATTTGCGAAAAAAATCATTTAAATTAAACGAAAACGAAAATAAAAAAACTTCCTAAAGATTCAATAAATATAGATGTATAGCAAATGCTATTAAGATACAAAAATTTACAAAACTGTTTCCCATATTCTGACGTTAATTTTGATCCGATTTTGATGGGGTTGGGCTGAAAAGATATATTAAGATAGTAGCTCCAGCGCTACAGAGCTCTTTTTTCATTTTCATTTTTAATTTTACTGAATCTTCAATTTTTTGTTAAAATGACCCTTATGACTTCGCCTTAATACGGGTGAGAATAGTAAAGAGACTAAGATGGGGTGAGTGATGGTTGTGTGGTTGTGGGCTGGTATAGACATATTAAAATTATAACTTTGGCTCCAATGAAAATTTTTATATAAAATTATGTATGATAAAAAAGGTCTTGAGCTCAGCTTTCTAATTATGTCATTCAAATTTTTATTAATTAGTAGATTACTACAATCGGCTGCGCCTCGGCCGAAAATTACATGTGATCTGAGACATTTCTTATTTTCGTGGCCACGTGTGGTATAGTAGGTACTACTATTTTTCTGCTCGACGCATTTTCTGGCCTCTGAGCGCGCCAGTCTTTGCTACTTCCCGGCTGGAGTGCAGAAAATACTTTTTGTTGTCATGACTCTCATGAGAGGGTGCTGAACAAAGCCGTTTATCAATTAGTCGGTTCAAACGCAACTTAGCAAGCTCTTACTATAAAGGAAATACGTTCATCTCATGAAGAATCTGTAAAATAATTTTGAAGAAAATCAAGGTTCGTTTGTACAAGTTTGCAAAATTTGAAAAAAATCTTGATTTTTTTTATTATTCGTCAAATTACTAGAGTAGTTTTCAGGATGGGGAGTATAAGCTAGAGATCTAAGATGAGTCAGATCAAGAATGAATAAGGTGAGTAGGGTTTGTTGGTAGAGTGAGTGAGAGATGAGTTGGGAATTATTTTCGGTATTTGAAGTAAGTGAAATTAGTAAGGTCAGTAATGCGGCTAAGATTAAAATAGGTCAGGTGGTTAAAGATGAAAGATTAAGTAAGGTTAGTAGGGTTCTCCAAATGGGTGAGATAGTGAAGTAGGTTAGATAGTTAATCTGATTAGGTGAGTGACACTTGTGGGCCGGCAAATATAATAAAGTTTGTAATATCGATCTGAAATGAATCTATTTAATATGCGCGCCATAAGCAAAAGAAGCTCTAAAAAATATTTTTGTGTGTGTAAGATCTAATGAAATGCTTCAAAATACCAGTGGGTTTACTAAAATATTCCTTATGAGTCATCAAAAATGTATGTATGTACTTTACATGAACACTCTATCTATTTTAAAATTGATTTATATCTTCATTTGTCAATTTTAGATCTATTTTAGCCCTGGATAGATTTTGACTAAAAATTATTAAAAAAAGAAATAAAATTCTATACCTCATGATTTTTCCTAAATAATTAAAAACTTTTCTCTATAAGTCTGATTTTATGAATCAAGTTATGATGAGTATGTAAAGTTCAAACTGAACTCTCGTGTCTAATTTTTATTGATTTTGAGCGCTTTAGTCTTTTGATTATTTTACCAAACATAGAGCTTACGTATTGTTTCGATTAATTTTTATATTCATCAATTATAATTAGGGGGTTGGCGAGCGGAGCGAGCAGGGGGTACCCCCCCTGGTACTATATATTTTGAAAAATGATGTTGTATAAAGTTTAGTTACAATGTAGGAGTGATATGATTGCTTTAGTCATTATTATAAAGGTTATATTTTTAATTTTTTCAAATTAAATTATTGGTTAGATTTAAACAGTATTTATATTAAAATGTTTATTTTAGCATTTTATCTATAATAAGATGGAAGTATCTATGGATGATATTTGTACTTTGGCTGCAATACAATATGAAGAATTGGTGGGCGCCTAGCAATTATTTGAAGATAAAGATGATAATTTTTTAATTTGAATATTAATGAAATTTTTTGAATCAAAAAATTAGAAAAATTAATATTAAAATAATATCAATACAAAATTAGCAGCAACAACCATGGTGTAAAAAAAAAATTTCATTCTAAAAATGAATCACCATAAATGAATCATTAAATTTTGACACTTGACACCATGACTAAAGCAATCATATCTCTCTTTTAAAATGGACATAAATATACTTGAAATTAATTTTAAAATCATATGCAATTTTAAAACTAATTATTTTTAAATATTAAAAATTTTTTAAAAATAAAGTATATTTGTATAAAACAAAATGATAAATTTTTAATCTGCATTGAAGAATGTACTGACCTGAGAATCAACAACTCAAAAACTAGCGCAATTTAAAATGCTGTATTGTGCACATGCGCAATGTTGTTATAATCTAAAACACATGCCTTTGAGAACGCGTACGTAAATAGACTGACCGCTCAAACATTTCACGAATTGACCAGATGAGTTGGACAATTCGTGAAATGCCCAAGTTCACGGATTGCCCGTAACACGTACGCTAATGTACATGACTCATGTTATGATTGGTTCTCGCGTCTACTCACAACCGACCCGCGTTCGTCGCTTCAACTGAACCTGGTGTACTTCGCTCGAACGGACTACGATGTGGGAGCAATTGCTTAGTTAACTTGCACAAGTTAACTTGCGCTCCCCGCTGTGCCGAGTGCCAGCGCACCTGCGACACGCCTGCTCGCTTGCACGCGAGCGCGCTGCTGCCGCTGTTGTCGAAGTTCTACGAAGACCAGCCTCCTGGTGCTGACTTGGGCTCGGATGTCCTTGAGACTTAGGAGAGGATGGGTTAGTCACGTTGAGGGTGTAGTGGGGGTTGGCAATTTTACTGAATCTCAAATTCGAAGGTAATAAAGTAATTTGGAAAGCACACTTAAGGTGGCTTGTAAGTGCTGCCCCGTATCTAGCAGGGGCCCTTGCGGGTGCATAAGTTTACAAAAATTTTAAACAAGAAAAAAAAGCAATTTTTCCTATTTTTAATGATTATTACTATTTATTGTGATCGTTATAATTTATTTTAAAACAAAACTTGAGATGAAAAACATAAAAAAACAGTGAAAAATTTCATGTTTTAGAGGTTATGTACCACAATTTTTTATTTTTCTTAAAAATTAGTCCGATAACCCCATATTGTTATAATTTTAAAATGATCTTTAACTTTTTACCTTTAAAATGATACCTGACTCGTAGCAAACTAGTGTATTTAGACAATTTGGGGAATTTTTAAATGTTTTTTCCTATTAGAGTCCATGTTAAAAAAAAAAATTTTTAATGATTTTTTTCTCGAAAATAAGTCCGATGACCTTCCTAGTGTCCTCTAGGAAAGTTGTTGGTCTCACTTCAAGGAATCTACCTGATTTTTGTCGAAACTTATTAGTGTTTTTTTAAAATACTTACAAGCCACCTTAATCCATTGGAGCTGAAGTGTTGCACGAAGAACTAATTACTTTATTACTGAGGCAGCTGCCCTATTCAGGTAATGCAGCTGCAAAGTGAGATTCGGTTAATCTGCCTGCCTGGCCCCAAAATGAGTGCCGGACCGAGTCCGTGTGTCTACCTGAACTTCGTTTGGGTCGGCAGTCGAGTAACGAACGTGCGCAAAGTCACACCTAAGAGTGATTGCGCATTGAATTTAAAAATAACTCTGACGTATATTTAATAAACAATAATAATTATTAACCCTCACCAAACCTAATCCTACATTGGTGACCCCGACGTGATTCTTGCGTTATTTTTGGAAGTGTTTAAAGTGAGTGTGAGGAAACATTTTTTTTTTTTAAACTGTAAGTTCCGTGAAAGTGGCAAAAATGGACAAAACGGGATCGAATAACGCTTTGGGAGTACTGCCTGACGAGAGCAACGTGAACAACGAGGAGACCCTCAACATGGTAAAGCGCGAGGTTATTCTTCACCTTCTGGGATTTTGGCCAAGAAAGGTGGCCTTATGGTTCAAACAAATCGAGGCAAACTTCGAGTTACATAGAATCTCGAGGGATGTCAGAAAATACAATTACGTTGTCAGCAAGTTGGGGCAGGAGTACCTTGACGAAGTCGAGGACATTGTCAACACGCCACCGGAGGAAAACAAATACAACACCATAAAAGAAGCTTTGATTAGTCGACTCTCGGAGTCGGAATCAAAGAAGTCGCGAGATTTGTTAAACCGTGAAAATATGGGCGACCGGACGCCGTCTCAGTTTTTGAGACATTTGACCAAATTGGCGGCTGGTAGGTTACAAAAAGATTTTTTGTTGGAGGTATGGAATAACAGGTTGCCAATACGAACCCAAGAAGTATTAGCAGCCGTAAGTACAAAAGATCCTGAAGAGCTTTCGAAAATCGCGGACAGCGTTCACGATATAGCCTCAGCGCGCGCAGTCAATGCAGTGACAGAGCGCGGAGCAGCCAGCCGACCGAATGACCCGGTGGAAAAATTGATGAATAAGTTGAACGAAATGCAAATGCAAATCAACGCCATTTCGAAGAGGAATCATCAACATGAGTCCAGACCGCGATCGCGTTCACGCTCGCGTGGAAGAAGCCGCAGCCGCAGCAGCGGTAAGTACGAAATCTGCTGGTATCATTACCGATTCGGCGATAAGTGTATTCCGGAAAAGTGAAAAAATGAAAAGTCGGCTTAAACACCCGAATATCGGGTGTCTAAGCCGACTCGTGCGCCACCACACCGACGCTTGTTGGACTACACAGTTGGGGCTGTTTATAATGCATTAGTATTGAGAAAATACAAAAAAAAATCAAAACAAATAAATAATAATTTTATTTAAGCAAAAAAACATAGTCATAATTTTAAAAAAGTGTACCCAATGGATGCCATAAATTTGTATGATATCTGTAGTAATTAAAGAGTTCATTTTTTTCAATTTTCCCCAGGCTTGTTTTAGATCCGTACATGTCAAATCTTCTAAATCTGCCTCAGCAGTCCTAAAAATATTAACTTACTATTCAAATTATTTGATAATACATTGTACAGTTATTATTTTTTATTGATTTAGAGTCATATTTTTACCTATTCAGGAACATCAAAATTGCTACTCCATGCTTACACTTTCCTGTTCCTCCAGATTTGCATGTATACTGGCCGGACACCATATCGTTCCGAGGTTTGAATTGGCGCTCGAAATGTGACCGTCAGAATCAATTTTTTTTAATGCCAACCTTCGTCCCACGCGCGCAAAAAAATTTCTCTCATCTGATGAGGTTAAGTTTACTAACGTTTAGCGCGCTTGGGACGAAAGTTGGTACCATTGGTACAAAAAAAAATTGGTTCTGACGGTCACATTTCGAGCGCCAATTCGAACCTCGGAACGATATGGTGTCCGGCCAGTGTACAGTCAGCTTTTATTGTTCCATTGATTTTATTCACAATAAAATTTAGTTCATGAGGCTGTCCTTTGAGGTTGGAAGATTGTAAACACAGTGCAAAGATTTTCAACTGCATTTTGTCTTTTTTTGTAAAGCCACAGAGCATAATGTGATTAGCATTTAATACTAATTCTCCTTCAATGTAGGCTCTATCACCTCTTCCGGCAAAGGTTATTAACTGTTTAATATTAATTATTTTTCCACTACTTACTAATGACGTCAAAATACGTCTTCTTTTATTGTTAGTTTTAGGTGTGATACACATTTTAATTGTTTGTTTATATCACATTCACTATTTCAATTTTTTTACCAAAGTAAATTTACTTGTGTGTTAACATACCGACATTCAACAGCTGATGAAGCTCTGCGGAGTATTGATAGATTCTCACATTTTTTTAAATATGAAGATAAACAAATTCGACATTAAAATTTATGTCATTTTTCGGGTACACTTTTTTTTAGCTATTTCTGTGTTTTTTTGCTTAGATAAAATTATTATTTATTTGTTTTGATTTTTTTTTGTATTAACCCAATGCTACTGCATTATAAACAGCCCCAACTGTGTAGTCCAACATTACCCGGAATTGACACGCCCTGCGGTGTTTAGAAGAGAAACCGTAAAGCACAAGACGGAACACCACATCTTGACGACGCCAGGCCCTCCAGTTCACCGCAAGCCCAGAAGGTTGGCGGCGGACAAAAGGCAGAATTTGACCTTATGCTGAAACAAGGTATCATCCGCCCATCAAAAAGTCCGTGGGCGTCACCATTGCATATGGTCACGAAGAAGGATGGCCGTTGTCGTCCGTGTGGAGATTACCGCGGTGTCAACGTGCGGACAATCCCGGACAGGTATGGCCCCCCACACATCGAGGACTTCATGCAGGAACTGCGTGGTAGGACGGTATTTTCTAAGATAGATTTAGTCCAAGCTTTTAATCAAATACTGGTCGCGGAAGATTCTATAGAAAAAACTGTGATAACTACACCATTTGGTTTGTATGAATTTCTTTTTACATGATTTGGTTTAAGTGGTGCAGCCATGTCAAAGATTTCTCGATGACATTACGCGAGATTTGGAATTTGTTTACGTTTTTGTTGATGACGTATTTATAGCTTCCACCAACGAGGGGGAGCATTATGAACATTTCAAAATTCTTTTTAAACGTTTGAACGATTACGGCGTAGTTATCAATCCGAGAAAATGTGTGTTCGGCGTCTCAGAGATAGACTTTTTAGGTTACCACGTGAACGCGGAAGGTATTAAACCAATGAGCGAATGTTCGGAAGCTATTAAGAAATTCTCGAAACAAAAAATTGTAAAGCAACTAAGAAGGTTTTTAGGTATGGTAAACTTTTATAGACGTTTTATACCTAAATCCGCGAGTTTGTTGCGACCATTGAATGACTTATTAAGGGGCGCGAAGAGAGGCAAGGACGAAGTTCCTTGGAATGACGAGTGTGATAAAGTATTCACGCGAGTGAAAGACGCGTTGTCAAACGCCACTTTACTTGCACACCCAGTGCCCGGTGCTCCTATAAACATTACGGTTGACGCGTCGGACAACGCCCCGGGAGCTGTATTACAACAATGGGTTGATCACCAGTGGCAACCACTGGCTTTTTACGCGAAGTCATTTTCAACCGCGCAGCAAAAATACAGCGCGTATGACCGAGAATTGCTAGCCGCGTATTTAGCCGTAAAAAGGTTTAAATATTACGTGGAAGGCAGAAACTTTTTTATATTCACCGACCATGATCCTTTAACTTACGCGTTTCGGTAAAATCTCGAAAAATGCACGCTGCGACAATTTTTCCATCTCGATTACATCGGGCAATTTATAACCGAATCCGGTATAGATGGAACGTGAGCAGAGGAACGATCCAGAACTTCGCGAGATTTTGAAATCCAATTCAAACGGTTTGAATCTCGAAAGAACGCATTTTCCCGAATTTGACGTGTACTTATACTGCAACCGAAACGGTGAGAAAGTTAGACCATGTGTGCCAAAAACGCTGAGAAGGGTGATTTTTGATTCGCTTCACGGATTGTGTCACTCCGGAATTCGCGCGTCGCAAGAATTAATAACGTCGCGTTTTGTTTGGCCTACAATTAATAAAGATGTCAGGCAGTGGGCAAGGTGTTGTATACCATGCCAAAGATCGAAAATTTCACGGCACGGGACTAGCCAGGTTGGCGAGTTCCCTCTCGTCGGCGGTAGGTTCGAACAAGTCCACATAGATTTAGTCGGACCCATGGCAGTGTCGCGAGTTTGTCGGTACGTGCTTACGTGCGTTGATCGTTTTTCACGATGGCCGGAAGCTATACCGATTTCTGATATCGAAGCCGAAACCGTGGCGCGAGCTTTAGTTGACACATGGATCTCGCGATTCGGCGTACCTTTAAAAATTACGACAGACCGCGGAAGGCAATTCGAGTCAGCCTTATTCAGAGAGTTGACGCGTTTATTAGGAACCACGCACCTGCGGACGGTTTCTTATCACCCATGTGCAAACGGTATGATTGAACGCGTGCATAGACCGTTGAAAGCCGTGATCAAATGTTACGAGACCGAGAACTGGGTGGAAAAGTTGCCGATGATATTGCTAGGTATGCGAACCGCGATCAAGGAAGATTTGAACGCGACCACGGCCGAAATGATTTACGGAACTAGTTTGCGTTTGCCGGGTGAATTTTTTAATGCGTCAAGACAGGAAAATGTTACCTCAAAATTTGTAAGTGATTTGCGTAATCATATGAGAGGTTTGAAACCAACCCCTGGTACGCGCCATGGAGAAAGGAAGGTTTTTGTTTTTAAAGAACTCTTTTCATCTCCATACGTGTTCTTTAGGAACGACACCGTAAGAGCGCCATTGCAGCAGCCATACGATGGCCCTTTCGAAGTAGTCGAACGAGGCGAGAAAAATTTTGTAATTATTATAAACAATAAAAATGTAAAAGTTAGCATTGATCGTCTGAAGCCAGCATTTATTCTAGCTGATCCTGCGCACAGTGATGAGGATGCGGTAATCGAAAACAACAATTGCGTACCCGATGATACGAACGCAGAATCAAATCAACCGATCGATAATAACTTAACTCAAAAATTTAATACTCGTTCGGGTAGAAGAGTAAGATTTCCCTACCTATTACAAGGTGGATTTTCTTAGGCATTTCACTAAAGGTAGATAGTAAAATAAATAATGATCGTAAAAATACAATTATCGTGTAATTTTTTTATTAGCTTCAGCTGTATTGTATAACGTGAATGTGAGATAGTGAATGCAAGAATGTTCCATTTTAAAAAAAATAAAAAAATAAAAATAAAAATGAAAGATAGGAATAAATAAAGAAAAAATAAATAAATAAATGAATGAAGGTAAAATAAATAATGAATAAAAAAAAAAAAATATGTATGAATAAAAAATGAATAAATAAATAAAAATAATGTGTTGTGAGAGAATTTTTGAACAATTTCTATACAATACATGGAATGAATAAATTGACTGTAAATAGATGTAAGATAAACATATTTTGTAAAATAATTTTCTATGTTTTCAATATTTTCTGTATTATAATAATAAAAATAAATATTCGTTTTCACTGGAAAGAGGGTGATGTAGTGGGCGTTGGCAGTTTTACTGAATCTCAAATTCGAAGGTAATAAAGTAATTTGGAAAGCACACTTAATTCATTGGAGCTGAAGTAAAGGTCACATCTAACAGTGATTGCGCATTGAATTTAAAAATAACTCTGACGTATATTTAATAAGCAATAATAATTATTAACCCTCACCAAACCTAATCCTACAAGGGTGATTTAATGATTCAACACAATAATATTTAGGCTTCACGAACAAGTGTCTTTATTAGCCTTTCCCTAACTAATGATAGAGCTGGGAAACTAACTAACTTGAGATACACAATAAGCTATCGGTCACTCTGCTTAACAAGTCGAAGAACGAGTCTAACGAATGAAACCGAACGAATGAATGAATCCCGTAGCGTGGCTCGCACCCGTCTTTTATAGTACCTCGGCCAAGCGATAAGTCTCCCTTCCAGCAGACCTACCCCTTCGCCCCCTCTCGATCGGAGATCAAACCCACTATCTCGTAATTAATTCCCCGGAAATAACAAAGCTTGCAATATCGTCGTACGTGCCCTATCGCTCGCGAATCAAGTTACCTTTAGTTGCCCAGCTCTTACTTATTTATCAACACTCGTAACCCATACTTATTATCACACTTCATACTTCTCGCAATTTTTATCTGAAACTAAATAATATTCATCATGCACCGGCACACCGCTATCAATATTTCAGAGTAACTAAATATCAATTATCCTTACCTGTATATATTCCTCAGGAAACGCGCACCAGCACCCCGCTATTGATATTTCAAACATTCGCGCGCCGCCGGTGTAGAATACCCGGCGCCTGGTGTAACTCACCGACCTTCGCATTCTGCTCATAGCACTCTTTTTGCATCTGCTAGAGTGTTTTTCAGGCGTTTGCTGCCAGGCCTTCGGTGTAATCGCTTTAGTGTGCGATTTCAATGCGCGGGAGAATCACTTAAGCTTCAACGACGCAATATATTGGTACCTAGACGTTGTGAAATGAATTTATAGTTTTTTCTTTTTACTTTTAAAGTTATACTTATATTATAATTAACTGTGAACATAAGTTAAATGTAAGTAAAAAATTATACATTAAATGTATTTAATTAAATATTAAACAAAAGATGGCCTCTGTCTTTTGAAACCCGTTAAAAATCAAAAATTAAACTATTAATTTTTTTAATTCTGTGGTTCTAAAAATTTTAAATTTGAAAAAAAAAACAAATCGTTAGAATTATTAAAAGATTTTGCAAATCTTTATTTAATATTTGAACACACTTCAATAAAAAAAATAAAAATAATCGTAATAAAAAATGGTTAAATGAAACATCATTCAAACAAAATTTTATCTTTCATAATTAAAAATTTCGCTATCAATTGTTCATCAAATATTTGTTATCATCCATGCAATATCAATGCAATCATTCTTCTTTGGAAATAATAAATAAATTTCTTGGTGATTAGAAGCAAATTTTTGATTTTGCTGAGAAATTATATTTTTGTAAAACACAGTACGACGGTCCCAGCGAAGAAAAACCTTAGTCGAAAATCTGCAGATTTTAAATTATGGATGATAGACAATAATTTCCAAATTACAGATTTTCGGCTAAGGTTTTTTTTCGCTGGGACCGTCGAGTAATAAAGCGTTACTCGTAAAAAATTAAAAATAAAAATAATGTATTGTTTTCAGTAAACATGGACGTAGGAATCAAAGAGATTCTTGTTGGTTTGATTTCCGTTTTTTCAGTTTTATACTGGTATTTGACAAAAAACTTTAGTTACTGGAAGAAACTCAAAGTTCGTGGTCCCAAACCTCACCCATTATTCGGTAACTTCAAAGATGTCATTTTGGGAAAAGCTCACTCAGCTATCACGATAAAACAGATTTACGACGAGTACAAAACCGAACAACTTGTTGGAATTTATCTCAGAGGTTCTCCTTACCTGATCGTGCGCGACCCGGATCTGATTAAAAACATCTTAATAAAGGATTTCAACGTGTTTCCGGACCGACTTCCAGCTCCGAAATTTACAACCGATCCGTCAAGCCCGAATCTTGTGAACCTGGAACACGAACGCTGGCGGCCTTTGAGAAACAAATTGTCTCCAGTGTTCACCTCGGGCAAGCTCAAGGACATGTTTTACTTAATGACCGAGTGCGCCGATCATTTGGAGAAGTACGTTGATAAGTTGGTCGAAGAAGGCAAACCGATTGAGTGCCGTGACTTGACGGCCAAGTTCACAACTGATTCAATTGGGGCTTGTGCTTTTGGACTAAATACCAATACTTTAAAAGATGAGGATAGCGAGTTTAGAAAACATGGCAGAGATTTATTCTCTCCCACCTTTCGAAGTATTTTACGAAGGCTGCTGCAAGAATATTCTCCCAAAATTTACGATTTACTGTCACCATGGCTGGTTAGTTCAGGGACTAACTTTTTTGTTAGAACTATCAAAGAAACCTTGGCTTACAGAGAAAATAGTAAAGTTAGAAGGAATGATTTCGTTGATTTATTGTTGGATTTGCAAAAACAGCCTGAGATATCCAAAGATTTCAGTAAGGATTAAAATTTTTTTTTTTTTTTACTTTTAAAATATTGAGTTTTTTTTTAATAATAGAAAATGTTTTTCAAAAAGTTCGTTTACTAAATAAAACACCGAGAATTTTTATACTCGATGATCATGTTATCTAAATTTCTGTTGTCAATATTTGTATCCTTTTTTAAATAATTTAGTACTTAATGATTTTGAACCATAAATTATTTCAATAAAAAGTATGGTATGATTGTTCGACGTTTCTAAAAAGAAGTGTGTTAATTATAAAATCTTCGGTGCATGTGCACTCAGGAAAATTACAAATGCAATCCGTTATTTGTCTATATCGGCAAATAAAAACTTCAGTGCGCACGCACTCAAAAAGATAATCAATGCAACTCATTATCTGAAATTCCTCGTTACGATGTCAATTAAAAAAATGTTCACGGAAAAAATAAATATCAAATCTTGAATGAAAAATTTTTTTTACTGTTAGACAAAAGCATGCTTAATTTTATTTTCTGAAAAAGTATCATAATACTTTGATGTTGAATAAGTTTATTTGATTACAAAAGTTATTTAAAATTTAAAATGAAAAAGTCTTATCAATAATTTTTTTGGTATCCAAGTGGAAAAACTTCAATGTAATCATTATAAGAATTATCAATTACGACCTATCCGGAACAATTAAAAATCAGATAAATTTTTTCTTCTCAAATCTTATTTTTCAAACAAGAAAAAAGATTGTTCATGTGGACCGATGGACACTACAATCGTATCTTATCGATGATTTGATTATTAATTGGTCCGGATAGGTCGTTATTGATAATTCTTATAATTTTTATTATTTCTGGACGTAAACATTAATTTAATTTAATTTAATCATTTACAAATTCATCGCATAATATTGAATTTGTTTGTTTGATTTTAAAAATTGCAGAATTCGACGAAAAAGCATTGATTGCACAGGCAATAGTATTTTTTGCTGCCGGCTTCGAGACTTCTTCAACGACCATGAGTAATATTTTGTACGAGTTGGCACTAAATCCTGACGTTCAAGATAAATTAAGAGAAGAGATTACCGCTGGAATAAAAAATGACAATGGAAAATTTACCTACGATAACATTAAAAATATGAAGTATCTAGACAAAGTTATGAAAGGTACATACACCAGAATGATTGTTTTACGGATTTTTTTTATAAGAGAAATTTTTCATAAATATTTTTATAATTTATCAGAGGCTTTGAGAAAATATCCACCAGGAGCTACTTTACAAAGAATATCGGTAGCTCAATACACTTTTGAAGGAACAAAGGTGACAGTTCCTCGAGGCACTAGAGTTTTTATCCCTGTATGGGCGTTACAACGTGATCCTGAATATTTCCCCAATCCTGATCGGTTCGACCCTGAAAGATTCGATGAAAAGTTGGGGAGTCACTGTTACCTGCCCTTCGGAGATGGACCACATAATTGTATTGGTAAGCAAACTCATAAACTTATATAATCGTAAAAATATTGAATTTTACTCGAGGGCGTAAAAGATTTTTCTACACTTGAGTCGCGAAAAATAGAAAAAATAGTTTTTTTAAAGCTGTTTGAGCTTGAAGGCCTTGAAGGCGCTGGGAAGCCAGTAAGACTAGTTCAATGAGTACCAATAATTTTTTTTGGTTTTTCAGGATTGCGGTTTGCTAAAATTCAAACGAAGATAGGTGTTGCAGTGTTGATCAACAAGTTCAAGGTTGAAAAGTGCGATCAAACGCGTGTACCGTACCGAATTGTACCACGTGCAATAGTTCCCACGCCTGTTGGTGGAATTGTCCTAAAAATAACAAAAGTATAAATCACATTGTAATTAAATATTTTCAAGTAAACTGACCAATCATGAAATTATTTGAATTATCATTTAAGCTCCATAATTTTTTTTTAGAATATGTTAACTCTATTAATAAAGAAGTAAATTAAATGATTTTATTTTTGATGAATACAATCCTGTCATTTTTTTTTTTTTCAATGTCAAATTGAAGATAACAGTACTAGAGTTGTCATAATAAAGAAAACTTTGTACAGATGACAAAATATATTCCTAAATTAAAATTTTTTAATTATATAAAATGAAATATTTCAAATTGAAATGTAGAAAATATGTACAATGTAACTGTGCAGAGTTTACATAAAAACTGAAACAATAAAAAATATTAGTTTTTGGTAAGTTTAAATTTATTAATCAATTAAATGTAATGGTCTAAACTTAGATCATGAGGTTCACTAACAAGGAGAGGACCAGACATTTGGGTCATGGATTTGGCTAAAACTTGATATATGGGATCCAAATATGCCAAAAAGAAACCTCCAAGTGTCAGTTTCTCTGAGTGGGCCTTTTAAAGTCATGTTCCCTCTACAGCCCATGTTAAAAAAATCAGCATTTTATTAGCATTTTTCAATAAAAAGCTGTTTTTGACCTGATTTTAAAAAAAATATTGCTCAGACCCTATTACACTTACAGAATTCCAAAACCCTTAATTTTTTTCGTCTTTCCAAGTACTTTCTGGAAAAAATTATTTGAGACTTTTTTTTTATGAATTAGACCATTTAAAAATGAGATATTTAAAATGAAAAAATGACGAAAAACATCTTAATTGTACATGGTCTAATACAAAAAAAAAAAAAAAGTCTCAAATAATTTTTTCCAGAAAGTACTTGGAAAGACGAAAAAAATTCGAGGTTCCGGAATTCTGTAAGTGTAATAGGGTCTGAGCAATATTTTTTTGAAAATCAGGTCAAAAACAGCTTTTTATTGAAAAATGCTAATAAAATGCTGATTTTTTTAACATGGGCTGTAGAGGGAACATGACTTTAAAAGGCCCATTCAGAGAAACTGACACTTGGAGGTTTCTTTTTGGCATATTTGGAGCCAATATATCAAGTTTTAGCCAAATCCATGACCCAAATGTCTGGTCCTCTCCTTGTAAGTAATTATTTATTTGGGCAATCAAATTTTTAATTAATCATTTGTATTGTGAAGAAAATTAATTAAATTAGATAAAAACTTATTTTAGTTTAAAAATGATAGACTAAAATGATACCAAATCAACACCTAGTCGCATTAGGAAAGAAAACTTAGATTGCTCTGGCTGTCAACTTTTTAATTAGAAAGTTCAAGATTTCACCAACTATGATAATTTATTAATTTAGTTTTATTGTCTACTAGTTTACTGCTTATTGTTTACTTTTTTACTCATCCGAACTGTACATAAATTTTTTAAAAGAACTCAACAATAATATAAAATAAGAAGAAAAATTCTGTTTTAACATCACCAAAATAAAATGTTAGACAAAAGTTTCACACCTTTGATTAGATACAAAGTAAATATATACATGTAATTACTGCAGATGTAATATGGTAAAAATCAAACAACCAACGCAAACAAAGCTTAGAGCGCGCGGCACTATAGCATCATTGATGAGCAGCCGCTGCGTCATCGTCATACCGGAATAATAATAGAGCGTTAAGTAACCGTATCCTCTCCGGGTACCAGCCGATGCTGCTGCAGCCCGCAGTACCGATCGCGCACTTCGTAGCTATACTCGAGTTTAGCGTTGCGTCCTCTTGTGCATGCTTGTGTTTACACCTTCGTCGTTTCATGATATGAAGAATAATTATCGAAGCTGTTGGTAAGTAGACGAGGATTTTTTTCATTCTTTTCAATAATTTTGAAGCGTATTTAATATTCAAGAGTTATGATTAAGCTGGTTCATGATGATCTGACGTTGTTCAGTAAGTTTCCTTAATTTGATTGTAATATAGGTGTGGATTTTTTGTTTCATCGCGACGAGTGTCTTTGATCATTAAACTTTTTTATCTTGATGTGTAGTTCGGGAAAAATTTTTGCAGTCACTTTTGTTCATAATTGAGTATAAGATTTGTTTCTCTAAGTATTTAGGTTTGTGGATGCATCAATTAAAGTTATTTTATGAAATTTTAATAAAATTATTATTAATTATTAATGTGGTCATTATTGACCGTTTTAAAAACTTTTTTTTTAATATTTCCAAAAAACTTTTTGAACTGTTTAAAAAATTTACTACATATTTTTAATTATTAAAAAATTTGTATTAGTTTTTTTTTTTGTGATGAAACTGTTATTTTTGTTTTTTAAGAAGTAATCAGTGAATAAAGTAAATCAATTAATTTAAAGAATTCAAAGCGAACTATAAAATATTTTTATCAGCAAAATCATTAATTTATAAGAACTTCCGTGCATGTGCACTCAGAAGAATTATCATTACATTTTATTCTCTAACTATCGTGATGTTACGATGATGATAAAAATAAAACTTCGAGTAAAGAAAAAAAAAAAGATTAAAATTTCGAGATAAAAATTTCTGGTTCACTTTGAAAAATGATAAAACGAATGATTTTAACTTTTTCAAAAATATAAGTTCAGTTATATAAATTATAAATATTGAATTACCGGTATAGTTTTCTAATCATTGTCAATATCATACTTAATAGGAACACTAGTTTTGTCTACCAAGTTTGACTATTGCACAATCTAGAATAATTTTATGAGTAAATTACGTTGATACTTTTCAAGGCCGTCGCATTGTGCGATGACTTATTGCAATTAAGCTGCGTTTTTAACGCCTTTTTGCTTGTCACAATGATATTTATTTTTACGTACTTTGTTGTAGTTGATAAAAATAATTTTGTTAAAAATATAGATAAAACTAAAATCTCTGATAAGATACTCTTATCAAAAAATACAATCGTTTGATTATTAATCACTCGGAAACACTAAACTTTTAAATATCTCGATGAAAACGCTCGTCCAAAAATTTTCCCGCTAACAAAACTTTCTCTGTATGTTAATTTAAAAAAATTTTTAATACTCAATTATATAATTTGTTTTTTATTTTTAATTTACTCTGATTCACGAAAATTGATTTATTCTAGTCAAGTGTTTTATAACTTTATTTTTTAGAATTTATTTTTAAGACGTTTCTTCGTTAGTACGAAAGAACTAATTGATAAATTTTTAATGAATAAAATTCACAGTAATTTCATAAGTTTTCTCATATATTTTCAGTTAACCAATAAGGAGCCATGGAGTTTGGCGTCGTTGAAGTCTTAGCAGGAGCAGGGTTATTATTCATAGCAACATATTACTATCTTACATCAAAATTTGACTATTGGAAAAAACGCAACGTCAAAGGACCAAAACCAGTTCCTCTTTTTGGGAATTTCAAAGATGCAGTATTAGGAAAAATTAACTTCCCTCTACTTTTAAAAGAATATTACGATGAATTCAAATCCGAGCCGGTAATTGGAGTTTTTAGTCGAAGAAGTCCAGTGCTCGTAGTTTGTGATCCAGATTTAATACGAGATGTTTTGATTAAGGATTTCAATGTCTTTCAAGATCGTGGAATAGTTGTGACCGAAAAAAATGACCCGTTCAGTCAGAATCTTTTAAATCTTGAACACGAAAGATGGAAACCACTCAGGAGCAAATTATCACCTGTTTTTAGCTCTGGAAAACTAAAAAATATGTTTTATCTGATGGTAGACTGCGCTCATGAATTTGAAAAATGTTTAAATAGGATGGTGGAAAAAGGCGAACCGATAGAATGTCGAGAACTAACCGCCAAGTACACAACCGACGTCATTGGAGTTTGTGCTTTTGGGTTAAACGCTAACGCACTTTCCGATGAAAATAGTGCTTTTAGAAAATCCGGAAGAGATTTGTTGGCCAACAACTTTGCCAATGTAGTGAGACGTATGGTTCGAGAATGGTTTCCAAAAATATATGGAATTTTTAGGCCGTTGATTTACAATAGGGCAATGGACTTCTTTATCAAGTCTATTAAAGAAACTATCGATTACAGAAAGAAGAATAACTTAAGAAGAAATGATTTTGTTGATTTATTGATGGATTTGAAGGATCAACCAGACAAATTGACCAACTTTGGTAAACAAATGTTTAAAATTTCTATTAAACTATTTATGTATTTAGAACTATGAATTGTAATATTATTGGTTGTAGAGTTTACTGATGAGCTGTTGACTTCACAAGCTTTTATATTTTTCCTTGCTGGGTTCGAAACTTCTTCAACCACCATGAGTAATGCTTTATATGAGTTGGCTCTTAATCAAAATGTCCAAGAAAAACTTCGGGAAGAGATCAGAGAAATTTACAAAAAAGATGGAGAACTAACTTATGAAAATATTAAAAGTATGAAATATTTAGATAAGGTGATCAAAGGTGAGCTTTTAATGATTTAAATTCTGTGGAATTCATATACATCATTTTTTAATCTTCAGTCAACCTAAACTTTTAATGCAAAAAAAATTTTGATAATTTTCAATATTTTACAGAAACCTTAAGAAAGTATCCACCAGGGAGTGTTTTATTACGAAATGCATCGACTTCTTACAAGTTTTCAAATCTAGAGTTAGAGATACCGAAAAATATGAAAGTTTTCATTCCCGTTTGGGCCATACATCGAGATCCCGATATTTACCCGGGTAGGTAGAAAAAAAATTATAAAATTTTCATTAAAAAACCGTTTGTTGTTAGTTCCATTTCTGAGAAAGTATCATTTTTCAATCACATTTATAATACAATATTTTAAACAAAATATTTTATCGTTGGGATATGAATAGAAACCACAAGATTTGCTTTGTTTATAACCAATAAATTCATTAATTAAGTTTATTTAAATTAGCTCAAGACTAATTTATTAACAAACTTAACTTATCATTTGACAGAACCAGAAAAATTCGATCCAGAACGCTTTTCAGAAGATAACGTTAGCAAAAGACATCAAATGAATTATTTACCATTTGGCGATGGTCCGCATAATTGTATTGGCAAGTATTTATTTAATAAATCATACACGGGAAAAAATTTCTTATTTAAGCGAGGAGAAGTTAAAATAAATTCAAAGATCGGTTGCTTCCACACAATATAAAAGCAACCTTACATTATCGACTGATTTCAGGTGCCAGATTCGCAGACTACCAGGTGAAAATCGGAATAGCCACTTTTATGAATAACTATAAAGTTGACGTCTGTGATAAAACTTGCATACCATATCGAGTTCATCCAAGATCATTTATTCCTGCACCAATTGGAGGAATTCAATTACAAGTCTCAAAATTGTAAATAATAATTATGGTTTCTAGTGTATAGCATATAATTTCTAGTATTCTTTTGTTTTGTGAATTAAAAAAATTGTTGCTCGTAACAGCTTAATTTTAACTTCTAATCGATATTCGATATTCCGCTATTAAATAAGAGCTAGCGCCATCTTGCGTAAACAATTTATTCGTGAGCTGATTGGTGACGAAGTTTTTAAAATATTCGAAAAGTGCATTTGAGGTTACTATTTTTGTTTTTTCCTATGCGCGCTTGTGCGCTTGAAAACTGATGGATGAGTTAGAATTTTTTATTTTATTTAACAAAAATTTCTTTTGCAAAAGCAATAAATAAGGGTCCATGCGCGCTTGCGCGCTGAGTAATTTCTAGTTTTTAAAATTAGTGTTCAATGATCTCGTATAAGGTTTTTTTATTTATAAGTAAAAAGCATGCTAATAAACTATGGGATACTTTATTCATTGTAATTTTTTACTGAATAATGTTTCTTGCAGAGTAATTTTTTATTAGTGGACCTATGAAGACAAGAATTGAATAATGAATTTACAACTTTTTTAAATTATAAGACAGGCTGTGCTTTAAGTAAGTACTTTTAACAAAAAAATCAAGTATTTAAACGTTCAAAAAAATTTTTAATGTAAAATTTTGCTTTTTATTTTAAACATTATCTAGATAAAACAGATTTATTAAGCAAAATAAGTTTAGTTTTAAGTATCCATTTATATTCATTTAATAAAAAAATACCTGAAATAAAGAGAAAAAACTTTTCTGAGTTTACCCAGCTTTGATTTAGAAGAATTATTTGTTAAAAAGTAGCGAGATCGTCTTGATGATTATTATCTCGATCGTAAAAAAGGCCTGATGCACAACACTTTGTAGTTTCGTCGAAGCTCGAGATCATCGTCCGAGTGATGCGCCTCGGGACCGAGACATTTTCGTTTGCGAACCTCTGATGCACATAGTAAAAGAAGAAGATGAAGAAGAAGAAAAAGAAAAAGAATCTCTCTTCCTCCACATAATAACAATGATCCAGTTTTAAAAGACCCGGAGTTATCATCCTGAGTTTGAAGCGACTCGTACTTTTGGGGCTACCCCCGAGGACATTTTTTCGAGAAAGAGCGGCAGGATACACCCACGAAATTCCATTCTTCTTCATGCCGAGACAAAATTGCGGTCGTTTGTTTTTTGACGCTATATCTTGAGCCCGGAGAATTCAGAATGTTTTTGTACTCAGGACGCTATTTTTTCACCTTTTCGAATTGAAATAGATATACAACGAAAGTTTAAATGAGAGGCATTTGAATTATTGTGCATTGCAGCTCCCATGCACGAATTCAAATGCACTAGATTATTTAAAGAAAAGTTCAACCATCCCTGCAGTTTATTCAGATCTAAACATTAATATGTGAATCTTTTAAAAATTCTTTGGTTTTATTTTTATGTTTAAATTAAAATTTTAATTCAATAAATAATTATTTCTTTTGCAAAAAAAAGTTTTTTTTTTTTTTTTTTTTTTTTACATTGATTTGAAGGAATTGGGAGTAAACAAATATATAATTGATTGAATCATCAACAAAGTCTTGCTTCATAAAGTATTAACTGACTTACACTGAGAGAAGAATTTGGCCATATTGATTAAAGCTTTCGTTGTATCTGTTTTATTATTTCACCAAAAAAAATTTATTATTTTTTCTCATTTAAAAAAATTAAAAAATACTGTTCATAAGTTAATAAATTTTTAATCTCAATTCTCAGTTATATTTTTAAAATAAAAAACGAAGCAAGACGCAAAAAATTATTTCAGAGTTCCCTTGGGTAACGTCGGCTCGGGATACACCCGTGCATAAATAGGTTGTCTTTATCAAGGCGCTACTTTGAAAATGTTTTTAAATGCTGATTCAAGAGCACAAAATATTATTTCTTCCATAATAATACCTGGTAATTAATTAAGAGCCTTCTTAAGTTACAACAATAAATGAAGAAAAAAATAAAAAAAATTTTTAATTACTAATATAACCTTAGTAATTAATACATAATAAAATACTGTAGATGAAAGTAAACTAATCAAAAGTAAAACTTGAATTTTCTCTGACTTAATTACAAACAATATGGTGGATATGTTCAATAGGTGTAATTTTTGTATAAGAAAATAGCGATAATAATTGAATCACTGAAATATAGTTATATCTGGTGATGATTCCGCATCCAATCCGAATAATCTTATGACAGCTTTCTGAATTAAAAATTCTGAAAATACAAATTTTTTAAAGTAATCTCAAACTGTGACTTGAGAAATGTGATTATTATAATATAAATAAATCTTACGTTTCTTTTTTTTCTTTTGATCAATCTATTACTATTTGCTCAAAGTTAGCGTTTGAATTCATTTTTGCAGTGTATACATTTTGATAAATTGTTGAGTTGAATGTAGCTAAAATATTTGTTATTGATTTTTTAATTTTTAATCTTACTTAAGTTTAGATGTGATCAAAAATTATGTTACCAGTACTATAATACTCACAAAAAGATAGACATTTATCAGTTTTATTATTTTCAGGACATTGCTGAGACCATTTTTGAGCTTTCTTTTCTAAACCATAATCCCAAATCTGGATGAAAAAATTTAGTAAAGGTTCAATGATTCTAGATGCACGGTAACTGCATTTTTATTATTGATCAAATTAAAATTAAATTTTCCCATTTAATTTAAATTTAAATTGAAATTTACCAATTTAAATTTAAATTTTTGCTTTTCCGTAAATCCTTGATTTAATATTTTCCAGAATAATGAAGTACAGGAATCAGCTACTTTCTCGTGTTCCTAAAAATATATATTTTTTAAAGAATTTGTATATGTTAAAACTAAATTGGTTGCTAAGATTTTTTTTTTCAGCCTCAGTTGAGTTATCCAATAATAATTTTTGATGTCGCAAAAGCAAATGTACTTTTTAACTAAAAATACTGTTTATTACACATTCAACCAAAACTTTAATTTTTAAAATTATAATCATTCATTTATTAATAGTTTTCAATTGATTTAATTTCAAAAATAATGTTTACCAAATTCGAATCATCCATAAAATTGCAATTTTCATTTTCACAACATACAAGTTATGAGTAACAAAAAATTTAACTTCATTTTTTCAACTAAAACTTAATTAAACGTGCGATGTATTCAAATTGATTGAAAATGTTTAATTGATGGAGCAAGTTTTTGAAGTTCTTCTTTGCTTACTCAGCTGAAGTGAGTATTAATTAATTTTAACATTGCGTCACCAGCCATCCAGCAATTGAAGTCCATTGAAAAATACTCGGAAAAATAAACAAACTAAAAATAGATTTTTTTTGGAAAGTATTTTTTTATATCAGTTTATATATAGTACTCTCAGAAAAAATTACGTTGTAATGATAATTTATACATTTAACATATGATTTTAATTTTTAATTTTTGAATTTTTTGAAATGTGTTTGAATCACGTGGTTGATCATAGGAGGAGGGAGGAAAATCAATAAAAAAGCGTGCTCATATCATGAGAAAATATGAAGAATTCACGCCGTGTACCTACTCATGATCAACTTATTTCTGTGTAAACCGTAAAAATATTACAAAATTTTCTATTTTTAAACATCATTTACTTTCATCCACGTGTAATTGAAAATGCTTTAACAAATATATATCAGATCAACAGCTATTAAAACCAAACTATTTGACCGACAGTATCGATAAATTCCAAGCAATTACGATTCTGACGAAAACTAGGCCATCGAAAAAATGTAAATAAAAAATTTCAAGAAATATATATTTTGTCTACGATATGAGCCGTGGGGTGTGCCTTGAGGAGAGCCAGAAACACCGAAGTAAAAAAAAATGTTGGGGATGCAGTGAATGATGTATCTGCAGGATTGGTAATGACCGCCCTCGCACCGCAGACGCATCGCCCTGAGCGCACCCGTCGCGTCGCGGCTGCAGCAACAATGACCGCAGTAGACAACGACTCGATCATTATCGCGGGGGCCAATAATCATCGCCACCAGATTGCCGACTCTGCTTTCTTTCTTTCTTTCTCCCTCCCTCCGGACCTTCCCCTTTTCCCTCGATTAGCGAGCGCATCAAAAAATAAAACCTAAATTCTATCGAATGCGAAGAATGTTGGGGTTCTGATAGGTTTTTGGCGGTTTTTTTCTTACCAGTCATCGTTTCAATGACCAGGAATTCAATTTTATAATCATTATTAAAAATTTGAAGTAAATGCTCGTTCATAAAAATCGTATGCTTGAATTGCATCCTATAAACCATTGCAACCCAACTCTGATACAAAATTCAAAGCTTGGATTCTTCCCTCTCCCCACACCTCTATAAAGCTTACCATCGAATCAAATTTGGGATTTAATCGGTCCCAATTATCTGGTTTCGGTGCATCGTCACTCCTCCCCCAACACAGCCCCAAGCGGTGCAAACCAATGAAGGGTATTTGACGTTGTATTGGTACCTTGTCAAGACTCGAGGGAGTGAGATATTCTGACTGACGAATTACACGGTGCAAGCTTCGCGCCGGTGGTCATTGTGCTACGCGTCGATGTTCGGAAAACGTTTAAATTGTAGAGGATTAAAAAATGTATGTTATCTTCTTCGCGAGCTCCGTGATTTATGCAACTGTGGAATTATGATGGCCAAGAAGATTGATAGCCGGCAAATACTGAGATTTGGAACTTTACGTTGTAAGGAAACTTGTTGAACGTGCAATGAGCTCGCCTGCCACAGTCAATTTGAATGGACAAGCTCGATAAATAAACAACAGAATATCCCGACGTTAATAGTATTAATTTCAATCCCTTAAAAATGAAATACGCAAAGTAGAATGTATTACTCATTGTTCGCGTGCATTAAAAATTGATACGCGTATAAATAAAGTTGCCCTAATGAATAAATAAATGACCCGTATGAGTGTCGAAATTCCGGGAGCATACCGCACCGGCGTATATTCCCGCGCGATCATGGGGGGTCCGTACCGCGGTGCACAAAGCCGGCTATCGTTCCTTATCTTTGCTTTATTTATTTCTTCTTCTTACCTCTTCTTATTTTTTCTCCCCCTTTTTTAAAACTTTCTTACGCACACCGCGGGAGATTTCGCGACCGAGAGAGGACGCGCGTCACTTTCTCACGGGACCGAGGTCGAAAGTTTCGATCTAGTGGCGTGAATATGATGAATTGTGATCGATTGCGACTGGGATTTAAACGCACTCGATCGTGTTGTACATTTTTTTGAAAGGATTGTGTCATTCGTCGTGAATTTTAGTTTTCTCTAACTATTAAATCAGTTGTCGTCAATATTTTTATTCGATCCTTGACATGCAATCATTGAAATTTTATGAGTACCTGAGTTTAAATTAACAATGTATCCTCACTTTGTAAAATATCATTAAATTTTTTAAACATTTATACTTGCTTTTTTATTTGAAAAAAATAATTAAAACCAAAAAAAGACTTAATTTAAGTTGAGCAATAAACCAAAAAAACCATTATTTGACCAAGCCAAGATCCTGGACGGCGAACAACTGCAATACCATAAAACATCGGTGGGATGAAAAAAAAAAGTAAAAAATGTACGAGGACCCGCTGCGCGACGAAAAATTCGATTCGATAGAGTTTCTTTAATTGGCAGTGGCATACGTTTACGCGGGAGGCATCCCATTTCTGTCTTTCGTTCGCTCATTATCATTAATTTCAATTATCACCGCGAGTTCAGCGTGCTTACCACGGAGTATCCCCTGTTAGTTGCCACCCTAAAAACCAGCGGGATGTCGTTTTCTGGTTTTCGGGATGCAGATAAATTTGTATTTATTTTACAGCGAGCGCGATGTATTATTACTTCGTTTGCCCTCGAGGAATCTGATGATTTTCAGCAGATAAGTTTTAAACGTATTGTACTTTGTCAAGCGTTACTGATTTTTTGTTTTTTAATTCACAGATAATTTAAATTAATCAAGCAAATTAATTTTTTAAGCTTTTTTGTGAAATGAATTAAAACAATGTATGAGTAAATTTTTTTATCTAAGAAAATGTTTTCACATTTATTGAATTTAGCCGTTTACTTACAGTAAATTTTAATTTTTCAAGAATTTTTTATTTGAAGTAAAGTCGTTAAACTTAATTTTTTATTTTAAATCGATTGATACTAAACTCGATACTAAATAAATTATTTATTTACCCTGCTAGAAGTTTCAACAGAACGTCTGGGGTGCCCGCCAGATAGTGGGCAGAAAATTCTGTCAAGCTTATTATTTTATGTATATGTCTATATATATATATATATATATATATATATACATGTATATGTACCTAGATGCGTTGATGAGAGGTTAGTTTACAAATCGGAGCAGCAGCATGCAGCTCCGATGTTACAAAATTGATAAAAAATAATCAAATAATTTTATAGAAATATAATTTTAATCGATGAATCATGCTTGCTGTTTGAAAATCCTAACCTCTCCCTGCTGTATAGCCACACGTACAATGGACTTGAACAAATTTTTTTTCTTTTGCTAAATATTTTAACACCTATGGAGTCAGGGCAGTGACCTAGCGCATAGGATAGCGATTACAACCTGGAGATGATTTCCCCAGGAAGTTTTGACTCCGGAGAGGCCAGGGCGGATACCTGGTGCACCTGGTGATACTTACGCCTTGGAGATGATTTTCCCAGGAAGTTTCGACTCCGGAGGGGTCAGGGCGGACACCTGGTGAACCTAGTGATACTTACGCCTTGGAGATGATTTCCCTTAGAACTTTTGACTCCGGAGGGGCCAGGGCGGATGCTTGGTGCACCTGGTTATACTGAGGCCTTGGAGATGATTTTATCAAGAAATTTTGACCCTGGATGGGCCAGGGAAAATACTTGGTGTACCCGGTAATAACCACACTCTGAAGATGCTATCCTAATAGTAAACTTGATGATGTGAACCCACTGGGATCAAAACTTTCTGAGAAAATCATCTCCAAGGCGTAAGTATTACCAGGGGAACCAGGTGTCCGCCCTGACTCCCCCCCCCCCCCGGAGTCCTTACTTCCTGGGGAAATCATCTCCAAGGCGTAATTAATACCAGGTGCACCGGGTGTACGCCCTAACCCCTCCGGAGTCCAAACTTCCTGAGGAAATCCTCTCCAAGGCGTAAGTATCACCAGGTGCACCAGGTGTTCAGCCTGACCTCTCCGGAGTCCAAACTTCCTGGGGAAGTTATCTCCAAGGCGTAAGTATTATCAGGTGCACCAGGTATCCGCCCTGGCCCCTCCGGAGTCCAAACTTCCTGAGGAAATCATCTCCAAGGCGTAAGTATCATCAGGTGCACCAGGTGTCCGCCCTGACCCCCCCAGAGTTCTAACTTCCTGGGGAAATCATCTCCAAGGCGTCAGTATCACCAGATGCACCAGGTATCCGCCCTGGCCCCTCCGGAGTCAAAACTTCTTGGGGAAATCATGTCCAGGTTGTAATCGCTATCCTATGCACTAGGTCTCCGCCCTGACTCCATAGGTGTTAAAATATTTAGCCAAAGAAAAAAAATTTGTTCAAGTCCATTGTACGTGTGGCACACGTATGCCACACGTGTGGCTATACAGCAGAACTGGTATTGTGTGAATAATATTTTAAAATTACATCAAAATGGATGAGAAAAATGTTCAACATAGGGAAAAAAAAAAAAAAAAATTTCAGAGTCAAGTTATGATACTAAACATATTTTTGTTAGTAATAATTGTTACAATTTAAAATAAAAAGGTTTACGTTATAGCTCGCCAGAATCCCTATGCGTAAAGCATTAGCCTTCTGTCAAGAATCTGGCGATTAACCCTACTAAATTTCTGCCCAATTTCGCTAAATCTGCCCACTGTCTGGCAATATTCTGGCGGAAATTTCTCGCAGGGTATTTATTTTTGGTTTTTTATAATGTCTTTGTTGTGTTTACATTACTATGAATAAAATAAAGCTTTTATCTATAACTGTTTGAAATTTTCAACTCTTTATTTTTTTAAATAAAATTTGATACATCTGCCTCTTGAAATTAAATTTTAAATAATTGCATAGTTACAAACAATATATTTATAAGTATGAAAGAAACCTTTTATAGGATAATGAAGTACTAGATATTTCGGAAAAGATGACAAAGGAATATACTGTTGCCAACTTACTACAACTCCGCATCCAATTCGATTAACTAAATTAGAATAATCATTTTCATAAAAAACTCTGAAAATAAAATTGCATTGCTTTAATTATTTTGATTAAAAATATAATTGTTTAAATTTAAAAAAAAAAAAATTTTTTTACTTTCTTATTATAAATCATAATAATATACAAGAATAATTCTTACGGATTTTTATTTTCTTGTGACATAAGCCTTACTGTATCATAAATATCAGTCTCATCTAGAAAAATTTTGTCAGGTATCTTTTTTTCTTTAACAATAACGCTTTGATGCACAGTAGAATGAAATTTGTCTGAAATTTTAAAGTGGATTATTGTCAATGTGCGATTAATTGTAATTTTTTTACCAAACTTACTGAGTGATCGACAGTTGTCATTTACGCTATCACCAGGACATTGTTGAGCCCATCTTTGAGCCATTTGTCCTAAATCATCATCCCATTCCTAATTAAATACACAAATGAAATAATAAACTCATTATATTTACATCAAATAATAATATTTAAATAACTTACGAGTTTTTGAACTTCACTAATTGGAGAGTTATTCATCAAAAACTGCTTATGAGCTTTAAGAAGTAAATTTTTTTCATTTTTCGTAAAGTTCAATTTTCCTATTTTCCAAAAATAACTTCCTAAAGTACATGATTCAGCAATATTGTTTGTCTATAAAATATAATGATAAAAGAAAGAAAAAAAATCCAGCATAAAAATATTTTTTGTCTCGAATCAGGCTTATTTTATTCCTGATGAAAGTAATGTGTCAAGTTATAATTCGGAATATATGGCCTTATAGAGGTGTACGTCTTTACAATAAATAAATAAATAATATTACCAAAAAGTTTTCTAAAAAAAAAAAATCAGTTTATTCAAAATTTTAAAACGCATACTCGAAGAACTATAGATACTACAAAAAAAAAGTAGAGAAATAAGTTTTACCGGGAACAAGCATAAAACATGTTGATTTGGGTTGCTGCATTTTCGTATTTTGCAGTAATTAGAAGTCACCAGTAGTATTAAACTAAATTTTATGTATAAAATTAAAAATTTATTTTCTTGAAAGATCATTTTGAAAAAATTAACTTGAAACAACCTTGCTCAAATGACTTTTGAAATAAATCTTTTTCGAATAATTTCAGCACACTTAGCACGTTAGTTGAAAATTGACTTCGAATGAAAGATACCTTATAATTTCAGACGATAATAATTCAAATTATAATGAGAATTGCGTTTTGAGTAATTTTTTAATTAACAGTTAACTTGAATATATAAAAAAGATTCTTAAATTAGGTACCCAAAAATGAATGAAAAATTAAACAAAACTTTAATTTATGAGCAGATTATCTTTTATCGTAAAGCATAAGGATATAAAAATAAAATAAGATAATAATTATCGTCTTAAAAGAAATTTTAATAAAATTATAATTTCATTAAAAACTGAACCCAATCCTTGTTCACTTTAAATTAAATAAGTATTTCAAGTGTATACCTCTGGGGTGCTATGAATGACTTTATCGAAATTGTATTGCGCGTCTCTTCCCAAAATGATTAACATGTAGTTCCCTTGATCGGTACTGATGTCGCCACACGACGGAGACGCTTCATACAATTATGATAGAACTAGAATAGTTGGATTGAAAACGAAATTTTTTTTCAAAATTCACTGAAATTTTGATCCTAAATGAAGAAGGTACGGAAAACAAAAATTTAAAATCATTAAAATTTCGACCTTTTTTGTCAATTTTTGTACCGACCTATTTTGTTAGAACAAAACAATGTTACAAATTTGCATATTACAAAAGACAGCGTGTCAGCTTTTCGCTTGAATTTTCCAAAAAAAAAAGAAAGAAAAGAAAAAAAAGAAAGTCATTTAATCATAGTAAGCTCGAAAATATAATTTAAATGTAGCTCACCCACGATACGTATTTAAAGTCCAGATAGTACTTACTAAACGCCACGATCCGTCATCTCGGTCTCGGCTATGCGAATTTCATCACGGGCTGATTCATTAACGGCTCGGTCGCCCCCTATCGTTGAAATCTCAAGTTTCATATATACGACCTAGGCGTAATAAATACGCGGGGGGGTCCAGCACGAATTCGCCTTGCGCACACACTCACACATAAATAAGTTTACCGTACCGGAGATAAATAAACGTACGCAGCCGTAAAGTACCATCGCCCGTAAGTCACGCTAATTTACCATCGTGTGCGGGAGGCTCTTCTATATAAAGAGACCAAAATGAATAAAAAACAACCTCGAGACACCACCACCATGCCGCGTGCATGTCAATTCCGAAAATTGAATTTGTAATTTCGCACCGTAAAGTCGCACTGGTTTATGCGTTTTTGATTGCGAAAGGGCTTTTTATTCGGCGAACCGGGGTAACTAGGGAGCCAGGAATGCGGAATTTTTCTTTATTTCGGAGGGCTATAATTCGGTGTAATTGCGCACGCGCGGAATTATTTAAAAGGCATTGCGAGCGGCGCACGATAATTTTTCCTTATTTATCGCTCGCGGATTTTCTGGAGATAATTCAGACGAGCCTTGTTTTGTTTGCGACGCGGGGGATTTATTGTGTTCGGTGCTGGCGGGAGCAAAAAAAAATTTTTTAATTCACCTGGAATCAACTTTCGCTGCTGGAGTAGCAAAAAAAACTCCCCCTTCACCGAGACTAGCCGACTGAAGTTCAGGATAATATTCGAGCTCGGTGATGCAAGCTCGCGCGATTAATGGGAATTCGTATTACTCCGGAGTTCGGACTGCGTGCTCGACTTTTTTTTTCTTTCTTCAATTTAAAGATTTTTTTTCTTAAAATTTTCTTTCTTGCAGTTTGATAACTTTACTGCTTATATTTTTTACAGATCAGGCGTAAATAATACTTCGTAAAATTGTACGAATATATTTTGTGTTTAATGATAAGTTTTTTATTGCATATTTACTCTCCACCTGTAAAAAAAAATTTAATCATAAAATTTTTTTACTTATGCATGTATTTTATAATTTGACATTCATCAAAATTTTGAAAAAACTAAAAAGAAGAAAAAATTAGCAATCGTGCACTTAAGGTATCTCACACAACTATGACCAGATTTTCTAGTCCCTTTTGTCCCATGTCACAATAACAAAGCGCGCACAGCTAAATCTTCGTCCACTTAGGGCCAAGCTCATAACTCACGAAAGCTCCTCCACAACAAAGCGCCACGGTTTCGGTGGCGTGGGTGCTAATATAAGCGAGCTCTAAGACGCATAAGAGATTATTATTATCGTCCGACGAGTCGTTCTCGTTTGCTCCACTTAGCCTCTTGTCCTCTGTGTTTTCCCTCTGATCTTTTGTTTTACCCCCTGTTTTTGTCTCCCGGTGTTTACAAAAAGGTGCTAATAGATGCTCTGACAGCTGACTCCACATTTTGACGACTTTATAATTTCCCTCTGAATAAATCTTTTTCTTCTTGTCCCAGTCGTAAAGTTTTGAGAGTTATTAATTCGTTTTTTTTTTTTTTCAATTTAATCGAGGCCGTTGGTTATTCATAAACACATCGCGAGGGGCAAATTGATATTGGTCCATTAAAAGGCCAATAATCCAAAATTATCCAATCTCCATTATTAATAATCGCGATTTCAAATGGGTCTCGCGAACGAGTAAAAAAAAGCAATAACGTCGAATCAATAAAGACGGGTTGAAAAAAAAAAAAGAAAGGTTTCCCAGCGACTCGGTTTCAATTAAACCCGGGTCCATTCTTTCTCCCCGTGCGCGCATCCCGTATTACGCGTCACTCCCAATCGGGAGAAAAATCGCGTACCGCCCACTTCCCAGGGGCCCGCGCGTGCGTCGATCCTCGAACGCATTATACGCAGACTCGGGTCCTTGATGAAAAAAAAAGGAGGCACGCATGCGCTAGCACGGTGGTCCTACCGGGTGGAAATTGCCAATAGGGGGAGTGGGCGGTGTTTTCGTTTGAGAAAGTTCCGATCGGCCTGTTGCGTGATGACCGCCCGGCCTTGCTTCGGGTTTTGTGTACCTTTTATTATATCTTTTCGGTGCTTTCTCAAAGTTTCGATTACGGTGAAAACTCGGACCGAAATCCACCCGTCAATGCGTATCGACTGTCCTGGATCGACGCTTGAGATAATCCGTTACCGAGTTCAGTAAGCTTCCGTTCTTTTTAATATTTCTTTTATATTTTTTTTATCAGTAAAGCGATTTCACTTAAAAAAACTTTTTTCAGATGACGAATTATCACCAAGTCAAAGTCTTAAATAATTTAACAATGCTTAAAAAAAAAAAAAAAAAAAAAAAAAACTTTCTTGATTGGACCCACCTATGCGGTTAATCTTCATTCGAGAAATTTAAAAATTAAACGAACAATGTTAAATCAATTATCCAAGCGTGAAATTTAACTTCTTCGGTTATGGGACAGCCCGGTTGGTCGTTTTGTTAGCGCGTAACCTTAACTCTCTTGACACCCGCACTCCCACGGCATTCCATTCCTCGGCTCGCATTAGGAAAAACTCCCACGACGATAAATCTCGATCTCGTTTGCGGACATAAATCCTCTCGATTCTGACACCCTCGACCTTATCAACTTTGACACAGAAGTGTCCGCGTCTCGCGTGGGCGTTCGCTTTCCACAATAATACGCGAATGTCACCTCGAACTAAGGGATTTATGAAGTTTAGTGTGTTGCCTCATAAACGCGAACGTATAGCTTGACTAATGCGGAAAATTGAGCATCGAAGGGTACGGCTTTCATTCGGGTGAAAGGTTGTTTGAAGTATTGCGATTTTGAATTTATCGAGGATTATTGAGATGCGTCTCGTAAATTTTTAGAGTACGCGTTCGGTTGAGTAATCGATTGATGATGTATTAAGGCAAAGAAAACTAGAATTTTTTTTATTGCAAGGAAACATTTATTTTCATAAAAATTTTTATAAAATACTAAGATTGTTTACTTTTTAATATTACAAGGAAATTATATCAATATAAAATGAACTATGCTAATGATGAGAGAGCAAATATTTCTATACAGTTGCGTAATTACAAACAACGTGTTTGTAAGTCTCGTAGGGACGGAAAAGTGTGGATGGAAGTCTCGAAGGTGCTGAAACTAAAGGCTTTACAATATGGGATCTCACCACAATGCCACGTCCAATTCGGTTGATGGAATTCAATTTGTCTTTTACACTGAATACACTGAAATAATTCAAAATAAATTTTAAATATCTGCAAGAAAATAATTAAGTGATTCTGAGATAATTCTTACGGGTTGTTACTCTTTTCTGTCAACTCTTTGGCGACTTCATAAACATCGATTTTAGTCAGCTCATCAACAAAAGCCAATATTTCTTTCTCAACTAAAACGCTTTGGAATTGGTTTGGGCTGAAAAAAAACATGAGAGTTATAGAATAAATAGTAATACCCATGATTTATTGAAAATTTTTCGGAAAACGCACCGAGTGATCGACAGTTATCATTTACGTTGTCATCAGGATATTGTTGAGCCCATCTCTAAGCCATTTGTTCTAAATCATCATCCCATGACTGGAAAATTTTTAAAAATGTTAAATTTAAATTAAAATAGCTAGGGAAAAAATGTAATTTTTCAAGATTATATAACTTTACAGAAAACGGTTTGATAAATAAGTTTTTAAAACTTACAAGTTCTCCATCAATGCAACGGTCATTTTTCATTTTATCACATTTGTGAGCCTGGATGAATGAATTTTTTTCATCATCTGTAAACTTTGACTTTTCTATTTTCCAAAAATAGTTTGTACATGTTTCATCTACCTTGTTCTCCTAAAAATTAAGTTCAATTCAGTATTAGTGGATAAAAGAATTTTTTTTTTTTAATACACTCGTATTTGTTAATTGTGTTAATTAAATGTGCTTCGATATAATTTGTAAACCTCGATGGATACGCATATCATTTAATATATCAGCAAGTATTACAATAAACTAGTAAACTATATAGAAGGTAAATTCCCATTGTAAATTTTTTCATAAATATTATTCAATTTAATTGATAAATAAAAAAAAAAAATTTTTTAAATGAATTAAACTTTACCGGATACAAGCATAACACATGCTGACTTGGATTTGGGCAATTTAGGATGCTGCAGTGATCTGAAGCTACAACAAGTATCAAACTAAATCCAAGCACCAAAGCTAAGCACTTCTTACTGACAGAAAACATTTTTAATAATTGATAACTCTTCGAACACTATTCACCAAATAAACGAGTTGAAATAATTTTCAGCATATAAGTACATTCAATACTTTTATGCAATCATTAAAAATCGTTTCAATAAATCACTTGAACATTGTATTGTTTACACCAATTGTGAAATGCGCAGGTGTTTTTCAATAGACGAATTAATGAATTAATGAGGCTGTTTAAAAAAGCAAACATCGAATAATATTTACTCTCAGACAATGTAGCCTGGCTAAATAGAGTGTATTTCAAAAGTTTGGAAAAATTTGACATTATTACTTTACAAAATACTTTTTAAAAATTTTTTACTTTGAAGAGCGTCGACATTGCTTATAATATTATTTTTTTGTTACAGTATATTTATATTGTTCGATAGTCGATACCTGTACTCAATATATTATTCTTCCCTGCTAGAAGTTTCAACAGAACGTCTGGGGTGCCCGCCAGATAGTGGGCAGAAAATTCTGTCAAGCTTATTATTTTATGTATATGTCTATATATATACATATATGTATATGTACCTAGATGCGTTGATGAGAGGTTAGTTTACAAATCGGAGCAGCAGCATGCAGCTCCGATGTTACAAAATTGATAAAAAATAATCAAATAATTTTATAGAAATATAATTTTAATTTTTAATCGATGAATTATGCTTGCTGTTTGAAAATCCTAACCTCTCCCTGCTGTATAGCCACACGTACAATGGACTTGAACAAATTTTTTTTCTTTTGCTAAATATTTTAACACCTATGGAGTCAGGGCAGTGACCTAGCGCATAGGATAGCGATTACAACCTGGAAATGATTTCCCCAGGAAGTTTTGACTCTGGAGAGGCCAGGGCGTATACCTGGTGCACCTGGTGATACTTACGCCAGGGAGATGATTTCCTCAGGAAGTTTGGACCTCGGAGGGGCCAGGGCAGATACCTGGTGCACCTGGTTATACTGAAACCTTGGAGATGATTTCCCCAGGAAGTTTGGACTCCGGAGGGGTCAGGCTGAACACCTGGTGCACCTGGTGATATTTACGCCTTGGAGATGATTTTCCCAGGAAGTTTCGACTCCGGAGGGGTCAGGGTGGACACCTGGTGCACCTGGTGATACTTACGCCTTGGAGATGATTTCCCTTAGAAGTTTTGACTCCGGAGGGGCCAGGGCGGATACCTGGTGCACCTGGTAATACTTACGCCTTGGAGATAATTTCCCCAGAAGGCCAGGGCGGATACCTGGTGCACCTGGTGATACTTACGCCTTGGAGATGATTTCCTCAGGAAGTTTAGACTCCGGAGGGGCCAGGGCGGACACCTGGTGCCCCTGGTGATACTTACGCCTTGGAGATGATTTTATCAAGAAATTTTGACCCTGGATGGGCCAGGGAAAATACTTGGTGTACCCGGTAATAACCCAACTCTGAAGATGCTATCCTAATAGTAAACTTGATGATGTGAACCCACTGGGATCAAAACTTTCTGAGAAAATCATCTCCAAGGCGTAAGTATCACCAGGTGCACCGGGTGTACGCCCTAACCCCTCCGGAGTCCAAACTTCCTGAGGAAATCATCTCCGAGGCGTAAGTATCACCAGGTGCACCAGGTGTTCAGCCTGACCTCTCCGGAGTCCAAACATCCTGAGGAAATCATCTCCGAGGCGTAAGTATCACCAGGTGCACCAGGTGTTCAGCCTGACCTCTCCGAAATCCAAACTTCCTGGGGAAATTATCTCCAAGGCGTAAGTATTACCAGGTGCACCAGGTGTTCAGCCTGACCTCTCCGGAGTCCAAACTTCCTGAGGAAATCATCTCCGAGGCGTAAGTATCACCAGGTGCACCAGGTGTTCAGCCTGACCTCTCCGGAGTCCAAACTTCCTGGGGAAATTATCTCCAAGGCGTAAGTATCATCAGGTGCACCAGGTGTCCGCCCTGACCCCCCCGGAGTCCTAACTTCCTGGGGAAATCATCTCCAAGGCGTAATTAATACCAGGTGCACCAGGTGTTCAGCCTGACCCCTCCGGAGTGAAAACTTCCTGGGGAAATCATCTCCAAGGCCTCAGTATAACCAGGTGCACCAGGTATTCGCCCTGGCCCCTCCGGAGTCCAAACTTCCTGAGGAAATCATCTCCAAGGCGTAAGTATCACCAGGTGCACCAGGTATCCGCCCTGGCCCCTCCGGAGTCCAAACTTCCTGAGGAAATCATCTCCAAGGCGTAAGTATCATCAGGTGCAGCAGGTGTCCGCCCTGACCCCCCCGGAGTCCTAACTTCCTGGGGAAATCATCTCCAAGGCGTAATTAATACCAGGTGCACCAGGTGTTCAGCCTGACCCCTCCGGAGTGAAAACTTCCTGGGGAAATCATCTCCAAGGCCTCAGTATAACCAGGTGCACCAGGTATTCGCCCTGGCCCCTCCGGAGTCCAAACTTCCTGAGGAAATCATCTCCAAGGCGTAAGTATCACCAGGTGCACCAGGTGTTCAGCCTGACCCCTCCGGAGTCCAAACTTCCTGGGGAAATCATCTCCAAGGCGTCAATATCACCAGGTGCACCAGGTATCCGCCCTGGCCCCTCCGGAGTCAAAACTTCCTGGGGAAATCATGTCCAGGTTGTAATCGCTATCCTATGCACTAGGTCTCCGCCCTGACTCCATAGGTGTTAAAATATTTAGAAAAAGAAAAAAAATTTGTTCAAGTCCATTGTACGTGTGGCACACGTATGCCACACGTGTGGCTATACAGCAGGGCTGGTATTGTGTGAATAATATTTTAAAATTACATCAAAATGGATGAGAAAAATGTTCAAAATAAGGAAAAAAAAAAAAAGAAAAATTTCAGAGTCAAGTTATGAAACTGAACATATTTTTGTTAGTAATCAATGTTACAATTTAAAATAAAAAGGTTTAGGCTATAGCTCGCCAGAATCCCTATGCGTAAAGCATTGGCCTTCTGTCAAGAATCTGGCGATTAACCCTACTAAATTTCTGCCCAATTTCGCTAAATCTGCCCACTGTCTGGCAATATTCTGGCGGAAATTTCTCGCAGGGTTTGCATAGGTTTAAGGTTCAAGCTGAGCGTTTATGTTATTTGAGAAAAATTGAAAATAATTCAAAAATTACAAAAAAAAACTTTTCTCGATTTTTTATGATCAATAAAAAATTATTTTATAAGCAAAAAAAGTTTTTTGATAAAAGCTCTTTTTCAATCAAAATAGTCTTAAGTTAATAATATCCACTAAAAAAGTTTTTTCTGTTTGATCAGTATAAAGAGTTTTGCAAATTACAAAAGAAAAAAAAGAATAAATTTTATTTAATTACAATCATTAATTTCGAAACTTTATAAAGCTTTGAATCTATTTATTCAAACGTATCATCAAATGGGCTTTTATCACATTCAAAAAAGAGAGAATAATAATAATGAAAAAAAAAACTAAAAATTTTATTTACCTTGCTATGCTAATATTAAGAGTTTAAATTTTATTTAATTATTAACTAACTTGCGAAATGACATAATTTAATTTAAAATGTTTGTATATGTTCTGCTGCGATAGAGTGTAATTTATCAGTCTGAGTTAATAAAATTAATAAAAGGTGTAAGAGTTCAATAAATGCACATTTTTGTAGAGGTCTGAATTTTTATTCAATATTTTGAGTAAATTAAATGCGCTGCTAAATTTAGGAAATTTCAAAAAGAGAAAATGGTTGATGCGTATTAAAAAAAAAAAAAAACCTAGCTGAAAAAATTAACCAAGATATGAAATTAATCATTACTTTTTTTTTAGTGAAAATATAATGTCAGTTGCAGTCTTTATTCTAAATAAAATCAAGTTTTTTATCATCAGACGAGTTTGAAATTCTAAAGCACAAAGCTTCATTATTTCAAGTTCCACACTTTACTGGTACTAAAATTTTTCAACTCGTCGGAATTGGAATTAAATTATCAGAAATAGTAATAAAAAATTGTAGAACTTTTATAAATCAATCAATTTCGAAATTTTTATTTTTTTATTCCTCAAAAATAAACCAAAAATACGAAGATTTTTATTTTTATATATGAGGTTGTGACTTAAAAATCAATTTTCAAGCAGTAGCATAATTGCAAACAATATGTCTCATGATATCCACAGAATCGTACGGCACCGGAAACATTACTCTGGGATGTATTAGTATGAGAAAGGGATTACTTATTCTATATCGTACTATTATTCCACATCCAATGCGAATAATTGAACTGGACCCATCGTATTCATAAAAAACCCTAAAAATGAAAATTTATCATAGATACAAGTTGCTCTGAACAAAGAAAGAAAAACATAGTTTTACACTATCATGATTTTTTAAGTTATTCAATTAATTATAAGTTCAATTAATCATAAAAAAATCCAATCATAAAGTGTTTCTTACGGATTATTATTTCTTATTGATATACTTTCCACTGCTTTGAATATATCTTTTTTATCCAGAAAATCATTGCCTGGTCTTTGTACATTTTCAACAAAAACACTTTGATAAACGATGGAGTTGAATTTATCTAAAAATTTATGTAATTGACAAGAAATCTGTTACAATATTAAGATCATTTTTATGAATTCATTTGTAAGCTGAAAACTTTTTTCTCATTGAACTTACCGAGTGATCGACAGTTGTCATTTACGTTGTCACCAGGACATTGCTGAGCCCAGATTTGAGCCATTTGTGCTAAATCTTCATCCCATGTCTAAAATCCATTGAAAAAACTGATATTAATATACGAGTGAAATAGAAATAAAAATAATACAAAATAAATTTTTTCGTAAAGTTTTAATTTCAGCTCTTGTGACATTAAAATTTGTAGTATGTACCTAAATTATGTAACAAAAATTATATCTGGGAAAAATGTATTCATTGCATAAATTTCTAAAATAAATTATTATCTTAAGTGGCAAAAACAATGAAAGACTTGTAAAAAAAAGGTTCAAACATAAATCTTACGGATTCCTGAAATAAGCTGCTTTGATTTTTATTTTTCCAAAGAATGTTATGAGCTAAAAGAATTATACTTTTTTCATTGTCTGAAAAGCTTGATTGTCCTATTTTCCAAGGTGAACTTTCTGATATACATGTTTCTGCAACTTTGTTTTCCTGAATAAAATAAATAAAAAAATGAAATAAACTTATTTAGCTATGCTTCAAACTTTCAATTTATGAAATAAAGTAAAAAACAAAAAATGATGATTTGTTAAAAAAGATTTACCGTAAACAAGCATAAAACATGTTGATCTGGGTTGCTGCATTTCTGTGATTTGCAGTAATCGGAAGCTACCAAATTCAAAAACGTAAAGTGTAGCAATAAAATTAAGAATTTTTTGTTTAGAAGTAACATTTTTGGATAAATTAGAGATGAGAAGCCTTATTCTAAATTACCTCTCAAATGAATAGTTTTGAAAAAATTTCATGAGAATATATACAGTTCAAAACTGAGTGTCAGTTTTCCGTCGCAGAAAATTTACGTAAATCGAATTTTACATAATTTATATATAAATTATGTGTCACATTGCTATAGATTTTTCTGAAACGAAGTATTTGAAAATTGATAAGCCACTTCAAGACGAAAGTAAATAGATAAATTCTCCAGAAATGTCAATAAAGGTAAAAAAAAACCTTTTTATTCGTCGATTTTTTTATAACGTACAACTGTTTCTAGGTAATCACGTGTTAAAGAAGTGTACGGCATCATTATTCTAAAATAACGAAAAGCCAAAAATATCTCACGATCAAATTCAAACACAATTTTTCATAAATGGATTTACGATTGCAATAATTCAAAAAAAAATTTTCTGATCCATCTCCAAAAAAAAAGGTAGCCTCGCAACCCCGAAGCAACCTCCTCTCACTCCCTGAGAAAATAATAATCACCAATAACGGCGTAAAAAAGTCTCGCAAACGAGCCCTAACTCATCGACAGCGCGTTTTTACCCCAACGGGTTATTCCCACAAGCCGGCAAAATTAATTGTCGGTCGACCCCGGCGCATATTTCACGCCTTCGAATAGGTCACACATGCGCTCGAGCACCGGGATTATTACCGCCCGCGGACCACCTGTGTCGCCGCGCCGCGCACCCAACAATGTCTCTCCGAGGCCTCGCGAAAGAGCGTCACCCGCACTGTCGAATGATGAATGACCCCTGCTATAGTGCATACGCGCGAGGAGGACAAGTGAAAAAAAATCCAGGATTTATCCTGGGAATGGGGAATTTTTCGTGGAGGCGCAAGCTCCATTGTGAAGGTTTGCCAAAGGAGTGTGAGAGGGCTTTTTAAAATCATAGGAGGGTCTTTTTGAATTATAATTTTCAAACATTACGAGCGAGGCCAAGAAAACTACAAGACTAATTTTTGAGAATAAAAAATTTATTGATTTATTGGTTCGCCCTGATTATTTACAATGTAATGATTTATACGATTGATAAAGGCGCTAGCATTATAATTACTCTCCAATCTTCAGAACCGTGGGACTCGTAAAACAGATCACTTCGTCGTCTGAGTAGTAGGTTCAAATATTTGAGCTTTGTAATAAGTAGATAAAGACGTACGTTCTAAAATCATGCGTCCGTATTTTGAAGTTAAAAACATGCCATTTATCTCTCGAATCTATGGTTTTTACATACTTCCCCACCCAAATAACATACATCAGTCGGCGATTTCAGTCGGCGGGGCTCGTTTGCGCTCTGTAAAACCCTCTCAACGGAACTCCTCTTCAGGTCATCCAACGCAAGCTCGGAGGTAAAAAACGTCGAAAAATAATCATCCCGGGGGCAATTACTTTCTCGTAAAAAGACAACGCGAATGAAAAAGAAAATGTTTGGTAGTAAACCGAGGACCGCATAACAATAAACGACGCGTCGATCGTTAACTCGCTCGCAGTGGCGATTTTTGTGTTTTTTTCTTTTTTTTTAGTCTTCCTCCTCTTCTTCTTTGGTGCCGTTGCCTGGATTTTAAGTGACATTGTTTATTGTGGGCCAGCTGAGCGAAAGGCTGTCGCTGCGGGGCTCCCTCCACCTTTTTTTCTTCACCGGCTGCTCCCGTGGATGCTGAGGAAGATATTAAGATGAAAAGGAATTACGTGATTTTAGCATTTATGCAGATTAACGAGGCTGCAGCGCGCGGAGAAGGGAGAGCTGTTGAGTGCAGGAATACTTACGCTGTGGGAAGAAGGAGAGTCGTTTTGATTTTTTTTTTTTCTCTGTGTTCGGCTGATGGGCAGCATGAGGAACTGGGTTGATACGACGGAGGAGAAAGTTTGCGATGTATTTTTGCTTTTTAAGAAAAATCACTGTCGTAGGTGAATTTTAATTCGTCTGGTACGAGAGATACACCTAGGCGATGATACTCCCGACCAGCTTTCTCTGTAGAGATTGATGGTTTTTTTTTCAAAACTCAAAAAACAATTTTTTTTTCCTGAGCTTTTTGAAGAAACGCGATATCGACGAAAAAAACGTACTCATCGATCAATTATGATCAAATTAAAAATCTCTCTGCGACACTCGAACACTTCCCATCGCGACAAACGAAAAATGACTGGGCGTGTGCGGTTTAACTGTATCATATGAAAGGACTTTGGGAGGATCCTCTGGGCGCACTTACCACCAGCATAGCAGTTGCGCGGGAAAAAAAGACTCCAAACTTTCGCAAGCTTCCTTATCTCGATGAACCGATCAAAGTGGGTTCTTTTTTCTTTTTTTTTTCGTACAATGAGGATCCGTTTTAAAGGGCCAATATTAAAGCTGCTACTCAATTAAACTTTGGTGATTAACGCATCAATGAAGTCTCATTGTTTACGAGTCTTTAATTGATACAATTATACGTACTAAAAATAGATTATGCGATAAACAATGCAGACGTATCTTTTTTTTTGGTCTAAGTAGTAATAACTGCTTATGGTAAGACAATGCTATTCAATGTTAGTAAATGATTGCAAGTATTTTTGAAGTCTTTCAAAGTGACCCAAGAACACAAATAAATTTCAACAGTGTGTAATCTCGGTAAGCACTACTATCTGAGTCACCCAAGTTGATAAAGATTTTTCCCCAATTTTCTACCGTACGAGTACAAAATGTTAGTAGAACAGAATCTTTATCAAACGAGGTGAAATTAATTTCCCGGCTCAAAAGTGTTTTTCCTTGTATCTACAAACGCAATCAATTCACCATAAACTCCGTGTATTTTTTCTTTCGGTTAGTATCTACCCAAAAACACTTGCACAATAAACTGCGAGCGTCGAGTTTTAATGAAATAATAAATCTTTGTACCGGCCGAGGAGGGAGGTAGAGAGGGAGAGAGAGAAAAAAAAACTTTCACTAGAAAGTACACCCAAATCAAAACAAAAATCAAAAACACATAAACCAGAGAAAAAGAAGATTGGTGCACGAGCTTTAAGACCTCCACCCAACTCATCAATTTGAGCCCATTTCGGTCTATCCAAACACGGTTAGGTAGCGTAAATCGCGGTAATATTTATACGTTTCCGCGAAATCCGAGTCAGCATCAGCTCGGGGCAAGATGTACTCACCTACAAACTGCGAAAGAAGACGTAAGAAAACGAGAGGGAGAGAAGATAAGCGAGGCTGGGTTTAAATAAAGGAACGAAATAGCTCCTCCGGGTGCCCGTTATTTTCCAGGCTAGGCACGCGCGTATCGGTGCTAATGACACACCCCGCCGGGACCCTGCGCGAGCGGGATAATATTTATGGGGATTACTGAATCGGGAGTGATTTCGTCCGGGATCGGAGCGGTGATAAACTCCGCAACGGCTGACGTGGATGCGGGGGTTTCTCTCTTTGTTTTGCCGGACGTCGCGTTAGCATACACTTGTTACTCCCGTGGTTTGATTATCTCCGACGACCACCTGGAAATAAGGACTCTACTTTTCTTTCAGCGAGTAAATAAATAATTCCTAGTTTACAGGATTTTACTGTGCGGTAGTTCTATTTTATTTTTAAAATAATTAAAATTTCAACAAAAGTTGGAAATGTCTTATTTTGTATTGTGGATTCATTTATCATTAAAAAATTACAAAGGCTCTAATGTAAAGCAGAATTTAAAGTAGTTACGAAGCGTATATATAGCTAACCTAAAATATAGTTATAGACGCTCGTTGCCCCCACTCTGACGCCACGCGCCGCCGTCGCCACCGCTGCTCGAAATCATGCTAAAATCATGCATTTTTCATTCTTTTTGATTGTATATCTCATAAGTTAATATCGCTTGCTATGTTTATCTTTGTACGATACGATTTCTAAGATCTTGCTCTACAAGAAAATCTGTTTTTAAAAAATATTTTAAGAAAATTGAGTTTGCAATGAGAGAATAACTTTCAAAATAAATATGAATTCATGCGCTCAGCATAGGAATCCCATGTAAAAAATTGAAACTTCTGAGCCCAATATCTCAAAATTAAGTGTGGCTTGGGGGTTTAAGAAAAATACCAGCGTGTACAGGACTCAAAAATCTACCTCTGTGCAAAATTCTAGAGATTTTTTAAGAAACTCAATTTTTTTGGGAACTACCTTAAAGATATAGTACTCATCTGCAAAATAGCACAGAAGTTGATGAAAATTGGATAGGTGATTCTTTGATGCTTAAATTGATTTTGTTACATGCCTTTTTTAAATTAACACGAGCGTTAATTGAAGGCATAGAAGAATCATTAAAAAAATGTAATAACTGACTCAAAAATGCAGAGACTTTAGAAAAAAAATATGAGTCAGCAGCTAAGTATCTTAAGAATCAATTTTTTGAATAAAATTAAATATGATAAAATAAATTAATATGATAAGTTTGATGAATTTGAGATAATATTAGTAGATCTAAAGTTAGAAAGTTTCTAATAAGTTAAAAAAAAAACTTTTTATCCAGCATAGTTGAAAAAATTGATGAAAAATAAAGGGTTTTTAAAATACGCTAATATGAAATCATTCGTTTCAAAAGTTCGAGACTTCGCACAAACAAACCTGTTTATCAAAAAATTTTCATCTCTCAGGCCTGGGTGATCCAAGAAAACACCAAAAAAGAAGTTTCGGTTATAGTTATAAAGTTAGTTCCGCGAGATCAAAGCACCGAGGTTGTTTATTATTCATCTAACCGATCCCAGTTTCGCGATTTTTCTGACTTTCCCGCGCTCCCTACCTGACCAACATATCAAGCTCGGTAAAAAGAGAAAAGCCTTAAATCAGACCAGCTTATCACGGTAGCCCCTCGCGAGCTTTCTTCGCGCTGTAAACATCGAGACTTATCTCCCGAGTCCAGATGCGTGGCACCAGGACACGTTTTTATGTTTCGTGTCCTTTCGTACCGTACAACTGCATCACGACCATTTGGATTCGAATCGAGCAAATATTTATCTCGCAACTTGTACTTATACAAATGCTTGTTATATTCATGCACTCGGGTGTTCATCTTGATGGCCGTATACCTTTGAATAGAATAAACAAAAGCTAAACGTCTGATGTGTAACTTTCGTTCAGTTTATTTTATATACTGTTGATTACGACACACTGCTACTTTTGGCTACCGAATGATTCCACAAAAACAGAAAGTTCTTCCTAAATTTTGTTTTAAATAAAATACCTCTATTCAAAGAGCCAACTATATTTCTCTTACTTTCTTTAGAGATTCTCGGCATCAGGATAATAACATTAGTTTTTGGTCATTTCTAATGCAAATTTTTGATATTTTGAAGGTTAGTTCTTACCAGTTGATTAAACTCTTTGGAAAACTTTTTGAAAGCTGTACAAGTTAAAGTCTGGGACTGAATTAATTTAAACAAATATTTATGTTCGACATTTTTTTACCATTCAAGATTGTCTGTAACAATTATACTTATATTTACTCTTGAAATGAAATAAACTGAAAATGCTGAATTCCAATGGAAACTTTTCTAAGACAAATTTTTCAAATATTAGATAATAAAACACATGCCACTATCAGATATTTAGAAAAAAAAAAAAAAAAAAAAAAAAAGAATCAATAAGTTACAAGTACTACCCAAATTTCTATTAAATTATACTTCGACTCAAAAATACGTTTACGCTTTCGACACCTGTCTCGATACGATCATTCACAATTAATCGAGCGTCAAGAATGTCGAAAAATTTATTCACTCGTAAGCAACCCACGCAGGTAGCGAAACTAAGCAGCTGGTTTCGTCTCCCTAAATAAAATTCCCTCAGCCAACGAAATATCTCGCTCACGATCGTCGGACGGACGAGCGGCAGCGACTACCAACCGCCGTCGGCTCGCCTTTGAGTCAGCTCGCCAAATAAATTAATCCATTAACGCGCTTGCAGGCGGCGGTGGTGGTGGGCCCCGTTGTAATCCCCAATTAGGACGAAAATTGATTGCGTCCGGATTAATACGCGCTCTCGAAGCCACCAAGCTACTATGCCTTATTCTAATGGTCGGAGCTGCGACCGAAAAAATAAGATTTTTTTTTTCTCGTACGAGGGAGAAAGAATTTTTCGTACTACCTATCGAGGGAATCTCCGCAGCTTGTAATTGAAAAAGATTCGCTTGTATCTGGGGGGAAAGGGTCACTCGGGTTTTGGTCCCGAGGATTCGCTTTGAGATGGGATCAAGCCGGGTCTAGAGTGAATAATTTGTTTCTTTTTGATGCACGCTTACCTTTTATATACACACATATATCTATCAAATGATTTACTATTTTACTAGGATTCGAACTGAGTTTTAGACTCCTTTTTCTATAAACCATTATTAAATTTTTAATATTATTAACTAATGTTTTTATTAAACCACGATTATCATTTGGCACTTTGAATTTCTTTAATACGAAACTATATTTAATAAGGCTAAGAACTGAAATTAAATATTTAATTAATTTAGCGTTTAATCATTACGACAGCTCGATACATCCAAGCTTCGTATCATTTGAGCGAACCCCGATAAATAAAAGCTTAAAAAGTCCACATTATTAATAAAACATCCCTCGAAACATATGGCGCCGATTCGTTTAATAGTTTAAGTATCCTCTCGAGTCGAAACAGAGAAAAAAAGGGGGATTATTAATAACCAAAAAGTACTTGAGAATCCCCAACGCGGCGCAATACCAAACACCAGTCGCTCCTCCTCCCCCCTGGCCATTTGTATCCCGCGCGCCTTTACGATCGCGCGCATATAATTAACTTTCGCCGTTTGGTTGCTTTTTTCTTTCTTCCTTCCTTTTTCAGCCCTAAACGCGAAAATTTCGCTCTCCCACGCTCGAAGGGACGGCGGTCAACAAATTGTCGTCGTAGCCGCGTGGCATTCGAATATCGCGGAGGAGAAGTCAGTGCGCGGGCCGATTCATAAATCAAGAGATAAAGATCGCGCGATTATGCCCGCTTATCTCCGGGCATAGGGAGGTCCTTTCCTTTTTTAGCTTGCTTCTACGCCTCTTTTTTTCCTTTTTTTTTTAATTAAGCGATTCCTCTTTATTAAAAGGGGACGCCATTTAATGTTAATTAGATTGAATTAGAGGATACGCGGGACGGGAGTCATTAGTCTTTGGTGTGAGATGCTCGACGTTTCCATTGATCTCGAGGGCGGCATCGTACTGGCGAATTATTTTTCTTTTTCGGTCAGATTTTATCGGTACCGATCGACGGGATATTGCCAATGAATTTTAATCGATTACGATAATATGCGACATTTTTTTTTAAAGCCTCTCCACGTGATGGACTATTAACGAAAGCGTATTTATAGTTTTTTAAAGACCGCTCTCATCTCATTTTTTTCAATCCAAAAATGATTACACTCCTTTCATATTTTTGAGACGGGTAATTGGTAAATTACCCATTGTGAAGTTACGTTGAAATTCCGATTTTCAAGCTTGACACTGATGAACACGTAAATTTGACGTTCGGCTGAGTTTTTTAAAATATAAAATACGTAATTAAATTACCGTAAGTGAACAGTTAATTTTATATAATTTTTCGCGTTTTCACTTTTACCCGAGATAATCCGAGCCAGACAATGGCGTGTAATTAATCCCGGACGATGGTAGTTGATTAAAAAAAATAAATGCCGGTCAGACGTTGGTACACTTTGCTCGGGCTAGTGTCGTCATTCGCGCGTCATTTCTCGCAATTTAGTCGAACAGGCGAGTCTCGCAGCAGCTACTTGAAGCTACAAACCGCGGGACAGGCTTACCAACTACCAAGAGGTGCTCGGAGGGAGTGTCCGATCTTAATCGCGCAAATTAGTCAACGTACGCGGACTAATCGCGGCTTTGGCGCTGCCTGCCGTGAACTCGATTTGTCACCGACGAGCCTTTCGACCGCCAACGCTCTGATGAATTTCACCACGGAAACTGTATTTTGCTTGATTTTTCGGGCTTATATATATATTTAGAGGCTTTCAGTTTGAAGTTTAAATAAATATTTTCTGAGCTATTTTGTGATATGATTGCGAGCTTACGTGGGTGGTGATTAATAAGACAGTAAAATAAAATAAAAAATGAACGATAAATGTAAGACTTTTTTTGCATAATGCAATCATAATTTTTAATAAAATTTTTCAAGTATCGATTGAGTTATTGGTAATTTTTTTTAATGATTATATAAGTATATGGAAACTAATTTTATTCTCAATCTAAGTACCAGCATTAATTTCATAAACAAGAAAGCAAAAATTCTACACTGGTGATCAAAATCATTTTTGTTTATTATAATTTAATTACAATAGAAGATTTTATTTGAATGACTCTTATATGTGTAGAGTATTTAAATTATTATTTTTATAAATCTTATTTATACGTTACGTTCTACCAAAGAACTAGCTTTCAATCTTGAAAAAAAGAGAAAAATGTGAATGCAAAGTCAATTTAAAAAAAAATCGATTTCACCCACAAGTGCAGTAGAAAACTGGAATTCGCACTTCATAAATAACAGCTGCACGCGCGCGACAGCCTGCGGCATCGAAAAGTTTTACCCCAGACGAGAAAAAGAGCTAAACAAACAAGCAGGTATGTAGAAAAATTTGGCCGCGAGGCGCATGACCCGCGACCCACGCGCATAGATCATCGCCAAAATCATAGCCGCCACGGGTTGTTTTGGCTTCTTCTCTTTCATTTGGGCTCCAGCGCTTCGGATGAAGTATGCGCGGCCGCGGCGATCAACGATTATAAGCCCGGGGCTGTGTGGTAGGCGAGTAATACGCGAGAGTAAAGTAATTGTCGGGGTGTATAAGTGGACCGCTTTGAAGGGTAGATTAGCGCGGATGATTAGTGGATTTGACTTTTTATAAGGGGAGCTTTATTCACGATGAATCGTTGTTATTTACTCACACTTTTAACTATAAGTTTTGATTTTTGGTATTTTACTTTTTAAATGATCGTACTATTTTACACTTTACTTTGTTTAAATAAAAATTTCAAGACAACGCTAAAAACTACCGTTCCTTGAAATCTGATACTCCATATCTTGAAAGAAAAATTTTTGCATTTTTAATATATTTATTAAATATTTGAAAACCAATATTTACGTCTACAATGATGTTTATCTGGTTTCAGAATTTGAGGTGTTATCTGCAGGGTAGTTTGGTTAGATACAATAAAAAAATTATAAAAATTAATGTGTTGATAAAAAAAAAAGTAATAATAAATAAAAAAAAGATCGCTTTCCTGATGTAAGAAGTGTTTTTAAAACAAATTGTTACAAAGTATTTAATTTAAGGGTCTCGAAAGCTGATAATTTAAAAGTTAATTTATAACTGCACAAATTAAGACAAAGTAATAGTGTAACTCCATACTATGGATGCTAAAAAATCAGGTGCGTTTCCCAAAAAAAATCCCGAACTCAAGCAATCAGTAAGGGCGATATAACAAGGCGATGTAGCAGCAACAAAGGGCATCGTAAAGTGTCAACTCCCTTTCATCCCGAATCAAAACGGTGCAACTCATTCTCGCAAAAGAGCTCGGGGCTCGTTACGCAAACGCAATGTGGCAAGCGCGTATTATCGGGTAGGGTACGATTGTTCCCAGCGACAGCCGATACGAGCTTCCGTCAAAACCTGTGCTCCAGCGATTCATGTTGCAGAGTCACCCGAGGGAGATGATTGCAGTTATTCCCTCGGATGTACGACGGACTTAATGAAGATGTGTGGGTAGCGTGACATCCCGAGCTTTTGTTGTGGGATGCCCCTTTTTTTTAATCCTTTATGTGCGTCGGCTTGTTTACAGTCGAGGTTGCGCTCATGAAAAATTGATGAATTCCTTGTGGATGCTGAAAAAAGAATGATAGGAAATTACATTTACGTGCTGGCTGCGGGGATAGAAAAAATAAGTACTTGATTTTAAATGAACACGACTGGGGAACGAATTCTATTCGTCTATACCCTTCAGAAGGTAATTTTTAAAGATGAATATGCCGTGAAAATGGCTCAGCTGATCAAACGTTGGAATTGTAATTGAAGATTCGGTTCAAGGGTACACACTTAAACCGCATCAAAAATACAATAATCGACGGCAGTGTCTTCACCGTAATAGAATTTTTTTCTGAGATTTGATTTTGATTTTGATTTTGATAAGTTTATTGACTATACATTATGTTGTACAAAATACACAAGATTATAATTAAGTATTTTACAACAGTTCAACATTAAAACTAAAGTACATAAAATATATAAAATTGATATAATAATAAGAATAAAAATAAAAATAAAAATAAAAATAAATAAATAATAATAACAATGATGATAATAATAAAAATAAAAGAAGAAAAAAAGAAAAATTAGAGTTTAAGGTATACAATCACAATAAAATAACAATATAACAAAAAAAAAAAAGAGTGTAGTTTCTGTAACATTGTTTATTAAGTAATTTTAAAAATAATTTAAAAAACTGTATTTTATGTCAGTTTGATATTTTTTTTTTTAATCGACAACTTTTTTCTGAAAATTATGAGAGCAGCTACAAGTCAGCGAAAAATCTGTAAAACTTGGAACGTAAAAACAAAAATTATTAATTTACTCGAGCGAGGGATACAAAGTGAAAAAGCTTCTCCTCCCGTACCATTAATTAACCCGAAAAACGTTAAAATAAATCCCTTGAAAAATACGATTCCAAAACAAGCAATAATCTGGATCCATATCGCAGTATTTATGTTAGCGACCGCAGCGAACATCAAGGACCGAAGGCCGACTAACTTTTAGTTGTCGCGCAATCTTGACGTCCACAAATGACGGTCATATACCCGAGGTGCGAAGAGATTTACGCCATCAATGAAACCTTTTTTTTTCTCTCCTTTTTTGTAGGAAGCACAGGATTAAAAAACCTATCTCCATCATCCTCTTTCGATAAGTGTCCACGCCCACGAGCTTTCTTTTACGACGATCGATTTATTTATCGTGTCGACGCGAAGTCGGCTAAATTGCCTCTGCGACAATTTCGCGCTGAGTACTCGAGTGCATTAAGCCGGTCCTAAAGCTTACTTTTATCGGGGCGGTTGCTTCATAGCTGCGGATTTTTAAGGAAGACGGTAAATATTTACTCTTGACTTTTCATTTTAGCGATTATCTTTCGGACCAATTACTTCTGTAAATCGTACCGAGTGATTGACCAAATTTAACGATTGCTCGTACCAATGTTCAACTTTTACGCCCAAAGGTTCATTCGCGTGTGGTACCGTTTGTCTTTTTTGGTTAATTAAAATCCCCTCGAGTGATTAAGTACTTACTCCCTTTCAATTTCGCCCGATTCTTTTTTGTATCAATCGATGTTTAATTGGTTTCAAAAAATTTGCATCCCCTTTATCTTGATTCAAAGTGAAAATTTAAGTAAGTGGCATTGTTACGTTGTAAAGTACCATTAACGTAAGCTCGAAATAAATTAAAAAAAGGTGACAAGAATGATGAAACAAAATTAAATTAAATTGAAAAACATTAACACGAAAATAAACGCTCATCTCGATTTATTTATAATACTAATCACGAAATCTCGAATACCCAGCGTGTCCCAGATACTTTAATTTAATACCCCTTGATTATATTTATTTCTCATCTCGCATGGAGTAAGAAGGTGTTAAAAGACTTTCTGTTTACGCAAGTCACGAAATTCATTCCGAATACGTGTGTTCCAATCAATAAACTTGTATTATTCGAGGGCGAGTAATCTGCGTCATTGAAAAAATTCAAATTAAACGAAGTGCTAACTAGCTTCATTAAAGTAAATATCGAGTTCGCTTGTAATGAAGTAAATTTAGCAAAGTATCCCCCAAAAATTAAGGTCTTAAATGTGTGATTTTTTGTAATGCGCTCTTTAATCAAACCTCTTTTTATTTGTTTTTCCTCAACCCTTCTTCTTTCTTTTTTGGCATAAAATCAAGTAGTAAAAAAAAAGTAACAACCTACCGAAAAAACCTCTGGTGTGTTCCATTAACGATTGTTCTCAATTTTTCAAATTTTATAAAAAATGTGATTTTTTTAAGTGCCCGATAAATTAGCATGGATTGGTTCGGTTTCGAATAAAAAAAGTATAAATACGTCAATATGTTAAATAAATTGTACCGCGGTAAATTGCGTTTTACTGCACCATTTACGATATAAACATAAAAAAAGAGCCCTAAAACGCTTTGAATACAACGGAGGAGTTCGTGCACCCACGTCGTAAAACCTTTCTTCGGCTCTCAATATTATATTTAAGAGACACTCCGCGGGCAAAAGTAACGGTGCCCGATATAATACCACGCTTTCTTTCTCGCATGCAAGGAAAAAACGAGAAAAAAAAACTGCATACTCACAAAAGTGCCAAATTATACTTCTGGCTGGTAAAGAAGCCGCGCGCAGTTTGTTTCGTGAAATATTTCGAATTTTACGACTCGAGGGTGGCGGCGAACACGCTTTTTGCCTGGATCCAAAGTGCTATTCGACTATTTTCATGAATTTTTATGAGATCAGGACCAAATAAACCCATTAGCATCCTTATCATAGATTAGCTATATTTTACAATCTTTTTTGTCTTAATTTTAATAACAATGATGAATAAAAAAAAAAAGAATTGCAGAATTGAATTTAATTAATAATAAATTTTATAAAAATAAAATAAAATTGTTAAAAAAAAATATTAAATTTTAAGTAATACTGTGAACAATAATTGATAAGTTAATTAGAATATTATACCTACAAATTTGTAACAGGGACTTCCAATCTCAGCGTTCAAACCATACATTGCTTTTTTCTCAAATCGTAAGACCAAGTAACGATTAAACTAACGCATTAACTAAAATTTGGTCGCACCACATGAAAATAGTAAATATATGCTTTACGGTACAGCCCAGCCCCTTCCAAGCCAGTAATTCTCGATGATAAAGTTATTAAATATCTATCCGTAACATTTAATTTATATACTTGTTCGTCCATAACATAAATATTTCAAAAACAAAGCGATAAAAACGCCTCTCGAACGTGAGGTAAAAATCATAAAAACTAGCTGTTCGTAAACTAATGAGAATCTTTACGCGCATCCGGCTATTATCGCAGAACGCGCGCTTTCCTGAATTATAAATTGCCAAAGGCCACGGGAGAATAGTAGATCTATATTCACAAAAAATAAAGTCAATCGGTTTAAAACCGCTCAATCCAATCGTGGCTGGTGTATCAATTGAGTGTACGACATATACTAGAGCCGCTGTTATTTCTGGCATTACGGTTTTTCTGTGCTTGTATAAAGTGTGTTTATGAGATATTTGTCGATCGATTCAAAGTTTTTCCGAGTGTTTACATTTTACAATTTTTAAGTTTATTTGTTTACTCTGAAACGAGAGATTTATTGCAAATGCATGCATACCAGAGTAAGTTTCACGGGAGGTATCAATCGAAGGTACGGTAACTCAGCAGTGGAAAAAGTCAATGGGGCCATTAACATGGCGCTCACGCGTCATTCGCGAACCATCATTTTTAGTAAACGTCGCGTGATAATTTTGCTTTTTTATCCCGTATCGACAGTCAATTTTCAGATGGCACAAGAAACCCCCCAACATCAGACTCTTTTTTGTTTGATTTCAAGTGAGTTTAAAGACGACGCTTCGAGCATAAAATGTCAATAACAATTTGTTTGAGTTCAATTGAGATTCAAATTTGATGGGACACGATGAATGCATACTCATGAATGACCAGATCGAGAAAGAGACTTTTGATGCTTATGTTAATCTGGTATAATTTTTTGGGGGGTTTTTCTTACTTCGTGATTATTCAGAGTCCAAGAATGAAATTGATTTGAAATGAAGAAAGTAAAAAAAAGTTGTAAATTTACCATTTGCAAATTAACCATTATTAATACGGTAAAAATCAACAACATATGAAAAAAAAGTATTGATAAGTATTGTTTGATATATGAAATTGTGTATATAAAAATAGAATATTTTTTCAATTTACAAGTTAAGAGATTTGTATAAAATATTTAAAAAAAAACAAAACTAAAAATACCATTTTGTCAAACATTTGATTTGATACTCCATCAAACTAACCATCGATAAATAAACAGCTTGTTGATTGTGTCTTATATATTCTTTTTTTAACAATAATCGTTTGTTATAGTATACAAAAAAATTTTATTTTTAATGTTTTTAGAATGTAGAGAATAAATCACTTTATCAACTCCAGTCAGAAATTATATTGCAGGTTCTGAAATTTTATTTATTTTTTAATATATTGAGTTATTTCTTTGTCGTCTTATACAAACAAACAAAATAAAATATTTTAAAATCGTCAACATTGAAAGATGTCGAAAATGAAAAAACGTAGCTATTGATACATGATTAACGAGAAGTTTTATTAACTTCTCGTGACAGCGGCTGTCATTAAAAATACATCAAATTGTATTTCGCGCTTCCTCCTTCAAGATCAAATACGTAGTACCCCTTTCCCGTGCCCCAAATACCACACATTCAAAGCATAAAAATCAAAAACAGTGGCGCCACCACACGCCTCGCGGTGGGCGCGTAGGGTACAAGACCTCATTCCGTTTTCTAGTGCGAACGGTATCACACGTTCAGAGCGTTGCTCCGTGTAAAGTGTGAATTATATTGAAGATCCAGAAGAAGATTTTTTACGACGAGGCATCTCTTCAGCAAGGAGAAAAAGGGTGTATCGTTCTAGACTCGCTCGAGCTGATCGAAGCGAGTGCAGGAGACCATGGTCTTCCCGAGAACGCATACACGGGGCTTTGCCGAGGGCTGTCCGAGGCAAAGCTCATAACCCTAAAAGTCGTTCACGACTCGCTCGAGCTGATCGCAGCGAGTGTAGGAGACTCTGTGTCGTCCTTGAACGCATACACGTGGCTTTGCCGAGGACTGTCCGAGGCAAGCTCGTTCAACACAAAAAGACGTTCTTGACTCGCTCGAGCTTCTCGAGCGAGTGCAGAAGACTATGTCTTCTTGAACGCAATCCACGGTATTCACGTGGATCTCCGCCTGAAAGACGTTCACGACTCGCTTGAGCTTCTCGAGCGAGTCAGGAGACTATGTCATCCTGAACGCATACACGTGGCTTTACCACTGTCTAAGGCAAAGTTCTCTTACTCCTGTGGAAGATGTTCACGACTCGGTCGAGCTGACCGTAGCGAGCGCAGGAGACTCTGAGTCATCCTATGCACAGGCATACGCATGCATGGCTTTGCCGAGGACTGTCCGAGGCAGGGCTCATAACCATGAATGACGCTCACGACTCGCTCGAGCTATGTTCGAGCGAGTGCCGGAGACTGCAGTAAGTATCTTCCTGAACGCGGTCATCGGGGTATCACGAGATGATGGGCATGCGCGGGAGGAGTGCGTGCAGCGTGGCTGGGCAGTGTGGCCCACAGGCTGATTGCCGCGGCTCGGTAAATCCTCAGTCCTCACTCTTATGGATGCATTGAGGTTACTAGGTATGGACTTTGAGGGATGGAGCTATTTTTATATAATATAGATATGGATGCCCGATGCGTGCTCCACGTGGAGCTCCATGATGCGCTCACGTCATCGCAGGCGCATGCCGGCACACCACTCCTCGGTTCCCTTTATACCTAATGCAAAGGATGGTAAAGGTTCTCTCTATGGAGCTTATAGTTATTTTGCTCGAACTCTTTAAGGTTGTATACAGTCGGTGCGACAGAGAACGCTATACTTGGCGAGTAGTCACAGGACTCTCCGTCTCTCTCGCACTCGTGTAAGGCGTCTAACCTAAGATTTTAGAGTTTGATGAAGTTTCAAAGACCTCATCACCTAGGATGAAGGTCTGTTTGGATGAATGACTGCGTAAGTTTACGCAAAAAAAAAAAAAAAAAAAAAAAAAAAAAAAAAAAGGAAGTTTTATTTCCCTTTTTGTCATTTACGATCGAGATCAGCATCGATTGATCGATCGTTACGCTCGTTCGATTTGAGGAGCATGAATCCTGAGTTTGAGTCTCGACTCTTCCTGTCTGCTGCACCTGCACGGCGCTGCAGTGACTGCTCTCGGCTATTATATTCGAGGCGCGTGCACGCAGCCGTAAGTCAACAGCCGAACCAAATGTGAGCCGTGTGCGAGACAACATTTTGGTGTGTGGCGCAACGATGAAGGGCTGTGAGCGCCTACTTGGATTTGCACACGGCCTACGTAGGTCCATCCGTGTTAGGTCGTAGGCGCGCAGTTAGGTAACCTCTTTGTGTAGTCCTGCAAGCCGCTTAAGTGCTAAGCTGTCCAGCGAACCACCTTCGGGCGCGAACACCCGAAATTCGTCCATCAGCTGTCCTAACCTCGTAGGACTGCGGCGACACTACTTTATATAGCGACCAGCGCCTAAACTTTTTACACTGTGTGAATGTGGTATAATGTGCTAACTGCAGCTTACCATGCCACTGGTCTATTTTTTGCTTAATTATATTGATAATAATCAATGTTTATTATATATTGTATTAACATTGAATCTATGATTGGCTCAACGACAGGGCGTCAGCTCGTTTATAGCTTGAGAATTTGTAAGTTGCAATTTGATCTCAGAAAACTTTTCTGGGTACTTTTTCTGCAAGATTAGTTCCAGCTGATCATTATTGAAAGTGTTATGTGAAGAATGGGAATGAGTGTTTATGGACCAGGACAGAGGTCATAGTAAACAATGGTTTTTGCCATGAAATATCATGGTTTTTCTATCAAGAGCCACAACTAGTCTAGATAATCTGAGTTGTGAGTGATATGTGAGGTTGTACCTTTTAAAGAATAACAGCTAGTAGTTTAATTGATCAGATGATCAGTTTTGAGAAGCGGTTAAAAATCTGTCAGAGCTGTTGGACTCATGATTTAAGCTATATTAGTCAAGACTACCCAGAATTATTGGGATGAATTATGGTTTTGAGTGGCTGTTTTTGAAGACAGATTTGAAATTTGTTTATTGACAGTGTACGGTGAGCGACTCACTGAGATTCAATTAGCTATGAAGGAATTATTGTTATTTTTTGAGTGGAATGGGTTTTTGAAACTAAAGAATTCATAGCTCACAGGTAAACTCACACACTATTTCTAAAATACAAAGATTCTATCTGGCCCTCAAGATTCAATGATATATAGAAGACGCTTGAAAGGATTTGGAATAATGATTTACTCTAGCATGACAGCATTGGAAAGATTTATCTCAGACAAGATAAGTATCAATTGGTCAGGAAAACTGCACAATACAGATGGAAGTGCTTGTGTGTTCAATGAAGGATTGATAGACTCTGGCATAATTTCAGATTCTATTACTGCAATGAGTGAACTGAAGGCTTCATATTCTTGTTTCTGTGAGCGAGAAGTCTGACTTATTAATCAACACGGATGTCTTCCTACCTCACATAACTTAGATTTTCAAGTATAGTATTTCTGTGGTCAGGCCACAAAGTGTATTGAAACATTTATTTCTATAGTATTTTTTATACTAGCCCATGATCATATGGAGAAGATTGATTTTTAGAACCTTGTAGATGTTATTTGCCAAGACATGAATTTTTGATTATGAAAAATATTTCAATTGGCACAAGTCAGACTCTTGACTAATTTGAGTGTGGAATTGTGTGGAATCTATGAGTGATTCTAAGTCAGAGTATGAATAAAGGTTTGTTTGGTTTTTATTTGCTGCTTATTGGTGGAAGGAGTGAAAGACATCTAAGATGTATTGGCATGATGAAAGAAAGTGCAAGTGAAGATTTTTGGATAGTCAGGACCAATTTTGAGCAAGGACACTGGGTAGGAAATTTTACTTGTGAGTGATACTCCTTCATTTTTTGCATTTATACCATCTTGTTGGAAGAGTGATGATTATGAATTGAGTGAATTCTGTCACCAACTTGCATCTACGCTAGCCATGTTTATATATGGATTTTATTTGGTAAGTTGAGGATAAGCTCAAAAATTACCCTAGAGGCAAGGTCATGTGAGATAAAGCTGATTTTTATTATAATTTACCTTTAACTGTCAGTTAAAGATAGAATTGTCTATTAGTTATGATTTCTTGATTGATTGATGTTTAACTTTTTCATATTGCATGAAAGTTATTTTGTTATTTTAAATACAACACCTTTTACTTTCTACTGATCCATCGCTTGGAAAGGTTTGATGGATATAACTTTATTGTTGATTTAATTTTTATGGTTATTTGCTTAGTTATTGGTTTTTTGACTTAAAAATAACAAGTTGATAGAAAGAAAGAAAGAGAGAGAGAAAGAGTTTTTGCTGAGTGTATGTACTTTCACTTGAAAGATTTCAGAACTATTTTTATTTCTTAGCTAGGAAATTGATTGGAAATCTATATACATTTTATGTTCTACCTAATTACTAATTATTGAGAATGATTCATCATCAATTGAGATACATCTGTAATTGCAGGAATAATCATTAGTGGTGATTAAAAACTGTTATTTGCTCAGTTATTTTTATGAACTAGTCTCAATTGACGCGCAAGCGCGCTCAATTTTTAATCTTGAAAGTAAATAAACGATAATTTTTACTTTCATTTTCAAAAAAAAAAAAACGAAGTTTGAAAAGATTTTTAACATTAAATTCATCACTTATCGTTTGCAACCTGTAACTAAGTTCAGTTTGATATTTTTGTGGTTATAGCTTAAAAAAGTTGTTTTTAAAATAATAAAGATTCTCATTTTATTTTATAGATCTCTACAAAGAAATTTAGTCCATTTATTGAAACAAATTATTCAATTATTCAAAAAATTATTACAAAAAATTCTTAATAACAAAGTATTTAATATTTCAACTTAAACGCAATTCAAATTTTGAATTTAACGTTCTTAAGTCTTAACCAATCAAATCAATTATAGAACGAAGACATTCGAACATGCTTCATCATTATAAAGAGAGATTCTTGATCAGACATTAATTACAGGAATGATTCATGGTTGATGAAAATTTGTTTTTGTTTGAATCTTAACTTGGGAATGATTCTGAATATTTGGTAGCATGATGGAGAATTTAGATAATGGAGATAGAATACTGAGACTATTGATGGTGATAGTTAATGAAAGCTCATTGATGGCATTGATTGCTGGATTATTTGCTTTATTGATCGAATTCTTAATCATAGAATCATTTGTTTTATTAATCTGGTTATTAATTTTTTTTCACTTTATTGATCAGGTTGTTGGTCAACAAATGTGATTTTTGTGGGATTTGCTTAAGATTGCAAGATTGATTGAGGAAAGACCGTTTTGATTTTTGAAGGTATGGAATAAAACTCCATAACAATTCTAGTTGGATAGAGACTGACTGTTCATTTGACTGGACACCCAGTGAGATGGACTATTCATAAAATTTGTTTTATACGATCAAGACTTTGGTAAGTTTAAATCTTTTTCAGAGAGTAAGTCTGATTATACAATGGGTAATGTTATATTGCAACGATATATAGTTTTTCTATCAACGACAATTGATTATTGACACTGTAGCTTGAAGGATTCCGTATTCACACTTTACTGCCGTAGATTGCTTTAAACATCTACGTATTTGATCTTGAAGGAGGAAGCGCGAAATACAATTATACAATTGAACGAACTTCAGTGAAGTTCAATTACAATTGTATGAGCGCTTCCTCCGAAAGATCAATCTCCCACCCAGGGTTTTCCCTTAAATTTTGAGAAAAATTTTTTCCCTTTGAATCTACGGCAGAGCTTTAAAGAAATGAGGTCTTGTACCCTACGCGCCCACCGCGAGGCGTGTGGTGGCGCCACTGTTTTTGATTTTTATGCTTTGAATGTGTGGTATTTGGGGCACGGGAAAGGGGTACTACGTATTTGATCTTTCGGAGGAAGCGCTCATACAATTGTAATTGAACTTCACTGAAGTTCGTTCAATTGTATAATTCTTTAACTATCGACTGCTGAAATGACAGTTTCACTTCAAAACTTATTCACATTTGAGTTGTACCTAATGCCAACAATGAAGTTCTGGATTGTTTCCGCTTTTTGTTTTCTTGCGCTGCAGGTATATGGTGAGCTTTTAAAACGTACAAATATGACAGTTCGAGCAGTTGTACATTCAAGAGTCAAAATTAGACATTTTTTGTGATTTTTTTTTTTTTACTGTTTTGAACCTCGAAAATTGTCTTAGATCGAAGAGTTTTGAAAAAAAAAATGCTTTGTGAAGTTTTTCAACGACTATAAGTATTTTATTCGACTAATTTTTTAGTGACTCTGGAGTGCATAGCCTCTCATGACACTTACTAAAGATCGCTCGTAGATATACTTATAAATTTTTTATCACACAATAAATTTTATTTATCTAGCTCGCTGTGATCATACAAAGGCAATAAAACAAAGCATCACAGAACCTAATAGGAATGTTCCAGAAGCACCAGTTTTAGCGCCTCAACGTAGAAACGGTGTTGTTGAATTGCCTGCGGGACTTGTTGCCACTGACAGGAGACGCAGAAATGGCGTTGTTGAAGGTCCTCGAAATGGATTTGATAACCAGAATCAAGGTCAACCTCGCAAATGAAAAGATGTAAAAACATTCTAAGAAATAAAAACTAAGTTCAAGAAGAAAACCACCTTAGCTACTTAATCATATTCATATCAACTATTAATATTATACTCATCCATAAACACCAGTATATAAGTTCCGAAAAAAAAGACTAGCCAATCCGGGGCATAAATCAATACTCGCAGATCGCCGAGCTGAATTGCGCAACCGAAAAAGCAGCCAAAAAATCTATCGCGTTAATAAAGCCCGTTAACTTCACCACGTGCGTCTAATCAAGCGGCATAAATAAGCAGGGCCGCATTCCGTCCGCGGTCGCGTAGAGGATTTTTAAGTCGTCCTTGTGAATGTCGAGCGTAGGTGCCCGTAAACACGAAAGGTAAGTTAAAAACGTAATGCCTACACGAAAGGGTAGGTTGTTGTTGCCAAGGTGATTTACGCGCCCCACGTGTCTTGACGCGAGCCGGTGGGTGTGCGGGTTATGTCCTGACACCGAGTGATTGGCTCGAGACCGCGTAGATAAGACCGTGTTTTCTCGGAACGCGCGTTTATCCGACCTTTTTTACACCTACATTTTGCTAAATTTCCGAGCCGGGTGGTTTTTTAAATAAAATGTGGGTTATTGCCGGGAGGCTCTGGTATCCGGTACCACCACTGATTTTTCAAGATTTTTTACTTTTTTTTTTTTTAGATATTGTGGTGTACGTAGAACTTTGAAGTTTTTAAACCGATGTAAGTATCGAGACAAGACTTCTAAAAGAGATATACATCTTAAATACAAAATTATAAATCTTAAAAAACATAAATTAATTACGAATTCATTAAAACAGTCTATTTTTAACAAACAACCCACTGATCATATATGTATGAAGTCCTACTTTTTTATTTGTAAAACAATTATATTATAAATAAAATATGAAAATTATTTTTTAAATTAATGCTTTCTTCTATCATTTGCGTTCAAAATTTCATTCGACAAAACTTTTAATCATTTTTATCCGTTTCAGAACAACCTTAGATCGTTTAAAATCAAAGTAGGTTGGCGGTTTGTAGTTGGTTCTCAAAACCAAGGAAACTTTTTTTTATCGTGATTTTTGTTTCTTGTAGGCTTTCTAAACTAAAATTACGGAAAATTAATATTTTTTAAATTTAACTTTAACAGTTTTTAAATTTTGAAAAAAAAATATTTTGATGTAAAAATTTATATTTTTGTTCGGTTCTGGGGCAGCTCGTGCCGAATATGTTAATGATTCTTGCTGGGGCTTCTTAACTTTTTTTTTTTTCTTGAAAGGATCATTTTGTGAATTTTGAAGAAGGAAAAAAATCGCCTCTCTTTTGGGCACGACAAGTGTTAAGTTTACGACCGAGGTGTAAAATCAAGGTGTCGAGGAAACCCTTCAAAAATATTAACGACACGCGAATTATTAAATTTAAGTACTCGTGGTGTAAAAATTTGAATTTGTCACACACGCACGTACGTACAAAAAAAAAATTAAAAAAAATGAAATTCGTACACAAAATACACCGATTAAACAGGAGTTTGTAACTAACGATCGCATTCCGCGGCACGGCTTCCGCGCACGGTGCAATTTATAAAATGATCATACCCAGAGCGCACCTCGGAATCACATGTTTCGGAGCGAACGCTAAGTAATCCGAAACTCATAGCGCAGCGCGGGATATGACACTTCGATCTTTATCGCGCCTCCAAGGATCAGCCGAAATTACATGGCTCTTGTTCCTCACACGGGACATGCTGTAATTTCGAGGTTTTTTTGAATTTTTTTACCAGGGTAAATAGATACCGGGGTGCTTAAGTTTTATGAGCTTTTTTCGCTTTATAAACCGACTGATGTTTGTTATTAGGGACATCGATGATACCCCTAATCTGAACAGGATCGGATGTGGGAAGGTAGCCGTGTATTTTTTTTTCGAGCGTTTAAATAATTAAATTACTTTTTGTTTGGGCAATCATAACAAATTCGTGTGTTTAAGTAACCTCGCTGATTTTATCAGTGGCGTTTAGTACTGATTTTTTCAATCCCTTAATAATGATATCATCATTACAATATGTTCAAATGAGATTTAGATGGACGAGATGATTCAAAAGAGGTTAAGCGAGCAAGCGTGCTTGTGTTGAGCGAATGAAAGTTCAAAATTTTTTATCCAGCGGTGATAAAGTTTTATCAAACTCGACGTTGGTAGTTGTGAGTCTGTTACAGATTTATCACATTACACATGCATAACACAAATCGATAGATTGTTTTAAGTCTACTTTGAAGAGTTTAGTTCAAGATGTCAAAAAGGCTGTAGCCTTAGTGGATTTTAGTAGTAATTTTTTTTTTTAGTAGAAAGTTTACATCATGAACCAGTACAACGCGATAGCCAGTGAATTAGTGGGTCAATAAGTTCGAGATGTAAGTTATTGTAAGAGAGGATTATTCAAGTGAAGTTTAACTATTTACTTAAACTTGTAAACGTGTTAAGTGATTATTTATGCTACCATTTTTTACTTGTTTATTTATTTTTAAACTAACTAAAACAAATGAATATTTAAACATACATTTTGTTCATAAAATTTCTAGATGTAAAAGATACTCGCACGGTACGGGTTTGGAAGATAGTAAAGCAGTGAAATAATGTATTTTGCAATGGCGTCAACCGGACAGCTGCTAATAATTCTTGCAGTTTTATGTACCCACTTGAATGCCGATGAGGAAGATCGAGCGGTCAAAAGTTTTAGAAAAGATTGGAAATTCCAGGCAAATGTTACATTCAAATACAGCCGACGCTTCGCCAGAAGTGACAATAGTTTTCTTTATTCAGTTTGCTTGCATGAAAAATCGCCATCGGAAATGAATTGCAACGTAACAATCTCCACGCCGATTTCTCCCTGGTAAGTTAATATTTTTGATTATTCTTCGTTCAAAACCGTTATTTTTTTAATCAAAACTTTTTAACGTACTTCCGGTTGATTTTTTTTTTTTCGTTAGTTGTTTGTTTAGAGAAAAACTGTCAGTTAAATTAAAGCTTGAATAAATCATTTAATATTACTAATTTTTAATCAAAGTCATTTTTAAAAATATATAATCCTGATAATAACAATTGATTATGAATAAAGATTATAATGTTCTCTATTTAGGTTATATTTAGTAATAACAATTTATTTTTGAACAGTTAAAAACACTTGTTTTAGATTTTTACAGTTATATATTTACAATAGTTAACACTTTAGCCTCATTGGCCATTTCGATGTACAATGTCATCCTCAGATGAGTACATTCAATACTAAAATAAATTTTTTTAATTATTTAAATTTATAGTGGATTCCAACTACTCTATATTTTAATAAATATTATTCTGAACCAATTAAATTAAACAAGCAATGAAATTTAATAGGAACAGCACCGAGGCACAAAAAACGACCTGCAACATCAAACTGAAGGGAAGCCTGATCCTGGGAGAAGAGTTCGCGATCACGAAGATAGCATCGATCGATCGTTTTGAGGAGAACCGAGTGATTATCGTGCACTGGGAGAGGCACCCCGACGTCACCCAGTACGAGGTAGAGAAGATCAAAATAACCATTCTCCAGATGGACAACTGCGCCACCAACATAGCGACCTACGCCTACGACATGGACCGCCACATACTCCTGAGCAACGTCGTGATCTACCCGAGGTCGTTCGCGATCGCCATATCGAACCGCAAGATATGCAAGACGGTAGCGTGCACCATACGTCACAACATCGAGGGCAGGCGTATCGGCGAGCCCATACCCTTCGTACCGAACTTCGCCACGGTCCAGCTGGACTCGGTGACGTCCGCACCCCAGGACAAGAACCTGTACGTCAGCGGTGCGGACATAAACGCCTGGAAATTCAAGGCCGTGCACGTGGATGCCGAGGGGGTAGGTACGAGTCTCATGACCGTCACTGCGGCTGATCCCCAGAAGGTCAACTGGACCACCTCCAGTACCTTCGGTGTCTTTGGAATCTGTTTGATGGACTTCAAGAGGTTTTACTGCGCCCAGTTCGACGAAACAGGGCCCAGGATGAACGCCACCGTGAAGATGACCGGACCTACGTCGTGGCTCAAAGCTTATAATCTGAAGAACGACGGCATGCTACTGATCACAGGCTACTGTATGGTCAGCGTAAAGTGCCGCTACTTCAAGGTCATCAAGATTGGGCCCAACGGACTCGAGGGTAAGACCGTAAAGGAGGAGCTCAATATGAAGTGCGATCGGGTTTATCAGGATTTTGCCGTCGACGTCGCCGAGAATAAAGATGAATTTTGCTTCTACTTCGCTTGCTCTCACCTCAACCTCACACCTGAAAATGGTACCGAGGCCAGAAGAAAAGTGAAGTTCAGTTCCAAGTGCATACCGAAAAGTGCATGGCAGTAGGTCAGTTCGAAAACATAGGCTGACTGTTGTATAAGATTCTAATTGAATCGTTCGATGCTAGTATGTAACATAAAGATTAATTAGATTTTATCAATTGTACATTTTTGTTTATTCATAGGAATACAACAGAAATTAATTACTAGTAAGCGAAAGTCGTTGAATATCTTAAAAACGTGAACAATCGACTTAATTTCATATCTTTTTTTAAATACCACCACGAGATTAAATTTTTTATTGGGATAACCTGCTTTGAGAGGGAATCTTTTCTCAAAAGTAGATTAAACACGTGTTTCATTATGTAATTTATTTGTTCGTTTTGTAATTTAAGTTTGAATAAAACTTTCAAAGAAAATAACTTAGCCAGCAGATAGTTCTAGACTTTATAAATCAATACACTTAATTATTTTAATTGTAATCTTCCAGTCCAACTGCTCGAAGAAAAGAAATTTCCCAAACAAAAGAAAGAAGAAATCTCAAGGTACAAAAGAAAAGAGCATACAAATGTAAACAAAGGGAAAACGAAAAGTCTCCGGTGGCATAGTAGGTTCGACATAATATTTCCGCGGACCGTAAAGTATCGGAACAAAACCAGATCTCCCGTACGGGCGCAGCACAGTAGTAAACAAGCAGAAGCCGAATAGGTGTTGTTGTCCCGGAGCAATAATCATAACTCCGGGTTCGTTATCTCGCTCCCGGGGATAAAAGCGCGAGCACGCACAATATCTCCGCGCCAGCGCAGCAAACTAATGGCCCGGGCGCAAACGAAAAAAAAAGGAGGGAGGCACTATTTTACACACCCCGGAGATTAATTAATTAATCGGTCGATCCGGGAGCCCGATAGGTGTTTAATTGGGGATAAGGAAGTTGTACCGCGATATCGGTGTCGAGGCTTCGATAATCAAACGATGCATTGTCCGTGTGAGCTCGCTTGATCGATGGCGCTTAATTAAATAGAGATGTTACGGATGAGGTATTTCGTAAAACTTTTTTTAAAGTACATCTATTATTGTTTTTCTTCAGGTTTTTTAAAATTTAATTTTTTATTGAGGTGACTCAAACAAAGATAATTTCCTAGAATAACATAATTTTTTCTTTTTGCATCATTGTAATGATCTGATTTGGATTTATAGTGATTTTTATCCAAGTGCAGTTCAAAAACTGTTGCTGTGAGTCGCTAAAACCTAATACAATTTTATTTCAAAGTTTACAGTCCTTACACTGCATTTTTGATTTTGATTAATTGTTTCAAAACATTAGTGATATTAAGAAAATTTCGAGGAAAATTTGAAATGCCTAGGATTCTTAATGGATATTATAATAAAGAATATATACAATTTCTCTTTTGCTTGGTTTATTATCAATTTATCAACATTTTCATTCAATTAAAGCGTGTTAAATTAAAATCAGCTAAACTCAACTTTGGTAAAGTTGAGTTCATTTATTTTATTATGAAGTTTTTAATGTGTGATGTCAATTATAGCAAAATAAAAAAAATTATAAGTTCATTCGAAAAAAAGCAAAAATAGTGTTGCATAAGCAGCTAAATGCAAACGATGGGTACAACAATAACTAAACTTGCATTCAAACTTTAATCATTTTGATTCGATGAAAATAGGGTCTGGAGTTAGGAGAATGAGTTTGCATCACAGAAAAAAAAGAAAAAAAAAATCATCATCCCGCCTTTCCGATTATCAATCTTGGGAGCGTGCATGCTCGCGCATTTATCACCTCGGCAACTTTTCCTACGCTCGAAGCAATTACGAAAGCCTCGCGCTCTCTTTTTTCTTCGTGTTCTTCATTATCATCCGAGTGAGTTCCCGCTCGTTATTATTTTTCGATCGCGCCTCCCACTTTTTCGCTCGCGTGGTCTTTTTAATTTCGGCTTGACGCGCCGCGCCCGGATGAGGGAGGAGGAGGTGAAGGAAAATTATAACTACGAACGGAAGCTCCCGGGATATAAATGGGGCGTGAGCCGTTTATGATGTTTGATGGGCCATTGTGCCCGAGAACGATGGACTGCAGCTACGTCGAGTCCGGTTTTCGCGATTGTGGTAAATTTTAGATGTCTCTGAATCGAACTTAAGTTATCATTCTCAGAAAATTTATTTTTTTGCTTTCAAAGGCCGGAAAAATGTAGATGGTCTACAAACTCAAGATTTCTTAGAGATATAATTTCGAACCAAGATCGGTAAAAGGTTATTTATAAATAATTTTTTTTTGAACATTTTCATAAAAAACAGAAAGTTTCTACAACAAATTTTACCTGTTTTGAAAGAATGCCAATTGATAATTATTAAGTTGAATACTATTACTAAATTTTATTAATCGATACTTATCGAAAACTGCATTTCCATTTTGGGATCGGTTGAGTATCATTGGTATTACACTTTTTGTCACTGATAGAATTTTTTTTCGACCAGTTTCTTGACTGGTAAGTCACTATAAATGACCGTTTCAAGTCAAATTCAATATTTGCTAACTCTACGATTATAAAAAGTAATTTATTATATTTCAACAACGACTAATTACATCTATAAAATCTAATATCTTGATACACTAATAAATATAGTCTTGAGTATCTCAGTACCCTTATACATTGCGTTATCATTAAATTTATTAACCAAATAGATAAAAGTAACAAACTAAAATCCCAAATTGGTCCCCGAAAGTAAAAACTACCGAGTTTATGATAATTCACACTCGCGCGGGAGGAGAGCCATCAGGTACTTTTCAAGAAGAATAAAAAAGTCTCCCACAGCCGCATCGGCGGCGCTGATAAACACGTGTAGCTTTTAAAGGCTCAGAGAGAGAGAGAGAGAGAGAGAGAGAGAGATCGTATCTCAAGGCAGCAGCAGCAGGAGCAGAGGAGGTTTTAAAATATGCCCCCGGGGGACAATATTAACTGCCCCGGTTGTTGCTTCCGAGCCCGGAGTCGTTCGGGGCCCTCCCACCCGCAATATCTCGTTTATGGCGCTGCTGCTTCGAGGGATGCTGCAGCCTTCCTAATGAGGTATGCGGGAGCCCATATGTATATATGGACGACGGGTGATTAGCCTCCGACGCCTGGGTATTTCGATCTACCCATCTACCTGTCCCTATCTCCTTCTTTTTTTCTCCCTCCCTCTCTCTCTCTCTCGGGGGAGGAAGCCTGGATTAATGGTAATGCGTGAGATCGCTGGAGGACGACATCGTCTGGATTTTTTGGCTGTTTTTGGATGATAACGTTCCCAGACATAAGTGGGAACAATTAGTTTCTTTTCTTTTTTTCTTTACGTAGGAATTCAAAGTTATGGATCATAATGATCCAGCGAGGCGATTTCTTTGAGGTATTAAAGGATTTACGAATTAATGGTGAGCAATGAAATGACATTTTTGCCGAGCTAAATTCAAGTTCCAACGTTAAATAGACCGTCGTTTCATTAATATTTAATGAATTGACGCGGTTATTACGCAATAATTTATTTAAATTACTCGAGACTATTACAGAAGCGGGTAGCTTTAAGTCAGATACTGGTTTATCTCCCTCTCCCTTCGCGCACGTACCGAAGATCTTAATCTTTCCACCAGATGAATATCAATTTCGATATTGTGATTTAATATCGAACCCGCGATTCGACTATTCTTCATAAAGCTAAATTCATTAAACTTAAAGTATTACAACGTTTTGAAACAATAAACATCTGGTCGAGACGCGCGTGCGCACACATTAAAGCGCGGGAATATCTTTTCACACAGTGATTTCAATCTAGATTTCCAGCGGCAGTTAGATATTTTCACACAGCCCTTAAAAAGGGAGGAGGAGCGCAGATTTTAAGCCGAGTGTCATTGTCCGAGCCACCTGACTGCATGTGCACCCCCGTAAACAACGATTACGCGCCGAGATAAGCCCGTAGGTGCCTCCGAGACTCCCGTGGGAGCTGTTATCTCATTACTCGAGACTTTTCGCGCGCTCTTACGGACCGAGATTTGATGACGCGTGACTTGTTATTTATATTTATACCTTTTTTTTTTTCTTTTATACTTGTTTTGCCTTAATTAAGGGAGTTTTTTTGTTAATAGAAAACTTTGATGACTCTTTAATTCAAAGATTTTAAACTGCAGTTGCAGGATTTCTTCAGCAAACGAAGACGTAATATTTGTGGTTTTGAGAATTTTCTTATGGTCGAATAGCCATGCTATCTGAAGTCGTATATGGCTATGCTAACTGAAGTCGAAAGACTTTTATTAAATTTCACATCTTCAACGATCAAATTTAATTTTTAACAGTTCTAAAAAAGTTTTACTCAATTAAAGTTCTAATCCTGCTGAATATCTATGAGTAAGGAAATGAATTTTTCTACAGAAAAAACTTTTGTCACATTGAAGTAAATTAAGCTAGTATGTACCATACATGAACATTAACTACCCTTTCTCATACAAATAATAATTATAGATTCAATACTCGGGATAAAAAATTAAAAAAACAAAAAATCTCTCTCTCAGCAATCGTCGATTCTCAACTAATTAATTCTTTCTGTTTCCCCCGGGCCAGGAAGACACAGATAGATAAGACCAGCCCGGTATAAAAGCAAGGATCTCCATTAGATTTTCCGCATTCAAAGTGCAGGTCTCGTTTCTCGAGTTCTCCCCCTCGACGACGCGACACCTTACGCGCGTCCGCTACTTTACAACGCCACCGTAATTGAGATAATCTCGTGCGTGCGACTATTTTCATTCCAAAAAAATGTAATCGACGGGGTTAATTTATGCATGGATATTTTCAGAAAAACCGACCGAGACAATCGCCTCGATGTTGTAAGTATAGTCTTTATACCACACGGTCTGTTTAATGACGCCGAGGCGAGAATATTTTCGAAATGGCTTATCGAACGAACTAATTTGCCCAAGATGAAATGTGGGACTGCTGGTATCCGGCTGACTACGAGGCTCGAGAGAGTGAATTTACCTTTTTTTAGCGAGTTATCGTCAGCCGGTGCTTTAATTTTTCGATGTACCTAATCAGTATTAGCACGGTAATTATTCGGTATTATGCGGTCATTTGGTTTCTTTTTTTTTTAGCTTGGTCAATTAGCGGTGTATGACCGTTTAAAGTAATAAATACTTTACTAATAAAAAGAAAAAAAAATGAAACTCGATTAGGTTGTTTCATATAAATTATGAATGCTTTTAGTATATTATGAAAAAAAGAGCTTCATACGTCCCAATTACATATCTCAGGTGAGTTGGACGACCCGGAGAACGACAGAAGGATAAAAAGCCCGGGAGATCCATGGAATCGTTCGGCAGCCATAAATCGGGCGTTGGCGCGCATCTCGTCTATTGTTCTCCACCGGCCGCAGCTCCCGATTTTTTCCTCTCCTCAGAAGCGCGGCTCCTTCTACTCTTCTTTAACTTTTCGCCTGCACGAGGCAGTCAGGCGCCATTACCGCGGGCGAGAGCTGAAAAAAAACGGCCAACACAACACGTCTTATCTAGATCGCATTGTCCGGCTGTCCGGATCTATCACCTCCCGCACAATGGGGGAGGATAAAGTATCGAGAGATATGGGCTTTTTCGGGAAGCGGCAGCAGCAGCAGCAGGAGGAGCTTGAGGTTGGTAGATAAGGGGGAACTGAGAGTAACGATACCGCCGCGTACCGTACAGGTGCGCCTAGGAATCCGGAGGACATCCAATTGATTACATTTATCGAAAATAAAAATATAAAATTTAATTTAACTTATTTTTCACTTTTTAATTTGATTGACCGACGATTATTCTTCTTTGCCCTTGATTAACTGAAAAATAATTATTAACGAATCTAATCACAGTACTAGATGAAAATAGTTGTTCAGGAATTGAACCCCCAGCCTCTGCGTGCACTGACTAAGGCTACTGCTGAGCTACGAGACTTGTGTTTTACTTACAGTATTTGTACAGATTGGTAAAGCAAATGTGAAAAATTTTTTATCATTAAAAAAAGTTAATACGCTTTAACTATGTAGATTTTCATATGCGTCTTAAGGTGGTTTTCTACCAAATGCATGACAATAGAGAATCAGCTCAAACTTTCTGGAGATGTTTATTAGATATTAATAAATATTTCTACGAAGTCTGATCAAAATTGACCATATAGTTTAAAAGTTACAGCAAGTTAAAGATTGAATTTTTTTCATTACGCGTATGGCCGCTACGCTGAAAAAGTGTACTAAATTATTGATATTTGTCTTCTTACAATAGAGATCCTTTAGAAAAACTACATACATATAGTTTCACTATCGAAGAATTCATTTCATGAAACTGCAAAAAATTGACCTTCTAGGAATTTTGCAATAATTTTACAAAAATAATTTTCACGTGAATAACCTCCAAAACTGCGGTATTCAAAGGTGAGGTTAAAAGTTTAAAAAAATGTTTTGTTGCGATTGTCAATGTTTTTTTGGTAGAAAATAATTTCAGAAGCCATAAAAAGTTAAAAAATAAATTTTAATAGCCAATTGTTAGTAATTTCGAGTAATAATTTTTTTTTAGTCTTGAACTTGACTAGCTCTGGTAGAAAACCACCTTAAGGGCTAGGTTAAAAGGTTGAAATTTACTTAAACAATTTTAATAGAAAAATCTATAATATAATTTATTTATAAACATATTTTAAAAATATTGTGAAATTTTCAGCTCAGCGACCAGACTGCATATTGTACAAGTGGGATCTTATTTTCTATGAACCAACAACATTTTTACTGGTAATCTATAAATTTATCACGTATACATATACCAAATAAACGATCGTTCGGTACAAGAAAAAAACTATAAAGAGTAAAAAATCGATCAACCAAACTAATTACCCACCTTATTGCATTAAAACCTAGTAATTGTATTATTCATGGGGTCTTGAATCTAATCAGAAGCACATGATAAATGAGAAGGGTAGGTACGAGTAGGGGTAAGGTAAAAAGGACGATTCTCCGCAAAAATCAAAAACTAGTCGCAGCCGCGGCGACAAGTTGCGGGCCTTAGGATCGCAGACAGGAAATCGCTAATTACCTACCGGCCTGCATCCAACGAGCCGCTCGTAAGAAGTGCCCCGCAAGCCGCCGTGCCAACTATTCCCATACCTAAATAATTTCTCGGGACCATATAAAGCACACCACCGGGTACAGAATACTTTTTCATAACCCGATTTACTCTTTTTTTCCTTTTCTTCTGCTCAACTCGAGAGTGAGTAAGAGAAGAAAAAAAAAAAATAAGGCATCGCCCCGTAAGACGTCGAATAAGGATTGGCACGCGAATGCCTCTTCAAATCTATCGGGGATTACGATGATGGCTGGAGCTGGAGGAGGTGGACGAGATAAAAAAAAAAGGTTGTTAATGCGCTGAGTTCTCATGTGAGCAGCGCGACTGATCCGAGATAAATTTCGAGCCGATAATTATCTCGATTTTAAAACTACGGATTTAAATTTTGACTTTTTTTTTTTAAATTGGTTCTTATCAACTGGAAATCGTGTTTTTCTGATTAGGAAAAATGAACAAATTAATAAGTATCATTTAATTATCATGTAGTTCAAGTAAACATTTTATCAGATGAAGAAGTAGAACCATGAAGTTAACTTAAGTAGATTAACATAAATACTGCATTAGGACTGCACTGATTCTCTAATGCTGAATTTTTTACTGGAAAACTTCTCAGACCAGTTATTAAGACAGTTATAAATTATTAAAGGTAGTTGCTGTTACTTGCTGAAATACTCAGGTTATCCCATTTTTGCATTAGTATTTTGTAACTAATAATCTGATAATGGCTGTAATAAGCTTTGTGTTCACCTTGTATTGAAACATTTGAGACAATCAAAAAAATCTATGTGTTAACTTATTTATAAGTTATAAATAATGTTTGTAATCAATTGAGAATGTAAACTTTAATGATATCAAAAAACCACTCCAGTGAAGTTCCTAAAAAGTCAACGATACCATTTTATTAATCAAGACGATTGAAACTCGAGCTGAAGTTTTATTAAAAAAAAAAAGCACCATCCAAAACCTCTTTTACCACTCGAGTCTCAGTCCTATTAGGGAAAATTGTAAGTGTCCCCTGCACGCGATGCTCGGACGCGGGTGCCGCGGGTGTGGGACGACAGTAAACCTGCTCGCTCGGGTTTTATGGTACCTGGCAGGTGTATGATGCCTCGCGACAACGATCCTGTCTCAGCTCTCTTTTATTTATTATTTTTATCCCCGAAGAGAGACCTTTTTTTTACGAGGATCTCTTTTGGTTATCGAGTAGCAGAAGCAGGTGATGTATTATTTATACCCACCAGAATTTAAATTTTAGCTCGGTTTACGAGGTTTTTTCGTTAAAAAAATTCACTCGAGAGATTCGCCCCGGTGATATTTTGATTGCTCGATGGCTCGCTTCCGGGCTCATTTCGGTGTTGATCTCCCCACCCGGGCCCGCCTTTTATTTTATACTCGAGATGATAAAGTACCGTTAAGCGTGGGGCGATTTTCGTCGATTTCTTTTGAATTTCGCGCCCGCCTTTTGTGCGTAATATGGACGTCTAGAGTAACATGTAAATTTTTAAAACTCGAAGAGCTTCTTTTACGACTGACTTTCATTGCGTAATTGGTGGTTTGATAAAGATTTTTAAGACCATTTCCAAAAGTATTACAATCTTTTATACAGTATTTATGAATACGAGCTCGATGCTGTTTTTGGTGTAATGATTTTTTATAAAAAAAACTTGATTTGTAGATTTTAAATGTTATAACTTTCGTTAAACTATTTTTTATCACACAAATTTCGGAATTCATACAAAGAAAATAATAATAATAATTGTAAATAACCCAAACAGTTTTTGATTTAAAAAAAAAAAAGTCCCAAAACGGAATATTTTGAAGTACCAGAAAAGGCTTCGATTTCTCTAAGAAAATTAAAGATTTTTTTTTAATATTTACTGTGAAGTTTGATAATGGTGATGGGCAAAAACTTAATAAAATGTCATCAGCCGAAGACAAAAAATTTAAACTAATTTTGTATCATGCTCGAAGTTCAATTTATTAAAAAAAATCTGAATATTTAATCTTATCGAACTGAAAATAAAAAGATGACATTAAAAACTTCGTTAAATGAGTTGTCAAATATTGACCACTGTTTAAGAGCTTACCCTTTTATATATGTTATCTAGTGACATTTCGTGACAGGTGAATTAATTACTCCAGATTATTTCCATTCTACTTTTCAGTCACAACAAACAATTAATAATTTTGCAGTCTATTAGAGAGTACAGACTGCTTTATAATCTTCATTTATTGGTTTATTTAATTAAAAATTTTTTTTTAAGATTAATAGTTTATCTTAAAGACTTGAAAGTTTTTATAATTATTATTTCTTTAATTAGATTAAAATTAAAATGTATCAGTTTACTCATCTTCAAGAATTTGAAAATCAAGCTCTTAAAATATTGCCAAAAAATACAGGAGATTATTATAAGTACGGAGCGGGTGCAGGCCATAGCATGAAGTCAAATAATGAAGCTTTCGACAGGTAATGAGTGCTCTAAATATTCGCTTACTTATATTAATTTAAAGACATATTGTTCGTTATTACGAGTGGTTGGCTACGCTTAAGTTATGATTGATGCAATTACAACTTATTTATTTTAATGTCTTCGTATAGATTGAAGCTCTACCACGTATAGTGAAAGCGGTTGGTGACAAAGTAGAAGTTTACGTTGATGGAGGAGTTCGCGAAGGATCACATGTTTTTAAAGCATTGGCGTTGGGAGCAAAAATGGTAATGTTGTACTAGTGATTTTTTCAAAAAATTTAAAAATAATCGGAAAATTACGACAGTCATCTTCAGAGGCTCCCGTAATTAATTAAATTCAAATTCCTTTTTATCAGGTTTTTATCGGTAGACCCTTGTTGTGGGGTTTAGCTTGCGATGGAGACAATGGAGCACGAGCAGTCCTTGAAATTATAAAACAAGAAATCGATGAAATTTTTGCACTTGCAGGTAAATATTAAGGACAGTATTATGAATAATTTTACGTAAAATAAAAATAATTTTCTTTTTTGAAAGGTTGCTCTAATATTCAAGAAATTTCTGAAAATATGGTGCTACAGGAACCAGTTTGAAGCCATTTTTGATAGATATTTCACTCTGAAGTTATATTGGTAGGTGTAGAAACAACTATTAGAACAGTACAATGATCAAAATCATCAATGATAAAAAAAAAATTTAATATCTGATTTCGGAAATATTGTAGCCCTGGTACCTGTCAGAGAAGGTCAGAGAGGTACCTGTACCCGAAAAGTCAGAGTCAAGGTTTCAATTTGACGAGAGTTTAAAATTACTGATAAATTGATTGGTGGATCGTCTTTTGATTATTCTGATCGGATCGAATCGAAACGATTCATTGTGCTACATAAATTTGAAAGTGTGATCAAACAGTTTTTCATAAACTTTTTTTAATCGATAAATTAAAGCGCCTAACAAATTTATTAATTATTGATAAAATATTCACAAAAAAAAAGTAATTAATTTAATTTTTTTATCGTAATTTTTGATGACTTGATCATTCGGTTGCTTCTCCCATGTTCCTTCAAAAAAGCAAGTGTGTATTTATTCTTTTTACGATCCGAAACACGCCGGTCAAAGAGATTTTAAGTATTGATATCAATAATCGCTGTCCCCGTAAGAAGAAAATCTCGATGACGTATTCATTAAATTTCTTTTTTTCCCGTTAATCGATACGCCGTGCGTTTTTTTTCAATTTCAGCTTCCATCCGATCGCCCGCACAAGTTAAATTACAAAGCTCCACCCACTTGATCATCTTTGTCACGTAGTCTCTTTTTATTCCCTCGGCTTGCCAATAAAGCAAAAAAAAAGTCGAAGAAAAAGGGTAAGTTTTATCGCTCGTACACCAGCTGTAAACGAGCAGCGGATGTGCGCGTAAACCGCGGAGGGCGAAAAAGGCTGGCGCGCGTGCCTCTGATAAAGTCTCGGGGGGAAATATCGGAGACGGGTTTAGGGCCCTTTGATCGATGAGACGATACGAGCTCATGATCGAGAAACTTCAATATTTTTCACATTTGTAACTCCTTTGTGAATTCGCGAGCATCTTTATTTATTTTATGATAAATATGCTCGATTCTCAATTTGGAAAGAGATGTTCAATATGATAATACCGAGGTAATTTTTCAGTCCCGAATGAAATTATAATGCTTAATCGCTCTTGATTATGCAGTCACTCTCGATTATAAACTTTTCACACCTGTGGATGCAAATAATCCCCCGGTTATCTTCTCTGGCAGCTTGGAATTTTTCAATTTTCATTAAAAACGACCGGGCGTAAATCACTCGGGCAATCGATTTTTCACCAAATTACCAATTAATCCGCTCGACTTTCTACACGGCGTTCATCGTACTTTGAAAAACCGCCCGGTCAATTTCCATTTCGAGAATGAAAGAAGAAGCCGTATCAATCTTCCACCGATAAAATCGCGGTCTACCCACGCCTCGGAAAAAAGTCATTAGCACAATGTGTGCCGATTGAGCAATAAATACCACACCCATAAAGTCCTTATCAAAAAATTAAAAACCATAAGAGAGAACCCGGGTTTATTCAACAACACCGGCAGCTTCGCAATTTGAGGAAGGGGCGACAAACCTCCAGGGCGCTCGCTCGCTCTCTCGTCGATTACGAATTGTGATCTCGGGCGCCCTCCTCTCTCTCTCTCTCTCTCTCGCAATTATCTCGTCATTAACTTTTTTTTTCTTCGTTCCTCTTCTCGTTTTTTTTATTCTTCTTCTTCGCGTGCAGCGGCAGCGCTCGCTCGAGGCACCGTATTTCTTCCTTTTTCGCAGTTTTGTGTGTCGGGAGTGCGTTTGTCGGATATTTGTACGATCTGTTGATAAAAAAAATGAAGTTAACAGGTTGGAGTTTTTTGTGGAGTTTTACTTTTGAGCTAGAAAGTTTTGATGATTCAACATGCCAGTTTAAATTTTGAAAAATCAATCAGACTTTTATATAAAGTTTGAAAAAACTTGTACAGCTAGAAAATTCGAATCAAAATTTTTTTTTATGACCACCGAATCCCGCCCGCACAACGCTCTCGTAAGTAACTCATATTTAAAAATCATCGTCATCGTATCTCTTTCGTCTTCAATCAAACTACCTTAATGAACTTTTTTTTTCTTACGCAGTGGGATCGGATACGCGTGAGTTTTTTGCCCCCTTTGAGACGTAAAACAAGGCTACATCGCTCCGGGTAATGAATTCCACCCTCGCCGCGCGAGTAATCACCAGAGCCACTGCGTGCCGTTAGCCCCGGAGCAGTGTATCACGAGAAGCTTCGGAGGATAAAAAATAATAAGGGGAGCGGACACCAGCTCAAGGATAGCACTTAGGAGTGGCTTTGTGCACGTGACCACGGAATGCGACGCGCTAGAGAGCTTGCGCGAGTTTTTTTCTTTTCAGTAAGCTTTTGTATGGATTTTGGAAGCGCGGGAATTGTTCAAAAATCACGGTTTCTGGTTCCTTAGTACATTTTTTGGTTGCAAAAAAAACTACAATAGAAATTGATGCATTTTTTTTTTTTTTTTAAATATACACTTTTGGTTTTACTATTTTTGTTTGACTATAGTCATAAATGTGTGAAGTTTCATAAATGAAGGGTTTGCTTCATGAAAAACTGGGATTCGAACTGACATGGCTTGATTACTAATCCGGTACTCTACTGACGAAGCTGCACTCAAAACATTTAATGCTTGAAATTTTAGATAACAAAGATATTTTAAATCGAAATTTAATAAAAAATTTACTTCGACGAAATTTAATTTGTTTATCGTTGAAAGTAATTTATTTAAGTAATTCCGGACTTTGTCTTGGATCTATAAATGAATCGTAAAGTTTTTTCTTTCCATAGTTCGAACCGGTATTTACTCAAAAAGAAAATTTAAACTTAAAAAAAGGTTCACTCAAACCTCGGTGGTAATTCACACTCAACTTTGAACATTGATACCGGTACCCAGCGTTCGCATTCCCTTGATTCGTATAACAACCAAATTGGCGCTCGTTACCTCGGCAGAAAAAAAGCAACAACTCGCGTGGGGGGTACCTACGGACTGAACGAATAAAAACAATTTTTTTTATTACATTCTTCAAAAGAGTGAAATTGAGGGGTGCGGATGATCTGTGAAGAATTAAAGATCAGCTATCTTATCTGAACCCCGGCTCCAATCATTATCTCCGATGATCGACGATCATCCTCCGAATTCTGCGCGTATCACTGCTACTACTCCCGCCGGAGGAAACCGTCGGTGCACTCGCCACGTGCACTTATACCCATTGTATTTATACCCGAGCTCTATCATTAGGCGCGAGAACCTAAAGATATATTGGGAGAGAATAGACGCTGCACTTTTGTTAGCCGGCCGGTGCAGTCTTCGTTTTTCGGGAGTCGGTAGCATGCTGCCGGCGATTTTCGACTGGCTTGCTTTCTCTCTCTTTTTTAACTACTTCTTTTTGTCCCGGTAGCTTTGCCCATTTGGATTTTCTGAATGTCACGAACGGTTAGTTTAGAAAAAGAATCGAAGCTTTCTACGCGGTAAAAATTGTTTTTTAAGTGACTCGCCACGCCAGGAGCGATAGGTTGAATTACGTCGAAGCATGCGAAACAGAATTTTATAATCAACAAAAAAAAAATTTGAATCACGAGTCTAACACGCGCCCAGACGGTACAAAACGCTGGTGTATTAGCATAAGGTGGAACCTACCCCGGAGCGCGACTAGCTCCAACAACAAACAACACCCCTGCGCGATGGATCTAAAAATACGAATCCGAAGTAGCACACAAAAAAGGTGCACCTTAATAGTCCCATCGGAGTCCTCCCTCCGGGATGCCGATATCCCATTCATTTCGTTTTGCATACGCAGCGTCGGCGGCGGCGCTTGAGGGCAAGAAAAAAACTTTCGGCCGAGTAATGAACGAGCTCGGTGGGTAGTGTATAATATGTATATTACCCGTCGCGAAACTGACAATGACGGTTAGCATAAATTTCGATCGGGTTTCGAGAATATTGAAATTTTCCTCTCGGCCGGAGGAGACGCAGAGGAGTGGCCCGTTTGTCGCGACGAATTACCGGGTATACCCGGGTTTCGCATAATTTTTTAAGCAGTACGTACCTTCCTTTTTTTTATATGGTGCTTTGAGGGGAAATCGTGGGAGTTTGGGAGGAGGCTGACTGAATTATCATTATTTTATTCACGTCGATTACTCGTCGTGTAATTTGGATTTTTTATTTACGATGATTCATTAGTCGGACATCAATCTTGGTGGGATTATAAAATATTTTCGTTACGTTTTGGCGGGGGTCTTGACGTAAACACGCTTATTAACAACTCGATATACGCCTTTTTTATTTTTATTTATGAAGTTACTTCTTTGATATTTTTTTTTTACACACTCTGAAAAAATTTTTGAGATTAAACGATCGCTTTTAATCTCTAATTACAAACTCCAAATTTATGATGAATGTCGAGCATTATATCATCCTGGTGATTATAAAAAACCTTTTTTGTAAATAAGTAAAAAAAAAAAAATGATAAATTGAAAATCTAGAGACCTGAATTTATTTTTAAACGTTTTTTTGAGTTTGCTGTCAATCACCTTAAATGATCACCTGCTAAATGAAATATATCCCGCGGTCAGAATTTTTGTGAATTTCACGAAACATCTCTTCAATGATTTGCGCGATATTTACTTTAAGAAGTTAACGTCTAGGTATCATGTGTTGACGGTGCTTCACAATGTAACTTTTTAATAATAAAAAATTGAAAAAAATTTGATCTAAAAAACGTACTCCAAATTGAATGATAATTTTATTTATTAGTTATTTTTTGTAGAATTTTTTGTTATCTTTCTATGTTTTTGCCTTTTTTAGAATTATTTCTGTAGTGATTTCAAGTTTTATAATGATCATTGAAATGCGAGGTTTCAGATCGGTATCATTGTCAGGGGTCTATTGACCAAGTCTTCGACGATACTTCTCTCTAAAAATCATTCACTCCCAAAAACACGTATAAGTATCCGAAAACAATACACGCAGCCTACCGTTAAGCCGACGCCTGTTTCTGCTCCCGATCATAAAAGAAAAAGGAAGAGAGAGAGAGAGAGAGAGAGAAAAGGAGGCATTATATACATGGACGTAAATTGCTCTCGAAAACTCGGGCTCACACTATAAAAATGTAAGACCGTCCCGCGGGCGATCGACGAACCCATTCGGTTTGGTAATGTGCCGCGAAGTGCCGTTTTACGGGTTAGTGGCTATAGCGGAATTCATTTTTCGAGGCGGCAGAGGTGTTGTACTTTATTGATTGATCACCGGCCGGCCCTTGATTAATCGTCGGGGAGGATTGAGTTGTGCCTTTTCATTCGGGAGTGGGTTTCAATACACGTACGCCGGGATTACATATTGAGGCGCTTAATTGTTTTTATCCTTGCGAAATTAATCCGATACTTCGATGTTTATTTTTTACGGTTGCGAGCAATAATAAATTGACTTATCGTTTATTTTATTTCTTTTATTGTGTTATTGATTAATTTATTAATAGAAAATTTTAACTCGGTAAAATTCCTGCAATAATAAATTTTAAATCCATTTTTCAAAAATAATGATCTGGAACCATAAAACTTCACGAGTATTCCAATCATTCTAATATTGAATTACATTGAAAAAAAAAAAAAAAAATGAAATTGTTTTGCGTAATGAAAAATCAGCAGGTGGGCAGTGCGGTGCATCCCTTATCATTTACCAAAAGAAATGTTCAAATAATTCCGAATTTTTATTTGGTTGTAAATTAACCCTGAAGTCCGAGAACAGACGTAATTATCTGTTGAGTAAGCTTACTCGAAGTTTTAAAAAATCACTCTTCGTTCAAGTTCGAGTGTGCGTAAGTAAAGGAAACGTATCTTTTAAAGTGGATAACCCGATACGCTTTTTACGAACTTATGAAAACGAACATCGAGTTACACGCGATAATTGCAAATGTTATTTTATTAAATCCGAAAATGATGCGAAAAAAAGGAGGGGGGGGGGTGCATGCAGATCAGAATCACGAAGTAAACCAACTCCTCGTCGTAAATCGAAACCGGCAATTTCCTCACCGCAAAATAAGAGAAAAAAGGTGTTGCGGGGCACCGGGGGTATCCAATTTACCGAACACCTTTTCCTGGTGTGGAACCCAAAAATTCGAATTAATTTCAAACGACACGTAAACGACAAAGCCGAAAACCACAAGACGCGGCTCGAAAGCTGCCCCGCGAATCAAGGGGCTTCCTGGAACTTTTCGTCATCGTTATGTACGCCATCGAAGCAGAATACGTGACAATAAAGGCCCGACGAGACTATTTTGAGGGTACGCTGGTATCAGAGCCGCGCAAATAGAGTAAGCACGCGTGCGTGGACCGACAGACGTTATTCGAGGGGGGTAGGCTATGAGCGCCGAGTAATTAAGAGAAATGGCTGGACTAATCGACTCTAACGAAACGAACAATGAACAGGTGCGCGACTACACTAATGCTAATTTTTTCTTACATTTGTTTGATTTTTTAAAACTACGCTGAGATCTCAATGAGTAACTCAAAAATCGGAGCTTCAACTTTCGGAATTTGAAGTAAATCGTCAAAAGTTAAAATTATTAAGGTCTGATGCATTTTAAATATCCTAAACAGTTACTTTTATACGATATTGTTATTATTAGTTTTTAATATTACATTACAAACTTTTTATTCAATAAATAATTGAACAAAATATTTAAAAAAATGTTATTCAGATAAAAGAATAAGTTTATTGTACTTTTTTTCTAGACTTGGTCTTTTGAGTAAAATTTTTCAAAAAATATGATTCTCGGGTTTTTTTTTAGTATAAATCATGTTGTCGATAATTTTTACTTGACTTTTAAATTTCAAGCCGAAGGCCAGCTTACAAGTTCAGCTAAGCAATCTACCGTTGTATTGGAACAATTATTCAAACCTGTAATGTTATTTTTACCACGAAAAATCGATCGTATCTTTCGGTTAACATATACACGGTATATTCAAAATCTTGTCTTGAATTACTTAATTTTTAAAAAAATTCAAAAATTGAATATGTTTTTAGAGTAGCGAAAGAACCTTAGGGACAAGTATTTCATGAATAAAAGATCATAACGAGGATAAATTGTAGCTCGGAGCGTTATTCTCAGCTACTGTTTCCACACGACCATGCATGTTATAATTAGTTCAAGGACGGTAGCATCATTTGCTTAATTATAATTGAAAAAGGGTAAAAAATTTGCATAAAAATTAGGAACCGAGGAATACATCAAGGGGTGATGAATACCCCTCAGGCTTTTATCCCTTGCTTTCTTTTTCCTTTTTTTTCTTTTTTTTTGGCTGCCTTTTAGAAAGAGGACTATATTATAATATCAATTAGGATGGATTTCTTGTATCATTTCTATATTGTAACAAATTATTTTATTTCAAGTTCGAAAAATGGGTTATACCTTCGACAGTTTTAATGGTTTAGTTATGTCAAAGCTTACTGAATAATTTTCATGTAATTTATAATTAAATAAAGAATTTATTTATTTGTAGTATAACTCATTGATATGAAATTCAAATTGTCCTATTTCACAGTGGTTGACCAGAAAATCGCCATAATTCAAAATTCAAATCCTGTTCGCTCGTATTTGACCCCACTACAAGTTTCGAATAAAAAAAAAATACTCGTTACACTAGCAGTTTATCATGCAGCGTCAAATAGATTGACGTCAAATAAGAGTAAGTAAAAAAAAAAATAATAAATATTTTCGATTATGATTGACAAATATCCTATCGCCAGAGAAAAAAAAAAAAGATAATCATTATGATACAACTTCAAACACGCATAACACACACTTCTTTTTTTAACGTAGTCGAAATAACGTACCGCAGAAAATCTGTTTCGTGTACATTGAATTTGATTAATGAACGCCGTCGGTAATTTATACGAAAAAAAAACGCGCAGTTACATGGTCTCGAGATAATGACGAAAAACTCAACTCAAAAATATAAAACCCAATACTCAAAGACAAAATTAAAGTGAAAGTTCGGGCTGAAGAAAAAAAGTGACACGTTCCAGCTGCTATTGTATTACATATACTCGAGAGAAAAAAAAAGTCAAAAATACTTATTGAAGAATTTTTCAATTTTTTATTTTTTTTTATCTCAACAGGCAATAAAAATGAAAAAGTCTAATGTATAAAGTGTATTGAAGTTATATTTAGCAAAGTAAACACGAATTCCTTGATAAAGAAGGAATTTCGGCAATGCGTTGTCGCCACTTGCGTGCACTTCGACTGCATTATAAAAATTTGTTTACACGCCGAAATTCGAATTTTTCCAACGTCGTTAGTCCTCCTTTTTTTACACTCCCACGCAAATTTCGATCGGCTCACTTAAACTATCTCGTCCGGCGAAGAGGTTCCATTCTCGTAAAAAATACTTTATTTTAATTTGCCTTTTATTAAAGTGATTTTCGATTCGGGAAAGGTTCGCCTGGCCGGGCAATCTTTAGAAACCGTCGCTATAAAAGTTCGGTTTTACGACCTTCTTTATCCCTTCGGGTCAGGTGCTGCCGAGCACGCGCGCCCAGGTGAAGGTGGATTAAGGATCCAGCTTTACGGTGAAATGCGAAGGTGGTCGTAAGAGTAAATTAGGAATCGGGATTAGAATCGTTTGGGCCCCGGAGTAATTTCCTTCTCGGTCATTCCTTTTTTTTTTTTCTTTTTTCTCTGAATCCCATTAAAGATGCGGTTCTACGTATTTTGTTAGAATCATCAAAATGTCGTAAAAATAATTTACGCGATACCTCGTTAATCAATGATTACGCGAATTATACTCAACTTTTTATATGCTTTTGAGGTCCGTAACTATGAATTACTTTTGACTGCGTATCAAATTATCGTCGGATAATTATTGAAGATGTGCCCAAATTTAGTTCATGATGAAAAAAATTCTTTCAATCGTATTCTTATACTCATTAAACTAATTTCGACGGTTCCAGCGAAGAAAAACCTTAGCCGAAAATCTGCAGATTTAAAATTATCAATGAAAGGCTGAAAACATTTAAAAAATCCAAGATAATATAATATCGGATTCATTGTACAGACTTATTAAGATCCTCCATTTTTTCTGATTTATTTATTTCAGCCTCTTATTGATAATTTTAAATCTGCAGTTTTTTGGCTCAGGTTTTTCTTCGTTGGATCCGTCGATTTATTTATTTAATAATATTGAGTATTATTTTATAAAAATATCGCACATTCATGAATTTTTTGTACACAAAGTCATTAGCTAGTAAAACATAATGAATTGAAATAAATAAAAAGAAATAAACATATCTAATAATTGTCTTGATTAATAATTAAAATAATAATTTTTGATAGTTTACTCTTACATGAACGATCGTTCGCGTAATTAATTTTTCCCCTTAGTCTTAAAAGTTTAAGAAAAAGTGTGATAATCATTCATCATCCGTGATTCGTTAATGAGAAAATATTATTACCTCAAATGTTATTTTCATTTGATGAAAAAAAAAAAGAAAGGGGGTGAGGGGAAAAATTCAAAAGCGAAAGTGTCTCGAGCGGCAGTAGTAGCACGGGTCATTAAGAATATCGTTACCACGCGTACCTGACGTAATCTCGATTTACCGAAGGTGCTAATATTTAATACCGCGCGCGCCACGGCCGCTGGATTGGAACTCGCGCGCGAATAGATTAATCGTTCTTGTATTTCACATTATACAAGTGCTGTATACATCGGGCCGTATTAATCGGGCGACAAGATTTGATCTCTATCAATCAGATCTGCGTCGCGCGCGGGCATAAAATTGTCGCAAATAGAAAATTTACATCGCTATTTAAATACTGTTTTTCCTCAACTCGCGTTCGATATTTTAATTATTCCACTAATTAAGCAATAATAAATCAGGTTAATTTCGCTTAAAAATAAGAATTTTCATGTACGTCATTTATTATTTAATGGAAGTATTTTTTTCAATCGAATCAAATCATTTTCTTGATTTTTTTGACAGATTTAATTTAACTGTCAAGATTTAATTTAGTTTATACTGTCATCTTCAGACTGCTTAACGATTTAGTAAAAATCGAATTGAATTTTTTGAAATTTATTTCTTAATTGAGCTGTAAAAATAACAAAATGATTAATATGGATTTAACAATAAAAAATAGTATATTTAATAATTTATCCAGATATATTAAGAACAATGAAATTGGAGTGATTCGACTTGAACATAATACAAAACATACTACGCTTAAAGTAGCAAAACAATTAATTTTCGAAAATATCAGGAGGACAACGATCATTTTAATTACGGTGCATACATTGTAATTGAGCGATAAATAAAAACAGTTGGGACCAAATAACACCAAAGTCAATTTAAATACCAAGGCTGCTAAAAATAGAGGCTGGAAGTGAAAGAAAAAAAAAAGGGCAACGGGGAGGGGGTAGGGTTGGAAAGATTATCGTCCTCGTGCACGCGGATGAGGCTCACGACTCTGGTCCGATTAGCATCGCTATCACCAGGTAGCAGCGCGCTCCTGGTATGTATTAAACCGGAGCAGGGGAGGGGAGGGGATGAGGTGCAGGTTCTAATAGGAAGCGCGCATTCCGATCGGGAGCCTAATAGCCGGTGTGTGAGAACTGTCGGCGATCGAGCGAGAGAGATATACAAGCGCGTGTCGCTGCTATCGAGAGCAACGGGCTTAATTAATATCGCCGCTCCCGCGATCTCCACCTTCCTATGCTACTCCCAAGGCGCGAGGACGAGATTTTCCTAACTGGAACTTGCTTATATCGGCTTATTTGTTTCCCTACCCCCCCTCCATACCCGGAGATATTAATTGAATGATTTTAGGATTTTCGATTCGACTCGGCTGCCGATGTAGTTTCTTTTTAAACTGGTAATATACATGTTACTGATTACAAAAAAATCATCTCTCAACGATTTTTCTTGTTTCTTGTAACAATTTTTTTTCAATTGTGCCTGTAGGATCAATGAGTCTAACCTTTTTTTTCATCTTATTTTGGATAAAGGTCGTATTAAAATTAGAGATTTTTTATTTATGTTCTGCATTGCGCTACTTTATTTTGTCCGCCAGGTCAAATAGGTTTCACGTGACAAATTGAATTTGGTACGATGCGCAAATTTAATTATCAACTTTGAAAATTTCAGAGAGAGACTTTCTAACTCCTACCCAACGTTCAAGAAGAAAAGTTGACAAAGATTCGGTCCAGTGCATACTAACGCGAAGTCTGCCTTGACTTCACGCTAGACGGTCAACCAAAACTTCGTAGTTGTGGATTTTACTTCAAAGTAGCTACGTAACTTTAAATTATGACCAGAGCCATGAATTTTTAGTGACAACCTGGTGAAGGCTCGAATAACACTCGGGCCTTACATGTGCCAGATGGACATTTCAGGACAGGTGGCTTTTGTTTTAATTCAAAACAATTGAGAACGCAACTTGCATCTTCATTAAGATTGTGTCTGAATTCTGGACGAGATCCACCATAAACCTTTGAGAATGAAATATGACAGCTGTAGCAAACAAAAAGAAAAGCTTACTTGAAAAGTATCCAAAAATTTTAAAAAATAAATCAGACATTCATTCGAAAATTCAACTTAATGGCCGGATTAATATGAAAATTCATAACTTTGCGCAATTAAAAACTTAACAGCGCAGAACATGAGTGAAAGTTGATTTGACATGACGTGAACATGACGAATTAATAAAAAATTTTTTCAATTAAGCCTTAATGATTGAAACGCGAAATAAGGAGAATAATATTTTGATAAATTTTAATTTATGACCGCGAGGTATTCGAATAATGCAAAAAGTAGCTAACGCAGGTAAAATAGAGAAAAAAAAGCTCGTCACATTAACTATTTCGTAAGGTCACACATGTAGAAATCATTTTCACGCCTTTTTTTTTTTCTTCGTCAGCTGCTCGGAGCAAAGAGCGATAAAATAAGTTCGAATCCCGTACCACACTTTCAAAATGCTAATTACCCGGTTGTAAGTATTTTTCTCGATTTAATCATGAAAGGTAGTCAAAAGTTAAAAGAGCCTTTAATTTTGGCAAAAATCAAGGAGGCGAGAGAAGAGGTAATACGAACCACATGTACTCTCTTTTGGGCTGAGTGGGCCGGTGGCCAAGAGCCGAATTAAGGCGGCGTCTTGAGAAAGGCGGGAAAATGATACTCGGCCCTGTCAGTTAAAGGCGCGGGTGCGTGCACGTGATGGGGAAAAAAATGTTCGCGAAGTGCGTCACAAAGGGAGCACGGTGTTACGCTCGAGGAGGGTGACGGACCGACGCACGTCTGTCTTTTCATCTTGCGCGTTGGGAAATACCCCGGATAAACGAGTTTAACTTTAAGTGTGGAGCGCAAATTTTTTATTTTATCGATAATCATTTGCTTTGAAGATCAGAAGGCTCGCTGAAGACTTGGATAATATGTAATTGTTTAAACGCTTTGGTTTTAGAATTTTCTTTTTATTTAGAAGAAAACTATTACTTTCTATGCTGTTACCTTGTTTAATAATGTTTCTATACATTAATGATTGAAAAGGTAAAATCTAAATTTAATGTCTTTCATCAAATTGAAAGAAAGTAAATGTAAGTTTGTTAATATTTGTCCAAGGGGTTATGCACTTGACCCTGTTTTGACAGGATTATGACAGGACTATCACAAGACTATCCACAGGACTATCAGATAAAAATATTATATCAAGCTCTCGTAGTCCTGTCCCGTTCAAAATAGGCTGGCCAGGACTATTCAGGACTATGCAGGACTAAGTGGGTAACCCCTTGTATTTTTCCTTGTAAAAAATACTACAAATTTTATGAAGTGAAAAAAAAATAATTAAATATATTATTAGTGCAACAAAAAATCAACTATTAAAAAAATTTGTGTTTATTGATTTGTAAAATTAAATTAAATCCAAGGTTATTGGACCCGACTAAGCAATATTTAGCTAGATTTTTAGTTGAAAAGTAAAAATTAATCAAGTTTTTTGTACCAAGAAGTTTTTAATTTTTTGTTTTTACTGCAGTTTTTGCTAGACAGTGCAAGAATAAGTTAAATGACTGCTTCTAATGATGATTCTGACTTTTCGATCAAAAAAAATTATTTTGTTTAAAAACAAAAAAGTTGATTTTTTATCTTTGGTAAAAATTGTACCAAGTGCGTGAAAACGTTTTGCACCGAGACATTCCCAGGCACCATTTTTGCATTAGCTTGTCTGTGAGATAAGTATAAGTCCATTATCGTATCAAAATAAAACTTGTTCCGATATAAAAGCTGTTGCTCCCCTGCTGGTCAAAATAAAATCTTTTACGTTAATCTAATTTTTTTTTTTTTCTTTTTGGCATAAAAAGTCTAAAAGTGCTTTCAATTTTCCCAGAATCCGACAAATAGTACAGTAACTTATCAAATAAACCGTGGCCCGGTGTAAGTTTGGAGAATTTTCAAACGCAAGATTAAGTTAGCTTACGCAGCCAGAGAAAAGAGGCAAGACGTCAGGTTTCGCTTGCGCGAATGATGAAGACTCGCGGGAGGAGAAATATGAGGAGACTGGCCACATGTTTTCGGTGCGCAGGAGTTACAGCATCATAACGTCTTGGTATGCGGGGAGGAGAACGACTTATTCGCGCGCATAACAAATGAGATATGCGCGAGCGGCTTGTTTTTCAAAAAGTAAAATAAAAAAAGTAAGCCCTCGCGCGCTCTTTATTCAAAACCAAAGTCGTCAAAAAGTTAACGGACTCAAAAAAACCTAACGTACTGGGTTATTCGAAAATTCTCCATTTAAACGTTACAAATCGTCCTCGTTACGTTTAATTAAGAGTCCTTTATTTTTCGTGACTCGTGACGCAAGAGGCATCTCGGAGCGAAAAAAGTCAATTCGAAAAATCTCAATCCTCCAAAAGCAAACAAAATTTGCCCAAATTTTCCAGGCTGGGCCTTTTGAAACGAGAATGCCGTAAATAAACTCGTTGACGTGGGATACCTACGAGGAGATGACGACGATGGTTACGGCAGAATACCTCGAGCAAACTCTGGCGTGAAAGTCGCAGTCGGCGCGTCCGCGACAAAGGGCGCTCTTGAGTAAAGCCGGACAGTGGTGCCGGTCACCCCGAGAGCGGAAACGAGGGCTAATTGCCCCCCGCGCGACGACTATCACTCTGGCTAATATCATTAGCCGTCATCGCCTCGCCGTAGAGCTTATATTTAGATACCGCTCGTCAGGTGATTATTGTCCAGGGGGGTCGTAAACATAAACGGGGTGTGGTTTTATAGGCCGGATGTGGCGCGTTACGAATGGACCGCGCTCGGGAGACGATAATTAATATTTTCTTGGGAGTGCTGTGAGAACGAGACTTTTTTTCTTTGAGAAAGTTAGGTGAGAACTGCCAATCTACATACTGTTTATTCAGTAAAGCTCCAGTGTTAAACTCCGGTATTTTTTTTAATTTTCAAACACTACTTGTTGATATATATTGAATCATTAAAATTAATGTAAAATAAAATAAGATTCATAATTTTTACAGACTCGATTATGAGAAAATAGGTAACTCCTCATCTAGCTGTAGGTGCACATTTGAGAGAAAAACTTTGAGCTTGCAGTGAAGCTGCATTCTAACCTGTTCAGAGTCGAGAAAGCAATAAAGAAAGAGCGTCGACGCGGGTTCTCGGAAGAACGATTTTTCCGTCAAGGAAACACAGACTCACACACACACATCTCCCGGTGCTATCAAATCTCAAACATCTGAAACATGCCCCCGCAATCAAAAGGCCCCTTGCCCCCTCTCGCGGCAATTAAAAAGACAACAAGCCGAAACAAGCAAAAACAAAAGACAACAGCAGCGGTAACACGGGGAGGAGAAAGGCTGGCACTGCGTACCGGAATGCTTCCTCGATCGGCCCGGCCTTGGGACCGAGTAACTCCCTCGCTCAATTGTCCCGCATCGGCCGGATTAATTATTGGTTTTAATTATCTTTTTAAAAAGCGACCCTACGGCTTATTGATTGGCTCGTACGTTCTAGGGTTTTATTAGCACCGTTACTCACATCTCCGAGGTGAACGAGGTCTGTTTCTTAAATTGTTTGCGATGTATGTATGACTGAATTTATTAATGCAGAGAGATTCCCCGGTTTGATGGTACCGGATCGTTATCTTGAAAATTCATGTGACAATCCTGACATTATTTATTTTTTTATTATTCTGAAAGTATTAATTCTTTAAAAATACTAATTGATAGTGTGGATCACTTCCATATCTGAGGTGTCCTGGTAAAAAATATATAAATAATCTGAGTCATAATCTTCAATAGGTTAGTTTGTTAGCTCTATCAGTAGCGTTTTATTAAAAAAAATTAAAAAATAAATTTCAATTTTAAAAATTTGCATAACTTATTTGAATAGACTTTGTTTTTTGTAAAAATAATATTACAATGCATTACTTATTGAAGAAGTCAAATGGAACAATAAAAGAGTTGCAAGTTGCAAAAACTAGAACAAAGGCAAAGTGAAGAAACCAGAATACTTTTTTCAATAACTTCAACTGTCCTCAATTGGATCAGAATTTGTAAAGTAATTTGACAATAAAGTTTTCAAAATAACATGAAACCACAGAAGAAAAAGCATCCCGGGTAAAAAAAGAAAAAAGACATCCCATACTCCATGGTGAACTTTCTCTTTTTAGCGATAATCGCGTATGAGCGATACATTAAATCCTCCCCTCGTCTCGCGCAATAAACACGTGTCCTACAAAGAGTAAACTAGTCGCCCGGTGCACAAAGCTCTGCTGCGTAGGTGCTTATATCTCACCGCGGTGGGTGCATTATCGCCCGGTAAATAACATTGTACCTCGTACGCGCACAATCGCTTGCTGCGTGCATGCAGAGAGAAGAAGAAGAAGGTGTTATGCAAGATCCGTTAACTCGGTGAGCATAAATTTCTCTCCCTGCGTGCATGCCTCCCCCTCTCTCTTTATCATATCTCTCGGTTATTTAAAGTGTTTAATAATTTTTGATGAGCTTGCGGATCGATTAATCACGAGCGCTTTTTTATTCAGACAGCTGGATTTGTTTACCGCCTGGAAGCCTGGAGTTCAACAATCGGATGACAAATGTTTGATCCCGGATTTCACTCGTGTCGAGGGCTTCTGAAATTTATAAAACCTTGACGTTGAGTCTTCCCCAAGACTCTGTTTATTATCAAACTTTGTTTATTACGTCATCTGGCAATTTAAAATTTATGCTTTGCGAAAAACATTTGCCACGAAGTTTGTTCATGTCAGTTTTGGAATTTTCAAGATGAAGTTCTTAGTTATCTTCACCGTTTTCGTACCGGTACTTCAGGCCTAAGCTAACAGAAGATTTAATTGCGAATATTTTAATAGCTTTCCTTTCTTCAAAAAAATTTTTATTGTTGTAATATGTTGATTTGATGAAATGGTCAAAAATAATTTTTCAGTCGACAATGACTACATTTAAACGAAAAACAAAAATTAGTACATCATACAGGCGCTATAATTTGATTTATCAACTCCGACATAATGAAAAAAGTGTGCATTTTTTGATAATATAAACAACGGTGTCCATTAAACAATCATTTTAGTAGTCGTAAAAATTAAAATTGTAGCGAGGTACAAAAAATTCATTATTTTCGATAACTTTTTTTTTATATTCATAGATCATGACGTGTGCAAATTTTCAGCGTGTAACGGTTTCGGTAAAATTTTATTTACATACTTCTTACGACAGCTAATAATAAAAAACTTAATGTTATGAGTATTAAATGTTGCATGATACATAAAAAAAAATTTAGTTTCTAGTTCGCTTGCAATTATGTTTGATACATCAAAATGAAGTTTTTAATTATTTTCATCATTTGCTTCCTATTGTTTCAATTCTACGCCAAAGGTAATTTTTTACTTCGAATTAAAAATAGACCCTTTTATGATTTTTCTGTGAAGTATAAAGAGTTAACTTACTGATTTAATTAATATTTAGGAATTGAACTGCCGATCAAGTACTTTCCAACAAAGAAAAATGTGACTGCTACAAACCGTGAGAAGTTGGAAGAGTTTGGAAGAAAACCACAGATCCATTCTGATGAACGAGAAAATATTTGAATCGGTCGTGGATGTGAGCCTGGCGCACAAAATTCTCCCTAAGAAATTCAGTTTCAACCTGTCCCCACAAGAGTACAGATAAAATCTATCCCAGCGCTCAAAGAATTAAATAAAAAATGATTGTCAAAAAATAAAATTTCTAAATTAATTTTTCAACCCTCTCTTTAGAGATTTGCTCACTACATTAAGAGCAGATACGATTCCCAGCAAGTTTAATAACTGCCTGCACTCCGGTAAATCATACAGCGGAGCATAAACGAATCCGGGGTCTGACAAAGGAGTGCATTGTCGGAATTATTAGAAATTCAAGTCTCTCGGGGGGGCGTAGTAATATTAATCCGTAACGATTTTAACGAGCCGGGCGAGCGCGGAAAAGTAAAGTGACGAATCGCGGGATGTAATTGCGGCGAGATAAGTGGGTGTGCAGCTCGGCAGCGCAGAGGGTGGGCCGAAAATAGACCTTGGACGAGTGTCCGCCTTATTAATAATCGGGCGGTGCAGCGGAATACGTCGAGGAGGAGAAGTTTCACTCTCTCTGTACAGAGCTGCACGCGAGACAACAAATGTTGGAGAAACAAAATGCACGTAAGTGACGGAGGAAGATGCGGGAGCACGACAGAAAAAGGAAGAGTCGTCTCTCGTGAATGAGACCCGCGAGGCCGGTGAATGGGTTGGTTATTTATGCTCTCTAGATGCAGGCCGATGCGCGGAATATCTTATATTTCAGTCTCCCCCTCGCGATCGTACCCAAGAGCTAAAATACCCCCGTTGACGACTTTGTTGTTTGGAAAAAGGGTTTTATGATGAGTGTCGGACAACTGATTCCACACAGAAAAAGAAAACAACAATAATAATAATAATGATAATGATAATAATGACTCTAATAGCACGGGGTGTTGTACGCGACACGTCAGGTGGACGGACGTCGCGTGCCAAATCATAATTTTGAACAAAAGACAACAAAAGCGCAGAGGGGTTTTAGAGTCAAAATAAACAGGCCGACACCGTTTAAGTCTGTCACGGGGGGTGGTAATAATAACCTGCTGTATGACAAACTGTTCTCCCAAAACTCATCCTCGCTTTGTTTTCTTCTTTGCCTTTTTCGTTCTCGCAGAGAGACACAATGGTACACGTGTTAGACGTCCGACGTAGGTGTGTTAATCCTTGGCGTGTGTGTTTCTATTGACGACGACAAAGTCGTTTGTCTCCGAGGGATTTATGACTGATTGCTTTTGTGACGCGCCAACTAGCGAAGCACTTGTTCCAGAGGAATGTTAAGGCGAGGCTTTGTGAGCGAGGACCAATTTTCGACTAAATTGACCGAGAGACGTCACTTTTACCAGTTCTAGTACCTGGTCTTTTATGGATATTAATCTATGTTCAGCATCGTTTCTGCATGGTTTTGATCGTAAGGTCATGATTTAGATGTTGCACTGGAAAACTAAAACCAGTAGAAAAAATCGGATTTGGTAAGACGGATTCATTTCCATAAAGGCAGTGAGTGAAAAATTTTTAATTGAACCATCATACAATGGATGGAATTGTTTCATTTCATGAAGTTTAACTCAAAATAGATACAATGTGCATAATCCATTAATTTTTTAGACACTATATATTAAGTAAGTTAATTTAAATTTTAAGATGTTTTATTCTTAATTGTCTTAAAATAAGGTTTTCCAGGGTGTAAATGTATTTAATTAATGACCAAAAGTGTATAGACGAGTTTCAAAAGTCAATTATAACCCGACTATAAATAATTTTAACGCTTGGCATCATCACGCCCGGCGAACAATATTTACGTTCCGAGTCACCCTCGTCTCGAAAAACTTCAACGTATCAATTTCGCGCATTACGCAACACGAGACCCGCGGCACATGAAACACGAATACTCCGCGTCATCCATTTGTCATAGTTTCTCCGTCAACGCACAAACTCGTGTCCATGGCGAAGGAGGATAAGAAAACGAATAAACGAGAGAGTCTCGATATTCTGGAGCATCTCTGGAACCACGCGAATTTGAATAAATCGATTACAAGATCGATAACTCGAGGAGTAAACGTTGTTACGTAATTTGCAATTGATACTTATTATGCACATGTTTATTCTCAAAAACTAAAATGGTTTTCTTTGGTATTAATTTACATGCTTCCGTCAATTTCGATGGTCTCGGCTTGGGACCATATCATTATTGGACGAAATTATTTTTGATTGCGGGTAATGATTTTGCCTTAAAAGAGAAAGCTTTTTACCCCCGCCACGTTGGAAATTTTATTTTAATTTAAATTACCGTGAGAAAATGTAGATGTGAGTTAAATATTTATTTGTGTTTTAAATTTTAATGAGTTATTTAAATTCGAGATTTGAACGGGTATAAAAAAAAAAAATCAAATTTACTGAAAAATTTGTGATTATATAGCAAAATTTAAGAACTATTGGTAGTATGTAAAAAATGCCGATCCAAGATTGGATCCTCGAATGAACTGTCTACATTCTTGATCTCCCGACAAATCCCAAAATAATCTTTGTTCTTTAAAAGCCTGATAACCTTGAACCAACGCCCTCGCCTCGGATCGTCGGGGGCGGAATCTCGTGAGCAGCGAAACAAGAATGCGCGCTAAAAAGTGCGCGGGAGCTTTACAGAAGTCTTTGTACTTCTTTGGGCGCGCAGACGAGGAGCCGCGATAAATTAGAACCCGGGGGATTTGACACTGCGACTCCCGCGCTCCTTCTTCTTCATCCTTTTTTTTTTTTTTTTTACTCCTCACTGCATGAGTGCACTTAAGTCGCTTACATTTTTCTTTCTTTTTTACCTCGAGCCTCTTTGTTTCTGCTTGATATTTGGGTTAATGCAGTCTTGAGGCTTTTATTTCGGTTATTTTTATCTGAAGGATTAAGGATTATCAGAAGGTTCATTAAATTCTAATTTAAAATTTGAATTTTTACTTGCGCTTTGTTTATCTGAATGTCTTCAGACTGGTAATGAATCGTAAAAATTAACTAAATTAATTTAAGAAGTATTTCGATTTTTTTGTATAATTTTTTAAGTCATGTACCTAGAAACGAGATAGTGAGTTTTTCTTTTTTTCGAGTACACACTACAAACTAAAATGAACTCTTAAGATTCGCGCAGATTTTGAGTCTATAAAACATATCACGAAGATAGAGTGCATGAAGTACTAATTCATTGCTCGAAATCTTTGTTACCCAAGAATCCTTACTAATTTTTCTAGTTGAACTACAAAATTGCAAAGTAAAATTTTTTTTCCGGAAATTATATTCAATAACAAAATACTCCAAGTTATAAATTTCAAAAGAACCATTAAAAAATTTCATGTTTCGTTTTTTATTTCAATTTAGTAGAATAAGCTTCGGTTGAACACGTCGAGGAAACTTTTTTTTTTTTTTAGTATGCAATTGACCGGTGGAGAAAACATTACAAAAGTAGTGCAAGATGAAATTCGAAAATTCATGCAAAATTTTCTTAGTTAAATTATTATCCTCTGCATTATTTGTAACGTGTACTGATTATTGTCGCATGTTATCATGCAGTAACCCTGAACTTCACGTTTATTGTTTGCATCCAGTAAGATCTCAACAGACTAATTTTAATTTTAGTTTGATTACTTTTATTTTATTTTTTATTTAGAAAAATGAGACGATTATTTCATGCTTCAAATCATCAACGGGAAACGAAATTATAAAAAGTAATTTTACCGTCAACGAAAGAAAAGAATTAATTTCCTTACACAAAAGTAAAAGGGATATTCGTTCTAAATGTCACGAAGGGCTAGAGTTAGTAAGTGTTAACTCGTAGAAAAATTTTAATGAGTTTTTAAAATTATTTCTTTAGTATTACTATTTTCTTTAGTATTTATGTAATAATATTTTATGAGTTCAATTTTATTGTCCAGGATTGGAACAAAGATCTAGAGCGATTAGCTCATACATGGGCCTTACAATGCCCTTCAAATAATCAAAAAGATCATTGTAGATCACTGGATGGTACATTCAAAATAGTTTTTTTTAAATATCCATTCCAATTTCGAGACTTATGAACTTCTAAAGTCATTCTTATCAATCTTCAGGTAAATTTAATTCTCCAGTTTATCAGAATGTGTTTCAAAAAAGAATCAATCTGGCATCTTCAAAAGGAATTGCAACGACCAACTTAACAGAAATAGTGAATTCATGGAGTAAAATTCCCCATAATCCGTAAGAATAACTTTTAAATAAATTATTTGTTGACCATTTTAGTTAAAACTAAGTAATTACACAAAAAATCGCTTTACATCAATAAAAATAAGCTAACAATGAGTATTTTAAAATATTTCGAAACACAAAAACTCAAATTCACTTTAGGCCATTTGAGCTGCATTATTGTGATTACCCCATTGATCAAATTGGATGCAGTGCAGTAGTAATAAAACAGCAGTCTACACCCAACACTATAAATTCGTCTCCTTTTCCAGAGGTTTATGAAATGCAATATATAGTATGTAATTATGCCGCATCGCAATGGTAAACTTTTTGCATGAATACTTTATTCTCAATTCAATTACTATTTAATAAAGAAAAAAATGGAATAAAAATAAAAATTTCTCATTAAAACATCAACATAGTTTAATTTTCATTTTCTATAAATTGATTAAGTTGGATTATTTTTATAAAACATCAATAAGAAAAACATTTTAAATAAGAGAAAAAATAAAAAATAAAAAATAAATGATCATAAGAATCTTTTTAAATTCAAAAAAATCCAAGTCTAAAAAATACGATTCCATGGTTTTTATAACTTTGTTGGTTTGTACATTCTGTGCCCGATCTTTTAAATTACCGCTGACAAATTAAAATATACTTCTACTTAAGATATATTTTTTCATTAATTCATAAATATTGTTTTATTTTTACTTTTTATTAAACAAGTTTTTTTTAAGTTGACATATAATGGGTAAAGTATTACAAAATACTATACATGTATAATATACTATTCATTACGTATACTCGATACTTAAAAATCAGTAAAAAAACCTAAATCATAAAAATTTATCGTAAGCCAAAAAAATATTGTATCGTCATAAAAAATCAATTAAATAATTTTTATAACTTTGTTGGTTAGTGTATTTTGTACACGATCCTTCATTTCACTGATTATAAGTTCAAACTTAATATCTAGCCAGAAGTTCTACTTCTAAATACGGAACATAAAAAATATATTTTTTAAAATGATTTCATTTAAAATTCTTTGTGTTATTTTTTTCAATGCCATCATAACTTTTATATCTACGAATTGCCAGGATCATTGCAAAAATTTTCAGTGTGAAAATCCCGACCAACACGTCTATTGCTTATATCCGGTAAAAATTATAACTCAAATATTTTATATGTATTCAGTTAAAAGTTTAATCACTTTTTTACTTATTACATTTGTGTGAAGAATGATAAAATATCCAAGTCATGCCTTGGACCTTTATGGAATATTACATTAGAAGGTTTTTCTAATGACGAGGTAAAAAAAGAAATAATTTTGGCTCATGACCTAATTAGACGTAATACCGATCAGTGTAGACATGTACCGAAATTTGTAAGTTATTAATGTAACCGTTTTACGGTAAATTATTAAAAATAAAATAAAATAAAACATTTTTCTTTCAAAAATGAAGGAGTGGGACAGTACCTTGGAAAATTTAGCTCAAAGATGGGCTCAACAATGCCCTGAGAATAATAAAAAAGATTCTTGTCGCAACATAAAAGGTACAAAACATTGTTTTCAACATGATATTCTATTCAATAATTCAATTTATTAATTTTATAATTAATTTTTTATTATGTAGGTGCATTTGCTTCCACAGTTTATCAAAACGTTATGACTGTAGTAAAAAAGAACGTAACTTTTACCGAACCTCCCCAGATTAGATTACATGAGGTCGTTCACCGTTGGTTTCAAAATAATCATAATCCGTACGAATTATTTTCCAATTATTTAGGTCAGAACATAAAAAAAATTTATGTATTGAAGTAAACTTTGTATGTTTTAGTGCGCTTACGTTGAAAGGTTGCACATACATCATTGATGCAATTGGCTGCGGTTTGGTGGTGAAAAGAAAAGAGACACCACCTGAAGAAGTCCAATACATCGTTTGTAATTACGCTATATCGAAAAATCATTAATACATTATTGCATTATTGTTCAAATGATGATAATAATAATAAATAAAATAGAACATATTTTTGTCTAAGAACACTAAATTTTTTACAACGTACGCGTACTTATAAAAAAAAACAACCTAAAATTCACTGCAAAAGTATTGAAACATCGAAAAATAAAGGACAAAGTTAAGCTCAGAGGAAAAGGAGTCTATTAGTATTGTAATAAAGCATCCCTCGCCATAATCATAACAGTCATCCGAGCACACAATAATCCACGCGTAGTCGAGCGCCCGCAAGCGACGAATTAACGGCTCGTTGGTCGTCTTAAACGATCGTGCATCTTGAAAGTGAGGAGGAGAGAACGATAACACCCACTATAACTGTCGCAAAAAACAAACGACAAACGCATACACTTATTCACGGAAGTTGAGGGCGGCTCTTGGCAGACGGCGCAGACCCGCAAAATGTGACGAAACGCTCTTGTTTGAGATGTAAATTTTATCTTTGAGAATTAAGGTGATGATTAATTTATGTGACTTTGAATGGTCCACCACTAGAGCAATTAAATTTGTTTCGCTTTTAGAATTGATTTAAAAAGGTTTTGTTCAGATCAACAAGAGTGGGTTTTGAAAATCATCAAGTAAAAGTTCTTAAGTTTTTTATTGGCTGAAATTTTTACAGTTTAAGTTTGAAATTTTTTTTTTGGAAATAATGATGGTAACAAGCAAGTAATGATGAATCTAAAACCATTAGATCATGAATCAGGACACTAAGCTTGTACAATTTTATCTTAGGTATTCTAAAAATTTATTTATTTATTTTATTTTTCCAAAAATGAATTTTAATCTTCATCAAAAACTACTGCACCAATAATATTACTGTGAATTAGTTTCTTAATAATTTCTCATCAATTGCAATAATGTAGACAATAAGATAGATCAACTGATCAAAAACACTCCGAAGACTTAAAATTTAATGTATTCGAAACTAGAACTTATAATTTACCGATCGCACAAGAAACATAAAAAATGCCAAAAAATACAATATTTCCCACGAAACAGAGTTCCAAAAAGTAGATAAAGCAAAGTATATGATAATAAAATTGATGGTCCCAGGCCGCACGAGCCATAATTTCCAGGCAAGCGCACAATAATCCGCGCGTAGTCTCGGGCCCGCACGGACAAATCAACGGCTCGTTGCGCGTCTTAAACGATCGCACATCTCAAAGTCAGAGAGTATAGGAGAGAAACGACGACACCCACTATAAACGTTCCAAAAAACAAACAAGATTTTAATATCCTACGGAAGTTGCGGGCGGTCGGTTCTTGGCAACGGCTCCGGAAAAGTAGACGCTGCTCTCTTGTTTGCAAAATACGTTTTATCTTCTCGGCTACCAAGCCGAGGGTGCGAAAGTTTGGATAAATCGGCTGGATGATTAATTTATGCGAGCCTGAAACGCTTCCTGAGAATATTAAGCCCTTGTTATAACACCGCGATCCAGCTGATACAACTAGCGGGTGGCACAAGACGTGCATCCATCATTGATGCTGTTCGAGTTGATGCAAGTACAATACAAAAGCTCCAAATTCGTTCTTTGAATTAAAAAAAAAAAATTTCAAACCGAGTAAGTTACAAGCAACAAGTGATTAACTGCAGCGTTGACTCTTTACTTACCGCTGGAAGATGAATCAGCATGTGACGGGGTAATAATGAACGAAACAACTTTATTGAATCAAACGAGTTTTAATATTTGGACATCCAGTGAAAGTACGAAAGAACTTGAGCGAAGTTGACGATTACTCTAAGAAATATTTTATGTAAAAAAATTATTAAAAAAAGAATCTTGTAAAAATATATTGCAACCAAGATTAAAATTAAACTTAATAAAGCCTCCTCTCCTGGGATCCTGAAGTAGTTCCAGTACATCTCGGTCAGCCACTAAAATAGTCCGTGAGATATGAGCGGCCGCGCGCTCGTCGATTCGTCACACACCCACCAACACTTGGCTCGGTGACGACCCCCATTCTTCCTCTTCCTCGGGGCCTCTATGAATAATCACAACAATATTCTCGGGGACGAAGCAACAACCGGGCGGTGATCAGTCTCCCGAGAACTCGCTTTTCTCCTCTTGCGCTCGTTATCAATGGGCACGCGTGGTTAATCCTCCTCAGGAAAGTCTTGCTACTTTCGGAGAAAGTCTCATTGATTTATACGATATTTTTCTTCTACTTGGTCACCATTGTTGTTTCACCCTGTGGTCATTGGATTCGATAACAACTTTTTTGGGTAAAAAATTAGGTATGATTTATTTTATCCACTTCATATTTATAAGTTTTCTGATTGATAATAGTCGACTGACTGCAAAATTTTAAATACTAGATTTTAACATGCATAACAATATTTTTTACTTTTGGTAGAGTCATTTGGTAACAACTTGAAAATGCTGAACTTAAACCAAAGTTATCAACCTTTACTGAATTAATTGTTGCTATCGATAATTTATTAAATCATCAATATTGTTGATTTGTTTTAAGGTTAATAAAAATAAGCCATAAGGCTAGTCATTTAACATTTTTTTTTTCAAGAGTTGTTTTAACTTGTTCAGCTTTCATATTTTCACCAAATGATTTTGCGACTACCCAAAAAAGCGCCTGTACCATTTTAAGTCCAATACAACGGTTGTACATAACTTCTCGAGATCGATTAAACTTTCGAGAAAAATTAAGAAGCAATTCCAAAGTGACACAGCGAAAGAATGTCCCAAAAGAGTAAAAACGAACGTCTTACTCGTGACACCGCATTCATAAAGTCCTCGCTACATTCGCCCGTTTTTCCCCAAATTACTCCCGGCCAGCTGAATGCCTCGCTCTCGCAGTCGCGGCTACACCCCGAACATTGTTCGGCTCGTCGCTCAACTCGGTTTCAGCGTTATTCTCGTCAAATTATTATTATAGCGTGCCTTACCGCGCCAAAACTCAGTTACATTCATGAGAGCCCGCGAGAGTTCGTTCAGGCCTCCCGCGATTCACGCACGGCCGTCCATTAATGAGAATAGTTGGCTGTTATTATAGACGAGCGTACGCGAGCTATTTCCACAACAGCGCGGGCCCTTGTCGCCTCGTGGATGACTTTTTAGCCCCCGTGAAAATTGTTGTTGTTGTGCTCTCGTTTTTCCCCCCGGAGAGCCGGGGCAATTAGACGAGAGAGAGAGGAAGATCTTCCGAGACACTTACACGCCACTCGCTCTCAGAGGGTAGGAAACTTTTTGCTCGCTCACTTACTTACTATTTGCGGGAAAGTGGTGGATGTATGCTTCGTTCGGCTCCGTGAATAATGAATTGCCGAGCTCGAGCGACTCCCGGCGCTATGTATCATTTTTGAGAGGTGCTGAACTGACGAGCCTGACTGCCCGGCTTTTTACTTTTTTCTCTGTTTGGTGGCTTCGGCTGAGACTTGTCGAGAATTTGTTTTACCGATTTTCTCGACCTTCTTTTTCGACTTGGATTTCCTTGATAATTGGTGGGATCGCTTGTTCCGTTGATCGGCTGATTCGTGGCTGAATCTGTTAAAATAGTCTCGATTCTATTGAGAAAAACTTATGAAAATTTTGAAGATTGATTTTAAAATTTATATAAATAAACGCGGAGTCGCTGAAAAAAGGATGGCATTCCGAGGTGGCCGTAATTAAAAATGAAAAAAAATTGAATGAAAAAATTTGTAGACGGATGCATGGTGTGGGAGAGGCATTCGTAAAAATTCCTCTACAAACGTAGGAACGCACGTGATTCGGCGATAAAAGTAAAAAGTCCGCGCGCTTTCGGGCTTAGCGTATCTTCCTTCTCTCTGTGAGAGCGTTCTCCCGAAACAGGATGTTTTTAAAGACACTCGTAGCTTTTGTTTTGGTAAAAATGTCAGGTCGTTCGTTTCAGAGCTTGAACGATAGAAAAAAGCCCATGAAGCTTGCAACAATAAAAACATCCTCATAGAAAATCAAGCTGTTACTTAATAATTTCGTTTAACTGTGTAGTTTTTTAAGATTGTCTGTGTCAATCTGATTTTTCAGTAGAAACTATTCTCTACTTTTGATGATTTTTTTTACAGATAAAAATAAAATTTTTCTGATAGTCAAAAATATGATAATATCCTGTACAAATAAAATTTTGAAAGAAATTCAGAAAGAAGCACTGAAAAACATGAATAATTATTTTGCTGAGCTGAAAATTTTAAAGAATAAATAAAAAATTTTTTTTAGAAACCACTGACAAACTTTGGTATTACACAGTAATACTACAATTCAATAGTCAAAAGAAAGCTCATTATTGATATGACATTCGTTAGCCAGTCAACTCAATAATTAGCTTAGATAAAGATGTAAAAATGGCATTGTTATGCGAGATCATTTAGATTTTAGAGAGATTTAGCTCAATCTTTTCAGGTTAAGTGAAATGATAATTAATAAAAATCATGATTTTGTAAAACAGTATTTGATGAAACCCCGACAGATCATTCAATAACTATGTAGTACGTGATAGATGGTCTACTAAAAGCTCATATCTAGAAATACTTGCTTTTTTTCAGATTCAAAATTGTCATAAAAACCGAGCAGAATAAAGGCCAAAAAAACAAGAAGAAATGATAATTTTGTATAATTAAAAATGTAAAAGTCAACATTTTCGAGCATAATCGGAGTTATTCGTCGAAGAAGACGCTTCAGCAGCAGCAGCATCAGCATGGGCCGTCTCGTCTTCTTTTTTTCTCGCGAATTCCGTTCCACGTCCAACGCCTCCGTATAAATCTCCCCCTCCCTAATTCCCGTTCAAAGTAGTAGCGTTGGTGCATTACGTTGACGCGTTATTTATAAACCCGTGTGACACCGACGCTACTGCCGCTTCTGGCTCCTTTTTTTTCGTTTTTATTTCTCCCCCTCCTCCCCCCACCTTTTTTTCTTCTTTTTCTTCCTTCGGCGCTCTCTGGCGCGGGTGGTCATCGCGCGCGAAATCAGAGGAGTCGCCAGCCGATAAGATTGTCTAGAGTGGCGCAGGTGGAATACGTCGAGGTGAGCTTTCCGGGAATAAAGTGCCTTGCGATTCTACTGACGAGATACGAGAAACTTTTTTTGCGAGTAAACATGGTTTTTTGAGAATTTCTTTAATTTACTTACCTTGAAGCATCTTTTATTAACTTTACTAATTTCATGATTTTTATTGAATTTTTTTGAATTAACAATCAATTAGAGTTTGAAAAATACTCTGTCAATAAACGGCGTTGTCGTAGAATCGATACCTTCTCTTGTACGCGAAAAATTATCAAAAACTGTAAAATCTTAGTAAATCAAATATTAAAAATTTTTTAGATTTTTTTATATGAGTATCTTGCAGGATAAACTCATTTTTTTCCCAAAAATTTTCAAAAAGTATTAATTATACCATCAGATTAATAACTATAGTCAGACTCTGGCTTTGGCAGAAAAAATGACGAATAAGGTACGAACAAACAAATTCGAACCAAAAACCAGTGGATTTTTTAAAATAAATAATCATTGAATTAATTTCAGTACTTAAAAGAAGGTTTTCCAAAGCTCATTGCTGTTGACCAAAAATATAATTTTTATATTAAAAATGAATCATACCTTCTATTTTTTCTATAGATTTTCTATTAGTTTGGTATAATTTTGTTTAGTAAAAGAATTAATTTGTTTCTTTACCAGCATATCTTTTTTATTTATTTAAAAATTTTCTTAGTATCGTCTTACTATGATGAATAAACATTATTTTTTCTCGAAGGTACTTGTAGGTCTCAGGCACCTGTTTATTCGTCCACGCGAGGTTGTTGCATCAGCGTCAGGGCAGGACCGCAGACGGACAAGATCAGCATCTCGCTCGGTGTCGTGCGCGAATTACCACCGAGGGAATTCTTCGTAAGCGAAGAGTGCAGGTTTCTAAACCGATTCTAAATTTGTTATTTACATCGCGCTTGCACCGACCGGCTAATAATAAAGCCGCTCGGGATACTTACTTGCGTGCTGCCGGCTTGCTACCCATAGTGGAGACTCGTGTCGTCGCTAAATCATCGTGTTGCGAATCGCCAACGCACCTACCTCGACTCCCCCTTTTGGGTATTGTTATCATCAATCCTGTCAATGCACTCGTACCAGCTCGGAATATTTATAATAGCCATGCTTTGATCTTTCTTTTATTTTTAATAACACTTTTATTACTACTCTGGTTCTCCTCGCGAATCTTAGATAATTGTAACTATGTTCTAGTGAGTAAATAAAAATAACCGAATAAAAAACAGGAAACATTAATGTGATATATTTTCAAAACTATATAGCATACACCTCTAAATCAATTCTTGCAGAGTTTATGGCCATCACGTCAAAACATGTTTGTGTTGGGCCAATGGTAATATTCGCTGACATGATTGGATTTCTTTGACCATCTTGTAAAATTTTGGCAGCCGTGACTTTTGAATACTCTTCCAAATTTATTTTATGACAGTACCTAATTCTTTCGTCATTTGAGGCATGAATTGTGTATACCGATGCTAATGAGTCCCCATTTATTCTTTTTATTTCATAAAACGTCTTCATCTCTAGCTTTATGGCTGCAGCATCTTCATCCGGTCTGACATCGGTTAGTAGTAATCCAAAATAAAAAATAAATATCGTTGTCGTAATAAAATTTGCCATACCGTTCGTCAAACACCACAGCTCGTAGCAAAATTAAAAAAGATCACTACTAAAAAAAATTAATTATTTTTAAAAAAATTTCGGATGATGAATAAAAGCGCAAGCTTGTTAATTTTTCATTCAATTATCCATCTTGAAATTTTTTTTTCTACATATGGGCTTAATTTTTCAGTATAAAAAAGATTCCTGTTCTATTTTGTAACCAATTAAAATTTCTAATTTTATTTTTTATTCTTACCTGAATTACAGTGTAAGTTTTTAGTAGATCTTTTTTGAATTTCCACTTTAGTTTGTATAGCTGAAATTCAAATTATGCATTAAAAAAATATAATGTTTAATGAAAACTGTGTAATCTCACAACTTCTGAAGTATAACTGAATAATATTTTAAGTACTTTTTTATACAGACAAAAATTTAAATATTTAAGCTTCATTTTTTGACTTCAATAAATAATAAAACGGATGTGTAATCATAAAACAAGATATATTGTGTAATTATGAAACCCGAAATGTCCAAATGAAATAAATTGATACTCTGAACGGAATTCTTTGAATTTTTAATGTCTGGAACTTTAGTATTTTTTGTATTTATCAAAGTTAATTTATAAGTCGTTACTGAGGAAAGTTTAACAAAAGGTTCTAATACTTCACTGTCATTTATTTTACTGTTGAATGTTAAAATTATATTTTTAAAAATCAAATTTCATGAAAATCGATTGTACAGAGTGTGGTTTTCTTTGTTCCGGGTTCAAATAAAATAAAAATCCAACACTTAATTTTACTTTGATACTAAAGACTTTTAAAAAATGGAATTAAAATTATTATGTTATACTTAAAATGTTTGAATTCTAATTTTGATTCCACGGATTTTTTTTATAGAATTTTTAAATTATAATCTTTTTTTTCAAGTATCTAAATATTGTAATTGATATCGTTATTATTACTTTTTTGGTAGGTATTGAATTAAATAAAGTTATGAGTTTTTTAAATTACTATTATTCATTCACTACACTAATTTAAAACAAACATCAAACAATGTTAAAAATCTTAGTAGTTATCTCTAATGTTGTTGGATTTAGAGTCATAAGCCAAAAACTTTTAAATCAAATTTTCCAGAGTTTCTCGTAATTACATGGAAACACGCTTGCAATGGACCTATGGTATAATTGGCATTTATTATTGGATTCATTTCTTTATCTTCTATGATTTTGACAGCAGTAACTGTTGTAAATTTTTTTGGATCTATGACAGAGCAATATGTATTTTCTACATTATTGTTAATTTCATTAAGAGACATTTTCCAGGCAAGCCGGTCTCCGTGTTCTCTTGTTGATTCATGAAATGTTTTCCATTTGATATAAACACTATCTGAGACCTCTTCATCTGATTTAACGTCAACCATTAATAAAGTTATATGAAAAATTATTGTTGCCATTGCTGCTAATTTCTTTGCCATGCTGGAATTCAAAAATGTACTTTTGTTTCTGAAAGTAATTTGACTAATTATTTCAGTTGAATAAGAGTGGAAAATAAATAGATTTTCATTCTAATTATTCTGTTCAAATAAACATTTTACCTGATACAAATTTGAATTCTGTTTTTTCTCAGAAATCTATTATTTCTTCAACAACTCGTGTAAAACTAAGACTATAACTATAAAAAACAAATAAAAACTGAGCAAATTTAGAAATTATTACAAGTTTTTAAACTAACCGTGACGTAGAATAATGATTAAGTATTTAAAATTTAATTTTTATCAAAGTATAAACAATACAGCTTTGAAATTGATAACCCTATAGTGTCATCTGCTCTAACAAATTTTTTTCAAACTTAGTGAAACAAAAAATAAGTTTTTGTTTCGAAGTTAAAAATGTTAAAGTCACTCTTTAGTTTTTCAATAGTTACTTCCAAGTCTTTATTTTTTCGATAATGACTGTAATTATATATCTTCACTATTTGAATTATGTGAAATCGACTCTTAATTTAATTTTTATAGCCTTTTTAAACTATTTAATTTGATAATCTCTTACATCTTCTTATATTTTTTCATGACTTCGAATTACTTTGTAAAATTGTAAAAAATTTTTTTTAGTGTTGGATAACAATTGAACAATTGAAACAATTAAGTAAAGCTAAGTTATAATTGTACAAGCACTTCCTCCAAAAGACCAAATACGTAGATTTAAACATCCAAAAAATGTATTACCCAAAGAAAAAATTAAACTCTCTTTTTAAATTTCAGCAGTATCAACGGTCAAAACTAAATTTTTCCATGCGACCAGCTAAATAATTTTATAACTCTCGAACTAAAAAAAAAAAAAAATTTCGAGTATTATTTAACCACCACAAACAGCAATAAAACTCAATCCAGGGTTCGCGCGGGGGGAGACCTTAGTGAAGACGTAATAACGGAGCGAGGGACGATCAATCTCTTGGCGAGGCGCGGGATCATTTAATAAATCCGCGTTCCTCTCCTCGAAAGAGAATCGCGCCGCCGCTAAAATCATCCGTCATCCCCGCGGCGGCGGGCTCACCGAGAATTTTCAGAACCGCATATGAAAACCACCGGTGTAATAATTGTTACCTCGTGGCTATTTGCATTCGCTGCCGGGGCGCGCTGGAAAGATGATCGATTGGCTCCCCTCCGACCGGTAATGCTTGAACTACGTTACTTTTTAATTAGAAATATGGGCTCGTCAGTTCTCTCTCAGATATAAAAGGTTATCGGTACTTTAAACTATCATAACGAGTTTTTCATTTATGTAATAATCCATTGAAAGCTTGGGTTAGCTTTTAGAGTCAGGTGTAGGGAATTGTGCATATGAAAAGGCCAAATTGCACAATAAGCAGCGACAATAAAACATCGAGCCGCGCGGCCCCATCCAATCTCCCCTGAAATCTCAATGGCTCGCTCGCTAAAGGTGCACATCTTCATAACTTCGGGGCACACCTGACTTAAGACCGTACTTACTTTCTAATGCTCGGGGGATTGTAATGCTCCCGTCGTCAGATTTACGATATTCTCGGGAGAAATATCAACAATTCTCGCTATAGCCAGCTTCGCTCGGTAATTGAATTCTCCCGCGCTTTCACAGCCACACGCAACCGCCATAATTCGACGATTATGGCGAAATATTCCAGGGCCCCGATGTTTACACTGAGAGTCTGTAATTAATTGGTTTTGATTTATCAGGATTAAGCCTGGAAGAGCGTGAAACACCGTGGATGAAATTTTTTAAAATTTAAAAAACTCGAGATTATTTATTTATTGGAAATTTTATTACCCCTCGCTTGCGTGATTAGAAAAAGAAGATTAGTTTGGTTAGATGCTGAGATTAACTTATGATGATAATTGGAAAAGCTTTATTAAAGAAATCTGATGAAAATCTTTAAATCGGCTTGTTTTGGACTCAAAAGATTGTGATTATATTTTATTTACAAAAGAAAAAAATGTGTAGCATTTTCTATTTTTAAATTCCACTTTTATAAACAAAACTACTTTATTTTATACCAAATACAGTCGATTCATTGTCTTACTCTGTATTCTTGAAAAACTTCAACCTCATCAGAATCTTCAACGAGTTTAATTTTATTTGCAAAACTTTTCTTCAATCTATTTTCCAAACTAATCATTCCTACACCGAAGATTAAAATTCACCCTGTTAAAAGTCCAAAAAAAACAGCACCAAGCTCGTTTCAAAAAAGATCTAAATAAAAAGGTAAACCGGGGATTATCTTTCTCGGGGCTCTCGGACAGCACAAAGCTCCCCAGCGTCAGGATCGGCAATAAAAAGCATCGACAAGAAAAACAACAGCGGCAGGAGCAACAAGTGCAGGAGCAGCAGCCACCGTAGAGAATAAATAAAGAAGGGATACGCACCGGCCTGTTTCCCATTGTGCGGGCACTCCGACTAACAAAAGTCGATCGCGGGTCATCAACACCGCGCCGGCGTGCAGGTTATTACCAATCCGCGGGGTGCCATTGTTCGGACACTGATTACTCCTCCGCAGAGATTTTCTCCCTCGAGGCGCTACTGGGCACCTTATCGCTTCATCAACTCGACCTTTTTTATTCGGATCCTAGTTGTTTATCATACTCAAACTTTTTTATAGAAGGGTAGTTTTTGTAGATTGAAAAAATATATTTACTCTGATGAAGTCTTTTCAAATATAGTTGAGCTATCGGCCACCGAGTCTTCTAAAATAATTTTAAAAATGTGTTGCTTAAATTTAAATTTTTGTTATCTGATTAAAAAAAATTATTTGAAAATTATTGAAACAGTTATTTGAGAATTTTTTTTATTTGAATGGTACTCGAAAATTAACATGTTTAAGATTGAAGAGAGAATAATGCTGGTCTAAAAAATTACTATTGTGTGGAACTATTAAAAGAAACAAAAAATTTAATCTTGAAAAATGTCAAAAGTAAGACTAAAATTTAAAATAAACAAGAATTTTTATAAAACCATTTTATTAATAAAAAAAATTGAATAAACGAGTTTCCATACTTTAATTTTTGAATATTTCTATTTAAGGAAACTCAAGCGTTTACTGCCTTATCAATCATGAGGGGGTTTCGAGTATTTCAGAATTTAATAAATATGATAAAATTAATACACTGTTATTTGAAAATCACATAACTATTATTTTACGTAGTTAAACTTTCAATTACGTAATATTTAAATACAGCATTGAGGTTAAATTCAAGCGATTTTATATTTCATCACTTTTTTCTACAATAATAATGAACTACTTTTTAGGATTTTATAAGAATTTTCAAAAATCTTATTACAAAAGAACCACAGCGTCTCGTAAGAACAATTTAAATATACTTAATCAAAATTCTTGCCATCTATCAAACTTTTTAAGCTTCTTTGTTTTTGTTAAAATTGTCTTATTTAATAACTGTTCTTACATAAAAAAATTTTAATTGTTACTTCAGAATTAATTGCTAGAGTCACGTTTGTTAACGACCGCATGAAGTCAAAAAATTTTTCCCCGGCTTTCTACGGAAAATGGAAAAAGTAGTCATTATTGCGCGGTCGAGCGTAGGTGCAGTCGGGATAAATTCCATTTTCTAATTAAAAATATGTCAGATGTCGCGAAAAAAATATCGGTTTTTCTTTTTCTTTTTCGTCATCGTCAATTTAATGGTCATTAGTGAATAAATAGAATCAAACGGCTAAATTGCCACGTTTTTCTAAACCCCCGAAGAAATGAGAATTTCCAACTAACCAATTACCCCGGTGAATAAGGTGCAGCGGGAGTGTCTCTGGTTTCTTCTTGATATAAATTTCTCTTTCTCTCGCATTTTGTACCAATCAACTTGAAGTTTTGCTTGCCCTAATATTTATTTTTTTTAAAGTTTTTAAAGTATTAGTACAAATAAATTTTACATAAATTATTAAAAATTAGCATTCGAACAACTTGATTCGTCGAGCATGAGATTCTCGTGTTAGTCGATCTAAAGATCTTCTGAGTTCGAGACTTGCTCGTTGCTGACAAAGTAATAAACAACAATTTATTTCAGCCTTTTTATTTGAGTAATATTTACGTTTAAGTAATAAATTAAACATGATTAACATCGCTTAATAAACAAAAAAAATTTTATGACAAAATTGAAAAAGTGTTTAAAATATCCGGAAATTAAAAACTATATTAATAATTTTTTAAATTATTTTTAAAAACTTTTTAGCAAAATTTATTTTATTTACTCTGAAAAATTATTTTGCGTTATATTGATTCTAAAACTGAAATTTATTTTTTCGAACACTGACAAGGAGATTTTTTTAAACTGAAAAAACTCTACAGTTTTATTGAAAATTTCAAATTTGTTTAATTTTGTCAAAGCAAGGCATATAAATTTTTTTTCTAAAATTTCATTAAAAATTAAAAAAAATGCGGGATTGCAGAACCCTACAGAAGCAGTAGGCTTTGAACAGGAATTAAAAAAAAAAAATAAACTAATTCATAAGAAAACGAATTCCTAAAGGTTCGTTAAGATCGATGCTCCATAAAACCCCCTTGGAAGTTTAGTATGAAAGAAATTATTTTTTACGAAGTTATTAAGAAAACATTTTTATAATTTTTTTACGTCGCGGGATAAAAAAAATTGTTTCAAATCTGGATTGTTCATTCAAAACTAGGTGGAAAAAAATTGAATTTTCATTCGAACAAAAAACGTCTAGGTTCAGTATTCGAAAATTCAGTTTGTTTGGTCCTCCCCATGACGACGGGTTGAGCTTTCGCTGTTTCCGAGCAAAACCTTGGTAACGCTCGTCCTCAGTCGCACAATAACCGCCGTCAATGTAAGAAGCGTCGTGTCCCATGCGGATGTCGACGTTACCGCGCTCCTGGACATCATCTCCTCGCCCATGAATCTTGCGGTGAAGACCAACGTAAATCCACTACCGACGATCCTTTCAAAGAAAAGTTTATCTAAAATTTTTTTTTATCGGAAAATTGGTATCAGAGAAGAAAACCGCAAGACCGGCGAGCGAGCCATGAGAAATTAACCAGTTGATCCGTTCCCGCGGCTTCCTCTTTTGGAATAAAATTTTTACAACAAAATAGTTTTTTGAAGATTTTTTCTATTGCTGACCGCGAGGCTCGGCAATGTGGCGATTTTTGGGAGACAAGAGGGAGACAAGAAAGTCCCGCGGTACGGGAAAAATTGGTGCTTCAATGAAACGAAAGAAGCCAGCCCCCAAGATGTCAGGACTCGTCCTCGCGGCCCTGAGAAATCTCCGAGACGCTCGAGGATCAACGGCCAAGGAGATCATGAAGTACATCATGGCCGAGTACAACGCGAGCGAGGCTACTGTTCAACGCCAGGTAAATTATTATCTTCAATCTTTTCTTGCTTGAAACTATCGAATATTTTCTGAAGACTCACCTACAAGATTGAATAGAAACAACTTTCAAATCATAAAATTGTTTTACCTAGGAAAAAAAAAAAAAAAAATGTTTCACCTAACATAAATTTTTATTGTTTATATAAAAAAATTTTTTGACAGTTTGACAGTTAAAATATAACCTTTGAACCCAAACAAGAAACAAAAAAACAAAACAAACATTCGCATGAATCTCTTGCAATTGAGGTTAAAATTCTTAAAAAAAAAAAATTAAAAATGGTACATTTATAAATTCATAAATTATTGTTTACAGTTGAAAACAGCTCTCAAACGAGGAGTGGAGTACGGAATTCTTAAAAAGACCCAGAACGGCTACAGCCTTAACACCGACGCGGAAGTCATCACCCCGTATGACATGACGACTCCTGTGGGCGACGCTTGCAAAAAAAGTAATCCTCGATAAAATAAAAAAAAGCCTAACCAAGAAATCTTAACCTGAAAACTAAAACTACTTCCGTATGATTTTTCAGAGAAACCCGCATGTCCTAAGAAGAAGAAGAAAGTGTGCAAGAAGAAGAAGAGGACTTGCCCAAAGAAGAACCCGTGCAAGAAGAAGAAGAAGAAGAACCCCTGCAACGTCTGCTCCAGCCGAGGACGCAAGTCCGACTGTACCGCCCCTGTAAGACTGCTGAAGGAGAGCACGCCGACGATGGACGACAACTCGTGCCAGGAGTCGGAGAACGCCCGGAGCATCGACGAGGACCAAGACAACACCGATGGAGCCGAGCAGTCACAGGACCAGCAAGGGCGTTGCCGGAGCCAGGGCAAGCAGAACGCCGCCGGGTCTAGAAGCCGCAGCCCCAGCAAGGCCCCGAGCCAGTACTCCGAGGAGGAAGACGAGGACGACATGCTCTGATCATTACGATTTAGCTTATTAGCCCCGAGTAACCGTGTCTCGTCTCTATGAAATCTCAGTCAGTTTACTTATTTAACATACCGCCGGTTATTTGTGATTAGTTTATTACTTTCATTTATTATTGTGACGTCTTACATGTGCGGTACTGCTTGGCCGAGGTTGTTCGACGTGGCGTTTCTCGGTCGAGCTTGCGTATGATTTTCATCAAGCGGGAAGGTCATTTTCAAATGTATTGTGCTCAAATTATATTTAAATTAATTTTAAATAATTTTTTTACCTAAATTACGTGGAATTAAATTTTATGGTGTAGGTTTACCAGCCCTAAACTTTATACATGCATAAAAATTGGAAAATATATCAGCAGTTCTGGATTAACCCATTGTTTCATTGACTCAATCCTAATCAAGCCATTTTTTTTTTTTTTTTTTTACTTTAACCTTACAGGAAGCTTAGATTAATCGTTCCAGAAGAAGAAAACCATCCAGTCATTCAGGCCTGCTGGTACAATGCAACTCATAAACATCACCCTCGGCCCTTAAACGCTTTTCGAACACAAAGCGACAAGTCATCCATTCGCGATCTCGCGTCCTTTATCGCTTTTGACATCGCTTTTCATTCATAGACGCATTGACGCTCCGTAATGATCTTACAAATTGGAAGCTGCTTCGATCGACTCTCGGGGCGCTTCTTCGGAAGCAAACGTTCAATCTTCCAGATGGCTTCGATTGTGTAAAACATTCTTTAAACCTCTCAATTTTAACTTCGCAAAATTCAACATTACATTTTTTGAATTCAGGCCGTGCGTAAAATTATACCAATTTAAAAAACGTAAATTATGTATCGTAAAAAATAATCAGGTACTCGTGTATTTTACTTTTAAAATAACGCGTTTGTACGAAGCAGTGTCTACAATAATCAAAGTGCAGTAGTTGTCTTGATTTCGAACGAGTCGACGATTAAAAGAAATTTTAGCGTTCTCCAATCGCTCGTATTTTTTTTTTTTTTCGGGTGAAAGTGCAGCGCTTACGGGTCGTATATTTCGGTGGGGGCCGACCATTGAAGTAATAACGCCGGGCGCGCCGCCGACAAGTGCTTATTACTTTATTACACTCTACGGTGGTCCTCCACCTCCCCGCTAATGACCGAAAACCAGTCGGCTTTGTTCCTGCGATCGAAGTATAATTGGGGAAGTTTAAAATGTTTTGAGAAGCTTTACGAAAGATTGGTAGGATGATTCGTTTCTTTGAGGTTGATTGAGTATTAATGGTTTTTTTTAATTTTTTTTTTATTTTAGTTTGTTCTGATTTAAGAGATTTTCAAAACAACGGGAGTCTTGGTATTGTAAGGATTTATTTTTCCTTAAAAAATTAAAAAATTTTCAAACACGGTTTCTTAAAAGCTCTTTAATTAAAATAAATTAGCCCTTTCCAGTTTTATCTCGGCCCTTGTAGATAAACTCGGGCACGGGATAAGGAAATTTCGTGCGATCGATCACTCGCCATTTTTTGTTGTTTCTGCACCAGTAGTGGAACTAGTCGATGCGCGATTATCAGGGTCGGCAGGCGAGTAACCGATATTCGTCGCCTACATGCCCTACCGATAAGCGGCAGACGGATAAGAGATGATTCCTGTTATCGTATCCTATATCACCACCTTACAGTATGACGTCCGCAGGAGATTCAACGTTAATGCGAGAAGTCTATGCGAAAAAATCGACTGATTTTATTGATAATGCATACATATTGATTATTTTAGTTCTTAGTACAATACTGTAAAAGAGTATTCATTTTAATCAATATTTAGAGACATACAAAAATTTTCATTTTTTTCCACTATTAAAAGAGAGCTAGTGCCATATTGCGTAAACTTTTTATTCGTGAGCTGATTGGTGGGGAAGGTTTTTTAAAATATTCAAAAAGTGCAATTTAAGGTTAAAATTGTTTTTTTCCTATGCGCGCTTGCAGCGCGCTGAGGAGTCCTAGTCATTTAAAAATTGAATGGCTCGGTGCAATAATGGGCTTAGCGCCATTCGGCCGGCCCAGCGCTAAGCCCATTATTGCACCGAGCTGTTCCATTATTAAAATTAGAAAATATTTTTTCTTGATTTATTTAAAAACTTTTGAATGATTCAAGGTTTCGAGTGATTTTTAATGCAGTCTTTAAAATTAGTAAAAGAATAGATTTTTATTTCTTACTTACATGTAAAACTACAAAATTGAATTATTCAACCATAAAAATAAGTATTTTACATAATAATCCGGAACGATGTCCCCAACGTAATTACGCGCCGGTGCAGCTTAAGTGAAATCTGTGCGGTATGGCTTCGAAAAAACAATGTACCGATAAAAAATGTAAAGTTTTTTCGCGACAATCGCCGGATTAATAATCAAAAGGAAAGTCCGAAGACCCTTTCATTCCGAGTTCGGCGTTTGGTGTCTCGGCGCGGCACATATAGGGTAAATATAGCTCGCGATGATATCCTTTCGTAATCCCTTTCTCTCAGCCTCTTTTCCACGCTCGGTCACGCAGCCAGAATCCCGAAACCCCCCCGCGCGACATAAATCCTCCTTAATGATATCGCACCAGAAGACGACGCGTTCGGTTTACTCGGCTCTTGACACCTCGCTTCTTCTTACTCCTGCAGCTAGATTTGCCCCGAGCTTTTTTTCTCCCACTGGCACGCTCGCCTCGACGGACAAAGATTGCTATCCGTGCGTGCACCGCGAACCTTCATTTTTTTTTGCCTTCGTGGGTGGTGAGCTACCTTTTTCTTTCAACAATTTTGAATATTTTTTTTTGGCCGAGGTATAGACGTGCATCATGTTCTTTTTAGTTCTTTTCCACTACTGTGACAAAGACTTTTTAAAATAAAATAAAAGAGAAAGAAAAGTAACAGCAATCAACTGTTAAATCAACGGAGTTTACGCGTGTGAAAATCCGCGCCCCTAATCCTGAAAATTTAATGAGGCACCGAGATTCATGACCGTCGTGGTAGTTGAAAGTTTTGTATTCCGGTGGTCATTGTGAAAACGAGCGTGAAGCCTAATTGCCGTAAACTCTTAATTGGATTGAGCAGATAAGAAGTGACTCCTTTTTACCTTACTTTAGATGAAGAGGTTAATAATCTCGTGCTTATTACCTGTGATGTTCCAAGAATGCAGCAGACCTTGTGAGAAAGAATTTTACTGTTTATGTACGGCTGAGATTTTTTAACTTTGTGACGGTCCTCGGTAGTTCTTTGAAACTTAGTATAAGGATCAAATTAAAAAAAAAAAAAAAAACAAAAAAAAAACAAAAAGTCAAAAAATTGGATCAAGTTATTAAATTCTCGAACACGTTAAGCGAATTTTCCGACCTTAAAAAACAATTAATTTGTAATTACAGTAATTTTTACCAGTTACTATAAATTAACTATGGTGCTAAAAATTTAAAAACTTTCAAACTGAAAGAAAAAACCTTTCAAATAACTTATACAATTGTTTTACAAAATAATGTTCCCAAATAACAGTGATCTCACGTTACCCGAAGAAAAATGAGCCGAGGGATGAAAATGTATAAATATATCTCCAGAGCAGCTGCAGGTCGCGTATTGATGACCGTGTTCTAATTAATGACGCTTTAGAGACTAATGGGGTGGATATTTGCACGCCCTCGTTGATAATTGGGTGGAGATGAGTTGCCCGAGCTTCGGGCGGTTTCGCACAGCTGCAGTGAAGTGTTGAGAACAATGGATGGCAGCGTACACGGTTTAGGAGCGAGGTGGTAGTTTTATGTCTTTGACTCAGCTACTTCGTGCCGCCAAAATTTGCAAGGCTTTACCTTGATAAAATAACGGTGCTATCCAGTAATTTTTTTTTTTTAGCTTAATTTAACAGTTTGGGATTGATTATTCATTAAAATATTTTTAAAAAATGATTGATAATGGTAGTTTTTTGTTCAAAATTTATTTTATACTATATTAAACATCTACGATTAATATGAACTTTATTTTGATATTAGGATCATTTTAGCAGAATCAATAATCTTCAGTAATGAAAAATTTATTCTGTTTAGGAGTACAGCTGATTAGTCAGTCATCTAGAGAGCTTTACTTGTATTCCAATGGTACCGAGTTCAAACTTCGTTCCGATCTTGAGAATGTATAATATATAATTGTTTATGAAAAACGGAAAAAAATGTCTAATATTGCTAAAAAAAAAAAAAAATTTCATTTTCTCCTTCAGATAGCCTTTTTTTTTCATCTAAATAATAAGACTTCCTATTCACTGAATATTTTTAACTCAACCGTTCAAGATATTTGATTTACATTACTAAGTGTCATACCAAGACTTATGATAACAATAAAAAAATCACTGGAAATAAAAAAACACTCTTAAGAAACATTCTACTTTACTTTTGCAAAATTGCAATAGCACATCCGCAGTGTTCCGATCATGATCGCACAATATTCAAACTTAATCGTTTCCATAGCACTTTTTCGCCCCCCCTCCCCAAACTCTTTTTTCATCGAATTAAAATTAAAAGCACCGGGGCGGCAACCAAATGGCATAAAGGAAGGTAGGCAAGGGAACTCGGGGAGGAGAAAGAAAAAATAAAATAAAAGCTCACCACTGAAACGCGGTGATAAACAGCACCCAAAGCCGCCCGCAAAAATGGCTCTTCTCCTCCACATTAGCATAATGCGGGATGCAGCACGCGCGCCCAATGATGCAGCAGCAGCGGGGCAGGTGCGCGCCGTATCATTAGCGACTGCGCCTCCACCCGAATTATCGGCGCGTCACGCGAGCCTAAGCGCAAGCTGCAGTCGGGATATCGGCCCGCGGTACGCTTGATTTTTCACCTGTTGTTTGTTTTTTACCGTCGTCGCGGAGTATTGGAAATGGGAAATTTGAAACTCACCGCTGGAACCGCATTTTCCCGTCGATTACGCAATTTCTGGATGGAAAAATACTTAATTTTGCAAATAATATGGTTTTGAAAAATCGTAACATGAGAGAAATATTTTTTTATTATTAATACTAAAAACAAGTGGAAAGAGAAGTTTATGGTGAAATTATGGAAAGCAACCTCATATTTAGAGATTAAAAATTACATTTTACTTTGAGTGATGTAGCAGGACTGTAAATCCAATTACTTCAATATACATTTCTAACTATCCAAGACTTTTAATTTTTCAAAATCTCAAAATAATAAATCTGTTGAATAAGGTTGTACAGAACCTTTCTATAATAGTAATAAAGAAAATAAAAATTTACAGTCCCACGCGGCTGCACTCATTCTCACAATGCGAAACCGCAGGAGCAGGCACCGTGTATATCCTATTTGCCACCGGTGCACCGCAAACTACTGTACACATAACGAGATTATATTTTTCCCTTATCGGACAAACGCTTGTCACTCAAATCGCTCGCTCGAGTCTGCGTGCTAATCGAACATTAGCGACAGTGCGAGGGTGAAAGTACGCGAGGGAGATCAAAACTACTCCGAGTCCCGCGAGATGACCGATACGAGCGGCGTTGGCTTTTGACTGGGAATTAGTTTGACACAGTTTTTTTGAGTTGATATTCACAGATACAATATGTTTGATTTTGGTTTGTTACATCAGTCACTCGCGTTGAACAACTTTATCTTACGATTTGAAATGAATTTGTTACCACAAGTGTTTTGAGATCGAAATGTCGAATTACTGTAATTTTACTGTTGCAATGTTGAAGAAAATCTTAAAAAGCTTTATGTTGCTTTGGAGGACATGAAAAATTTTTATTTGCTTTTAGTGAGTGGTATTCATTAGATTAAAATTATTTTATTTAACTTTTAATTCAGTTTTTTTTTCTGATTACAGTATTTGAATTGATGAGTAGGGTTGTATTGGAACTTCTGACAGAATACATTGATGATTTGAAATGAGAAAGAAATGTGTTACAGCAAACTGTTCAAGTACCAGAAGAAATTATTAATCAAGAATTTATTGTTTCCGCCTCGACGATTTTCACTATACCTTAGTTTGAAAAACTATTTGATTTGATCCTGAAAATAATATTTAATGTCATAAAAAACTGTTTGATTACAAAAATTATTTAAAGCTTAATTTAGTTCTAGATAAAAAAAATTTTCAGCTTTTACAAAAATGATATTTACGTGCAAAATGAATAAAGTTCACCAGTCTGGTCTTTTTACGGTGGATCGCAAAGAGAACAAAATACTTCGGGTGGACAGTTCGGTGCGCATTGCGATTTTACTGTTCCCCACAATTAAAACAGCAATAATGCGGCGACTGATAGGATTGAAGTGATTTTCATTTTTACTTATTATTGAGTCTTTACAATAGAATGAGAGCTTTTATAATCTAATTTTGTGTGATCGTCTTATCAAGCAACTATATTTGTTGTTGAAGAAAAGCTTCTCAATGTTTATTCTAATACGTAATTTCTCATTTCAACGCTGCTTAAAATCATAAAAATACTGTTTATTTAGCTTCTTTGTTTGTTTGTTTTGTGATCTACATTGTTCTGTCACAAAAAAAAAAATTAACTGCTTCAGAAACGATAAGACAAGTCTAAATAACTGCCTTTGTCTTACTTATTGATCGTTTGTAATAAAAAAGTTATTTTCTTAAAAATAAAAGGAGCTTTTAGGCGCGAAATTGGTTACAATTCACACTCGCTCGCATCGAAAAAAAAATGTTTTCCTTTCGCTAAGATTAACTCGTCTATTTTTTCTCTATTATTGATTCAGCACTTCAACATAAAAAAGCTGCCGAAGCGAACGAAGTCAAAAGAAGCCATTGAACGGTAAATCCCTCGCACAGCATCCAAAGAAGATCAGCAACGACGATGATCCATCTAATTTCGATCTCGGTTTGCCGGAACTCGCTCACTCGGGGCACAATAACCCCGCACCATCATCTTAGATTACAAATCGGCTACCGCGCGTTGTATCGACGGCTCTATCCCCGTGAAGCAGGACCGACTCAGCGCTTTTAGCATTTGAAACTTGAAAAAAAAATTAAAATCGTATAATAGTGTTTCTCGTTCACGCAGGTGGTTTAATTGCGGGCGCGCGGGTGTCGGGACAAAAATGGATAATGGCTGATCGGACCGACCGATTGTCCGAGGAGTGGGAGTTTTTTTTTTCTTCTCGGCTCTAATGCGATGGAACGACGATAAACGCGGCGATCGCTTAGCGATTGTTCTACGACGGCTTGATTTGATCTATGTACGAAATTGGGTGAGGGAGAGAGAGAGCTTGGTTTTTTGTTTAAAACTGCTTTCAACTTCAGTTTGAGATAGATTTTAGATACATAATCCCGGATGATTTATTTTTCTATCGGTTTATTGGTAAAAAATTTTGGTATTTACTTTCAATGCGTCGATCTACAATTTAGCTGTGTGAAAATTTATTGTTCCGCGGGTTACGCAAGGGTTGGAGATAAAAATCTGGACTTAGAATGACAATAGACTGACGTTGTTAAAAGTATTTTAATGACAGGTTTTTAGCCTGAATTGTTTCTAAAAAAACCCATATAAACCAGTTTTTCTCATTTTACTTAAACTTTTTATATCACTACGAGTATGAACCTTTTTTAAAATTATGTTTAGTTTATAATCAGAATTTCTTAGTGAAGTGAATGCTCCTAATTAATTAAAATTATCAAGTAAGTATTTATCACTTATTGTTAATCAATCCCAAGGACAGATCTGTTTTTAACAAATGACTACCATAATTGATTGGTCCTACACATTGTACTCGAATCAATAAAATAATGATCTTTTGATCTCAGTCCAGGTTTAGTTCCAACCCGATCGATCGTTTCCCAGCGTACAACCAAGCATAGATTAATCTTTCGCGCATTGTGGGATAACATAACGCAAGATCGTGCACAATCTCGAGTATGGTTAATTCAAAAACGCACCAATTTCGGTTCAGAGCCCGAAAAAAAAGCGTTGACCCCGCATAATGATTTCCTGGTAGCAATTTGAGCGAGGAGCCACGGGTAATAAAAGAGAGAAAAAAACCGCAACTCCCACACCCGCCGGTCACCCAACACCCTCGAGCAAGGAAGGTTAACCGGGGTCTCGTAATTCAGCACCTCGGTAGCGGCATTCCTGCCAATGTCGAGGCCGGGCGTTCCCACAGATTTATATTCGCGGAAAGCTCGCAAAGGGTGTCGCTTCTTCTCGCCCACGCGCTCCCGGACCAACCGTGGTTTTCTCGGAATTGGCCGTGATTGCAGCTTGCGGCGAACTGCACCTGTATCACCACCGCCTGAATTAGCCGAGACCCCGCGGGTAATTGAATTTTAACCTGTGGGACTTTTAAGATGAGATTTTTACGAATTCGCGTATACCCAAACGCGTGCTAATCAGCTTTTTGATAATTTATCTATGGTCTTTTCTTTATGGTTTTTAAATTATTTTGAGTCTTAATGGGGAGAAAGTTTGGAAATACGAGTCTTCCTAATCTGACTTGGTTGAAAGTTAATTTTACTAATTTGATGCGAAGATCCTGGACTAAAGTTAGAATTTGAATGTAAAGTTTTAAGTAGAATTAGGTTTTTTCTGTTGCTTACGGAGTAGACAAAATCAGGATTCATGGACTTTGGTCTTCATTTGAATATTCTTAATTTCATAAACAATTTTCTGTGTTGAAACAATACAATATTCTAAGTACGCACTTCGTTTGATCTATTTATTATGGATTTGTTTTTTTTCTTATTAAATAAATTTGCAAATAAAAAAAAGGCATTTTTTGAGTCTTTATTTTGAACTCTAGTTTAAATTTTCACTTTACTATCTGGTTTATTACATACAAATAATTATGCACATGAAATTTGTATTAATTTCGGCTGTTAAAAAAGACCAGGTACTTATGAATTCAGTAGCACCCACGTACTTTTTTCGAAAAATAATTACCAAAAATTTTTCGATCAACTTAACGTGACAAGTTCAAAAAAGTACACCAATTAAAAACACCATTTTTTCGCAGACAATTATTAATTTTAACCACGCAGGAGTGACTTTCTTGAGGGCAATTATTAAAAAAATATCTCGATACGTCATTTTCGAGAACCATTAAAATTCCCAATCAATGGCTTTTGACAAAGTGTATCGAGAAGCAATTTAAAGCGCACGCAGTTATAATTTCTCTGAATTAAAATTTTAACTCGTGATAATCTGCGGTACGAAAGAAGAAAAAAGTCGTCAGGAAGAACACAAAGGCTTTCTCGCGCAAAAAAAAAAGGAAGCCGCAAACTTTCGTTTCCAACGAAACGCGTGACATACGATCACGATTTTTCCAGGGGTGGGGGGTAAAGAAGAAGAAGATCAGCTCGCGGTTTTTTATCTCTCGAACTGGCCGCAACCCTCGGAGACTTCATCTATCTCACGGCTTAATCATCTTTGGGGCCCCGAAATTCGGAGCGCGATCGATCACCACGCGCTCGTTTCATCCTCGCCGCTGCTGGCTGCGTGCTGGAAATCAATTAGTCATCCATCGACGCGGCCGGCACGTGCGACCGTAATTAACCGATGATTAAGAGAGCCGTATTTTCGTGCATCGCGGGGTGCTGCGCTTTCACAATGATTCCCGATTACTCGCCCCTTTTCAAAATAAGGTGTTCCTTTACGCGTGAGAATTTTCTGACTTGGCTTCTCTTTTTTTATCGTTAACGAGACAGCTGAAGGAGACATTCGCGAAATTTTTCGGGGTACCAAGGGATTAAGTTGTTTGTTTACGCGAGTGATTATTCAAAAATGATTTCATTTGAGCGTACCGCGGCTCCCTTTTGAGAGCAGCCGAGGCTTGATTAAGTTCTTTTGATAAATTCAGTTGCTCACTGTGGCGTGAAAAGAAGCAAATCGTGTTTTTGGGAGCGGGAGTTCTGAAAAATTACTCAAAACTTGTTTCTTTTTTCGAGTTTCAATTTTACCGGTAGCACAGTTGAGATTTAATTTGTCCAGTCGAATCAGTTGATTGAATTTTTATAAAAAATATTTCAATCTTTTTGGTATTTGGAATCAACGAGTTTGTGTATTCTGAGTATCATAATTCATAATTTATTTAATTGATTCAAATTCTGTATATAATAATTTTCAAGTGCGAATTTTCTATTCTTCTACGTTAATTTTCACCATAATATTGATTATCAGCCAATTTCAACTAAGCCTAAAATAAATTGGAATTCATGAAATTATAAAAAAATTGATGAGTTATAATTTTATTAAAATATAAGTTACGCTTACAAAATGAATTATTCAGTGTCTCCATGAATAATTCACCCTTTAAAGTGACAACCTTCAGTGGGGCAAATGTGTCTTCTTGATTCTGCTGTCTCCCACAAATGACACAGAATCCCAATGGCAACCAAAAACACAAATGTGATCTTCATTTTTCTACTTGATTTGTAGTAAACAACTTTTTCTGAACGAGTCAGATACTTTTATGATGCGTTTTACAAGTCTTGCATTTTATATACCATGTACAATTATTTACGAGCCTGAAAAGTTTTTCCTGTTTTTACTGTAAATATTTTTCGAGATCAAGGTTATAAAAAGTTTAAATAACAAACTTTTAAATTTTATTGACCTGCACGTTTTGGAAAAAATATGTTTGTTTATTTATTCAAGCATATTAAAACGGTTAATTAATTGTCTTTAAAAAAATAAATTTCGTAAATAAAATATTTTGTGATGGATAATTTACGGTTATTTTGCCGTTTATTTTTATTATATTGTCGATTGTCAGACAATTTTAAGCCGACGAAAAAATAAACTTGACACAACCTGTTATTTCATCAATATTCAAAAAAATTTTTTTTAATTATTAAAAATAAAAAAAATTAAATTAATAATACATAAATAAATTACATCTATTACTCGTTTTTGGAAAATCATTTATAATAATTTCTGTGACGACTGATGCGTATATGTAAGGAAAAGGTTGGTCGAGTGATAAAATAATAACATTGCAATATTTTTTTATTTTTGTATAATTTCAACGATAAAATTTTCACATTTCACATGTATTTTCAGAATTCGTTTTTTTTTTGTAGTTTTAAAAACCCTGTCTTTTTATAGTCTGTAGGTTTCATTTGAATCTAAAAAAAAAAGTTAATAAATATTATTAAATCAGCTGAGCGTCAAAAAATCTTTTTGCACAACTTTTAATACATTTTGTTAAAAATATATCCATTTTTCAAAACAATTTTTGTAAAAAAAAATGAGCTAAATACTCACACACTACAGTAACGAAGTAGTTTATAGAGTTTTAACCCAACTAAGATGACGCTGGCTCGCACACTTGGATACAAGATTGACCTCGAGGACAAGGTTTAGTGTGGCATTTCTGCGACATCACTGTTCCCCACAATTGAAACAGGATCAGGGCGGCGACAGACAATACCAATGAGATCTTCATTTTGATATTCAAGTATTAGAACTTACTTTTTCGGTCGAGTTTGGTGCTTTTATAATGCATCTTCGCCTTGTCATTTCAAGAGCATGAGTTATTATTTGCATTAGGCTTTAGTTAGGCTTTAGGTATTACTCAGTATCAAGTCATAAAAAAAATATTTTATTTATTTTACAATATGTTTTTTTTTATTTTTCTTTATTTCGAGTGCACTTTCTTTTTTTGACAAAAATTTATTTATTCATTTATTTGGCGGAATAAATTTTGATTCATAATGGATAAAGAGTTATTGGTTAAAGTTTTTTACAAAAGTTTAGAACACTTAAAAAATTGTTATTTATTATTAGGGAATGTCAATGATAATTAACTTATATGAACTTCCTAATCAGCAAAACTTGTTAATGTTAAAAAAAGGTTTGTTTATTTATTCAATTGGAATTGATGTCTTGAATTATTTCTTCTAAGCTGTTTTCTTTAGTGTGAGAAGAAAAACATTTTTTTATTGGTTTTTCAAAACAAATTTTTCCTGTTTGTTTTATATTTGACTTATCAACAACTGATTGCTTACTATTGCTTACTATGCAGTCAACTTTAAACGAAATTTACTTCTAAAAAAATTCAACTTTTCTTTTTCAAAATTTGAAACTTCAACCTGAATTCATTGACTATCCACGAATTTCACTGGTAGCCGTGAGCTACAATGACCATAATTCGCTCCCCCGAATCTTCCGAGTAAGAAACGCGTCGGCTCGAATCGCGTGGAATTCCAGGGGAAAAAGTTACAGTTATGCATGCAGCACTTACATGACACGTGTTTATGACTGTTTCGTGTGCGTGTCAGGAACCCGGGGGCCCTTTTTTCCCTCCTCGCGATACATTTTCGATAAATCGTCTTATTGTCTTGACGAAATCGATTGAGTCGTCGTGGACGCGCGCTCATAGTGAAAGTCATTGTTTAGGTCTCGCGGCATATCGCGTAAGTCTTCGAGATAAGTGCGTGAGCTTGTACAAGCTTGCAGATTTACCGTCCTCTCCTTTCTTTCTCACGTGTACTTTCTTTTTTTTTTCGTTCGTCATCGTAATTTTCATTGCTCGTTGCTTCGAAAAAATCTCAGCCTCTTTCGTAATAAAAGTCCTCGGGAGTTGAGTGAAAAAATTTCTTACATTTGTTTATAAATCACATAAAAAATTGTATTATCTTACATTGATTCTTAGAGTTGTTTACATGTTTACGCTTCGTCTATTTTTATGTTACGCCTGCGAAAAGTAACAATAAGAACTAGTTAGAGTAGAAATCTGAACTTACGTTTCCATCTATTTTTAATAATTTTTTCGTTCCCCGGAGTTTTTGTGGCATTTCTATTGTATATACAAATAACTTTTATTTAAAACTCTTTAGGTAATAAAATATAGTCTTGCAAAATGCATCAACTTTTGTTGATATCATCATAAAGAACTCATAGAGAGATAAATTTGAAAAAGCGCAATGAACCAGCTCATTTTTAAATAGAAAGCCCCAAAATTATCAAGTATTGTCAAGCTCCTATTGTTAAAACTTGTGATTTTCATAAAAATTTTTCCTCATTTAATTTTTTGAAAAATGTTTTTAAAAAGTGTTCATCATTCAAATTCTTCTACGACATGACACAGACACGAAATTATGTTAAAATTACAATATTCGAAAAATTCTCGAACACTCAAAATCACCGCAGAATTTATTTACTCAATTCTGATGTTGGAGTCATAACTAGCAATTCTAAAAACAGCTTTATAAACAGTGATTTTCAAAATTTGTCATTCAGAAAAAAGTCAAAGTAAGTAAGTTTTTCGTCTTTCAAGTGGATACAAGAAAGCGACTTTGAAAACTCCCACCCTCCAGCCGCATAAATTAGCTTTGGAAGCTACCACGAGTAAGCATTAGCCGGTGTGTAAAGAGAGAACAAATCATGCGTTAATTGCCGCTGCCGGTCGCGGCGTCGCGGCGCGGCGCGAATCGGTCCTGCCCCGCGGCTCCTCGGAGCGATTTATGGAGTCGGTCTTGCCTGCCCGAGCGAGCTTCTTTATTTCCCTTCCCAATGCGGGCTTAACAGTGCGTAGGTGCCTCTGCCTGACTTCTTGGCCCATTGTACTTCGTATTTTATTACGACGGCGGTCTTGTTTTCAGCTACCTTGCAGCACCGGCATCAATGGACAATGGGCATTGATGTCGCTGAGCTACCGAGATGACGCGACGCGACGCTACCACTTTTAAATGCTTCACTTTTTATTCGGTCCCCACTGCAAATGTTCCCCGGGGAGATCTAGATGGGCTTACAGTACTCTAGAATTTTCTGATAAATCATCAATTTTGTTAAATAAATAATTTTTGTTTTTAAACAGACATAGTGTTGTCATGGATTTGTAAAGCTCTTTTACTGTCAGATAAAGTATAAAAAGAGTACAATAAGTTTTGAAAAAATTGAAAACGCAGAAACAATGAAAGATACATAGAATCAAAAACAAATATCGCCAAAACCCGGCTCCTGAATCATAAGCCGTGGCATTAAAACAGCAGCCCGTCAATATTTTGCAACCCGCGTCGAGTTGTTTTGCAAAATGCATGAACTTTAAATCACGCGGACTAAACACCTACTCCTCGAGAGATACGCGCCGTTCGGGCCAAAGCTCGAGAGGCCTTTTTTCGCTCGAGATATTGCGTGTTGCTGTAATCTTACGCGACCTACACGCTTAAACAATGCTGTGGATAGATAGCGCTGCGGGGGCGGCTGAGCTTGCTCGTTGTTTACGAGCTTTTTTTCCAATAATTAATTGTACAGTTTTTTTTTTTTTTTATAGGTTATCTTGACTATTTCATGGGTCTTACCACATACGACCCTTCTCCACTGATATCCCCAACGCGTTTATTAATTAACGGTAGTTTACTAACGATGGATCGTGTCAAAGTTAGAATCGTAAACGCGCGCACCTTGGATTTCCCAACGTCTGGAGAATTCTGCAAGTGTCAGTTGAAAAGGTCACGAGTGAGGCAAGACAGGCGTAAATTCAACTCATTACAACTTTGCCAACCGGTAACACATAAGTTTATACTTCAAAAAACAGCATTACCCCGCGGTGGCGGCAAAAAATTTTAATTCGAAATCAACTTTTTTTTCTTTTACACGCGTACTATTTTAAGAATAAAAATAGTGTTAAACGCGGTAAATTGATTACTCATTATCGGGACCATACGCGGGTACGGTAGAAAAAAAAAAAAAAAAACGGCGCACAGTCTAATAACTCGCTACATCGAAATTTCATAAAAACACCTAATTTATATAATTTATACTCCCGCAGCGGCGAAGAAAAAAGCGGTGCGCGCGTTATTAGAATATATTTTTTTTTCATTTTGTTTTTTTTTCTAATCACCTGCATACCCGCGCGCGGTTGACATTTTCACGATATCTCGTCAGAATGTTAATGAAATATTAACGACATAATTTACTAATCAAATCGCGGTAGGCGCGGGAGAGAGAAAAAAAAGTCTCGCGGTTATCGAGAGGCGTTGCACAACCGAGCTGCGGCGCGACGTGAATGAAGTCATAAATCGCACGTGCGCACGCGGGTCGCGATCGAATATTCCGGTGCGAATCATACGTGTCTTCTTCTTCTGCTTCTCTTGTTGCGAAAATTTGCATCTTACACGCGAACCTTTTTTTTTTCAATACCGCTATCCGCACGTAATTACGCGATTGAAAAAAAGTTGCATTGTTCGAAGTTGTTGCGCAACGGGGGGAGAGAGTTGCGTAACCCGTATTTTTACCGATTATGGATTAAATTAATTCGAGGGAATCGTGATGGGGTGCATGAATGACCGACATGTTTTCCGGGTTGCGACACTTTGCGCACAGCGAGACGGCTACTACTTGTTGACTCGGGATTTTGTCATTGGGTAACGCGCGCTTGTTTTTCATTGGTTTTCATACTTCATAAATTTTACCGATATGGCGATTAAGTGGAAAAAAATTAATTTGGATTTGTGGGAAAAAAAAAGTACTTTATTGAGCTGGTGTGGATTTTATTGCCAAGGTAATATCGAACGCGAGTGAAATTAAAGCACAAAGTTCGCTTAATTGACACATTCCTGAAGTTTTTTTTTATAATCTAGTCTTGTAAAATAGTGTTATTTATTTATACTTTCGTATCGAACTATGTTTTATTTACTAAATGTTGTTTGTTTACATTGAAGAACGAGCGAGTTGTAAAAATTTAATGTTTGTCTTTTCGAGTACTTTTTATTTAGTCTCACTATGATTCTGTGAAATATTTACAATTCAGACACATCGGTAAACATTTTAAGACCATTTCATTATAACAACTAAAAAGTATTTCCATTCAAACGTACGAAAAAAAAAGAGAAGCCAGGAAGTTGAAAGATTCCGAAGTGACAATGCCGAATAAATATTTCTCCTGGCGCACCCACTCCAGTATCTGGTAATTACATAACGCCTTCAAAGATGCACTTTGCACTTTGAGTGGGAGCTCTATTTACCATAACTATCTCCAGCTTAAGTGATCTTTTAAATTTATGTTTACTAACCAACATATTTAATATAAAGCCAATACCTTTGAGGCACCACCGGCCCACTATAGTTATAAATACAATTTTTCAAAATCGAAAGTTTCTTTTGGATATAATTTAAATTGAGAACGAAAACAGTCTTCTTCCCGTTTAACTGAATACTTATTAAGTATCTGAAAAAAACAATAAATTGTTAAAAAATCAAGAGAAATCAAATTGCATAGCTAGCGCTTTAAGAATATTAAAATTTACCGGTGGTATTGGGTAGTAAGTCGGTGTAATTGCCACTTGCCTCAAGGGTGCCGAGTCTTCAATGTGACCCGAAACACACGAATCCCTGCACCAGATTCCAGGTTGAATTTGTCCAGTGTTAACATGGTAGTACGTTCCTTTGCCTTCTTTGAACCCTTCGAAAAACTGACCTCTGTACTCGTTTCCGTTACCTTAAATTTTCATAGTTTAAAAAAACACTTCAAGTCGCAATGTAAAAAAATTATCAAAAAGCAAAGTACTGCTTCTGTAAAGTCCATAGCCATGGAACAAATTATTTTCCCAGTATCCTTCGTAGTAGCTCTTGTCGTCCCAAAACATTTTACCGAAACCCTGTCTTTTGTTTTTGCAGAAAAATCCTTTGTAGACCGAGTGCGGGTACCAGGCGATACCGTACCCCTGCCTTTGACCCGCGACCCAACAGCCGGCGTAAAGTTTTTTCGGCAATCCGTCATTTTCTGTCTTAGATAGAATACCGAAACCTTCTTTTAAATCGTTTTTCCAATTTCCGTCGTATGTGTAACCGTTCCTAAAATTTGAAAAATATTACAGTTCAGCTCACTGAAAAATTAAATTTTTAATTCTGATTTTGACGAATTGAACCATTACTCTGAATAAATTTTTTTTTTTTTTTTTTATTCAGCGTCGAGTATATAATAAACCCACTTGGTAAAATTAAAAAAAAAAAATTTGAACATCAAATAACCTGGTAACTTCACGCCCATATCCTTCTTTTTTATCATCTTTATAATTGCCAGAGTATTTGTCTTTGGGATGTTTGTGAGTACTGTACACACCAAAACGAAAACCATTTCTCTTTGACTTTTTGATTTTTTGCTCGAACCATTGGTTTTTTCTGTTACACTTTAAAAATGGCATTTTGGTTTACCGACTTTCTTAAATTAACGGGCAAAGCACAATTTATAACAATCAATTAAAAAATTTAGATTTAAACAAAAATGAAAAGTAACCTATAATGATTAAAATTTTATGGTCAAACGGATTTTTGATTACTATAACGCATGAAATGACAATCAATATTTAATGTCTAACCTATTTTTAATTATTTTGTCTGATTTTTTAAATTGTAACTAGTTGCAGAATAGAGGAACCAATTAAAAAAAATCATCTTGCTCTTAAATTGTTAATCGTTTAAAAAAGTTCACAAGTTACAATCAGTCGATTTTGGCTTGAACTTCCACTTAAATTCATTAACAAATACGATAGTTTATTTCCGAGCGAATCATAGTAAAAGCGGGCACCTGTTGGTATGAAATCGCGCAAAACAAGCCGCTAATCCGACCGCAACCCTCCCGTTGAAGGACTTTAACTAACGATAACTTTATTACAAAAAGTATGATGATCCGCAGGAGCGCGAGAAAAAAAAAGCTAACGAGCTTCCGGTGAGCGATACGCTCGACCACCCAGAATACCAGGTCGCCCGAAATCGCATAATGTGCGCAGCAGCCACTTTCGCGAAAATTATCCGTCAAAATCGCGCTCTTTTTACTCGACTTCTTCCTTCACGGTATCGCGTGACGCCGCGAGATAAACTCCGCGAGATTAAAGAAGCTCCTGATGTCGCGAAGATGACGCGCTACGTGATTCTTATGATTTTTTACATTTTGTTTTTTCAACCAGGGGAAACGATACGGAGGTTAATTCCATGGTACGCGTGGAGAATGAGACATCATCATCATTTGGCTTTTGTGCCACCCACGGAATTTAATTCTCGAATTCGGTCTTCTTATTTGGAGGAAGTTGGTCATTATTTTGAGGGGCATAGAAATTAATTTAGATATCTACTTAAAATTGATAATTTACAAGTATCATCCAACAGGCCTTATGCTGGCATCCTAGAATGCTCACTGGTAATGCAGTATTTATTAACTTTTATGTTTAAGAAGTCAATACCTATATCGGCCTGCGACTTTGGGATTACCTTTGCAAACCTCTTAACCCAGAAATCCAAATTGCCTACAGGACTTGAGCTCATTGCCTTATTATGAAACAGATACTTGAGGAACAGTAAAAATTTAATTTCGGTATAGGTATTTGGGCTATATTTCACTACTATTGTTTTATTAGTTTAAATAGATTTTTTTGGACTATTTTTACGATAAAGTCGTACTTATCAATAAAACCATTTTTTTCATTATCAAAAGAATAACGAATACTTTTTTAATTGATTTTGAAAAGATGAAACTTGACTCATTACACCAGAGCTTTTACAAATATTCGTTCTTCTACAGTTTTAGCTGAGACAATAATTAAAAATTAGAAAAAATTTTCGACGGATAAGGAAAGTGCACGAACTGCGGGAAACCGCGATCTTAACGAGCTTTTATTCCGAGAAGTTTTTTCTCTTACTAAATATAACTAGTCCCACAGTTATTAGAAAAAATTACGTTCTGAAATATTATAACCCATTTTTTTTAAACTTACAAGGAGAGGACCAGGTCTTTGTGTCATAGATTTGGCTAAAACTTGGTATATGGGCTCCAAATATGCCGAAAAGAAACCTCTAAGTGTCAGTTTCTCTGAATGGGCCTTTTAAAGTCATGTTCCCTCCACACCCGATGTTAAAAAATCATCATTTTATCAGCATTTTTCATTAAAAAGCTGTTTTTGACCTGATTTTCAAAAAAATATTGCTCAGACCCTATTACACTTACAGAATAGGGTTGGCAACTTTTTGAAATTTATAATATTTTTTTGCTTATTTAGTTAAAATATCGAAAAATATTCGACACGTATTTTTTCTTTTTTTAAAAGAACTAAAATTAAAGGAGCTACAAGTGTTTAAATTTTTTAAAATTACAATATATATAGATATACTTCTAATGGGATTTTGGATCAATGACGTCATCAGCCCGTAGTTTCAAAAACTTTTCTTAATTTTTTTCTAGCTCAATTTTGATTTAAAAATTCTAAAAAAAATGTTGAAATTCATTAAAAATCAAGTGCTTTAAAAAAAATAAATTTTTAAAGTACTGGTTGCCAACCCTATTCCGGAACCTCGCATTTTTTTTGTCTTTCCAAGTACTTTTTGGAAAAAATTATTTGAGACTTTTTTTTATGTATTAGACCATGTAAAATTGAGATATTTAAAATGAAAAAATGACGAAAAACATCTTAATTTTACATGGTCTAATAAGAAAAATCTCAAATAATTTTTTCCAGAAAGTACTTGGAAAGACGAAAAAAATGCGAGGTTTCGGAATTCTGTAAGTGTAATAGGGTCTGAGCAATATTTTTTTGAAAATCAGGTCAAAAACAGCTTTTTATTGAACTAGCTCTTCTGAGCGCGCTTCAAGCGCGCATAGGAAAAAACAATAAGAGTAACCTCAAAATGCACTTTTCGAATATTTTAAAAACTTGTTCACCAATCAGCTCACGAATAAAAATCTTACGCAAGATGGCGATAGCTCTCTTTTATAAAGGGAAAATGCTGATTTTTTAGCATGGGGTGTAGAGGGAACATGACTTTGAAAGGCCCATTCAGAGAAACTGACACTTGGAGGTTTCTTTTTGGCATATTTGGAGCCCATACCAAGTTTGAGCCAAATCCATGACCCAAAGGCCTGGTCCTCTTTTTGTTAGTTAACAGTTGAATATTTATTCATTCACCCAATAATGTTACGGATTCGCTTGCATATTCTTAGCATTTGATAGAAAAATGTCATTCAGAAGGAATTGCTCCACTCTAAGCTTAGAGAGTGGCCAACCTGAAAAATAAATAAAATTCAAAAACCATACTTTCATTCTTCTTCATGATAAAAAAAAAAAAAAAAAAAAATTCGCCTGTTATATAAAAAATCCAACCGATAAAAAAAAAAAACGCGAAAATTCACACATCTCAAGCGCAAGATAAACCAGCGTAGCTGTATAAACGTAGCGGTCATAGCGAGCCGGGGGGAAAGGTCGCCGGGGAAGAGGAGCGTTGCTGATGACCATCGTCCTGCACCTGACTCCGCGGAGATTTATCGCCGCACAGGTTGCGAAAGTATTATGCAGCGCGCGCCGCGTACGGACTAATCGCTTCCCTCTCTCAGCTAACCCCTGCGACTGCCTGGTTTCTTCAACTTTCGCTCGCCGTTTCGTGCCCGTTGTTATTCTTCCTAGGTAACGGTACGCGTGGCCTTTGTCATTCCTGTTGCGTCGGTGTGACTTGTTTATTTCGACGATTGTTGGGGGATTATATTTATACCCGTCAAAGTGATTAATCTACCTATTCCACCCCTTTCTCTTTTATCTCTCTCTCTCTTTCTTTATCCCTTGAGAGGTGGCTTCTTGTAATGGGATAAAATAGGATAATCACAACGCAACCTTTTACCGAATAAATCATGCCAAATTGCCCTGTTATTGATGAGGCTCGTTACATTATGACGTCATCGTACATTTTTCCTAGTACCTGTAAACACTACGCGTTTATTATATATTTACTGTACTTTTCTTTCATTCATGACCGTGGACTTTAGACGCATTACTGGATGATTTATTTCGATATTTTAAAGTTTTATACTTGATGACGCAATTAATTTACTATCGTTTTTCCTCGGGTCAAAATTAAATTTCCCGAGGTTATTTTGTAAAATTTAGCATATCCTAGAAAATGAATATTTTTTCTCCTGCACCACATACGTGTCTTGTAAAACAACAACTATTCCAAAGCTACCTGAGTACCGGTGTTTGCACATTGTTATTCCGAAAGCGTAACATCAGTGGGGCAAGCCCAAGCAACGCGTTTTTTTTTGCGAAATTTATCGTCGTATTAATCTCGTAATTAATGGGCCATCGCGATAGCCTTTAACAATCTGCATAACGCGCCGGTTGAGAATATTTTAATTGAAAATCAAGCGAGCATAAATCACTAAGATTGTGTCTAAATCAAAGAATTAGGGTAGTGAATCCTGACTGCTAACGAGAATCAGGGAGGGCTCGTAAAGTTCACAAGTGCACCGCGTAAAACGATTCGCGCGGGCGTGGGGCTTCAAGTAAATCGTTAGCTCAACAGAAAAACGGTAGGGTTGTAAAGCCAATTTATCTTGCGGTGATTTATTGGTGTACTCTGACCTGTAACCACAAACCTGGGCAACTCATATCATCGCGGGAGTTTTAAGTTAGAGAGTAACTACAAGTGCAGTGAAATGAAATGTAAAGTTTTTTCGAAGAGGCTAGTTTTACTTTTTTTATTAATCAATTATAAATCTGCAGAATATTTGATAGATAACCAATATTGCAACTGCAAATATAGCTGATAGCTGGATAAGAAATGTAAGAGCCATCGGTTCAGGTCCCATTAGCTCTTTTTTATACTCAAACCATTGTAAATTATGCTTTTGAACATTTTATTGGAAAAAAAAGAATTAGAAGAAAAATTTTTCTTTAAAAAGTAGACAGATAGTTTAAGGTAGTCTACCATTAAAATAAACTTTAATTTTTTTTAAAGTATCTACAAAAATGCAATTTAAGTATTTCTAGAGGGATAATTTCCTCACATCACATGATATAAAGACTGGCAAAAACTATCGAATGCTAAAAAATTATCTTTCAGCGGTTGTTCTGTTCTGTGACCTGTCGAGCTTTAAAATTCGAACCAGACTAGGAGTAGTAGAGGAGGCCGTAGAATTGCAAGATTTTGAAATGAATTTCCATTAGTGCGTATTACGCAAGTGCAGGAGCAGACAATAATAACGCGCCAAAATAATGTATTCCTCAGCGGTGCGGCAGAGCAAACCCAACCCTTTGGCCGCGATACATAAACATGATGCATCGGGTAGGAGTTAATTTACGAGGCTACTTTGGGGGAGAAAAGGAAAGATGGATGGAGTGCAGCAGCGAAATATCCCGGCTCACATCCGGCTGCTACGGTGAGATACGGGCGCCCACCTTTGTAATTAGAATACAGTGCTCGGGCGTTTTGACGCGACCGAGCTTGGAGGAAAAATTAAGCTCAAAATACCCTTTTTTATGTTATTGTATCTGAATAACGCAGTTTCTTCGATATTTCACTGCTCAAAACTGATGTACAATAGTAAATGGTTTGATTAGCTGTAACGACTTTTATTTCTGGTAAAAGCTCAGTTCCTAAATTTCTCCAATTTCGAGTTTTTATACAGATTTTTAATACTCTGTTAATATTTGACCAAGTATGAAAAACAACTTTTTTTTTTTGGATTCAGAGTAAAGTACTTTTTTTAACGATTTGAAAAAAGCAAAATTTTAGTATTTATTGAAACAAAAACTTAAACAATTCTCCCAGATGGATTTTCAATGACCTGTGACTATTTTTGACTTCGCGAATCCAAGTTTATTTATTATCAAAATAAAAAAAATAAAAAATTTTGTAAAATATTGTCTAATTTACCAACCGAAAAGCCAAGGAAAATGCAACAATAAACGATTCTCTGGTATTAAAGTTATAGTTGGGGATTTAATATCCCCCTCGCGAAAAAGCGTAAATATTTATTACGGCGCGCCGTAAACAGTCGAAAGAAATATCGTGTTTCGTACACACCGTCCACGAAAGTCGCTCCGACCGAACAATAACCTAGCAGATTTAGTGGTCTGGTAATTTAACTAAATCCATCGAACCATATAATTTATCTACGCACGCGGCCGTGCCGAGGGATTCTTACGTATGAGCTACTGTGCACGCAGCGCGTTGTGCAAAAAGTAAATAAATCGCTCGACCGGCGTCTCAATTTTCTCTTGCGGTTCTCACGCGTTGTAGTCATTGTTGCAGGGGGGGGGGGGGGCATACACAAAAAAGCTCGATCCTATTGGCCGATTAGCCGCGCTCGGCATTACTTTTATTTAGCGCGTAAATAATACTTGAAACAGAAAAAAATTCAGGCCTGCTATTACTCCCGGCAGTCAAGTTTTTTCGGTAGCTAATAAGCAGGTGTCTATTTGGTAAGCGCGCAAGTCCAAGATGTTTATGTTTTCGCTTTTCATTAGTCCCTCGCGAGATTATAATTTGATCTTTACGGGGGACTCTCTAAGAGGGGTGATTAAAAAATTTTTTCCCCGCCCGTTAACAGATTACTTTTTCTCCATAAATCATGGCTGATTTTTGCAGACAGGCGAAGCAAAGAAAAAAATCAATTAAAACTAGTCGCAGAAGAAAAACGATCGTTCAAAATCCACCGTTCGTCGCGGAAGAAATAAGCATGCAAAGTAAAAACAGCTTATTAATGAGCTCCTCGGTCTGCATCACGCGTGCCAACCAAGCAGTGCGGTGGTGGCTGGTGCAGCAGGTAATAGGTAATTTCCCTTTCGTGTTTTTGAATTAAAGCCGGTAATTACGTTTCGCCCGCGTTCGGTTATGTTTGCGGAGCTGGCGCATCACGAGCCCCGCGCCGCGTTGCTGTCTGCACAAGGAAGAGAAGAGGCCTTTTTGGACGACTCGAGTTTGCGGTATTTTCGGGAATGCAGACGGAGAAAGCCTACCCGAATATACATAAACGGGAAAATTTGTACAATTTTTATTCAACTGGTGATTAGAGATAATCAGCTTTTTTTTAGTTTTTCAGCGACAAGCTGCCCATTTGAATTTGTATTACAGAGTCGCAAAGAGAGACTGAGAGTGGGAAAATTTTCTAATGTGATGCTTATCGATTTAACGATTGATTTACTGACGATAGTCAGAAATTTTTTTTCAATAACTAATTTATAAACGAAAATATTTTTATTGAAATTTTAAAACTGATTATAGAACTCGTCGAATCAATAATAATTTCAAACGTCGTTTTAATTTTATTCTCTATTCCTCAGATTAAGTATTCAAAAGTAAAATGTCGCTTTTAACATCACAAAATTATCATTAGAGATCATAAAAATGCAAGAAATATTTATTTAAATATTAGAAAAAAAAATTTTTTAATTTACTATAGTAATGATTTGCAAACATTATGTCTAATTGTACGAACATTAAAGTAATTTATGAAAAAAAAGCTAATGTACAAATTTCTGCTAAAAAAATGACTGACGGTTTAAAGTTGCCAGTCATGAAACTATGTATATTTTAATTATGCTTCAATTTGACAGTGCAATCGAAAATTTTTAATTTTTAAAAATATGTATGATTTAATTAAGAACTAATATCAATTTCATATATTTTTTAAGCGTAAAAAATATTTTTAATTAGCTGGATAAAAAATTTTATTCAGTGTTAGTAAGGTATTCAAACTTAATGGTATATTAATGTGAAATGCATGCAGTTTGATTTGGATGAGTTGCTGAAATGAAGCAGTATACTTAAAGTAATTTATTTAAAATATTTCTCTACAAAAATCGTTTTCCAATTACTTTAGAGATAAAAACATGTTGAAAATGAATCGATGGCCTACTTCAAACGGTTTTATTCAGAACCGAAGCTTCAGTATTGAAACCTCTTCTTTCAGTTCTACATCTTCCCACATACTACATAGAATTGCTTACAAAGCGTCACGTCGATTTTTTTTTTAACTTTCACTTAAAACTTCTTCTTTTAAGCACTACATCTTCACACATTGAAGATGCATTAAACAATTTACACAGAATTGATTTTTGTGTGTCAAACTTGAATTAAAAATTAATTGAAACTACCTTATTTAATTTTTTTTTCAATAATAGACACCATTACTTTTAAAAATGAAAATAATACAAATTTTATATTCAATAAATGCAATAATAGTTATTGGTGACATATGCTGTTGGGCGTCAGAAACGTGCTGGATAAATGTTTTGATTGAAAAATTCGAACTCAATTCAAAATTATACCAAGTTACATTTTTTACAGAAAAATCGCTGTACGCGAGAGACAAAGAAATTCTTATGATTAAAAAAACTGCAACTGTTATTCCCACTTTGACCGTAAGTGTAGATAGATTGAAAACCGCTCAAAGCTTTGATAATCGATCGTTATCATTGCCTATTTTCAAAGACCCACGAGCCAGTACGATTTACGTCATTTTAATTTCAAAAATTGATACTTCTCAAATGAAAATACTGAAGAACCTGGAAAATTTGTTTGAAAGTTTCACTCAAATTACTAGAACTAATATGAGGCCTAAAACATTAATCGTCAATAATAAAAAAACCATTTCATTTGAAAATTGGTCAACCGTTTTTCTTAAATGGGCCTGGACTAAAAAATTTCTTGACATTACAATCTTATACGCTGATGAAAATGAAGCCAAAATTTTTTCGTACAATCCATTTAAACAAATTTTCGATTATAGAATATTCGAAGGAGGCATTGATCTTTTCGACGACAAATTGATAAATACCAACAAGTATTTATATAAAATTCCATTTATGCCTGCGCCTCCATACATGGACTGTATAGAGTTAAGTAATAATCACTCCAAGTGTGTAGGATTTACTTACAATATTATTGAATTAGTAACATCCAAGATGAACATGGAAATCTTTATCAATAGTGAAATCGATAGACAGACTTTAGGTACTTCTTTTACATTGAAAGTTTTAAAACAGATGATCAATGGAGATGTTGATACTTTAGCTGTTACCGTCTCAACAAAACTCTTTAATATTGGGTATGAAGAGTTAGTTAATGGAAGAATTTTATATATTGATCAAATATCTTGCATAATACCAAAAAAATCTATAAATAATATGTTTTCTTTTAATTTTGACAATTTAATCACTCTCTTATTTAACGTAATAATTGTCGCAGGGGCAGTTTTTCTGATGAATCAATCCAAATTATTGAACATGCATCTAGATATTTTCGAAATTGTAAAAATTTTATTTTTCCAATCCTCGCGGTCACCAATAACTTACTCTGAAAAAACCGTGTATTTTTCAATTTTATTATTATCCATTACCTATTTCTCCGATTATTTTGTGGACCTTATCGCTATTCAATTTGCGCAGAACAATAAATTATTAGAAACATTCAAAGATATTTACGAAACTGATTTGACACCACAAGCTAATATATTCGTTTACAATGTTATTTTCGATCATGAAGATGAATATGCTTCTAAAGTTAAATCAAGAACTGTTCTAACAACTGGGCCAGAAGATTGTATAAAAACAATTATAAACGGTCAAAATTCTTTATGTTTTATGATTGGAGCAAAAACGAATACATTCTTTCAAAAATACAAAAAGTATGCAGACTTAAAAGTGGTCAATTTAAAAGTTCACTTTACCGCAGAAAGTTTTCTATTCGCAGAAGCATCACCTTACCTTGAAAAATTCAATAAAATATCGCTTCAAATTATAGAAGCTGGGTTAATCAAAGAGCTTAATAAATATCAACAGACCAGTGTAAAGCAGTATGAAAGTTTTGATGTCAATGAACAAGATGGAAGCAATTATTTGTGGATTTACTTATCTATAATATTTGTTGTTGGTTGCTTGTTTTCAATAGCTGTATTTTTATTCGAATTATTGTACTATTCATATACTCCTGGAGCTATCATCAATGCATCAACAATTAGCCAATCCAAAAGATTCGATTAAAACTGACATCAACTCTCGTTAGAACTCTATAAACTAGACTAGATAAATTCGCAAAATTAGTGATGGTTTTATTTTTTAAAATTTCATTTTTCGTTTTACCACACAAAGCGTATTTTCGATCAATTTGTACATTGTTAATTTATTCATTTACTGGCATTTACGATTTTCCCCCTTTTTATTTCATTCACAGTTATCTTCCTGCTGTTTTTAAAGTTTACTCACAAATCAACTTGTGAAATGGTGGTTGCACAGTATTAAAGCTCCCAGTATTTTAGATAACGAGACTGCCAAAAATAAATGCGAAAAAATGGAGCTCTGTCACAGATAATTAATTCCAAAAAGATCAATCAGTCATTTTTTCATTGGAAAAATTATTGCTTCTCAATAGTTTTTTTCAAAAATCTATGCATGTTTTATTAACTCTGGTTAAGAAAATTGATGTTTAGCATAAAATATGCGAGGCGTTTACACGCTAAAAAGCCGTTTATATTCATGAGCGTAATAAGAGATCACATGGAAAACATTCTTGCAAACATTTCCTCGCTATGCCATTACAACGCTGTTAAGCCGTCTAATGAACTATTGAACACGCCCGTGGAAGGACACTGTTTAGACGAAGAAAAAAATGTTTCACAATTATCATTGGATGCCTTAACTAATTTAAAACGCTTACACGGTGGGATTTAAAATTTTTCTAATATCTGATTTCCAAGCTTATCTGTCATTTTTTTGGGTTCATGTGATACTTAGGTGATTTTGAAATAAAAAATTTTTGATAAAAAATATCTTTTTACTAAAAATCCAAGGCTAAAGTTGTCATTAAATGAGAATTTTTTTTGGTATCGTTTCGTACAACTATGTACGCCTTTTCACAACAATAATTTTTTTATTCGAGCTACTTGAGATGTTACAAAAATTATATGTAGTTTTAATATAATTTCTAACACTTTCATTATTATTTTAAATAAAAATGACTCAAACTATTTTAATTACGAGATAACGTAGATAAAAAAAAATTTTTTGTATTAGAAAAAAACCGAGATACTCTGTTGAACCAAAAACTTGTGATTTCCTGATTGTTCTGACGTAAAACTCGTTTGAAATCCCAACTTGGCTAATTGAAAAATCCCCTACTAATCCCCGCGCAGAAGTGATACATCTCCAGAATGCCGGTTCTCGAAAAATTTACCGGAGAATCCCGGGACTTATCAGTGACGATCGCGATAAGAGCGCGAATGGCGAGCATCCCCCAATAAATAACTGTATTACCTGCAGCATTGCGCGCGAAGTCGTTCTATCTCTTCGGCTGCATCCGGTAGCACTTTATAGAGTATAACACCCTCGTTTCTCCTTCTCCTCCCGGAGTTTTTTTTCATCTCTCTTATAAAGCCCGCATGGCTCCTGCAGCCTGTTTTCTTTTATGTGCCCGGCCGCGGCGCGCGCGCGGGCCTGCAGGACGAGCCAATCGCGCGTGCTGCAAGGGTTTGCATGGACTCGCATATTTCTATAATTATTGCCGGTCCCCTTTGATGTGTCTATAATACGCGCGCTTTCTTTTCGCAAATAGCATCAAGTGCACTCCTTCACTTTTATACTCTTGCGCGCGTGGGCCGAACGAGTTTTGCCGGATTGTTTGTTTAATTTCACCTGAAAGTCCTGTTGTTGCGCGCTCTTGCGATTAGTTTTATTCTTTTTTTGTCTTTGGTTGCATTTGACAAGTAATTATTTATAACAAATGATTTGTTTTTAATAATTTTAAACTGGCAGTTTTGAATTATAGCGGGACCAATTATAGTAATTGTGAGTAGTAAAAGGTCCGTGGTAGGAATTGTTTTAAAAATCATTTTAGTATTAACAGTTTACAAATTAATTGAAATCATTAATAATACTTTGTTTCGAATAATTTTTATACTTTACATTCTCATAATTTAACAATTACCTTTTTACCATTTCAAGGACCTTTCAAGTAAGCCCGGATGCAATAATTTTATATAATACAGAACAACTCTGTATAAATGAAAAAAACCGGAACTGAAAAGAATCACTGATAAATCAAATTTAGTTTGATTCATTCGCGATGGTCTTAATAAGGAAGAGGCAAAAAAGCACGTGCCAAGTAACGAGCCTCGCTATTAAGCATCAGCGATCGTGCAAACGTGAACATAAAAATTGTCACGCCGGTGCTTGCAGATCGGCGGCGGCGATACCCGGGGCCCAATTAAAAGGGGGACGCCTCGGCTTTTCGGGGGCGATTAGCCACCGCCTTCGCCTCTCCCTCCCGTGGGAGAGACCAGAGCAATATTACCTGAAGGGGGGAGGAGGAGGAGGAGGAGGAGGAAAAAAACGAAGGCAGATTATATCCACCTGCCCCTCCCGTGCATGCGCGGGAGCTCGCAGCTGCCGCCTGCGGCTGCTTACGTCCTCGTCAAAGGAAGATGTATAATAACGCGGAAATTTCGTGTGTCTTTTTTCGGTGTCGCCGCGCCAACCAACTTCTTTGTTTTTTTCTTTTTCCTCTTCTTTTTATTTTATATGCGTCTGATCGTTTGCTTTTTTGCGGAGCGAAATTAGATTAGCCGAAGTGACAAAAAAGTGCTTTTGAGGAAAAAGCTTGATTACTCCCATTTTAATTTTTATTGCTGAGCCAAAAAAATTTGTTTAACTCATCTTTATTCTTGATATTAAAAATTTTAATAATTTTAGTAAGTACTAAAGTCACCAATCACGAGAATTTTTACTTTTAACATCAATGTAATAGTCGAATCAATTGAAGGGTTAACTTTTTCGAAAAAATGTTTCAATAATGTGTTTTTCTCTCAATTTGAGGAATGAAACTTTTTTAATCAAATAAACAATCACAAAAACCTATAGATGTAATTCGACGGGCTAAGCTAAGAAACATTGGCAACCTTTATGAATTAGACATAGTCGAGTGTAATCAACTATGTAACTTGAGAAAAATCATGGGAAAAGAACAAGAAAGAAAATTTCTTCTCCTAAAAAGTCTTTATTTGACTATAAAAACGGACATTCTTAAGTATATATGTATACGAAACACTATTACAGAAAAGGGCGGGTTTCGAGTTCAGCCAAGTGCATCGCACGACAAGCGGGTGTTTGCGATTAAATAAATAACCGCACGGCTCACCAAGGTATAATGACGTGCACGCGAGCAACACGCGCGCCTTTTCACGGTCGAGCTGCCTAGGAAGCGTAACGAGATGCGTATCGCGCAATCAATTTGTATGTACTTTTTCTCTTCATCCCTGCATTTTTGAGGGATTAAATGCATCATCGAAGGCGATTACTTTATTTAATAATTAAAATATTATTTAGTAATTTTTGAAAAATACTTGATTTTTTGTGGACGTGAAATCAAATTCCAAACCAGAGTGAACTAATTTTTTCGACTTTATTAAATTATTTTAAAATTACCCTCAAATTTAAAACGAATACAGTTTTTTCAGTTTGAATTGAAAATAATTGTAAATATAGTCTCAGATTCAGATAATTAGAAAATTTTTAAATATATTCATTTGAATTTTTTTTTTAAGGATGTACACTTATTTGCAAAAATGCACAGAACTCGTTTGAACATTGGATGCGTAATTCTTTAATTGATTTTTAAGGTTAAAAAATTTTTAAATCCAAAAATACGAAATTGTAAGTTCATATCGAGGACAAAATTGTATTTTATGACAAAAATATATTTTTTAATTGTTCTACTTTTAGAAAAACATAAAAAAGTTCATTTTATTTTTTAGTTAAATTTTGAAGTAACTGCTGTTTCTATAATTTACAGTTTTTCTACACGCTGCGGCTTATTCGTTTGAACCTCAAAGATCAAATCAAATGGAAAAATTCCTTAATTTAACGACCCTCCGCATCCTCCAGCCATCGAAGAAAAACGTTTTCCTTTAAAATCATCTATCCTATTTACCCTGCATCTATAAAAAGCCCAACCCTTCGAACACAAATCAATCCGGGCGAATAATTACAAGTGAATTCCGCATTTTCGCAATTCGCTCTTTTAACGGCTCGGAAAACTTTAGCTCCTCCCGCGTCAAGAAATGCTGCCAGGGAGGTGGAATCGCGCGCCTTTACCTTAATCGATTGCGCGGAAGCGAGCACGGACGTTAATATGCAGCCGCACGCGGCGCGTTTTAATTTGCTTCTGGAATAGTTGTGCGTTTATATCGACCCTGCCCTGCTGCAGGTAGCTTTGCCGGCTGCAGGTATTTTGACAAGCATTTGAAAATTATTCAAGCTTTTTTTTTATCATACTCAATTTTGTTTAATTTATTTTGGATTCTCCCTGATAAACTTTGCGGTATTTCATTCAAGACTGGTATCAATTATACAAACTTTTATCAGTTGTTCATTTTCATTCCACGTACAAGTATTTCTAAGTTACTTTATAGGTGGTAACTGAAAATCTATTTGATTTATATATTTATTTCTCAAGTAATTAATTTACATTATCAAGTCAAAAAATAAAGAAACAAGGTTCGAAGGTCTGGTAAAATAAAAATGTTATTCAGGATGTTTGAAAATTGTTGTTCATAGATTTTTGACTTTATAATGAATAAGTCTGAAGATGTAAACGTTATTAGTGGAAATACAAATGTAAGCTGATTAAATTTTATAATTTCTCCACGTGCTTATATATTTGATCAACTGTATTTAATCAATTAAATAAATAAGGTTTGCTAAATTTTTTTTAGAAATCGTTCATTCGTGTTCAAAGAACCTAAAGTGTAATCTTAATAACTTTCGGAGTGGTATATTAATTTTCATAAAATCTATAAGATTATTATAATCAAACTTTAAGTTCCATGTCTTCAAAAATTTTTTTTATTTTTTCTAGTTTAATGGGCTAAAATCGCTCAAAATGAATCAAATTTTATTTTACTTCTTGATTCTGATCGCTCTCAGAATCTCAAAGCAGCAAAATCTCACTGACAGAATCAACGATGGAGCATCCACGTCAAGGCAAGATCTCTGCGGCTGGGAACAACGTGAGATTTCAGGCTACGCTGAAAGCTTGGTTCGTTTGATGATGTCGGAAGACCGTGACGGTGGCGACCTCATAGATTTGATGAACAATCATTTAGATGCACTGGAAGCTTTTCAAGATGAAATATTTTCTTACATTTTGCTAGCTGAGCGCGGAGCAAAAGCTTTTTCCGATGCATTCAAGCGTTGGCGAAGACTTGATTCGTTCAGCAGATACATCAGTATGAATATTTTAGAAGTGATACATAAAAGTTGCGATGAGCATTATCACGATCAACTATGGTACGAGTATGATCGAGGAAGAAACATAATCTTGGTTCGAGAAAACATTAGTTTTTCATCGGATGTTTGCTTGTGTGAAAATTATCAAGAGCGGTCAAAAATTTGGAGATCAACGTTGTCTTTGCTACGGTACAACAGTTCTGATAGGGTGTATCAATTTATTGGTGATAACCATAGTATGTATGGCGAAACAGTTCAGTACCATATTATTCCATTGCAGCTAATATCATCCTTTTTTCAAGTTTGGTTGGCGGATGAAACCATCAATTTAAGTGGCTCAGTATTGAATCGCTGTGCAATTACATTGATCAGTCGTTTGAAACGATCCATGCAAAAATTGATTGCTTATAAATTAAAGACATCGCGAGAGTTCACAAATGAGAAAAGATATAAAATTAATGTCAATTTGAGATTTAATGAAAATGATCATGGTTTTTCTGCTGAAATTCTCGGACAAGCGGACGATTGGTTGAATGGAAATATTTTCTGGGGTCCAAGAAACCGGGGTCCCTTCAATCCTACTTTCAATCGAAACGATGAAGAATTATTGGAAGCGTTTGAAGTAGATGTAGCACCCATTATTGGACGAGATCATTACAAGAAACTATTATTCTTGTTTATTGAATTAAAAAATTTTGTTTCTACCGCTAATGATTTAGATACGGTTGAGAGATTAACCGATGGTTTTAATTTATTTATTTCCTTAGTTGTTGCAATGAACGAACACGATGTAACTGTCATGAATCAAGAACAGTGGGAACAACGAAATTTGACAGAAGAAGAATTGGACGAATTTGAAGATGAAAACTTAAGGGAAAGATACATAGGTGAACAATTTTGGGCGATCAAAAAGGAGAACAAAAGATCTCCGAGATCCACAAATGATATAAATTTTGTTGAAGACCGTAGAACTTTGTCAAATAGAAAATCGTTTTGTTCAGATTCAGACTCAAAACTAAAATGGAGCGAGTTTATTATAGATTTGATTGCACTTTCAGTGACAGCTCTGAATCAAGCTGAGCCGCTAGGTTGGTTGAATAATTTCACCTGTTTGTACAGTAATTATCTGTTTAATTTGCCTGACACAATTAACAGTTATACAAACAACATAAGTTTTGATAAATATTTGTACTTAAAAATTTCCAATTCTATCGACTGGCGCAGATGCAACAATTATAAGGATCGTAGACCAAAAAATGAGTGGTGCCTGGCATGGAGACGTGTTAAGATGAATGCAGACTTAGAATTAAACTTTATGAATTATAATAAAAAGGTAAAAAGGTTTGGTAACCGCCAACAAAGAACGAAGCAATACTTAAAAGATGTTGAGACGATCGTTGATTGGTTAGCAGATAAGGTTGAATTAAAAAAGTGTAATAAGAACAAAATCAATATGATGTTGCCGTACGATCCTTTCGCAGTGAGAAAAAAAACGAGCCATATTTTTGATATTGCGATGTGTTACATGACAACTTTTGTGGCCGTGGTTAAAACTTGGCGCGAGTGTTACAAAAACTTTTAGTAATCATGCAGTTTAATACCAATGTAAAAAAATTTTAAATTTTATAATTTTAAAAAATTCAAGTTTTGTAAGTAGAGTTTTGGGTACGAATTGATGACTTGAATGTGCGTAAGCAATAAACGTAATAAATGTTTTAAATAAAAATAATTTACGATGATAAAGATAAAACATATTTTTTTAAACAAATGATGATTTAAAATTTCATTTTATAGTACAAATAAAAAATTGTGATTTTTTGATTATTCAAAAATGTAAGAACTTTCTCGAAGAATAAAATTTTTTTTTGTACGCTATCATAATTTACTTTCATGTTAAAAAAATATCTTCCCCAAAGGTAAGTATTTTCATTTGAAGTGCTTTAATATCGATTCTTAAAAATTGTAAACCGAACCCTCGCCCCAAAATATTTCCCCCAAACCAAGTCCCCGCGCGCTTCCGACTAATCTGCGAGAAAAGAGCGTCCCTCTTCCAACCCACGCATCCTGCACTTTGTGCGAACAAAAAAAAAACTCGATCGAATTAGCATTCACCTCGCGCATAATCCATAAAGAGAGAGAGAGAGGAGGAGGAGGAGGAGTAAAAAAGAAAAAGATATCAAGAGCGAATAAAACTCCTCGACGTTAATCGATCCGAGGAAGATACACTCAGGCATCCGGTCTCACGCATTTGGAATAAGCTATTCCTCTGTGCGACCTGAGCGCGCGGAGGCGTTTGTTGTTTTCTTCCCTTTTTTTTTTCTCGTTTCGGGACCCCCGAGTGTCCTTTGACATTTATCGATTGCCAATTTCTCATCGCGACCTGAATCATACCTCGGCGTGATTTCGGGGCTGGGAATTCGAATCGATGATTTATTCAAATTCAAAGGGGAAAGGGCCAGATGCCTTTTTTTTCGGGGGTGTTATTTATCGCGCAGAAATTTGTACTCGACGTATCTTGGCCGGTATTCCGGCTTTTTCTGGATGAGATTGACGTGATGTACGGTCTGGAGATTAATTTAAACTCGAGTTTATGATATTTGGGGGAAAAAATGAGGAATGCGAGTATGAGTTTTGTTGTGCCTAATAAAGTTTTTTTTCTTTCGAACTTCGCTTCGTCAAAGCTGTGATTGGAAGAACATTTTATTTTGATCTCGAGTCAATTGAATTCTTTTTACTTCTTGTGTAAGACAACTTATCGATTACCATAAATAATTTCTCTTGTAAATTTAAATTTTCAAAAATAAGACTAAATTTCAATGTAAAACTCACCTGAATTATGCACCATTATAAACCAATAAACTTGGAATATTGTGTGAAAATTATAAATAATAGTCTACAATAATTCAAAGCATTATACAAACTAACCCTTGCTCTTAATTTGATATTCAAAGCACCCAAGACCTGAAATTCACACATAAATTATTTAAAAATTTAATTTAAAAAAGCTCCCGAAATTCTTCAGGCTATGATCTTTTTTCGAAAGACCTTGAACGGACGAAAAAGTTAAATTAGTTCTTGGTAATGATCTATTTTTCAGCGATGCGTATGAATACAACCCATCGCCCGGGGGTCTTGTCTTAAGTATCTGCTTAATATCCTGAGTAATAGAACCTGAAACAAAACCACCACTTTGGCTTGTTTATAAAACGGCTTTTTAATAACGCCGATAAATCTCTTTATTTCACAATTTATGCATACTGATTCGATAAAATTCTTCCGGTGCCCTATATTATGAAGCACAATTATTTTTTTTTCGCTTCTTATCGTTATTTTAAAGATTTGTCTGAGCGTTGCTCGTTTAGATTTCCAAGGCATTTACGCAATCTTTATGGATTTTTATTTATAAGTCGCAGATAAGAAACCAAAATTTTAAATTGCAAAAGTTAACTGTAAAGTTACATGAATAAACAATGATAAGATCAACCAGACCTGAAAATAATAAAAAGCACGAAAAAATCTTTAAACAGAAAAAACTATCCAGTCTTTTTTGTTACGGATCTTTCGAAAAGGTATTAAAAACTTCGATAGATCGACAGGACTACACCGAAGTCTTAAAAATCGCTCGCAAGAGAAAAAAAAAAAAAAAAAATTTAAGAGCGGGCGTATAAGTGCCTTGCATAATTTTTCGAAACCGAATCTCGCCCCGACGCCCACGCAGCCCATTACCAAAGAAAGGGGAGACCAGCGTACGGGAGAAAAAAGCTTCTCCCCGGGATCATTATTGAGAGGATCGAAGCACGCACGCTTGAATTCGATTACGGAACGAACGAAATTTTCGGGGGCAATGGAACTCCCCGAGCGAAGAAGGTGATTAAGTACACGCTCGTGATCTTCATTCGAAGATCGTGAAGTTGAGTTTCATGCGGGTAGCCGATCGATCGGAAAGGATAAATAATCGAACGTAAATTTTGATCTCTCCATTGTTGCTCGGGTTGACCTTTGTGTAATAGCCACCTGTGGAAAGTTTTTTGTTTATTTCACTACCAAACTGAGTATATAATATGATCGACAATGTACATATTTATCGATCAACCACGATGAGGTACTAAAGCAGGTCTCCTTGATTAATGGATGATTAGACGTTTGAAGTTTCTTCAAAGCTATTCTTCATTGCGGTACTTTTACGAAATATTTCAACTCAGTAATAGACTCGTAAGCTTTGACAATACATGTGAAAGTGAAAATGATGTTGGTTATGATGTATGAAAAGTATTATAAATTATTTAGTCACGGTAATGATCTACGAAAATATAAATTTTGTAATAGTTATCTATTTTTAATTCTTCGTACCAAAAAAAAAAAAAAAAAACGAGTAGCTCAAACCTTTTAAAACGACATAAGGCATCGGGAGAGTAGCATGTACACAACAAAAAGCCCTGTGGCGAGCAGGATGCCTTCACGTGCAGTCATGTCATTCAGTTTTTTTTTTCTTTCTTTTTGCGCGGATCCGGCAGGAATCTTTATGCGTGGGCGTGCGCGCTTCTTCCTACTGATGTTTACGCCAACCCAAGGACGAACTTTGAACTCCTGGCTCAAAATTTATCATCGAGTATTTTCGTGTTATTCTAGGACTAAGCACACTTGAAAACAATTATTTGGTGCGATGCGCGAATGAAAAGTACAGCCGAAATAACAAACGCAATTTAAGAGCCAAATTGTTTTTTTTCAGGAAATAAGAAATCTTGTATCTTACGAAGCAGCAATCAAAGGTTAAGTTGTATTATTTTATTGGTAATTAACGAGCAAATTTTGGAAGTACCGAACCAGTTTCGGGCCGTTTAGCGGGCCGAAAACACCTCTTTCTCGCTCAATAAATACATTACCTGAAATTAAAACACAATGTTCGGTCTCGTATACGCGCCATAAAAAGTACCGATGAAAAAATCTCGTGTATCCTACTACTTTACAATATAACTGTTAACGCGCAACAGGAATAAAAATGAGTCTTTATAGTTGGAGAAGACCCCAGACAAAATCCTCCGGCTTAATGAAGTTATAAATGGTACCGTGAAATTGTTCGTTTAAGCAAGCCGAGCGTATATATCTTATCTCTCGCGGGTGCCTACGCGATCGCGAAACAACACCTTCGAGAAATTAAGAACTCTCAGGTGGTGCGGCCGAGCGGTTTATTTTTCGATTTTATCGACTTGGTTTCCGATACGCATTGAAGTTTTGCGAAATTGATGGCACTTGGGAGGAAATAAATAAACGACCGGAAAGTTATAAAATCGACACTTATTTTTAACCGCGATGGTTACTTAAAATTTTTATTTCCCGATCAGAATAAGGCTATTAATAATCTTGTTTACAATTGTTGGATTTAACGTTTATTCATGATTTTGGGTAAAAAAAAAATACCAAAATACAAGTTTGTAATTAATTTTGAGCTCTAGTACTGCTTAATTAAGGAGATTCTCTACCAATATATATGTCAAGTGCAATGCTACGATTAGATTTCTGTATATACAGGTATACACGCGCAGTGTACCTTAACCTCGCAATCATGCATATTTCACGTAAACGATTTTTATTGAAGCGAAGCTTTTTATATGAGGAGTGAATCTGTAAAAAACGACACAAAAAACCGACCCAAAAATCCGACCCATAAAAGCGACCCAAAAATCCGACACCAAGATATATAGATATGTATATATAATATACAAATATGTGTATATATAGTATCTAATATGGCCTATATTAGATATATACATATCTATAATAGAAGTGTTGCTAGGCCATATCTAATATATACATATATATAGTAAAAGAGTTGCTATATTCTAAGCCATATTAGATACGTATATATATACTATATAAATATGTATATATAGTATCTAACAAGGCCGAGAATATAGCATCCTTTCTAATATAGATATGTATATATTAGACATTAGATATATACATAGATCTGTGTATATCTAATATATACATATCTATATATCTAATGTATACATATATATGTATTGTCATTTTTATATTGTCAAAATTTCAAATTTCAAATTTCAAATTAAAATTTTCAATTAAAAAATAATTATGCTTTGCTTCTAATAGGCGTCCAAGACACCTTTTTTTATTACTTAGAGTCTCCTAATGATTAATTAAAAAATACTAAAAAATTTTAATTAATTTGCTTTTATTTTCTAAAAAAATTTGATCAAAATCTGTGGGCTAGAAATAAAAATATTCTTAATAAACGTGAATTTATCATAAGAGACTATGCTAAATAAGTCAAAATTGAAACGTTAATTTCTTTCTTCTGAAGTTCCTAAGCGTCTTGAAATTTTAGCTAGCCACATCTTACATCAAAAATTGACTGTACGTACAATTTAATCAAAATCTGTGGGCTAGATCTATTTGGTAGGGAACCTCCTTAATGTACTTTTGATGTATCTTTATATGCCAGAAGTCATAGTCGGTTATACGACGATTGGATCTACATAAATAATATTATCAATATCCCTGCGAGAAATTTCCGCCAGAATATTGCCAGACAGTGGGCAGATTTAGCGAAATTGGGCAGAAATTTAGTAGGGTTAATCGCCAGATTCTTGACAGAAGGCCAATGCTTTACGCATAGGGATTCTGGCGAGCTATAGCCTAAACCTGTTTATTTTAAATTGTAACATCGATTACTAACAAAAATATGTTCAGTTTCATAACTTGACTCTGAAATTTTTCTTTTTTTTTTTTCCTTATGTTGAACATTTTTCTCATCCATTTTGATGTAATTTTAAAATATTATTCACACAATACCAGCCCTGCTGTATAGCCACACGTGTGGCATACATGTGCCACACGTACAATGGACTTGAACAAATTTTTTTTCTTTTTCTAAATATTTTAACACCTATGGAGTCAGGGCGGAGACCTAGTGCATAGGATAGCGATTACAACCTGGACATGATTTCCCCAGGAAGTTTTGACTCCGGAGGGGCCAGGGCGGATACCTGGTGCACCTGGTGATATTGACGCCTTGGAGATGATTTCCCCAGGAAGTTTGGACTCCGGAGGGGTCAGTCTGAACACCTGGTGCACCTGGTGATACTTACGCCTTGGAGATGATTTCCTCAGGAAGTTTGGACTCCGGAGGGGCCAGGGCGAATACCTGGTGCACCTGGTTATACTGAGGCCTTGGAGATGATTTCCCCAGGAAGTTTGCACTCCGGAGGGGTCCGGCTGAACACCTGGTGCACCTGGTATTAATTACGCCTTGGAGATGATTTCCCCAGGAAGTTAGGACTCCGGGGGGGTCAGGGCGGACACCTGGTGCACCTGATGATATTTACGCCTTGGAGATGATTTCCTCAGGAAGTTTGGACTCCGGAGGGGCCAGGGCGGATACCTGGTGCACCTGGTAATACTTACGCCTTGGAGATGATTTCCCCAGGAAGTTTGGACTCCGGAGAGGTCAGGCTGAACACCTGGTGCACCTGGTGATACTTACGCCTCGGAGATGATTTCCTCAGGAAGTTTGGACTCCGGAGGAGTTAGGGCGTACACCCGGTGCACCTGGTGATACTTACGCCTTGGAGATGATTTTCTCAGAAAGTTTTGATCCCAGTGGGTTCACATCATCAAGTTTACTATTAGGATAGCATCTTCAGAGTTGGGTTATTACCGGGTACACCAAGTATTTTCCCTGGCCCATCCAGGGTCAAAATTTCTTGATAAAATCATCTCCAAGGCGTAAGTATCATCAGGTGCACCAGGTGTCCGCCCTGACCCCCCCGGAGTCCTAACTTCCTGGGGAAATCATCTCCAAGGCGTAATTAATACCAGGTGCACCAGGTATCCGCCCTGGCCCCTCCGGAGTCAAAACTTCTAAGGGAAATCATCTCCAAGGCGTAAGTATCACCAGGTGCACCAGGTGTTCAGCCTGACCCCTACGGAGTCCAAACTTCCTGGGGAAATCATCTCCAAGGTTTCAGTATAACCAGGTGCACCAGGTATCTGCCCTGACCCCTCCGAGGTCCAAACTTCCTGAGGAAATCATCTCCCTGGCGTAAGTATCACCAGGTGCACCAGGTATACGCCCTGGCCTCTCCGGAGTCAAAACTTCCTGGGGAAATCATCTCCAGGTTGTAATCGCTATCCTATGCGCTAGGTCACTGCCCTGACTCCATAGGTGTTAAAATATTTAGCAAAAGAAAAAAAATTTGTTCAAGTCCATTGTACGTGTGGCTATACAGCAGGGAGAGGTTAGGATTTTCAAACAGCAAGCATTATTCATCGATTAAAAATTAAAATTATATTTCTATAAAATTATTTGATTATTTTTTATCAATTTTGTAACATCGGAGCTGCATGCTGCTGCTCCGATTTGTAAACTAACCTCTCATCAACGCATCTAGGTACATATACATATATGTATATATATAGACATATACATAAAATAATAAGCTTGACAGAATTTTCTGCCCACTATCTGGCGAGCACCCCAGACGTTCTATTGAAACTTCTAGCAGGGTACGTAATATCAATTTAAATTTTAAAAATACTTCAAAGAGATAGAGAACAGTTTTTTTGTAGTTATTCACCAGTTCAGTTACGGGCGAGGAAATGTTGAGTTTTTTGGATGAAAAACACCAAATTAAACATTGATGTAAAATTACACTTATTTATCAAATTTTAATTTTTCAAAAAATCATGTGTTTAGGTACTTTTTTAAAAGTAGTAAATTTTTTATAATTTTTCCCAAAATTATCAAACAATTTGATTGTATGTATTTTAGCCTAATAAAGACCAATAAATCTCCGAGAAGCGTTAAAATCCAAGAGGCATTAAGACGCTCGTAAGAAAAAGGGTGAACCCGTGATCGTGACAAATGTAAGCGCGCGGCGTTTGTAAAAGGCAAAAAGAAAGAAAGAAAAAAAAATGGGAATGAAAATGATGATAAGATTCAAGCTCAACCTCCACCCACGAATCCAATCAAGCTCCCCGATTCGAGTCGGCGGAGGCACGAGGAATCATAAATTCCGGTCGTCCCACGCCTCGGAACAAACATCGCTCGGGTCTCCCCCGCGGTGCGGAACGTCTTAATTATTCCCCGCTCGCGCCCAGCAGCCAACCCGCTGGGTTTATAGGTCCGGCGTGCAGAATCGATTTAGTTGTTATCCGCATATCGCGGGTGGGTGGACCCTAATGAAGCCGTGTTTACTGGTTCAGAGGTTAAACTTCTTTTTCGAGTGTCGAGCTAATTCGCCACCCGCTGAGCCACCCTCTGAAACTTTATTCCGTGCAATCTGCAAGCCAGCGAGAAAATACATTTTTTTTTTTTTTTTTTTCAACGATCCCAGCGTCCTTATTCTTCGTTCTACTTACCATTACATTCAGTTTGTGATTTGTTTCCCCCTTTTTTATTTTTATGTCCTTAATGGCGTGCCGATTATTCTCACCTTTGATGTCCGAGTACTTACGTCTGAATTCAGTAAATTATAAATATTCACGAGATGCATGATTTACGGTAAATTTTTCTTTCAAGATTTATCGATCATTTAAAATTTAAGGTCGATTACAGAGGTTAAAAGTTCTGCTCACGTATGAACTTATTTTTCTACGGTACAAAAACTAAAATTATTCTTTGAGAATGGATTTAATTTTTAGTTAAACTTGTCTAATACCATGTCAAATATATTTTTAATGATTAATACATCCTCTGTGCAAAACATTTTTATGTAAAAATTTTTTTTTTCAAATTGAATTTCAAAACAAATGTCAAGAGAACTTTTATAAAATGATATCAATCAAATAACTTTCCATATAGATCATCTGACACACTATATTATACACTGTCCTGTGGATGATCAGATTGTAATTACAATAAAAGTTTTGTCATTAGAGGATTGACCGATAAAAAAAGAATTAATAAGATGACAAAAACTCCAACACACTGTTTGGTTACCTTTTAAATAAAAATTAATTAAGTGAAATGCGTACACACGTACATAACGTTTCATTGCTTCATTACTTCATAATATTTACATAAGTCACTTCAATGGAGTTTTGAGATGAGTTTTAAAAATTAAATTGATTAATTGAACCTTTTATGAGATTAATTTATTGTATAAACGGCACAATATTGATAAGTTCTTTAATTTTTTGATTGTAGACAAATAAAATCACAGTGTGAAAAAGAATCCATTCAGAATTTCTGTAAGCACACTAAGAAGATGATCTGTACTAAAGAAATTACTAATTTTACCCAAAAAACACAAACAAATTATGCATATTAAAATAGAGATTTTGAATGTACTAATTACACAACAATATTTTAACCAGATTATTTATCTTTTTCTTACGACGAGATGAAAAAAAAATTAATAATCTTTCATTAGTTAGTCAGTCAGGCTACCCGCTGGGTTTACAAATTGGAGTCCCGAGTTTACCCGCGCCAAGCCGTGACGTTCTTCCTCATGAGAGAATACGAGCATTATCTCACTAAACTCAAGCGCAACAAGTGCCTTTGCGCATTTATTACCCCGGGTGGGTGGAGACACTTTCGAGCCAATTAAGCTCCACGCGAAAATTCCTGCTATTTATTGCAAATTTGTAACGTCAAAAACATCGCCTCAACTTTCAAACGCGATTCCAACTAATTAATTTTAATGAAATCAACAAATTTACAAAAATAATTTTATTTTTTTTAAACGATCGTTATTAAAGCTTCTTAAATCGACACCGAAGCTTGGTTCGGTGCAGCGTGGGCGAGCGGTGGAGTTAAAAAGTCGAGCACCAAAATCCTCGAGCCACCATAAAGCCAAAAGAACAACGACCGAGTTATAAAAGAAAGGGCTCGCCCGGAGACTTTCGGCTATAAAAATATCCCCCGCTCGTCCGCTCGTTCATTTGCATAATTATCGAAGAGGCTCGAAATACTTGTAGAGCGAAAAAATTCTTCCGACGTACCTTCGGTGATCCCTCAAGGCTGGCTCCTCCTGCTGCAATCTGGTGTCATTTCGGTCCCCTCTGCCTTTATTTTTTTTTCTCCCTTTACTGTTATCGTTTCGACGAATCGCGCCTCCGCCACTGCACGCGTCTCTTTTTTAAACAATTTAGTTCGGGCTTTACGATCGGGCCTTGCGGGTGTACCAACGAAAAATAGCGATCGTTTTGTTTTGGACCGACCAACGGTCTCCCCCGGGCTAAGCGATTTGTGGGGAAGAAAATAAAAACCGATAAACGGGGGTGTATTATTTCTATTTATTTAATTTCAGAGCTGCGGTTTTTAAATTGCGACAAAATTTTTAAGTTGTTAAAAAAATTATTGATTTTTAATTCCTTTGCTGTACGATAGCGAGTATTATTGTTGCCTTATCCAAAAAATTTATTCTTGCAATTGTAAATCATTGTATCATTCCATTGATTATTCTTCTGCTCCTAAAAATATATACTTACATCATTTTTAATTTCTGATAAATACCTGATTTGAGTCAATACTTATCAACTCACTGTTTTGACTAGAAAAATTTGCTACTTCGTTACCTGTACTTTGCAGAAAACAAAAAAGAAATCTTTTAGTTACATTCTAATACGTCAAGCCCAATGCTTGAAGTTAAAAATAAAGTAGTTTCAACAGGTTTAAGCAAATAAAGACTTCACCCAAACCAAAAAGCTCTAAAAAGCGTCAGCCGGCGGAGTTAAAATTTGAAGTCCTAAACAGCGAGTTACGCTTGCATAAATTCAGCAAAACCGCAAAAAGACTTAGCTTCACACTTTCGGGTAGCAGCGCAGGCTCGCTGAAATTACCTGTAGCAGGGTGCACCTGACCCAGGAGCCGCGGGTCTGTAATCATCGCGCGTGGCCTGCGTGCCGTAACCTAATCCTCCAGAGTGTGTATATTCTTTGTCAGCTACTATACTTATATGCTTTTTTGGGAATGAACGCGCGTGTCGAGATTATATTGTGCATTTTCAGCCCATCGGTGCGCTCCTCCTCCTCGTGCGTAAGGGCCGAGGATGATCGTGTCTTCAATTTAATGATTTTTTCTTAGCATAAGTGCGATGATTGCATATTATCTGGTGAGCTACTACGTAAAATAACTTATTCGTTGAATGTAAGTACAAACATGAGGTTCTAGTTTTGGAACCGTGTCGGTGGTAATTATCACGTAATAACACAAAAATCTCCAATCAAATATGCATCTCGTGCGGGAAACAGAGAGCATCATTAAAAGTGCACGATCTAATATGTATTTTGGAACGACTACAGCACCTCATTTGGTTACGAAGCCAGAAAAAGGCCGATTTGTAGCTTCTTCAAATGCTAATTCGCGTGCGGATCATTTTAGAATCGGGACAATCAAGCCCTCAATCGTATCACGCGAGCCTTTCGAGGGAATAAGAAAGGCCGCAGATGCAGAAAAAAATTACGCATGCAAATCCGGACGGCCGAAATCAAACCCGTCCGGGTAATCAATAAATGCAGCCGTAAATTGCGGGTATCCATCCTTCGGGAATAATTGAGCGCAATTTCCGCAAAGTTGGTGTATTTTTCGCGTACGCAAGGTGGAGGAAACAAGCCACCGTGAGCCGGTGACGTGCGTGACCGAGTCCAGTTTTGAAGGGAGAAAAAACGAGGCGGAGGAGGAGACGAGCCAGACGCGCGCTCTGCAAATGATACAAAAGTCGATGCCTGCTGCCCCTATTATGATGCCATCGTAACGTAGACTAACCTTTTTTTTACTCCTGCTTACGGTCTGTTGTTATGTGGCGCGCGGCTCCCTTTCGGGACTATTAGAGGGAAGGAAGCCTCGGCTGCGATTATTTAGGCCAGGGTGAATTCATTAGAGCAATTATTGGCTCCCTGTACGTAGATGGAATTAAAGTGGCACCCTGAATTATGATTTTATTAAATTTAATGGAGAATTTTTTATTCATTATGTGATATTCACGAATGATTCAAATTATCTGTCGTTTCTTCTTGCTTACAATTTACAAATCACATTTTTTTGTAATTCATAAGGGTAAAAATTTTATTTCATTATAAACTGCTTGACATCAGAAACAGCCCATTTTAACAATTAAAATTTTCAGAAAATTTAATGAAACTAGTAAAAAGTACTTACTTTTTTTATTGAATTTTAAGAGTATACTTATCTCCAAACTTATTGATGCTAAATCATAAAAATCATACATTATATAAGTATATATTGATGGAAAAGTTGAAAAAATTTTTTTTAAGGACAAACTGTTAAAAATATTTTTTGAGATCAGAGATCATTTCATAAATTTATTATACAGTATGTTTTTACCACATATTTATTGAATATCAGTAAATTTCAAAAAAATGATCTTGGTTCACTCGATCTGATAAAAGATCAAGTGTAGCACGAGAGTTTCCGTTACTAAAAAAAAGTTTATTCCCGATACATAGGCTCCGCACATGTACATTTCAAGGGCTGCTCGATCATAATCAACCAGAAAAATTCGAAAAAATAAAGCGAAGAGTGATCAAGTTGGACGCGATGCGCTCCTTTTCCCACCGCACGCGACAAGATCCAGGAGACGCGCTTGTATAAACCCACGCGCGATGTTTATATATTATTATATTCGGTTAATTAATACGTGAAAGTCACATAAGCGAGGATGTACCCAACCCCGGATCAAACGTGATGAGCCGACTAATTGACATCGTTCGTACGCCCTCTGGACGTAAGTGGCGTATGATATACATTTTTTTTCTCCTCTCCCACAGTATTTAACATATAATTATTCTTGTATCGATTTTTTCTTGTTTATTTTTTCGTTACTCGAGCGTGAATTTAATGAGACAGTGTTTTTTATATCGTGACACTGAGACGTTGTATTTTTTAAAATTCCAAAAATATTGAATCATATTATTTATACGTACTTTTCGGATCTTAAAATCAATCTAATGAAAATAAGAATTATAACAGTACACCTATTCAATTTACCAAGACTCATGAAAAAAAAAAATTTATACTTTTATTGATTTAGCATGCATTTACATATGCAGATACTAGATAAGTTTCTTTATATTACCCGTACTCTAAAATGCGTATTTTACGCATTCAAAAGAGCTATTTTGAGTGTGTAAAATCGCACATTATGATTGTGCTCATGTTGATAGAGCTGCCATCTATTGATTTAAATTCAAAGCTGAGCAGCAGGCACATTTGGTTTTAGCTGCTTTTGCTTGTTGCAAGTGTCTTGCTGCGGCCTGCGGCTCATATCATTAATCGTTCGTGTATTTTACAAAATAATACTTTTTTATAAAAATTAAACGTCAAGTATAGGTAGTTATTAAAAGTTTTATTTTTTTCTTTTTATAAAAAGTCTACTTAGTTAAAAAGAAAACGTACATAACCTCGGCCATCAAGTTGTGTTGCGTGCAGCGGTTAATCATATTTTACAAAATAATAATCAGCAGTTGAAATATATTTATTTAAATAAAAATCTGCTTATAGTTAAAAGTGTAATAATAATAGTATCAAATGTTATAAAAAGTGTTTAAACTGTAGTTGTAAGTTGAAGTTAACTTAGGAAGAACAGTGTGTTTGATTTCAAAAATATATTTTATTTTAAAACACATCATTAGACTATATTACGAAGGATCAAATGTTATTAAACACGAACAACTACCTCAGTTTTTGGCTTGAGCACCGGCGGAGACCGCGACTTCAAAAAATTAACGTCGGGAAAAATTAGGTGTAAGTAGGTAAACACCGAGACAGCGGCCGGCGGCGGCAGCGTGGAGAAAGCAGACGACACTGGCAGCAGTTGTGTTTTGATGACCGAGCTTATACTTACCCGTATATGAATGATTATTTCGGGATCATTTTTGTGCATCAGTTTCAACGTTAGCATTCCTAAGTAAACAAATCAAGCGACGCTAAATCGTGAAATCTTTTCTCCGTACAAGTTTACAACGCGCTGTTGTGAGTTCGAGTTCGAGGCCGCGGTGTGAAACGTACACTATAGCAAACCCATGTATATTATATAGTGTACAGCTAAAACCAAAGTACCCATGCTAGCAAGAACAACTATGGCGGTCTGCTAGCAGGATCTAACCTATCAATCTAAAAATTTAAAAGTTTAGCCAAATTCTGTCAATAAATTCATACTTTTGACGCATTTTCGAGTACTCGTAATATAAAATAGTATACATAATGCGTGCGTAAACTGCATTGTTCACACACTTGTGCTATTGGCGTCGGCTTTGCCGACGCCAGCACGCGTGCGTGAATGATGCATTTTACGCACTTATTATATAATATACTATTTCATTTTTCCATTATTTTAAAGTACTTACTTCTGTCCATTCAAGCGATGGAGCAGGTGAAAAACATATAGATATTTTATGACGAGTCTTTCTTTTCTGCTGATCTTTACTAATAAACAATATTCAATTATGTGTGGTGTTAAATCTGTAATACAAAAATACTTCATACTTATGTACAAGTACAAAATATATTTTTTAAATAATTTTTACTTCATATCCACTATTCATCAAGTTTTAACTGATAAAACCTGACATCTCGACAAAAAAATATATATATATTTAATTATTTTACCTCATCCTTCGAGTAAAGAATTTAATTTTTACCAATCACCGCAATTATTATTTGATAAATCCTGTGTTTCAAACAACTACAATATTCATCGTACTCATTTATCCTTTTTCATTCAATGATGAGTATTCGTTAACTGAATTTCAAAATTTTACCGGAACAAAGTACTGTTACCGACCGAACGTACTAGAGTTAATTTAAGAATTTTATACATTTTTTTTTTTATCGTTTGAGCCAATTATTGAAGTAAAAGAATAAAAACCGTAGCCCGCGAAACGTCCTCTGGTGCTTATTAAAAAAACTCGAAACGAAAATTCGAGGCTTAATAAGACTTTCGATACGGTATCACGGTGAATTGTACGGAAACAAGCGCTGCGTTGCGGGCACCCGAAAGGAATTATATATTTTTTTTAATCATCGTGATGATAAAAGGTATGATAAAAAATTATCACCCGAAAGATAAAGAAAGATTTTAGTAAGTATAGCGCGTGATGGAGAGCTGACGTCCGGGCGGGCGGGTTACCGGGGTATTCCGGATCCCCCACGCACGCACCCAAGAAATCGACGTCGTTTAGGGTTAAGATCCTTATCTTCTTTGCTGAGAGAAGACTGGATCGGGATGGTAAAATAATTAAAAGATTTTTTTTTTTTTTTTTCTTTTTTTTAAAGGAACAAGAAAATGTGTTTTTATCCCGGGCAGATAACCACCGGCGTCGGTTAACGAAATCGACGCGCTCGGTCAAATTAAACCGCGTTGATTGCTGAGTGATAGCCTTATTAATAAGGGATTAAAATACTGTTGCGCGGGGCTAATTTGACCGATCGTAAACACCGCGTCGGCTTTCCGACTGAATTTTAAACAGGCCGGGCTCTAATTTCGGAACGGAGGAAAAATTGCCCGAGAGCCGCTTATTTACCTTAAAAAATTAATACGCGTCGAGAATTTTTTAAATCACCGTTGACATCATCTTTACTTTTTACGGGCTTCCACATTACCAAAAGCAGGAAATCGTTCCAGCCAAAAACCAATTCAAATGGATTCCGAAAAGCTCTTGGAAATTCAGCGAGCGCGCTGCGAATGAACTTTGAATTTTCCACTCCGTGATCTATTCGAATTCCCCGCGGCCATCCTTCAAAGTGGGCGAAATATTCAGAGCCTGAACCGACGCCGCCGCGGAATTCCGCGGATGTGGGCTTAAGGTGAGATCGTATCGGGATGACGCACTGCCCGGGCACCTGATACGCGAGCTTATATATTGCACACCGCTGGTGCTCATCGCGAATTATTCGACTGAATTTATTTTAAGGTGTAGTGCCGCCAAGGAATTGACTTTTGGGCGTTTTTACCTGAAAGTACACAAAGAATTTTCATGTATTACTGTATCTTAAATTTTATACTGATAAAAGGCTAAATTTGAGGTTTGGATGAACTGGTATCTGATATCGAATATTTTTTCTAATGTACCTAATATGAGTTTAGGATAATTTTTATAATTTTATAATTTTAATTTATGATTATATTAAAAAACAGAGGATCAATAGTCATTAAAAAACTTAATCATAAATGGTTGATTATTTTTTGAGCTGAGTATTTTGTATTTCAAAATTCTTTATTGATTTTAATGTCTAAAATCATATTTTTGGTTAATTAATTATTTATCAGAGATCATGATAGTCTTATTCACTGCCAAAGCCATAATCATCTACTTGCACTGCCTCACATAAAAGCTATTATTTCGTCGAACCGTTGGCGAAAATTGATTTTTCAAGCCGATTACCCGAAACGTCAATTGAAACTCGTCCGGCTCATTCCTCTTCATCAGCAGGTATCCGTTGGGTCGAACGAATAAAAAAACCACACAATTATCGGAGCGGGTGCATGGACGCGCAATTATTCAACTCGTCGGACAATCAATAACCCCATAGTGGGCCGGTATAAACCTATAACCCTCAATTTATATGCATCTCTCGTTCTTCCGCTCGCTCCTTCGACGCCTGCAACAGGTGACCGAGGCAATTACCCGACGCACGCACTCTTTTAAACCCGACCGATCGCCACGGAGAGATAAGCTAATGCTTATCTGCTAAGGAGCTGCCCTTTTTTCAGCCTTCGGGGTGTGGGTCGATCGACGGAAGAAAAACGATATGTACCTGATGCTTCCTTTGCGGAACTTTGAATTTTTACGGTTACCGATAGTTGTGAGTAATATTGTCACGGAGAATTTAAAAAATTTTTTTACCCTGACAAGCCTTAAATTATACTCGGGTCTTCGATATCGGTATACGAGGTTCAAAAATTTTTTAAAACGACCGAAACACGCTTTTATTGGGTGATACGATAAGTTGATAAGTTTTTAAGTTACGATCAATTGAAAACTGTGTTTCTGATTATTGTTTAAGTCGACACAGTTTTGGAGATCGAAGATAAAAATATCTGGCTCGCCCCCGGTAAGCATACATAAAGGTAAAAAAAAAAAAAAAACAAAGTTTAATATTTCGTGACGTAGAAATTAATTGAAATATCGGTATCTTAACGACTCGGCTAATGAAAGGTCTTGTTTTAACGTCGGCTTATTTAAAGTTCGCTGAAAATTATGAATAGAGTGTTGCCGTTATCGGGTTCGCTAAAAATTCTTACCGCCAACAAATTTCACCCACAATCTCAAGGTAATCAATAGACCCGAGTCACTCAATCAAGCATATACATTTGAAACCTGACTTACATGCTATTTGTGTGCTCAATGCTCGGCTAATTATCAATAATAGATCAGGATTATTGGTTATTACACGATTATATCGAGCGATTAAATTCATAAAATATACGTGTGTTCTTTGTTTCACTTGCTCCTTGATCCTTCTGATTTTTTTTATTCTAATCGCGATCTTTTATCAGCTGAAGTACTTCTAATCAGCTTCTCAATCAGTATCAATCCGTTGCATATCTACGAGACGATACAATCTAATGATGTGAGCTATTTTTATTTGCTTTGATCCTGGTCGAGTATCTCTGATACATTCCAAATTTACTTGAGTATTTTTTTTTTTAAAAAGGTAAAAATGATGTCGCCAAATTGAATTCCAACCCCTACAAAAAAATATAGTCATTAAAGAATAGATGTTTCAACAATTTGTTGGCGTATTCGAAAAATATACTATACGTACATCAATTCATGTTCTATAAAAAAACCAAATATAATCCTCGCGATTATGTACTTACGACGTGGTGCGTAAGCTTCATCAAAACGAAACATCGCGAAAAAAGTGCGATGCACGTGTACGTACTCGCAGCGTTATGACTTTGACTCGGTTGGTGGCAGAAACAGCTCTTACCTCCCACATGCTTCAAGGTTGGAGATTTTTTATCCGTCCAAACACCGTGCCTGCAAAGATTTCATACTCTCGCGATACCTCGAAATAGTCAACACAAAAAAGAATTTATATTCAGTATACATTTTTAATTGCGCAAAAAAGACTAAGCTGCAGTAATATTTCATGTTTTAATAATAGACTTTTATTTGGATTAACATTTGTCGAGATAAAACTTTTTATGAATTTATTCAAAAAATGGGCCTTGAAATTTTTAATGTATGTGATATCTACGTAGAAAAATGAAATATAAGTAAGACAAATTCATGAATAAAATGAAATCTTAATTCAAGAGGGTGATAATTTATTATTATTTTTTCAACCAGTTGAGAATAGCCACTAGTAAGGCACAAAAATTAGTAACGTATGAAAAATCTCTGTTCACTCAACCAGACTTTATACTTTTCGTCCGCACATTTCTCCCAGGAGGAGCTCTGCTCGTCTTTATGTAAATAAAACGTTGACAAGATAGCCGCACGATTGAATCTTTTCAAATTTCCCTCCCTTCCGAGATTGGTCGAGCAGGATAGCGAAGTTTACGATCTCCGCACTCCCGGGGGGATTTATTGAGCCCGAGCGAGTTGATCGCCATCACGCGCGGCGTGCATTATCAGTGGCCTTGGGATAAAAAGATCCTGAGCTTTGATGTGTTCATGCGTATATGTATGTTACAAGGTGAGCCGCGTGGGCGGACTGAACTATCGCGGGCTTTGTTTACGATCGCGGTCTGGTATTCACTTTGTCTCTGCAGAGCGATAAAATTTTTTCAGAAAAGTCGCGAAATTATGCTTGAGTTTTATGAAATTGTCTTTTTTATTGTTTTTAAGAATATTATAATGGTATGAATAACAATTAAAATAGTTCTAGAGTTTGTAAATATTTTTTAGAAGCAAACGCTGCTGGCGTTTTAAGGATATCAGTTGTGAACTAAATTTTAAATGATTTTGATTTATTATTTTAAGAAAGTGTCTAGGTACCATCGCCGTGTACCGTATTCGGTGCACGGTGCACGGTACACGGTACCAAATAAGAGTTACTTTAGACACTCTGTGAATTTAAGTGGGTTATTTAGGATGGGTAATTAGATTTAAAGTAAAAACTAGTAGTTTTTTAAACTTAAGTGGGTTATTTGGAATAAATTATAGGATCTAAAGTAAAAAGCTACCGTGTACCGTGTACCGTGTACGGTACACGGCGATGGTACCTAGACACAACCTTATTTTAATGCAGTAAAACTTTGTTTGAAAAAATTTATTTCACCAAATTATTTAAAACCTACTTGTTGGTGAAAATAAAATATTTTACCGAAATAATTTCAATTTAAATTTAAAGTGTATTCAAAAGTAAAATCTTCCTTGTAATTAAATAACTTCCAGATCCTGATTAAATATTCATTACAAAGAGTACCGAAAAAATATAGTTTCCTGGTGTACCAAAAATCATAAATCACAGCTCCGCGATAAATTTGAAGAAAGAAATGCCCGCAAACAAACCGCCAAAAGGCCGGCACTTATCAACCAATTAATACCCCATCAGAGCTATCAGCGTGAGGCATCTCTTCTCAATTACCCCCTCACCCCGTTTAAACCAGAGCATTCGAAAATAAAAAAAGTAATCCCCGCGGATACCAAAATCGTAATAACTTCTCGCGCGAAAATTAGCGTATCGTTTCAGCGGGATCTTCTTCTCAAAGAGAGAAAGCTCGGCTCGATTCGTCGAACCCGTAAACTTTCCCGAAGATATCGATCTCCAGTCGTGGTGACACCTCGCATTGTCTTTTGAGCTAACGGTACAAAGGGTGATAATTACTATCGACTTAAAGGAGAAGCGAAAATTAATAAACCCTGGCTTGTTATTTATTTTCCTGGCTTCCTTCGTCTTCCTTAATGAATTTCTACTACTTCGGTTGTCAGTTAATCGTTTGGATTTTTGGTTTTGGCTTTACTGATGAATCGCAATTTTCATACCTTCTAATGAATCAAAGAGAAGCTTGAGACTTTTATATCAAAACAAACTAAAAAAAAAAAACTTTATTTTAATGTTTTTGAAAAAAAGAAGTATGTGTGTGTGAGTGTGTGTTTTCAAAGCTGAATTTTTTTCATCTTAAGGTAGGACCGCACAAACTAGAAAGAGATGTGTTAAAAATCTAAAACTTTAGGAAGTCGAAGATAAATATTAAAAAATGATGCCACTAAATTTTCAGAACCAGGGGGTTTTTCGTTTTTGAGTAATTGAATATTAACATCGCGTCGATTTAACCCGTAGTCTTATGGGAGAACACATTTTTTATACAATTTTTACATAATTACATGTGATCAAGTTTTCAGAATATTTGTCAGTTTAACTATAATGCACAAGAATCACATAGAATTAATTAAATCATCCATTCGGTTCCTCTAAGTATTAATAAAAAACAAAAATATGTGTTTTAGGTTAAAAAAGCTTCTGCTGCTAATGCACTTCTATATCTATATACGCGTGAAGCTAGTCAAATGTTTAACCGAAAATGCATCTTGACTAGAGCCGTAGGTGCGGTCATACCTTAAATTAAAATTGTCAATACAAACACAGTAAAGCTGAAAATTTTCACTTTATCAAAAAACAACAGGTTATTTATTTCTGTACAAAAAATATACAATAATTACATAAAAGTCGTAAAGCTTTAAATAACTTATTGCTTACTTACTTAATATTTATTAGACTAATTTCTCTTTCAGTAATGTTTGATTTCCAACTAGGGTCAAAAGATTCAAAAACTAAATTCAACTATAACTTTTTAGTTACTTCTTTATCACTAGCGTAGATCACAATTTTTGAATAACTTATAAAAAAATTAACGTAAACTATTATACAATTAACATTCATTTGATATGTAAACAGAAACAATTTACCACTCAATTAAAACAGCTTAATCATCATCAGGATTTCTTTTATATTTATTCATCATATTTTTCGCCTCTTCCAACGCTTTAGTGTCAACGTCTGAAAAAATATTGATTCATTTTAGTTCAGCTTGGCGTGATAATACTTGACTCGAAGTAAATGAATTTTTTAATAAGCTTACAACAATACGGTGCTCTACCAGATGTCACGGTAAAATACGTGCCCCATCGGCCGTACTTTTCGGCGTTTATGCCCATCTCCACACAACTTTTCCGATGTTTAGGGTTTTTACAATCGACTGAGAACAATTTATCAACCTCGTCGAACGACAAGTTCCACTCTTGGCCCCAAAATGTGCAATTTCCCTCAACTGCGGAAACTATAGATTCGGTGAGATAGTCGTGCGATCTACCATGGCTGCATATGATTTTAGTCAGCTCTAAAAAATGGTCGTTGAATTAGTTATTATTGATGATTTTTGAAAATAATGAAAGTGGTTATCGCTTACTGTTAATTGGCAGAGGTATCCAGTTCCATATTGAACTTTCTGATAGGAAACATCCTGGCTGCATACTGCCACCATTTGGATAGAAATCAATGTGGCCTGTTGTCAAAAAGAAAGAATGATTTTAAAAATACTTCATCTTATGATTGATTTTTTTAAGATATATTTTTTATAGTTATAGTTATTGATTTTATGAAAATTTTCGTGGAGAAACTGAGTCGCCGTTTATATTTTTATCTTAAAGTTGACGGATTTTAAATTTACTAAATTTTCAATGATTGTAAAATGTATAAAATTATAACGCATTACATTTATAAAATTAGTCAAACTTCAAATGTTGCTCTAACAAATGTATTTTTGTTTTTACTTAATTTAAACAAAAAAAAATGATCAATTTTGAAGTACCAGTAGTTCATGCGCTTATTTTTATTTTTTTTTTTAGTAACAAACTTTTGAGTGCAATAGCTAAAACTTTATTAGCCGATCCGATCGTTCAATCTAGATCTTACGTGGTAATCATTTTCCATAATATTCCGAACCGTCTCAGAGTCGAACCCTAGACTTTTCAGTAATAACTGGGGCACTCTACCCATCAAACACTGAACTCTTATTACCATATCCGATCACTGTCACTCATTGAACAAATATCACTGTAATGCATTAAACAAGATTTTATAAATAAAATTTAGTACAAGGTTGGTTCTATAAAGATAATTTTCATTGTATTGACCGCCTTACGGAATTTTGATAACATAAAAAAAGTGCTTTACTGCAGGTAAACTTCATGAAACGAGTGCAGCACAAAAGATAAGCCACGATATTTACTTCTGTATTGTTGACGCAATCCTTTTTTTTTTTTTTTCCGTTGTTAGTCACTATTAGTTTTTCAAAAAAATAGGTCAAAATTCAGTGGTGTTCGAATCGATACGATCAATATTAGCTTTCAAAATCAAAATTTCTCTAGCAACTTAAATAAACCACGCGCTAGTTACATCATACCCAAGGGATACGGTAGTCCAAGTCCCAGCTTCTTCAGAAGTCTTCCGTTGGTGTGCACAATGTCGACGAGCGGTGCGTCGTCTCGGTCCAGTCGAAGTCGCTTGTGCGAGTTCCTGAAGCAGGGCTGGGCCGGGTCGAGCCCGGTGATGCGATCGACCAGCCACTTGCTGCTCCGCCGCTTGAGCTCGTGGGCCGCGTACCCGGAGATGTGGGCGCCCAGACTGTGGCCTATCAGGTGCAGGGTGCCCCACTTCCTGGGTGGCGGACGGTTCTTAGCGTGATTTATCAGCTCACCTACGAATCTGAAATGATTAAAGGATCCATCAACTTGTTAAAAAACATTATTTCTTTCAAAATATAAATTTTTGAAGAGGATTCATTGTAAAATTTTAAAGATTTTACAATTGAGATAATAACAGTAAATTACGTCTGGTCACTAAATTAAGTTTAATTTTATTTAATAGAAAAATTTTTTATTTATCTATGCTGCGTCTACAATTCAAAAGTTTATCGGTTGAAAAAGAAATTTTGAGGTTATCTTCAAACTTTCATTTTTGCGATTTGGAGTTCTGTCAAAAAAAAAATTCTCAAAAGAATTTACTAGCTCTAGACTACGACTTAACTATTTATCAGTAGGAAAAAAATATAATCTAGATTACTCACGTTGCAAGTTGGTCACCCACTGTCTTCGTATTAACCGAAGCCTTCAGATAATTGATCGTGCTCAAACCCTCGTTCCAGTCGACCAAAAACACGTTAACGTTACCCTGAAAATTTGTTTACTTTTTAAACATATAACTCTGACAGATATCAAAATAAATAATCGAAAAAATCACAGTTAAACCACTGCACAGTGACACTTAAATGAAAATGACTCTTTACCCATCTCAAGAAAGCTTGCTCCATCTCGACGGTCCACTGCTCTTCTCCTCCGGACATGAACCCATGAACTATGAATACAGTTCTCCTGGTGATATCAAAGTCGATCTTGTCCAAAGCACCCCAGTCCCCGAAGTGGATGGTGGTCCTCTGCGGTTTCTTCCGGGAGGTCGCGTAGAAGACCGACTTGAGGGCCTTGGACCCGTTGGGTTCCTTGGTCAAGTACGAGTCCACGTACCCGGAGACACTGGAGCCCAGACCGAAGCAGTTGAGCGCGTCCTCTTCCTCGATCCTGTTGTTGTCGAAGGACTGACTTAGGTGATTCGACGTCTCGAGGGGGGCAAAAAACATGCTATCCGAGTAGCTCTCGTCCACCAGGTACCGCTCGATGTCATCGTCGGATTGGACCGAGCGGAACTCGTACCCCAGGATACCGAAGATCAAGCACGCGGCTACTAACTTTGATCTCATTACTTGGTTTTGCTAATGCGCGCGCGGGTTATGCACCGGTCCGCCAATGCGTCACGAGACTCAGGACTTGCGGCTTTTAAAGTTTTTTTTTTCTCCTCGTGCGTGTCGGGAAACTTTACGCACTTTTATTTATATTACAAACGGCGGATGCGTCTCGAGGAAGTTTTTGTTACGTGCTTAATGAGCTTTCATTATCACGATTCCGGAGTGCGAAATGACTTTTTAAATATAATATAATTAAGGATTCTCCCGCGATAACCGAAATTGTGTCAAGATCATTGTCCCACTTTTTTTTTATTTTTTTTTTTTATTGATTGTTTTTTGTTTTTATGACTTTTTGTGAATCAGTGTGTCACCAAATACGCATTTATTGTTTGTGAGTATAACATTGAAAAAAAATAGCTTTGTCAGGAGTTGAGTGAATCAATGTCGAAGGCGAGGTTCGTTGAATTATTGAAGTGATTAGCGTGGTTACTTAATTCTAATGTTATTTAATCGATTACGTTTTTCATGTGTTATTCATGCTTTACTGCTAGAAATGATTTGCTAGACCAAATTGTATTTACTGTATAGTGGGTTAATCTTAATATGTATTACAATGTTGTGATTTCCAAGGGAAAATTTATCGCATTCATATTTATCATAAGTTAGTTCAATTGATAATATTTTTTACAAATAAAGCGTATAAACCAAGAATATGTTTAAAACGGATGTTTTCTCATCAACCAAAAACTTTCTTTTATTTCTTTTCAATCGTTTTCCGCAGATCTGTGTAAACTTCAAAACAAATTTTTCTCGAAAAGACAATGTTATTATAAAAACAATTAAAAAGCAATTTAGTAAAATAAAAAAATTTTATTAATAACAAACACGTGTTTTTCTCAAGGTTGATCAATCAATTAATACGTATCAGACGGAACATTTAATCGTTTCGATCGGTGCAGGCCACCCTCATGTCTCGATCAACTCCTTTGTCTCGAGAAGAGGAGCGCACAGGTTGTCGCCCCTGTCACTCGCCGGCCGGGTTATGACGTTGTCCGGTGCACCTGCGCCGACGAAGGACGCTCGAACAAGTTCGCGAACGTTTATGCTCGAATTGAAAATGAGATGACTTTTTTTTTATCCTGACTACGAATACCTCCGAGGCATCGTTGTCACTCGAGAATTTTATTTTTTTGGATTAGGAACAATTAATTAATTTAAGGCGAGAGTCATGGTTTATTTATGAGATTTCTACTGGGCTCGATGAAAATTCTTTTGTATGTTATTGTGAGCTTGCGTGAATGTAGGATTGGAAGGATTGCAAGTACATGATTCACTTTATTTTCTAAAAGAAACATCAAATTTTGACATTATTTTGTATTTCATACGTATTTTTCTCTCTCTTTTTTATTATACATATTTATTGATAATGATAGAAAAAAACTTGCCTTCTTTTTTTTTTTTTATTTATTAAACTCTTTTTAAAAAGGTGTACTTATTACTTGATTACAAAAGAAAATAAATAAAAAATGAATTCAAATAATAAAAAAAAAACAATTTTTTAATTCATATTTTTGTATTTAATTTAAATTTATAATATTTTGAAGTTATCAAAACCTGTGATAGTAAAAATGATTTTTTTTTTTTTTTCAACGAAATTTTTCGTGTTGAGATTCATCAATCTACTATCAAAATGATTAACTAATCAACTTTGAAAATGGTCAACTCATACGAAATGGAGCTAGCGGGATTTGAACCAGAGTTATTCGGCTGAGAGTCTTCAGCTGAATCCTCTCTCCCAATAGTGGCTTCGCATGACATCTACTCTGTATTTTAATAAATACCAAATCCTCTAACTACATAAATATTTAGCCCCACAGGAAATCCATCATTACCGATCGCAAGAAAAAAAAAATTGCACCTCTTATTACGGATGAAAAAAAAGAAGAAGAAGTATAACGAGTGAATTTGTCGAATATGATTAACAGGATCGCCCTCGCCCACTTCGGCTGGTTCGATCGTCGTCGGATAAGGATCTCGTTCGAATGGGTGGCACTTGGGCGTGATGGCACATCTGCCAATCAAACTCGCGTAATCATCGAATTCGGGTGCACCTGCGCCCGGGCCCATTTGCGAAGAGGAACTCGCGGAGGTGGACGCGCGGCCACTTTGATATCATGGTTTGGAACAAGAAATAAATTCGGGCTGCTTCTTTTTTGAAGGGGTTAATTGCTTTTTTTTACTAATGCGATTAGCCGCGCGATTTTGAAGGCTGAGCGAGTAATAGTTATCTTAATTGCGTTCTCAAAGGTTAACTTCTTTTTAATTGTACCGTAATGTTGGACGAATTTTTCCAGCTATACGACTAGGCAAAGTGTAAATTTTTCTCTATTAATGTCATGATCGCCATTGATTAATTCGTTACGTTTGATTTTTTTTTTTTTGCTGGCTCGGTGTATCGGCCGTTAAAGACGTTACGAAAATAATGACTACTTTTGCTTAAACTAAGTTTTTATCTCGCGATCAGATAAAAAAAAAGAAATTGAAAGCATGTTTCTTATACGTATGAATGAAAAAGAAAATCAAACGTCGTATTCCCAATAAAAAATTACACGTACCCGTGTTCCGCTCGCCAGAAATCGATTAAAAATTTTAAGCAGCTGCTGTATAAACCATTATAAACGTATATAATCGCGCACACACCGACACCTGATGTTTTATTATTTTTATTGGTAACTGTACTTTTTTTTATTTTTACCTCCCTGGTAAGAGCGTTGAAATATTTTAATGTACTTTTTTCTTGTATTCGGCAACCAAAAACTCAGAAACATTACATTTCAATGAAAATACTTTTTACACTTTAACCGAAACTGCTATTTATGTGAGTAAAGTAGCTTATAAGGAATGACTTGCATATTATTTTGAGATAAGAGTCAAAACAAGCAAACTTTTGTCAATGATTCACCATGACCGCTCACTAAAAAACACAAAAATATTGAGTTGAATGAATTTAATTTTTTGTTTAAATTGTTACGAAAAAAATATTGATCATACTAAATAAACAATCAGCTCGGAGAAAATTTAATTAAACGCAACAACTCATTCTCGATCGGAGCCGATTTAAGATTAATTATAACTCCTTCCACAATTAATAGCACGGCATTACCAAGTCTTAAGATCAAATCCAATTAAAAGTTACGTGCTCGTCATGTGGGACATTATTCATCAAACGAATCCTAGAGACAAATCACCGATCCAGTCGCGGTCGGCATTACCACATCAAACAGTCGGCAGCCGACCGAGTTTTTTACTCCCCCGTTCGGTCGCTTGGTCTGGTGTATACTATATACGCTGCAGGCTGCAGGCTTAATCATATCGGCACGCGACGACCGACCGTTCGTCGGGCAAAAATCGATATAAATTAATAAGCCCCCGCGTTTCAAAATCTCGCGGTAGTCCCCGATGCTTTTTCAACAGATTTTTTTTATCGCAAGACCTGCCAGAAGTCGGAAGGTATAATTACCGACGGGGCATTCCGCGGCGCAATAAACGCCGGCTAATGCCGAGCCGCTCGCTATTTTAATTAACGAGCCCGCGACATATCGAGGAGGAGGAGGAGCTGCAAAGGGTGACGAAAAAAATCGATCGGCGAGAGATTCGCCAGCTGTTTTGTCCCCTCGCGCTCGTTCTCATTCCAAGCGTCGCAATGTCCGTGGGATTTTTGATTTTTTTTTTTTTTTTTTTTTCTTTTCTCTTTGCTTCTGTGTACGTCGAGGAGGAATGCGCAGCTTTTGATAAATTTATCATTTCGGAACGAGTTGAGCGCTCGAGTTGTTTTCTTTTTTTTTTTGTTTATAAGTTTGATGAAGTGCGTTGGCGTGGAAATTAATGGCTTTTATGAGATGGGAGAAAAAATTTTGGCCTGGGTGTTGGTAAATCGGCTTTTTAGTTTTGGGGACCTTGAGATTAGATACAATACTGTTCAACACGTGCATATTTTCTTTTTTTTTTTCACAGTCAATCAAAAAGTTATTCAGTTTGAATAATCAGTTTTTTTGTTCCTTGGTTTCTGAAATGTTTTAAGTAGATGATGATTTAAGTTTGTTTATTGCGTTATCATCTTCGTCGGTTTTATATACAGGATAAATCGAGGAATGACTTGAAGTTTTTCAAAAATTTTAAAATGCTATCGGTCAAGTGTTCAGTATTGATTTTAAATCAATCAGATAGATAATTACAACACATGCTGCTTTCTAAACCTGGTAAAACTTGATATTTTTATCGTTCTATAAAAATCTAGATTTTTGATAATATCAATATTTGATCGTTTTGATCATGAGTTAAACTTTCGCAGAATTATTATCCAATACAATCTAGACACATGTTTATACGTACAAAACGATCATGTTTTTGAGAATAAAATTACAAACTAACAAAAATTTTCGAACTTCGAAAAAATAAATTTTTATTATGCGATTTATACAATAAGCCTTTTGAACAGTGTGAACCTACTTATTTAGATGGTATCATTTTATTGGTTTTCAATGATCAAATTTATTTTCCTCCCCTTTCCATCGACTTTTTTGGAAGATTTGTACGACGAGGATCAACTTCGGACCCAGCTGGGACGTCACATTTTTAGAAATATTGAATTTTTTTGTCAATTGAAGCATGACTCTGATAATTTGAAATGAAATTAAGCATATAAATCTGATGCTACTTTTGGAATTCATGTACTGGGTGACCTCGACCCTATAATATACTTGAAGTCGGGCAGCGCTACTGGTCGTAAAAATCAGTTTTTTGGGCTTCTGCTGCGTAGTTTTCTAAATTGTGAGAAAACGTGCATGCCAGATGTGGAGAGAAATCAGCTTCTCTGTGTGTTGTAAGCGTCCCTCGCTTCCCTCAGTCAAGTTAAACTGCTTCTTAAGAGCAGTCGTGTCCTTTCTTGTGCCAAACCAAGGAAGTAATAAAAACATTCTTGTAATTTTCAACCTAAATTCTGTGTTTCATTTATTAAATTAATCTCCATTTCTCAACAGCTAATTTTCGAGCTTTCATTTGGTTTGATTATTAACTCAAAGGTAAGTTTCATCCACCAATTTTTCTATCTTCTTTGTTCGCATTTCTTCAAAAATACTGAAAACATCATCAGATTTGTTAAATATTTTTGATTGATTTATTTCAACACTCCAATTACAGTTTGTCGATTTATGAATAGGAAAAAATTTATTTTCTTTCTTTTTGCTTACAAAGTTGTAAAGAATAAAAAATAATAATTTCAACTTATTGTGAAATTTATTAGACTTTTGACATCTATTTCATTATGTTAATTTTTTAGATAATTTTTTAATACTATTGAATGACTTCTAAATCAATGAAACAAATTTTAACCATTTACACGTATAAATTTTCAAAATGTCTGTAAGTGACTTTTTTGTTATAAAACCTGTCAACCTAAATAAATATTTTACGCTGAAAAGCATGTTACCTAAAAAAATTTGTTTACTGCATTCTCTACAAATGAATTGTCGTGAAAACAATGAGCTGCGAAGAAATAAGATACATACTCGTATACTCGTAATCACAAACTTACTCTTAGTTTTAATAATCTTCAAAAAAAGATAAATGATTTTTTTTTTTTTTTTCAGAAAACTCAATAAAAATGAGTCCATTCAAGCGTACGTTTTTAATTTGCCTTACATCTCTGATGATAGCTATCACAGAATCAATTTACCCGTTTCGTAGTTATTCGTTGGAAGATCTTCAAGTTCTTACAAGCTTGGAACCGAATGTGGCTGGTGAGAATTGTAATCTGAGAGGAAGAAAAATTTTTCAGCTCATTCACGGTGAACTAAACATTGGTGATAAATATTTAGGATCTGAATCTTTTCATTCTTATACAAACTACATAAACAGGCAAAGGATCTCATTGAACAATGAAAATTTAGTGATAACTCATGCTATGTTCAAGTACACCAGCATGGAGGAAAAACGACCAACAGTATCTTTGAGAATTATCGCTGGAGGAAAAAATCACAACTTTGTTGAGGTCGAATTTTCCAGTGAAAGTTACAGAATCGGAGTTGGATGTTCGCTGTACGGAACTGAGACTTTGAGTACAATTACACCACCCTATACTAGAACAACACTGAGATTAACTACGGTGTCTTCCACTACAGGCGACCCGATCTCTACCAGACTAACGTCCACGTGGGTACCAACCATGTCTACCTCACCAAGAACAACTCAAACTACCTCAACATCTGTGGCACCTAATACGACAACAATTCCGTCTACCACACGAGTGCCAACTACATCATCCACGTGGGTACCAACCTCATCTACCTCACCAAGAACAACTCAACCTAACTCAACATCTGTGGCACCTAATACGACAACAATTCCGTCTACCTCACGGGTGACAACTACATCATCCACGTGGGTACCAACCTCGTCTACCTCACCAAAAACAACTCAACCTAACTCAACATCTGTGGCACCTAATACGACAACAATTCCGTCTACCACACGGGTGCCAACTACATCATCCACGTGGGTACCAAGCACGTCAACAACTAAATACCCACAAACCACTGAAGATGTTATTATTTACGACGAATTTGATATTTATGTACCAGCCACGGACTACTAAGTAGTTCCCAATCAAATACATCGTTTTCTGGGCTAATTTTTAAATAAATTTTATACTTTATAAATAATTTGATATTTTTGTTACAGTACTATTTAATCTCTAGTAAAATTATGTGCTCAGATTAATCTTTGTAAAAAAAAAAAATTAAAGAAAAAAAAATTATTAAATTTTTAAAGGGTAATAAATATGAAAAAAAAAGATTATTTAGCTTTTTTTCTAATTATATTCTTACCACTGCTTTTTTCTTAAAATTAGATGAAAGTGTATTGATACTTTACAGATCTGATATGATATAATATTGTTAGTTGAATATTAAATTATTTTTTTTTACCGAGAAATTTAAATGAAAAAATAAAATTTATCCTCTTTTTTAATATATTATTAAGGGATGAGTCGTGATATTGACTGCTTCAGTAATAGTTAAAGTCACCAATCGAATAAATGTTAAAATACGCTTTTACAGTAATCTTAAAAAATTAAACAATAGATTCATGTGAAATAAAAAAAAAAAATTGTTATGTTCTGTCAACAAGGTATTTTACTAAAACCTTATATTTTGATGCAGTTTTTATCAAAGAGGTGCATTTTCTCATCGATAACACCGATACACACTCTACTTTTTTTTTATCAATCAGTAAAAATCTAGCTATTGATTGAATCAATAATAACTTATTACTCGAATTATAAATTAAGCTTTTACGTAAGTATTGTTTAAAGATGCTACTCACTTAAAGATATGTAAGAGTTTAAAAATAAAAATTATGTAACCGACAAAAGTTATTTTTGTTTCGATTCTATAGTAATTACTTTTTCTAGTTGAAGTTGGTAAATAATTTTATGAGAACAGTTGTTTTTTTAAACTTTTTTTTCAAATTTTTCATCCAAACTATGCACCTTAGCGCCATGATCATTCTTGTAAGTCAGTTTTACTTTTTTGAATTTAAGAATTTCCTGGATTAAATTATAGAATATTTTTTATCAATTTGAACGTAGCACTGATAATTCAAGTCAAAATTAGGTATAAAAATCCAGGCTCTTTTTCGATAAGCTTCAATTTAGTTTGATTATTTGGTTGAAAGTGACACATTTCGGGTACGTTAAATTTATCGTCTTGGAAGCTTTTTTTTTAACAATTGTAAAAACTCAAACCTTTCAATACTTAATAATTTAATTATTTTAGGATTTTAACGAGAAATTAATGAAATATAAATAAAGTTTTTTACTTGAATACTAGACTAATTATAAAAAAAAAAATTGAATGAAATAAATAGAATCAGTTGCTACTTACAAAAATTTGTATTTTAGAAAATAAAATAATTAAGTTAAAAATGAATTGTTTAAAAACCAATTTTCACTAAAATCTTAGTATCCTTTGGGCAATTCAGATTTCAATGATTTTATAGTAAAACTCCGAAAAATAAATTTCGTGAAAGTTTAATTACACTAGATTCTGCATTATATTTGTATTTTATCATCATCATTATCTGTATTATTGAACACAGTAAGATAAAACAATAACTTTATATGGATAAATTAATTACCTCACTTAAGTTGTATTTATAAAATTTACTTTTTTAAATTTATATTTGTTAAACCAAAAATTTCAATTTTATCAAAAAAATAAATCCCTCAATAAATAAATAACTGCATCAAATGGGAGCTGATTAAATAAAAATAAATCTTATTAAAATTTGAATCATAATTTTAATGTCAATTTATTTAAAATTTCAGAAAACTTGATAAAATGGGACCTATGAAGTCGATATTTATAATTTGCTTTACATCTTTGGTAGCAGGCATTATTGCATCGCCTGCACCACACTCAGATTTTGCACTGAAAGATGACCAACAAATTTTCCCCGAATTAAATGAGAATTTTTCGGAAGCTCGTGCACGGAAAGTTTTTGAGCTCAAGGTAGGAACAAGAAAAGCTGGAGATAAAGATCTAGGATCAGAAGCTTTCCATACTTTGACAGAGTACATTAACAGAAGGAGAATCATTTTGAACAGTGGAAATTTGCAGATTACTCAAGCTATCTTCAAGTACACGAGCATGGAAGAGAAACGACCCAGTTGTTCTTTGAAGGTTGTTGCCGGAGGAGAAGGTTTTAATTTTGTTGAAATCGAATTTTCCAGTGAGACTCGCAGAATCGGAGTTGGAGTTAAATTGCATGGCGTTGAAGTAGCAGCCACTTCATCCACGGAAGCATCAAGTTCATCTTCCACAGAATCATTAACCACCCCAACCCCAACAACACCGACCCCAACAACACCAACCCCAACAACACCAACTCCAACGGCAGCACCCAAAAGCAAGCTGTTCATTTGATAAAATATTTTTTTACCCTGCAAGTTTGTAAATAAAAATTGTGTGTTTAACTCAATTATTATAAGATATTAAAGAATATAGTAATAAATAATTGTAAGAAAGAACTTTTTTTAACCTTTATTTTTTAATTTTTTTTTTAAATAAAAAATAAATAATTTAGTAAATACAAGATATCAGTAGATACTGATATTATACGTAGTTCTATTAAATTTTTAAACAATTTTTACGGTGTGTGGCATTAGCTTTATATCAATGATTCAAAGTAATTTTCGCAACATTAAGTTATGTTTACACGTTAATTGAAAAGAAAATCAATAGACTTTCTTTAATTCTTTTATGCGTAAACTCAACAAACTCATTCTCTTAAACTAGCAAATTTTAGTCATACCTACAATTAATTTATAAGATTTTCATTAAAAAAAGAAAAAAAAGCAAGTTTAATACACTAATAATACGAGATTCATACAACACGATAGTAATTGTAAAAAATAAAGAATTTCAAGTATAACGCATACGGATAATGGGGCTTCGCCAAGTAACCATTCCACCTGAATTTTTCTATTCTCGCGATTCAGAGCAAACATATGTGGGCCCGTAATTGGAGCATCGCGGGTTATTCAATCTCTCTCCGAGATAATTGCACCGAGGAGGAGGAGGAGGAATTCAAGGAGAGAGAAGTTACAAATATTTTTATCATAGATTTCATTACGAGGACTATTTACACGGCGCGCACCACACCCGCTACGCGCCAACGCTGGAGCTTAAGCGTTATTACTATAGTTCGCCGGGTAAAATTATCTCGTATGCGCGCACCCAATTACCCGCGTTCTTATCCCAGTGCGGGGACTTTTTTTTCGATCCTTGTAACGCACACGCGCTTTTCTCCCACTCGGTTTGATCTGGAATTTCCAAGGTGGTGGCATTTTCCGGGTATCGGCAAGAAACACCCGCAATTACCGCGGCCCCGACTCGCGGTGCATCATCGCTCGGTGCAGAAGAAGCTGAAATAATCCTGCGTCGCGCTAACGTTATTATTACCTTTGATATCGCTGCTACCGGTTATTATTACCAACCTCAGTGATACGAACTTGACTGATTATCTCGTACTTTTGTTGAACTGATAAATGGGACGGGTAATTCGAGACAAAAACTCGATCCTTAAATTGTTTCTCGTACCAATCTCGATGAAATTATTCACTTGTGACAAGTTAATCTTCGGATTTTTCTTCTTTTTTTTTTGCTTGCGAGAGTGAAATTATACACTGGGAGTGGAATTTACGGACAAACCAGACAAATTAAAAAAAAATAATTCCAAAACGACTTGATTTTAAAAAATTGAATCAAAGTTGAAAAAATATTGGCAGGGACCGTCTGATAGTTTCGAGAAAGAAATTTTTTTATTTACACTGTTAAAAACATCTTCTCAAAATTTCAAAGCAAAATATTAAGTCGCTTAAAAGTTAATATATAATATAAGTATGTAATAAGTGGTTTTCAGGTGTGTTCTCATATGGGAGCGCCGCTTAACCGTTATACCTGAAAACTTCATTTTTTGAAACTACCCGAATTTCAAGCAAAAAAAATTAAGTTATTTTCATAAATATTGCCCTGAGCTACTATTAATATTAATTCCATGTATTAATTTCTTGCACGTTTTCATCATTATTAATTCTTATAAATTTATATAAGAAATATTTATAAAAAAATATTTTCATAACTAATTTCTCATGATTTTCTAACAAAATTTCAAAAAAGAGAAAATATTTCTTTATATTTAAATTTGATCACAGAGCTTTAATTTAATAAGTAAGTATGTAGAAAAATTCAACTTGATTTCAAGAATCGTTTGATCGCACAGGATCTACATGTTTTTTGATAATAAATCACTGAACCAATTTTTCAGTACTACTATTATTTTTTGCGAAGAAAAAAAAAAAATCAATTAATATTGATCACACCTAATCCTCCGATTACTTATCCCGATAGAATCCTCGAAGAAGAATCAAAGAGAAAGGCACCCTCTGAAAGAAAAAGGCACATTGCGCGATCGATCAAGCAGCAGCACCCGCACAATGAGCGCGTCAGGCCCCACATGTACGAAACAACAAAACAGGACCGTGCGTACGCCGTATCGATCTTGTCCAGTGACGACCATGCACTTATCCCCGCGGTCCTGCAACTTATCCTTAAGAAGCGGAGGCTACAAGACCAAGGAGCAGGGAAAAAAGGCGCCCCGACAACAATAAAACGCGCGTATGTAACCAGCTGCAGGCGGGCGGGCGGGGGTGAGCTGACACAATGGACCGCGCGCTGTTTAGTTAGCACCGGGCGTTCGTAAATAAATTTTAAGTCATAAGGCTCGTGTCCAAATATTGTGTCGCGGTCGTTAATCTTGCGGGCAGCGATGACCAAGATTTATTTGCGATTTTCGGGCCCGCTCGAGCGAGGACCGCGGGTGTCCCCTTTGTGCGCGGGTGCGATGCTAACGAGCGAACGCTTGCTTTTCGTACCTAATGGCTCGTTTTTACGGCTCATTGTACCCTCCCCGGCTATGGACTCCTCGATCGTGTTTACAATCGTCGATTCAATGAAAACATATGTTTTCTCTAATGACCCGGACTGCGATGGTAATTGATTGTCCGTTTAGATTTTTCGAATTTTAACGTTGACTTTTGGAGTCATTCTTCCGCAAAAATTATAAATTGATTTTTGTAAATCATTTTCTGGATTTGAGATGATTTATTAACGCTTACGACTTTTGAATTCAAATGAGAAATCATTGTTTGCATCAACTAAAGATTTTTTGTTTAGTTTTTTATGGATCTTATTTGAAACAAACAAAAATGAAGATTTTTTGCTTTTGTAAATCAATAAATTTTTTCCAGTGTCGATCGAGGGGCGTGCACTTCATAGTCAAAATCAGTGATCTTTTTATACTATTTTGAACATTACGGGAGACATAGACCTTAAAAATTATCTTAGACTAAAAATTTTTGAAAAAAAAGCATTGTGAAGTTTTCAAACGATTATAAAAATTTTAAACGACTGATTTTTTTGTTACTCTTAACTGCATAGCTCCTCGGTATCAATAAGTCATACGTTTTTTAAGGTTTTGTTACGTTTAAAAATTAGTACAGTTCAAATTTTATGTTTTTGTAAATGATTTTTTTAAACGAATTTACTAAGGTTTTCTTTTTATGAAATAGAATGATAATCACGAAAGTTTGAGTAAAATAATATAAAAATATTGGATTAAAAAAAAAAAAATTTCTGACCATTTGCTCCTATTGAAATATTTATTTTAAGTAAATAAGGGTATACATAAACAACTATTAATTTACTGCTGACATCGGAATTGATGAAGAAAAAAAAGTATAGTCTTGTAAATCACTTATGAAAAAAAAAGATTGAATTAAATAAAATTTAACCTAGTTTTTATTATTTATTGAAAAAAAAAAATATGCTATTAATGCAGAAAAGATTTTTTTTTTATGTCATAGTATTTTCATTTCGGTTGAATATTTAAATTATTCCCGAAAGTAATCAGTTCAATAATTGATGAACCTGATAGGTAGCAGCTGCTGAGGATTCGAATCGCTGCCCTTAAGATTGCTAGTCAATGCTTCCAATCATGTCGCAATCATAAGTCATTCAAATAAATGGACAGATAAAGACCTCTTGCAAAATTGCCAAAATTTGATCCTCTGCAGAATCAAAAAGAAAACCAATTGAAGAGATTAAAAACAAAAATTTTTGCAACGATTGTCCGATTTGGCAAACACTTAATTATTCCTCGGACAATCGCCGGCTTACTGCTCAAACACCGTAAGCAAATCAATATTGTCCACAACAAAACCTCCCCTTTCACGTAAGTACACACTCATTCTTCCCAAAAAATAAAAACGTCTGCACCCAACAAAAGTCTCCCCTCCTCCTCCAAACAAACTGATCCCCCGTAAAAAAGAACGAAAAAAACGTGAAAATAAAAAAAAAGAAATAAAGGTGCGGGACGCGTGGCACGCGCGACTCGACTTTTCGTGGCGGGCTCGCGTGCCCGCCGCGTCCTCCACCCTCCGTCGTTCCGCGGGGGGAAGAAGAATGAGTGAAAAGGAAGAATGAAGAATAAGAATAAGTAGGTATAGAAGAAGGAGGATGAAAAAAAAGGAGCCCGGTGCTCCAGCAGCCATAGCGTTTTGACCCCTGGCACAAGGTGGCCTGTCACTCGGCTAGCGTGCGGGTTACCGAAAGCAAATGATCCCCGTGAAAATTGATTTTTTTTTTTTTTTTACAAAGAATGGAAGTAGAGGGAGGAGTCTAAAACAAGCGTGGTCACTTTTTATCTGTTATGAATAAATTTTTATTTTTGGTGTGACTTGAAATTATTGATAACTAGAACGTCGTAAGTATTATCGAACAGACTTAATGCGTAGATTAGATAGGCGCACGAAATAATATCTGAAATAAAAAAATCAATCAAAACAAATTTTAAATTAAAACTGTATATCAGCTGATTTGTAACAACCGGTCTTAGTTTACGAGAGATTCCAATCAATTTTATTTCGCAGGAAAAAGACCATAAGTTATACTCACACATCATATCTGATAATGTCACAATGGTGTTTTTGCGATCTTTTTTGTTCTATTAACACAACTTTCTAAGATTTTTTCGCAAGTGTAAACTTGAGATCTTTTTCCTCGTGGCCATAAAATTATTTTTAACTTTTGTAAAAAGCTACTGAATAATTTTAAACAATAAAAAATAAATATAGTAAAAGCCCTCTTCGACAGTAGGAGATTGAATGCAGTTTCTTAAAATTTGATAAGAAACGGTTACAAAAATTTAAATCAAAGGGCTAAAGACGGTGCGGTACTTTTTGCGAGAAGAAAAAAATCTTTATTTAGAAATATAAAGCTCGATAGTTAATTTTTTAAGTAAACTTTTGTTTAAATATTGCTAATCTAATAAAAAATTACGTCAGTAGAATTTAAAAATTCAGACTTCAAAAAAACATGTCTCATTAGTTCGGCTCAGCAAGCAAATCTATCACCCGATTTACCATAAATTTGTCATTGGAAAAGCAGCATGGAGCAAATAATACAGTGGCATGGCTTAAATCCAATAATCTCATTTGATCGCGACCGAATGGTAAATACAAGTAAAAAAAATCTTGGAAAAGCAAAAAAAAAAAGAAAAAGAAAAGGTAAGGAAAAAAAGTCAGCCCCCACAGAGAGAGTGCGTTGATCCTTCCATCCCCGCGTATAAGATGACTCAGCCGAAATCCCTTGCGCAACCAAGGTGTGCGGCGGCACGGGGGCTAAAGAAAACGAGAGTAGCAAGACAGATCGGATCAAAAGGCGCTGCTGCAGCTCCGGCAAGAGAGCAGCTAAGTGTAAGGACCCTTTTACCCAGGCCACGTCAGCTGCCCCGAGATTCTAAAACCTGCCTCTTCTTCCTGACCGGCGCGTGCCGTGTCCTCTTCACCTTCTTCTACTTTTTTTTTTTTTATTTGGGCTCTGAAATGAAATTGCGCAACGTACCTTTTTGACGTCCAGCGAGATGATTTCATCGTTCGGACGCTGGAAATTATGATGAATCGAGGGGGAGGACTTTTTTTTCTTCCAGGAGTCGCGTGACTTTTGATTTTGATATTGTTCGCGCACCCGGAAAATCTTGGATGCAATGACACTTTCAAGCTTTCCATCTTTATGGTTTTGCTTTTTTTTTTTTTTTTCTTTCAATTTCTCCACGAAATTTGAGTGATTGATTTTTAAATAATTGCAGCTGCTGTGATTGTTGAAAAGCTCTTGATCAATTTTATACACTTTTGACACTTTTTTTAGTTTAAAATTAACAAGATAATTTCTATCTTTTCAATAAAATATTTTGATACGTAAAAAATTAATTTTGTGGTAAAACGTTTATTTTACTCGAGGCTGTAAACCTTACAGCAAATTAAATTTAAGTTAATGAAGCTTCTTTAACTGCTATATTGCAACGCTCTATTACCTTCAGATTAATTGCCTTATATCTTTTCAATTTCGAAAAAGTTGTTGACATTATACTACTAAAAAACTGCCAAAGTGTATATAAACTATAAAAAAAATTATAAAGATTGAAAAATGACTCGCAAAATACCAAGTTCTTGAGTGATAATGAAAGAATCTTTATCTTATATAAATAGGTGGTTGAGAATAATTTGAAAAATATATATATTTTTTTTAATGATATCTGAGTGTTTAACAAAAACTATAAATGTAAGTATGAGGAGAATAAAAAACCAACTTCCTTGTGTTTTAAGAAAATAGTGGATATTTTTCAAAATTTGATTAGTTTTGATTTATTTCATTTTTTACACATTTTATTAATGTTATTACTACTTATTTAATTAATAATGTATACAAATACACTTTAACACTTAATTATTATAATTTTAAAAAATTACAAAGTGGTTCTTAAAAAATAAATGGGAAGGGATAAATTGGTACTTTTCAGGATAGACTTAGTAGGCTTACGTATTTTCTCTGAAGATGATGAGCTTGATTCTTTCAAGGGGGTGAAGTTGATTCTTCTGAAGAGGATGAATTTGACTCTTCTGAGCAAGATGAATTTGACTCTTCTGACGATTGTGTGGTGGTAGGTACTTCCGTAGTAGGTAAACTTGGCTCTTTAGTAGTAGGTTTTGTAGGTACGGCAGGTTCTTCTGAAATTGGTGAGCTTGGCTTTTCAGAAGTAGGTATGGTAGGTACTTCTGAAGATGGTGAGTTTGGCTCTTCAGAAAAAGGTACGGTTGGTTTTTCTGAAGATGGCGAGCTTAGCTCTTCAGAAGTAGGTATGGTAGGTACTTCTGAAGATGGTGAGCTTGACTCTTCCTCTTGGCTGGGTTGGTTTTCTTTTATTGTAGAAATTGGGTATAATACAGGAGATGCAGCAATAACCGCTATAAGAGATGCTAAGAAAATTATGAAAGTCGATTTGAAAGGTCCCATTTTACAGTTTTCTGAAATCAAAAAATTCATCAATTCATATAAGTTATTGAGATAATTGAAAGTTAGAGGTTTTTTCACTTGAGCTTGCAGTTAAGATTTTTTTTTTAGAGATTTTTAGACAATTTTTTGATTGATCGAAATTTTTAAATCGACTAAAAATTTCTTTCTATGTAAAACAACTTTATAGTGATTTTACTTATAAAAATATTAATCACTTTCAAGCAGTTAAAATTATTAATTTCAATGTTTCATTGCTATTTTAATTTGTGTTTATAATACACTCTTAATTATTATTTATGTATATATTAGTGAGATCTGAAAAATAATATTATAATCTGATTTTATGATTGGACTACAAAAAAAATTGATGATAAAAATAGTTTAAAGTTTTCATAACTAATACTACATTTCTATATAGTAAAACTCATAACGAGACTGTATAATTTTATCAACAGCTATGTCTGAGAGACAAAAAAGAGAAATTTTTTTCATTATTACATTTTATAATTAAGGACTTATAAACCAATCAAATTATAAATTCAATTAATTCTGGGAAAGAGTTGTTTTCATTTGGTGTAACCAAATGGTCATCGATTGTGAGTAGCAAAATTTTTATAATTAATTTTATAAATTTTATTTAAATTTATTGTATACAAATAGATAAATTGATTTTAACTTAAAATTATAAAAACATTTTGTTAATATACTTCATAAGTAATGGAATAACTTTACTCTTTAATGAATATAAATTTTCAATGATATGATGATTTTTTTTCGCGAAAGGATTTAGAAAAAAAATTGACAATAGAAAAATAAAAAATCGTACTTACCTTTAGAAAGTGGTCACTTACGATCGAGTAGTCAAACTAAATTAAAGCTTATGGACCGGGGCCGGACTTATATACCTAAATATAATTCAAATTATCAGCGTCATGTTTGTATTGATAAAAAAAATTCTATATTTAATCTGGAAATTTCATAAGTAAATAAAAGTAAAACTAAAACACGTTGGAAAATCATGCGTAGAAATTGATGGAAAATTTTAAAAAGCAAGCTCATGATTTTTAAAAATATGACTTTTTAAAATTATTATCAAATGAAGAGACTTTTAGGTTCTCAAATATAATATGGATTTTTCTAAAACATAAAAATTAAAATACTATAATGAAAAAAATTAGATTACAAAAAATTAATTTTTCATGTGATAATCAAGGGTTAACTGCTGGTATAATCAATAAAATAGTTTAATAAAATTTAATTTTTTGTACTAGATTAGTCCGAGAAGCGAAAAAAAGGGACGAAGATCTGATTCTGAGGTTGAAGGAGAGAAAAATTATGTTCGTTTTTATTAAATTTAAGAATGTTATTGTTTTCTAAAACGTATTCATTTTTATCTATATTTAGCTTATTTTTAGTAATACTTAGAAGAAAAATTTACTTTACGATATTTAGATATTGACACTGATGTAATCTATATCTAGATTTTTATAGAACGATAAAAAGACCCAACTTGTATTTGAAAATAATTAAACATTCAAATGAAATATCCTACAATTGATTCATCATATCTGGAGAATAAACTATTTACGTAATTAATGAGTTTTATTATTTTTATTGATAGGTTGGAGGAATTAAATTTTATGTCACCAAAAAGTTTTGTAGAAACTATTTTAGAAATGTTGTATTCATTATCTTAATGCTCTTGGAGACAAAAAAAAATGTAAGTGTTTTAGTTTACTTATGCAGTTGCGTCTTTTTTGTTGCAGGCAGCAGTATTAAAAGTATCTATCTTTTCATTCTAGCAAATAAATTAAGAAAAATTTTAAATAAATTTTTCCTGATATTTCTGCTAAATTTTTTTTCCAAAGATAGTATATTTAATCAGAGTAAACAGTTAAAAAAAAAAAATTTCAAATTCCCGAAAGAAAGAAAGGAAGCTGATGCCCAATACAAGTGACAATAACGCTTACATCCAATTAAGATAAACACAAAGCGTTTTATATTCAAAACATTAGTTCAGTTGCACTTTGAATCCAGTGACAAAAGCAACATCATCTTGCCGGCCACGGGCATTAAAACTGCCGCGCCCCGCCGGTAAATAAATCCTCACCCGATCGTATTCATCCCCCCAAAAATCCTATTATCTCGCGGTACATCACCGCTCTTCTTCCCCTCTACTGGCATCTCGGGCCGAGCAAAAAAAAAAGGAAAGGTAAAAGAAAGGCGAAAGACGAGGAGAAAGATGCAAAGAAGTAGGGGTAGATGCTAAAACAGCTGAGGCTCAAGCCAACGTATCCCCCGGCCCCGCATCCCCTTGATTCGAGTAAAGGCATTACAAAAACGGTCCGATGCTTTAAAGTCCCTTCCGTCTTCCTTTCTCCGACTCCCCCCCGAATTTTCTTCCCATTACCCGGGCCCGCCTAGGAGGCTGACTTCCCCCTCTGAACGTTACCGCGGTCCCTGACTTTTTTTTCCGTTTGAGCAAAGTGTCAGGCTTCCTGCCTCGGACGAAAACGGGACCGTGATTAATCTACGATGGTGGACTCGCGATTTGTCCGGTGAAGGTTGCTTGGGGTGCCGAGATTCGCGCTGAGATGCTTGAGAGCGCGTTAATCAATGTGATCAATTTTTAACTCGCAACGGTTGGAGCACCCTTTTTACTAGTTACTAATGTCAATTTTTTTGCGCTACTTGAAATTATTTAGTGTCCGAGTCTTTCAAAAGGATGAAAGGTTTTTAGAGAATCATTATTATTCAAAGAACAAAAATGTGAATATTATTTAATTAATCGTTTTTTAAACTGAAAAATCTTGACCGCTCAGCGGTTTTCGAGACAGTTCAACGTGATGAATTACGTAAAGTACCGCTTTGGATTAAATCGAAATTGCGTGACCTCAGGAACCTTAATTTTCTGTACGAGTGTCTCGGTATCACTTTCATCAAAAATTTTTAGATAAATCTCCCTCGAGTTTCGTGAGTTTCGTGAGTACATGACAGTTACACCTTTTTGGTGGTTCCAGCGGAAAGAAAAAAGTGTTGCCCAGCCATGTGAATCAGATTAATTAAATTCAATTAAATTGATAAAACAGCTTTTCAGAGCTTCTGATAACTTTTAATCTTCACCTTAAATGGCCATTAAAAGGTGAAATCCTTAATCTTCGCGGCCATGTAATAATGTTTTGATAAAATCTTTACAAAAAAATTACACGAAAACAAAAAAATTCGTGCAATTATTTTTTTTTTAATTTAGATAAATGCATTGCAAAATCAGAAATACGTGTGAGTGAAAACTGTCATTCTGGCACAGATTGAAAAAAATTTTTTTTTTTATGAATTAATTGTGTTTGAATGTGAACTCTTAACCAAATATTTTCACTTTGAGTAAAGTGTTGTAACGACTTTAATAATTTTTAAACGTTTTAAAAAAAACATTGTCATATCAATTGTTGCTAAATGGTGCGAAGGATTTTTGTGTTCAAGTTTAGGTTAATATTTTCCAAGTATCAAAGTATAGATAAAAAAGTACATGAAACATGTAAATCTTACTTAGATTGCACGTATTAATAAGTGAATTTCAGGTTAACAGATAAAGCTTGAAGTTATCAAGATTTTTCAAAATGCAAACTAAAAAAAAAAAATAACGAAACTCATCGTTAGCAAAAGTTTCCACCTGCCCTAGATTTCCAACTGGCAAAAGAAAACCAGAAAACCGTTGAATATTAAAATAAAAGCCGAAAAGTCGAGATCAGCTCGCAGCTTGGACGCTCGTCCGTGGCATTTCGGTCGATAAGGGTCTCCGCATACTCGAAAATCTAGGAGACCGGCGGGGTCTCGATCGACCTCTTTGATGCCCTCCGCGCGCCCGGCCAGCTGCAGCTCCTCGGCGATCTCCGATAAAGGCGTCTCTCCTCTATAAAGTTGTTAACACGCGTGCTGCAGCCCCGACGGGGGAATTAGTACGGGGATAAATAGCAGTCGGGCGCGGGTGACGATCACGGGATTTATGGCCCCAAAGATCCGGGATAATATACCCGGCGTCCCCGACGCAGATTCACCGATTAGAACCCCACGAATGCCACGCTGATCCCCGATTAAAAGGGGTTAAATTCTTCCTTTTCTCCCTTTTTTTTTTTTTTTTTTTTTTTTTGTCTCCCCAGATTTTACTAATGGGTTGTTTACCAAATTCAGTTTTCCGAAAAGACTGGGGCTGGTTTGATGAAGCTGATTTTTTGGAGTTTTTTCTTCTGATCAAAATTATTCAGATTATTGATAGTCTAGGATAGTTTAGGAATTGATGCAATAAAAATTGTTTTTTCAGTATTTAGCACATTTTTTGTGTGCTAGATAGTCAGGTTTAGACAGATTGCGATCTAAAAAAAGTATAAATGATTTCAAACTACGTGAAGTAAAAGTAACTTCATGTACTGATACTAACCGGGTTACCCACTCGGTGTACGCAATTTTTTTTATCTTCAAAAAGTTGAAGTTTCGTAAGTTTTAGTTTCCCTTTTTGGCTTCAATTGAAAATGTGCGCATGAATCATCTATTGTGAAACACTGTTTTGGTGAGATATAGATCATACTGATAACCAAACACATCACTAATAGTTTTTGAATGAGTTAATTTTTCCACTCGATTAAAAATCTACAACTAATTTTAAACAGGAAACGTAACACTTTATGATTCAGCTGTACGGGCCATGAATTTTTGCTCGAGAGCACTTTCTCAACCCTCCGCAAGTACCAGCCGAATACACCCACTTCGCAAACACAGTACAATGCACAACCTTCGTAGGAATCTGCATGCCCTGATCGAACAATATGATCGTGCTTCCGTTCTCGAATCGGATATCCGGACGCGGGGGTTAACCTGCGCCCTTTCTATATCTTCTTCTTCTTCTTCTTAAAAAATCCGCGCCAAAAAATCTTATGCAGGTATAAGGGGCAGATGGACCGAGTTGCAGGGGATCGAGCAGACAATACGGGGATAGATCTCAGCCAACCCCTCGGTCCTTTAAAAACGTAAAGGCTCCTTTTTACATGAAAATCGATTACCCGCTCGTTTTTCGTATCCCGGGATGTGGGTCACCCCCTACGCTTTTTATCCCATTCTTTTTTCCCTTTTAAAAAGCGCAGGTGATGAGCTCGCAACGGACGCCTTGCCCGCAGCCACCAAGGGTGATGTGTTTATTTCATTTGTAACTCCTGATTCGAGCGGGAATAATGGGGAATACACGTTTTTAATGATCCGACGAACACTGCATAGCCTTTTGAACGAGTCGTTTGTTACGATCTCATTCAGAAATATTAATCATACGAGCTTCTTCCTCTTTTGAGAAAATCAATCCTATGGGATACATACGTATTTTTTCAAATCTAATGTACGTCATTCTCTGAAATATACGTCGTTTATAATTCAATTACTGAAATTTTTAAAATATAGCTCTACAATTACGGTATTAACATATTTAGCTAATAATATAGAGAAATAAAATTTTTATTATCAATTTCCAGAAAAATTAAACTTTCTAATTTTTAATTAATCTCTTGACTCTTATGCATGATAAACGTTTTAAAAAAAGTCTGCTGAAACATTCTACTAACAAGTTAAACTGAAATTAATGTAGAGTGATATTATATCAAATACATTTAATTTAAAATAACTAAAAAATAATAAATACATGAAGCTAGTTGAAAGTAAGAAAAATGAAGAGAACGTTCAATTTTTCAATGATAACTTGTATTTATTTAATTTTTCAAATTTTCACGACTATTGAGGGTGAACTGCTGTCTGATTCAATAGGTACGTTATTAAATTATAAAACTAGAGAAAATTGTTATAAAAATTAGAAATATGATATTGTGCTATTTTTTATTCCTAGATTGTTGGGATAGAAAAACGAATTCAGTAAAACAATATTCCTTCAAAGTTACAAGTACAAAGACCGAAGAACCAGAAGATTCAATTACACGAATTATAATTTCAGAAGTAACAGTTCAACTAAAAGGTATACAATATTTTTATATGAAATTAACCTTATTACAATATATTCATAGTGAACTGTTAAAAACTCTAGATAACTTTACACAACCAGAAATCGAAACTAATTTGTTCATGGCTCAAATTATTTATGTCGTAAGTTTTTGACAAATATATATTTTTAGAAAATTTTTATAAAATTTATTTAAAGTTATGAAAAATAATTTCTTATTTTCCAAAAATTTTTACGATTATTTTACTGTTTACGGTGCTTGTTTATCAGTAATTAAATTTTTAGGACGGTAAAGTAGAACAATGCAGAGTTTCAAAGATTGAGTTTGAGTAAGTATATGATAAACAATATTCAATAATCTTTAAAAAAATCGAATTCAATAAAAAATTTCTTTTGAAGCTGGTTTTCATACGACTTAAAATACAGCCCTTGCAAAGTCTGCATCAAGGACGAGCTGTGCAAAAAGTTAATTAAGCCACCACAACAAATTTTATCATGGAAAGGAAATTTTGAAAATAAGCTTCAGAACTTATATGGAACTGACAGTAGAGATTTCTACCAACTTTCGTCAGACGATTCTATCGAAGGGGTCCAAAATCCCCCAAAAATTAAATTTTCATAACTCTTAACTTTTTTCTGTAAATGATGAATGCATTTAAGATAAAAAAATTTTTGTCTGGGTTGGAAGCATTATTTTAAATTAAAGAGGCTGTACACGAAAATTTGATAAAATACATTATTATAAGTAGATTGAATGTATTGTTCTAATTTCAAGTTTGAAAATTGGAACTCAACATGAAAATAACAGCATCTAAAAAAATTCCACTTAAAAAATTATAACCGTTCATCGATATTATCGGCTTAAATTCAAAGTCGGACGAGGTAAAAGTTAATTACGCTCAGCAACAGCAAGGATTATTTTATTCTTTTATGTGGAAATTCGAGATGGTCTCGCCTTACTTAATCTAAATTAGCAAACTTATTGGTTCACTTTACACGGAAATAACTTTTAATTGATCCAGCTTAACAGGACTACCACCGCACATAAACGATTGCGAAGTGTAAGCAGCGGTGTAAACAAGCAAGATCGCGAAAAAAAAAATTATTATCATCTTATGAGTATGAGAAAAACTATGCATCCACTTGATATTCTCGCTCCTTTATGCAAACTATCAGCCGTTACTGAATCGCCTACAAAGTCGTTACCGGGTACCATCGACACGAGATTTATCATGTCGTTCATTGAAACGTGCGTTTTTATCGAGTGGGTGGCTGCGGCTAGGAAAGTAATTCATTCGAGGAGTGAAAAATTTACTCGGAAAAATGATTCGAGTTTACGATAACGACTAAATGTAAGTTTCACGGGCAGAATTAACCTTCAAAAGGTTCGAACGCGATGGAACATGAAAAATTTTTATTCGCTTTACGTGCAACTATTTGTGTTTACGTCGCATGGCTCGGGTTACGTTTTCCTCAGCATGGAACTGCATACACTTTTTAAGAACTATTATGGGAAAAGAAATATAACTTGCTCTCGTACATGAAAATTACCATAACAGTTAAAATTTTCTTGCTTATAAAAATATATACGTAATAAATGCTATTGTAATTGAAAGGTAAATAGGTCAAAAAATGTCAATGAAATCATAATCCAGATACAGTAAATATCAATTAGCTTTCCAATGTTCTTTTTGAAAAAGGTCTTTTGATTTATCTTTTTTAACCTTGCACTATCTCGACGTCACATCCTCTTTGAAATCTCGTCCTACTTCGAACTACATGAACAATCGAATCAGATAGCAAATTCGGATATAAAAGTGAGTCCTAAGAGAATGTTATCACAGTTGTTTCAAACGCAAAGGAATAAAGGATCCGAGCTCAGTTTAAAAATTTCGTTGCGCATTATCCATTCAAAGTTTTAATTTTTGAGTTCTTTTCCGATCATTAGTAAAGTTTTTCGTTGAGTCAATACATTAATAAAAGTTACTTTTGTAAGTATACAATGTTCTCATAATTGTTTTAAAATGGTAAGTTTTTAAAATTTGCACTGAAGCTTGAAGTTCTTAAGCATAGGATACTTGAAGACTGGCATCACGCACAAGTTTGAAACATAGTATTTTTTACTTCAAGTACTCTTAAGTGTTGGTTAGGCAAGCGTGAAAATAATGTGATAGTGAAGTGTATCGAAATTAACATCTTGAAGTTTGCGAGTAAAACTACCGCTTACGCGTTTTTTGTTTTTGTTTTTTGTTATCTCTCGAACCGTAATCAGACATAGCTGCTAGCAAAAATAGTGTGATTGTATAATTTTATTGGTCTAGTAACTTACTAAATTACATCCAATTAACTGAATTTTTTAAGAATTTTCATATTCTTGTTTTACTGGATAAAAACTAACTTTAATTAAATGATTTATAAAAATTTTGTATACTTTTCGTTAATGTTCATTATTAATATCAAATTTATGCACTATGTTCACTGTACATTATTCATAAACTTAAGTAGAAAGAATGAAAAAAAACTTAACGAATTTTTATGTTGCAGAAAACTTAGCAGTTCATTGCAAATATGACAAAAGAACTGTACATTTGCGTGATAGCCCTGTGCTTTCAATTAGCTTTGACACAAAATAATAATGGTGCATGCAAATCTTTGGGTTTTCAGGTGAGTAAAACATTAATGAAAATTTTTTATTTACACAAAGACTTGAGCAATTTTAGAAATTAGATAATTTTTTATTAACATTTTCATTATTTTAATTTTTTTACTAGTGCTCAAAAAATAGTGACTGTTGCAATGCATTTAAGTGTAATTCATTCAGTAGGAAATGTGAAATTTCTAGACCAAAACGATTCCTAGACCAAGACGAAAATGGAATTTGCGATACTTATGGATCTAAAGTAAGTCACATTTTATTGTAACCTGAGTTTAATAAACATTTTGATTCTTAATAAAAATAATTTTTTTTTATTTTTTAAGTGCACGGATAGTAGCAATTGCTGTTGGCCCTTAAGTTGCAATTCACGGAATCAATGTTCAATCGATATATCGGATTTTCTACCAATACGCAAATGTAGACTGGAAGGTGAATCCGTAAGTGTAAAAGGATTTTTTTAAATGAAAAATTTGAAACATCGAAATATATCTATTTCCATGATATCAAATAACAAGTTAATAAAACTTTTAAACAAAATCAAACCAAATAAATGAATAAATAGAGACTATTTTTTTAATTTTGAGTCATAAAGAATTGCCAATACGTAACACTAATTCTCCAAGACATGCTCTATATAAAGAAACAATTATGTAATCAACAAAATAACACCAAAAAACTCGTCATCAGTTAAATAAATCTGTTGGTTTTTACAGTGTAGTAAAATAAAAGAATGCTGTCTTCCATACACCTGCACAAATCAGCAAAAGTTCTTCGGTAAGCATAAAAAAGGAAAGTGCACAATGCCTGGTACAACTACTGAAGGAACCGTTCCGCCTCCAAATGGAGAACCTCCCTCTGAAGAAGATCCAATCCCAGGTGGCGATCCACCCCCGAGTTTATTCGATTCCATCTTCGATTAATTCGAAGTTCTTGAATATCGTGTACGAGATTCGTGATAATTTTATTTTGTTGAATAAGGTCACTGTTCAATAATTTTTAATTAAATCTCAAAAATTTGGAAGAAATTTTTTTTGAAAATTTGTATAAACATGAAATAAAGTATTTTTTAATAGTAATTACTATAATACTTATAAGTAAAAAAGCAATTAATCAATTTTTGGACTTGTTTACTAAATATTATAGCATAATAAGTAAACGTGCTCGTAATGTCAAAAAAATTTTATGAATAAATAAAAATTATTTTAAAAAATTCTCTTACTGAATTTATTGTGACTAAAATGAATTTTTGTTTTACCACAGAATTAAAAAAAAAAAAAAAAAAAAAAAAAAACACCAAGTTTAATATGAAATTTAGCATGAAATGTTAAAAAGATTTATTGGTTTACATACAATTTATAAATTACACCAAAAAGAATTAAAAATTTTAGACTATAAATTCAACTCGTTCTCTTAAAGGAACTTCGGACTACACACTGCTTGATGTAAACAATAACAGTATCGAAACATTGATATTTCACCGGACATACAACTGATCGAATTTCAAGCTTAATAATTCAAAAGTAAATATAATTATATTATAAATTTTAATCTACTTTGAATTTATAAAATTCTTACTAAAAAAACACTAGATAAATTATTTGTTTAAAAGGTAGCTTGGATTCTAATTTTGAAAAAATTCACGCTAAACACTTTCATTGTCATGAAAAATGCCTCAAAACCATATTTCAAGTGCGAAGAGATTCTGCAGCTTCTTGTTCATGTTTCGTATCAAGGAGTTCGTTAAACCCCTCTATTGTGACTTTCACGTTGCACTCGTGTTTCTTGGCGGAAGGGCTCGACTCTGGAGTCCGGAACTGGTTGTCCAACTCTTTCTGGGACAGCTGTTTCAACTTTTCCACGACTTTGGTCGCGAAAACCCCCTCCTCAGGTTTTTTAATAATAGATTCCTTGTTTTTCGGGGTGACGGGCGATGAGCTTGGGACCTTTCCTTTGACCTCGAGTCTCGGATCGAGTGTCTTCATCATCTTTCTGGGTGGACTTTCCCGAAGACTTTCCTGATCCTGGGACTGATCAAATTTTTGGGAGATTGTAGACATGTCGATCTTGTGAAGTATCCAATCCATCATATAAACCTCTTCTTTGGTGTTCTGTACTGCTTCCAGACCTAACGTTCTGAAATACTCTGCGCTATCACGGCGCGATGTAGTTGCTTCGGCGGCTGAAAAAAAAAAAAAACATCGTTGAATTAGTCTTTATTTAGGCATGATGAATAAACAAATAAAAAGTTAACTATTTGATCAAAATTTTTCTACTCACAGTCCCAAATTATGTCCGGAACCTCCTTATCCATGTTTACTGCTGTTCGATGATGATTACAACAAGAGCATTCACACACAACTGAACCAAAAGTTTGTAAACACATTTTGTCAGAGGCTCTTTCGTTGTCGATATTACCGACCAGAATTTTTAAATTAGCCTCGACAGGTAAGTAATAAATTCAAAAGTCATTATTGGAATAAATTTCTTAAACATTCTAAATAAAACTTCTTCAATTTCTTTGGATTATATTAAAATTTAATCGGAGCTAGTAAATTAAAAATTTCTAAAAAATAGCAAAAACTTACAAAGTTTTTTAAACATTTTTTTACGTAGATTTCAGAGAAACTATTTCAGAGAATATTTTGTGCAGAGCTAAAAAAAAATGAAAAAAAACCGCTAACGAAGTCCAAATGGTTGAACGGTAAAAAAATGAGTCCCGGCGCGATCATCAATCCTGGCCCTAAATTCGCAATCGGTACAGGAGAAAAATAAGGAAGCCGCAGCCCCGGGTCTCGCAGCCAAGGAGCAAGAGCGATGAGAGCGAGAAGGCTAATGCTAATTCAAAATAGCCCTCCTTGATGAGCACTCGCCAAAATCCCCGCGATTGTTACGTCCTCGGGGGCATCGCTCAACGTCCGCCGATATACACGCGAGCCTTCCGCGGAAGATGCTCTTGTTCGGCTCTGAGATATTGCCCGGGTGTCACCCCGGGCTCGTGGATTACTCTGACTTATCGACTCTTGCGTAAGCGATTTTAAAATTAAACAGCTCGCGCTTCGCTAATAATGGCGTAGGCTAATTAATTCGTTCGAGATCTGGTTCGATGTATTCTTCATTCGAGTGGGATGGCTGAGCTTATTTTAGATCTTCTTAAAAATCATGGCTTTTTGTACCCTGTTGAATGTATCAAACCGATGATTGTTTCAAAATTAGTTCAGATAAATAATGCACTAAAACTAATGTTATTTCTTTTGAAATTTTCCCAGCCTAGTATCTAAAAAAAATTTGATCCCACAGACCAAAATCGACCAGTAGAAAATTTACAAAGCCACGCATAATATTACCAGTTCGAGTTTCCAATAACTCATCGATAACAACTCTCATCCCCCCGAGAGGGCGATGTTTGAAACAATCGAACACCTCGCGGGGTAGACGCAAACAATAAATATTGGCATCGCAGCCGGGCAGGTTAATGCGTCCGTAATTGTAGATCGCAGATACACAGCCCCGACAAATTCATAACCCGGGTACACCCACGAAATGGTAAAAATTTTGCCCGTGTATACAAGACCGCGCCGCCGTAATAATGCTTCGACAGGGCTTTTATCTCCGATCTCGCGGGTACGACAAGCGCGGTGTCCTTCCCACATTCGACGTAGACCTTTTTTTTCCCCTGTATTTATCACAATAGTGATTAGCCGCGTAGTATAACGACCAGGATTTTTGAAAGAGATTGGTTTTATGTTCGATCGATCTGCGCTTTTGTACCCACGGATTGTTACACGCAGAATGCGTCTTCTCACAGATAAGCTTGGTCCAGTTAGAACTTTCTCAGGAACAAGATCGATTAATAATAAAATAAAAAAAGTCTTGTAAAATCAAGCAAAAACACAGTGAGAACTTTTTCCAACCAGGGACCCCCTGGGACCGTTTGAAAAATCATCGAAAATTTCCCAGGCCGAAAAAAAACGGCTATGAAAATCAAAGCACCGAAATCTCGGTGTCGATAAATCACACGCCGTAGCAAAAAAGCGCGCTCGTCGCGATTACGCATGGCCGAGCACCGTATTGAGAGACTCGGGATAAAAACGTTTGTATAATGCTCGCTCGCCGCGAGTTTTTCTAAAAATGGTGGCGCGGCCTTTTCGCGAGGTGGATAGTAAAAAAAAAAGGAGGAAAATGGCGCGCAGGTGCGGTGGGTGATTGACGCATCGAGAGTTAAAAATCGTCGCCGGGATTCCTGGGGATCAAGATCGTCGGGGTTGGGTGGGGGACCACCCGGTCGGTTGCCAAAATTCAGAAGCAGCCACCCTCCACGCCTAGCGTCGTCATAGACCGCGATAGGGATCTGTGGTACGGTGCATTAATTATTCTCGCTTTTAAAAGACTGCAGCGGTAGGTCGGCAAGACGAGGAGCGTTATCGGGACTCTGCGATCTGGGCTAATAACATTCGCGTGGTTATGAATGGTCTGCACGTGTATTTCGAGAGCTGCCGCGCGGCGCGATGTGTTATGGAGCGTAGGAAGAAGAGGTGCTGAGCTTGTTAACAAAATGATCCTGTTCCCGAGATCCCGTCCTCGCTGATAATACCCAAGTTATTTATTAAGGAGTGGGTGACCGCACTGCAAAACTTCAAGGACCGACTTTACGCATTGTGGGAGCCTTTTATTCTTCTTACCCTTTTTTTTTTAATTATTTCGTACGAGGTAGGAGTCTTCAGTATAATTTTTAAGGTAGAAGTTATTGCTGTGCAAATTAAAAAAAAAAAAAAAAAAAAAAAACAGGCTCGTGCGTACCAGTGCAGTAATTTTATTTAAAAGGGTGACAAAATCAGATTTAAATGTCAGAACTGGTCTGACTGTTTTTTCTCTTTTCTGTATTCAAAATATCGAGCAAACGGTAATTCAATTTTATACTTGTGAATCAAATTTAACTCTTTTTAAAATATTAAAGTTTAAAACTATAAATGACTTTTACAAAAAAAAAAGTACATTTCAATGAAAAAAATGAACAGTAGAAAAAAATTCCGAGTGCAAATCCTTAAGTTCTTTGAAAATCTCGTTGAAAATTAATTGGAATATTAACATCTCAATTAAAAAAAAAAAAAAAAAAAAAAAAAAAGAAATCTAAAGCAAAACCGAGATGCGTAAGCTTACAAAAAATTGCTAATTAATAAAAATTAATAGTTTTTTTTTTTTTTTTTTTTTTTCATCCAAATTTATAAAAACAACAATAATATTTTTATATCAAAAAGTGGTTCTTGAAATTTTGAATTATTTGAAAATCTAATCAAATCTAATTTATTATTAATTCAAAGTTTAATTATTTTCATAATGTAATGAGTAAAATGTATACTCGATAATTACAAAAAAGTATTTAAAAAAAATAGAAAAAAAAGAATCAAATGAAACGACTACAATTTTTTTTTTTAGTTAACAAATTTTTTGCCTTTTGTGCTGTATTTGAATAAATTATTCAATTGTATTTGGGATTATTTTACAAATATTCCATTATTGGAGATTTGAACCAGGAATCTCAGAGACCCCATATCAACAAGCATTGAGCTCTAATGATTTACGCTACCTTTATTATTTATTCTTTTCAAACTTATAGTCCTAATACTTGCAAAAGGCTATGTAATAATAATTTTTTTTTTTTTTCAAAATATTCATCGTTGCTCGTCTTAAAAAATAAAATAACAATTTTTTATCCATAGAAGAATTTGACCAGTATGACGTAAGCACAAATTGACTATTAAAGTGCATCACCTATTTGTCTTTGGCATGAGCTTTCGAAAAAAAATTAAAAGTTACAAACATAAAAAAGTTTAAAGAAACAAATTTCCCGATACGACCGCTAGCAAGCCATTTGAAAACAAAAACTACCCGCTGGAGCACTAACTCACTCGCCGAACAAGGCGAGCAGCACACCCATTTCAATTCATTCCACGGGTCCCGAAAATAATAAAATCATCTCGGCTTTGGGAATAACCCCCGTCGTATAAATCCCGCGTCGCGACATTACTTTCCTGGGTTGCGCAGCACAATGTGTCGTCCGGGAGTAGCAACTCCCTCTTCGATCAATCATTCAACGCGCAAATCCCTCCCCCCAGAGAGTCTAATGGTAGCACTACACTAACTCCCACTCTTTTTAGCCGGCGCAGCTCCCTTTCTTATATCACGCGGTCGGCGCGCCAGCTCGAATAATTCACATTGTCCGTCTCAGCTCCTTCGTTTTTTGGCCAATTATTTCGGGAGACTCGCGCGCTTACGCTCGAGGGAGGGAGCGAGGGAGACGAAAGAATAGATCGCTGTTTTATACGGGGGCCTAATTTGGGCGACAATAACAACTGCACGACCGCGCGAGCGTCTCGATCGTACCTTCTTTTTCTTCTTGGTCATCGTTTTAGAGAGTTTGGCCTTTGTGTTCGGGGTTCAGGGGTCTGGGTGAGAGATCAGCCCCCGAAGAAGAGGACGACGCTGTGTTCGCGAGTTGTCGGCCGCTTCTATTGTAGGAGGAGGAGGAGTCTGCGGGCGCATTGTGCCGAGGGTAAAATTAGTACGACTCTTATTAATTAGTCTATTGCACGCGCGCCTTTCTTACACCTCTGCTTGTCTATTTTCAAGGATTAGTATGACTTACGCTGTTAATTTCTGCATTTAGGTTTTAAAATAAAAATTGAGAAAATCTGAATTTATTTAACGAGTTATTACAGTTAACGAGATTATTAAAAATGATACGAATCTTTTCGAAATTTAATTTAAAGACATTCGTTATCTATTTAATGTAATTCTAAGTTAATTTATCAGTATCATCATATATTGTACTAATTATGCGATGTATATGTTTAATATTCTGTGAAAATATCGTCATTTGAAAAAAATGTTTAATTATCGTTATAAGACCATACGTTTTTGTTTTAAATATAAAGTTCATTAATACATAAAAGACAAACAGAAGATAGCTTCTCAATTGTAAGTAAAAAACCATCAAATTATTTATGGATAATTTGTTATTCACCTAAACGATTATTGTTAATATTCAAATAAAATTTGTTAAAAAGATGATTCATAAAAAGTAATGAAGCTCAAAGCGCATATATTGGATTGCTTGTGGAGCTCGTTCTCATCATCAATCAAATTTAAAGCATGAGAAATCGCAAAAATACTAAAGCCAAATTAAACCTCCGGGGCACAGTTGTAAAACACAAAGCATTGGCTACTGGCCTCGGCTACCTTCTTTTTTTCTCCGGCGCGGCCCTCACTGGACGAGATAACTCACTTCATCCCCTGGGTAGCATCACCGCGTATAAATTATACCGCGCGAAGTATAATGGTGTCCGCGAGCGACGTGCGCCTGCACTACTGCGCGAGCGAGCCTTTGAATCATGATGCTACCGAGTGGGTGGGACTAAGAGTCCTTCTTTTTGCACTCGTTGCCACGATTATAATGTGTGTTTTGCTCTTCTTGCGGATTTTCATTTTGAATGGTTTTGTGGTAATGTGAGCCGGGATTTTTTATCTTTGTCATCGGTATCGTAGATTACGATGGCCCCTGGAAAAAACTATCACCTTTTCATAGGTGTCTACTAAAAACGAATTATGTTTATTACCTAGCTGATGTAATAGTTTTTTTGAAATTTTGTAATTACAATTTTCATCAATTAAATTTTGAAGTCGACTAATTTCAATTAACATCTTGACTTAGTAAGACCAGCATGTACACAGTACATTTAATTTATTAGTTTACTTTTCCATTAAATTTATCTATGAAAAATGAAAATGTCGAAATTGAAATAACATTGAGGTTGATAAGAGATTCGCGATCGGACGTTTTTGGTCTTTCTCAGTCCTCTAGTCTTTTGCTTTTTAAACCCTTTAAAAAAAAAAAAATTTTCCCGCAAAATAATCCAATTTTTTCTTTTTTTGTTTCTATTTCTTTTTTTTTAACGATACTTCTTAATTACCTTTTTACTGTGACATCTAACACTGTAACAAGGGTGTGCGGTCGATCGCAAAATCAACTGTTGACAAGCCTGTCTTTGACAAGGCCAAATTACCTATTCAACTCCGAGAGTTTTTCTCTCAAAACCCGAATGTTGATGGCCGTACGGTCTGATCGGTGCCAATAATTTAAACAAGAAGAAGATGTCGATAAGAGATTGACGCAAATTATTTGATAATTAACAAAATTAATTTTATTTAATCAGTGTGGTACTACATACATTTATTTAAAACTATATTTTCATGTATAGCGACAGGCGTATTCTCGAAACTGATAAAATTACTTGAATGATAAATTAAATTACATTTTAGATTTTAGTATTTTGTGTTTGAGCTTTTAGTAAAAGAATCATCGAATACAATGGAACCAGAAAAAATCCTTTTCTTAATAATTTTTGGATTTTCTTTTGTTTTTAAAATTTATTGTATTGTCAATACCACAGATTATTGTAACGTACACCAATGTAGTAATCCTGATAAACATGTATACTGTTTACATCCGGTATAAAACTTTATTTATAATTTATTCCTATGAAAAAAGGGGAGTTTACAAGTTGGGAACAGCAATAAAAAAAAACTACAAGTTGGGAACATGATAATTTCTGATACTTCTACAAGTTGGGAACACCCTTTTTTCACGTGCTTCTACAAATTGGGAACATCCTTATTTCTAGTGCTTCATTAAGTGCGGAACAACCGTATTTCTTTATATTTACATTATTATGCGAATTAAAAAGGAGGGTTATTTGGAATAGGTTATTGGTTTTATGATTAAAACTAGCATCAACGCGAACCTACGAGGGTTATTTGGGATGGGTTATTGGTTTTAATATTAAAACTAGTATCCACGCGAAACTAAGATCCATGAAAACCTTGGAGGGTTATTTGAGATGGGTTATTGATTTTAAGATAAAAACCAGCATCTTTGCGAACTTACGAGGGTTATTTGGGTTATTTTATTATTAAATATTGTATCAAGGTGAACCTAGAAGGGTTATTTGGAATGGGTTATTGGTTTTAATATTAAAACTATCATCAACGCGAACATAGGAGATTAAATATTGTATCAAGGAGAATCTTGGAGGGTTAATTGGGATGGGTTATCCGTTTTAAGGCTACATGTCGCCATAAGTGTCATAAATAATTTTTTTTTTTTTTTCCTGTTATAAGGGATGTTTTAAAGGGTTATTTTGGTTTATTAGTTGGGGGGAAAAAGAGGGATGATTATTATTTGCATTTATAGTAAAATTATTTGTAGAAAATAGTATGTTCCCAACTTGTAGAAGCACAAGAATATAGGGTTACAAATTTATATATATTTATAAAAAATTTGTTTTTGGGTTATTTGGTATGGGTTCTTGGTTTTATTTTGAATTTCAATATTATTTATCATATCAAAAAAAAATATATTTCAATATTAATCATCATATCAAAAAAAAAACTATGAGGGTTATTTTGAATATTAGGTTTTTTTATTGTTAAATATTTTATCCAGGATAACCAGCAGGATAACCTATTAGGGTTTGGTATTTTTTTTTTTTTTTTTATTATTCTACAAAGGTAAAATTAGAAGGTTTATTTGGAATATATTTTTATTCTTATTTTTTTTTTTTTTTTTTTTTTTTTTCACTGTAATAAGGGATGTTTTAAAGGGTTATTTTGGTTTATTGGTGGGGCGAACATTGACAAATTTATAAATATTTATAAAAAATTTGTTTTAACAAGATTGGATAATTCTTACAGTAATAAAGAATATATATATTTGCTATAGTCAATTTTAAATTTATATTTTATTTTTTTCTATAAAATAATTTGTTCCCCATTTGTAGTAGCACAAGATTTTTGTATGTTCCCAACTTGTATAATCATTGGAATATGGGGTGTTCCCAACTTGTAGAAGCACTGGAAAAAAGGGTGTTCCCAACTTGTAGAAGCACTGGAAAAAAGGGTGTTCCCAACTTGTAGTTGTTATGGAACTGTTATCAGTTATTTTGTTCCCAACTTGTATTCACCCGAAAAAAGTATTGCTCATAAATTCTTTTTATGTTTTAGTTTCAATTTTACTGATTTTAGGATCACCATGTGTCGGAAAAATGTGTTCCTGAGAATTGGATCGTAAAAAAAATTGATTTTACGTACGAAGAAAAACTGATCTTGGTCGCAGCACATAATTATCAAAGAGAAAATATTTCTGAGTGCAGCAATCAAATAGTATTTGTAAGTATATTTTTAAAAATTGGAAAGAAAAAAACTAATATTTGTCTAATATCTGATTCAAAAGTAAATCAAGAACTAATAATTGAAGAAAATAATTAATTAAAAGAATTAAATTAATAAAAAAAAAAAATATTTTTTTTGTCTTACAAACGAAAATTTTTTAGGAATGGGATGAAGACTTAGCAAAATTGGCTCAACGTTGGGCATTTCAATGCCCTGAAAATAATCAAAAAGATAACTGTAGATCAATTGGTAATAGCTGTAAATTACTTAATTACATTAAAATATTAATTTATCGAATTATATAAATCTAAATTTATATTGTGTTTTTCACAGAAAAATTTAACTCTCCGGTGTATCAAAACGTTTTTACCCAAGTAGAATCTGAGAGTTTCTCATTAGATCATTTTATGGATTTGAATTCCATAAAACTGCCAGAAACAAACCTCGAATCGTTAACAAATACAGTTCAAGTTTGGGCAAATCGAACAAAGATGACGTTAGTAAGCTTCACATGTTATTTAAAAAAATTTTATTCTGTTGTTGTTTTTCATGTTCACTTCGTTGACTTTTTAAATAAAAATTGGCGGCTTATGAATTTATTTATATTTAAAACAACGTTATTTGTAAAAAAAAAAATTATTTAACCATTTAATTTCTTAGACCCAGTGTAGAAAACACGTTTAATTTAAAACACGAAAATTTAAATTTTTGTTTAAAAATTCTTCTTCAATTGCATTTAAACAGGTTTTAAACAATTTTTTTTTTTTAATTTTTCAAAGTGAAAATCAAATGTTACTAGAATGTTATTATTAAATAAAAACTGTTACAACTGTTATTATTTAATATAAGTTTAATCACCGAATTTTTTATATTTTTCAGATGTTCGATGAAAGATGACTCGAGAGCTGACTGTAAAAAGTTTATGAACCGTATTGGCTGCGGAATTGTTGAAAGACGGAAAAATTCAATTTTCAGAATTTTTTTTCATAGGGGGTGGATGGTTTATACAGGGTCTTTCAAATACAATATTGCAACAGCGAGTCATATCGTTTGCAATTATGCGGCAAATTATTAAATGCTTATTTCTGTGTTTAAAATAATCAAATAATTACTGCAGAATTTAAATAAAATGATTTCATAATTATTTTTAAAAATTTAACAGAGTAATTACAATTAGTTTTATGAACAAAATTGTAACACTTCATACTTCTTTATATTTATTTTAGTTATTCACTCTGGAAAAGATGGTCGCTAACTGTACCATTTGTACCACCATCAGTGTAACCTACGATTCAGGCAGCTGCGCGTCCATGGTGAGCCATATTCGGCCCACCACGTGGGCTTCTTACGTCTGTCAAAATTATCAAATTCTTATATTGCCATTAGTACATATTTCATATCACTTTATTCATAGGCATTTAATTATGATTGTGATAAAAAAAATGATCAGTTTTGTTTTTTTTTCTGCAGGCAGTTGGCAAGGTTTCTACTGTACTAAAAACCTTGCCAACTACATAGATTATGGGATTTTAAAAACATATGATAAGATGATTGAGAAGTCATTAGATTAGAATAGAAGATCAAAACATACATTAAAAAAATTAATTAAAAAAATAAAGGTCACACGATCGTTAAATTAACTCGATGTTATAAATAATAACAACTTTGCTGTCACGCTAAAGACACTATGATTTAGCGTGGAAATTAAAATACATGGAAAAAAGGTTTTAAGGTACGTTTTTAGCCCAATCCATCAGAAAGTGCCCGAATCAATTAACCAAAAGCCGAGAGTCCAAATTATTGTAATAAACGGGCAATAAATTAGCGAACCGATAAATCAAGTGGACAAGTGCGCCCGGTCGCGGCGCGCGGTGCGCGGTATCGAAATATAAATTGCAAATATCTTCGTGGATACACGGAAAAACTCACCGCATGTGGGCTGAAAAGTGGGAGTGTGCGTGCGTCGGAGTGAAAGTGAGCCATTGTTTAGTCTAAACTGTCGTGGCTGCGTTTTTTATTTTATTTCATTTTTTATTTTTTCCTCTCTTCTCCCTCCACCCTTTTGTTTCTTCTCGCTAGAGTCTCTTGAGCACTCTTCTTTTTTTCTTCCTATTTTTTTCTCGCCCGAATCTCTTAAATTTTTATTTTATCGTCTCGTTACAGCGAGTTAACAGCTGTTTATTGAAGTGCTAATGTGGCGCGAGAACAATAAAAGTGAGCTAAATCGCGTCGTCAATTATTATGTGCTAAGACGCGGGTAACAATGGCAACCGAGAGTGTTTATGATTCCAAAATGAAAACAAATTGTTGCAAAACGGATATAAATTGCTGACTGGTTGACATTCATGGGAGTTTTAACTGTATAATTAATGAAAACTCGAATCAAATCATTCGATCATGATCATTACTATTTTAATAAAAATTTATTGACGATAATTGAGAACTATTGTACTTTCAAGACCACTAGATAACAAAAACAATGTCAGATTTATCAATTTGTTCTAAAAATCTGAAGCCGCAAAGAGAAACTAATTAATTCTTCACTCCTACAACGCGCCAGACGAGCGTCCTAAAAGCTCTCTCCTCTCTACAAAAGGCTTTTCCAGCAAAATAAAAACAAACACGCTCGAGTCGTAGACACGCAAATTCGCTGGTGACATAACGCGCTTCGTGAAAAGCAATCTCGCGTTCTGCGTGCTCCATTAGCTAATTCGGCGGACAATGCGCCAATGCTGCGCTGCGCACTTTACTCTCGACCCCGAAAGAAAGAAAAAAAAAAGAAGGGTAGACTGCAAACTAAGAGAAGGGGTAGGAAGGTTATTATTATGACTACACGCTTAATTAATGTCCCGGATTATATTCCAACGAGCTGGGACGACGGAATGATTATATTTTCCTTTTGCGGGGGACGAGCTCTCCTTTGTGTTTGGCCGGGTGCGAAAATATATATCGTGGTTTGGGTTTTGGTAGATTCTTTGTTGTTTCGGCTAAAGATTCAGATGACACTGGAGGTTCAAGATGAAAAACGTACATGACTTTTCTTTTATTTTCCTGAATTTAGAATTTTTATAGACTTTGATGGCTAAGTCTTAGTCAATTTTTTAATCGTATAATTGTGTACTTATTATTTAAAATTTTTCCAAAAGCATTTAAAAAATTATTATACTATTAAAGTTTTATATAATGAACATAATTCTTTAATACAATAATTTTCAGATTTCGATGAAAAAGAAAAAAAAAAAAATTGCATGTAAGAAAATGTAAGTACTAGAAATGTTTTTATTTTGAATAAAATTAGGGTGTAAATTTAAGTAACAAAAATATTATCTAATACATATAAAATTTTTTATAAATTTTAAAAATCAGTCCTAAATTTATAAAATAGATACGGTAAATTATATTTGTCAGACTATTATCGACTTATCTGAATATACATTTATCAGGAACTCATAAAGACTCCGAAAAATGTAATTAAAATGCAGCATACATGATCTACACAGATCAGAACACAAAAAATAAGATTGATCACCTTTCCATTTTTCCATTAACATCAGATCAAATCTCGACAGATTTCAACTGAACTATTTTATCATAAAACGGTCCATCGATTTGTCTAATTAACACCTCTTTCAAACGAGTCGTCTGGTCAATGTTGAACGTGATGCGCTTGCGCACCTTGCCGTACAATAAAACACGCCCAATGCGAAACCGCCGAAGCGTGCGTAATGCCGTTTCGCCTGGCTAAATTTACGGTGCGTGGGCGGTGCTATACTCCTATATAGCACACCTCGCTCCTATTCGTTAATCGTTTCAGCTTGTCAAAGTACGGAGTAAAATAATTTTTTGTACACATACTATGAACTAAAAAAAAAATTCGTTTATTAGAATAATTTTAAGAAGTATATAAATCTTACAAATGTAGGGAAATCCACATGTGGTATCTTCAAAAGTCATAATTCTTCTTAATTAAAACTTGGCAAAGAAAATTCAGTTAATGTTTGAAATTTTAATTTATAGTATTGTGCCCACATATGCCATATAACTTTGATTTATAATTTTTTACGCAGAATATCTGATTTAACTTTAGATTGGATATAAGGGCGATAATAAGAAATACAACCATCCATTAAATTTCGTCAACTCATTTTTTTACATTATTTTGCTAAATTTTTTAAATACCGGAAATATCTGCAGTGAGGTAAAACATTTCAGTAGCCTTTCGGTCAAGAAAAACATGGAGGATTTCAGCTACCGTGTAGTCAGCCTCGTGGCAATTTGTTACGGGCTCCGATGAGTAATTAGTCCCGTCTTAATCACGAAAACTCCCACGCTGAGTTATGACGGTTGTTGTGGCAGTACGCGTGAAACGCGATATTCCAGTGCAACGACGCCGGCCTTTCGGAGGAGGATGTGCAAGCTTAGCGCGTCTCGAAGTGCTGAGAATTTTGCCATTCACAACATTCGTGTGGATGGCGCTTATTAATTGAAAGGGATTTTCGTTTGAGGTATTTGTAGATCTCTAGTTTTTGAAACTTTATGAAAAATTGTATTAATAAAGTTAATTCATTGAAATTTCATCTATTTTGATCGGTGAAAACTGTAAAAGTTTTTAGCCATGAGAAAGATTGTTAAAGATCTGCTAAAATAAAAAATTTTTATAATTGGTTGATTATGTTATAAATGACCACCAAAAAATCCAGAGAGACCATTTTAGAAATTTATCAGCAAACGAGCTGCTGGTGCAGTCCTTATCCTCCATCGGCCCCCCAACGAAGCTTTTGAGTGACAAGAAAGCCGCCTTCATGAAACTCTGCGATGATCTGCGAGCGATTGTCGCGGCCACGTTCTCAAATATAGAGCCGCGAAAACACATTTGGGGGGAGAGCGAGTCTAGTTTAAAGTGTCCGCGAGTCATTAGTCGGGCAAATGGCGTTCCACGATCAGCTGACTGTGAAAAGTTCGCCCACTGGGACCGGGTAGAGAGAATGCGATGCCCATTAGAAACAACAACGACTCCATAGACATTCGAGTGGGAATATTTCCGGGATGATGCGCAAAATTCTTTGGGAAGGGTGGCGAGGAATTTCAAAACTGGTGCGTGGGTTATCCAAGAATATCATTATTTATTTTAAGTGTATTTTATAAAAATATACAATTCAGAACGATGTTAAGTTAGCCCATTTTTTTTTTATCGCATTTCGTACCAAGACCAAGATTTGCCGTTTTCTTGTCGTAAAAAAATGTTTTTTCGCTCTATTATTTGTAATCAAAAACTAAGTTTCATGTTTTTACACAAGTTCGGCCCTACTGGTTCCCAGCCTAGGCTTAGGTTACGCAAAAATATCGTAATGAGTAATATTGATTATATTTATTTATTTTATTTAAATTTTTTATCGTTCTAGCAACTTATTTTTAAATAATTGGTTAGGACATAATGAATTTTTACAGTACACAAATAAATTATGTATTTCTTAAAAATTTTATTTAATGTCGGGCTATAAGATAATTGTTGTCAGGTCAAAAATTTTTGCTGCTTCTGTACCTGAACAGCTGAACCGTACAGTATCTAGGGCTCATCTCTGAATGGGGGCGTAGCCCTTTACCGCTACAATCCCTTGTTAAGGGCCTCCTCTTACCTGGGTCCAAAAGTTCATCCGTTGTCTGCCGATGTTTTGCTTTTTACTTTTTTTTTTTTTAAACAAATAAAACTGTTATCCTATTGAAAAAACTTTAATCTATTTATTTAGATCACAAAAATACAGTTGAATTAATCAATATTTTTGTAATAACGAATTATAAGCTATATAAATTGATCCAAAATTTTAACCAAGTGGTTAAACCACAGGTTCGGAGTATAAAGGCAAAACCTGAACATTAGGTTTACAGATGGTCCGAAGCTACTCACTAAGGTCTAAGGATACAGTCTCGACGAGGAAGCGAGCTTAAGGACTACGGAGCGGTGTTTCCTCTCGGCTTAACTAGACAGCCCTCCCATGCCAATTTGGTATGGCCAGGGTAGTTGTCAGGAGACTTTGCTTTCGTCTATTTGCTATGTGCCGGCGCTGAGCGAGTGGATGAAGGCAGATGTGGGGATGAAATTGACGTAAGGTTGAGAATAATATCCTGCCTCCCTTGCAGGAGTTTTGCTTGCTGACTCAAAGTAACTGTGTCTGGAATAATTTGCAACCACATCTCTGAGTTATAAACTCTGAGTAGCCGACATGGACCATCTTTTTGCCTGCATTTATTTATTCATTTTTTCTAATAAAGCTTTGAAAAACAAGCAATTTCAAAAAGGATAAAAAAAAATCAATGATTTAAAATTATGAAATTAATGGTTTGGAGTGCAGGGTCAGGTGTTTATAATGAGGTTCTTATAAAGTCTACAAGCCGGAAGCAACCGAGCGATTGGCAATGCAAGCCCGGTGGCATCTCTCGAATTTCGCGGCCGGGCACTTTAGTCTCTCGGTCGGTCAAAGCTATTTAGCTTCTTTTTCTCGATTTCGTCTTAGCTGCAGTTGTAGCTTCCCGATGTACACGGGAGGAGAGGCGATATTCGCGCGCGAGAGCAGAGCCGCGGCCGGCCGGCCGTTGACAGGTTTGCGGTTGTCTTTTAATAGCGCGTTCCGAACTCCGAGAGGCGATACCTCGACGATGAGACTTGCACTAGAGAAGAAGGAAGCCTTCTATATTTACACCCCATGCTATAGGAAAAGGAGAACATTTAGAGATGAACGCTCTCTTTTTCTTTTTTGGAGGGCATTGCTTGGAAGATGCAAGTTTTTACGTCACCGCTCGTTATTGTGTTAACACTTTTTTCTAGAAAGTGAAGCATTCTTGTACTATTTACTACTCTTGAAATAACTTTGAACATAATTTAAATATTCTAAAAGATTTCTTTTGTTACATTTTTATAAAAAATTTTATTTTTTAAACCACAAAATTTTAGAATACAATATTTTAAAAATCATTTCATTTTACATAGTTTTTCAACAAATTTAGAATATTCAAGATCCATCAGTTGCCATGACTATCAAATTTTTTTGATAAAAAAAAAAAAAAAAAAAAAAAAATTAAATTAATTTCAAAAAACTTGGGCATACAGTAAACCGTTTGAAGTGATTTATGTAAACTTGGATTCTTCGAAGGATAATTTAATCACTGCAGCAAGAATCCGCTGCAGCTGACTTCAGATAAGCCAAGAACTCGCGATGACGAGAGAAACTTCGGTAATCTCTTTGTTTTAGCTCTTCCCTCTGGATTCCAAAATATCTCGCGTCTCTCAATTTAATAGGAGCTCTTAATTATCTTCTCCGGTCGTTATCCCTCAGTGGCTGCTACCTGGGTTTATTTCGTCTTCTCGCAGACAATTGAAGCCGAGAGCTTTTCGGTTTGATCCGGTGCTTCTTCAAGAGATTCTTGAAAGTGCAAAGTCGTCTGACTTAACATGTGTGTTTGGTCAATCGGCTTGTTTCTCCATATAATCGATTTGGAATATTTGGAATGACAAGGATGCGGCTCACGATGATCTAGTTAGTAACCTGTTTTGGGCGTTTTGATTTGAAAAAGATTTATTATATCCGAGACAAATGCGTTCCTGTTTGATTCTTTTGTTTGATTAAACAAAAATTTCTTTTTTTTAATGACTAGTTGTTTCAGTAGCCTTAGTAGTACTTTAGACAAGTTAAAATTTAATTTTGTTTAATCCCTCATTTAATTTATAAATAATTTCGAATGATTGAAAACTGATCTCTCAGAGAATTCAAAGATGTACAAATTACATGTTTTTTATTAGAAGATTAAATAAAAAAAATTAGTAAAACAATTGTAATCATTTTTAGAAGAGGATTTTTTGTATCTTGGCGTCAGAAACTTACTTTTTTTCTACTTGAGCTTTTCAAAATTAAAATTTATTCAATAATTCTTGCTATTGAAGATCTTTTCCTCAAAATCATTTAAATGTGATTGAGGTAGATAACAATAATTATTAAAACCAGGCGTAAGTGAGTATAATCATCCGAAGTCATGCCACCGATACGAACCACAGTAAAACCTATGTTTTGTATACAGAAAAACTCGCATCACAGATTTTAAAATAAAGTCATAAAAATTACCCCGAACAGTGATCTCTACCACTCCCCGTCTTGCAATCTCGTCGCGAGGCGGCTTTTTTTCCACCCGACCCCCGTCAATCAGGCATCAAATGATATGCAATTCGATCTTTGAAAAAGAAAGGAAAATTAAATTTGCCTCGACGCACGGTGCGGCATCCGGAGACGAAAACCGTAATCACCCCGCACTGGGACCGAAGCCGCCGAGCGAGGCTTAAACCGGTGATCATTGTGCTTCCGGTCTTGCCCGCTGCAAATGTACTTACGCGTGTCGTTATCTTGATGGCCGGGTACGACAATATGCTGCTACCGCGATCTCCCCCGACGCCCATTTCCTAGATCTGGACTGGATTACCCGGCGACGATTGCCTTCGATTTGTTTCGAACCTTTTTTTTATTCCTCTCGAGCGGTACGTACGCCGCCACCGCGATTGTAATTTGACGTTTAATCACACGTTTCAGCCAGTGGGTGCAGCCGGGGAATTTTCAAACTTTGTTTTACTTATTTTTTACAGGACCGTGGAGTGTGGAATTACTGAAATCGACAAAGTGAAATTTTTTCATCGGAGCTTCTATGGTTTTATTTGAAAATTCATGTCAATTATAAAATTACCGTACAGTGGTACCTTTTTTTTAAATTAATTCAAAAGTTCACAGTTTTTTTGATACCGGGTTGGCTCGCGTCTAACGTTTTACGACCGCAAGTACGTTTCATCACCATGTAAATCGTTGATTAAACGATCATAATTTAAAATTTACACGTATTAAAAATAACTTTGAAAAAGTTCACCTGTTAAGTAGCCGGGTAGACAAAGTGGCCGAAATCCGCAAATTACCATTTGGGTTATATGATAATGCACCGATGCTCATCACCATAACTTACCATAAAATATTCAAGTCTAATCGTTCACTCTCACGAAATTTTTAGTAACCACAAAAATGAAAGAGAGGAATAATGAAGTATCTTTCAGCTACGATAACATTATTTACGTATTACCTATCGAAAAGATTCCCAAAATTCCTGCTCAATTAAATGAATGAACCACGTCGGCTCTGCATATATAAAAAAAAAAAAGAGGTATCACCGACTTTTTCTTTTTCTTCATCCTCCTCCTCCCTCGTCCATTTTTTTCTCACTCAGTCGTATTTGTATAATTAATTCACGGATTATACAGACCGTCAGCCAATAATTACCGTTATAGAGACGAGAACTCGCGTGTGTGTACGCAAACAGAAACCTGATTTATCGGTTAGACCGATCGGGAAGGCCTTATATTTTTAAACTCTCTCTCGCTCTCTCGCTACGAATCGATATCCGATTTGAAGCTGGATGTAATCAACGGAGATGGAATGCCGACAAGTGAAAAGCACCGGACGGGGCTGCTGTAGACTGATTTTCCACCTTGTATCCTCTGTACTTTCGCTGACTTTGTTTCAGAGAAAAATAATATTTTATGCTACCATCTCTTCAGGTCACGTTAAGTAAGGTCATTTTCCATTTGAAACGTCTTTGTCGAGGAGAAAGATGAATCCTTGTTGGGGCCTACTTCGATTGTTCATAAATTACAACCTTTCCTCAAACAAAACTAATCGCAAATATTTTGTCATCGCAAGTAATTGGCCCGGCAGCCGTATGATGAATGGCTAGTCGGACAAGGAAAAAAAGACGAGGATCCTCGACAGCAGCAGCAGGCTTATTAATCAGATCGTTTTGAACGTTGCCGAGGAAGTATAAAGTGTGTGTATTTGTGATAATTCGTCGTCCCCCGCGTTCACGTCGCGGGATCTCGTTCTCGGTCTTGTAAGCCCTTGATAAATAGATAGTCCTCGTACGAATGCTTTGAGAAACGCGATTAAATCCTCCCACTCCGCTCGTAAATTCAACCTTGAGTTTAATACGCGGATTTTGATCGTATTTTCCGAAGGGTGTCAAAATTATAATCGATCGGTACGGCTCTCTCTTCGCCGAGTGATTTCTCACAGCTGTGTTAAAGTAAACACGATGCACCGCCCACGCGCAAACTCGAGTACGTAATTGTCGCGATGATGGATCACCTGACCGTGCACTCACTCGTCCTTTGTACTTTTTATTTTTTGTAACTCTCGAGCTTGGTGATACGTAAGATTCGGTTTTTCGATCACATATTTATTTTTTTCGAGACGTCTATACTGCTCGAGTAACCACAAAGATGTTTATCTGGATGTGTTTCGATCCCGGTGTACACGAGGTTTTATTCCTTTTTTGAATGTTTACCTTTTTTTTTATAGGTATTCGAGGGCTCGGGTGAAATTTACTTTCATAATCTCGCGAGTGAATATTCGTGTGTATCACCGTGACTCGTATGAAATTTCGTGGGACTGTCATGCACCAAGACAGCGTTCAGCTTGACTGAGTAAGCTACCTATAGAATTAGGTTAATTTTCATGTGGGCTTCTGGATTTTAATGTTTTTGATATTCTTAATATCTGGACTTGCTTTAACGTCAAGTTTTATCTATTAGTACAGAAGTGTAATCTTCTTGTTATACAAAAAAAAAATTATTAATTTTTGGTCTAATCGGACTTTGGATTGAAAAAAAGTCTGCTGAGTCCTAAACATTTAAAAAAAAATTTTTTCAATCTCCACCTTAGCATACCCAGCATCAGCTGACTTCACCCTGAAACTTTGTTAATTTAAACACCAAGTAAATAAACAGTTCGAATGTCACGGCCGCGCGGACGCAACAAGTGCAGCACCGCTGTACATGGCGAGAATGAAGACACGCCAGGTAGAAAAAAAACTAGAACGCGCTCGTATAATCGCTTTGCGGTGCGGCAGGGGACATCCGTCAAAAATGGTATCAGCTCGGAGGAATCGCGAAGACCGGCTTGTCACCGCGGCGCGCACCGCATAAATTCTCTCTTGCCCCCCGCTGAAGCCTAGACAATGGAGATATCACGCGCCCGCTGCCGAGAGAAACAGTGCGCAGGCGCATGGGTGTAAATAATAAGAGCACCCACGCCCACGCCGATGGCTGCCCGTTTGATCTACCCTCGCTCGGTAGCTTGCTCCCGAGAGTTATGTACACTGGATATCAATCTTTTATTATCTTTTTGATTATTCACGATGTTAATAAACTGTACTTTTGAAATTGATGCGGTTTATTTCATAACTGCGAGTACTACCTGCTAGGTGCTGCACTTCCTTTTTTTTATGATAAGATTTTTATTTACTTCAAGGCCAGCAACAACAATGATACACGAACCAAATTGTAGAAGCTAAACAATGTCAGTCTACTAGAATCTGTTCAGTGTAAATATTGATTAAATATTTAAAGACTTACATTGTTCAGATTATAAAAAAAACAACACTTTTTAATTTGTCAACAAAAGATTTCTTATTTTTGTCGAATATGTGTTATTTAATTTTTGCTAAATAAAGTTCTAAAACTGTACATGTAGATACTTATGAAAAATCGAATCCACAGCTTAACTTCTCAATTCAGCACGATAATCCGTGAGTCAGCAAGACAAATTACCAGCATAAATCAAGGGTATTAGACACATTAGATCGCAGCACGTATAAAAAATGTTGCTACTCTTTACAACGATATTAATATCATTTTTTGCAAACTCGTAAATTAGAATAACAAATATTTCTACAACGAGCTAAAAGAAAAAAAAAAAAAAAATCACTCTCCCCAAACTCGCTAATCATCGATTTTTAATTTAATTCAATCTCCATTCATAAAATCCTGAATCATAATTTATTGCCACCCGGCCGCACCAATCTGCCAGACGGCATGACGCAGACCCGCGCATACATTGGCACTCGTTCAATAAAAATGTAAAATAGCGTGCCATTAAAATTTCGGGATCCAAAGATCATTCAAGAGAGGAAAAGGTCTGCTAAAAAAGGTGAATATTTCTTGCCTGACAGGATATGATACGTCCTCGTGGCACCTTTGCACCTGCGACTGTGTTCGTGTTGTTTCCACCTGCGCTGGTGTAGGCAGTAGGCAGAACAAAGAAAATTAAAACGTTTATATATTTTTTTTTTGCATTATAACCTCAAAATTGGACTTTCACCCCTTGTTTTCGGATACCCAACTGCGTTGTAAGCCTCTCGGTTGGGCAAATCAACCCTCTGCGACCTGTATCGAAATATACTATTTAACTATTACCGTAAATCATTACTCTAATGCTTTAATTTTCAAATTCAAGCCAAAGAAAGATTTACCCTTTAATCTTGTAAAAACTAATTTTTACTTTATTGAACAGTGGTTGCCTACAAGATTGTGTTGTAAAAAAAAACATTGTATTTTTTCAATTTGCATACTCCCAGTAATGAGGTATTTTCAGGTAAGCACATCAAAGTTTATTGCGTCACACCGAGATATCAGTGTACTTAAAAATTTCATTTTACACGAGGATGAGAAAAGTCAGAGAAATAAAAGGTCGGTAATTTACACAAACTACGCGCAGTATCTTGAAACAATCTTCCCGCGCGCGGGGTCAGCGTGATCCTCCTCCCGTATGAGCGCGACGCGTGAATTAAACAATTACAGGACTGCATCTGACGAAACTGCGCTTCTGAGAAGTCCGCGGCGCTCTTCGTTACCTATGGTCCGGCTTTTCTTCACTCCGTGAGAAAATAAGGATTCAAATTTCTTAATTAGACTGTTTATTTATGCCTGTTGGGGTGCGTAAAAATTTTTATGTTACGGATAGCAAGTATTTTTAAACTAATTTTCAACGTAGTAGGTTCTTTGATAAATGATGAAAAAATTTATAACAAATTTTAAAATTACGATGGTTTTTTTTTTTAATTTCTTTTAAAAATATATTCACAGAGATATTATTTTTAAAACAGTTATTAAACGTCCTGTGAAAAACTACTGTAATGTTAAGCAGATTTTCATCATTTTTGATTCAATGTCAATATTAAAATAAATAAACTACTTTTTTTTTAATGCAAATATAAATAGTAATAATTGATATAATCTCACAATCCAGAATTAAAACCAAAACAATCAATTTATTCAACATGTACCGAGCGATTTTTTCCTTACCCAGTCAAACAGTGGTAATAGAGGCGTGTGTTCTAGTTCATGAATTTATGCGAAAAAAAAAAGTTTAATCCAATTTTCCGTAAAAAGATGGCTAATGAGTAGACGTTCATTACAAGAAAGAAAGAGAGAGAGAGTCGCGTGTCTCGATCTCGCGGTCGAAAAACGCGGATAGCTTGTATACATCGTACCCGAGGATATTCGCGAGAGGAGTAAGGTTGCGAGCCGAGTTGCGAAATAGAATTTAATTGAGAGACCGAGGAGAGTCTGGCTGCCTCACCTACGACGCGCCGTCCTCCTTAGTACCTGCTCGGTACGAGCTCTTGGAAATCCAACTTATAACTTGTACCGTCGAGTTTTGTGTATAATCCCAGACTCGAAAATTGTAAGTGAAATCGTAAAAATCGTCAAAAAACATTTTTTTTTTCAATTTATCTAATGATTACCGCGCAAAACCGTTTAACTTTTTTTTGGAAAATGTGACTGTAGAAGCCGCAGTTTCCCACATAAATCCATACAGCCTTACTCGGGGACAACCAGCTGAAAATAAATTGATTTTATGAAATATGCTTTCGAACACGGCGAGCTGAAAATACAAATAGTTCCCTCATCGATAACCCTAATGACTCTCACAATCATTGCCCCCCCTGGAGAAAAAAAGGTTCCACCCTGTATTTCAATTTTTCACTCGATAAGCTCGCTTGCATTAATTCAAAATCCTTATCTCTCTCTCTGGTGCTCCCCCGTAAACATAAAGCAAGTCTAACACAGTGTCGCACAATAACCAATAAAGTCAATTTCAAATTCCGATAAAATCCCCGGGGTCTTTTTAATATCAGCTCGGCTCGGCAAATATAATTACTCAAGCCAGCCGCGGGTCTGTAATTATCAGTTGCAGCGCCGCCGCGTCGAGTAGTGTTAATTTTAAATAATAGCCAAAGAAAGGTAACTCGCGCTTTGCTCGAGGCTCGAGCCGATTATAAATTCTACAATGGATACCATAAATTACCAATAGACGCGCGCATTCAGCTCCCAAACGACAACATGATTACCACGTGCGGTGCCTTGCCTTTCTATATGCGCTGAAAAGGACACATCGAGCCACTAATGAGCCTTGGCAGGGGGGAGTACGAATCGTACGAGTAGGTGGAGAAGGAGGGAATTCAATTTTTACATCGACGGCCTTTGATTACTCTTTTTAAAATTCTTTGACGAAATCAAACTCTTCTTCTTCTCGGGTTGTTATAAGAGTAACATGTGTGGTTTGTTGAAAATGCTCATTTTGGGTTAAGTTAGAAAATTATTAGAATATTAAAATTAAAATTCGTTTAAGGACGTTCAACTTTGACTACTCAAATCGAGTCTTCTCGTATGAAGAAACACGCTGATTGGTTGCTCAAGTCTAACCTAAGCCCAAAAATTACTATTTTTTTTTCTTTGACTATTCTTTTCTATTATTAATATTCTCCTAATCGTCTCCGTAAACATCTTAAAATAATCCTCAAATGCTCTTTTAACACCTCAAAAAAGCTGTGGTTGGTGTCATCATCCGTTATTGAGAGACTTTGTTAAGAAGCACGAAAAAATTCGATTTCCCATATGACGCTGTGTTAATGGATCAAAACAATAATTACTGATATCTTTGTTATTAGACTCCCAATTGCTTCCAGATTTTAACAGAGGACTTCTTATTATTCAATTAAAATATCTCTAAATTTTCATAATTTATTCATTATGATTAATTTTTCGAATTGAACGTCCTTAAACTGAGTAAAGACAGTTTAGCTTGATTAATTTTTGGGAGAATTTTCGGTCGAAAATGCCATTTTGAAAAGTACCACTAGTATTTTTTGATGTTTATTCAATCATTCATTTTGAATTAATAAGTTACAGTCATTATTGTTTGAGTAGTTTCAAAAACCGTCTTGGAATAATCTCTGGTTGCGTGAATACGTTATCAGTCGAGAAGATGGTTAAAATTGAATTTCTTTTTCCTCTTATTTTTCGACAAATTATCGGGTTTAAATAATCCATCAAAGGCGCACGAATCCCGGAAAAACGAGCCGTCAATCCACAGCTCAAACAGCGTTTTTAATCGCGCGGGCCTCTGGAAAATTAATAGTCTATTAAAAGTAACCGTGGAGGAAGAACTTCGAAAAAAAAAAAAAAAAAAAAGGAACTAAGCACGCGGGGGATTGCTAATCACGCGGGTACCGGTGACGAGGCACATCTGCGAGAAAGTGCAGCTCGTTGTGATGTATGCGAGCGGTGTGTTATTCCATCGTGAATTATCGACGAGCCGCGGTACTTTTTTTCGGGAATTAATTTCGTTTATTTTAATTTCGTCATTTAATCCTTACAAATTGTCCACTTAGGGTTACTAAAATCTCGCAATTTGCAATGTGTCGCGGTGATGCAACGCTAGTTAAGTACAAATGCATCGATTTTAGGTTTTTATGCGGGGGTACGCATTGTCCGGGATGATTTTCTGCGTGCCGACAAAGTACGATGGATAATTTACTGGAATTACGATATCATGGTTGTTGTTAATTTGGTTTTATATAATTCTGTGCAGGTGATTCTAATCATTAGCCGGGAATTTTTTTAATTTAGACGTAAAATAATTGATCGGTGGTGAAGTTTGAAATTTTTATTTATGTTCACAATAATTCAAACTTCGATGTTGCGTAAACATCGTACTCGCTGATGTGTCACGATAATTTTGTTTTGGAAAATTAATTATTTATCATACCGCTTGCACGCTTCGTACTTTAAAGATGTTATGTGATTAATTACTGGTAAAATAATGAACATATTCGAAAAATTTTTTACGTACAAGACTGCAAGCTCAAGTCATTCCTAAAATTCCGATATTGAAAAGTAATTAATTCATCTATAGGAAAGAGTTCAAAATGACTTTTATTATTCAATTATAGTTTTTAAATGGATGCATTACAATAAAACGTAAAATTCAGCAAGGTCGAGGCGTAAAAGTCCACGAGCGCAAATTATATGAAAGGATATCGTTGCGAGTTTTGAAAAAGCCAGTTGGGACACCTGCGCGCAAGTGTAAGACGCAGTATTTGTGACAACGTGAATTATCGCCGTACTTTATGGATGGATATTATGTTCCTCGGTATTAAAAGTTATGTACAGGTTACCGAGTTAGTGGTGATTTGGTTTGATTTGTTTTTAATACATTTTATTATTTAACACTTTTCGTGATGTTAAATGCACTTACGGAGATAACGCGAACTGGATAAACTTCGAGCTTGGACAATAAAAGATAATGGTTTTGACGGTAATTTATTTCAATTAGTTTTGAGGTGTAATATTATAAAAATATCAAAAATAAGTTTATTTTATTATTATTATTTTTTAATTCAGTCATTTTACAAGAGAATTTTTCGAGTTTTTCAGCTGTTTTTTGGCACAAATCAATTTATCAAAATTAAATAAAAAAAATTTCGTTCTATAGAATAAATGTATTTTTTTTTTAAATACCTATTGATCTTGCTCCTTGAAATTGATATGATCACTGTTTGTCATAATACATAATAATTTTAATAACGGAATCCACAACAGTGGGGTCTCGAACCAGTAATATTTTATTACTTATCCAACACTTTTTCGGCTGAGCCAATAACATTATATATAAACTGATTTCAATATTCTGTTATATTATATGAATAGATTTTCAATGGAAGGAAACAAAGTTTATGCTTACACTACAGGTTAATCGAATCATTAACTATCAGCTCGTTATCTTAAACACGATGATTATAATAATATATTTATAAAATGCAATAGACAACTGTGATATTTGTTCGTGACAAAAAATAATAGTAAAAGACAAGATATTCTGAATATTTTATGCAGACGTCTCAATTTAAATTATGACCTAAGCCTAACATATTCATAATTTGTAAGCGCTTACTGCACACTTCTATGTAAATATCAGTAAAGAATGTGCAGGGAAACTGAAAACTCGTTTTATGAAAATACTCTACTATTATCAAATTACAAATTTTATCACTCAAAAATTATCACACTTCTGTTTACATAAAATCTTCTATTTTTTTTTTTTTTTTTTAAATTCATTGTTTTTAAGTAGCGTGCCACGTGAGAATATTTATTTCTATAAAAAGAAAAAAATCATTTAAGATCACTTTTCTAAAGCAACTCTTTAAATGGTCAGTAAACTACTCTATGAGCACTCACTTTATTCATTTCAAAAAAATTTTTATACAAAAGAAAATTTTAATTGGTAAATTGGAATTTTTACAGCTCATTCCATTCATTTAAAAATCAAATCATTCATTGATACTTGTCAATTTTTTTGTTAATTAACTATTCAAAATTTACAATAGAAGTTAAGCAATTTTAAGCAACCCAAAAAGTAAAAGTGGGCATTAAAAAATTACTCGGAAGTATTTTAAAAGAATTGTAATAGTTTTTTTTTCGTACGAAACGCGTAGTGGAGAAAGTACTGTTACTCTGAGATGATTTCACGAAGTCCTCCAAGGAAATAATCTCGTGTTCATCAAAAGCGTGGGAAATTAAAAAAATATGATTTCTGCTTCATAGTAAACCTTTAGTGGTTAAATACCACAAAGTTACAATTGTGTTTTTTAATTAAATTAAACTGCCTTTTTAGTGAAGAAATTTGTATAATAAGTTTAAATGAGACTAAAGCTATGAGTATTACTTTTACTTAAACAATTTAATGTTGGAATAGAAAATTTATGCTGCATGTATAAGCTAAATTTTTTTATCAAACTTTTACTATTTTAATTGAGTAATATGAAGATAGATAATCTTGATGAAATAAAATTTTCAACATTTTTTTGAATTTCCACAATTTTTAAAAGCACTCAATCAAGCTTAAGATCATTTATCATCTATCAAAGCCTTCTTTTTTGATCCTCCATTAGAAGTGAAAAAATAATTTAAAAATTCGAAATCACGATTTTACTCGGTAGATAAATTAAATCATATGCATAGTATGTATGATCCTGCAGGCGTCAGGCGAGCAATCGAAATATCTAGATTTGCGTACACGCGCGGCGTCAAAGCGTACGCGGTTAAAGTGAAAAAAAACGAGCGCTTATCTAAACCCGTACCCGGGTACGTACGCGGTCTCTCGCGCGGCGATCATTCAATTAATGAGTTTCATGACGGCATCATGCGGGTGATGCTGCATTTGGGTCCCGATAAATGCATGCGCGAGTACACACGCGAGCCGCGACTCGTTTGACCGGTAGCTGAAGATTTTTACCCCGCAAAGTGATGGCGCCAAAGTCAACGCGCGATAACCGTTTACGGCTAGATTGAGGTGCGTTTTAGCTAAAACGTCTGAGATCGGGAGGCAGATTTTCAAAGAGCTGAGTCGGGTGATTCCGATCCGCCTACATTGTGTCATAATTTTTGACTCCTTTTACAGGTTTTTTAAGTGAACCTGTTTTTAATTCGAGTGCGATGTATTTTTTTTAAATACTTAGTTCTGATTAATTTGATAGATAGAGTTTTTACTTTTTAGTTAAGTGAATGTGAATGTATACGTAAAGCCAATGAAACTTTATCTTTGATCAAAAATTTCAAAAATTTTAATATAAATACTATATATTTTTCTAAGTTATTATTTCTATTTTAGTCGCTTAGCTCTGACGTTTTTTTACAAAATAAATGAAGATAATGTTCTTTTTTTGTAATTTGCAGATTATTTGAATAATTTTTTTGAAATTTTTATCTCGTCTGACATTTTACAACTCGTTCGGAAAAGGTGCAAAAATCTTAATGAGATTTTTGTAATCAAACAATAAATCCTCCCTGAGCTTAATCGATTCAGCAAATTATGACAAAAGGTAATAAAATAATTCGACTTTCTAATCAAACAACAATGGGCAAAAAAAACGAAGCAATTATCCCGCGAAGATTTAATACGTAGGAGCGTGAGAAATGAAAGAAGTATCCTTTGTTAATTACGCAAGCCTTTAAAAAACTCAGCCCCTACGAAAAATCATCAACTGCGAAAGAAATCAATCATCGGCTTTAGCGTATCTAAAAGTCGATCGCAACCTCAATATCCGACGTGCTAATCACCGATTATCTCTCGCTGGTTAACAAAAAAAAAAAAAAAAAAAAAAAAAAAAAGAAAAAAGAAGAAGAAAGAAAGAAAAGGTAAGAAAAAAGAAAGAAGATATAGTGGAACCGAACAACCTGATGATTCACTTTGACGTCTCGTTTTACTCTGCTGATGAACCCTGAACCCCCACATGCGTACAGTGTATACCTGTAGCACGTATCGCGCACCTCGCTTCGCGCCGGGATAAAATCGAGATCGAGAGGTTGTAATTTCTTTGCGTAATTACAGTCATTAAGTTTAATAACCACCGATGGATGATACGAGTCAAACGCAATTATCATTTTCTAAATTCTTCGGGATTACTGGTTTCATTGTATCTATGATTTTATATAATAATAATTTACCATTATAAAATCGCAATAATACTCGTATTTATTACATTAGATTTAATGAAACGATGCGATTTATTAGAAAGTGTGACACAAGTGTTAATGCTAACTCTGCAACGCAAATTCAATTACGATTCTTAATTAATACATCATTTTATTTTATATGGTAACTTTAAAAATGGTGATTAAAAATTTATGTTGCAGCTTATTTTTTAGTTATGAAATAATAAAGTTATTTTAAATCTCAGATATTTTATTCAAAATTTCTACATTAACATATAAAACATTGAATCTCTGAGTATGAAATTGTTCATTTTTAGTTATGAATACTATCCTTCAGAACCCATTCTTTTACATTGATTGGTTTTTTAGTAGTTGTAGTAGACGTTGTATGGCCATTATTTTTTCCTGTGAAAGATTTCAATCATAAGTAAAAAAAAATTATTCATACTCGAAAATTTCTGTACTTATCTTACCTGCAGGTCTGGCGTGGCAGTTTCCTTGTAAAACAATCAGCACCAAAAAATGGTTAATAATATCAAAAATTTCATATTTTTCTTGTTATCGGGAAGAATTGTCGTAAAACACTAGCTCAAGCTTTCCTCTGTGCCGTCATATACAGAACCACAAGTTTTATTTTTTTCACGAATTTGTGATAAAAAAATAGAATACGCAAATTGTTGGTCATAAAAATTAAAAAAACTTCATGGAACATTCTAGAATGAAATTTTTTGTTTACATGTAAAAATGAAGGTGAAAAGAAGCGCGTTCAAGTAAATCGAAGTTTCAACAATAACCGCGACCATAATAAAAATAAAAACCCCGCGCTCGCATTGTTCCGAAAAATTCGTTAACCGACTGTTTATTTTCTTCTTCTTCTTTTCAAAATAAATTGAAGGTTACATTACGCATGTATAAGTAAGACATTAATAAAAAAAAAAAAAAAGAGGTGATCGACCCTGGTGCGTTTACCTCGAGCTCGTCAAAACAAAAGGCTCACCCTTGAGTATTTCTCAGGGTGATACGCACATGTTAGAGTTTTTTGAACTCTCGAAGATAAAAGCACGCGCATCGATAGCATTTATTAGGGACCCAACCGCAGGTATATGTACTTGTACAGGTGTAATTGCAATAATGCCCGCCAACCGACAACACGTGCCGGGCGTTTAAGGGCACGAAAGGGGTGTAGAGCCGCGGTTTTCATGCAACGCGCGAATCGTGTTTCACATGAACCGATAATAATATGCGCGGTCCGGCCGGTGCTTCGCTGTCATTGAACAACAGCCCTTTTCGGAGTCAATAAACCATGACACTTGGGCTCAACGTACAAGAGGATGCGGATTTTTCATTCTCAAGATCTTGAGTGCATAACTCAAAGTAAACTGTGTACAACATCAAGAAGCTGAAAAACAATTATTAAAATTGGGTTAACTTTTGATTTTTCAGCTTCTGCTTGAATAATTACAAATACCTAATCTAAAAAGGGTTACTCTTGCCAAATATTGAACAGAAAACTAAAAGATCAAGGAACCCATAATTCCCACATAATTCTTTCAGAAATCTTCTTTATTTAAAACACAAGTATCGCATTATGAAAAAGAAAAAAGTTTAATTAATCCCCGGGCCCTGCTCGCTACCAGAATTAACATTCCGAGTGGTAGGCTCGGTCGACCAAAAAGGCCTTCGAGGAGGAGAAAGAAGGAGAAGAAGATTAGCCCGGGCTCCGAAGATATTAATTACAAAGTCCGCCCGCCTCCGTTGGAAATGGACTACCTGTTGCGAGCGGCCCTTTTTTCGGGATGGGATCACCTGCTCGCGTGTTTACCGCTTGAAAAGGGTCAATAGCCATGATGACGACGACGATGATGATCGGGTTCAGGGGATAGTCAACGACCCGATGATTATATGCCGCTGTTGCGGACGGACTGGCTGGCGTGTCACGTTAATACTTTAAATTTCCACCCCTTTTTTGGTGTTCTTGGGAACGTCGAGGATGTAAATATGGAAAAAAATGTACTAAAGAGAAAATAAATTTTTTTTTATCAAAGTCATAACTTATTTTGAACTGATTCTTTCGATCCTGTGCTCGCTGACGTCTCTACCAAATCTATTTTTTCAATAAAATAAAAATTAATCAGCTAGTAATTAGAGTACTTTAAAGTTTTGTTATAAATTGTAATCAATTAAATTGTTTGTTTATTATTTACCTCAGTCTTAATGAAGGTTTTTCCGTTACTGCACCGACCCCTGCTTTTGAAAATATAAAAACGTAAAAGCATTACAAGATTTTAAAATTCAAATTTTTTAAAACATAAAATAAATATTTACAAGTTCTTATAAAAATTTGAGTAAAAGCTACAAAAATGGTAAAAATAAGTAACAGTTTCATTTTTTTGGGTTTTTACTTTTTTTTTAGTTGTTAATTCATGTAATTTTACTTTGTTAGAAAATGTTTCGTTTGTGTAATAGTAAAAAATTAAAATTCGCTAAAATCATGCCATAAAAATAAAATAAAATTTACAACTACAATAAAAAAACTTTTAAGAATACTGCTTTTTGAAAAATGCATTATTTGTTATACCTTTTACCCGAATCAACATTTTTACAATTTATTCAACGTACCTCACATGGTATTTTGTAAAAAATTAATAAATTTATTATTATTTAGAGTATTTAATGTCATAAAATGCATTTCAAAGTTTAATTCAAGCCCCTTTTATTTTCCAATAAACTGTCAATGAAATCCAGTTCCTCCTAAAAAAAAATTGGAAATACACACATACTCAATCCTCGAACGAATCCTCGATCACGATACCTTTTCGTGTAGCTAGTCGTCAACCAATCCTCTAAAAATCATCATCGCGCGCGATCGTGAAAAAATCCCCGTATAATTAAAGATAAAGGAAAAAAAGGTCCCCCGCCCGTGCGGGTATTAGCGCAACTGCAGGCTTTTCATAATCTCGACGGCAAACACGCACCTGATGCAAGCTCGATCAATCACGCGTGCGATCGATACACCGCATGATCATCCTCGGCGATCGTCACCCCGCGGCGTATTAACCCCCCAGCCATAGCTATCCCGGCGAGTCCTTGGTCCACTGACACCGCGCGCGTATCAACGCCTAGAGGTTAAACGCGCGCGGGCTGCTTAACTTTTATCGACGCGCCTTTCACTTTCATTGCAGATGCGAAATTATATTGCTGCCTCCTCCTCCTTCTCGATCAGCGTATGTGTCGCCGCTGCGCCAGAGGTTGCTGCCCCGCGGGTCAAATTATCTTTTGTAAGTCACAGCCTTTGATCTATGGATGTTTTTGGGAATTTCAGAGGTACTCGAAAAAAAAGTGAAAAAAAAGACTTTTTCTTTCAACTTACAATTTAAGTTTTTAAGTAAGTTACTAAAGTGTAGTGAGCAGCTCCGACAATGAATCGTAGGACTCGCAATCCAAACGTCTTAGGTTTGATTCTCTCAAGCTAAAGTTTCCAATAAAAAGGAAAATAGTTTTTAAACAGTTTTCAGCAAGAAAAGACTATCTGCTTCATTATACTTTATGATTAAAAAAAAATATATTTGTATAAACTTGTCATCTTTTTTTTTGATGAATTAAAAATGTTTTACGGGATTTATGTGCATTGGATCATAAACACTCAGAGAAAGATTTGATTGGGTCAACAATATATTGTAACATCTAAGATGCCATAGTTGATATAGAGACAATGATGCACATTATAGCAGTAACAATATCATGGCAGCGCTGACTAAATGTGTATTAAGGGTTAACATGTTTCTAGTTACACTGGTATAGCACAACTTAATTTTTAAAAATTTCTTTTTTGTGATTTTGGTATAATTAATGTATTTAATGAATTGTTTCAATCTTAAAAAATATACAAATGATTATAAAAATCACAATATTTAAGAAATAATTATTTCAATTTTAAGATTTTAAAAATTAGCTAGGTTAGGTTAGATTTGCTTTGCTAGTCGCAACAATATGTATTATTATCCTTACTATACGTGTTGTAACTGCTACAATGTTTCGACTATTGAGGGAACAAAGAATATTTAATTGGTCCAATCAAATCTTTCTCTGAGTGAACGTACAAATATATTGGCTACAAGATTTTTTTATAATTTTACACTTTGTATAAAAGTTTACTCAATTTTCTATGAAATTTTTAAACAGATTTTAATGAATATACTCGCAATTAATGAGATTAAGTTTTTGCTTTAAGAAGTTTAATTTAGACCATTCTAATTTTACGTACCTATACAGAAAGTTGATCAACTCTTTCAGATATTGTTTAATTAAACTCAATGATACGCCAAGAAAGTATGCAAAAGAATAATATTAGTCGTTTAGCCGGGTATTCAAGATTAAGTTTTATGAATATAATACCAGGCGCGACGTTAAGTGTCTCTCGCAATAAATCAGCTGCAACTTTGTAACAGCTCGTATTTTAAGGCATTATTAAATTAAATATGATGATTACACGTTAGCTTGCCAGTCAAAATAGAAACGCGTTACATACCATGGCTAGAGAATTATTATATTAATAAAGTTTAAAAATATTACGAAAAACTTCGTGCTCACTTCGAGGTTTATTCTCTCTCCGGCAGTAAAACTCACTTCAATTAAAGCCAATCGACCAATAGCTTCTCGTAATTAAATTATACTTAGTTTTAAATTCAACCACTTATCTTCCAAAATAATCTTTGACAATGAGGCTCAGATGCATCAATGTCAAATTTTGATCAAGCTTGACGTTACTTTTTTCCCATCCCAGCGGCGGCAAAAATTCCAGGAGAAGATTTCTTTTCTCCTCAATAATACTCGCTTATGTGTATCGAGATTTTGAGCGATTAGCTTTTTTTTTACAATCCATAATAGATGGGATCGTAAACGTGCGTGGGGGCTAATGGTACTCAACTGTTTTAGTGCCGTGACCTCATTTTTCGCGTCTAATGGACATGATTTTTATGCGTATGGGAAGATGCTCGATACACAATGCGCGCTCCTACTTTTTACGACGAGAGCCTCGGCTGATTGCCGATAATTTGGACGGGAAACTTTTTTGCCTCTAACGCATGGTTTGTTTTGAAAATTTTTTAATTTCAACCGTCATAAAAATTAATGAAATTAGACCCAATGTCTTAACTTTGAAAAGTCTCTTGTTCTGATAAACTACGGATTTAAGCTCAATTGCGGTAAAAAAAAAAAAAAAAAAAAAAAAGTATTGAGATTTTTACTTTCAGTCTTATTTGCAAAACAAAAACTTTGAGATCGAGATTGGAACGGTGGCGATTAAAGATTCCACCATTACGTATAATTAAAATCAAGCTCCTTAATCTTGAAAATACCAAACTTCAGTTTGATCTCCTGGAAATTCCTTTCCAAAAAAAAAAGATTTGATAAGAGACGGAGTAAACGGTGCGCCGTCAAAAAGTAATGCGTCGGTTTAAAAAAAGGCACGCAAGACCCTTCAAATATCAAAGGTAAAAACGAAATTTTATCAGACGTGTTTTCTCTCTCGAATAAAATCGTCCATCAATCAATATCAAAGCGGCCTCGTGGCGTGCAGCGCGATCGCGCGGGAGTTCGAGGCATTTTCCTGCGGGCGAGGGAATAAACTCCTCCTGTAAATTACGGATAATAGATCACAATTTCGCGATACGCTTTGATACGACAAGTGGTGTGGGAGATAATATATTTACAAAAAAAAATAAAATAAAATAAGCACGCAAATTAAATGGAAAATACTTGAATTTAAGAAATGGGAGGGAATTTTAATACCGCGAGGGGAGGTCAATTTGTAAGTATCGATTTCGCAAGCGAGCTTTTATTAATATTCGCGCAACGGGGGTATTGGAAAACATTAGAGATGATTGATTGTTTGTAATTTTCCAGCGCGACTTTTTTTTTTGTTCGCGTAAATTTCCATTTTGTCCTTTTTTCCGAAATCGAGCGTTTTGCAAGACGCTGAAATAATACACAGGGGATCTATTAATATTGGTGTCGTGTGACGTTTCAGCGCGGTGCTCGTTCCTCGGTGATTTACGGGTGGTAATTATTTTTTGAGATAAGGCATATTTCACTGATACGCGTACTTCAACAAAACTTTCTAAAATCACGGGTTTTGATTAAATCTTTTTTTTTAACTAACAACCCGCATCTCCTGCAATGTAAATGCGTAGTTTAAAGAAAAAATATTTTTTAATCAAATTTATCTGGCAGTTAAAAACTTTCAGATAAAAATTTTTTTATTTTATTAAAAAAAACATTTACTAATGTTGAAAAATAGCAATCGTCCCTATAAAACCTTAGGTAAGTAAAATAAACATTACTTGGATGTTCAGAGATTGGTTTAGCTGCTAAAGCCTCGACTAGTGATTCTAATAATATCGGCTCGATTCCGTTCCGTTCGATATTGATTTTGACAAGACTGATTACTATTATGAATTCGATGTCAATTAAAGAATCGATAATATTTAGTCCATCAGATCAATATATTAAATATATAAAAGAAAAATTGAATCTTTTTGTTTAAATCCATTTTGTTGTTTTTTTATTTTTCTTATTATTATTATCATCATTTTTTTACAACAAAAATTACTCCTTATAATTATTAGTCTTATTATTTTAATGACTCTTATAGTAGAAAAAAAAATTATATGGGAACCAAGAATCGAAGAACAGGGTAAAAAAAGTTCGTTTATTCATTTGTATAATAGCCAAACGGTTTACCGATTCTGAAAGTTGAAGTTTGCTGAAAAAATATAGTTTAATATTTTAATTGAATAAATGTACTCCACATAAGTATACTCCCTAAAATTTTTTTCAAAAATTTCTAACTGGTATAGAAACCTATAAAACAAGACAGTAGTTAATTTTGATCGAGGCTTTAAAATTATCTGCAGGAATTTTAGATTTCTTTGGATTTATAAAAAATGATTTTTTAAACAATATATGACCTCTTTAAACACCTTTGAACGATACTGCCTCTTCCGGCTAATCAGCTACTAGTCGATCCATAATAGAGGAAAATGAAGGGCTGATTACGCTTAGACCTTCCATTATCCGCGATGAAGTAAGGCCCCTCAATCTCCCCTCTTCGATCTTGGGTCAAACCGTTTTCGATTTTTTCGGCAAGATCGATTATCTCGCTTTTTACTCTTACTGTGCTCGCACAAAAGTGTCGGCTTAATTGCCCGGTTCTTATTAAGATTGCGATCTATCAGGGGAGATTATTCTCCTGCATTGAGTAATGAGGTGTAAAAAAGAGTCATAACACAGAAGGCCCAATTGATTAATGAGACTTTTCACCGCCGTGAATATTTTATGTAATAGCTGGCGTGCGCAGGTTTCGCGGATCGAAATGATTTTACATTAGCCGACCCGGTGATAGATTAGAGCGCGCGTTACGACAGTTTGTTATGATTGACAAGTGTCTGGCAACGCTGAATTTTTTATCGAACTTAATTCGACGTTCGAGTGTTTGATTTGCCACTCGGCGCGCGCTCTGTTGATTTTAAACGATTATCGTGCCTGAATTACGCAACTGGCAGGCTCTTCTTCTTCTCCTTCTTCTTCGAGGCATTGTTTTTTGACGAGCCGCGTCGTAACTTGGCAAGTTTGTGCTCGTCGCCGTTAAGATTTTTCTGACGAGTATTTTCCCTCGCACCCCGCGAGAACACGATAAATACTTCCTTGGAGGATGCCTCGGAGTAATTGAGTGTCGTTGTAGAGAGCGGGTGCCTTCTTTGTTAAGAAATTCTTTACGATCGATCCGGCAAATGAAATTTTTTGCAAGTATACAAAAATGTTTTTTAGTAGTTATAGGCTGATAAATTGTTAGGAAATTGTTAGAGCCCAAAATTATTTTTAATGAAGTAAAATTATTATTTTTGTTTAAAATTCATATCTTTTTATTAAAAGAGGGTTTACGTTTGTTAATCCATCATATAAACATGAAAAAAAATTTATGTTTCACTTGTACTCCAAACACGTATGTTATTATATATTTTCCGCGTCAGAACTGAAAACAAGGGGCTAAATCCGGTTTTGAGGTTACAATGTCCTAAGCTCGGTGCCTTAAGTAAAAAAATAAAAAAATAAATAAAAATAAAATTAACTTTTTAAAACTAGACTTATCTAAAAGTATGCACTTCCTAAAAAAAATGGTTACTCAGTCTAAACCGCAAAGTATTTTTTTTATTTTTTTTTATTATGAATATTAAATGCGTTATTCATATTTAAGCATCATTATCGTCTTTAAATTTTCAATAAAATTACTCTGAAAATTTTTATCAAGTGGGGTTCGAACCTGCTACTTCAGAGTTTCAGCGTATCCGATTCAACCAACCAGGCTATTGCGACCCATATAAACAGTAAACGCCGTTTATAAATCATTTCAGCAGGAATCTCAGGTTTATGAAATTCTCAGCGTTTACTCGGGACGTAAATCACCAGAAACAAATCACGCTGAACGGCTTTCCATAAAAATGAAAAAAATAAAATAAAAAACGAACGAACGATTGGATGGATAAGGAAAAACCCTTTAAAAGTATTTTTTATCCCATTACCGGTGCCGAGCGACAAACGACTAATAACGATCATTTACATTTAAAATCCATCCCATTAGCGCATTGACGGGCCTAATTTATCGCGACGCCGGGGATTTTATAGACAGCCGAGCGGTGAATCTAAAATACCAACGCCGCCGCCGCCCCGAACAAGCCCGACGATTTTTCGAATCGTCCATAAATTTTCCCGAACCTCCCTCCCGCGCGTACCGTAAATCAACGGAGCACTGGATGAATGAAAAAGAATAAGTGACACGTACGAAACACACCTGAGCGAAATTGCTCGTAAATACGGGGCATTGTACTTTGTCGTAGGCGTGCTGCTGACCTTCAAAGGGATATTCCGAAATTTAATTTTACATCTATGTGGGGGATTTGAAAGTCGTTATTTTCGGCCCTACATGTTTACGATACAACGCGGCTTTTATCGAGTGTCACTTGTGAATGGAATCAATTAACCGGGAATTGTTGAAAGTTTTATGTATCACGGGTATCGTGGCATAAATCATTGGCTATTTTGATTAGATTGCAGAAAAAAAAGTAACTCGATAAATTAATTTTTTTTTTTTTTTTTGCGCAAACACTTTTTCAAGGGTTGGTTTTAATTTAGCTTCTGAGGACAAAAGAAAAAAATTAATAAATTTTATTAATGTATACTATTTTATTTTATTTTAGTTAATATACATAGAAGTAATCAAGAATCTGATGAAAAATGTTTACGATTGAAATCGAGCCTTCAGGCTTTGGGTTGTCAGTATAACGTTTCACATATAGAACCATATTCCTTATAATTTCCTTGAGGAGTTTATTCAGATATATTAGACAGAGTAAAACTAGTTATAATCTTGGTCAAAGAAAAAAATCAAGAGTTTCTCATTCTCTAAGTTTACTTTAGTTGAGGAAATCTCGATGAAAAAGTTGAAGATCCTCTGATATTATACTCCAAAAATTTTTTAAACTTTGAATTAACTGAAGATTTCTATTTAATTTTTTACTATTTTTTATCTACTCCAGCGTTAATCCTGATTTTTTAAATCTTGTACAGAGCACGGATTGTTCCTCGCAAGTATTTTCCAACTACACAAGCGCACTCGGGCTCTTCTGCGCGCACTGAAAAAAAAACAGACTCAGGACAATTCTAAAAAGTCGAAGATAAATACGTCGAATCAAATAGTCGCGTGTAGCTACATATCGTACCGTCAGTGCCTGCCTTTCCCTCAGCCACTCCCGCACTGCGGGCCATGCATGCACGTGCACCCGACGCCGCGGCCTTACAAGGACGCGTACGGCTCAAAGCGTGTCACGCAATCTCAACGGAGTATCAGTGCCCCCCTGCGTTTATTGCACGTGTGCCAGCTGACACCCGAGATTCTAATCACTTGTCCGGCGGGCACGCTGAGGCGACTTCGATTTACGAAAAACTTTTCCCCGCGAGAAAAGTTGCTCCCACTACAACAACGAGCAGCCGAGCAAAAAGTTAAAAACGCCCGCCGAACCGATACAAGACATGACGAATCGGGCAAAAAAGCCACCGGCATTCCGTGGTGAGGCCGAAGCTACTCGGGGATTTTTTTACCCTTTCTTTCTTTACCTGTGCAATTCGACTCGGCTCGTTACGACCTTCCGCGATTTTCAAGAGCCTAAGAAGCGGCCCTGCGTAAGTGCAGGAAATAGACGGGCGAGCGAGAGGTGAGCTCGCTTTTTCTGCCGCGTAGGCAAATGGGACTACTCGCGGCTTTTTTGTCCCGGTCCGCTTTGAGTTTATGGGTTGAGTGACTCGGGGTAAATTATTTTTCTTTTTTTTTCGAGATTTTTTAGGATCTGATCGGATTTTGAATCTAAATAAATTGAATTACTGGAAACAAACGCTAATCTTCTCAAATCATGTTGAATTTGAATAATCAATTTTTTTTCTTACTGAAATTCATAATATACAAGCAGAGAAAAAATTTTGATTCATAAAAAATCGAATCAACCAATCGTAAACTAGCCAGAACAAATGAGTAACCTATTTGGACATCTCATTTTCAAACCTATTGAATCAAAGAAACATTTATTTTTTAAACTTTTTCATGACAATAGTATTTTTTTCATTTTTTAATTTATTGTGCACTTAGAACAACACAAGTTTTATATAATAAAAATTTTTAAAAAACTAAACGTTGTTTGGGTACCAACCAGGAACTCGAGAAATTTGTAGGTCCATGAGTTTTTCAAGCAATAAAGTATCGGTAAATGATTGTCCGTAACTACTTATGCAACTTTATAGACTTTTTTTCAACTACTTGAACTTTTTTTTGATACATCAAGATAAAAACTCCGATTTTTGCTCGTAAAAAAATCATGAAAAGTAAACACCTCCAATTTGACAATAACTTCAACCACGATGACGCAACGTAAATTGGAATCCATAACTTTGTAAAATCGATTTGGCTGTTTTGCACAGTACGTACAATGCGCGAAAGGAAAAAAAGAACTTGCTCCGCTGGTGGAACAAGTGCGTAGCGGGGCACGGTAGGTGGTAGTCAATAACCATAAAATCTATTAGTCGCGCTGCGTTATTTGCATTCCGCAAGCGACAAAACTCATCTTCGAGAAACACCACCGCAAACGAGGATTGACAGGGAGCAAGGAATGTGGGAATTTAAAACGAACGAGCGCACGGGAATTGCGAAGCGGGTCGATTTGTGTTTTTATAGCCGGCGGGGGACGAATCGATCGAATTTGTCTAGTGAGTTGCCAAGATTTTCATCCGGTACTCGTGACTTACAACTTTCGACAATTAAGTATTTTTTTTGTTTTAACAAAACGCGCATGAGTTTGGTTATTCATTGGGCTGATAAATAATTCTGGATTGAATCATCACCCTGCAGCCGAAAAGTGTGATTATAAAACAATAGAGCACAATAATTTAAGTCCCGTCCCAAAAGCTCGCGACCCGCATGTGTCCCCACGTCTTCCTCCTTCGACGCTTAATTGTTACTTGGAACAATGCACGCCTACACCCTCGCATTGCATTATTAGCTTTCTTTCGTCATGAACACTTTTTGACACTTTCACTGTGTAATTACAGACTAACCGAATACATATTACGACAGTGACAATTTTTTTTGTTCTTTTTTAAATCTTTTTTGTTTATTGCAGGTCCAAGGAACGAAACGATGAAGCATAAATTAATGATTGCACCTTTGTGACGAAATTTTGTTTTTAAGATTGTGCAATATTTAAAAAGGTAAGTTTGTTTCTTGAATGATTGCAATAGTAATGCATGAAACTAAAAATTAGACGAAAAATTTCTAGAAGAGCAAGGTTTGACCAGTAGAATGTTAGACCGTTTCAAACTTCAGTTTATTTGCAGTTCAGTTGTTGGAGACTCAATGATGATTGAAAATTACTCAAAACTACACATTATTAAATTGAAATTTTTCATAATAATTTACAAAAATAAAAAATAAATTCGAGTAGGTTGATGAAATCAATGTTGCTTGTTGAAAATTTGTTTTAATTGTGTTTAATTTTTTATAAAATAAAAGACTTATTGAACCTGGGCATAATGCATGACCAAATTAATTATTCTGTTCTAGAACAGGTCATTAAAATGTTATCAAATTCCGCATTCTGAGGGATCAGACACTCGAGCAGACACTCACCCTTAAATAATGAAAAAACAACCAGAAAATGTAAAAATCACTACTAATCACTTGAAATTTTCTCGACGAGGAAGGTCGTACACGAAGAAGAAGAGAAAGGAGCGAGTCTAATTTTGTGGGTGGAAGAAAACCGTTTTTTTTTTCATCGCTATTTCGCGACGACACTCCCACCTACGTTGAGCAGGGGAGTTGAATATATTCATACGGCGAGTATTGTTCCGCAGGTTTAGCAAACGACAATCTTGGTGCATCAGGACGACGAGGGCGTTATGCTTCATTCTTCTGAGAGAATGCTGATACACAAGAGGGGCAATTTTCATCCAAAGCCGTCTTCTTCTTCCTCCTTCGCCTTCTCGTCAAAGAATCGAACGAATTATCGGTGATGAAACAATGAGCCTAATTTCGTTATTCTCGAATCGTTCGATTAAATTTTCTTTCGTGTGGCTGCGTCTAATTAAATCATCATTTTCATATAAACTTTTTTTAGATGGGAAGTGAATGTACATAAGTCTGACCTACAGCTGAAGCTTATCACTGAGAGAAAATTGTGTTTTTTACAAAAAATACTAACTTACAAAAACTGATAAGCTCCGCCTCATTAACTTAAACCGGCAAAATTGTATGAAACAACCATTCTTGTTCTCAAAATAGAAATTTGTCTTTAATTAGTTCAAACCATCCAGTGCAAAAAAAAGAGAAAACCCCGAGTAAACAAAAAAAAAAGGCGACCGAGATCATTGAGAAATTCCATCTCCATTCATTAATTGGACGCGGGCATTTTCATCGGCGAAAACAGCCGAATGGTTAAGAGCGCTAAAATCGCAGTTTTCATTCGAGTCTCGCGCTCCCCGATAATTAGCGGGGGACTCGATTCCTCTGTGTATAGATAGTACAGCCGTTACAGTGCAGGCTGAAGCAGTCGTTTTTACGCATCATCATCCAACTAATGATCCCCGCGAGGTCAATGCTGCTGCTGGTGCTTCTGGCACGCGTTCTTTCCTATAAAAGTCGGAGGTGGTTTGTCTTAATGCGACGCCGCGTCGGTCGCGATGCCTTTTTATCGCCACCCGCTCACCGTGATCAATGGTGATTTGATGTCGTTTAGTTTACGAGGATTATTCTCGCTTTAATTAGCTTGGGTTTTGCGATGTTTTGGCTTTTTTCTCCATTACTTTCATGAAATTTTCGATTTTATTGGCATAGTTTGAGTTTTCAGAGTTTTAATAGTTGCTATGTATGTTATCTATAAAAGTGTTTATATTTAAAATGTTTATTGTTTCTATCTTGAGTAAAAATCAATACTATAAGCAAAAAAAATGACTCTAGTATTAGAAATAATAATTCTATCTGAGAGCCAGGTAGATTTGAACCCAAAATTTATGAATTGCGAGTCTCAAACTCTATCAATCGAGCTTCTACTGTTAACCATCAACTTTAAATTTATTAATGCTGGACTGTATATAAATTTGAAATAATCTGATGAAAAATAAAGTTTAATAAATCTGATCGATTTTATTAAACTTTATTTTTAAGAAATAAAAGTTTAGTAAATTAATCAATAACAATAAGTTTATCGGTTTATTTCTCAGTGCTCTGAGTGAGATTTTTTTTATCAAAGATATGGAAATTTAGTGAGTATAGTTGTAATAAAAGTTTATACAAAAAATTAAAAAAAAAAAAAATTTTTATCATTTAGTTCAAGTATGCATAACTTTCACGAACATGAACTTTTTTTTCTTTTCAATTATTTTATTTTTTCTTACTGTATGCGTTTATGTCAGTAAATAAGTTTTGGTTGGGCTTGAACTAAGGAACTGTAGCTTGTGAGACCTATACCTTATCTAATCCTGTATTGTATACTACACTATAATAATTAACTTTTTTTATTTTATAACATGAACAAATTTACAAACATAAAATGGGAGATATTCAAATCAAAAGCTAACAAAGAAAAATTTACTATATTTTTATAAGAAAAATTATAAAACATTTATGAAGGATACACAGATTCAGTTATTACTTTCATTTTAGAACGCCATTATTGAAAAATCATTGCGATTCTCTTTTTTCAAACAACCTAACAAAAATAAATGAAAGAAACCTAGGCTCTTCCTCGTCATTACGATGATTAAAAGTCCGTACGTAGAGTGGTAAGAGCCATTCCCGTCAGTCACGGTCCACACCTATGCCAAGCTCCTCCAGAGTACGTTCCAGCGTTTCCCGCAACACACAAAGTGCTGCACTGCAGCTTTGCGAGTCGCGACGCGTGCCCGCGCGTCCTCCTCCTCCTTCTTCTCTCGCAGGGGGGAGTAAATCGCTTCCAAGAACGGGAAAACTGGAAAACGTCGACCTCGGGGAAAAAATGACCACTGGTTTTACGCGCGCGCGAGCCGAGCTTCAAATTGACGGGTGGAAGAGTACCGAGACTTTGGTGGAGCAGAGGTTTTAATTAAATTTTCCAGCTCGACGCTCGATTTCGATGCTCGTTCAATTACTAGTGCGCTCGGCAATTAATTAGCAAAGCGGACGCTGGGGAATGACTGACCCCCACGGTGTATTTTCGGTTCGTTTGGGTCACTCGACCGAATCGCTAACGAGCAAGACCATTCTGTACCAACCCCCTTTTATCGATCGTTTTTCGGGCGGCGTCGCACTTTTTTCTTTAATTGCGAAGATGAGTTTACTGTTAAGCTTAACTGTTTCTTGCTGCGACGACCCGTGCCAACTTATCGAATAATGAAGATTAATCCTTTTTTTTTATTATTCGTGTCGTTGGGCGCGTTAAAAGCACTTCGGTACATACTTGCCGTTGGAACAACGAGGTAAACAATCTCGCAGCACGTAGGACACAGCCGAGCCAAGCTCTACCGGTTTTATTGCGCATGCAAAACACGCCACAGCCGAAAGCTCGAACTTCTTAAAAGGACAGTTTTAAAACGGCACGTGCCCCGATGGTTTTCCGAAGTAATTAACCGATTCCTTACTCCCGCTAGCAAGGGACGCGGGTTTTTTTACGCTCAAGGCTTAAGAGCTTTCGCTGTTTACAACTTAAGTGGTTAATTAATTGACCGGGATCGGTACGATCGACGCTGCTGTTCTGGTGGGCTGGAATCGTGAGAATTTTAATATATTTTGCGTAAATTCTCGGACTAATTGGACGACGAATTATGTAAATCGATGAAATAATTAAAAACAATTTGGGCGCGGCGAGACTTAAGTGACAAAAGTGTGCCTTTAGGATGCTTCTGGTCATTAAAATTACGTAGATTGTTTCATTCGTGAGGATTTTGGGTGAAATTGTGCATTGATTAAAAGGTCAATGTGCCTTTTACAAAAACATCATAGCCAGTTTGTCATTAACTCAAATCAAAATTGATGATCTCTGCTTGCAAGCTTTAGTAACATTGCTTCTGGGATAGAAAAATCAGTAACATAAGATTAAAAGTATGTATGGGAAGTGTATATGAAGAATTAGTAATATAAGATTAGATGTCTCTGTATGATAGGCTGAACCTCCAAACCTTGGATCTGCATATGATAAATCAAAGTTAAATAATTTTCAAGAATCAGCCAAAAAATTTTTTTTAAATCTTACCCCTTTAATTCTAAACATTAAGAAGTTAAAAAAAGGATGCATTGCCCACGCGCGCCCCAAAGGTGGACGCGCGCGCCTCGACTGTGCTCCTCCCATTTCTTTTTCTCCTCTTTTTTTTTCCAATATTATCGTTCGAGCTCGCGCGTCCTTAAAAGGTGCTCGCGCGCACAGTGGACTCGTCGTTGCTGAAAGAAGAAGAAGAAGAAGACGAAGTAAAAGAAGCAGGAGATGGAAAAAAAGGCTAATTAGCCACTTTAAAGGGCAGCTGGCGTATTGACGCGACCGAGGTGATGCAGGGGAATCGAGACCGCCTACGATGATGGAAAATTCTTCTACGCTTGCATATTTACTCTTATGGCGATCGTGATGATTGGTTTTTTGGTTTGGTAGCTCTATTCGCATCGAATCACCATAATTATTTTCTGCATCATTTTTGCATGTAAAATATAAAGTTACATGTCGGAGGTTGAAAAGACTCAAACACTAGAGTAAGACTGATTTAAATATGAACTGCTTATAAATATAATAGAGTTCAGTTTGTATTGTAGGTCGAAGACTTTTTTTTTTAATCGAATAAAGTTAATTAGACATACAGACTATAAATTTATTAACGTCAAAATCAAATTAAAAATCGTCAACAGTGAAAAAAATAGAAAATTTGAGAACCGTACCACTTGGTTCAATAAATCAGTGGGTGCAGGAAAATCGTGTTATAGCTGTGCGGGGGTAACGATCTTTCGGTCTCCCTCATTGGTAATTTATAGACAGAGGGCGGGAGTCGTGTAAACGTCCTCGACTCGACCCAGATTCATCTCCGCTCGGTGCGCTAATTGACGAGCGGCGTCCGGTCGCGAATATTTAATCCAGACTCCCGCGGATTATCCGAGAATGGTGAATTTACCGAATGACAGGTTTAAAAGAGCTAGGTGCTAAGGATATGCGCTCGAATTAACGCTACCTGGCTTATAGGATTCAAGGGTTGACGACCCCTCGGCGTGGGATCGGGAGTTTTATTAAATGGTGCAGGCTAATTATACCTTGTGGTTTCGTCTGGAATGTAGCTATATTTTTTTGTTCTCCAAATTGTTTGAAAAGAGTTTGCTTGAAAAAAAAAATATATGTATATATTTCATATCTCTAGATTATATTTTGAGCTCATTTTTATGGAGCTAATTAAACAGAAGTATGAAATCCAGTAATAATAATAATGATGATGATAATTATAATAATAATAAAAAAAAAATAGGCGTAATCTTCAAATTTTTTTTTTTTTTACATCACAGTATTGTAATATGTATGTAATTCTATTCTATACATATATATGTTTCATCAGAATTGACTAATTGACATATGGGACTTGAACCAGCGATCTTATAACCACTAGTTTTATGATCTGCTTGCTGTGCTACTCACAATAATATTAACTTTAAACTATCTTAATCTGAAACAGATAAAACTGCAAATTCTTTTAACAGCCCAAAATTTTTTATTTTCAAATCGATTTTAGTACATTCGCTTTGGTACATGTTCATTTTGAACTTAAATTTTTTTTTTAAATTACCCTTGATTCTGTAAGCATAAAAAAATCACAACTCTGCTTACATTGATATCGCAAAATACTTAAGGAAAACTAAAGAAGGCCTTAATCAAATTACGCTGCAGAAACTGCTGGCGTTTAAAACGAATAAAAACCAAACGATAAGAGCTAAATTGAATTTCGGATCCTTCCTGCAGAACCACTGCAGCAGCGTTGGCGGTTATCTGTTCCGCAAATAGGTCCACCACTTTATTATTCAAAGAGTAGTCGTTGCACCGCTACGAGGACTCGTGGAATAATAAAACCGCGGTGCAAACTCCGAGTTTCGATTATCGGGTTAGCCTCCGAGTTTGTATTTTTGAACCGGCGGCGCATGATTCTCCCCGCCGCACTCCTGCCCGTGATAAAAGACTTTTGATACTCAACCTGTTGCGCGCACTGTACTTTGAAAAAAATTCTCTCCCCTCAAGATTAAGTTGAGCACGCGCGTACTGGTTTTACAATAATCGCCTTGAATAATTAATATTTAAAAATCTTCATTGATTGCCGCGCACTTGCGGTTTCGGTTAATGAAATAGCTGCATTTATATCGGCCGAGTTGTTTCGACTCGGCTTTATCATTTCTTTGTTTCGTTGGCATACTGTCGTACATTCGAGACGGAATTATTCAAGAATTCATTGGAAAAAAATTATGAAAAATCGTATTTTTTTTTATTTAATTTTTTCCATGTAAATCAGGTTTGATAATACCGATACATACACTCAACATTATGATTACTCATACTTCAAAGAGCTTTGGAATAAACAAGTAAACGTTTATGAAAGAAGTTTGTAAATTACATTATTTTACTACTCCCACACGGCATTCAAAAAAAAAAGTTCGCGCCGAAGCTGCGAAATCCAATCAGGAACCCAAACACAACCTCGGGTTAAAAATTCCGTATAAAAATTCAAAGCAGAGTAGCCGGGACGGATTAATCCCACACAAAGCAGCAGCAGCACCTCGAGGGTATTTATTATCTATAATGAAGTTCCAGAGTTTCCTCCTCTTCCTCCCTCCTCCTCCGGGGCGATAAATCACCGAAAGGAAGCAGTTGTCGGACTACCGTGCCCTAAATCAAAAGCATCCTCCTCCCAAAAAGAATCCTCCTCGGCCAACGGCATCATCTCGGACGATAAAAAGGGTTAAAACAAACGCTCAAGGGGGGGAGGGATAAGAGACCAGCGCCGATTACTCCGCTCGCGGTCGCGTTATTATCGCCCCGGTCGATAAAGCCCGTGCGTGGGTGCACCAATTATGCATATCCTGAGGTTCGATTTGTCCCTTTTTTTGGACTTATTTTTCACCTTTTGCGCCGAACTCGCCGACGACTTGTAGGAGTAGCGTGTAGGACGAGTCGGAGATAAGCCCGAACCAGATGTTAAAGCTTCGAGGTTTCTTTTTCTTTTTTTCTGTCCGCGCAGGGATAAGTCTTCGCGCTGATGGTTTTTTAAAAAATTATGCTTTTGTTTGTTTCGATCGAATCGATCAATCCGAGACTCGAAAAAAGAATGACACTTTGTCCGGCCCCCCGAAAAGAGGCAGGCGTCCATAAAACTCCGAAGAGGTATAAACGGTAAGACGTGTGTCCCCTCTTCTGGTTCTACTTCCACGCTCGTCAGCGTCATCGGCTTCTTCTCTGTGGTGTCCGCCTCCGCTACTCCCCGGGAATATTACCGAAGATTCTTTCTTTTTAAGTGCCTGATTTGGATATTCCGATTATTGGCTGCCTTTTTTTTTATTCCTCGTCGTTGAGGAGATTTGGGAGGATCGAGAATGCGTGACTGAGTGGTACGGCGGAATTAATTTAATCGAGCTGATCGGCCCGATGATTGCGCTACGTGTGGTCTGGGACCCGATTTTTTTTATTCTAATCCTCACATTTTTTTTTTTTTTTTTGGTAGTTTAAAATGAAGTCGAATGAAACTGAGTGATATCCATTCAGAGTACTACTTGATATTAGTGCAATATTCAGGTGGGAATAGTTTAAAAATTATAAACTTAAGTATCAGTAATTTTTTTTTTTTTACTCAAGATAAAGTGATAGGAAGGTAATTTTTTTTAACAATGTTTAATTATTTGAACGCAGCAATGATTATTCATTAAAGGCAGGCTGGAAAGTAACAATGGTTAGTGTCTTACTTGCAGCTTGATTCTATAAAAACAAGCATTTTAAATATCAAACTAACTTAAATTGATACAGTTCTGGTGGTACTGCAATGATCGACGTGAAAATAATAATAAAAAAATTCAAGTGCAACTAAATACGTCCATCTTTTTTCTTATTTTATTTATTATGTTAATTAATGTGAACTTCCTTAGACTTTTCCGTATTATTTTCCTACAAAATTTTTTTTATTACAAAAATTAAATGAATTATGTCGTAAAAAGTATCATCATAATTTCAAATGAAGTAGAATCGACACAAAGTTTATATTTACAATTATATTTCAGTAATAAAAATTCATGGTCCTCTTTAAAATAAAAATCAATAATCCTATTTAAAATGTGGACCGAATGATTCGACTGGTGAAGCGTCTGACTACAAAATTAATCTTAGTGACATGAATTCGAGTCTCACTCCCTGCTTGATTCTATTAAAACAAGCAGTTAATACATTAAACAGATGGAAACTGATGTAAATTATACTTAATTAAAAAAATTAAAAAAAAAAAATTACATGTAGTGCTAAGTTTCCCGTTACGTCTTTTTTTTTTAATTTTATTTTTATTGTAAAGTTAATATCGGAGATGTCGGGATAACCCAAATGCTTTGAAAAATTGAAGCTTGTATGAAGATTTTTCGATCATGAGAATCAAATGATCGATGGTTGGCCGCAAAAATCCAACGATCATCCCGTTTAGCCTACATACGGTGAATGTATCCTGTGAACTCCGCGAAAACTACGAAAGAGCACCGATAAATCGCGGAGGGCTGGTCCGTAATATCAAAGCTTCCAGGGAACAGCAGCAGTATTTAATCGCGCTATTACGGCCATTAGCCCCGCGGGTTTTCTTTGAGCAGCAGCGGCGGCAGCGGCGACGATGGCCATATTAATTGGTCCCCGAGCGCATCGGTATTTATAACCGGAGCACGCGCGCGCCCGCGACCGAGCGATTTTCGAGAAAACGAGCCGCTAGCGTGGGTGTTGTCGTCGGCCAGCGCGACTTTTGGGCGTTTCTTTTTGCGAGGAGGGAGTGAATAATCGGCCCGTGGAAGTGCGTGAGAAGTTGCACTTTTCACACTTGCGTTTTAATGAGTCGTCTTTAAATTTTATTTAAATGGTACAATCAACCACCTTTTTGGAGCTTTTTTCGTCTGTTTTCATCAGAATAATGTGTTTTTGAAATTTTTAGTTTCTTCAGATCAATGAATTGAGGCTTGATCCCTAGAGTGGCACATTTCGTAAATTTCGTTGTCAAGTAATGTAATTAACCAAAAAAGAAGGACAGCGAAGCTCGGAAGTCCCTTTATACGCGAACTTTCAATCACAGTTTTCAATCTGCCAGGATTTACCCAATAATTACGCTATTCCCAGCCCGATATTTATTTACCTCACTGCAATCTTGATGAAAAAAAAAGAGAAGAAAGGTACGCCTTCTACGAGCCCATAAATCAGGTAAAAAAATCTAATTGCGCCAAACGAAAAAATAAAAAAAAGAAGTATCGAGCTACCTGACGTTCCGCGGCGGGTTGAATGAGAAAAAATTCGTATCGAGGGTTGAGATAAGAGCTGACGCATTCGAACCATTCGCGGCTAATCTAGAAAGGGTGTGGATCTCCGACACTTATCGGTGAGGTACTTGTCGCGTGCCACCATTTTTTACGAATTCTGAGAGGCGCTGATGATGCCCGATAGCGGGAATGTTGATGAAAAATCATGCGCTGTTTTTCTTACGAGAGTGTTTTGTCGATTCGCTGTTTTCATAATAATCAATCATTGATAAGTGCTTGAGTCACAAGTGAGTAGACGTGTTTAAAATTATTAAATTGAATTTGTGGAGTAATATGAAGTCTATGGTTTGGTCGACAAAGAGATCGTCTTGTAATCCTTGTGATAGCGGTTCGAATCCCTCTTTCTGACATTTTTAAGACTGAAGATTCAGTTATAAAATAGAGTTATTAACATCTTAACAATAAACTGACTATTCACAATAACAAAAAAAAAAAAAAATGTCTAGGCTCAATGGGACTTTTTTTTTTTTAATTAGTACTCATTGTTATTAATTGGAATCAATTATGTAAAAAGGTTATTATTATTATTATAACTAAAGTGACTCTTTCTTACATTTATAATTTACATTACTTCTTATACGAGTGCTATGACTGCTTTGAAATTTACTCGGAAATTTAAACAAAGCTGGTAAGCTATATATTTTTAGTGGTTATCGGTTTCAGTTGAATGTTGCAGCCATATTTTGGTTTGTATTTTTCACTGAACATCTGAGTTTTTTCTTTTATAATTTTTTTCCCACAAATTTTTTGTTGCGAAGACTCCTGCATAAAGTGTCATTTCAAAAGCTAACGAGTGTCCATTATTAATTTTCCTTTAATTTCCAAGTAATAGCTCACAACCACGGACAAAAAAAGGCAAGGAAAAAGCGAGGGAAAAAGCATCCACTAATAAACGAGGAAGCGCTGAGGCAGAAGAAATATTCTCCCTCGACCTCGCTAATGATTTGTTGTCTCATATAAGTGACCGCCGCTCCGGGGAGAACAGCTTTGACGATGCATCGAACACGGCAAACGCCCACACTGCGGCGTCGCGTCGACGTCGAATTTCAAATCAAAGTGATGGACTGATTTTTTGCATTTAATGTCGGTTGTAACGGGTCTCCGGAGGACGCAGTAGCCGCGGATTAGAGGCGCTCGCGGAGGTGGACTGCGAGATTTATAACGCTCTCCTGCGGCGCACTGCCACGGCAACTTTTTTACCCGACCGTAAATGCGGGGTCGTTTATTAACTTTGATTTTTATCGACAATTTATACTTGTGATACGTAATTGATTGCACTTTTTTATTATTATTCTTGCCTGTATCCCTTCGACAGCTATCATATTGTAACAATTGAGAAAAAAAATTTCAATGAATCATCTGTATGCTGCTACTGAAAAATGTCAAATAATTCTATTGATTTTATATAAAAAAAAAAAAATGTAAATAATAAATTAATAATTTTAATTCTCACTTTATTTTTGTTTTTATTAAAATTTAATTTAAGCAATGTTATTCTAGAAGTGGTTCTGCTGACTTGGTCTAGCGCTGGAATTCTTAACTTCGACGATTCGAAAATCAAATCCTGCTGCTTGCGTATGTACCTAAAAAGAAAAACCAATTGTTATTTTATTTTAATTTTTTGTATTATCAATCTGATTCAAAATGAAACAACACAATGAAATTTTACACAAAAATTTAAATATTAACGATTATTATATAAAAAAAATAAAAAAAAGAAGGTTTTTGAAAAAAGCAGCGAGTGAGTCTTTCGGTGGGTGCTCCCAACAGAGCCAATAAATAAATCTAGGTAGCCTCTCTCTCTCCCTCCCCCCCCCCCCCTGATACGCATAAAACAGTGCAGGAGTCCTCTCGTTTACCGGGAGCGATTTATGGGTACACCGACACAAAGTGTGCTTATAAGGGAGCGCAGACCATAAGCCATCAGCCGGTGGCACGAGGAATGCTAATTTCAGCTCGATCGACGATCGATCCCCCCGCAAAACTACTCCTCCTACCGGCTCGCGCTCCTGCACTGCACCGATTATAATAATGCGCCTGAGGTCTTTCCTGTTTTCAGATGCGAGCACACTTGATCTCTTTTTTTTTTCTCTTTTTTTTTCTTTTCGGGTGCATGCGTGTCCGAGATAAGTTTGATGAGACTGCGGTCGCGAGACCGATCATTCCGGGATGCAAAAACAACCAAGGGCTCGAGTTTGTCTTTTTGAGGGATAAATCGATTTCGTCGCTTTGAATCAATTTATGAACACATGTCAGGATTGTGATGAAATTTTAAATCGCCTAATGTTTAATAATTTGGAATGATGCAACATCTGCGCTGGATTTCATTCAAGCCCGAAAGGGAATTTCGATAAATTTTAATCGGTATATAATTAAAAATATTGTTTTCATGCTATACAATAAAGAATTATTTTTGGCAAAAAAATTTTAATGATTACTGTTTCTTAGAAAATTTGGCAGTATAGATATTTTTTTTTAAGTTTTATATTCACCCGAGACATATTTGAAAAATCGATTGAACAGGAATTGAACCCGATCGTCTTATTGGGATATAATCATGTGTTTTCCGGGGTACATAGTATGCCTTCTAAGTTCGTATAAGAATCATGACACGAATTTCCAATAACTCGTGTAAACAATTTTTTCCTTTATTTTCGAACATAGTTATTCAACTCTCAAAAGCAGAAAAATATTTTTGTAATTTTTTACTAAAAGGACAATATCTAAACTGCAGCTACTAGTAATGTATTTATTTATTTATTTATTTATTGTTTTAACTATTATTTTTTTTTATTCACCAAGCAACCTGAGCTAAATCAACATAAGCTTCATGAATAAAAAAAAAAAAAACAGTCTACTGTTAGAAAAGCTTGAGAGCAAAAAACCATAGCCTCCACACCGATAATTCTCGCTTCGACACTCGTACATCCGAATATCTCTCGTTTTTTTATTTTATTTTTTTGCAGAAAAAAAAACCCGCAACACAGATTTACTATCACTTACTTTTTTTCTCTCTCACCGCGTACACCGGTGATGAAAATCGGTCCTCAAATCAGGCCGTAAAATTCAATCGGCCAATCGTCGAAAAAAAAGGGGGCCTCGCGAAAACAAAAAACAGCTTCGATTTTTACACTTGTAAAGGAAAAAAGAAGAAAAGAAAAGGTTTCATCAAAGAGAGAAAGACAGCGTAGCGACAAAAAGGCCACATAACATTCCAATCAGCGAAAGCCACACGCAAGGCAGCGTTAAAGAATCCCGACCAATTTCCGAAGTCCTATACATACTTAACCCCCCGCTCGTAAATCCCCGGGCGACTAACAAAGCTGCGTCTTGGTTTTTCCGCAAGAAGAAGAAAGATAAAGAAAAAAAAAAGGTACGCGAAATACGAAAATCCAATCGCAGGCCGCGGCGGCCTCGGAAAAATAAATCACGGTGTTTTGTAATTGTAATACGCGGCCGCGCCAACCGGATTTAGCGGGGGGAGGGAGGCCAAGAAGAAAGAAGGAGTTCGACAAAAACTGGTCACCCCGCGAGTCCAGCTAGGACTGACTGACTGACAGACTGATCGACGCGAGGGCTGAATTATCTGCCTTGTCGGCGCGTGGGCGGTTCGCTTAGATTCTTCGATTTCTGTTGGCCTTTGATGTTTTATATTTTTTAAATAGTTTAAATAAAAACTATCGATACTTGACTAATGAAAAATAGCAAAACCTTATAAGTGTTTTGTGAATCAACTGTATTGATTTTTAAATTATTATCGTTATTGTGTTATTTACAGTTTACAGCTACATTACTCGTTAATTTATTTTATAACTTTATTTTCGTTTAGTTCTAATGAATTGCCTATAGTTCATTAAGTTAACTGTGAACAGTTCATTTTCTCTAAAGAGCTATTTAAAATAAATAAATAATTATTATCGAAGATCGGTATAATTTATATTAAAATTGAAACAAATTTATTGGCGCTCAAAATTCAAACGGTACAAAGTTCAATTCACTAAATTAAACGATGTTTCGAGTAAACAATTATTTATAACGCATAGAAAGCTACCACGTATTTTTTTCGAATAAAAGTATTTTATAAATTAATGATTATCTTTGAAAGTACCGCTGTGTGCGTGGAAGTGAGCGCCTGAAAAAGAAATAACATCAGCTTCTCAGCTCGATGAGATGAAAAGTTTTTCGCTTGCCTATAAACGCGGGTAATAGAAATTTCATATCCCGAAAGGGATCTGAATCGAGTAGTGCAGAGAAGTTAAAGTAAAAGAAAAAAAATCCACATTTAATACACAATCTACGTGAAAGATATACAAAATGCTCCTTCGTAGCCTTTCAAAATAAACAAGAGATGAGGATGAGAAGGAGGAGGAATTGAAGTAGAAGAAGAAGAAGAAGAAGCGAACGTGGAAAAGCGCGTGGCAATAACTTACAACACTACTGCGTGCGTCGGCGTACGCACATATATATGAGGGCGTATAAAGATCCTCGCTCGATAAAAACGGATCGACGCGCTCTCTTTTGAAGATTACCTGGGAGCCCCCCTTGGAAAATAAAACTGTAAACGATAATTTGTTGAAAATAATATTAAACTCTTGTGTTTTATAAAACTAGTAACTATAATATACCCGTTCGTTTATCTTATTTTTATTTTCAAAATTTATCCGAGTTACCGCAAAAGTGGTCAGTTATTGAGGCTAATGAAAATTTTACTATCTTCGTTTCTTTTCTTGTGAAAATATGAAATTTCTTTGAGAGTTGGATTTTAAAGGATACTTGTAGGATACAAGAGAGCTGTAAAATAATCATTTCTGAGCAATTTGAATTTATATTCTAAAAAATACGTTTAATGCTAGAGGTTTACTCTTTTTTTTTATTGCACTGACTTTTGACATTTTTACTGAAGCTTTCTGTAGAGTTCAACTGATTTTCAACTTTTCTTCCGTGAAATAAAATGGATTGGAAAAAAATTTCTCTGTCTAAAAATTTCATGTTTTTGATAGCTTGCTGAACGTGTTTCAATTTTTCCCAAAAAAAACGTGTTCAAGTGGAAAATATTTTAAATTTCTCTGGTGCAACGATTAGATTTTTCCTCTCCGTCAGAAGAAACTCTAGAATTTTTATTTGACTTTAAGAGGTCTCTGTAAACATACTTGACAATTTTTAAGACTAGTCCAGAAGAAAGGCAATTTTTATTATAAAAAAAAAATAGGTTACACAGACGGAAAGTGAGATTAGCGCTATTGTAAAGGAAATTTTTTATTAGATTTAATCATTCTGAACAGGTAAATCATTTACATTTGAAAATGTAACCGAAGCAAAAAATTAAAACAACAAGTCCTCAGGTGTAGAAAATAATAGAATTAATAAACACAACGAGGGCCGGAGTCCTGCACAGAGTTAAGAAAAAAGTGGTGAACCCATTCGGATAAATCGTGGAGCGCCTCGGCTTACGCGTCGCGCATACGCAAGATGACAGATAAGTCCCGGCGGGTGAAGAAGATAAAAAGGAAAAATTTATACGTAAGGGCCATACGGTAGAAAAAAAAAAAAAAAAAGGAGCAGAGACGCGAGCGTAACACAAAGCCGGTGACGGTTTCTTCAGCTCTTCATAAGCAAAGCGGCGCGTTGAAAAATTCACGGGCGCGCGCGCGCCATTTGTCGCCCGGATTAAATCATTTGCCCCGAGTACGCCGAGGAATGCCCTCTTCTCTAGTCTCACCCGCTCTTTTTGCCCTTTTGATTTCTTCGAGTTCTGACCCGATTGCGACCAGATAAGACCGATAGATCCGAGAACGGACGGGACGAAAAAGTGTCTTAGGATGCATTTTTCATGACGGCCTGCTACGATTTGAGCCCCGAGCTTTCGATCTCGGCTGACGACACGTTTTTGCTGCTACGAGCGACCGACTACTCTTTCTTTCATATTTGACTGGCGTGTCAAACGCGAATTTAATGACGCTTTTTGTCACTCGAGCGGTTTTGAATCGACGATCATCTTCGCGTTACTTATCGGACGTTCAATTGAAATGCAACGCGCGCAGCTTGATCGCCGTGTTGACTTTGAATGCAGTTTTTACATGGAGCAAAATAATCGATCGAAGTAATTTAAATTTGACAATTCATGAGTTAAGGTACCAAAGAGTCTAGGCTGACTAAGTAGTAGAGAAAGCTCTCAAATACATACCATTCAAAGTGTAACAAAAATGTTCTTTCTTTGATTTTTATGTTTAAGGGCCACTCACATCTTTACATTTTTTTTTTATATTTAATTTGATTAACGTGTTTTTGTGGTACAAACTCAGAGTTTATCAGTCTTTGAATGTCTAGGAAAAATAAACAATACATACAATGATTTTTTCGACATAATTCGAATCTATAGGTAAAATCAAACTTAAGACCGTCGAGTTTTAAAAAATTGAAAATTGTTTTAAGGTAATGAAATATTGATATTACAATTTCAAAATTATATATGAAATATCATTGTAAAAAATCAACAACTTTTTTCATGAAATACTTATTAATTTCAAACTATGCAAGAAAGAAAAATCAAATATTTTAACCTTGTAATATTCAGAGAAATCTATTACACGTAATGCAGATTAAATCAATTAATTTCTTCAAAAATTAGTAGATTGAATTATCTTACAAAATTTTATAAACCTTTTTAACTTACAGTATAGTTTGAAGAGCTCTAAACTATTATGGAGAACACTGTTTAAAAATTTCAAAATAAAAAACCCCCAAGTGATGAGACCTAAATGATAGCGTCCGAGGCTTTCAGGTCCGGAACGTTCCGAAAGTTCGCGTGATTTTGATGCACCCTAACAAACAACAACTAAGGTGGTCGTCTACTGATTTGCAACGGTACTTTTTTCGCGTGGGGTCCGGACCTCCTCGTCACGTTTCTTGCAAGCTGGCCTTAGATAAGATACATCTCGGCGATTCTTCTGTACGTGATACGTATGAAACGATAACCGCGCATCGTGTAAAACTAAAAAAATTAAACCATATAATTTTTAATGAATTTTTAGGTTGCGCACATCACTTTTTTCAAAAACGATAGTCTTGTAGTCAAATTTTTTGAACGCACTCAATCCTTCGGCAAAACTTAATCCAGCTTAAATCTTTACTTTTTTTAAGCTCAAGAGAAAATTGATTTTTTATTAATTTTTGATGTCTTGAAGAGATTTCCAGAAAAACTAGTCCAACGTAAAATCCAAAATGAATGGAGGAGTTTGAAAACTTGATAACGTTATCCGCTTTGGAGCATTGCATCGACCGGAACTTTAAATACGTAATGCTGAGCCAGTCTGCACCTCCGGCCGGGGCGATATCGATCCTCGCAGCAATTAAACTCAACTCGGCCGGGTGAACGATCTCCGCGGTCGCGGGATGGGAAGTTTCGACTCCATGCCTGCAGTTCGCGTTTCAATGTGTCAGTTGAATTTCAAAATTTCAAATTGGGTTAACAGCACATCTGCGAAGTGTTCTATAAGGTAAAGATGCCAATTATGATCACATAAATCGCTACTTTTCAGCATTTTGAATTTTATTGAAAAAACAAAGCATGTTAGAGTAAATCTTCTTTTACATACTTAAATATTAGGTTCTTAGGAACTTAAATAAATTTTTTTTATATGAAAATTGTATTTATTAATTGAATAATTAATGTTCAAAGACAAGACCTTTTGACCCCAGTTTATTAGACAACTTCAGCTTTGGCCCCAGTTTATGGAACACTTTTACACGTAAAATCTCGTCTGGAGCGGTCGTTGGGTCAGTGGTTAGCGTGCTCGCTTCTGAAACAACGTCGTTCGAGGGGTCTTGGGTTCGATTCTCCGCGCAACTAACTTGGAATTATTTTCTTCGTTCGTTGCGTCGGTTATGTCGATCCCTACGTTCACCCCGACTGCTTTGGAGTCGGTTTTACCGGGGGCCATCATTTCAGCCCTGGTCGTAAGTTTATCTCGACCGGGGGCAATATTTGGGGCATACCTTCCCAATGAGCCTTACCCGCTTCGGCACTGGTCTAATCCAAGACTATCTGATTGGGGGCGATATGTGGGATCAAAAGTCCCAATGAGCCTGCCGGTTCAGCGCTGGTCTTACGATTAACTCGAATGAGGCACATACCCTGGCTTTCCCGTACTCCACATGGTCCATATGGGCCATGGGCTGATGCGAAGGAGTGTAGGGACAAAGTCATCAATAAGCCCATACGGATCATAAAAAGTCGCGACTATAAATAAGTATTAAAAAAAAAAAAAAAAAAACCTCGTCTGTGACTTAAGTACCCCAGTTGATGGAACAGCTTATCTGATTTTCAGATTAGATTTGTAATTTTTTCGTGTTTGGGAGTGATGAAACCCTCGAATTTTGACGATTCCGTTCCATCAACCGGGGTACTTAAGTCACAGACGGGATTTTACGTGTAAAAGTGTTCCATAAACTGGGGCCAAAGCTGAAGTTGTCTCATAAACTGGGGCCTTGACTTTAAAAAGGGGCATAAAAGGTCTTAACTTTAAACATTAATTATTCAATAAATAAATACAATTTTCATATAAAATAAATTTATTTGATTTCCTAAGAACCTAAAATTTAAGTACGTAAAAAAAGATTTACTCTAACATGCTTTGTTTTTTCAATAAAATTCAAAATGCTGAAAAGTAGCATTTTATGTGATCATAATTGGCATCTTTACCTTATTCGTCACAGAAAAAAATTATTTTCAAGCGGTACGTTGTGGCTAAAATAAATTTGCAATCGAATTTTGAACGTCTTCAGAACTTATTTTTGTAGCTAAATTGGTTCTGAATTTTTTTTTTTTTTTACAGTATTGAAACATTTTGAAAGTGAACAGTTGAAAAAAATTAATAAATAATTCATGAAAAAATAAAATTAATAATGACGAGTTTCTGTTTTTTGATCAGGCACATAAATTAAACAATGAATTTTATTTTTAAAATAAGATGTCTACTATTTATTTCTGTTTTTTAATTGTTAGTACACATATTTATAATTTTACATCTCACGGGACAGAACATGTAAACAACCGTCATCTCTTTTTTAAGAGAGACATTAATTTACAAGAAACATCGTGATGATGATCATAGTTTAATGCTTATTTTTTTTCATTTTAGCGCGTCTTACGCGTATTACGTAGATAATTATAATTTTTTTTTATAGTATTATAAAATAATACTTTTCAAGCATGTAGATGCGAAAAAATTGCAGAAAGTAACGTTTTATCTCTCTAAGTTCTAACTGATCCTATACTGTATAGCTACATAGGAGCGCTTCAAATATCTCACTTATGCTGGTATTGTTGGCAAATGATGCAAAAATCATCGAATTATGTATTGAAAATAGTTTTTCTACCTAGTTATGTAAATTTAACTTTCTAATACAAAAAAATTTTATCTTTTTTCATCACTAACCTTTATTTGAATAATTTACTCTCAAATCAGCAACGATGATTTCAGAAAGAACCATTTTGAAAATAAGTTCCTGGCTTTAAAAACAAATCTAGCTGAGTGTCTTGTTTCAATTTTAATAAATAATTAACGAATATTATAAACCATGAATAAATAACAATAATGAATTTTTGAGTTCAAAATTAGTAAAAAAATTAGAAACTTGTGTTTTTTACATGAATTTCAGAGAATTCACCGATGCTAATTCAATATAAAATTATCCGTAGTATTGAAACTCATTTTGAAACATTGATTATTTTATTCAATGAACCAACATTAATTTATTACTATCTGATTCTACCTTTACAACTAACCGAATCGAACTATCAACAACAAAAACTAACAATATCAGTCTCCCACGTAAAGAGTTACCCATTTATATCACGATGACATTGTCATTTTAAGTTTCTCTCGATTACTTGCAAAAATACCAAAATTTTTCACTTTTTGATGCCAAGGCGTTTCGCCTTTTCTTGAGACATCGCTGAACAGAATTTTAATCTTGCTATTTCTTTTTCTAATCATTTTTTCAATACTTTCTTTTTCTTTATTGTCGATGATCAGTGAATTTCAACTCTAACAAAGATATTACAATGTTACAAGACATTTTGCAAAAAATGCAGTTATATATTTTTAGTATATATTTTTTACTACCGTGTGCAGCTTATAGGAGAGACTGAGTTGCGATAAATCAGAATCAAGGCGATTTTTTTTTTTTTAATTTCAAGAAAAAATAGTTGAGCATTGTTTTTTATATAGTATATTTTTTTAATATTGAATTTTAACTTTTTTATGCAATTTTAATTTAAAGTACTGTAGATAGATATATTCTTTAGTGGACGTCGTAGATTAAAATTTTTTAGTTATTTCGTGGAAAAATTTATGTATATCATCCTTAATATACTTATTTTTTACGTATTTTTTTATTTTTTATAATATCACATTTATTTTATCGATACTTGAATGTCATTTTACGTATATATTGAAGTTTTTAATCTCAATAGTGAATGTATTTGAAGGTGCAATACTCTTTCAGATTTTTAGAGTTACCTTAACTTATGTTTTCTCAGTCTCTCCTGTGATCACAAGTTTACAGTTTGAGTATTATACACAGATACAGCAATGAATTTTATTAGTTAACGTCTTAACTTGACCAAACTGCTTTAACCACGTTCAAACATCTCATATATGTTCGTGGACATGTATTTTCGTATTGACTACAATATTTTTTAAATGGTTTTTATTCCATCCCCACAATTTTTTAAAATTGAATTAGCGTGTTACACACATTTTTATTCATTTTAAATGTTGATGAAGTGATATGTCCCACGCAACTATTCGATGAACCACATAAATTCTAATTCGTCATTTTTCAAGGCACGATGTTTCCTTTTCCATCAATATTTTCAATCAATAATTGAGAAGAAATAATTTAATTTAATACATTCGAAATGTTGCAAATAATCACTTTCAACTGATAAAATAATAAGCATCCACTTGTAAAAAAACTGAAATAAATAAAAAAAAAAGGTCTTGATTCACGAAAAGGATAAAAGGACGTCATGCAGGGTAGAAAAATAATAAAATAAATAAAACTGAAAAAAACTAAAAATTGTTTTAAAAAAATTATATTTTTTTTCAAATCTGGCACATGTTGTAAACACAACATAGGTTTTTTTTTTATCTTTTTTTCTTTCATAAATAAACTTACGCATCGCAGACAGTATTAAAAATTTACAAGTTTTCATTGAAAATTCACACATACTTATTCTCTTTCTCACTCTTAGCCGATGTCATTCTTCCTCTTTCTAAACTTGAGAAGATCGCACAATTTTTGGCGCGTTATTTATCGAAGACATATTTACGTTAACATATTAACGTTAGGTTAGGCAAAGGAACTGAAAAAAGACATAAATGCATTTACGCGCAATCAAAGTACTTATACTTTCATCTAATTAAATAATCATAATCATTACTTTTACTGTCACTGCAGTTTAACTATTTTTGAAAATTGCAAGTAAACAGAGAGACAGAGTGACATCGGACTCGTGCATTAATATTTCTAAAACTGTGTCATGAAATGATAATAACAAATTATTGATCGATGACGTGAATAAGGTGATTCTTTGTTTTTGAGTAACGGTAATTCTTTTCTTTTTTTTAATTTTTAAACGGGATAACAAAATAAATAATAGAAGCATTAAACATCGATTAATAACGTAACTAACTCACTAATAATAATGACATATTTATAGTAATAACTAATAATAAAAATAGTAATAATTATGCTTCTAACGTGCACTCATGGCTAAGTATTGATAATAATTACAAAAAATGGATTGTCTCTGGCACGTCAATCGTTAACTGCGTTTCATTCGCAAGGAATCAAGGATTAATCGAAAAATATATTATGAATTTGAAAAAGAAAATGTAACGCACCAACAAGTATCAAATTTAACTTTAAAAAAAAAAAAAAAAAAAAGAAAAAATTTCAAACACAATCCTAAATATTTACTATTGAGTCCTTAATATTTAGCAAGAATATTATGCCAACAAAAAAGAAAGAATCATTTTTTGCTAATAATAAAAATTGTACAAGTTTCGCTTGCAATACTTCGGACTTCAAACCTCGCTCTCGCAAGTTTAATTTGGGGCAAAGAAGGGCAAGTAAAGTGGCAAGCATTGTAATTTTTCAATTTTACATTGTCTGAAAGTAAGTACTTGGCAATTAAAACGAGCTCTTCTCCCCAGTTATCATATTCTTAAAAATCTATCACTCGGCGTTTTTTTTTAAACACTTAATTACGTACTAGAAAAACATTTCTGTACAAAAATATATATATAGATTATTCGACTCGCTCTTCTATAACGAAATAAAACCAATAATCGTGTCTTTGATCGAAAAGCTCTTTTCATCTTGACAATCACTGGTTTATGCGTTGAGACTTTTTGAGTATACTTACGGTATTTTTTTACATGTGTTCACATCATTCATTATATGACTACTCAACATTACAGAACACACACACATGTCACGACGGGGAGGTGGGACATAGCAGGTAGATTTATTTTTCTTTCAGAAAATTTTTCCATTTTTCTTGTTTGTTAGGGTCCTATGGACGCTTTTTTCATTGGTCCGTAGTTGAAAATTTTCTCTTTTCATGCGTTTTTTTTCTTTTCTTTTCAAGTTTTACATGCGCACATGGTCATGGCCCGCCTGACCAAACTATCTAATAATTTTTTTTCCTCTTGGAAATTAATTTTTTTTTAGCTAATAAATAGGTAACCTCATTCGACATTTAAAATTTTACATGTCCACTCCTCCGCAGCTCTTAAAACATACCAATAACAGCAACGACAACCTTAATTATAACTACCACTACAAAAAAGTAACTTTTTTTTTACTTATTAACAAACGCTCTCTCTTTTTTTTATTTTCGATTATGTTTTTGTGTTTTTTTTTTTTTTTTTTTTTTTTTTCTCTTTTTCACTTTAACTGTTACGCATTGATAACTATAATTACCACAACTTTTTTTTTGTTCTTTTAACGCAGGTACATTTTTTTTTTCACAAATTATAAATTTGTTTAAAAATTAGTTTACAAGAATCAAACTTATTTAAAAGTCAAATGGTCAAAAAAAGAAAAATAGATATTTAAAATTTAATAATAAATAGTGATAAAAAATTTAAAATTCATGACAGCATTGAAAATTTGTTTTTTCAGAGATTCATTTTTTATTCAGAGAGCATTAACTCAAGTCTTCTGCAGAGTATGAATCGATCACTAAATTATGAAAAGGATGCGAAATTACTACTTTATTTTATAATTTTTTTGTGACAACGACAGAGTTACAGGTTAGGTTAGTTCATTTAAAAGACTGACCTTCAAAATTTGGCACATTATGGATACTTTCGCGAGATCCGTTATAAGAATAAGGACTGCTCGCGAGATTGGAAGGCAAACAGTTGATGAGTGTAACAACGAGAACATCGAAGGTGTATGTAACCCTCTTAAATTATCTCTCGCGAAGTGTCACAAGTATTTACATTTCTTGAACTAACGCTAATTTTCTAGTGAGCACCTTGAAATTTTTTTTTTTTTTTTCTTCACATTCTTACTCTAGCAAGAGTACCCGTTGACCTTCAACAGCGCATCTTTGATACGAGTTTGTTCTTCAATTTTTTTTTTTTTTTTTTTTTTTAGAGAGCTAGATAATAATTATTAAAAAAAAAAAACTAATAAACAACCTACATGAGTTTTTTTTTTTCATTTTTTTAGTTTTATCAATAATACTTTCTCACACATTTCAAATTATTGACAAAAGCTACCTTTCGATCTAGTCGTTATTATCGTCATCTTTCATCATCGCAGTTATAAAAATAGTATAAAATTCAAAAAATTTAATAAAAGTCTCTGACGTATCGAATTCAAATTTTTTTTCTTCTTCTTTTTTTTTCATTACTTTAGGATTTCATAATTTTAAAAACACTAAAAAGGCTCATAAAATTTATCATCAACTTTATGCTTTTTTTTTTTTTTTTTTTTTTTTTTTTCTTTTTAATCCAATCATGTAGAACAAACTTTTAATAATAACACCGTAACGCATAATGTTCTCGAGTTTGTCGAGTGAAAAATAAAAGTAACTTTTTGTTTTGCTTCGCTCCTTCTCTCCCGCTCGCCTCTCTGAGAAAAATATTCAAAAATATACGACAAACAAACAACAATAGTAAGTAAAAATGAAGAAAAGAAAACAACGAGCCGCGGAGAGAAAGAGACTTTACAGAGATGCGATAATACTGATCGACGCTGGTTTTTTTTTTTTTTTTACATACTGCGTTTTAAAAATAGTAGTAGTCATTCGAGCGTGGTCCGCCTCGGGACCACGAATCGCACTACGAGTTTAAGTCTTGAGCTGTTCAGCTGTCAATCTATTCCGTCGACATCTCGGCGATCCAGTCCCCGGTAAAGGGAAGTTCAAGCACTACGGCCAAAAGAAAAACCCGGTGGTTCCGGCGAATCATCCAGCGGGTAGTCGTCATTCGGTCTTGATGGCCGACTGATGCGAGTTCGGACCGTTGCTGAAGCCGGTCGGGCTTTCGGGCATCTCGGACTTGGGCTCGAGTTTTGGATTCTGGGAGTCGAGGTACCTCGAGTGGGTTCTCATGTGCCTGGTTATCATGTCCCGCCGGCAGGCCGCGTAGACGCACTGGGGACACTTGTAGGGCTTCTCCCCGGTATGCGTGCGCTGGTGGGTGCTGAGATGGTCCGATCTACTGAATACTTGACCGCAGACCCGGCAAGTGTAGGGTTTTACGCCCGTGTGAAGCCTCATGTGCCTCGTGAGCATATCCGACCTGGCGAAGCTGCGCTTGCACACGTCGCAGAGGTAAGCCTTGGCCGTCTGATCCTGGGCACCCTGGCGCCTGTGCCGCGAGGCCATGTGTTTCGCCAGTCTGTCGTGGAGGCTGAACATTTGACCGCAGACGGGACAGACGTAGGCCACGTTCGCGCCAGGCGGCATCTCCTCCACCACCGGTGAGACGTCCAGGTTGTACCTCGCGGCGACGCTCTCCTTCGTCGTGGGCGACGCCACGTCACCCCGCACCACCGGCACGCTGACCGAGCCCCGAGTTACGATGCCCGGAGGCAGGAGCTGCAGGGCCGGGGGCCTCACCGAAGCCAACAGGCCCTTCATCGAGAGGTCGAGGGGCGAGTCCTGAGGTGTGGCCGTCGCCGAGTCCGTGGATTCCAGGGAGCCACTGCGTGGCAAGCGCGTCACTAGCGAGGATATTGAGATCGAGGAAGCCGGTCGGGAGTTTTGACTATTTTGTACGTGGTTGTTGCTCGGCTGGTGGTGATTGTCAACCCAGTTCAGGTGGGGCTCGTCGGAATCCGACTGACTGCGATTCCGGCTGCTACTGTGGTTCAGGGTGGGCAGGTACTTGGTGTGAAGGTAGTGCTCGAAGCTAAACGACGAGGGCGACACCGGGGCCAGAGGCGTGAAGCTCAGCGGCGTCAAGGGCGTCAGGGGTGTGAGCGGGGTCAGGGGCGACGTGGGCGAGTTCATCATTATGGGCGACGACGAGCACTGCATGCAGTTGCAGCCCGTGTAGAGGGGCGCCGGAATGCCGCTGTTGTGGTGGTGGTTCTCGTGGTTGTGATCGTGGTGATTGTGGTGACTGTTCCAGTGACTGTGGCGCTTCTTCGCCTTGACATCAGACTCCTCGTCCTCGGGCGACAGCCTCGTGGGGGTCTCGGCGTCGTTCTTGCCGCAGAGGGTTAGCGGTGGGCTGGACCTGGACGAGGACCTGGGCGAGCCGAAGACGTCCTCCTCCTCGCCCTCGGACGGTACCAGGACGGTGCCGTTGGTCTCGTTGGTGTACTTGGCGGTTTCGGAGGGCGAGTTGCCCCGGTGAAGCTTGTCCAGGACCTGAGAGAGCCGCTTGCGCTTGCGGGGCTGGGCCGCCGAGTTAGAGGACGACGAGGACGAGGAGAGGGTCCTGTGGTGGTGGTTACGGTTGGCCGTAGCCGCCAGGGTGTTGTTGTTGGTGCAGGAAGGCGGGGGCGGCTTCGCCGGGCCGGGTGGCGCTGCGGCGGCGTCCTCTACGGCGCTCTCGGCCATCGTCATCGAGGTAGCGCGGCACCCGCCGCCTGGGCCCCCGGCTATGACGCCACCTGATGCTCCACCGCCTCCTCCTCCTCTAACCGCCTCGGCTACCACCGTACTGCCGGCTGCGTCCTCCTGGAATCACAAAAGAACACAAAAAATTATTCTACTATTGGTATAGCAAGTAGTTTAAACAGTATTGTTTGATAAATCTAAGCTACACTTAAATTAAATAAAATTCATATCACAAGTGAAACAGCGAAAAATGTAAGACTTAAGAATAATTAAAAAATAAAAATTTTCCTCTTTACAGTTTCAGAAGACGAATAATCACTAGAGCGACACTGACTAGCACCGACCCAGGCTAGTAAAATTAGAGTAAATTTAAATGTATATAATTAAAAAGCAATTTAAAAGAAAAAAATAAATAATATCCATCTTTAATATTGAATGAAAAAAAAAAAAAACTATAAAATTTTTCGCGTCAACAAATGACGTCACTATAACCTCAATTACAATTCCCGCCGATACCAATTTAAAATAACACACGATATCCCACCGCGAAGCGCAATAAAATGTCCAAGATCCTTACTGAATCGGTGAGATTGAGAAGAACATAGAACTTTCTAATCACATGTTGATCTGTCATGGAGAGCCGTGCAGCTTAGCTCAGGGGTATTACAATCGAGTAGAAAACACCGACGCTCGTCACTAACCCACCCACGGAAAAAAAAACTGAAAATCGTCGAAGTTTTCACAATCCAAAACATAACACTTTAGCGAGATTGATTTTCGATAGGAAAAATATTAGTAACACAGCGACCGCTGTAATTGATAAATTTCAATCGTTCGGCTCATTTGCGTTATCGCAAACTTACAGCGTACCCTAATGGCGAGTAATGAACCAATAAATTCAACCAGGTAAGAAAAAAAAAAAAAAAAAAAAAATTACAACTTTTCATTAAACCCCGTGAAATTCAAACTTCCAGTATTGAATTCGACAAGTCGGCCTCGAGTGAATAAAAAAAAGCGCTTAAATTAATAGCTTTGTCTCGGACGCGAAGTAAAATAATATGGATTCGTTCAGCAGGCCGGGTCTCGATAATCAATCAATACGTATTTATAGTAGCTCGCGCGCCATATAATTAACCGATAACAAAAGTCATTGAATAATTCATTACCCTCCTGCGACACCCCATCGAGGTACAACAATTTATCGAAAGACGTAAAAAAAAAGCTAACCTAAAAAGAAACAAGAATAAAAAAAAAAGGTAAAGGACTTCCTCCCAGATTTCCTCGGGATTACGAGAGCGCTGGAGCGGCTAATGATCGTTGTTATTAGATGAGAGGAAGCGGGGCGCGTGCCTTTTACAACCGGAAATTGCACGCTCCCGGTTAACGAAAGTGCGTGACGCCTTTACGATACCTGGCCGCGTACCGGGTGAATTTTTCGTAGGGAAAGTGTAATCGGTTGCGTGGGCTTTTTCAGATTCGCGGCGGCTAGGGTTACCGTACCGTGTAATTATAAATACATTAAGTAGGGCGATGTGGAGAAAATACACCGCGGTATCGGCTTACCGCGTTACGCCAGCGAGCCATCGGGGATCGAGAATTTTTCCTTCCATCCACGAGTAATCGGACAAACGTTTACATCTCCAATTAGACGAAAAGTGAGGGATCGCTTACGAACATTGGGGAGTTTTCGTATTTATTGAAAAATCTAAGAGCTAATAATATTAATCGAGACGCGAGATTTGCATAGATAATTACCGTTTCGGTTGGGATTCGAGTTAAGTTGACACTCGGCTGAGAACCGGTCGCCATTAGCATAAATAGATCGGTTAACATTTACGTAATGTTTCTTTGATTGCAAACATCTGTAAATTTATCCATTTTTCCATCTCGTCTATTAGCAATGGTAAAAAAAAAAAAATTATCAATTTGCATAGTGTGTGCATCGACTCCCGATGACAATTAATAACTTTCGTACGACGTGGTTCTGCTGGAAAGTGTCCTTTGTAACTCGATTAAAAACATCACACCAGGATAAACAGACTGCGGGAAAACCCGGGAGCAAATTGCAGGTCGCGGGTAATCACAGTCCACGGTGCGGAAAAATTACCTACTTTTCGATCCGACTGCGCGCACGCTACCCGGATGAAAATCGGGGTGCAGTGGAGTCGCCGCGGCGTGGGCGTGGGCAAACGAGGCGGCTCTAATTTTAAATGACTCTTTGCAGGCCAATTAGAGCCGTTGTATTTCGGTCGCTCGCGACCCACTTTATTAATTCGGACCCCCTCAAGCTTCTTCTTCTTTTTTATTCCCAAAGATCTACGTCCTCTTTGTTCGGAAGTCGCTACCTGAAAAAAAGGCGACGGGACTACCGAAGGCTGCCGTCCTTTTTTTGCCGCCCTCGAGCCAGAGCGCATAACGATCCCGACGCACCACAATCGTCCGGCAGGAGCGAGGCAGGCAAGCGAGCGAGAGGAGAGAGAAAAACTGGTCCGGCCGGAATGTTGATTTTTATGAGCCGGAAGGGGGAGTGTGTGGGAGGCGGCTGCTACTACCCGACCTTTTTCATTTAATTTTCGTGCCCTTTTTTTTTCGAGAGGGATTTTATAAATTGACGGCTGGGAACCGAGAGCAGGTGGACGAGCAGCGCGGTTAGTTTACTATACGGGGTAATGGACTAATATACAAAGGGTCGCTTAGCTAGTCCAGCAATAAAGTACATCCATTACGCCCCGAGATTAAAATCGAGCTAATAACAATGCTACAAAAATCGACAAAAATCAAGAACGTGTCACTTTTCGTTTGGTCAAGAGTATGCACTTGTTACCCAGCAGGTAGATCCAGTAACCACGACCAGCTGTGTTTTTCCGGTACACCGTTTACGGTGACTAAAACTCGATTTGACTTTTTCAACCAAAGTCCACTCGTGAAAATACGTTTGATCAATAATTCAGATGTAATTTGGCCCAGTTTTGACCTCGTAAAGACGTCGTCGGTGATTCACACCCACGGATAGTTCGGGACACAACAAATCACTCGGTGGAAATTTATAAAGACGATCGGGGGCGTGGCGCGCACCGGGGTATTCGCGCGGACGAAAGCTTTATGCGCGAGGGGGAGCTTATTTTCGGGGCTTAAAAATTAATTCCTAGACAATTAATGCGTGGCCCGGGTCCAACTGCACCAGAGTCGCGCTAATGGCCGGAGCAGTAAATCTCCATCGTGCTTAGCGATGCTCGCTCGCGATTTATAATTACCCATCGGTTTTGGGGGTGCAGCGCGGTCTCGTTAATAGTGCTTTATGGCATTGAATCGCTTGAATCGTTCATTCATTTATTCCCAAGATCGACTGCTTTCGCGAAAGATTCGGCTCGAATTGGATTTAATAACAATTAAATGTACGGAGCAGTCGCGATTGTTGCTCGTTTAAGGCGTAATATCAATTGGGGATTTTGAATCATCGTTCATTGTCGGCGAATGAATACAGTTAAGCTTTCGGCGCGCCGCTGCTTATTAATCGAGCAGCTTCTGCGAAAAACGCGGCCCTTTTATCCCGATCAATTGCGTGGGAGACTCAATGGAAAATAAAAGACTTTTGAAAGCGTGGGGCTTTCGATAAAAGCAAGTCGTACGCAACTTTTGCACCCCGGGGCAAGCGCGAGCCAATTTCTCGACCGATCACTCGCGGCTCTACGGACGTAAATCAAAGTTTGTTACTTTTTTGGAAAAAAAAAAAAAGAAGAAAATTAAACTTAATCACGGCACGTGGTCGGGGGGTAATTATGCAACGCCATTCATAAAGCGTTCATTGACGCGGGTCCGCGTTTACAATTCAAATGCCGGCACGACGTTTGCGCCAAATGCATTTCGTGGGTACTGATTTTGATTGTCCGAGTATGCGCTCGCTCGCTCATGAATTTTCATAAAATCGAGCGCGGGTGAAAGCCTCCCGGTTACAATATCATTTACCATTGTGTTCTTGACATTGCCGGGGTCCGGAAAAACGCAGAGCCGAAATTACAAAATCGCTCAAAACGTAGCGGATTGCGTACGTTTTTACAAAATAAATCCTATACCCCAGGGATACAATCAAGCCGAGCTCGTTAAAGAGCTTGCTACAGGGTACAGGCTTATCGGTATAAAAAAGCGCGTTTATCGGGTCCACGGAAAAGCGGTTATTAGTATTCAAATGCAGCCGCACAATAACTCGCTCATTAAATACCCGGGGACAATGGGCGGGGTGGTAACGGGAGGATGGCCCGCTTTTTTCGAAATTATAATTACCCCGCAATGGGACAATGAGACCGGAATACCGGGAGCAGATGAGGGATAGCATTGTGCATTACAGTGCATTACAGTAAAATTTTGACGAATCGAGCCTGCGGAATTATTATTGCGCAAGGTACTAAACGAGCCATGTAAACTTAGCGTCCGGTAAATCAATCTGCAGTGCTGGGACACTCGATACCTTGCGTCACCCCGCCGCCCTGCAAAAAAATAAATCCGGGCCATTGCGAGAGATTGATAATTTAATTAATTGAATTATTTATCCCGAGGATGTTAATTGATTTTGTGTGTTTTTAAAACACGACCGAGCTATGTTGTGATAGACACTCTAATTCGAGTCACCCGGGGGTAGGCCAGGAATTCCAGAGATCAAATTTATACAGTAACTCGAGCGGGATAAGCTAGACCGATTAATTACCTCGGGCGCAATTATATGATAAACCGGCGATCCAAGGTTGGGGTTTTACTGCAAAACGGGATACCGTAGAAAGTTTATAAACACTAATGAGATCCAGTTTTAATTGGTTTCACTGCTGAAAAAACTGTCCTTTGCTCAAGTATTATGGATTTTTGATAGGAAGAATTTACCCCCCGTTAATTAAGTCGCGAAAAACTATCGGGGATACCGCGACTGACCTCGTTTTTTCTCGAGCTTTGATAAATCTCAATAATCCAGCGCTCGGCTGGAGAACGGAAATTGATTACGTGGACCGGAAGTCAAACAGTTGTCAATTTCAGAATCTCCTAATTACCGAGCGATTTTTCATCAAGCACTGGATTAACAAGCTCTCTTATCGATTGAGTTGTAAGGTCTATTTGCACAGGGCGTTTACTTTTTAGGAGGCGTGTCGGGGGGGAAAATTAGATTTTTCTCTTCAATCGAGAGAGCATCGATGATTTGTAGCGCCCGAGTTCATAATTCTGAGTAAACCGAGTAAACAGGATTTTCATCATATTAGCTGATTTATCGCTGCACTGGAAGGATTTAATTAGACGCATTAAAACGTAAACGGTCGCTACGAATAAAAGATAAATCTCGTAATTAACGGATTCGTATTAATTTTTCGGAAAAGCCATGCACGGGGCCCCGATTGAATCTCGGCTGTATTTGCGCAACACCAGGGCAGATCCGATCAGGCATACGCTGCCGCTGACCGGGGTAAAAATTACATTCAAACTAGGTGTTTATCGATGGAGATTCCGGGCCGATTTTGAAACGAAAAATTCATTCTTACAAGTAGCCAAGGGCTTTACGTAATCTCAGTAAAGTTTACGCTTTGACAAACTGACTTGCTAATCTTGCTGCACACACGGCTATCGCGGGCTTAAATCGTCACTTTTTTCATGGTTACGTAACGCGATAAAAATTTGAATGGCGGGAGCTCGGGCGGGAGTACTTAAACGTCTAAATAAACTGCGGATTTGCGGTACTTTTTTGACGAGCTCACAGTTACAAGCCGATAATTGTAGCTTAATTGACGAGGACGTTTGCGAAGGGCTAATCTGATCCGTCGCGATTAATTAACAATCGATTAATTAACGAAAATAACCCGGTAAAAAACCCCGGTAGCTTCGGCACAAAGATTTCATTGTTCGGGCGGCGCGCCGGCAAATGTTTATTAATCCTCCGGCGAGGGAGTAGCAGCCTCGAAAAACCAGTTGCTCGGGCGCGGCGAGCAAATTGAATTCCTCCGACGATCGAAGCGAAAAAAAAAAAGAGAGGAAGAAAAAAAAAGGAACGAAGAAGCGGGGTGGAAATTGCACCTTGCGGGGCGATGAAACGCGCGCGGGTATTAAAGTAGCCTTTTAATAATGATTTTACGACCTTGCGTAAATTAAGCCTCGAAAAGTTTTCCTATCCCTTTGATTAGATTAGTTTTTCCTGCGAGCGCTGCCTGGCCGCACCGTTTACGGTCACAATGGAATTTTAACATCCTCGGCTTAAAATGTTTCCCGGGGATTTTACGACCCCGTGTGAGTTACGATCGGGGAAATAATTAGATTAGATTGTAAGTGAATCAAAAAGAGGCCGAAGTTACTACCAGGGACATCGATACTTTCTGCTTCGACTGGTGCGGGCGAAAAACAGCCTCAATTTGTATCCCGATTCCCGCGCGTTCCGGAGTATAAATTCCGAATGGTTTTTCTGGAGGGACTTTGTGTGGGAAACAAAGGTGTTGTGCTAACTCCAGAAATTAATCGTTGGTATTTTTTTTTTTTTTTTTTTTTTTTTTTTTTGTAAACGAGATAATAAACGAAATAATTAGTATTTATTATACTTTTTAAAGAGTATGCTAAAAATTAATTCGGTAAAAATCAGATTACAGAGAAAAAAATACTCGCGACAGGATTTTTTTAATTGTTAAGCCTCTGCAAGTCTGAGTTAATTTCATTACACATTGAAAAAATTTGTAAAAATTAAAAATTACCATTCAAGATTTAAAAAATTATTTTCAATGCTTTACACTAATGCCCAACGATAAAGTCCAAAAGCACGCACCCAAAAAATATGTAAAAGTCCAAAAAAATATTTTCGAAAATATTCTACAATCTCCCAGCCCTAAAAGCTTTAACTTTAAGCCAATTAATAACACAGAACCTCCGCGGCTCCGGGCAGTGTAAACTTCAGCCGCCAATTTTTCAGTTGATAAAAAACAGCTCCTTTATCCCCGCGCAGCACCGGAGTCATTCCGCTCCAGATCCGCGACACCTCGCATCTTATCGGGTTATAACGCCCGAGTGGTCAAGGGATTTATACCACGGCGATAATCCGTGGTCCCGCGCGCTCGTGGGAGTTTTCGGGGGCCCATCCGACATCACAGGTCGCCGCCGCGCCGCCTTTTTATCTCCTCGGCGGGATCGGTCCTTTCTAAATCTCCAGCTCTCTTCTTTGGGGAGCAGGGGGGGGGAGACCGCAATTAGAGTGCTTCTTTTCTTATTCTCTCCCCCTCCTCTTTGAGAAATGAATGATCGCGAAACGTGTGGAAAATCGGGGAGATAAGAATCTCCTCCGGGTAACATAACTTAACCGAGTTTACGAGTCAGGGCCGACCGAGGATTCCCTGTTGACACCAGAGTTACTACCGATTTTCTTTCACCGTATATCTGCCCCGATGGCTTTCGGCGGGGCTTTGTTGGACACCTGATTTATGGATACGTTATTGGGTGCGGTGACGATTGGGAGGTTTACGTCGCGGGTTTAAAGGGCCACCTGAACTTTGGCGTCGGGGGTGGAGGCTCGTTTCGTAACTAACGAGGACAGGTGAGGGTCGTCGCGCCATCTGGCCTACTTTCCTGCTCTATTAGAGCAGCGCCTCTCAACTCGACGGCCGGGGCAGGTGGAAAAACTTCCGGATCTGGTTAGTGATCCCGGCTGACGAAAAAATGAAGTTTTCTTAGACATAACCACATACGTGGTAGAAAAAAAGAGTCCATTCCATCACGACTCTCCATAACGCAATACGTGAAAGCGCGTTAGACTCCCTGGCTTATGGTCATATTTTGGAGGAGGATCATTTTTTTCCCGCTTGTTTTTAATCTCGTCACGAGGCGTCGTTCGAAGATAAAAAGAAAAGAGGAAAGAAGTAAAAAAAAGGGGAGCAGGAATGCTCGTCAAAAAGCACGACGCGTGCGAAGATCGAGGCTGAAGAGTGTCGTGAGAAAAACGCAGGCAGGCAGGCACAATGAGAGATATTTGTCAGCGCGTACCGGGGGATACCTTAAAAATGTCCGAATTTTTGGGGTGTCCGAGGTGAGATATTCGGTGCAAAAGTGAAAGGATCCTCGTACCTTTTTTACCCCCGGATTCCTCCGCCCGTCCGTTATCGTCGTAGACTCGATGATTTGTGTAATAACGCGGGTCAAGCGTGTCGCAAGAGCCGATATTACTTACCGGCGCTGGAGATGAATCCACGGAGATTAGCTTTTCCTTCTTTTTCCCTAGAAAACCAATCCGTCATAGAGCGCCGGTTACAAAACTTTTCCAACGTGGATTCAGTTATCAGCGGTACGGATTTTTAAAATTCCCGGGGTTTCGGGAACACCTGCGATGGAAAATCGCGCGGTTTTTTTTTGCCAGGAGTGATCGCAAAGAAGAAAAGTAGGTGTATCGAAAATGGCTGGCTCTAGATGGGCTTTGGTATTTCAGCGGTGGGAGATCCTTTTTCTTCCACCGCTTCGATGACTCGGGATCGTTTGTTTTATTGACTCGAGCTAGCGCGAAGCGTTTTTTGCTCGAGTAGTTTTATTGAAACTCTGTTGGTGAGTTAATAGTTTTTTTTCCCAAAGATTTACAATGGTCTTCTTTTTGAGTGTTGAAATGAACGTTAGATATGGATAAAAATAAAATAAAACGTAAGCTCGAAATAAAAATTATTATTCAACATATAAACAAATTAAAAATTTATTATTTAACTAAAATTATAATGAAAGCCATTTTTGTTTTAATGTATTGAAAGAACATTTATTTTGGAATGAGCAAGTGACGAAATTCAAGATAAATTGTATGTAACTCGAAAATATGAAACACTGTAATTTTATTCATCTAATCCCATCTCAATCATCAACAGTAAGTCAAAAATTAAATAAACATTAATCTAAAAGAAGCCAAGTGTCAACGATCGAGTGAAACTCACTCTGGAGAATAAAAGAGAGGAACTCGGCACGGAACCCAATATAATAGGGTATCGACTATCCCGGCTCGCTGGCTCGCTCGGATTAAATCTCGAAATTCCGGGAGAAACCCGAGTCAGGCGTGGGTGTAGACGGTGCAGGTACTTTATACGACGGGAAAAAAAGAAGAAGCACCTTGCGCGTCGGCTCCTTCAAAAAAAAGAAAAAAAGTAGTAGTAGTAGTAGTAGTAGTGAGAGAACGAAGGAGAGGAGTAGGAGGAGGAGACGAGAGCCACCAACAGGTGTACACGCGCCGAGATCCGATCGAAGATAGCCGTGGCGTGGCGCGGCGCCTCGCTCGATACGTTCGACGTGAGAGCTGTTTCTTTCGTTTCTAAACTCTTTTTCTGTCCGACTTACGCAAGGCCCCCTTTTTGACAAATCTTCACTAATTGAGGTGTCTTTTATCATGCACATTCCCGCGTTTTTATAATGACGTACCGATGATTTTTTTGGAGTTACGCAAAACCCCACGTGCACGTTTTTTTTTTTTTTAAACGGAAGAAAAAGTGACGAGAGTGTAAACAGGGGATAATCGGGGGAGATAAGAATCGTAGGAGCTTCTATTTTCGCAAGCTTATGAGATGCTGCTGCTACAGCGCGGATCGATTACGTAAGGAGTCGCGTGCGGTGTTTACCCGTTACTACACATTTCTTATCTGTCGTCTATGACGCTATTACCACGGGAAATCAATAATAAAAAAAATCCCGCCGCGCATTCGGCATGCAAAACGTCAATCGCGTTTAGACTTTTTTTTCATTTTTCTTTCCTCGAGCGTACTGAGCTTGTTTTGATGACTTGGGAAAAGAAAAAAGACACAAAACAGGAAAAAAAAAATTTTGTCTATGCGGTATGTTTACAAAAGGCTGGAATACTTTAAGGTCCGCCACCTTTACAAAATAAGAAGAAAAAAAAACCCTGTAGCTCCTGCCCTCTCAAAATAAATAATCGATCGATTTATCCGGAGCAGCAGGTGCGCGGAGGGTCACCGAGTCTCCGTCTTCGTATCACAGTTCGGGTGGACCTTGGCAGTGACCGTCCTCGAAATTAGGGATACGAAAAACAAACTCGTAAGCCACTGCTCGCGCCGGCTACGGCGGCCTCGAACTTGGACCGAGCGGCAGCGGCCGGGAGGAGGAGGAGGAGGAGGAGGCGCTGCCGCGATCGATACCCGAGCTAAAGCGTCAGAGTTCGGCCGGGAGGGGGTCACCCCTGCTGCAGCTTTAAAGCTGACCCTTTGCTTTCGCGAGACTAATTTTTGCAAAGTAGCTTTTTATTTGTTGATAGAATGGAAATTGTTTCGATTGCTGATTTAGGGGGGAAATATTGTAATCGAGCGCGGGATTAGAGGAGTGTATGAAAAGACCATTAGTTACGGGACGAATTAACCCGAGCGCGGGACTCTTTGTCGACCTTTCCAAGGATGCTTGGGTAAATAGTTCTCCGAATCTTCTTCGCCACACACTCCCACGAGTTTATTTTCGAGGATTATAATACACGCGTTTGGTAACGGTGAAGAAAAAAAAAAAAAAAAAAAAAAGGAGAAGAAGAACTCTTTAGTTTCGTAACGTGTTCATCTCACTCGAATGGTATTTTGTTCCAAAACAAAGTTTGAAGAAGAAAAAAATTGAGTTGTTTTTATGAGAGGAGACAAATGAGCAAATGGGTAAACAATATTATGATACTCTCTTAGTTGTAAGAGGATTTATGTTGACATTTCGTCTTTGATAACGTGGATTTTTTTAATTGAATTCAAATTAATTAATTTGATTTAAAAGTAGTTGGAAAATTATAAATTTTAAAGAACCGTACTAATCGATTTAAATCATGATTGATAATAAAAATATTTTATTGTAAAAAAAAAAAAAAAAAAACAAACAAAAAAGAATCATTTCGATAGTCCCAGCGAAGAAAAACCTTAGACTAAAATTTTCCAATTTAAAATTACTAATAAGAGGTTTAAATGAATAAACAAATCGAAAAAAGTGATAAAATCTGATTTATTTTGTACGAATTGACTAAGATTCTTGATTTTCTTTGAATTTTTTGTTTATTTCAGTCTTTTATTGATAATTATAAATCGACAGATTTTCAGTTAAGGTTTTTCTTCGCTGGGACCGTCGATTTGCTTTTGTGATTTTTGAATGAATTAAAATAATAAATAAATTAAGATTTTAAGTATTTTAATTTTTACAAATAATAAAATATTAATTTATTAGTAGTAAGGAAAATTGAGAATATTAATGTTCAAATTTTAAATTTATTTATAAACATGAAATGTACAAGAAAGTGGTATCTCAACCGCTCAGACTTTGAGCTTTTATGCCGAGGGCCCAGGTTCAATTCTGACACTGGCACTTCTGATTTTAATCATGCGCTACAACTCTGGTACGCACGTGTGCTTCGTAAATTAATAGGGCACAAGCAAATGATCCTAATAATTCGTCAAGCGCACAAATCTTAAAGTAGGGTTCTTGCAGTATTCTCTAACCAATAAGTGGTGAAAAAAAAGTTTGTATACATTATAAGATAAAATATAAAATAAAATACATTTTTTTTTTATTTTAAATAAATGTATGCAATTTAAATAAAAAGTAAAAAAGCATTTACATAGATTTGATTTTTATAAATAATTAAAATAAATTACGGTAGAAAATATTTTCAAAAAATTATTTTAAATTTAAAAAAAGGCAAAGAAAAATTTTCAAATTGTACTTTAAAAAAATTGACTCCGACTCATAGAATTAACCGGGGAATACAATAATACGCAACCAAAGAAAACTCACCCGGAGACCGTAGGCGCAGTAGGCGCAGAAGTAAAGGGTCGGAGGCGCATCTTCGCAGCAGCTTCGCAGATCCCCGTAGCACGCCGAGTCGCTCAAGCTCCTCGCTCTACCGATGAAGCAACACATGATGATCCCGACTTTAAAATCCCAATCCCAACTTTATTTTAAAAAAGTGATCAAATCACCTTTTTCCAAATCGTAAACAAAGTCTCAAGAAAAAGAGTCCAGGGAGCTTATCTCGGAGCGTGCTCTCCTGCCCAAGGTCGGGCCACCCTTTGACCACCGCCGCATCGTTGCAGGCGGCCGGCCGGTGTGAGTAAGCGGCGGAGTCGCGCGCGCAGAATTATCGATTCGGCCCAGGGAGGCTGCTGCAGCCGGAGAACGCGGGGATGGAGGAGGATTCACGGTCAAGGTCGACGCTGGGGGGGTTGTAGCTCCCGGTAGACCGGCGGGTGGCGTTGTCCGCCACCCACAACAGCTGCTGCGGTTTCGCGGGGAGGAGGATTGAGCTGCTGCCGTTTTGACTTTTCGAGGGGGTGATCGCTCGAGTGGATTATTCCGATACTTTGTTTCGTCTAAAGTCAATGAATTTTTTCTTTTCAAAAGACTTTCGTTATTTAAAAATTTTACGATGAATCAAGATAAACAAATAAATAATATAACTCAAAAAAATTGTTTTTTTAAACAGACTTACTTACAGGATAAGAGTATTGTATACGATGGTTTATTCAACTCACCTGAAACAAAAAAAATTCACATTTTTTAATTTAAAGTACAGTACTAACGTGTGGATATTTTTTATCTCACAGTGAAAATTAATTTCAGTTTACTAAATACTTATTTCGCTTCGTTATTTCTCGGTGCAAAAAATTTCAATCGATCAATTTCAGCAGCTTACAAAGTGCATCAATACACGCGTAAAGGAACGGAACGGGGGACAGTACCGCGTGTGAATTTGCCGTCGCGTCGGCTAACGGATCGTCTCCTTTGCGTAGGTGGCTCCGGCCCGGCTGGGGAACTCTTCGCAGGTGTCCTCCTCCTCCGCCTCCCGATACATCATAAAGCTTACCATTGAAATTCCTGACTGTTTTACGGTCACCGGGGGTAAACTACTTAACTCCTTAATAGACCGGGTATTTTTCTTCTCTTTGATTTGCGTCGAAACGTAAATATCCGCAGTATCCCCGCGGACCCCTTCTTTTACGCGACGTTAAATCTTTACAGCTTTTCTGTTGTACCTGCACGCGCGGTCCGAGGAAAAGGAGGCGATTTTATTGAACCTAAATTACAAGCGTACACTGATTTTAAAGACCGGACGGCGCTTTGTGTAGAAAGTAGTATGTATACGGAAAAATCCTCTTTTAATGGACGTTAGTTTCTTAATGTTTATACGCCGCGCGTCTGCCAGCTGATTGGTCGGGTTGAAAAAAGAAGAGGTATACACATCATTCTTCTTCTTCTTTTCAAATTAAACTCGTTTGGTATTCATCGCGTTAGTTATGCATATCATGCTATCGGACGATTTTGATTGATTAACGTGCGCCGCCGCTTCTTCTTCTTCTCCGACTTCCTTTTTTTTTTCTTCCATTTTATCTCCTTACTATAACTCATTGTTTCAGTCGTGCACTTTGCACCTGAGTCCTACCGAAAAAGAGGAAAAAAAACAGGTTGTGCCATTTGTAAAGGCATCTTTACGTTCAAAAGCCGTCCCATAAATAAATAATTCAGTCGACTCGTACGTTTGATCCTTATCCGTTAATTGTCACGATTTATCCCGAAAAGTATAAAACGATTATCGTACGCGAGCGGCGTGGTGTCGTAATCGGTACTCGAAAAATAAATAAACGCTCCGCGCCGAGGACAGAGAGAGAGAGAGTTGAAAAGTAGGCTCCGGAGCTATCTATAAATATTCATTACCGTTAGCGGCAGGTGTAATAGGCCGTATCTAAAATAAAGTGTACACCGACGCTGCCTTGCCGCCTTTTTTCTCACGCTGGACCGCGCGGGGGCTTATCGGGATTTTTGTTAATTGTCGGGAGATTTTTTTTTTTTTTTTTTATTGCGACGATTCACAGGAGATTTTTTGAAGGATAACTGTACGTCGGCTTTAATCTTTGGGGACACACTTCGTTCCGGGGTAATCCAGATGTCACGAGGGAAATTTTTTTCGTCGATGTATGCAGAAACGAGGAAATCATGCGTTTCCTGTGTAGGATGCTGGATTATTGCGCTGCGGTAATGACGATATGTGTTGCACCTTTTTTTTTTCTCTTTTTTTTCTGGTAAATTATAAAGTGTACGATGGCGTGGAAGCACGTGGCAATTTCAGCTGCGATTTTTTTTAGAGAAAGATGTTTTTGAAGTTTTTTGAGTTTTACTCAACTGCCTACTCTGGTTGGTCGATTTTTAGATGTCGAGATATGAGTGGTGTGTCGCCAAATTGCCGTAGATTAATATTTTCAATTTATTTTTTATGCTAATCGTTCGTAATTCGTTGCAGCAAGTTGTTATTGAATGAAAATACATAGTATGTAATTGAAAAACATTATTTTTTTAAATTCAAGACAGCCTATTTAATTCAAAAAATTTTTGTTAACAATGTTGAAAAGATTATTCAAAAAAATTTAGTATTTTTGAGTGCAATTCTGACGATGAAAATGCATCAGTCTTTTGTTTAACAATAATTTTTTTTTTGTTTTTTAAAAACAGGTTACAATCTATGGTCTGAGCCACTCTCACAACTGAGTTCTGTTGTAAAATTTCTTCTTCTTTTACATAAAAAATTACATTAAAATGAACGTATGAATTTTTAAAAAATTTCAATAATAACCCTTGATTATTTAATTTTCCAAACACCTCAGTCGGTATTTTAGAATAGCAAAAGCTCATGCTCTCTATAAAACAAGCTGATTACCCTCGGCGCGCGAACATTATAAAATAAGACGGCGATAATGAAGGCAATTTTCGCAGACAATATAATGACGCCGGCCGTGTGTCGTTCGTTCGTGTGTGTATTTTCTTCGGAGTGTAGTTTTCTCGATGTATCAGCTCGTTACTTATATTCGCCGGGTGGATTTTTGTGTCACTGGAATATTGCCAGAGGCGTCTAGCTCGTCTGCAAAGCGCGCGCACGTCGTTCCACCTTCGCCACCGCTAACTGTACACGTATTCTCTACTCTGTTAATAACAAAATTTTATATTTAATTCAAAGACCAGACGGACGAGTCACATGGTAAGTTTTTCGAAATCCAAACTTCAAAAGCCTTGAAAGATGCTTTAATGAAATTTTGATTTTTTCTTTTTCTCTCTTCAAAGCTTCGTTCAAATGAATTTTACCGTGGAAAATTTTGTAAAATAAATTCGATATTACAGAGAAAATTTGTTTGTAATTTCAATCTTTCGTACAATATTTATACCCAAAATATCAATTTCAAAAATTCAGAGAGTCGGTAGGCACACGTTAAAGAAAAATTTCAATATCACCTCTCGAAAAGGAGTAATAAACCTGCGAGTCGGAGGCTCATAAAGAAGAAGCCAGGAGAAACTGCCAGACAGCGCGGTCCGTCGTCCCAAATAAAATCTATAAACAGTGTTTCTTTTTTTTTCTTTCTCCTTATACTCCTACGATAATACGACGATGATGATCGGTAGAGACACCTGACACCGCTTGGCTTTCTCACGAGCGTCTTATACATACAATGAGCCCGTCGTTCGCACGCTTCGCCATCGAAGATAACCCGCGATAAGCCCCCCAGTCGCGCTTGTATTTATTAGCGGGTGTCTTGCCGTACGAGACTAAACAAAAATACATTTATTTTCGACGATTGCGACGCCTTCGAATTGGGTCAATAAAGTCAAATCATGTGAATACAGCGTCAATAAACACACGCAGAGTTGCCCAACCGAAAAAAGAAATTACCTCAATTTAGAATTAAATAAAAAAAGAAACCAAGACACAGCACGCGTAATATTTTTTCCCCGCCAGCAGCGGTTAGCCAGGGATTTAAAATTCCACGCTGGGGAAAAGAAAAAAAAAAAAAAAGATATGAAAATGAGGTAGAAATACCAGTTGAGTTGACCTATCGTCAGTGGGTTCCCAGAACTATTCCGCAATTCTTACCCCGAAATTAACCCGACGCCCACGCCGAGGTCAGACGAATTATCATACTCGTCGCAAGTTATTATCGGATTCCTCCGGAGCTTAATTTATGTCTATGTTTGGTAGCCATGCCTGCCTTTTTAGCCTGCGGATTAATGAATTCCGCGTCGTCGCTGCGGACTTTTTTTTTTTTTTTAACCTTTTTCGTCGTAAGCAGCTTGCATACAATCGGACGATTTGAAAGTCCGGGGTATTTTAGAAAATACCATTATGGTAATGCGAGTTTCTAATTACCCATGCGGACCGACTGCATTGTCGACTCCCCCGAAAATTAATACGACTGGGCTTAAAAAAAATTACGAAATACCCGCCACGCGACGATTAATAATTTTTTTTACCTCTTCTCCTCTCTATTTTTTTTTTTCGTTTATGAAAAACATGATGCAAGAGTTTTTTTTTTACGTCGAGTGACGATAAACTTTTTTACGAGGCGGTTTTAAAATAGAAACACCTGTAATGTCGGGTATAATCGAGGCTTTATAGATTCGAGAAGAGGGAGAGAGAGATAAAAAAAAAAAAATGACATGGAATGTTTTGTGATTTGCGAGAATTTTGAAGGAGAAAGAGGCGGAGGAGGAGTTTGTCCTCCCGCGAATATGCGAAGCGTGAAAATCCGAACCGCGGCCAAGTTTGTCTCGGGGGATCTAAAACAACCCGCCGACGCTGCGTGGGTGCTTATGTAATGTGCTTTTTTAGAATATTGTTTTTCGTGTTTTGCAGAAATTTTTTAGTGTTAACTTCATGACATCTTCGATAGAACTTCGCTATAAGTAGAAGAGATAAAAAAAATACTTTTATAACAAATCATAAATAAAAGCTAAACTTTGAATCATACGTACAGAATACAATTTATTGAAACAAATAGTTTTCTACTGACGAGCGAGTGCGAGAGCGAGTGATTAAATTCATGAAAATTCGTCAAACCATGTAAAGAAAACTCTGAAAAAAGCATCGCACCGATAAAATTTTTGCTCAGTACGCACGATAAACAAAGTCCGAAAATCGCACGACCGCAGATTAAAGTGCACAAAACCCGCGTGTCGTATCGCTGGTTTCGAATCAAAAGTCAAACGACGTGGAATAAATATATTTTTTTCCCGATTATAAATAAGGCAAAGGGGGTGCAGGCACACGAGGGCGATGATAAAACGTCGGACGGTCGCGGCGCGTGTCCGCTCCACTTCCGACGCTTAGCGCCGCGACGCTCCGCCGAGCGTGTCATGTGCACGCGCCTGCAGGTGTCTATCGGCGCGTGATGTGTTTGAGCTAGGGGAAGGGAGGGGAAGGGAAAAAAAAATAAATAATAACTCTGTACCTACGAACGACGCCCCCGCGATAGCCTTGCGGCCGCTTTTAGGGCCGATTAATTGATTGATCAAGCAGGTGCGGACGATGATTAGGGAGAATTGTTTTTTTCCTCGAGGCAGGTGAGGTTTTTGATTGAAAAAATTCATTTTTTCTAATGCTACGGGGGAGTGACTGAGATTGTTTCCTTAGTTTATTGAATTAAAATATTTGTAAATAAAATTTTTACTATCAAAGTTATTGGTTGTAAAATTAAGAATAATATTTATAAATAATGTTTATACGTGTCTTTTTTTATATTGATGAACATTTGATTTGGCTTTATGCGACAAGGTAATAAAATTTGTAAGTAAGTTTTTTTTCAAATGTTAATTTTCAAAGAAGTTTTTGTATTATAATGATAAAGTTAAAAAATATTCTATAAAACAGAAATAAATCAGCTAAGTTCTTATGAATCATTGAAAAAATTTACTTTAATTTTTACTACACGAGTAAAATACGACTGCTTTCAACTAAATTATAAAATGACCCAATCGAGTTAAAAACTTTAAAAAATAATTTAAACATACCTATATATTTTGAAGAAAAAAAAATAGTGAACCGAGCGTAACAAGCATCGGTAAATTATCAATAATAACGCACGCACTTATTAAACTTAAAAAAATTACTCGGTGATATTTTTCTGGGAAAAAAGGTGTAAAGAGCGTGTCGTTATGGAAAATAAAAAAAAAAAGAAGAGAGGGTGTGCGAGAGCACATCACGGTTGGACGGTGGCTTTCGTGTCAAGAGATTTGATCGGGGAGAGAGCCGCTGAGATAATTTTTCGATGACGCAAGAGCGAGTGTGATTATAAATAAAAATAAAACGGTGTTGTTTATTATTAGCGCAAATCGCCGCTACAAAGGTGTACAAATTTTTCCTTCTCTTTTTTACTATCACTGTAATAATTTTTAAAAACTCGTATGCACTCCCAAGTATCGCTGATTTCAAAGATAATTTTTGTACAAACAAAATACTTGGACGAGTTGTTTTTTAAAAGAGCGTTAAAACACCCCTCATGCAAAGTGTTTCAGCACGTTTAGTTTGATTGGCAGTACGCATGCTGCTTTTAACGTTAACACACTCGACTCGAGGCTGGCTAATGGCTCGAATGCCGACAGTGACACTCGAGTATCGATTCAACTCGATACGTCTCGGTGAGTACCGTTTTTCATCTATATTGGTTAAGACTGTTCGCTTTATTTTTCGCGGATTGATACGTGAACGAAATTTTGGATTCGTTTCAGGTGTCGCAGAGTGTACCGGATCTGGATGTATCAATAATTCTCTATTGTCGCTGAAGTCGGTTTGATTTTTGTAATCTAATCTTTGGAGGAATTAGAAGAGTATCTGATTTTCAATTTAGTTAATTTTTGAATAAAAAAAATGTTTATCAGTAATAGATTTTTGAACATTGGCATCAAATTTTTTTTTTTTAATTTTGTTTTTTTTTTTTTTTTTTTTCACAGAGACGAGACTGTTCTTTTATGAATTATATTGATAAATATCATAAATGCGAGACCTCGAAATTGTTTACTTTATGTGATTGAGTGGGAGTTGAACTTATGATCAGCGAATCACAAGTCGCACATTCAACTCACTAAGCCATGGGACTCTACAAATTTATGACAAAACTTCGCGTTATAACTTCTCAAGAGTCTACTCGTCAATTATTTGTTTGTAAGAGTTTAAGTTCTCTTTTTGCTTAAAATTTCAAAAACTAATTTTCTAATTCTAAAATTCTTTTTGTAACTTGATAAAAATATTTTATCACAGACCTTTCAAACTTCCGATTATTTGTAAGATACTTAAGAGTTTGACACATAGCACAATAAAAAATTTAGTTGTAATTTAAATTACTGAATAAATAACAATTTGTACTAAAGAAATTTTTTTTTTTTATCTATCAGCTGATTCCAATTCAACTCGAGACAATTTTATTCGACGTTTGATACGTCACATGACAAATTCACGACTCTACATTGACCACAGGCGAGTTTATCGCAAAAACACATTGTTGGCCAACCACAGACCCGGAAAACAACATCGGTCATACCCACGAAACACTTGTCATTTAAAGGGAAGGTTTAAAAATCCCGAGAACGATCATAACTCGCTGCACTGCACTTGTTCTGTACCAGGAAGCCTCGATTCCCGAAAACTCCGGTATCGGAGTTAAAAAACAAGGAAAACTCACCCAGTGGTATTTAAAGTCCCCGGCGCACGAGTCGCAGCATTCGTCCGGCGGCTTGAATCCCTCTTCCACGGCGAGACCCAGTTTAGCGAATTTTAATCAAAGTTAAAAATCTCACTGAAATCCCGGAACCAACACACTAGTCACTTATCTCACTGCGTGTCGTTCGCCAAACCAAACCAGTAAAAACCAATAAAATAAAAAAAAAAAAAAAGAAACCAAAAAAACAAGGGTGCGCAAGCTGAAAGTTACGGGGCTCCGCCGAGGTTGACGGTAGCGCGTACTCGCGCCGACTGAGCGTTGCACTTGGCTCGATCGGGTGTCGCGCGCGCTCGCTACCTTCTCTCTCTCTCTCTCTCGTCCCCACCTCCGACACACGTGCGTGCGGGAGCAGCTCCTCTCTCTTCCTGGCTCTTCCCCCGCAGTACGCCCCCAAACGATCCCCACTCCCGCGGCGGCAGCCAGCAGCGCTGCGAAGGCGCCAGCGGAGGGGCACCTGCGGTAGCTGCCGCACCGGTCAACGCCTTTTTTCTCTCTCTCTCTCTCTTTCTACCTATGTAGCGATGTAACTAGCTAGCGGGGTTGATGACGATTCGCATTTGTTTCATCCGAGTCGGTGTAGATGTACCTGCGACCGAGACTTTTTTTATTATCGGCTGCGTGCGCAACCGAACATTACCACCAACAATAAAAAAACAACTTTTTCATTCTGTATGAACAACCAACGTATCATTAGTTTAATCGGTGAGTACGAACCACGCGCGCAAGCAAGAGTAAAAACTTTAAACTTCCACGCTTCGTCGATAAACAAATTGAATAAAGTCTCCTCCTACCCCCGAGCCCCCCACCCCTGAAACGCACCCCTAAAAAGGGCACCCCCGAGCCGCTCATAGGTTGGTTACGCACCGTTGCGTGCGCACAGAAAGCTCGAACCACGCCTACCGTCTCCCTCTACCTTTTTTTCTCTCTCTTTCTCTCTCCGGAGTCCGGAGAAAATTAACGAGCGTAGGTGAAGCCCGCGTGCGTCGGTATTTTTTCCCCGCGCTTTCATGGCCGTTGTAACTTGTTGCGTACTTGTTGATTTCGAGGGGTTGGTACTGACGAGGGGAAAAAATGGCGGGGATTCCTCGAGACCGAGATTTTTCATGGGAATGGTTTAGTTTTTTAGATTTTTGAGCTTGGTAGCACTGAATTTAATACGAGATATAAAATGTGAAATAATATTTATTTAATTTAAAAAAATTTTCTCAGAGGGTTACTCTTTTTTCGAGTTTAAAAAATATAAGAATACACTAACATTTTGATTTTACTTAAATTTAAGAGAGTAACTTTTAAAAAATTTGTCAACAAAATTTTTCTTACTCACGAAATAGTATAATTTTCAAAGGTCTCTGAAAATATCTCACCTGAAACAAAAAGAAAAAAAAAATTTTTTTTTTCAACAGCCACTCAAGCAACTCGATAAATAAATTAATTTCAAATAAAACTAGTTTATCAACCGCGCTCCGACTATCGGCAAATCAATCTCACTAAAACCCCATACAAAAACTACGGCTCGCATTTAAAATGCACGCAAACTACTCGCGAAGAGAGCAAAGAATAAAAGTCAAGCTCACACGCCGCAGTAGATATGTAAAAGACGCTTCCGAGAAGAGTCTGCCCACGCGACCGGACGTTTTTTTACTCCCGCGTCTCGAGGCTCGTACGAACAGGTTGACTCTTTCCCGGGACGGTTTTTTGTATATACAGAAAAAAAGAAAAAACTGCGCGCGCACACGTGACGAACGAGTTTTCCGAAAAAGTACTTATGGAAAGCGTGCGTGGGAGCAGAGGGAAAATACGAAACTTTCTTATTTATCTCGATTCCCGGGAAGGATGTTTTGACGCTGAAAAATATCGAGTTTGTGCGTTTCATTACCCGGACGGATCGATCAGCCTAGAACAATGTTTGATGGTTACAAATCGTAACTATCGAGAGCTACTCGATCCACGTCTCGGGGTAACATGCCGGGGAAGACAAGCATTTTACAAGTTTACTCGAGGCTAATTTATCGTACACTCAGATGTAATATCAATCAAGGATGGCGAGTTAAAATTATATATAAAGAACCTCTAGCAGAGATTTTTGAAGAATCTAAAGTTGACGCAGTCTCGATTAAAATGATTCGAGATCAAAAGTGCAGAGAGTTCGCGCGAGTTAAGACATTATCGCGCGTCGCTCCACGGGCAATTAGACCAGTCAATTAACAGCGCCCGGACGACGAGCGACGACTGCACAATAGGCTCGTTTAGAGACCAAAGTTTTCTCGATAAATACCTTTGATGGAGGAGCTGAGGCGACGGACACTTGCAGCTATTCTCGGAACCTTTTACAAATGTATGCACGCGCGAGAATAAAACACGCGCCAGGTGACGCACGGCAAATACTGTACAAAGTTTAGTTTGCACCGAGAGTTATACACCGACTTGATTTTTTTTTCATCGTTTTTCCACGGATATCCTTCGATGGCGCTTTTTGAAATCGATCCCAATTTTTGGAGATTTCGAAGCGTGTGGGGTATTGTTGTTGGGCTGCGTGGGGGTCGGTAAAATGACGACGACGACTAGGCGTGCGCTAAGTGGGATGCAGCGCGACTATTTGAATTTTCAAAGGTGTTTGCTCGAGGCCTCACACTCGCGGGGACCTTTTTTTCTGTCTATGTCTATTTCGTCGCTTTTGTCAATACGCGAGCGGCTTTTACTATTTTTTTCTCACTTTTCTTTCTTTTTTTTTTTTTTTTCAAGGACTAAAAATTATTTTTAACTCGCAGAAAAATTGGGAAACGTCTATGATTTTGATGAGATTGCAACTGATTTTAATATTTCTGACTTCCTCCAGTAAATGATTTGATATTATGTAATCGTATTTTGGTACAAAAACTATAAAACTAATATTTTTTGTTTTTTTTTTTTAATAAATTCTTTATATATTTTATTTATTGAGAATATTTCGGTACTTCGTACGAAAAAGGAAGTCAAAAAAGGAATTTTTAGTAAAACGTGATAAAGTTACAAGGAGAATAAATTCTAATTTTGTCATTTTTTGTACAAAGTAAAGTTTTTTTACATTCTAGTAGTGTCAAAAGCGTTTTTAGCCGATATTTCGTAGTAAATTTTTAACAATCTTACCTCAGTAGATTTAAAAAAAAAATTTTTTAATCTCGAAGAATTACAAGTTAAAAACGCATACACCACAAGTGTTTACTAATTATTTTTTCATAGTTTTTGATTTACTACAACGAAGCAGTTTATATCACCATAGCATTACGTAAAATTACTCCTATAAAGTGTACGCACTTGTGGGGCAGAAAACGAGTTTCGAGGAGGCATCAGCTCTCCTACGCGATTGGAGCCGGTTGATAAGCCCGGAGCTCGCACCCGATAATTAGCGTCATTTTTCACCCGGGCCGCATATTATAATCTCCCGATGAAATCACGGGAGGCGAGCCGATCGATTAGATGACACGCCGAGAAAATTCAGAGAACGAGGAGGATTTTACAACACGCTTTTCGTCGCTTACAACTTTATTAAGGCTGAGCGTGGGTAACCTTATACTCATGCACCACACTGCGGGGGAATCATAATTTTATCGGCACGAGATTATCGGCGCTGAACTTTTTTAGGCTGGAAAATTGATTCCAAACAACTTTCTAAAATTTCCGAGGATTTTCTCGATAATTTAGGAAGACTTTTAAGTTTTGAATATATTTTAACTGTGTCAAACCCAAAAGAGTCAACTCGTTAATTCGAGAAATCCAAATGTAGGCTTGAATAATTATACGTCTAGACAAAAGTATAATAATCCGTTACTAAAATTACACCATGGAAACAATTCTTCAAAAGTAGTGTCAACAGGACTTCTTTTGGAATGAATAAATCTTTTTTCACTGCACTATTAAGGGCACTTGGCCAAACGAAAAAAAGTGTCACCCCGCACGCAATTACCCGAAAAAAATAAAAAGGTGCAATTTTGTCGGACAATGCGTCGGCGCGGGGCGTAAAGTCGGGCGCAATTACAACGAAAATTGATACGTAGCGATCGTTAGCCTTAATGAGGACCGCGGCACTTTTCGAATCCAAGGGGGGGCAGCGGTCGGGGTCCCTTCGGCAAAAGTTTGTTCAAACAAACCGCGCGCCCGGGCCCTACAATAATGTTTGTATGTTTTTCGGGGGAATTATTATTCGCTTTGCGGGTACGGCAGTTAACGGAATTACGAAGTGGGCCCCGGAGCTATGGATTAATGACGATTTTTTCAGGTTATGTGCGGTTTTTAAAAAAAGAGGTTTAATGACGTCCTGACGGAAATGAAGACATCGACTATGTGTGTTTATACCTAATGACATAATTATGAATGAAAGAGGGTTTTTGGCAAATTTCAGTTTGTGGGTTAAGATTTTGTCGACCGTCAAACTGAGACCTCAGTCGTCAAAAGCCAAGCTCCCATGACCGAGGCTCCAACAACTTTTTATTCAGTAACTAATTTTATATTCATAATTCATTCTTCAGAATATTCCACGAACAAATTCAACAATGATATACTATGAAAGAAGTCTAATTAGCAACATATGTATAAATAAAACGCTTCTCCAAAAAAAATATAAATTTATCGTGATAAATCTCTGCCGGCTCCTAAATCAATTTGCACCAGAGGAACGCGAGTCAAGCCAGGTCGTTTACGCGAGCCCACGCGGGTAACGCTTTTGACGAAAGACTAATACAGCTCGAGTCTCGTTGACCGTATCGCTAAAGAGGTATCCCGGTCGTAATTACACGGCACCGCGTTTAGAAAAGAATAACCGAGTGCGAACGACATCCACGGACGGCTGTTATTACCTCTCTTCGGCCCGGACCATTGTCTCGCTTAGAAATCTCATTAATTTTTTCTCTGGACTATTGCTTGCGTCTCCTCCACGGGTATTTAAATCCAAAGCAAACGTGTCATTATCGGATGAGTTTCGAGTTTCGCTGATTACACGTGTCCATTTTTTTTCGGCCTTTCAGTCAAGCGAGCGAGACAATTGCAGGTATTTCCTTATTGGTCCCCGCACAATGGAATGTTTCAAAACGAGCTGCAGCGATTTTCAAACTTTTTCAAAATGATAACTCGTTACACGTGCCTAATGCGACATTAGCTACTCGCGTCAAAAGTCGCGTAGCTCTTCTTTCTTTTGTCGTGTAAGATATCCTTAAATTTACAGCTGGCCATATATTTCACTCCTGCGCGGCGTGTGTCGTTCTTTAAAAAAAAAAAAAAAAAAAAAAAGCCATCTACGGTGCTTTTTTTACGGCCTTTAATTTTTCTTAACCGACGCGTCACTTGGCTCTCGAAGATGGATGGTTGCAGTAGTGACCTGAAAGTCTTTTAAATTTCATAATTTTGATAAAATTTAAAACCAGATTATTTTTCAATGTTATGAACAGCTCTAGAGTCATATCTTGACCAGATTAGATCTGGTCATAGTACTTGATGACTATTTTTGTAGACTTATCTTTACATGACGTAATTGAGTTTTATTAAAAAATTTAAATCATTTAAAATTAGATGCTTATAGTAACAAAATAAAAATGTATCAAGCTCGTAAACTGTTGAAATAGTAAGTTCGTTATTGAAGATGATGAAAATGATAAATAAAATCTTTTAATATATTTAAATTTCAAGTGTTTACTGTGAAAAAAAAAAGATTTTATCACTTCCTTTAAATCTTGCTTGACTCCAACCCTTTTTCGTCAACCAACTCGAATTAACATATATCCGTCTCAGTCAGACTAAAAAAAAGTATAAAGTAAATCAATAAAAATTCGCATTCATTCACAGTCGGCATGCACCCCTCGCGGAAGCACTTCCTAAACGGTAGAATTTAAATAATTTGCATGGTTCAACTTCCCCCCGCTGCCATAAAACGTCTCTCCGTTACACTTGCAGGCTCTCCCTCGACTTCTGGTGGCACCTGGAGGTCCAATGCCCCCTTGAAGGAAGACAGAAGGAGGAAGGAGATCAGTCAGTCAGAGCGAGCGAGGCACGCGCGAGATGATCCAGCTGTTTGATGATGACGACGATGACGAGGGAGCGAGCGAGATAGAGAAAGGAAAAAAAAACATAAGAAGAAGAAGAAGAAGAAGAAGGACCCGATATATGCGCCCTTTTATGCGTGGATTCGTCTCGAATAAGATGCATCTGCGCTAGGGGATTAGCCCGCGCACGCGACTACCCTGCCCGCTTCTTATTCCTTTTTTTCTTGCGCTTTTTTTCTCCCCAAGTAGGAGGAGGAGGGGATCGATCGATCGGCTTTCTCCCCCGAGATTTCATGACTTTTTGTTCCGGGGCGGTTTCCGAGGCGCTTCTTTTTTAGAAATATTACTTTTTCCTGACCCCGTATCGGGTGTATCTGGGGGGAAGAGAGAGACTTGATTTTTCCCCGAGAGTCATAAAATTTGAATCCGATGAATTTTAAGAGATTAGATGCCCGTAACGACGCGCGAGCTGGATAATTAGAGCTGGTATACTCGTCGAGCTCGTAAATTAACATGTCCCCGGTCGTGCGGCAAACATTCCGCTCGTAAAGTGATTTTAGAAGCGTAAGGTAAGTGCGCCAACTGCACCTACTTGTAATTGGTCCCCGTGTTTGTAGTGCCCCAGATTAATTTCCCAGTCGTAAAATCTTGCGCGTATTAATAAGCGAAAAACTTATCTCCCGTGCAACTCCGTCCTGTAATGTCCAATGGATTTTATGTGTTTTTTCGAATAACAAGTCAACTCCGGCAGTGGATGATGTTTTATCTTCGAAAAATCAATCCAAACAAACCTTTCGCGAGCCCTCGAGCGAGCAAACTTTGTAGGTGGAAAAATCGCGAGTACAAAAAAGGCCGCGGCTCTACGTGCGCACACAGCGAGCTTACCTTGAGAAGGTCTTTGCTAAGCGAGATCGTCAACCTCGCTTAGACCTTCGATGACCTTCGAGTGGTGGAGTGCACCGTTTCGCCATCGTCGCGGATTACGGAGGGATTTGCTTTGTCACGATACATATACACACTCTCGAGTGGCTCTTTTTATCCAATAGCCGCGGTGCGCAGCGGTCAAATCGATACTAATGGATTTGTCTTGGATTATTATTGATAAGTTTGTTTAATCTGAACCTCCTTTTTTTTACAGCAATCAAAGCACGGTAAACACTGGAATCTGTCGGGTGGTTTTTCTTTTTTCCAAGGGTATAAACACAATGACTCGGACACGCCCTCTGTGATTACAGAGCTTTGCATAATACGCTTAAAATAGGAGGCCCGTGCCTTTCTAAATTGATGGGAAATTTCCCGACCCCGCCCTCGCAGTTTGGATTAAGAGCTTCTTGAGCATTGTTTAGCGCTAATTTTGAACAAAATTCAATTACCGAGTTGGGTGCTTTGGCTGAATATTTTTCCTGGTGAAAATTACACGTGTGTGCTGAACTTTTAAAAACTGGTTAAATTAATTACGCGTGTATAATGCTCGATTGTTTTGCTAATGGCTTCGATTATTATAGATTAAAATTTTAAACAGATTGATTTTCCGCATTTTTTTTTCAAAGTTGCGCAACCGCTAGTTCTAAACCACTTTCCGTACTCGCAGTCTCGTTGACACTTTTTAACTCCGAATGAATGGTGTTAAAAATTATTTCGATCAAAAGAAAATCCAAGTCTGTATTCAGTCGATCATTCACAAAGCTTCGTGTCCTTTTAACGTCAAAAGGGTCAAAGAGCCGAACTCTCGTGAGCGGACAATAGACCCGAGGGGTTTCCCATTTTTACGCGAGTAGGAAAATCCGTTGTTCGGGATCAGGTGCATCAGCTTTTGTGTGAATGTAAATGCGCGCGGGCTTTGAGCCGAATTTTTCACCTGTTAATCCCTCGACGCATCACACGTCCAATTTACGTGGCTGGCGCTCAACCACACCTCAAAACATCCTCGACATTTATCACCGCTGCAGTATTAGTAGTATCATCTCGATCCTTTTGCAAGACTCCTCACGCGTGACCGTGCGGGAGAAAAAATTATTCGATCATCTTGGCGGAGTTGCAAAATTCTCCGGGTATCAATAAGCAGCTCAAACTTTCACGCTGAATTTATCGAGGATCAATCACACGCGTTTAGTAACGCAATTTGCGAAACACCCATAAATAATCTGTCTCGTCGGTACACAGCGCTACCCGGATAAAAAAGGAGGTACACAGGACGATTGCGAAAGGCAAGATGATCCTCCAGTCCCCGATTACGATCTCAGGTGGTAATAATGCCCGAGTCCGCGCATGTGTAGACACGTAATTTTGCATCGTGTGGGAAAATTGACACAACTCACAGTGTGTTTGACGTTTGGGAAAAACGGTCGAATGGTTTTGGTGTCAATGTTTGATCTTTGATTTCGCAACCGCTTTTAGAATGGCTCGAGGTGGCTCAAGCTGTAAACTAGTTAAATCATAACTCGAATTCACCTAATTTATTATGATTGTTGTTGTTTATTTCAATTTATCAAATACTCATTTTATAATACAAAAAAATATATCAATTGATTTTTGTGAAAATGAAAATAAATATCGAAAAAAAAATTTCTTAAATAGTGGAGTATATTATAAACTTTGTTAGATTTTTTTGTGTTATTTGTTTGCTTTTACTTCAGAAACCTGAAAAACTTACTTTTCTATTTAAAAAAAATGAAAATAAAAAAAAGATAAGTTTCAGGGTTATTATACTTTTTATGCCATTATTAAAAACTTTTGCTTACTCAAAAAAACTAGCAGGAGCCTCAGAGTTTTAAAAGAATTTTATCATCGGTCGTGATTGGACCAACTCGGCGCAATAACAGTAAGCTCAAGTTTCCGCGTGCACCGGGAATTTAAAGGATCAGCGTAAACCTTCCTACCCTCAAAAATATTATCTCCCCCCCAAGAAAGAGAGAGAAAGAGGAAGGAGAGTAGAGAAAAGTGCACCACTTAGTTAGCATAATCGTGCGAGTCGTTGCAAATTGTCCGGGTAGGCGCGCGCGCTCGTCGTAACGGCCTTTTAAAACTCGTTGGGGCGCCCGATTTTGCATAAGACTACTCGCGTTACGCGCTCAGTTTTGTTGTTCGCTTCCTCTTGTGATTCCTTTGTAATAAGTCCGGGGCACCCAGCGCTGGGCACCGCTCAACGCCTACGATGATTTACGAGTGCGTTTTGGTTAACGAGACCCTCTTTATTTTTTAAACACTCGCTAAAGTTGGGGTGCGGAAGGAAGCTTTAGGCGGCACCTGTATGAGTTTACGACCCCGCCGTCCGTTACAACCGAGAACTTTGCTAAAATACACTTTTAGTAACTATACTGTACAACATTAGGATTTAGGAACAAGAAAAGATAATTTTACCGTAAAACCACATTTTATGAACTTGGTATCGCTACGTATTTTACAGGATAAGCGCATAAAGTACGATATTACGCTGATCTTGAAATTATTATTTCTCATGCGGTCTTCTGAATAAATAAATATTTCTCTTTGTACGAAACTGTGTATAGGACATGGACAATAACTGATGAGTACTTGAATTGCGTAATATGTACATACCTTGTTAATGTTACTTAAAGTTTATTTCCAATGTACATTCGTATGACATCATTTTTATCGAGCAGAAAAAAATTTTTTTTTACATTGTGTAGAAAAAGTTACTATCTACTGCATAAAGTATGATATAAAAAATCCGATTAAAACTGAAAATTGCGCACAAGTATTTTACAATTAATTTTGAATACACTTTTTGTGTAATCATCATTTTTTTCAGTATACTAGAAAATTTACAAATTTTTCTTTTGTACGCAACAACGAGGGTTAAACAAAGGATTCAGCGAGCTGTGAGCGTAAAAAACGAGAAGGAGAGAGAGAGAGAGAAAAAAGGTGCCCATTGTCTGTCTCCTCGGCATCATTGTCCAATGATTGATAACGATAACCTCGAAGGTAAAGAAGAAGCAAGGGAGAGGACAGAAAAAAAAGGTAGGAAGGAAGGAAGGAAGGCACCCCTGCGTAAGCGGCGATCGGGAAAAAACTATAATGCAGTCAATCCCCATGACAAAAGACAGTTCAGACGCGCGGGGTATAAAAGCAAGACGCGGGGCATAAACCGCAGCAGCCGAGCCGAGGCGTACGCGGGGCGCGCGCGCGTACCCCCGGAAGGAACCAAACGTCGCGAAGGCTGAAACATAAAGATTCTTCCCCCCAACAACCTCCCTGCTGCACCTTTACTTACTCCTTGTACAGGGGTGACTCCTCGCTTTTTAACGAGCCCGACCGTTACTTTTACCGATCCTTGTTTTACTATTATTATTTTATCAGTATTGTTGGATGCTGTTATTTATGGGGGAGGGTGTCCGGATCGAGGGTGTATCGATGTTAAGATTCGTTAATCAAGTTTTACGATTACAGGAGATGATATTTATGGGTCGTTGAGATGATTAAGGCAAACATTGGTCGTAATGATGACCACTGGGGACGGCTCTTTTTCAGAATTTAAGCTTCCTTTTTTTTTTTTTTTTTTTTTTTTTTTTTTTAATAAAAGAAGAATGAACAAAGAGAGAACTTTTGATTTTGGAATGGTAGCTAGAACGAAACTGCGATTATGTATAAAGATTGATTTTTAAAGTAGCCGTAAAATTTGAAGATTTATGAATTTTGATGTAACAAAAGTTTTACATAAAAAAAAAATTCGCTGTACTATTTTACGCAGAAATACTATATGCTGAATTTATTTCAGTTGACTCAACAACCAATGCAGATGAAAAAGAACACCGCTTTCTCCAATATTGGCAGTTAAAAAATTTTGACTCACATTTCAAAAAGTGGTGAAAAATTTCATAAGATCTTGCAGGTAGTAGTATCCCAAGTTAATTTTTTGGACAATGTGTCGAAAAAATCCAAGCAAAATTTCTCTCTACAATCTCCTGCGATCCTCTTCACTTCGACGGTTACATAAAAAAGGCATCCCCGATTCTTGAAGAGAGCATTATCTTGCATATACTCATAGATCATTTAGCTCGGCTTTCAGAGAAGCCAAAGCGTCTCTTTCTAACAGAAGTTCCAATCATGACGCGCGGCTTACCTCCTCCGGCTCTCTTTCTTATTTCTATCGGTTGTACGTAACTCGCAAAGCACTAGTCGGTGGGGAGGAAGCTCGTAATTTTGAGCTACCATGGGTACATTGTAATTGGCACCGTTCCTTTGAGAAGTCTCGAGGCCCCCACCGCCGTTTTCATAAAAGTCTTGTGTTGCGCTCGTGAAAAATGACACGCGCGCGCGTACCTGATTTTATGGGCCAGTTTTAGACGAGTTTTATAGATTAGAGATCGACTCCGACTGCGCGAACCGGCCGTTATTGATGACCTTTTTATTGTTGCCGTTAAGGCTTTACGGGTAATGAGCTTGTATGTATTTTGAGGACGAGTGTGATTGAAAAGCTTGATTGATTTTTGCCTTTACGGGCCCAACGATTTTTTATGATGTTTGACATGTGCCGCTAACCATCCGAGATAGATTATCAAGAGAGATTTCTAAAATAACAAAACTGCTTTATCTGATTCGCCGGAGAGCTTTTTACAATAATATCTGGGGGGCGAGCGGGAGAAAACATTCCCACAGGTAAACTGTTTTTTTGATTTTATAAATATTGAACCAGGCTGCTTTTGAAAAAATCAGCCCCTCTTTCCCACAAGCAAAAAAAAAAAGCGACAGAGAGAAATTTTAATAACCCTCCGCGTTCAGCGACAAAGAGAGAGAGAGCCGGTCACCTTTCGTCGACAAAGAACATCCACCCTACCGCCTGGCTTGCCTCCCCCTAGGTGCGCAACAAGTCCGACTTCCACCCCTGGGTTGGCGGCGGGGCTGCTTAGGGGTGGCTTCCTTTCTTCCGCTCGTTCGGTTCGTTCCGCCCCCTTTTAATCCACCCCTCGGTCGCGAGGGACGGAGAGTACTCGCGCAAGCGCAAAAATCCAGGTGCTGGTCTCACGCTCCGGTGACGATGCGTGATATCGCGCTACCGATTCCTGCACAAAGACATCGCATTCCGAAACTGATGACCACTCTACCGACGTCCCTTCTTTATCGAGCTGGGTTTTTATGGACGCGTGATTTAGGTGGGAGATTGCGATGACCGGGGGGAGAGTTTTTGAGTTTTGCAGGGATTTTGAGGTTTTTTTTTGGTGGATTGAGCTACGAGTCCAGGGCAAGGTGCTTTACGAGGAAATCGGATGAAAATGGAGATATAAATCAGTTACTTCACACTAGGATTTGGAGCTAAAAAGTACTCGAGTGGTGCAATATTCTTTTCTTGACGAAAAAGATTAATAGGATGATTAGTATACTGAGTAAAGAAAGTTGTTTTTTATAGACTTAAAAAAAAAATCATCAATTTTTTTGGAACTTTCTATTTTTTTGATAACCAACGGGAGGAATGCAAAATTTAACTAAGAAAGTTTAACTCAAAAAGTAATTACATTGAAAAAATTATGAAAATTTGAAGAAGTAAAGTACTTTGTTTAAATTTTGAAGCATTTGGGAGTCTACGAATGATTTATTCATAATTATCTTTTATGAACTAACACTATCTCTTATGAAAGGTCAAACTGTTTCATACTTTATTTGAAGGATTCTCAGCAATTGACACAGAACAGTTTTTTTGAGGTGTTAGAAGAACATAAAGTAAGATCATCTCTAATCATTGATGGAGACGATCATGAGATTATTAGTTCAAGAAAAAAGTGTTTGAAGAAAAAAAATTTAAATTTTTGTTTAGGTCAGGCGGGAAGCGACCAATTAGCTTACTCCCACATCGAAAAATAGTCTTACGTGAAGACTTGACTTGAATAGTGAAAGTTAAACTTAAGTTAAGCGTCCTTTACGGACAAGTAAGAAATCTAAGCTCTTTTTTTCAAAAAAGAATATTTTGTCCAAGTGGAAAGATTTTTTCTTCTCATGTGAGTCGCGAGTATAGTGAAGTTATCAGAGTATTAGTTTAGTACTCTAAATGTCACCAGTTCTATTCCCACTTGCTCTTATCTTTGATACTTCTTATTAAAACAAGCAAGTTACAAAACTGACTCATCATGCAATTCTAAAGATTTACGCTTCAACAGAAAAGAATATTATTCGATCATGCGCATGTGGAAAAAAAAATTGGTTCATTATGAGATTTTTTTTTAATTGTTGATCGTGAATGATAAAAAAATTTTTTTGTAAATGAGGCTTCTCCTTTGTTGAGAGAGAAAGTAATTAGTTTCTTTCTCATTAGGGCTCGGAAAAACATAATATTTTGCTTAAAAAAAAAAAGAAGTTTTTTTCAGTTTTTTTTTCAGCTGTCGCAGTGATGACCCCAAAATTAAATTATGTTCAGTTTGTAACAAAATAATTTTAATCTGTTGAAGAAACCATCAACAGACTGTTGTCGCCGCAACAAAAGATTGAAAAAATTATTCAGCATAGATCGCTTTTTTGAGAGTCAGTACTTCAATTAAATTTTTCAAAGAAATAAATCTAGATGACAGCAACAAAATTTTTCATCTTATTTAGTACATATATATTCACCCTTTTTTAGCTGATCTCAAGTGACAGCAAGAAAAAAAAAGGAAGCCTCATATTTACATTAATTATAAAGAAGCAAGATAAATAAATCACCGAAGGTATCGTGGCAGGCAGGCCGTGTAGGAAGCATAAAAGCGACAAAACGCGTGCGGCGGCTCGAGCTCACCCCCGCGTAGCGAAAGCCAACAATGGCAATTAAGCGATTATGGCATCGGTAAAGCTGTCCCAACACGCGTGCCCCGCATCAGGCAAGCTCCTTGAGGAGGTAAAAATTTACGGCGTCTTTTTATATACGGGCAAGATGCAAGCTACCTACGACAGAATAAAAGGAAGAAGAATACAAGAACGAGAAGCCGATGCAGCAGGCGGCGCGTCGTCACCCTCGCCAAACATTATACCGTACAAGACGGGTGCAGCAGCCAGCGTCTTGCAGCATGGCACGCGCCTACCTTACGACTTTTCTTCATTTAGGCCCCCGCTAGCCCCCCCGGCTTTATTCTTTATCCCCCGAGCTGGGGGAGTTTTGTAGGACACCTATGCCTACACGCTCCGGGCTTTTGTGTTTTTACAAGGCGTGCTTCTTCTTCTTCCTCCTCTCCTCCTTCTTATTCTTCGACTTAAGGCTGCGGGGGCAGGGGACTTATTTGCCAAGATTTATGATGATTCTCCTTTTTTTATTCTCCGGCTTCTTTCGGCCCCTTTCTCCTTGTACTACCCGGCTTGCAGGATAGAGAGGATTTGGGTCAATTAATTTCCAATGAGTAAGGCTCGGGGTAAACAAGCCGCTGACTGATTGGCCGGAAGCGCACGCAAACTGCATCGAGTTGACTTTGCGGTGGCATTACCGAATTTTAAACCGAGATTATTCAGAGTCTCATTAAGGAAGACCCCGACCGAGTCCGAGAAATACATTTATTTTCCTGCACCTCCTTTTTTCATCGCCCTCGCTAAGAATTTATACGGGGGCGTCGCGTCGGTGTCGTACATCTGCCGACAAATTGCAGGCCCGCGCGAGACCTTTGATTTTTCGGATCGGTAATGATCCTTGTTTATGACCGTCGTTCGTTACCCCGTGAGCGATGGATTATTTTACGACACCCATTGTGCTTCGTAAGGGTGATATTAGGAACTGTTAATCTCGTTTTAAACAAGAAACTTCACTTTGGTTTTACAAACTTCCAGCAGCAGGTGCGCGGGCGTGCATCGCACCGGAAGACTCGGTACTAAGTGCATTAGCCATGCGCGTTTTCCTGAATCGAGCAATTAATCGAAAACCGCTATCTCAAAAAGAATAGAAGGAAAGAGAGAGAATTAAAAAAAAGGTAGGATTCGTATAGGGCACGCGTCGGTTCTTAGATGCCGGGTTTATGAAAGGAATCTCCTCTCCCCCGCCACGCGAACGCATAGAATCGGTCTTCTTTTTTATTATGTAGAAGGTTTAGTGTTACGGGGGCTACTGTGCACTGTTCGACTTCTCTTGTATTGGTCTGATTCCTTTATAGATTGGGTTACCACTCAGGTGCAGCGGGCCTTGTTGGGACTGACAGACAGTTTGGAGGATTTTAATTAGCGGGTGTCGTCTTACGGAAGATGCTACTGAATTTTTAAAAAGACACTGTGGAGCAACTGTAAATCCTCCTACCCTTTGTGTTTTTTTTTTTCTATTCCGAAGTCACTACTACCCGGTAGTCCATTTCTCTAACCGTTTTACAGTCGAGTCGCGGTCTTATCTACCATTTCTGCATTTAATCGCCGAATCCTTTATTCATGCTTTGCCCCCGAGTTGTGTATTATAATACTTGCAGCTCGGCTATCGAAATTTCTTTGACAGAGTCTGGTGACTAATGTGTAAATCACCCACGCGCCTGCGTATCGGCTCATTCGGGAGGCATATTCAGCAATAACCGCACAAACCCCCGTGTCATCGTCTCTGTATGCGAACGAAAGAAATCGCGGTGAGCAGCTGCTGGTCGAGGAGCAGAAGAAGAAGAAGAAGAAGAAGAAGAAGAAGAAGGAAGAACGAACGGTCGTGAATTTGCAATTCATTCGCGTCGCTTGGCATCTTCTTCCTTTTTTAAAGCTCGGTGCTGCAGCTTCCGATAGTTACGGTTGATGATTGCGCACCCACCAGCTGGTGGATATTTGCGGGCCGGGTTTACGACCCGATCATTCAAATTTAGAGTGGTGGAGTTTTGTTTTTTCACTGCGAGATGCGTTTGGAAAATTAAAAAGAAATGATTGATACTAAGGTAGGTGTACCTAATATGGCCCCCCCTATTATTTTGAATACGCTCGATATGCGGCATCTCTACAAGGTAGGAAGAAGTCAAGAACACTGAATTATGAAGTTTTGGGGATTATGGAGTTGTTTAGAACATTTTAAAATTACTTTTGCGCACGCCTAATAGCTAAAACTCGTTTCAGATACCTTCGTTATTCTTTTACGGTGTAATTAAATGGTCTGCCAAAAGATTTAGACACACCTGACCAAAATTTTCATAAGTAGCTTCGATTCGTTATTGTTTCAGCTTTAAAACACGATTTTAGTTTTTGTTCAACTCGTTTTCTAACGGGTTTTATTCTTAATTAACTTTTTATTCTGCAGTGTACCTAATATGGCCCCCCGTGAATTAGTAGAAATACCGACATTTCAAAGTGTATTTCCTAAGAGTCCTTATTAGAAAATCCTATCCTAATATTATTTAAGAAAAATAAATTTAATTGTTTCAAAGCTTTTTTTCATTTTATAACTAAAAAAACATTCTAGCTCAAAAAAAAAACTTTGATAAAAATTTAAAGTTGTAATTTTTCTACTGGTTGCAAAGCTTTCAAAAACATTATAAAAAAGGCTCAATTTTTAAATACATTATTTTTAAATTAATAAAAATTTTTAAGTTTTTTTAATCTCATATCCTGATTGATTTAAAAAATAGGAACAAATCGCAATTAATAAATAACTTCAAAAGAGCCATATTAGGTACACAAATTTTTGGTGTCTTAAAAAAACGTGTTTTGGTTAATTCTCTGTCATTTCAAGCTCATTAATCAAAATCGGGCGCGTAAGGTCTCATTTTAAAGCTCTTGAATTAACCTTTAAAATGAGACCTTACAGGTCAAAAAATATTGGTTTGATTCGCCACAACGTCGATTCTCGCTTTGGGGGGCCATACTAGGTACATCTACCTTAATTAAAAAATGTTTTTTTATCAATGAAAAAAATTAGAACTTGAAAAAAATATTTAATTTAATCAAATGAGATACTAAATCTCATTTAGCTTCTAAATTTAAACAGTTGAATTTCAAATCTCTAGCACTAAAAAAATTTGAGTTACATAAAAAAGCAGAAGTAATTGATTTTTTTTATTTTTTTTTTTTTTATGTATAAGAGCAAGTTTTATCAACAATTTTTGTTTTATTCAGTAATCAAACTTTTACTGTCCATTTGCTCTCAACAACTGAGCCAGTTTGTAATGTCAGTGATCTACTAATTTAATTCTATAAAATTTTGTAACTAACTTTTCTGTCAAATAATTCAGTTACTGGATTAAAAATATTTATTATACAAGCGACAAAAACAAGTGTCTATCATAGTAATTATAAAATCATTAAAAATTTTTATCCGTATTTTTTAAGTGCATATAATAATAGTTACAACGATAGCCATTACGAGGCATAATAAATCAAAAAACTCGTTTTCGCGTATCGATCTACAATGGAAAATTAAACGCCAGTCGCACAAGAGCCGAAAAGTATTTTTTCACATCCTTAAATAATTACTCACTCCTACGCTCGGAGCTGGTGTGACACTGCGGCGAGTTTAATTTGATAGCCATTACACGTGTAAGCGTGCGGGGGCCCGCGCGGCGGCGCAACATAATAATTTCAAAAATTACAAGGCAAAAAAGTAAATGCACCAACCCCCCCGCACCCGTTTGCTTCCAATATGCATACAACATTAATTATGCCTTCCTTTTATTTTTTCACAATCTAAACCAGTTTGTCTCCCGTGATATGCCGTTCGGCTATGAGCAATTTGTATACGTTGCGCGCGCCCGCGCCTCACCGACAATACAAAACAACTAAATTGAGATGATCTTTTTTTTTTCTTTCGTCCTTCTCTGCGCTACGAGATCTTTCAAAAATTTCATATTTTCGTCGCGCACATACTATAGTTATTATTTATCTTTCGCGAGACAGTCTCGCGCTCTAGACTTTTTTCGACTTTCCTGAGTTGTGGGAGTTCGTGGATATGTTTTATGTAAACACACTTTTATGGAAGCTGGTTCTATGAATAAATAAAAAAAGTTCAGTAATAAAATTTTAAACTACCGTTGTTAATGACCAATAGTGATTGTTATAAATAAACTTCAGATTTTTATTTTACTTAAGTTTACATTAATAAATATAATATATTTCTAAAGAGTTAAAAATTCCGATTATTACCTATTTTAAGCTTAATCAATATTAATTGATCTTTATAAATTAAAATTTTTATTAAAATTACCGAACTAATTTACAACAATAACTTTCAAATCAGGTTAAATTGAGAGGAGAAAATTATTCTTGGTAATCAAACGATCCACCGTAAGTACACGTATTTCAAAGGCCATTTAGAAAGGAAGTAAGGCGATTATAAGGAACGAACCACCCACGCTCGCTCATCGTCGTTTTGCGGTGCGATAGCTTCCGTCTAATAGCGAGCGCATTTACGGTGAAAAAGATGAGAGATGCGTGGAAGGATAAGACGCTGCAATTAGGCCCGCAACTCCGAGCCGTATTACTTTCTCGTTTAACCCGAGCCTATCGCTTTACCCCTCGTATATTGATGCATTACGACGCTGAAAGGTCGGCGTGTGTGCTCGCCCTAAGCGCTTTTTGAGTGGGATGCGTTCAACCTGACAAAATTCATTTGCCGTTTATTGCGGAGTAATTTATATTTCATAACCGTAAACGATGCGCGGCGTTTCGATTACTTTTGTGAAAATGTAAGTTCAAATTATCGAAGTAGTAAACTTTGTGAAAATCTAACTGTTTAGTTTTAATTTTCAAATGCAATTAGCACGTCCCGGATCGAATCATTGTTTTCGAAATCGACCACAAAAAGTGAGGTTATGTTAAGCTACTAATGCATGTAAATAAAGCCTTTTTAACCGATTGTACTCACTCATCATTTTATCAAAAAATAAAAAAAAGATCGTCAATAGATCACTCAGAATAATTCTTACCTTAGCTAAGGACGGCAGCGTGAAGAGGTTGAGAATCTGGTAGAGCTTAATTTTGAATCGCGTCACTCAGCTAGTCGACATCGGCACCCACACAGCTGGTCACAAATAAAACAACAAGCTTGTTGCAAAAAATCATCACCTCATAACCTCAAAAAAAAAAAAAAAAAAAAAAAAAACAACAACAACAATCCGTTGATCACTAGTTGTCGGGTAGCGCTGCGGGAAGCAACAGGTGACGTGACACACACTATGCGTGCCTAGTAGCGTTCGGTCGTCGACTAAGACCCAAACTAACTTCTCTCTCCGGAGTCTGGCGTATCCGCGCTCTTGAGTTTACCTGCGGCGGCAGCCCCCAGGTTAGCCTCCAGCACGGACGTCCTTCCCAGCTTTTGTTGTTCGTACCTAGCCGACATTACGTTATAGGTGCACCTCGTGTGTGCGTGAGAGCCACCGGTAGGTGGAGTGGGAGGCAGGACACGCGACACTGCGGGAGTGGGGGCCGCGGGGAGGGGGGTTGGTGCGCGCGCGATTACCTCCCCTCGATCTCCCACCTCTGCTTTTTTTCCGCAACCAGGGGAGCAATCGGCGATTTTCGATTGGTTCACGCAGGTGCAAAAGCGGAGCTTTCTACCTCGCAAGTTCCGAGCGAGAGGAAGTAAATAAATAAATCGGCGGAGATAATGGCCCATAAAGTGCAGATGCAATCAGCCGGGAGGATTTAAATAACATTGGTTAAAATAAAAGGAGCCACCACGCACACGTACGTAACGAAGAAGAAGAAGAAGCTTCCGAACAAATACACATTATGCAAATGCAGGGACTCGGGTATCATTTTCGTAAAATAATTATATACCCGTGGCGGTAGCGCACGCGTCGAGGCTGCAAAAAGCTGAATGGGATAGAGCATCACGCACAGGTAGCATCCGATCTTCCCGTACTTTTTTCTCTATTTCATTTATTTCTTAGTCTTCTTCTTCTTGGCTTCTCATATCCTGTCGTTTTTTTATTCGTCCCAGCTTGACGTAAACATCGCCTTCGCCTCCAACGCGATGGACCAGTTCTTCTCTCTCTCTCTCTCGCGTGCAGCACCATGCGAGAGTCGTCGTTTTGTCAGGTGCAGTTGAGGGATAATCGCCGAGAAGCGACACTTCTTCGCTCGTACCCTCGATTTTACCTATTTTTCGCGTGGTGGAGATCGAGAGTATATGTATCGGATTAATGCACCTGAATATTCATTTGTATCTTAATGACGGATAATTTGTTACAGCGCTCCTGATATCTCGAATAAATCCGTCGATATTACTTTCATGAGATTACTTACACCTTTTTGCATTAGGCATCATAAATTATTATGATTCGTTTCTTCGAAATTTACTCGATAGAGATATTATAGTAACAATTTTGTTCTTTTGCATAATAAATACAGTTTTTAAAAATGATGTAGTTCGAACAATTTTTCAGTACAGGTACGTACTCGAACCCCAACTCACCACAAACACAAGCCCCATTGTGCAGTCTCCTCTCTAAAAACCACAGAAAGGTCACACTCTTCCCCAGTTGGGAGATAAATCAAGAAACAATCAGGGCGGCCGAACGACTCCTATCGGTATTTTCCGGTGCACTCTTTCTTCGCTTCCCTTTTTTTCCCATGGTTCCTCGAAATATTGGACAACAATGAAAAGCCATTAAAACGACTGCTCTTCTCTTCCGCTTCTCCCCGTGATTTTATCGATTGCGGCCGCAGGTACGGAAATTTTCGCCACCACCTGGCCGTGGGGTGGGAAAGGCAGTGTAGGTATATCTAGGCCGGGGGGTTGCTCGGACGAGCCCGCGAGGGGTGAGATGATACGAGAAGGGAGAGAAATTCCGTAATGAGGAGACCGCTTGCGTGGGAAAGTTTAGGTGTGACAGTTTTTAAATTAAAAAGGATGATCACCGAGATCATTGTCATTTAGCAGGGGGGCTTTGGTTTTTCGATGGGTTGGGGTGTTGGAATTTCCAGGGGGTTGCGCAATAATCACCTGTGAGAACTGGAAGTCCCTACATTGTTTACAATTCATTACATTGCTTGTGGAAGTTTTCTAAAATACCGATTTACGAGCGTTCCGAACTGATTCTTACCAGTCTCGCCTATAACCAAATATTCTGTGTAGTTTCAATGAATTTTTTACGAAAAGTGGAATTTCTTATTTTCTTAGTTTATGTAAAAAATATAATTGATAAGAGAGAAGAGATCGAAGTTTTTTAACGAAGAATGAGTAACTAGATTTTTATTTGAGTTAATGATAATAGTGCTTACAATTTTCTTCAGTTTCAATTATATAAATAAAATAAAATGAAATTTATCTAAAATACTGGATTTTCTTATATTTTAAATCCAGTTTTTGTCCTTTTGATTGTTTATAAATATGTTCAAGCAAACAAAAATTTTTTCTAGAATACACCGACGAAGTAAAAAAATTAGTAGAATCAACCAAACAATTTTTTTTTTTCAAAATCACTCAGACTAGGTCTAAAAATGCCGTTTCGAGAAAAACTCGTTTAAAGTTTCATGAGTAGCTTTCTTGCTTTCCTGTTGCAAACTTTTTTGATTTCTTTCTACGAATGTTTACAAAAAGATACGGTGGTTTTGCGCAAAACCGGTTGCAAAAAATCAATGATTTTATAACACATTGGTCGGCAGAAATAAAAGTATAAAAAAGTTAAGGATCAATCTCTTGGAGTTATAGAATGAGTCTCGTACGTAAAGTTCGTGTTGATTTTTTATCATAATTTTTATCAGAGTTTGTTAAATAAAAACGAGACTCGATCGTTATTTATTTAAAAGAAAAATTGAATCACGCGTCAATTCAGTCTAACTTTGAATAAATTTTTCACTCCAGACACTGTTTACAAGCAACTTAAATTAGATTAAGACTTTATCAAACATGTGCCGCAGAAAATGGAAAACCGAGGAATCGAAAGGTTTAATCATTACGTTTGCGTCTTTGCCAGAGAGCCAAATTTCGGTCAATCAGTTTCGCATGGGCGTGATCGGGAGAGAGAAAGAGAGAAGCCGAACGGACTTTTGATATTTTAATTAATGCAATGTCGCGTTCTGGCTCCCGCGGCTGCGTGCCGATATATCGAAGCCTCGAGCGACCGAGTTCGCTCGGATTGACACGCTCGGCAATTAGCTTTGAATAACGATTACCGCTTATTTTCCGAGATATTCAATTAAAAGAGACATCCAAATTTTCATACTTCACAACTGCAGGCTGGAAGAGAATAAAAAAAAAAACTTTCGAGAAGAGTAAGCAAATACGCTATCGTTTGCACAACAAATCGTTTACGTGGGCGTCCAACGTCATTTGGCTGCATCACGCCACGTTGCTCGAAAAGCGCTTCGTGTGTGTTTTCCCGCTGTCCGCAATCCACAGTCGTAGACTCGGGTTATTTACGCTCGGTCTCGATGCGGAAATCTAGCGAGCGATAAACGCTGACCTTGAACTTTCGATATACCACTGCTTTTTCGTGCTGCGACAATTTAGAGAGCCATTATTTTGATTCAATGGCTTTTGTTGTTGAGAGTGCACTTTTTTATCGGTAACCCATTTGCAATAAAATTGATTCATTGACACTGCCGGAAAATTTTACCAAAATATTGAAAATTCTTGTAAGGTCAAAAGTTGAATTCGGAAGTAAATAGTCCACCAAGACGAAACAATCTGTCAAAGAACACAAATTCTTGCGATATTTATCAGATGCTCGGTAAATTATACGTACGGTAAAATTATTTCTAGATCTAAAATCAGCTTGTTAAAATCTCGGTCCTCGGACTTATTTAATTTTAAAAGTTTAAGGAATTTCCAAAAACAGCTACTAAAAAATAATGTACAAAATAAATTTAGAATTTCAATAATAATCGAATATCAATCAAAATTTTAACTGCCAAAATAAAAATTGTTTAGATTTCTTGTGAATTGAACTTGATTGAATTAAGCTATAGTATTTTGATTCTTTGGGTCAGCTAGAAAATATATTCAATCTAAATGTGGTCATAGATTCTATCAGTAATCTAGGATTTCTCGTACCAGATGGAAATAAACTTTGAAACATCGCGTACATCGAAGCATTATTTGTTTGATGTTTGTTAAGTAAAATACACATTTGATGTCTATTAATAATTAATGATAAAAAAAAAATGAAACAAATTTGAAACGATTCCGCTTGAAATTCATAAAAATAATATTGGCTCTGAATGAATCCCACCCGCACAATATCAGTTTTATCGTCTCTTATTGGCCGCAATTGATCAAGCGCGTCACGGTCAATTCTTCCCATGCCCGCGGCAGCCGACAATGTCGAATCGCGGTCACCAAAAATACTCAAGCCATCACGAAATTATTCATGTAATTGAATCGCCTCGAGTTTATTTTTCTTCCTCCCCTGGCCCCACTCCGCGCATTATAATAAGTCTCATTGATTAAAATATAAAAATTGGTTCGATCGCATGATTAATGAAGGTGCGCATGATTTACGTCCAACATGATTTACGCGAACTTTCACGATAAATTTCGGGCAAAGGGGATGCCAGCGAAATGATATTTAAGAAATCTGATTTTAAAAAATAATTACACGTGTCTTCGATTTTATTAGCCGATTGATGAATTTATTTTGAATTAAAATGATGCCTCGGGATCGAGTGAATTATTTTTCAAGAAGAAGTTGTATCGGTGGTCCGGGGATTATCGTGTGTAGGCGTAACGAAAGTCAAACTGATAAGAGCCAGCCGAAATCGAGCGAGAGATTAAGAGCGACCGTTGCGGTCTGGAGATTGAAAATTATTCATTCATACATCATGAGTACAGTAATAAAAAAATTTTTTTTGGACACGAGACTTGGAGAAAATAAAATTACATACAAGAAAAATTTAATACGGTACTTGCATAAGTTTTTTCAAAATGAACTTTTTAAATTTTTTCGGGTGAGGTTAACTCGAAAAAAAAATTACTTACTCTAAGATAAGACTTAACACACTTTTAATCTAAAATTATTTTTCAAATATGACGGTTCTGCTTAAAAAATTTAAATTTTCACTATCAAAATATAATTTTTTTTTTGATGATAAAAATTCTATTGAATAGTGATTTAAAAAAAATCATCTATGTATTGTTTTATCACTTTGTTTATTTATAATAATTTAATCAACAAAAGCTGTTTTATTTAGATTATTTAAAATTTTCAAAATGAACCGGAAAAATGAAGGGTGATGAAATTAGACTTTATCATGAGGAAAGTCTATAAAAAGATCTATAGTCGTACATAGCAATCAAAAGTTACATTAAAAAATGAGTAAAAAAATTTGAATACAGTGTTCAAATTATTATTGTACTAGCATGCCCTCTGTAGCTTCGCATACATCTGCGTATGGAGTTAGAAAAAAAGATAAGGACACTGAAATAAAGTAAAGAACACAATAAATACACTTAAAACAAAAAAACTACAGAACTACTGCAATGATTTGGAATTGATCGGCTAAGAACTTTTTGAGTTATGCGTACACATACGGTCAAACCCTTGTAATGGTTTGGGATTAACGAAACGTAAACATTGACTGTCGATTAAAGGTTCTACTGGATGAATATTAAGTAGACTCAGAAAGGAAGGCGGAGACATTTGAATTTGAGTATGCAGACCAACTTTTCGGTGTACGGACCAACCTTTTTTTTAATGAAATTGCAGACCATATATTCTCATGAGTTTTTAGTAGATCATATGTTTTAAGTAATAAAGATTAAAACTTTTTGACTTATGCGCCGATGTTTTTTTGGCCTCAAACCTTCCTTGAAACATAAGAAATAAACCTTTAAAGTTTCAAGTGAATCAGTTAAGAACTTTTTAAGTTGTGCACGAACATACGGGAACATGTTTTTGGTCAAAATCTCGAAAAAGTCAAATTTTATGTTTTTTAGTCGTAACTTTTTTTCTAATAAGGATATTGAACTCCGGTTTGGCTTAAAACCTTCCTTGAAACATAAGAAATAAACCCTTAAAGTTTCAAGTAAATCGGTAAAGAACTTTTTTAGTTATGCGTAAACATACGGTCAAACACTTGTAATTATATATAAGATTAAAAAACATTATAAAATAAAAATTCTTCTGCTAGTACTAATAAATGTTAGTGTACTTCTAAGTAATAACATTGAAAAAAGAAGTTTATCCTACTGTCATACTTTTTCATTATGATTAACTTATTATTTAATAAATAATAGCTGTTATCATAAAAATTTGAATCAAATGAGCTAAAAAATCAGACTTTCGCCCAAGGAAAAATTCTGATTATACAACTACAGAGAATTTAAAAAAAATCCCGCAACCCTCAAAAAAAGGTCCAAAGTAATTTTGGTAGTGCGTACATCAAAGGCCTGCCAAATCGTTAAGGATTAAGGCCCGCAGCTCCGGAGCGTCTGAAATAAATTTATCAGCGCAGTGTGCCGCGCGGTGGCTGGCCGAGAATTCTTCCAGACTCGTTTCACCGACACCAGCAGCCATCGCCTCGGCCAATAATTATCGGCGAAATCCTCGGCCGTTAGATTCCATGTTATTTTCGAGCCCCCTGATCACGATTATTATCAAATTCGAGTGAGAAAAAGGAAGAAGACCAGAATGAAAGAAATGCTTTTTCGAGATCTGGCCGCCGCGACAAGTCGCTCAAGGGGCCTTCCAATTACCCCTTGATTGTTGCACTCTTGCAGTCTTGTGTGTCTGTTGGGGGAGGCTGCAGCTCCGAGTTTTGATTGTTGTTATTGAGGCCCTGGCAACCTTACTTTTGACGGAATGATTTCGGTGGTCGGTACGGTATACTTTTACTTTGCCTCCTCCTCCTCCTTTTTTTCTCTCTTTCATAATTGGGGTATGAAAAAGTACGTGGGATTCTTTTTCGATAAGTTGTTGCGATTGCGTAAGCCGCTCAACGGTGTGGGTGCCCCGATAGCTAATCAGTTAAAAGTTTCTCGTACTCTCCAGCAGTAGTCGAGAGAGAAAAAAAAAAAAAAAAAAAACGGAAGGAGGAACGCCGAGGAGGGGGAAAAAGTAAGGCGTCCAATAAGTCACGAAACCGCAAAGAGCCACGCAAGCGCGTTTAATAACAGACCTTAATTGAATTATCGCGCGAGTTAATGTCGGCGTTAATCATAAAGAGGGCACAGCGCAGCGGTGGCTACGACACCTGTGCGGCCGCTCACTGCACCAACGTTTGCCCCCGACCACCGCGCATTTCTCAAGTAAAAATTGAAGTATTGGAACAATTATTCTTTTGAGTGATTATTAAAATTTAAACTACGTAATCGGTAATTACATTTGGGTAGGAAACTGGAGAAAACAATTTTATCAGCAACCAATTATTGATAAAAAATCTTTGTTCAATTTTTACATTGAATGTTATCATGATAAACTTTTTAATAATGAAAATTCACTTTTTCAATTTTTTGATATGGTTTACTCAGTATTGTAAGTAAAATTTAAAATATAATTGTTGCTTAAAAATTAACATTAAATAATGTTTCATTAAACACATATGAAATTGTTCACCAATATAGATAGAACTTCTCTTTACAAGGTATGAATTAATTGGTATTAATTTATTAAATTTGTCGATAATGACTCAATTCAATGAAAAATAAAACAAGTAATTACGTTTCGATTAATAGAATTAAATCGGTTGGAATCCTCTTTTTCAATGGCAATAAGACCGCTTCGTTGTTTATGAAAACAATTCGTTTACCGTCGATACCACGTGTACTTATTAAAATATATACGTTTATCCGCATCATCGTAAAGAAAAAAAAGGGGGTTACAAACCTGACATTTCTCTTAGCAGCTCCCGAGTATAAATTCCGGCTCGGCCGCGGCGCGGCGCATACAAGGCCATAAAGCACGATGCAGCGCCCCATGACTTCTCGTAGTAACATCGGGCTTACATGCCACTTGCAACGCTTCTGGAATATTAATTTAATAATCGTGCACTTGCTACCCCGAAGAAGAAGAAGAAGAAGAAAGTGCGAGGTGCGCGCGTTATTTTTTTCACCTCGCGGTGATGTTTTATTTCTCGGGGGGTTTTGATCCTGGGCCAGTAATTATTAAGTTGTGTTATTTGTGGTAATCAATGATTCTTCGATTCGTTGTACCGTTACGCATCGAAAAATTGATACTCTCCGATATGATTTATTATTTACGATTATTTATCTCTTAATTTGAAAGTTAATTTACATGGGGCGGATTTTTAAATGAATTCAAGAATAATTTGTGTAGTGGAAAGCAAATATTAAAGACCGTATAAAAAGTTAATGGAAGTTAAAATTTTAAAAATATAAAAAATTTTGCTTGAATTTTAATTTCAAAATACTTTGTAACTGTGCTTTAGAAAAGTTTACTTAGAAGTAGCAATTTTACAAACCCTATGAACTTTGGTTATTGGTTCTGAAAAATTAAATAAAAACCAGTATTAAAAGATTAATAAAAAAAGGAATCGCACCAATTTAATATTATTAGTATAAGAATTTCCAGCTGCGGTCTCTCGGTCTCGATAAATGACCAGATACGCAATCCTAAGCAGCTGCTGGGCCGCTAAGCGAGCTCGCGCGGATAAAAATGTCCCCCCGGCGATCTCTATCGACTCACTGTCCACCACCACCGCCACGGAGCGCGTGCTGATTTTCTTGACCCGATAATAGGAAACGAGCGTGCTTGATTTTTCGCGCTTATTTAACTTCCGTTTAATTAGCTAGCGGGAAGATGCAAAGCCCGTGGAATCCGATGAAAGGGTAATGATTAAATTTTAGCGACCCTCGAGTTATTTACTATTTGACTGAATTAAGTTGTCTCAAAAATTTTTTATTTGAATTTCTATTACCCAAAAAAAGCAGTAAAAAACTTTTATTTTTAATAAAAAACTAAAGATATTAAATAAATTTAATAACTAAAATTTTTTTCTACTTTTAAGACATTTCAATCTATTAGTTTATCCAGTTTGAATAATAATTAACTCATTATCGGACTTTAATTGTCAGGATTTGTTAACCAGGATTAAATAAACACACACAAACAACACTTTAGTTTAATATGTAAACTTCTTTATTATTCTCAAATACTTTAGTATACTCGAAAACTCTTAAATGCACCAAAGTGCGTGCGTAGCTTAGCAGGGATGCTGCTTAAATGACGCGCGATAACTCCAAAAAGTTTCATAAATTATCTAGTCAACAGAGGATTGAAATAGTAATCCAAACTTCATAAGTTCGAAGATTATTATTATTTTTTGAATAATTTTGTTAAATTTTGTAACTGAATCTATTCCCAAGATAATTTTGAAAACAACCTGAAAAAAAAAACAAACATTTTTACAAAAAAAATTTATTTTGTTTAAATTGTTCATTATGAGACGCATGGCAATGACAATTCTTACTCAGTCAATCGGTGGTACCGATTCCTCGCTTATAATCAACCCGGTGAAATGAAAATCTCATTCAGCACCGAAGAATCCCAAAAAAAGGAGTAAGTTTCCTCGACGACGAGGTAGAAAATTTATAGCAATATGAAAATTAATCTCCGCGCAGATGCGCCACCTGAAAATACCCAGCGACGAAAGCAATTAAATCTTGCAAGTCGGAGTGAGATCTCGACGCGTTGATAAGACTCAGCGTCCGACGACGAAGTTAATCAGCGGTCAACGGGCGACGTTTCGTTAATTACTTTTACCATCCCTGGCCGATGACTCGCGCAGAAACATCTTCATACTTTCGGGACGAGCAAATTAAAAAAAAAAAAAAAGAAGCCACTCGTAACCTCCCACGTTGCGGACGAGAGATTGATGTACTTACCCGCTAAATGATTTTCGGGTCTGATTGATGATTTTCGCGAGAATCGTGATTAACTTAGTTCACCGCGATCGTTTATCGTGTCGGACGGTGTTTTGTAAACAACGACCTTTTATTCATTCACCAAACTCGATCGGGGTCCTTGAAAGTCTGGCCGCACGTCTGGCGATCTTTGGAAATCAAGCGAGTACGTTTATTCCGATCTAGGATTGCGAAATTGGAGAAAGCCAATCTTCAAAAACTGCATTGATTCGAACCGAAGTTTTTAGGAATCTAATTGAACCGTTACACAGGGGGATTTTTCATAAAAGAGGTCATCAGTCAATAAAATTTAGGATTTTCTTAAGCATCGGATAATTTTTTAAGGGCCGAATAAACAAAATTTTTGTAGCTCATAAGAATCGTAAAATCTTTAAAGTTTTTATATACAATCGTGTTTTTATTGCATAATTTTCCAAGTTTATCGAGTGTTTTAGCATTGATCTCTGTGAGATTTCGAGGGAAGATAACAATTTTATTACATTTAAATGATTATTTATCACTAACTTATACCCTCAAACCTTGGCTTCTTTTGATTTAATCGCGGCCATGTATCAACTTATGCGGTAACGCAAGTCTCAGATTACGCTCGCTGCAAACTTTTGCTGCAAGAGGTGGATGAATTTTATTCGAGAATACTCTTTTTTTCCTTTTCCTTTACAACACACACACACACTCGTCTTGAGAAAAAAAGAGGATGTTTTATTGACAATTTTTACGTGGTTATTATTATTTGAGAAATTAAAGACTAATGAAATTACTTTAGATTTCAATTTTAAGTTTCTCAAATTACACGCGTGCGACTCGTGGCAATAAAAATCATCCCAGTTTATTTTTTCTCACGAAATCATTAAAAAAAAAATTTTAAATTAAACGAAAATTAAAGCGCAATTAATTCGATGTTATTTATAAGAAAACCTAAAAACCGAGGGGTAGGGCGATCAATTCAACTTAAAAGTGTTTCTCGTTATATGTGTGAATTAAAACTGCGGGTATGGTTTAACTACTTATTTGGTGTAAATTTTTTTTATTGCTGACGTCATGTCGGAGTAACACGAAGGTAATCAATTCGATGTTTAAATTTTTATTTTCGTTTAATTGTTTGACAGCTCAATTCGAAAGAAAAAAAGTATCAGTAACAAGCAATTTTAAATACAGATAATTATAATTCTCTCATTTTGTACATTAAACAATCTGAAAAAAGCGAGGAAAAAAGCATAAGGACACTTTTTTAAAGTTAGTGGCCTTCGCGGTAAGATTACCGTTTATTACGTTAGTTTTTATGACATTATGTTTTCGCCAGTAGCTTTTAATTTTACTTTTTTGCAAAATGTTTTCCGTTGAAGTAACACTGATACAGAAGTAATCTCTTGTTTGCAGTCGACGTGCTGAAATTTCTAATATAAAAGTAAAATATGTCGTTAATAACAAGAATGTTGATTTTTGAAAAAGTTCAAATTACCTAGTATTCGTATCAGTAGTTTAAGTTTCTCTTCTGTAACAATCGGTACCTTAATCCGTAGCCTAATAGCGATAATTTTTGAATACAAAATTTGACGGATAGACGTGCTTACGAAAATTAATTTTTGCAATGAAGCTTTCATCAACTGGAGCATTAGTTTCAAGGTTTTCGATAAGTTCTCCATCGTCTTGTTCGTTGTACTCACAGTCACTGTTTTCATCGACGATACAATTTTTATAACAGAAAGAGTCGTCATCCATATCGTCGCTTCCTTCACTTGAATTTTCCGAATGATCTTCATTATCGTAATACTTCCAGTTTATGTAAAAACTTTTTATTTCTTTTGTTTCCATCAATGTTTTAAAAAGCTTATAATCGTATAATTTGAACTTCATAGGGAAAAAACAACCTTTATCGTTTCACTTTTGTGAAATTTATAAAGTTCTCCTCTGTTAAGTCAACTATACCATTTCTTAAAGAGTGTTGCATGCAGTCGAATAAAAACCTTATTTCGGAACCTACTACCTTTTCTACAAAGTTTCCCCAATTATCTATTTCGATAACGGCATTGTATTTGAATAAGAATTGCGACATCATGTTAAATTCCGAATTTATCTCATTAACTGCATTTACGAGTAGAGTCATATTTGGAGGAGTGAATACTTCCTCTACTCGTAAGTGGTAATGTATTTTCGAACTATTCAGTACTCCGAGCCAATGAATAATTTGCGAATAATTGTCCCACGCTTGCTGATAAATGTACTTGTGTTCTTCGAGTAATCTGGAAAGACAAAGAGATACATAAAACGTTGCACTTCAATTGTTGAAATATATTAGACAGATATAAATATTCAAAAGATTTTAGTTTCACAATTACCTTATTATTTTTAATACAATAAAAGTGTCATTAATTTATAAATTAATATTATCACTATGTGTTATTTGAAGCATGTTTTGAACAATGGGACATACTAACTTTTCATCGTCACCTCCGAATAATATAAAATTTCTATAATCTCCTGGCCGAGTATAACCCAAACGTCTTTCCTCCGGATTGTAGCACTGCGCGTAGGTAATGCAAGTACTATTGATATCTTTCCATGTACCAGAGACCCTTTTAAAATAATAAAATTATAAATTGTTATGATGCGAGTATATAAAAATGAAGTTAAAAAAAAATAAAATAAAATAAAATAAAAACTAACGTAAAATGTCCCAAGTTGGAAATTAGATAACGTTTGAACGTTTTAAAAGTAGGATTTTGAAAAAGATCCGATGATTTTGAACGTCGAATAGCCTCTGAAACGTTGCACCACTCAATATTGTTGTTACCATATGCGCTTGTGCCAAAATAATATGTTTACTTGCTGGGTCTACGTTTAGTTCCCTTATTATAGACGTCATAGGATCTTGTGATCTTCACTGTAGTCCATGCATGGCCACTGATAAAATTTTTAAAAAAATATTGTTTCAGAAAATATTAGACCAAGTTAAAAAAAAAAAAAAAATAGATAAAATACAACTAACCGTCGAAACAGTAGTGCGTTATACCGTGTAGTTTTCGAAATTCACCAGTTTTCAAGTTTTTATCAATTTCTGTTGAGAACAATTGCCAGTTTTCTGCTCTGATATTAATGACTAATCTGGGGTCACCCACAAAAAAATTGGGTGCTACACTGTGGACACAATTCTCATCAACCACTGCAAGGGCCGGCTGTACAATCATTCGCAACAATTCCGACTTTAGGTGTTTCGTTGGGGCATGCATGTTTAATCTAAAAGTCATGTAAATAGTTCAGTTATCTCTTCCCCCAAAACTACAATAATTCCATACGAAATTTTTATCCTTTTCGATAGCTAATTTTCTTTCCAACACATCGACAAATTTTCTGTTTTTTTCATAAACAATGTCATTATCGAACTCAGATATTTTAAATGGAAAAATAATTGTAAAGGCCAATAATGAATTTGTTCCTATCAAAACTGAGTCGATGTCTTTGCTCGCAAACATATCAGGTAGAAATTTAAATAATTTGCCTTGCACTGGTACTGTTGCATCTGCTGGTATGAACTAAAAAAAAATTATTTCATGAAAAAACCGAATAATAAAAAATAATAAGCTCAAGTTAAAATTATAACTGAATCAATTTTTATTTCGAGCAAATGTTTCTGCCAACGACAATGCTCGTTTCTTCCATGGTTCTAAGTCTGGGTTCTCGCTGCTGCTTGCAGCATTAAATTTATTTGTACCCGGTCTTAAATAAGTCGTTGAAGTTTCAACGTGTGACTCTGAGTCGCTTGATTCCGAATCCGATAAAATAATTCTTTTTCTCTTCCGTTGTTCGTTTCCGTCACTCATTTTTACGATTTATTGAAGTAAATTCTGAAAAAGACATAAATGTAAAGGTTCAAAATTTTAATATTTCATAAGTCAGACAATGTGTTTACATATTTAAATGCCAAGGAATCGAAATAAATTTATAAAATTATTAATTACCAAAATTGTTAAAACATTACAAGTTCAACGAGTTTAAAATTTTCTAAGTTTAAACGAGTGATTTAATGTATAAGTTGAAAAATTTGAAAATCATTCCAAGTTCTAAAAGTTTAAAATTTTAATAAGCCGAATTTAGTGATGAAATGTACAAGTACAAAAGTAAAAAATAATTCAAAGTTCGAAAACTCGAAAATGTATAAGTTGCAAAATTAGAAAATCATTCCAAGTTTTAAAAGTTTAAAATTTTAATAAGTCGAATTCAGTGATGAAATGTACAAGTATAAAAAGTAAAAAATAATTCAAAGTTCGAAAACTCGAAAAACTTCACAGACGGATAAAGCTGCAAATAATTTAAGTCCAATAAAAAAAAAAATAAAAAAAAAAAAAAAAAACAAACAAACAATAAACTAACTTTCCGCACGGCCAGTGTTCTCTACCGACAAGTCCCTAAGGAGAGCACTGTTCAGGAGAGAAGGGAAAAGGGTTGCAGTCAACTCACTGTCATCTGTCCTTAAGGATACGGTACCCATTAGGAATTTCTCCAGGCCCGCCTGTAACAACAGGGGGGAGGATACGTCCGCACTTTTTGGACAAAGAAAAAATTGAAAAATTTTCATACTTGAAATTTTATTTAGTTTTCTTTTTATTTCAAAGAAATTTTATTTTTAAAACTCGAGAATCGGAACTTTGAAGGCAATGTAGTCCAACTTTTTTGTTCAAATTGTATGTTATCCTCAATAAACTCCTAAGTACTAAGTTTTTCCTAGTAGACTTTTCAGTCCCAGAAAAAAGTTCAAAAAAACCTAGTTTTTTTTTTGCGTGAATTTTTAATTGAGAAATTCGTATCGACAGCTGTCAGCTAAAAAAGTGTAATCATACGATTCGATAGATAAAAAATCTAAACAACCCAATCCAAGCCATTTGTATTAATTTATTTTCATCAAAATAAGAGCAAGTAAAAATAGACAAGCGTCCCAGTTAAATATCTCCGAAATCCTGGAATCGTAGATCCCCCGCGCGAGAGATACGCATCTTTAAAAAAGCGAAAGGAGCGTCCTATCGCGAAAAGCGCAGAGTTCATCAGTCTGAGTCCCCGAAACTGGGGCCAGATGCACTTGAGGGAGCGAGAGAGAAAGATAGACGGAAGCGCGATTGGGCATTCATGTATTCGACGCGACGACGCCGAGGCGATCACGTTGTCGCACAATGCAAATACCTACGGCTCGTCGCGCACTTTGCAATTGCTTCGAGTTACTGCGGGTCCGTCTCCGGAGGCAGCCACCTCCCAGACGCATATTTGTCGACGCGTGGCCTCGAAAAAAACACGCACAATTTTATTTTAAATACCGTGCGATGAGTAAATTATTCCGATTTTGGGAATGATTTATTTTTTTTAACTGGATGTGCGCTGTAATTAACCAGGTCGGTTCAATCATGATCGATACTTTTGTAATAATTGAACGCATTTTCGAATGAATTTATCATTAGTAATTGATGAAAATTGAGAATAAGTGATATTTATTGTGAGATCATTTTCTTGACATGAGATTTGCATAATGGCTGAAAGTTTTGTTTAAATTAATAATATTTAATTTATGCATTTATTTTAACACGTGGCAACTAATTATTATTACGATTAATCGAAATTAAATACTTTTTATTTTTCAGAATTCTTATCAGTAAATTAAAAAAAAATATATTTTTGTAAAAATTTTATATAAATTTTTGAATGATTTTTATATTTATATTTATGCAAGCACGAATTCAAAACAACTAGGCTACACTTTTGTCTGAGCCATCGGACTTGATCTATTCTAATTTTTTTAACTAACTGGTCATTGCATCGCTACTTTTTAAGACTATAACCGTCAATAAATTACAACAAGACCCACTCGTCTTAAAAATTAAAGTAAACTTCTCGAATAGCTTCTCATGCCCCAAAATATATTAATTCGTTTTTATTATTTCTCCCGCAGGTTTTAAATAACTTTTAAAAAGCCGTTTTAATTCGCGCGCAACACGATTCCACAGTTTGACGATCATACATTCAATTAACTTTTATCGCCCAAAAGTTATCCTGGGATTTTATTTTTAGCCCGCACTCTCAAAAAGAAAGACCTCGCGGTTCTTCAGCATGAAAAAAAAAAGTACGCCACGAAGGAATCAATTAGACTGAGAATTTCCTCGTTTGCTCGGCTACTTTATAAATACCGATATATAAAGAGAAGAAGAAAAAAAAAAGGTCCGAAGGATCAGAGGGGAATCCTTATAAGCACGCGCGCTCTATCGACTCGTGCCGATCTCCAGACGTCGTAACGATATTCCGCGGCGGAGGATTGAATTTGATTAACATTTGCCTATGCGTTGGCTCGTTTAATACATGCACCAAACTTTCATCTACCTCGCTCCGATGGAGTCTTCTTCCTCGTCCTCGCGTGACGAGACTAGATTTTTGGTCGGTGGCTAATTTATGGAGGAGGGAAATCGAGAGGAGGGATGATGCAGCGCCCGCAACGTCTTTATCGGAGCTGACGAGTAATTTAATGTTGTAAACAAGCGCGCTTGGATCCCCAACTCATTTGCCCCGGAATAACTCTTGAATAATTTTAAATTTAGTCGCGCAGTGATTTACGAGGTTTTATCTATTGGCGGATTTTGAAGTTGAAGCCGAGCTAATATTTCAATTTGCGCGAAGTATGGCTTAGTTTAACCGGTATTTAAATTCAAATATGCGGTGTTTAGTGTCATTTTCCAACTGCAGTTTTTCAACTTTTTGCATCAATTTGCATAACGTTTACGCAAAAGTATTAATTTTTTAATTTTTTGTCTGGTTAGCGATTTGAGATATTGATTTTAGTAATTCTAAAATCATTCTGTAGAAATATTCAATTAAAAATTTTTATTATTTTCTTTATGTTACTAAATATTTATGAATAACTTTTGTAAATCCTTTTTGCGATTATTATTATTTTCATTTCACATTTATTTCCCGCACCTCGGAGAAAGTTTCAAATCACCAAGCCGATCAATACCACTCGCGGTCATCAAAACTCTTAACAGAAATCATCACCTAACCAACAACAAAAGCCTTTCACCCCGCTCATCAGAGTCACTGGAACGAAAAGTCATCTTCGTTCGTCCCGTCATCAGATTAGCCGAGAATCCGCGATCTCGAAAAGTTGGTTGGGCATGAATTATGCAGGACCCACGCGTCGCATCGTCTTCGGATCGATCTTTCAAATGCATCCGGATAATGCTCGCTCCTCCTGACCCAGAATCTCTCGTGCTATTCGTTCGAGATACTACAACGGACTGGCGCAGACACACTTTCCTTTCTTTTCCCTTATCGACGGAATCATAAATTTATAAGAGGAGCATCCTTCTTCTCTGACAGATTCCCGGTGCTCGTTTTCAATTTTTAATTGCAGCTCGAACGTTATTTTTAACAAAATTCGATACAATGCCCTTAGTTTCTTTGAGAAATAAATCATTAAGAGCACAATGATTTGTCAGAGCGAGTGACTGACACTATTGTTGGACACTCGAAATTCTAGCGTCGACAATCGTCCTCTACTAATTAAAAAGCTCTCAAAACTGCATTCAATCGCGATTCCCATCGGTCGCGACAAACGAAAATGCACCTCGAGTGTACACATACATACACGCACACTCGAATCGAGCCATATTTGCAAACGTTGTATGCTATCTGGAGTCAGTGGAGGGTACAAAGGAGGTTAGAGCATTGTGTCGTCGAGTTAATAATAATATTTCAATTTGGGCCCAGTGTCGCAATGCAGTGCGATTTTTCAGGCACCCCTTGTTTATGAAGGAATCAAGGTCCCGCCAGGGGTGGACGCGTGAGAAAGTATCGCAGCTGGTTACGCTGGGCCTTTGAGGGATGATCGATAAACACTCTGCTGTGCGGGAAGGAAGGAAGGAAGGAAGAAAAAAAGATTGCCCAAAAAAAAGAGGGAGGAGGAGGAGGAGTCTTGGGTGGTATGCAAATTTTTCTGTGCGAATGGGTGTTTAGGGTATTGAAAAGAGCGGAGGGATTTTTAAACTCCGAGGGTTGCTGTGACCGAACGTCAAGTGTTTCTGAGACTCGTTCTGGTAGGTATGGAAATTTTTTGAAGTTTTTTTTTTATATAAAGGAGTATAAAAAATTTACTGTAAGAAAGTTTATTGAATAACTGGATTTTTTCATTATTTTTTTTATGATAAATTTTGTGTGAAAAATATTTAGAAAACGATAAAAAAACCTTTTTTTATGCAATAAATTGAATAAAGTATATGTACTTAGACGTAGTAAAAAAAAATTATTTGAAATTTTTCATTAAATTTTTTTATGTTTGTCGCAAGTGTAGAAATTTTAATAACTCAATATCGTACTTTTTAGATGCCGAGTACATTTACCGTCAGATGTAAGCATTAAAATTTGCAAAATTTCAAGTATAAGGGTTAAAAAGTTTTTGGAAAGTCTTTAATGCTCTATAAAATACGGTTTTTTGTCGTGTTTTTCAAAGACTTTCAAATATTTCAAACAATTATGATTTTAGGCATTGATTTCTTTTAGTAGTCTGTCACAAAAGAAGACAAAAATACAAATAAAATAAACGAAAACAGCAACACATTTCAATAAAAAATTTAAAAAAATAAAAATCGCAGAAAAATTAAAAAACGCGTGGTTGAAAGATTAAAAGCCCCAACGTAGAAATCTCAGCGAATTCCCTTACGCGCACCAGCCACCCCAGTTTAGCTTCGGCGGCACCCCGCCTGCAGGCTCGTAACTTCCGTTAACCTGTTTAATGGGCATGAGGAAGGAAGGAAGGGAGAATGATCATCTCCGAGGGGTGGCATAGGCGTACGTGCAGCTCCCACGATGGCTCCAGGTGTCTTTGCAGGCTAAAGTGGGGTCGGCTTCTCATTGTTTGGATCGGGCCACGTCATTAGCGAGGGTTACAGCCAGCACTGGGAATGCCTTCCCGCCGAAAAATCGTGTTTTCGCTAAGGACGGGGTGAGAGCGAGGATTCGCTGACGCTGTCCTCTCTCGAGTACGCGGGGATGATCGCGATGCGCAAAGCTCTCGGACCTTGAGAATACACCCATGAGAAAAGGGGGGCGACGGCACTTTAAACTACGAAACGGTTGGAGCTCTGCGAATAAGTTTTGCTTGGAATTTTATAACATTGAGAAGACGCCAATGGTTTGAAGGATCAACGACGCTTGGGGTGATCTTTTTGTTTGTTTTGTAATCAGGAAACTTTGTCGGGAGAAAAAAATGTTGGCGGCGTCACCCCAGTTTTGATTTGGGGTGCGATCGCGACAAAAGATCCAGTGCTTCTGATTTTTGGTCATTATGAATTCTCGAATCAAGTTTTTACATTTCAGGAAACGCAACACTTTGTTCAGCGAGCGAGTGAAGGAAGACAATACAAGCTTTGGAAATGTTTAGCTTGGTAAATTTTTGGAATCGTTTGTCGGATCTTTTCAGATTCAAAAATACAACATAATTCGTTTTTGTTTGACAAATGGGGTGATCTTTCTTTTTTGAAATTCCGTGTTATTTTGAGTGCATATTTTAAATTGATTTATGATGTATTTAAAACAAGCAAAAAAAGAAAAATTCAGGTTTTGGTCTGGTTTTTTTGGCTGATTTATCAACAGCTTAATAGGAAGGTTTTAATTCATACATCAGTCGGAAAAATTTTAAATTATTGAAATACTTATTGATAAATAATAAACAAATTTATGAGGTACATGAAGTAAATATATATTTACAGACTAAATGTCATTTATTTAAATATTTTTAGATTCAGAACTATTAAAGTTTTTATGTTAACTAAGCAATTCTTATATAAATTAGAAAAAAAAAAAAAAAACATTTTTTACCTGACCGAACGTCGTATGAAATTCGGTATTCGGACAAATGGTTACTCAGACGCAAAGTCGTTACTATGAAAAACTACCCGTTTAGCGAGTTCAGCTTGAAGTTCGACTTCTCGAAGGCGCGGTATGTTTTCGCGCGCCAGGTGAGTACTGTCAGTGTACACTTACTCGCCAGCCATCTGCACTCATTCGTGCTTTGTTCCTTTGATACGAAAAAATCTAGGGGTCGTTGACGTCACAGAGTCGTATTATACATAAAAAGTAGTTTAAGTGTGAATACAAAATTTTTTCACAATGGCCTTGCCCCGCGCTCGTAAAACTCGCGCAACCACAAGGGGAAGAAGTACGCATCGAGTTTACTTGGATTACCTGCTTGTGTCTGCGATTGAGTTACGAAAATATCGATTTTCTTCGATACGAGGCCCCAAAAAATGGAAAAATAAAAATCATAATGATGATTGTTGATGCAGCATTCCATACTACAGCAATAAATTGGTCATAACATTAAATTCTAAAATACTTACATTTTTTGATTTATAGTATAATTTCACTGTGCTAAAAAATTAAAAAAAAAAATAAATAAAAATCAAGATTACTAGAAGTGACATAAGTCAAGTTTACAATTTATAAAAATATGTTCAATTTAGTCGATTGGCACTCATGTATCAACTCATTCTTAATCGTTAAATCAATAATAATTTTGACTACAAATTATATAGAACTTCTAACGTCATTAAAACTAAAAATACATTTTTTAAAAGATAGCAAAAATTTAGTGCAACTGAAGTGAAAGATTAGATTAGATTGACTCATTAAAATATGAAGTCTTTATCATGTAAAAAAAACAATAAGATCTCAAAAACAGCGCAGGGTATAAAAAACGAATATAGAATAGTTTGGGTAAAGCATGAGTATTTTATAAGCATGACTTCGTTTTTTAAATAATGTTAGCGCTCTGGTTCATGTCTGACTACATGACTTTTCATTTATTAGTTTTTGTTATTTATGTATTATATACTGCTCTTATACTTAAAAAAGACGGACAATACCCGTCTAATCACTGTACCAAAAAAAAATGCACGAGATATTTTAAATAAACCAGTGTCAAAAATTTTATATTTGTAAAAGTCCAAAATCACAATAGAGCTCTATAACTTTATCACTCTTTGAAAAAGTAATAAACAAAAACGCAAAGTTGAAAAAAAGAGGGTTAAAAATATAGGCGCAAGACCACAGAACGACAATTACCTCCGCGTGCGAGCCAATAAAGGAACAATGGTCCGCGGGGGGAAAAGGAAGCGCGGAAAAAAGCGCCCAACGAGACGTCGTTCGATGTCACCCGGGTACGCTTTGGCACCGCAGATAGCTTCCCGCATCGTGGGTGTCGCCGAGACCGCATAATACTTACTCTCTTGTCGCGTCTGTAAAAAATCGCATCGTACTCGATGATGTTTATGCATACGTTACTTGCGAAAGTCTCTCTCTCGCTTTTGTGGCTTACGTGCAATGGAAACTTCGGCGAGGCTGAAAAATCCATCTTTTACTGCGCCAGCACGCGATGCGGTTTCGCTTGAATGAGCGCTTTTCAAGGGTTCTCCTGGCGTGGGAGTTTTCAAAGATGCACTCCGGGCTTCGAAACCCGAAGATGTTGCTCGAGGTAGAGCGCTTGGTCTTTGCCCTAGATTGGGAAATAAGTCATACCTTCTTTACCCTTTTTCTGTTTTACACGCGGTGATGTACAACTGAAGAAAAGATAGCCGCAGTACAATTTGAAACGGTGACTTTTGAATAAACCTTTATTTCATATATCGGGCGGATTGCTATGTATAGTTAGGACTACTAGACTCAGTTAGGCACAGAGCTCCAAAAAGTGTCAGATTTTCCCAGCCAAAAGTCCTGAAGAGGGCTTAGCAAACTGTCACTTTTGAGATCACTGCTGGTTAAGCACAATTTTGAAAATAATTTTAGTAAGAAACTGATATGCTAAGAATGAAACATAGAACAAAAAGATATTTTTTTCAGCAACTTTTATTTATCACATGGTTTAAAATAATGCATAATATTAGCTTGATTTTTTTTTCTTTTTTTCCACATGTATAATAAAATATATAAATTTATATTTTACCTGGTAACTATTGGTTTGACGTTAAATGTTTTGGTTCTTCTAAGCATTTTTTTAAAAGAGGGTGAATAATTTTTTTCTTTAATATATTTTTTGCTTCTTCCGATCTTATGTACTCCAAGCGTAAATTTTTTATATAAGTTTCTTCAGCTTTTAATACTTCTATGGTTCTATACAAATCATCCAAATCATTAAGCAGGAAATTTATGAATTCACCACATTGTCTGCTTTGCTCGTCACATTCACGATTTTTGATTGCGTCATGAAGCTTGTTAGCAGCCAAATGAATACGAGAACCTTTCTGTTGAATTAAATCAATATTGTTGTTAATTCTAATAATTTTCTGATAAATAAAAAAAAAATACAGTTCATTTTTTTAATACATTTTTTTCAGTGTATATTGATGAATCCAAGGATTTTATAAGACTTTTGTATGTGGTTAAAAACAATTTAGCTAGGTTTTGAGCTGTAGAAGTTTTTAATTCTTCATATACAGATTGACAATTATCCTTCAGTTCATTCTAAAACAAATTTTATAATATATTGATTACAAATTTGATCTTTCTATTTGTAAGAAAAAGATTGAACTTATGTACCTTAACTTTCATAACAGCTGGTTCTTTTTCAATTAAAAACCCGAAATATTCATCTGATTTTTGATCTATTTTACTTACATTTTTGATAAGATCTTTATATTCTTTTTCTAGGGTTATGACTTCAGATATTACTTTTTGAGTCATAGTATCGTCAATATCTGATTTTTGTAACTGCTCCTTCAATCAGAAATTATTTTGTTTTTTTGCTTATTGCTAGTTATTTTACTAATATTTTCATTTTACTTACTTTTTCCTCCTCGGTGCATTCGATATAACCCCAGAGTACAAGAAAATAGAGTAGAAGAATCTTCATATTTGTACTTAAATTGTTTGCCACTTTTAAAAAATACTGCATAAAAAATTACAAGGTAAGTCAAGCGTAGCTTTGCTAAAGTCTATGATATTTTGAATTTTATATTTTACGTCAACTATGTATAGTAATAAAACTTTTAAAAGTAAATTGAAGTAAACTTTTATGCTTTTTGTTAAAATTTGTAATAATGTTACAATATGACATCGTGCAGCTTTGAAAATTTTATTTTTCAAAAACGAACTTTCCTCATTTTAGTTCTGTACAAATTTTTTATGGATTCCTTCAAACTCACTAATCATTCTTCAGCTATATGTATATGATAAAAAACATAAGAGTCCTTAAAGACTCATAAACAACGAAATCTATGCACATGATTCATTTAAAACGCAACTAAAACGAGTGCTTACTCAATAAAAAAGGCCCTCGTAAAATTTGCATCAATATTAATTTACGCAAATTGTGCTTTCCCCGAAAAAACGAAAGTCTCATTTACGAGGCTTGATTGATGCGCGGTAATAACACACAACGAGACATCCATACCCCAACACAAAAGGCGCTGGTGCTGTTGCTGCATTTACTTTCATTTCTCTCTCTCTCTCTCGCTCTCTTTCTTCCCAAAATCGGGGATTCACTCCTTCTGTTTGGGATTATTACGGAGTAAAAAACAGCGGTGCCGGCGCCTTCGACTCATTCATTCAAGATTTGAATATAGCTGCATCATCATCATCTCCTTTGGTCGAAATCTCGTCAACCACAAGGAGTTAAGCCCGACCGAGCTGAGTTAGCCGCGGGTAATTTTTGACACGCGATCCGTTTCCGAAAGGAACTTTCTCATGTCTCCCGATCAATTTTTGCGGGAATAACTCGAACGAATTTTGTGCAGTAAGCGTGCTTTTTATTTTTCATAAATTTGAGTCAACTCCTGAAAAATTACGTTTACTCTGAATTCTAAAAAAGGAAGTTAATACCGACGATTGAATGACAAGAGTAAGTTTAAGAAAAAGTACGCTTATATACTTTTTTATTCACGCCATATCTCGGTACCGAAGGTGAGAAATTTTTTATACTCATTACTTTAGAGGTGAAAGTTCGAAGTTTAAAGTACAATTATCACCCGTTTAAAAATTTATTGCTTCATCTGATTCAACGATGGTCACGATTTCGTATTTACTTTATGAGCGCGCGAAAATTACGAGCCGAAATTCCCTATCACGCATCATTGCGAATTATCTTCGGGAGGGGGATTAAAACACACTCGCATACGTAAGTAACCAGCGCGGATTTCACAAAAAATCAAGCTCAACGCCCCGAAAACACCTCGATGATCCCGAGTGAATCCGCTCCGGTTCCCCGCGCGTCAAGATAAAGCCCTTCCAATTTTATTCGCTTCACCTTTCGCCACGAATTCAACGCACGCGGCCGAAGGAAAAAATATGGCTACGCGAGCTACAAAAAAATTAAAAAGGTAACGTATAGGTTTCGCGCCCACACGACCAGTCGAGCGATTTAATCCCGTAGGTATCCGAGGCGACAGCTCGGTCCAGTTTTGTGCATCGGGCGATGAAGTCCCCAAATGTCTTGGGAGGTCCCCGGCTGATATTTATTACCACGGCTTATTTTGAATTTGAATCCCGCGTGGGCGAGATCGTTTATCGGGAGACGACAAATTTTTTTATAAATTTCGTTTTATTTTATTTTATTTTTCTGAAGGCGATGAAGTTTTTTCAAAGTAAGCAGACTCGTAAAGAGGGAAGTTTTTGTTGATGATTGAGATGAGTGTTTGCATACGTGTAACGATACCCCTTTCACGTAGAGACTTGATGAAGGGCCGTCTAAGATTACCCATGCACCGACCGCAACTTTGTGAACTGGTTTACCTTTCCAGCAGCAAAGGTACGGATCACTTAATAAAATTTTGATACCGAATTAACATCATAAACGTTCGCTGAAAACTTTTTACCTGCGTTTGCGACATAGTACACGCCACCTAGTGGGCGAATCTGAAACCTAATACCGCAGTTATTTTGAAAGGGTAACCCGATAATTATTTCAGTGAATTAATTCAGCCTTAATTCAGAACCGCAATAACATAAAAAATTGGTTTGTTTTATACTTTTTGCGCAATTTAAGTGCATACAGCTCGAACAGTACTGCGATGTATGCATGAAAACGGAGACGGGGGAGTAAGTAATTGAGAGAAGGAGAAAGAGCTCAAAACGGAGAGCAAAAGTAAAAAGAGAAAAAGGCTAAACGGCTGCGAGGGCGTTTATGATGACGACTCGACACTTTGTACTTAGGTAATACATGTGTTATGTTTTCGTCACATAAAAGCCAGTCTTATAACAGTGTTGATGAAGTAGTCCCATTGTATTACTCGTTCCTACATCGTGCTCATATTACCATTCCGTAATTTGAGTATTTAGCAAGGTAATTTGTAACTACAATTTCAACGTGAATTTATTATTTGATTTTAAAAATAGTTTGAAATCAAAATAATAAAAAATAAAAGTTTTAATGTATTGCTCAAGATTATCAGAATTTATGAGTACTTTTTATTGTAATTACTTTTTGCAGTATTTTTTTCAGTTTAAACATTGAATTATGTTATTCACTTTGACAAGTGTTACCCTAAAAATGTATTTGTTTAAATATGAATGATAACATGAATTAAATTAAGTATGCGACCTCAAAAAATTAAAAAATAAGGAAATTATCATGTTGATAGCTTTTTTTAAAATAAATCATGCGAATTTTGAAATTTTTAACATTAAGATTTTGATTTTATTAATGAGACATTCGACGTACTCAAATAAATTGAATCGAGTGCAATAACGATCCAACTTTAGGTATAAATATGTACAAGACTCGACAATCAGTTTAATAAAGAAAAAAATTATTGTAAAGCCGCCTTCAGTTTTTGGTTTCGCTACAAAAATGAAGTTGTTACGTAACTGCATGCATCTGCTGCTACTGGTGGTTGTAATTAAAATTTCTGAATCTGAAGCAAGTAGAAATTTAAATGAAGAAGTTAAAATTCTTTTGGGAAAATTAGATCTTTTAAAAATTAAACAAGCTGAGACTTTGAAATTGGCAAAAGAAATCGAAGTTTCATTTCCCAGGCCTTTCTATATGGTTTCCAACTTCGTCAGAAATGATGAAAGAATTGTTCAATTGAAGGTACTTAAATTTTTATTAAATTATTTTTCAAGTAATATGCTAATTTTTTTTCATTTTTAAGTTATTTTATTTTTTACAATTTTTATTACTATTTTTCTATAAGTTTAACTTTGAAAAAAGCCATGACCAATATCTGAAAATAAAAAAAATATATTTTTTCTTTCCCAGAAAAATTTAAACAATCCCTATAATGATTGTGGTTTAGAAGAAAAAACACAAACTCTCATCTCAGATTTAGAAAAATTCATCAGAGGTGCCGTCAGTGAGAACTACCAAACTTTACTAGAAAAAATGACTGACGTAAGTTTAACCAAGCATACCAAATTTTGTCAATATTTATATCATAAATTAACATTTGACTAAATTTTTTAGAAAATAAATGTAATTGATAACGCATTGAGGCTTACGGATAACGAAATCAATAGATGTCGGAAATCTTATTCTACTTGCAGAATATCAGGAGAATTCGCTGTAGAAATACAGAACGGACTAAGATTTCTTGAACACGTTAATCAGGTTCTGAAAACATTACCTGACAGTGTTCCACTGAAAATGAACGAAGCTGAAGTTTCTCTTTCAATTCAAAACACAATAGTAACACCAGTCAAGGAATGCTTACATGTTTAAAATATGAAAAACTTTTAAAGATTCAATTTTTCTTTATATTTTTTTGTAATGTTTAATAAATGTGATTGATTAAAAAATGCAACTAGGTATTTTGTACAATGTTTTATCCATTTTTTAATCACAAGATAAGAAAAGATAACCTATGAAGTGCTATATGGACAAAAGTCATCAAAAACGTATTGCTGAGGTCAAAACCTATCGAATAATTGTTTTTATAATTATTTTTTTTTTAATGTAGAATTGAACGAAAAAGTATAAAAAATTGTTCGGTAAAACATGACCGACTTTTTGACTCTTGCCCATATCGTCTATTTTTGAGAAACATAAATGTTTTTATTACACTAATGCGTGGAGGCTCGATTTTACGCACGCTAGCCCTAACCTAACTTTAGGCGGCTATATACTATAAAATATAGTATGCAACGGGTGCAGCACGTCACCAGGACTTATTAAAATCACTCGTGCTACGCTTCGCTTCGCACTCGGTGCTTTTAAAACCGCCCTGGTGACGACACTGCACCCGTTGCATAATATACTATTTTTAAACTTATTATCTATGTAAATGTGATGAAAAAAATTGTGAAACACTTTGTGTGGGCATAAAATAAAACTCACTCTAAAAATAAAGAAGAATAAAAATTATCTAATCTAAAGGTCGCGCGTAAAATGTTTTATGTGAATACGCGAGCTTACAGACGGCTTTGAAAAATTTTATGCGTTTAGTTGTCAGTTTAGAGATACTTTGCAACTATTTGAGATTTTTTTTACTGAATTTATTAAAATGAAATCAGCAATTTTACAGACTTGTAGATACTTATTTCTGTTTGTAATTTGTTTCAAAATTTCTGAAGCTCAGTTAACAGAAGAAAAATTAACGAAAGAAGCAAAAAAATTATTGGATTCGTCCAAGAATACTGTATTTAAAATAAATGATTTGTTGAAGTCAGTGGATGCAGTTGAAAAATCAATCGCCGATGAATCATCCTTGGCTTTTTCTGAATACTTGAATAATGACAAGGAAATCATAAAAATAAAAGTATAAAAATTCCTTATCTTAAATAAATTAGAGTTAACTAAGAACTTTTTTTCAGAAAGCTTCAACAGACAGAATAAAAGAATGTCATTTTGATGAAAAAGTTAAAGATCTCACTTCTGAATTTTTGAAAGATGCCGAAACAGATATAAAACAGTATTTGCAGTATATACGTAATCTTTTAGATGCAAAGAAAAAGGTAAAAAACTTAAAGTTTATAATAATTATTAGCTCGCATAACTTTATTATATCATATTATAATTTGAATTATTATATAATATAATTTTTCAGCGTTTGAATGACGTAGAAAATGCACTAAATGGTGACAATCTAAGAGCTGAAATAGATAAATGTACAAAAAGCACTTATAACTCTTGTAAAATAATGGGTGAATATGCAGTTGCTGTGAAACACGTAGCTCAAACAGTTGAAAGCAAACGTACGATTGGTGATCCTAAGACACTTCCGAAAAATAGATCTTTATTTTTAGCCAAAACTAAATTTCAGTCTTTAATTGACGAAAAAATAGTAAGAGCTATGAACAAATGCTTAGAAAAAATTTGAAATTGTAAAAGACTTTGTACATATTGTACAATAAATTCTACAAGTATGTCAAATTGATTAAAAAATTTTTTTTTTTCTTACACCTATTAAACTGCTAAGAGAATTCACGGTCATCATATGTTACATTAGTTGAATAAATAAATTCTACAAGTGTGTCAAATTGATTTAAAAATATTTTTTTTTTTACACCTATTAAACTGCTAAGAGAATTCACGGTCATCACAAGTTACATTATTTATATAAAATCTTTTAAAATTGGAAAAATTAAGCAACAGTAAGGGGAAAAAAAATTTTACTTTGGAAAAAATGTTTTATAATATTCTTTAAAAATTTCAATTCGAAATTAATCAACGTCAGCCAGCGAGAACTTGTCACTTACCTCAAGTTAAGTTTGTCAAAAATCACTCTTTCACCGTAGGCCTCATGAAGAGAAATTAATTTCGCGACTTCTCTATTGTAGCCCGCACCCCGAAAACGAGATCCGAGTCCCACGCAGTGGCACGCGCGCGACATATCCGGTCTTGCGTTCCCAGCGTCCCTTTTAATTTCTCCGAAAGAGTTGAAGAAGAAAAAGAAAAAAAAAAAAAAAAAAAAAAAACAGGAGAAGAAGTCGAGAGGGCGATTCGACTCCTCCAAAAGCCGCTGCTGCACGCATGAAAGGAAAAAATCAATGAGCGGCTGGCTGCAGGAGCAGTGAAAGTTAAGTGTGCGAATGCAGGAGGCAAAAAATAAAGAGAGGACGACTGAATGGCCAAGAAGGTGGTGGTGGCGACGGCGGAGTAGGAGGCTTTTTTCTACCCAGCCGGGGGTGCATTAAAAAGTCATGCGTGGGAGAGAATGATTTTTGAATGAACCCCCCGCGAGAGCTTTGAGAGCTGAATGGCGATTGTTAAGAGGAGCATTGTTTCGAGGGGAGGGTTTTTTTTCGGAGGTGACTTGAAGTTGCTTTTTGTTTTTTTCATGCAAAAGGCGTTTATGGGATTTTAGTTTGAAGTCTTCGAGCTTTTGATATGACTTCAAATTCCAAAACATTTTTTATTCAATTTTAACAATAGTTTTTTGTTTAGGTCAATCACTTGGAAATAATTTATTCAAACTTATAAATGACTTATTCAATGGTTATTTCAATTTTGGTCAAAATAAATTATTGCTTTTTAGCGAAAAAAAATCGTTTAAGTGACAAATTATTTATTACATATTCTTCAACAAGGATTTAAAGAAAAACAATCTAGTGTGAAAATATTTTATATGAGAATATTCTTCTGTCACCAGTAGAGAGTTACGAAGCGTTCGTAATTGATCATTGAAATTCTCTCGACTCTCAAAAGTGTTTTAAAAAAAACATCAACCCCTTCGTCCCGATCGATCAGTCCCAGACTAGCTCGAGTCCCACGCCAACTTCAACCCCTATCAGATAAAAAGAAAAAAAGGCCATAATCTCATCGATAAAGTCGTGCTCATGTGCGGGAATTTCAGCAAGGAGCCGACTCCCCCCGGTGCGTACTGAAACGACAATGGGGACTTCGGGTTGGGGGGTTGGCCTCCCCATTGGTTTGTTTATAAATATACGGGCCCCGGACGGGAGATACATAGCACCTGGTTCCCCTCCCCCTTATTGCGTTACGTTGCACTGGACCGAGCGAGCCTGGTGAAAGTGATTAATCGCCGATGGTGGATTTAGATTTTGGGAAAGCAGAGATTCCGATAGTGCGCGGGAATGCCGGGGGTTGACAATAGCAACCGGGGTTGCGTGGAAAATTGGGAATAATTTGGTCCTCGAGCCCACTGTGAGAAATTAATTTTCAATCAACGAAAACAGGTTGCGTAAAAGTTTTTCCATAATCCGGGGAATATGAAAGCGAACGTCTGTCAAAATTTCATTAAGGCTGAAAAATTCAATCAGCGGTAATAAATTTTGATATCCAGTCCTGCGCGGTAATCTTATTAAATTTTCGCGTTCAAAATAAATTTTAATTTAAACATTATTCAACCGGACAAAATATATGTATCGGACGGGTTGAAAAGCAAGAAATTTGCATTGAATGGTGACAAATTTTCTCCTATCTGTTTGGTTTCTAAATTCTAAAACTATATTACAGAAACATGTAAATCAATTTGTATGGGAGGAAAAAAAAACGGTATAAAAAAATTATGAAAATGTTCAATTTTCCTATTCAGAGCTAAGGGGTATATATAAAACACAAACCAAGCGCGCGCGCGCGCAAACTTTCCCATCCGTGAATTATCATTGCGCTGTCGAAGCGATTCACGGTTGCGAAAATTTTTTCTCCTTTCATACAATTCATACGGAACGGTTCGTAATGGGCAGAGGAGAAATATAAATCCCCGCGTCACTTTTACGGGTGACTGAGAAAAATAGCGCTACATCGTTGTTCGGTATATAAGAGGGGATCCGCGGAAGAAGAAAAAGAAGAAGAAGATGAAGGTTTCCGAGGGGTAAGTTTTGCTCTTCCGCATTGGAAATTAAAAGGGGGAACTGAATCTTCCTGTCCTGCGATTGAGTGGTAAGGGTAGGCTTAGCAAGTTTTTTTTTTTTTTTTAAACCGTAATGATTTTTTTCTTCTTAGTAACTGAGTTCTTTGTTATGTGAAAACTGTCGTCAGATTTGGTAAATGATATCAAATCCTTTTTTACGAGGGAGATATAATTGTTAAAATTTTAAGGGACAAAAAAAGCATTGGGACTCGAAAACTCAGGAATGAACTCCTCAAGTTTCCAAGGTTTAGAACAGGTATAAAATAGGGTGGAGCTCCAGATCATCAGTACTGGCCAGCTGGAGCTGATTCCTCGTGCGCGTACGTAGAGGCAAAAAAGACTTGAAAAATTTTAAACATCCCCTGCTTTTAGCAAAGAAGTAAAAGAGATCCTTGAGCCTATTTTTACCGACCTCAGCTCAAAAAATCCACTCAGTAGGTGCGTAGATGCCAATACGCAAAATAGTAACGAACGTTACAATGCTTGCGTATAGAATATTGTACCTAAGCACTCGTTTGCTGAAAAATATGTAGTATAAATAGCTAATTTTAGCAGGCCTTTTTCCAATCTTCAAAATCATGAAAACAATGGGTGTAAAATTCGGACCAAACGTCAGTTTTTACTCTGAAAAAGTTAATAGCCCTCGCATCGACAAGACCTAGCAAGCTGATAGTAAGACATCAAAAGAGCACAGAATAGCAATTGGAAATGCTAGATCCTTAGAAAATAATCTCCTCGAAGCCAAAAGAGGAGTTTTATGTAAGATGCCAGAACTGATTTGGTAAAAATTAATTTTTTACGATTAAAAAGATTAACTCGTTTTTCGAAACTACATATTTCCAACTCAATCACACTGGAATTTTGATAAACCAACTTGAAATTTGGACAGGAAATTCCTTGAATATGTTGAATTTGCAGGAACTAAGATTTTTAAAATTCGTCAATAATTTTGAAAAGTTATAAGCAATATAAGTTGCAAAATAATGGTTGAACAAAATACAAGTCCACCATTTTTTTTTCAATAAAAATTATAAATCCTAGTTCCTGCGATTACGAAGTCTATACAAATTTTAAAAATAGATGATTACGTTTTTTTATTTCCGACGAAGCGTTGCAGAAATACACAGGGAATGGTTTTCAAAGAGGACGACTATCAGCAGCCATTTTATCAGATCATCTACAAAGTAAACCATTAAAAAAATGATTTCGAAAAATAAGATTTATCGTTCTACAATAAACTAATAAATACATTATCTTCATTTTTATGAAAAAACACATTTTTATCATTTTCGTTCCCCTTTTTGAATAAGTTGACAAACTTTCTTAAAAATGCATAAATTTTCACTTACTGAGCTTAAAATCAGAATACATACAACTAAATTAGACATAAAAATTCGTCATTAATTGATTAACTCCACACAAAGTAATCCTACCCTCGCAACGAACGATGTTCATCGTTCCTAAAGTTCCCACTCTCATCTTTCCCTGCAGATCTCATTGTTAATAAAAGCAAATCCACCACAAAGAAGCTCCCGAAGCAAAATAAAAATCTTTCAAATAAATATTCATTCCCAGTAAAAAAAAAAGAAAAAGAAAAAAAAAGAAAGGTAAGGGAATCCGGAAAAATAAACACAAAAAAGGCTCATCAACCCTCGGCGCGCCAACACAATCACGGGTGAATGAAATTGCGCACCACGGCCACCCTTCCTGTGGGAACTGGCGCGCAACAGCTGAGTGGCGAAAATAACGGGGCGTACATGTAGGCACGCAAAAAAAGGAGAAACAACGCATGACTCCCCCCTTGTTTTAAAGAGCCTACAGGTGGACTGCATTTAAATCAAACTCTTCGTTTTTTTAGGGAATATAACAGGAGGGGGGAACCACGAGACGTGTATTGAAATTCAAATGTGCTGGGATGAGTTAAAGGGAGATACCGAGGGGAGATCAGCTGTGACTGATACCAGACGAATTGGATGCACACTGAGACTTTTATTATTATTATCGCGTCGAGTTGACGTGTGATTAATACGATAATGGGGTGTCAATTTGTGTGTAAGCAAACTTTGTTTTTTAAAACTTCTCTGCAGAAATCTGAAAATTTTACTCGGAATATGTAGATTAATGAAATAATTATTTAAATTGTGATGAGCAGAGGTTATTCTCAAGAAGCTTTTGTCACTATACCCGAACATCGATGTGCTGAGAAAAAGGTCATCAATCGAAAAAATTTGTTTTCAAGAAATTAAAAAAATTTTTTCTAGCAATTGCTGGATTACAGTTTAAAGAAATGCTTTGGAATTATTAAAAATAAAAAGCTTCAAATTAAGAAAATTCAGATATTTTTACATTTAGTTATAAACGTCTAATATTATTAAAAATGAACAATACAACACATTATACATTTATTTATTCCGATCGGTCTTGTAATCGGCATTTTCAGATGTACCAGTTCTGTGCAGAAAGTTTTACATTCCTACTGCGTTAAAAAATAGGATGAGAATGTGACAATTCCACCACGTTCGACGATTTTGACCTATAGCTACTGGGGGTTACATACAGGCGTGTGTTTCCTGACAGTGCCGCAGGCTAGAATTGGCGCGCGCGTAGCACAGTTGCCTTTTTTGAATCAACTAAAAAAAAATTTTCTTTTTTTTCGACATATCGGTTAAGGTAGTTCCAAAAAAAATTGAGTTTCTTAAAAAATCTCTAAAACTTTGCACAGAGATAGATTTTTGAGTCCTGTACACGCTGGTATTTTTCTTATACCCCCAAGCCATACTTAATTTTGAGATATTGGGCTCTGAAGTTTCAATTTTTTACATGGGATTCCTATGCTGAGCGCGTGAATTCATATTTATTTTGAAGGTTATTCTCTGATTGCAAACTCAATTTTTTTAAAATATTTTTTTTAAACAGGTTTTCATGTAGGGCAAGGTCTTAGAAACCGTATCGTACAAAGATAAACATAGCAAGCGATATTAACTTATGAGATATACAATCAAAAAGAATGAAAAATGCATGATTTTAGCATGATTTGGAGCAGCGGTGGCGACGGCGGCGCGTGGCGTCAGAGTGGGGGCAACGAGCGTCTATAACTATATTTTAGGTTAGCTATATATACGCTTCGGAGCCACCTTAACCAGGCTATTATGCATACATTGATGGTCCCAGCGAAGAAACCTTAAAATAATTAGCTAGGACATAATACAAACGTTTACAGTACACAAATAAATTATGTCTTTCTTAAAATTTTTATTAAATGTCGAACTATAAGATAATTGTTGTCAGGTCAAAAATTTTACTGCTTCTGTACCTGAACAGCTGAACCGCAGAGTATCTAAGGCTCATCTCTGAAAAGGGGGGGGGGGCGTAGCCCTTTACCACTACTATCCCTTTTAAAGGGCCTTTTCTTACCTGGGTCCTAAAGTTCATCCGTTGTCCACTAGGCGTCGCATACTATACTTTTCAACCAAGTGTAAGATGTTTTGCTTATTATTACTTTTTTTTTAAACAAATAAAACCGTTACCCTTTTGAAAAAACTTTAAACTATTTATTTAGATCACAAAAATACAGTTGAATTAGTCAATATTTTTGTAATAACGTATTATCAGCTATATAAATTGATCCAAAATTTTAACCCGCAAGTGGTTAAACCACAGGTTCGGAGTATAAAGGCAAAATCTGAACATTAGGTCTACAGATGGTCGGAAGCTACTCACGAAGGATATAGTCTCGACGAGGAAGCGAGCTTGAGGACTGCGGAGCGGTGTTTCCTCTCGACTTAACTGGAGAGGCCTCCCGTGCTAATTTGGTACGGCCAGGGTAGTTGTCAGGAGAGTTTGCTTTCTTCTATTTGCGAAGTGCCGGCGCTGAGCGAGTGGTTGAAGGTAGATGCGGGGATGAAATCGGCGTAAGGTTGAGAATAGTATCCTGCTGCCTCCCTTGCAAGAGTTTCGCTTGCTGACTTAAAGTAACCGTGTCTGGTATGTGTAGTGGCTTCATTTGACCATCTTTTTGCCTTTATTTATTTGTTTATAATAAAGTTTTGAAAAATATGCAATTTTAATAAGAGTAAAAAAAATTATTAATATAAAATTATAAAATTTATTTTTCCAAACCATCTAATTTGCTACATGCAAACGTAAATGTCAATCAACCTCAAATTATTATTCGATGCGTTACAGACTTTAAAAATACATCATCTGCTAATAACTTAGCGTAAAACATTTTTAATCAGAGTAATTATTTTTTAGTTAAGTTAAAAGGTAAATAAAACTGATGATTAGTTATGAAATCATTAAGTCAAGTACGAAAAGTTGTACTTCACGTAAAAAATTTTCTAATCTAAAAAATTTTATTTTAATTATTTTGAAATAAACGCTATAAAAAAAAAAAAATTCTTCTCATGACTTCCTATTTAGGCTAGCTGATTGGATGTATTCTCGTCTCGTAGAACGGGTTGAGTCTTAGAATCGTTAACAGGTTCGGTAGTTTTATTATCATCCCGTGACTGACAAGATGTTGATAAAACAAGACAAGAACTTTAAACAAAATTTTTAGCAAAACGTACATGTTATATTCAGTTTGTTTTTGTGTTCTTGGCTCATTTTTACGGTTTTATTTTTAGTATTAGATTTTATTATAAACTTTTTCTTAAATGTTTCTGATTCCTTGATTTATTTCCTGAATGATGATTCAAGAAAACTTCGAGAGCTCTGAATCTCCTGCATTGATGCATCATAGCGAAGTAAAGTTATATCAACTGATTCTAATTATTCAAAATGCTCATCTGCTTTACCAAAAAATTAAAATTTTTAACTAAAAATAACCTGTATGCACTCGAAATAAATTACAAGTGACATTTGGTGTAGTCAAACGAGTTATAAAATTAGGAAAAATATTCATTAATCGTCGAACGCGTACCTCAGTTACGCGCTCTGAGAAGTATCATCAGAAGGCTTGATTACACTGCTCGGTCTAAGGATAATTCATTACGCGCTGTTATTCGTCTCTAACAAAGTCTCTGCGGTGGTTTTTACCACCAGCCCTGAGAGTAATAAAAAGTAGGAAAAAATGAGGGTCCATCAGGTGCAGCGCGGGTATCAAAATAGCCGCGTATCATAGTTCATAACGTCGTCTCTAACGAGCAAAACAACGGCCGAGGAGCTTGCAGCAGTATCGCATGAAATACGCGCGGGCCTGATTTACGAGTCGCCGCGCTGAGCGATGAGCGAGCGCGGCCTCGGTCCTTTTGATCTGCGGTGGTGGTCGCCGCGGAAAAACTCTCGCTGCCGCCGTTTAGAGTGCGTACTAGTTGAATAGCCTCCTGACCGGTGAAAAAAGCGTACGAGCCTTGTGTCGCTTTACTCAGACGAGGGACTATCAAATTGTTACGATGATTGGATGCACCGCGATTGATTTTGATTACCATGGGGGTGGAATGCGAGAGGGCGCTAATAGATGGAATTTTCTGGTGGAAACTTTGATGTATTTCTGGCAGAATACATATTTAAAAATTCTTATATCAATTTAAGTTTTGAAACCCAATATTTTAATTTTTTTATAGTTCTTGCTCTTTAACTCTGATTAAAAGAAGTTGATTTTTGGTGGTCAATAATAATTGTAAGAAATAATACGGGTACTACGACTGACCCAGCTACCCCAGCCAGAGGTCAGGCTTGGGGGCGGGGACTCAAGAGAGGATTATTTGCTAATTGCTCTTCTCTCTCGAGCTGGCTAGGTATCTCTCCCCAGTACGATAAATACCCTGTATTACCATTATCCAACACTCCCTCCAATTCAATTTTTTTTTTTTTGTACAACATAATGTACAATAAATAAACTTATTCAAATCAAATCAAATCAAATCAATTCAGGGCATAATGCCGTAAAACAGCTGAATCTGAATTTATATTTTAATCTGGATCTGACATTCTGAATTTTAGAAAAAAAATGAATTTCAATTATGTTCAACTCAAGTGATTCAAATTTATCAAAAGGGAGTAGCCAAAAAAAGAGCATTTTCTACTGAAAGTCATTCTTTCCTCATTTTTTTAATTTTACTGAATGTCCCTGTAATTAGTTATGCTGAAGTTTAAAATAAAAAAAAACTGTCGGTGATGTAAAAAATAAATCAGCGGCGAAATTTCAAAAGCCTTCGAAGCGCAACTTGACAAAGTCTCGCAAATTAAAACACACATTGAAGGCGCCCAATGTGTATTTCTAAAACACCTCCGCGAACGTGTCAAGAATCAATAAGGTCCCCGCAGATCACACATGCACTCCGCGCTTAACACCCAGAAAAAAGCTTAACTGTTCATTCACGGGACTCGGTGCACGAATCCAAAACACACGTCGCTTTGCTCTTTCAGTAGTAAGAGTCTCCGTCAATGGCGACTGAATGAAGTCGAAGCTAAACAGCGAGCACGAGCCGGAGGGGTAATTAGAGCCTCGTCGCTAATAACTCGGCGCGCAAAGACGGGGCGCGCCGGCCGTTTCGCCCACACCGTGATGTTCGCGGAATTTCTCGACGCGGAGAGCGACAAATTGACAAACGCATGGGCTTCGGGACGGTTATTCACGGCTTTATTACGTAATTTGCGGATTTACGAGGGGGTGAGGGCAGAGAGGAGATGATGATGACGAACTCAAGAGACGGACTGACTGACTGACTGACGCTGCAGAATTTTAGCGGCGATTTTATTGATTGGCAGCGGCGGCGGCGGCGCTCTTGGATTGTCCCGGGAGGAGGTGATTTATGACCGAGGATTTTTTTTCGGACATTGATGAGCTTGAGATAAATACGGTCGGCCGTGCTCGATCACACCGGTATTAATTTAAAGATATTGGAATTTTCGAAGTTTTTTTTTTCTTTCGAAGTGTGAATATTAAAATGTGCAGGTGACAAAAAATTAGAGCGTGCTCTGTATATTTTTGAATACTATTTATTCACATGGTATTAAATTAATTAGAGTATTGTGGGGTGGAGGGCTAGGTAGTTAGCTAGATGAGAGAAAGCGGAGATGCGCAGGTATGTTACACCCCTGCGTAGGTCACAGGCGGGTCCGAGCAGGCCCAAGCGGTCAGTCTGCAAAGGAGATGAGACACAAGATGTCGTGTCTAGCCCTTGAATGTAAGCTGAAAACGAATTTTCCCGAATAAATGAACCATCGATATTCGATAATCTGTAATAATAAAAAAAAGTTATTTTCATTAATTATATGTTAATTCAAAACGATTGAAGAGAAAAAGTACTTAAATATTTTTTTCAATAACTAATTTACTTAAAGTTTTTTAGTTTTCTAAGTTTATTTTATTAGAACGTTTGATTAAATTATGTTTTTGCTATTGAAATTGCTAAATTTGTCATTCTGATATTTAAATAAACTGATTCATACCATTCTTTCATGTAAATTTTTCACTAATATTTAATTTTGTTTATTACTAAAATATTGATTCTAAAAACTAAGAGTTCAACAGTTACAAACCCTAAACTATTTATACAATGCCTATATTATGATAAAATGGATTTGCACTTATGTAACTGTGAAAAATAAAAACTTGTAAATAAATCTTTGTTAGCAAAGAGAGCTGGTTGTATATTCTTCCTACATTAGCGGTAACTGGTTCTGAAAATACACCCGCACCCATGAATTTATCCGCGAAAGCTCGCGGTATCCTCGGCTACTATCAACAGGTGTTGGTTTACGACGCGCCGCGCTCGGCTCTCCGACATCGATTGCGATGCAATTTAGATAACCAAACACCGATCCTCCTCTCACCGCGTAAATACATCAATTCGAGCATACACGAAAAGTTAATGAAACTTGCATAGTATGCAGACGCCCAGAGAGCTAGCTTTTATTCGATTCCTTTTTTCCAGCCGCGGAACGGGATTAGCTACCGGCACGGCTGAATTTTTTCAGCCGAAGATCGAGCTTTTAATTATTGAAAGCCTTGGTATGCCTTTGTTTTTTTAAAAGTTATTTCTTGTAACTCAACTTGTGTGGCTTCTTGTATGAGAAAAAAATTACATACTTTTAATCGATTTTTAAATATACTCCTGAGTAATTTTTTGATGATTTGATTGTGTAAAAATAGTAATTTTAAAAGATTTTTTCGATTATTTTAATTATTAATAACGACGCACGATTGAAAATTAAAAAAAATTCCGATTTGTAGATTATTTTTTAATAAAAAGTTACTTCGTCAACCAGTGAAAGTAAACGAGCACCATGGCTTAATTGAATAACGGTTATTATGCTCTTGGATATCATTTTTTCGATCAATGCACACAAAGCATACGGAGGAGCCTACCTGGGCAAAAGTGTTTACAAAGTCGATTGTAAATCGGTTGTGGGAGTAACTTCAAATAATATGACACTGTGAATATTTAAAAAAAAAATTTTCACTTCTTCATTGTTTGTACTCGAGTAGAGGCGTCAGTTTTGTAATCAAGGGTTTTGCCTATCGCAACAACTAGGACGCCAACGCAAATCATCGGTATGTTTTCTTCGATTCGTCTGGTCCCATCGACGATACAAATCCTGGAATCCAACCCAGACTTTTGAAGTTCAAGATTTCAACACTAGAGTATTGGAAAAAATTTCAGCTTTACTAAATACTGTGGTTACGTAATAATGACAAGTCTAATTACGTAAGTTATCTTACTGAACACACAGGACTAGTTTATTTTCGAAAATATTTATTTACCGCATTGAAAAAAATCAAATTTGCAAATTAAAAGCTCGAGTCACGCGAAATTGAAGCTAGGCGAAAGTTTCAACATCGAAGCGCAACGCACACAACCCGCGCGTAGGTGGATCGAATTGTCACCCACGCCCGTGCCAGCTGGTACGTTAATGAATACGCGATCGTGTACCTTGCCAAAGAGTGATTTACACGCACCACCGTGATTTATACGATTATTGTCTCTCGTGTTTACGTTAGGGGCCTTAGTTACAATGTATGATAAGTGCGTGTGAGTCTTATTGAGATGTTGGACATATTTTTGGACCCTGATGGAGGATCGTCGTTATACAAATGACTTGAAAGAGACGTTGCACTATCGTGTTGGCACTTTGAGCACAATAGGCTCGTTAAAGCGAAGAAGTTTTTAAGGCGTTGGATGATTTATTTAAAAAAAAAAAAAAAGTCTAATTACTTTGGAAAAAACAGAGACAAATTTTTTTTAGTTACAAACTTGTTTATACGACGTTGTTCAAAATTTTTCAGAAAAGAATAGCCATTATTAAAATAAACTGTTTAGATAAATTTTCAGAAGAAGTCTTTGCAGCTTGGATCAGCAATTCGCGATCATCTATGAGGATTTACAGGACTCTGTTGAAGGGTTCAATCGAGGGTTCAATCCCTTATTTGAAATTCTAAAATTTTCAAAAAATACATAATTGTACCTGAACTGTACTTTAAAAAAAAAAAAAAAACTAATGATTGAGTGAATTGAAAAAAAAATTTGTTTCCAATGTTCATGCATGAATTAATTAGGTAAAATTAAAAATCATCCCAATATTTTTTTTATAAGCCGAATTTGAATTTTAATTAATCTTTGAGATACGCTCACACCCTGTAGAATCACTGTACACTGAATTATGAGATATTCAGAATAGTTGCGTCATATTTCAGACATTTCAGTGCATAATTTACGTTTACTGAAAATATTACTGAAAATCATGTAACATAACCGTATCTTTCATTGTAAACAAATCCTCAACAAAATTTTTGAAACTTTGATTTTTTGTCCTGCAGATAAATAAATTGAAAAACTCAAAGGTATAATTTGCAACCAAATTAGAGCATTTATAAACCGCCCTCTCCTTTTTTCATAACAATCAAAGTCCCGCCATTACGGTGAATATTCATGATTTCCGTAAATCGCGCAACTGCAGCACTGCGCCGACCGATTTGCATAAGTAAATAAGCCAAACAATTTCCCGGGTTGAAATTACAATTTACAATAAGTCGAATGGGTCTCGAGCCCATGCGTACACAAAAGGCAGCCTCAATTGCTTTTCAGAAAGGGCTTGGAAAAATCGTAGGCGACACTCTTACACAAAAGCACGACAAGAAAAGAAAAAAAAAAAAGAAGAAGAAGCCGACTATCTACTATTGCCTACTGGTACTTCTGCGCTAGCGTCACGTACCATGCCCGCATTGCATATTCATAAAGCCGCGTATACACGATGCTCCACTTAGCGGTGTAGGAGGATTTGACCTTTCGAAGAAAGGCTTAGAGAAATGCCTTTTAAAATGCACGCAGTGCCTTTTTTTTCTTTTTAAACAGAGGTTATTACAAAATCAATCATGGTAATTTTTCGGGCGTGGAATAAAAGTTCTAATTATATTTAATAGTGGGCGATGAGCCGAATACTTGGAGTGAAAAAAATGCTCCAAAATATTTGGAGTCGATTGGGTACGCATTGTTGCTTCGAGCGAGTTTAATTTGGTAACATAACAAGATACGCCTGCAGTCATAAAAGCATTGTAACTTGCAGGCTGGAACTTTTTTTTTTATTCCGGTTGAAATTGAAAAAATTACTAACGGGTTAATTTTCTTCTCCGTTTAATTTTTTTTTTTTTTTCTTGACTTCTCGAATCTCTGCTTCACTATTCAAGTGGGAGTCGAAAAAATGCCGAGGGTAATGCTACTCTTCGGGAAGTGAACGTGTACCGTTAACTATAGAGTAGTTTGACTACAAGATACGAAGACAGGGCGAAGAAAATGAAAAAAAAATGAAGTTCAATTTACTCAAAGTTTAAATGCAGTTGTTTGATTTGTATTATTTTCGATTTTTTAGGGAAGCTAAGAGACAAGAGTTCGAAGAATTTTTCAAAGGAAAATATTGTCGTACCCTTCTCAGAATTTTCATAGAGTTTTCCCCCTACGAAAAAGTACCAAATTTCGAGTGAATCCAAGGCATATAAGCCTACTTAAAAAAAAAAAAAGACGACAATGAAAATAAACATCTTATAATAGAAGATTTTAAATAAACATTCATTATGCAAGTAAGCTTGAGAGCTTTTTTTCTCACCCAAGTTACTTTTGTTGTGTTTGGAGTTAAAAGTTTAATCAATCAACCGAACTGAAAAAACGAGCACAAAGAACAAAAGTGGCTTGTCCTTCAACTTGGCTAAATTAAACTTCGGACCCGAAGGGCAAGTAACAAGTGCCCTCCCGAAAAAAAAAAGAACCGCCGATCGGCGCTGAGACGCACGCGTTTGGTGTGCTTCCGCGCAAAAAAGCGCGCGTGCTCCATTTTTGCCAAAGGCGCTGGGATTCAACTGGGGCAAAAAAATCTCGCGCACCCGCGATTTTAAAGACGAATCGCATTTTACTTTTATGATTATTCGTTTACGACTCGAGGCGGAACGACGACGAAAAAAAGAAGGACCGCGGGCCGTAGATGGAAAAAAGTTCGGCGGTCTTTGTTTTCGGGAAGCTTGTTTCTTATAAAAGCTGAAGAAAGTTTTATCAATGAGCCTGGGATTTTTTTTTCGATCAACGGTGATGTTTACGGTGTATCGGAGTACCTGTGTTACTTCGGTTTCTTTTTGCCAGGATTTTATTAAGTCATTATGGTAAATTGTATGAGCGTTTTGGGATTTCTTCTCAAGATCGGTAAAGTTGAATTCGAGATCAGTCGCCGAGGAAAAAGTTGATCGATTTATGGTTTTTATGAGACGATTCGGTTAACCAATGAATCGAAGTTTTCTCACCTAAGTATATTCTCATCTCGAACAAATTGATACTTGAATCTCGTTAATAATTTACTTTCTGTAAAAAATTTATAATTAAATTTGAATCTCATAAATTTTATCATATTATATCAAGCTTTAATTCACTCTCGAGCGAAGAATCATGGTAGTACTTTTTAATGAAATTATTAAATAAAATATCCTTGCTCCCGTAAGTAAAAGATGTTTGAGGTCAGTGCAGTTATTATTTTCACGCATTTCAACCAGGTGCGTGTAGTTCATAGTCCCCGAGACAAACAGTTTTAATTGACTTGTAAGGGTACGGTCTCTCTTTGTCCCGGTCGACACAAGTTTGTTCACGGTAAGAGTTGGGAGAGAGAGAAAAAAAGCGATCAGCATATCGCATTTATGCTGATGCGAGAGGAGGCCCGACGTAGGCGGCAGCTATTCCCGGCTACCTCCTTTATCTTGCTTCCTCTGCTTGTTAAAACTTTAGTTAATCAGGCGGCAGGACATCGATCACGCTGATTTCTCTGCGGCAGCGGGAGCGCTTAATTCTCTCTATCGCGGCGCTACAGCGGCAGCAGCTGACTTTTTTCGTCCACGCGCTTTTGTGTGTGTCGGGGGGCATTATCGGGGAGAGCTGAAAACTCAATTACCGAGCACTGGCCCTTAATGAATTGCGCTCGACAAGCGGGGGCGACAGACTCTCGCGGTGTTCAAATGTGAGCTCGGACCTTACGTTTGTTTGCTCGCTTTTTCTTCTCGCGGTTCGCTAATAAACGAGAGCTGCTCTTGTATCGGACGATGATAATGCGCATGTTTCAAACGTGAGCGAATGTATCGTCTTCCAAATGTAGGACGCTGTTGAGCCTTTTTATTTTGCAAGCTCTCTCGCCCTGCGTTTTTTCCTCTTGAGTTTAACTGATTCAAATGGGTTATTTATACAATTGCATGCGAATAGAAAAAGATGAGTCAAAAATTTAGACTCGTAAACCCTGTCGTAATTTATGTCGATACAATGAAGAGCAATTAAACTTTTTAGTATTTTAAAATATCCAAATGGTGATTTTTTAATGATTTAAACACGTATTTAAACGTCGATACCTCTTATTTTAGAGTACAAGTAATCAATTTTAGTAAACTGTTTGAATCCGTATATAAAATTTATTGGTTCGAAGTAGATAAATCCTATACATTTAAAAAGCTGACTTTTCTCCTCGACCTTGGAGTCGTAAGTCGAGGAGGAAGAGACAGTATATAATAAAACTGTATATGGAAGAAGCCCGGTAAAAGTTGTCCGGGGTATTAATTCTATCAGGTCTCCTCAGCCATTAGTCGTCTCAGCTCCTCGCGTAAAAGTACTTATCAGGGGAGTCAGGCTGCCGTGCTACGTATAGAGTATACACACTACAGAGATCGATCCTCGCATAAACGAGTCGGACACGCCACGTCTTCTCCTACACACACGCATGCACGCGGGGGCCGCGCGGCTTAATTACGATAAATTCTTTACAATTACTCGGCCGGCCGGCGCGCCGTGATTGCAGCCTCTCTGCTTCCTTTTTTCGAGTGTATCGAAGCCAGTCAGCCGGGGCCCGGATAAATCTGGTTCCGAGAATTACCCCGGGTACGGGGGCGTGGTGATTTTTCGCGAAGGACGGGAGCCAGCGCAACCCGAGTAATTGCGTACCTATACACCGGCCGGGTTTTTCGCGTTTTTTGCCACCGCGCGGGCGCACGCACGACCGCGTGGGGGAGATTGCTCCGGGAGAGGGGCGTGAAACTCGTTTGATTAAGGATGTTGACTCGCGCGCGCAGGGTGCACCGCGATTTTTACCTCTTTTTCGTGCGCTCTATCGAGGACTCTCCTTTTTTAGGAGAATTTCATTCTTGATTGTCCGGGGATTTCTCTTGCTGTATGGGACAGTCGAAGCCTTTCAAGTAAGAAAGTAACAAAAAATAGTATTTGCGCAGAGTGGCTTGGAGTTTCTCTTATTAAGAATTAAGTAAAAGGGCCTCGTACGAAATCACCAAAATCTATCCCTAAGTTCTCAAAAAACACATGTTTAAAACTTCCTAAATTTTTAATGTATTTGAGGCAGTCAAAAAAGAGAGACCGTTAAAAATTGAAAATTTAGGCTGAAACAGCTTAAGTCTAAGAACTGCCCACCTTTAAAATGAGTATCATTGCTTTTTTTCAAGTATTCAAAAAAATATTAAAATTTTTGGAATTCTATAAGGATACGTTTTTTGGAGTCTCAGGATCGTATTTTGGAGATACTGTGGCAGGTCCTTCTGAAGTTGTATTGGTGTTCCATTTATTGTTTAATTACATAAATTCAACTTTACATTATTTCAACTTTAATTTTTCAAACATATTTCGATGGGGTTGATAACTTTTTCTTTCATCAATGCTGAAGCCACATTCACTGGTAATGATTTGAGATAATTGTCTAAGCCGCGAGTAAACTCAGACGCATCGTGTACAAGAACTGTAAACTCATTTGACATTCTGCAGGTTGATTCAGATTTCTCACATTTTTTAAACTCTGCTTGCAAATCTTTTTCCAAAGCATTCTCCATATTATTCAGTTTCTGAAAATATTAGAATACTCAGAGCGTAAGCTTAAATAAATTTTTAGATGACCGATCTCTTAATGTATTATGATTACATCATTTTACCTTTTGGAAATCTTCAAGTTGTAATTGGAAAGTCTTCAATTGCAATTTAATCGTAATTTCAAGTTCGAAAATAAAAGTTCTAACTTTTTCTTCCAAATGACATTCTTTTTTATTTTCTTTTAATTTTTTCTGAAAAAAGTCAAAATTTATAAAGTATCAAAGCAGAAAACAAATAGTATCATATACCTTCAATCGGTTAATTTCATTGTCATTATTCAAAAAATCATGAAAAGTTGGCTTGAGATCCGGAACTGATTTTCCAACTTTAGCTGATAATTTCAAAAGATTATCTATTTGAATTTTAAGACCCTCAGCTAATTTCAATAAATTTTTCGCTCCATCTTTTAGAATTTCATTAGATAACTTAGCTTCAGAACTAGCAATAAAAATCACAGCAAGTAATAAGCATGCCCATGTAGTCTGAACTGAAAACTTCATTTTTTCTGTAAGTAAAAAATTTTAAACGTGACAAAATGATTTCAATTTTAAAACTGAATAGTTCTTCTTTCCTAACTTCCTAACTATAATAAAAATTTTATGCGTTCTACTGAAATTTACGTAGGTGTTTCATAAATGAATAACTCACAAATGTGAAAACTTCAAGATAACGCACGTAAACTTTTGAGTGATAAAATTTTTAGAATATACATAGTCTTTTTTTCACGTTTTCTCTGAACGTCGATATAAATTTAAAAAAAGAAATTAAAGAAATTAAAAAGAAATTAAATTTTTAATTCGATGTTTTATAATTTTTTAATTCAAATTCCTTTACTGTTAGTACATTCTTTTTTCATAGATCCAGCTGTAACATCATCAGCTTTGAAAAATGATGGCAAAATACATATTTCGCTGAAATATTTGAATTTTCATCAGTTATAAATCAGAAAATAAAAATCGACATTAAAATAATTTAAAAAAAAAAAAACAGGTTGACAATATTAATATTTTTATTTTATTTTATTTTTTGTTTGTGCAACTCACAAATTCCAGGATCTCCTTAAAATGAAGAAATTAAAATTCCATCGAAAAATAACTCCGCACAAGTGTGTTTCCAAACTGCGTCAGATAAAATAAAATAATAAAATAAGATAATTACTTCAAGTACACGCGAACGATCATGTAAAACACATAAGCAAAACGGTGGGAGTAACAAGCTCATTAAAACAGCGTCCGTCTATAATTCGAATCTCATAAAAGAAATTCGTGTGCGAATAATATGGAGATCTGGCGCTCTTGTTCACGCGATACTGTGACTCGTTAAAACGATCCAATCGCTTTTTAATTGTGCATGGTTCCTTTAAAATCTCACACGATAGAATTCTCTGTCCGTGATCATGACGAAGACCTCTCTTGCCATTTTTATTTTCGTTTTTTATTACTCAGGTATCGGCTCGAGTAAATTATATGGAAAAAGTTTGTTGTTACTAACTTTAATGACGAGTAAACTGTATTAATGAGTTTATTGCGTAAAATTTTTATTTTATTCAAATAAAAGTAAAAAATTTTTTCATCTGATTTATTGTAATAAATAATGCATAACAATTTTTTTCTTTCTCTTCAAATTTTATCGGTTGAAAATTTTCTAAATCTTCATAATAATTTTTACGATTCCAACAAGTACTGTTAAGTTTAATAAATGGAAGAACAAACGTTCAAATCTACCAGTACTGATTTGATTTTAATTAAACCATACATATCATAAAAAAACTACTCATCCAAACTTCGCATTAAATTACCGAAATAATTAAGTATCTTTTACAGAAATTCATTGTCTATCGAAAACCGATCTACTCGCAGGTTGAAATCTACATGAGCTATAAATTTTAACCGTTCTCGTCTAGACGATTCCGTTGTTGAAAATCACTGGGTTCCATTTTAACTTTCATCTTAACATGGCGCTCATGTAGTAGAACTTGAATAATCAAGCCATGAAATTTTTTTCTTTTCTGCAATAATTGAAACTCAAAAAAGTTTATTCTCGTACAGTCTGTCAAAAAAGTTTACAGGTGAATTTCAAAAACATCAATCCCTAGCACACCGGGTATGTGCACGAGTCACAAGACATTTTTTTTAATTTTTTACTAAAAAACTTATTTTAAAAAATTTTGTTACTATGGATTTTTTGTTTTTAAATGTTCATTTAAATTTGGTTTCAAGTGCTCGAAAAAATATTTTTAACCTCGTGCATCGCAAGTAATAACTTGAGTCCCTCCGATGAGAGCCAAAAGAACGGCGGGGGCTCCCTGCGCAATCGACCAGCGCGCATAGCAGATCAGCTGTGATCACACACTGATCTGCTGTGAGATGCGCGCTGGTCGTTATGCGCAGGGAGCAACCTCGCCGTTTTTTTGGCTTTGATCGGAGGAAATCAAGTTAAATCTTGCGATACGAGATTAAAAAAATGTATATATCACTCGGAACTAATAATGTGCCGGGGAGGCCCGCTAATTGCAGCCCTCGCCTTCGGCTCGGGCTGCAACCGCAGCGGGCCTCCCCGGCACACTTTAGTCCCTCGGTGAATAATATACTATTTACCTAGTTACTCAAGAAAAATTTTTAAATGAAAAAAAATTACAACGTTTTAATAACATACAAGTTTATAAGAACCTCAATAAGAACTACACTTATATTTTTCTGATTAATTGTCAAAAGTGTATTTTTTCATTCACAGATAAGCAAATTTTAAGTGCTTTATAATCTTTTTATGTTCAGTATCATTACATTTCGGTTATATACAGAATACAATTATAATATACCCGACTAATATTTGACTAATATGTTTCATAAGTCCAAAAAACAAAATTAATACATTTTTCAATAATTTTAATTGAGTATCCAGTTTCATTGTCACAGATCTCAAATTTACCAACCAATTTTGTTTTAAAAACTCCATACCATATATTTATTCCAACAACTTATGCAAAAACTAATTCCGGTGTCTCACGAGCTTTCATTGAAACTTTTTCCTCCTCACTATAAGATTACCATAAACTTGTAAAACTCATCGAGTTGATAAAAAATCTCAGCGTCCATCGCCAAATCGGGTAATCCAAGTTCCGAAAGAAGAAAAATCTCCGCTCTCCCCTCTCTCCTCTGATTCGGTGTCAACACTTCAGACGCTCGTCGCATTTACATTCTAAAGCAGCCTCGGCTGCATTTTTCACCGCAAGAAGCTGCAGACTCGCGTCGGCGGAGCACGCTTATCGTACCACCGTTTTCCATGGAAATCGTGAAAAGAAGCCACGTGTGACTTACATTTTAAAATCCCAACTCTTTAGGTTTTTTTTTTCCTCTATTTCATTGGTCTAAGAGCTCGGAAATCTTTCAGAGGATAAGAAACACCGTAAAATTAGGCTATTTTATGTTGCATAAAAGGTTGGTGCCACTTTTTCGACTCGCGGCTTGATTCATCGCGATCGTACGATTGGGAATTCACGTTTTCTTTCTCGTACTCTGATGCAAAAGACCGATAGGCTCGATTCTCCAGTCGGGTACTGTTAATTAAGACGTATTTATGATGATTCTCGATTCACGACTTTTTATTCGGAGTTTAATACCCAACCGCGCAAGTTCGAGTTCATTAGGTTAAAAATCATGGCCTTTAAACTTTATGGCTTTAACTTTTCTTTTTAATAAAATTCACTCTTGAAAGTAGATTGAGAAAAATAAAAATTATGAACCTTTGCTGACTGCTCAAGGTTTAAAAAATTTTCTCTTCTTGTAGCATTTAGAGGGTCTATAATCATATTTACGAAATGATCTATATAGTCAAATGAGCAGAGCTCAAAACTCTTAATCTCAAGGAGTCTGTAAGTTCTAGTCCAAATTGAATCTGGTCTTTTCTTTTTTGATAGTACTCTAACTTGTTGTTTTTTCTGTTAAACAAAAGAAGTTAAGTTGGCAAAAAATTGAAGGTACATAGTTCTATCAATTTTCAAAGCTCAATCACGTTTGAATCACCGGTCTCGGCTACCAACTACGCTGTCTTCAATCTCACCGTCCGCGTCATCTGAAGTCCCATAAAAAATTACGATACTGCATGTACTCCAAGCATACTTCACCATAATCATCGCGTAGCCAAAAAAAAAAGCCGCTCTATTAAACGATATTTCGCCACATCAACGCCTATGACGCGCAAATGGTCGGTGCTAGAAACGTAAGAAAAGATGATTTTCACCATAATGACGGTAAAAACACCGGTCGCACCGGTAGCCATTGACGATGATCGACACGTTATAGGAGAGGGGAGGTAATAATGATAACGCTCTCGTAATATGACATGATGTTGGTGGATTGAGCCGTCGTCGTACTTGGGATTCCAAGTCGTTTAGAAAATCCATTTATCAAACGGAGCGCCGCACCGCGTTTGCCTTTTTACCAGCGACCAATGATATTTCTTTCTCGCGGCTTTTAAATGGGAATAGTTTCGAGGAAAGCGCGCTATTACCTGTCTTTGGCGCTGTGTGCCAGAGGCGGAACTTGCAAGTGCAGAAGGATGTTGCTCCTCCGTGAATTATTATTTGATTATTTATCTAAATATATTCTTTTGAAACTAAAATCTATTACAAAATTGTAATTAAGGGGCAATTAACAAACTATGACCTGTCAGTTTGAGATGATGCAAATCGAAAATAAATTCTGCAATGGTTCGAGTGGCTTAGACAAGTTGTATTTATTTAATAAGTCACACGAAATTGTTGCTAACATTGTGATACCTACAGAATGCATCTTCAGGGACTTTAAGGATAATTTTATCACAGAACGTACCGTGAAATAACAGAGATTGATCCACCGTTGAAGCAAATAAAAAAGTCTTCATTCGTGAAGTTAAAATAAAGTTCTGGCTGGTAGCCTGCAGCGGCGGTAACCATATGGCGCAGGAGCGTAATAATTCCCGGCGAGTGAAACCGAGTCACTTTGATCCTCCATCAACGGGGCCTTTTTCCGTGCGCGCTGCAGCTTCCGAGTTTAATCCTCGCGGAGGTGTACAGGTGTGTAAGTGGTAAAAGAAAACCGCCGCCGCCGCCGCCACAGCAGCAGCACTGCTATTCATTAGATGCCTCCTCGCGGAGGAGCGCGGAGCTATTAAGATAATCGCGAGCGCCGCGCGAGCCAGATGCTTTTAGCCTGCCTGCTTGCCCGCACCGCAGCGGGGAGGCTTGACAATGAGCTGTACCGGGGGGTATTTTGTTATTATTTACGGGACATTAATCATTTTACGGGCTGAGACAGCTTGTTTTAATTAGCAGGAGAAAGAGATTTTTTTTGGGAAGGTGTAATGTATCCGATGCTCGATTATATTTCAAGGTCTGTTTATTTAAATCTTGAGCTTCTGATTCTATTTTAGTAGATTTCATAGTTTATAGTGTGACGTTTGAGGCTACCACTGGTTAAAAGAACCAAGAAATACCCTATTATTTAGTGGGACTATATTTCAAGCTTTTTTGGAAGTTTTGTTTTAAATTTTTCCAAAGAAATTAGTTTAAAAAAAAATTTAATTTACTTAACAAACAAAGAGGTGGATAAAAGTTCTCAAATCTTTGTAGTTTTACTCTCGAGATCATCACGAAAAATTAAATTGGTCTTAAATTAAATTGAACATCTTTTAGTTAAAATTTTAAGCTAATTATAAAAATCTTTACTAATAGTATACATATTAGTAAAAAAATTTTGAATCTTTTTATTGAACAAATCTTCGAGAATTATAATGTTTTAAAAATTCGTGTATTGCAGGAGCTAAATACCTAATTAATAGGTGTGAGATTTTAACAGCAAGTTAATGCAGCAGATGATTTTTCAACGAACGCCATCGTCGCAAATTATATTTTTACGATCCTTACCAATAAAATTCTCCGGTGAACACACTTAAAAAAAAAAAAAGCCACCGTACGTTTTGTACAAATAAGGTAATGATTTTTCATAAAATCGAACGTGCTTTTAAGTAGGCCCATTACGCTTTTACAGCCTCGAAAAAATCAATAAAATAAAGAATCTTTCCTCGTTCACGAAGAAAAAAGCCACTGAGCTCCACCCGGTTTCAATCATCAATCGTTTGGGAGGGAAAAAAAGACGCACGTGCGTCTTTTCCCGACAAATTGCGAAAAACGCTTGGTGTACATCTTCATCGATTAGCATTTTCCCGCTACCGGGAATAGAAGCCGCGTCGGCGGCGGCGTCCTTTTACGCGTGGAGAATGCCGATCGCGCGGGAAAACCTTCGTTCCGGAATTATTTTCTATAAATGGCGTTGCGCAAGTTTTTTTTCAAAACCAAACTGATCTGATTTAAAAAGCTTTACAAGGATCAATCGGGGAATCTTCATCGATCAAGGTCTGGATAAAAACATTTTGACCGTTCGGCTGATTATTATGAACTCTAAAAGTGCGGAAAGACGTATTGCTATACACGGAAGATTTGCATGCACCTGTCTTCAATGAAAGGACTGATTTATTTCTACAGCCATACTTCGTTTAGAGTCGAATTAGCTTTACTCGGAGGGGGAAGAAAAATTTATGCATCGCAGTTGCATGGCACGCGAGCTGCGTTCATTTGTATGAAAGTCCAGTTTTGAGAATAGTATATTGAACGGTTTTTTGACGTTAAAAAATGAAAAAAAAAAAAACTTAGTTTTGTGACAAAATAAACTCATTATTTTTTAGTCACTTTTTTCAAGGAATACTGCCCTAAATTTACAAAGTGAAATAAGTTCGTGATTGCAATTAATTCCAGAATAATTCGAGTAATCATGACTAAACATCATGTTTTTCAAAAAATAGATTTGCTTTATAAATGCAGTTTATGGTTGAAAAGTTGTCAGACTCAGATTGTAATAGTGAAATACATCTAAAATCCTGTATTAAAATTTTCGAAAAATACGGTTGAATTTTCAATACTAATGTGAATTTTGTCCAAAAAACTATTGTTTTTGTAAAATTTGAAAAATTATTTCTTTGTGAGCTCAATAATCACTATACGAATTTATTCTCTATCGGAAGAATTTCAATTAAAAGTTTGTGGCTTCAATTTTACGACCTGAAGATTGATTTTGTTTCCTCAAACAGTATTTTATGCTGGGTAATACCAAGCTGATAAAATTATAAATTTTTGATAAAAACCCATGCGTGCGTTTGCACATTTCCTCCATCCGCAGGACGCGGTGTTTTTAATTTATATCAGCTTAAAATTCATAAAATATCTTTCTCAAAAAAAAAAAGGTAAGAAAAATATATCAAAATAATTAATGGCGATTTAATCATCGTGTTACGAGTATGACACAGCATCCTCGTGCAGGATGCCGCGGCGTTTCGAAAGTCCTCCACATGATTGTTTCGCTGTGCGCGGCCGCGCGTTATCGTCACGAAAACCGTCCCACGAACTTAGCCGAAAACTGATAGCTTCATAAGAAATTAATTAAGAGTCAAAAATTAATTTCAATTAATTATACCCCGGTCGGGATCGTGAATTCATAACAAACATAAAACGCGTACAGTTACTTTTGACACGAAGTGTATAAGTTCCCATGGACGAGTGTCCCAGTGAAACGAACTTTTTTTTTATCCCCGATATGACCCGGCTTTTATAGATCACAAAGCTGGATACGGGAGTAATGCAGGATTGTTGAAAGAGAAGAAAGACCGAAGATGTATTTTTCATAGTGCAAATTGTTATGTGCATATTAGGTACTCTCCCCGCTCCTCATTACAAGCGACATCAAAAGGCTCGAACAGCTTGTTCCGACATCAATTTTTCATCCGCGGGCGTATCAAAAACGTATATCGCCGCGACGGATCGGCTCGGCTCGATGACATTTTTTTCTCTCGTGCGGCGATCGACCGATACGCGCGGGTAAGAAACTTCGGTGCGTGCTCACTTTTTTTTTACTACATCCGAAACGAAACCCTGGTCGGGGGAGGCATTGTATAATCATCAAACTCTCTTTGCACATCTGTAATACGCTCTGTTTTCGGGAGGTCCGTTAGTCCTCCTCCTCCTTCATCTCTTTGTGTGTTTTAAAAGTTTAAAGAGATTTGACGATGAGCTGCAAGGCTGTTTGCTTGTTTTTGGAGGCGAAAGTATCGCGGAGAAGGAGGAGAGGCGAGACAAACATCGGCGCGGGTTTTTTTCCGCATTTAAAATTTTTATCGTTTGGACCTTCTTTTTTCCCCCTCACTTGTTCATATATGAATGAAAAAAAGCAAATGACCGTAATGAACGACTGTAAAGAGAGAGAGAGAGAGAGAGAGAGAGAGAGAGAGAGGAATAAAAAAAAAAGAAAAGGGTTACGATGAGATGGTCAAAAAGGGCCGCTGACTTATCACCGAGAAAACAAACACGTCACCCCCGTAAAAATCAATTAGGCGTCGCTTTCTCCTCATCCAACATGTCAAGTCGAAAAAAGACGCTCATGCGTCGATCGAGCCGGGCTATTATCGGGAATTGGATCTCGCGGCCCGGGCATTGTCTCAATTCGGGGCTTTGTGCGTCGGCGCGGTCACGATAACGAGCCGAAAAGAAAGACGCTGTGGAAGATAACAACAAAAGAAGGATCGCAAGCGTGGGCGTGGACGTACGGGTACGAGAGCTTGTTTTTTTGGAGGTCGAATTTTGATAGTCGAATTGCCTACGCGGCCAGATTAACGAGCTTTATGACAGGGGGAAGCTTACCGACTAGCGGTGGGCGGTCCGACGGGGTTTATTTACGGTTACGATTTTGCGATTTTTTATCGTGGGGAGGAGGTACATCGAGAGAGTTTTTTTATCTTTGTTGCCTGAGAAGTATCGTTTTGTTTGATTTTTGTTAGAGATTATTGGAAGGTTCTGTTTATGTAAAATAGAGTGACACCAAGAGTCGAACCAACAGATATGAGCTTAAAATTCTAATGGGTGGTTTGTCACATAAAGGGAATGAAAAAATTATAAAATGATAAAAAAAAAAAACATATTGATTCTGAGAGTTCTCATGTAAGCTGACTTCGAAATCGTGTTTCAATTTTACGTCCAAATTAGACAAGTTTTTGTGATGATATCATGATTCAATGCTGTGGAAATTGATGACAGTACAAAAATAAATTTATATACAAATCCCAGTTCCCAACTCAATTCTAGGGCTAGTTTTTAACTTAGCAATCCGTCAAATAAATTAAAAATATTTATTAAAATCCTTAAAGAACATTATTTTAATAAAAAACCTAGTTTTTAGTACATTTATCCAAAACTTTCATAAATATGTCTTTAAAACACCAGTTATTTCTCATGAGAAAACCACAAAAGCTCCCGTTACTTAACGCTCTCGAATGCACTCTTCTTCGGTTTGACACCTCTAACCTAGTTTAGAAAATCCACAAATCAATGCAAATTCGTCGCGTCGAACAATGCACGGGGCATTAGCATATGGATGGCATTTAACACGCGCCCCGAGGCAATTAGAAAGGGCGCGCTGCTGTCTCGTTTTACAATGCTTGATGGGAACATCGATTGAACGTACACGCCGGGACATGCTCCTTTAAAGAACTTAAAGAGCGTGTATATTTTCGATGTACTTTATCCAAAAAGGATTTTTCGAGAGTGTAAAGTCATTCTTTTCTTCGGGAGGTATTTCAAGGAGAGACAGTGATTGGGAATTGTGGGTGGGTGAGCGAAGCAGATATTTTTTCAACCAAACTTGCGACATCAAAGAGATTTTGTTGATTTTTCAAGTTCTTTAAACTAAGCTATGTAAAAAAGGATAAAACTTTTTATGTACATGTTCATCCAATATTGTATTTGAGCTTAAACGTTTTGATAAGTCACTCGACCAAATTCTCACACAACTCGAGAGAGCAGCTCGAGCCCCAAAAGAATAAGCTCCACCGTTCTCCTCCCACGGTGCTTTTAAATACTTTCGAAACATCGCACTTGCCCGCAGATTGCAAAAGAGTAGGCGAGAGAAGATCGAGACACGTCGGTTAAGAGCCGGTGCATTTAAAACGAGGGAGTAGCAGCAAGCCTGCAGCGGCTCGATTTATGCCGGCCGTTTATCAATCCTCCGCCCGGAATGAAAACGTAAGTGCGAGAAAGCAACGGACGCACGGCCGCGTACCACCGGCAGCCCTTTCGAGAAAATATTAACGACGATTATTATTAGTTGTGCGCCGGGCGTCGCCTTTTATACCTTTTTTTCGTTCTATTATTACCTCCAGAGAATTCAATTCGGATTAATGGAGGAAGCTGGCTAAAGCGTTTCTCGTGTTGCGGGGCGGGAGAGAAGTTGGACTTAATTTAAAGGGGATGTTTGTGTAATTGGATTAGAGGCTTTTTTGCTTTTGAGCCTAGGAAATGCGTGAAATGAACGTTATGCAGAGGATTTTACCCTGTCGATTGATTCGTTTTGCTTTCGGCGAGCTGAGTAAGGCCGCGCTTTAAAAATTGGAAAATAAATTTATGCAGAAATGTTTAATTAAAGATCGAATGATGATAAATTTATTTTAAGTGGCTTCTTTTTCGAGCTACACTTGCGCCTTGTGAATAATTACGAAAATATTCAAATTCATTTGATGTTATTTCCTATCTGCTACCGGTCTTACATTTGATATCATTTTTTAATCACAAGTTAAAATATAATTATAAAAGTATTTAAAATAATTGTTTCAAATATAGCACTTGTGTTAATTTGAACGTCTAATCTAAAATCTTGATGAGAAACATCTGCCTTGACTACTTTAGTGTAGATGATAAATGATCTCATCGTTGAAAAATTGACGGTTCGTCACAAAACCTAATTTTTTTAGATACTGAAACATAAATCGACTTAATTATTTCGGGATTTTAAGTTTGCCGTACACACAAATCTGATGATTATTAATTAATTATGGATTCATGTTCAAAAATAGTATTTTTGAACATGAATCCCATTCATAATATTGATTCAATTATGACTAATTATTTTGAACCAAAACAATGGTAGTAATCTTTTTCTTTGAATTTTTTAAATTTGTAACTATCATTTTTGACAGGTTTTCAATAGAACACTGTAAAAACTTGACGATTTCGATAAAAAAACTAGTCAATTTTTTGAAGACGGTCATTTAATAAACCTACTTTGTCAGAGTTTTGAAGTTCACGAACCATCAGTAAAGAGAAGCAAAAAAAAACTAAAAATCATCCTTTTGCTCGTAAAAAGTCTCGCAGGCGAGCGATCAATAACCCAATAACCCCAGATTAGCCAGCCTCGGGGCATCAATATCAATCCTTCCCGGGCGTTAAGCGGCTGCACGCGAGTGCCCAGGGCATAATAACCCGCGCGGCTCCCGAACCCGCGTGGGAACTCGCGCGCCTCGCGGGCTCATCCTTGACCCCGAACGTCTTGTGGGAGTCTCGGGGGGTAATTAAATAAGACCGCTGCGGAGAAAGTGAACGTGTGGGCGAGGAGATGATGATGATCGAGAAACTTTTGTTTTCGGGTCTTACCTCTTTCTTCCCCTCCTCTCCTCTAAAACTCGAACGTGAGGTTTTTTTTTGTATGAAAATCAATCCGTCACTCCGGGGATTTCGAAAACTTCGGCCGAAAGTTACTCTTTTCTCTCTCTCTCCTCTTTTTTGTGACATAATGACGGCTGGAAGTAAGGAAAATGCTTTTAAAGGCGAGTAACGTTATTATCGTAAGCGATAATGTTGCCGCGGGGAGAGTAAGTTTTTGGATTATTTATTCGTGGTCGATCACAATCGTTTAAACGAACCCGTAAACATTAAAAAAAAGGTACGTACACGCATACTCCGCGTGAGCCCACGCTCACTTAAGTTTTATCTCTCGGGGCTCGCAGCTCGAAACAAAATGTAAATTTATGTCACCCGGGATCGCGAAATTCCCACACCGTTGGAGTTTATCCGAAAGCGACAAATCTCCATTTAATAATGTAAAAATCTAGGCGGCGGTGAGCTGCAGCCACCTGTAGGAATAAAAGAAGCCCCGCGGCGTCCTCACTTTGATCCCGACTTTTTGTAATACCTCAGCAGCGGCAGCAGCACTCACCTCTTCCCAAAGTCTCATTTGGCTTCTCTCTCTCGCACACACATTCTGTCCTTATCTCGGCGGGCCGGTCATCTCGCTGGAGAAGAAAGGGGGGGGGGGGAGAAGAAGGGAAAGGGAAAGGTGCGCGGGCGTGGGAATATTATCGCTCGCGGGGTCCGCCTCGGGCGGTGCAAGGTGTGTTGTACTGTTGTGCTGATGCTACCCCGGGCGCAAGCTTGGTCTACAATCGGCCGCGGATGAATTATACCGTACGCTTCTCAACCAATAATCAGTGCTCGGGTATCGTGACCGCCGACCCGCGTCGACCTTTTAATTTTTGGCAGGTTCAGTGAATAAAGTGTTTTATTACCTCGCGAAGAGTCGGGAATAATTTTGAATTTTTAAATTACACACAGCGATGCTTCGCAGCAGCTTTGAACCAACTGTTTCGGGTTGGGTTTGATACAACGATATTTAAAGTCTGAATCAGATGTTATAAGGAACAAATTTAAAAATTTTTTAGGTTTACGTTTTGTTTGGCTGAAGAAATGGATTAAAAGTGTACATCGTAAAAAAAATGTATACAACATATATTGGCATAGATGAAATTTTTTTTTTATAACATTATAACGTTTTCCATTGTCTCTTATTCAGTTCAGTATTTATAACTAGAATTATATCAGTCGCCGAAAACTGAATTGTATGTACATCTCATTACAATTTGTAGTAAGTGGGACTCGAACCAGCGACCCATGGAATACTAGACCAAAGTTCAGTCGGCTCAGCCACTTCATTACAACTGTGTTTAACCATTTTAAACTTTTATTTGCTCTCCAAACACTTTCTGATAGGTTTTGAAAGATTTTCCCATATTAAAAAGGGTGATGCAATTTTTATTATCGCTATGGAAGTACTTTTTGGTAATTTTTTGAGATGACTGTCTAAACCATGGATAAATTTCTTAACATCTTTCATTTTACTTGGGTATCCACCTGAAGTTTCACAAGGTGCGTTAAGTCCTTCACATTTTTTTAACTCTTCAACCAGTTTATTTTTAATTGAATAATCGATTTTATTCAATTTCTGAAAAATAACGATAATTTGATGCGGAATGACAAATTCAGACTATGGTTTTAGTACAATGTTATCATAAATCACACAATATAGAATTAATTTTACCTCATTAATATCTTTTAATAACAATTGATAAGCTTTTGACTGTACTTTAAAATTTTCTACAACATATTTCACAAATTTAGTAGAAAGTGTATTAACTTTTTCATTAAAACCACATTCTTTTTTACGATGCCCAAGACTTTCCTGAAATAAAATGAACAGAGTTAATAAACAAATGAGTTTTTTAAATAGCGGAATCTTAATACCTTGATTTGAATGAATTCACTGTTATTGTTTAAGAAATCATTAAAAAATGAAGAAGCTTCATCGTATGCTGATGTTTCAATTTCTTTCAATAATTTCAACAGATCGCCAATTTCGTTCTTAAGATTTTTAGTTGTATTCAGTAATTCTTTTACTTCTTCCGGTAAATTTTCATTGATTACTCGAGCTTCAGAGATCACAAAGAATATTACCAATAGTAATAATTTTGTAAAGGTGTGAAAAATTCCCGATTTCATTTTTGTAATCTTAAGCAAAAAATTGTACCTGTTTCAAGAATTTAATGTGAAGACAAAAACACGATTCTTTAAAAAAACTATAAAAGCGCCAGCTTATTAATTACATGCCGGAAAGTTTTTTTCTTAAGTAACGTGTTAGATTTACTCAAGTGTTTTAAGTCAGGATCATTCGAGGAATTTGAAATTTTATGGAATTTAAAAATAAAATTCTTCAAATTTTTTATGTTTACTCATCGTCTCGATGTAAAAATTAAAAAATTGACATGACTGACTTGAAAAAAGATAATAAACTCACCTAATATAATACATAATTATTTTTTTAATTCATGAATATGTAAACACTAATTAATCATTTTGATTTATTGCTATCTTGATAACGTTAGGTGGTAAGTATTGGTTTTTGGAGTACATATACGTAATATAGAACCAACGTGATCGCTGGATGTAAAGCTAATATTACTATCAATGTTTAAATTACAACTATGACTACAAAAATTATTTTTAGCAAAGGGTATTAAGTTTTCTTTCTAATAATTATTGTAATTTTATGGTAATCGTGAAAAAGAAACCTTTGCGTAAAAAGATTTTTTGAATGAAAAATCTCATTTACAAATTTTATTATCTTCAGTATATCAAAAGTTTTTGCGAGATCATTGTTTTCCAATCAAACATGAAAATTTATACTTCAACTAAACTCCACTTAATTTACAAAACTAATCACTCGTAGTTAAAATATCATATTTATATCTGCAATCAATTGTGTATTTCTAATTTATTTATTCTAAAAATAAAAACACGAAGCTTGAATAAAAGCTACGTACAGAAATATACTGATTGTTTTCTCAAATCACTGCAGAATAAGCCCGAGGCTTGATAAAGAGGTTGAGCGAGCAAGGACGCTGAGGAGGATCGGATCCTTCGAAGGAGAAGGCACACAAAGCCGATACGCAAAGAGGAGTGCGTGCAGGTGAGGAGATGAAGGATGAAATTGCCATGTGCAGTATGTCTTTTATTCTCCTCCGCACGTGAGCCTGATTTTCTTCCCGGTTACATATATGTGTTGCTCGAAACGATTGGTCCGACTAAATAACGTATCTTTCAAATTAGCAAATGTAGGTCAACGGTCAATTATAGAAATAATCCCGTCTCGGCAACTGTCGTGTTAGTCGTTTTAACATTTATGATTTATGGTTTCGAAGGAAAACACGCCGGCGGGGGAGTCATCAAAACTCGGTAAAATTGAGTAATCACGACGAAGTTAAGCTAATAATAAGGTAGTTAAGAAAAGTATTTCTCTGCAACTAATAAACCCAAACCACAGGACTCTGAATATTTTTGGCTTGGAGTTATCGAGGACAATCAGGCGCGTGATTGAAAAAATAAAAATAATAAGTATCATCAACGAGGTATCTATTACAGAAACAGCATTAATTAAAAGCGATCACACGGACGGATAAGATCGATAAAGTGTTACGACGATCTCCCACAAGCGCGGGCGCTTGACTTAACGGTCAACAATAGACGCGGAGGAGAAAACCGCGGCAGCGTAGTTCGATCGGTGTGAGAATATCTTCTAATATCTCGGAGCCTGATTGATGATCCCGCGCAATCTCATAAATACCGAGTGATGAGCTCGTGAAAGCGTGACTCGGCTAGCTTATATAGCTGCAAGCGGCCTGCAGCTTCGTTTGTTTGGAGCTCTCTTCTCGTACACGTCTTCATCCTTGCTCCGGCGTATTTGGTAGCTGATTCCGATTGATATTTTAGTTTTTTTTTTTTCCATTTTCAGAACTTTAATTAGTTAAATTTACTGAATGTACACCGATTTCTGAATCAAGAAGTCTGTAGGATGTCCCAGATTAGTGACTCGATATCCAACGATCGAAAGAACATTTATTTAGTTGTCGGTGTCCAAAATTGTTATGAACAATTCATTGTCAACAAGAACACTGTATTACGGCTAATGATCCTAGAGAGGTTCATGCGGCTTTGAATAAACAAATCAAAAAAAGATACAGCTAAAAATGATTCAAATAGAACTTTATGCTAGAGGATAAAAACCATTAGAGTTAATGGCAATAACCCGATGAACCACAACTTATCTTTAAATTCGAAGCAAGTTTAAATATTGTTTCATCTTTAAAGTGATTGTAACAATAAAATTATTGATAATATTTCATTATTTATAGTTTATATCGATGAATACTGCTAATTCCTCATAAATCCTTGTTTTTTAATTGATAAGTTAAGATTCATTTGAATAGTAGAGTTTCATAAATTCTCGTGATAGAGTTAAGCCGAAGATCGATCATTAAAAAAAGAGCGCTCGTAGCCGTACCAAACGCGAATTTCATAATTAACGAATTCTCTTTACCTTAACCCACCTCGTACACGGGCCATTGTATTAATTAATATTGTTTTGCGACTCCACTCCCTTCACCTCGTATACATCACCCACCGCTGGCCCGCTTCAGGCTCCTCCTCGTCGACCTTTTTTTTCCCCGTACAATTTAGCTGCATCGTAATAACGATCTTCGGGTTTTGGGCTCGCAGTACACGCCTTTCGCAACTCCTGCAAGCAACCACCCTGGAGGGTATTTTTTTTTTTTTTTTTAATTTCACTTTATCTCGGGGCGGTTTTTCGACGTTGATTATCGACGATGTAGCGTAACTCGGGCTTCGCGGAGCTGATTAAAACGTCAAGGTGGCGAATCGGCTCGATTGTGTGTAAATCGCTCCCGCCGGTAGCTAGTGCTGATTGATAGTTATGAGATTCTGATTACGCGATGCCGTTTTGTTTTACATTACGAGGGTGATTGATAGCCCCGTGGCACCTATGGATGAAGACTTTTTTTTTTTATTCTTCGTCTTAATGCACTACTTTTTATCATTTTCATATGTGCCGCGGTCGCACGCGTTACGCGGGGAGAGAAAGTGAAAGGGAGGCTGGTGGTGGTTAAATTAATCATCGGAATACTATAAATTCTCGGGTGTTTGTTATGAAAGTGCGCGGCTACGGACTCACAATGAATTGAGCCCGAAGCTGAAGTTCTTAATTTAGTTTAAGAACCCGATTTTCGTACTTCATCTTGTACTTGCTTTTTTTTTATTATAAATTGCGTTTTGTGATTTATTTGAAATTTATTGAGCGCAAAACGTTTATTATTGTGAGATAATTTACTTTAATTACGTCTGTAAATTAAAGAATTTTTAAATTTTAACGTTTATTACTGTCTAGTGTCTGTCAGCGCGCGTAAATTCTTGTACATTTTGTAAGCTGTTAAATCTTAAGGGATCGTTATTTTATTTTTTTGGTCTCAAAAGTGCTTTTTGTAACTAAAGCGATATTAACAGTTTTGAAGAGAATTTAAGTTGATAGAATGTAACTATGAAAGGAATGAATAAAAAAAAAAATTTATTAGTCCGAATTTTGAAGTATTTACTGACTTAAATATCGGAGCCACATAAAATTTTCATAATTTACAAGTTATTTATCGTCAAAGATCCTCAGCCAAATTGATCATATTACTAATTAAAAATAATAATATTCAAATTCGAGAAAAAGTTTACTTGGAGAGTACGATTTTTTAGATTCGAAAAAACAAATAACTCAGAAATTAAAATCAAAATTTTTAATTTTAGGACGTCACAGTTTAGCGTAATTTTTCTCATGAACCATTTGAAAGGATATTTTCATCATTTCTATACGTTACTTAAAATTCTACTAAGCACTAGTGCGAGCACTAGTGCATTGTCGGGTAAATTATTTAAAAAAAAACCCCAAATAACCCAGCCCAACCGTAACGTAATTTCAGTGCACGCTCGGTACAATTTAACCATTACCGAAAGTCAAAGGCTCGTCTTGCAGGAGACTTTTGTGCAAGCACACCCCCCTCGGTCTTGTATACAGCTCCAAGGCCCCATGCGAATATTTGGGGGACGCTCTCATCTTACCCGGGAGGTAAAATAGTCACGCGATACGCGCCGCTGGGAGGAAGGTAGGCGTGGGGCCTTCGGGGCTACCGGAAGTGGGTGTGTTGCACCCGCAACCCGCAGCAGCCTCTTTCATAATAATTCTTCCTTTTTGCACGCGAAAAGGGGGGATGCCTTCTTTTTTCTTTTTCTTCTTCTTCTTTTTCTCCCGCATTGAAAAGTGATTAATTGCGGGGGGTGAGCGATTTATGAATCTCGCTCGGGATAATGACTCGTCGCCGCTGACGATTGCGACAAACTAGTAACATTAGGGGCTACCGGAATCGTAATTACATCCCGCTGTTGATTGCTCTTCTGAATAACAAATTATTTTCTTGTTAAAAGAGAGGGCAATTTTTCAACGAAAAAATTATTCAGCATTTACAATAATGGACTACGTGTGGTATAAAAAAAAGGGGAGCGTGGGTCGAGGAAAACAAAAAAATTTTCGGCTGAAAGAGGAGAATACCGGAGCGAGTGCACGGTGTAAAGTTACGCATCCTTAAAAGGGCTGTATACAAATGCATTTACGAAGCTGTAAATTTATCGAACACTCTCTCTCTCTTTCTCTTTTCCCGCGCTCTAGACGAGAAGCAGCGGCAGCAGCACTGGCAGATAATGTGAGTATATGACTCGCGTGCACGAGAACCGGATGCTCAAAATATGTATTCGAACTGCATCTCCGCTCGCCCGCCTCATCCCCCGCTCGCCCAAAAAACAGGTATTATATCGCCTCCTCCCACTTTCCTCATGATATAATGCAAGGCTCAAATTTTTGCAGTAAAAATTCGACTTCTTTCTTAATATTGTTTAATAACTTCGATTTAAAAATGAGGATGTTTGGTTCGCACGTATTTTTTATGATTATCTGAGTAATTTATTTGTTACGCTAAGGACTTAGCCTGAGAGATACATGCACGTTTTTATCTATAAAAATCAATAGTATGCACTGCCTTTATTTTTTCATTAATTAAAAAAATATATATATATAAAATAGGCTTTGTGTATACGGATTTTTAGAAAATAAGTTAAAAAACTATTTTTTGAAAAACGGGCTAAAAATTTAATATTAGCTATAGAGTAAATTACTTCATAAGGACCACCAACAAAATAGCTTTGTGATTTGACTCTTTTTTTGGCAAGAAAATAAAGCTCATCAAGATTGGCGTTTCACTTGCCACGACATCCCCTTAAAGGTACAAAAGTTCAATTAAGATAAAGCTAAACTAAGGTCAAGGATCTGCAAAATATTTTTTTTATCACAATCTTGTAATAACTACTAGCGTATACAGATTAAAATAAAAATTTTATCAGTCGTAATACCCCTAGTGCTTCAAAATTGTCGATAATTTTCCGACTGTGTTTTGTTGCACAGCAACGAGGGGGGCAAGTTTGGCAGCTTAAAAATCGCGAGCGCGAGTGATTTTTTGTCAAACTTGCCCCGCGAGTTGCTGTGCAAAAAAACTGGAGGAAAATTATCTAAAATTTTGAAGCACGAGGGGTATTCGGCTGGATTATTTTCCCCAGCTGAATTTTAACCCATAGAAATGCTGTATTTTACATTTTTGCGGTTATAGTTCTATAACTCTTAGTTTACTATGAATATACCTATGAATACTCATATATAGGTATACACCGCAGTGACTCGGGTCTAACCCAAAAGTTGAATTGAACAAGTTTAACAATTCGAGTTGCCATGCGACTCGAAACGTTCGAATTGGAAATAACCGAAAAATTATCGAAATCATTTTACCCACACCCCTCCGCCAAATGTCAAATGCGGCGTTCCTATTGGTTGAAATTCAGCTCGGGAAAATAATCAGTAATATTTTGATTTAAAACGCTGAATTTTCAAAAATATTGTATATTCTATGACGTTAATGATAAAAATCATTCTAAATTTGCCTATCGCACGGTACTTTCAGCACAATTCCTTCCAAAATGAGGATAGATGGAAAAAAAGAAAAAAAATATGAAGCAATTAAAAATATAAATTGAAACATGCAAACGAAGTTGTGATTCACAGATGAATATTAAAGCTCCCTTCACTATTTCCATTCACGAGAGGGAGGAGAGGGAGAGAGTAGCTACTGCACAGTGCAGAGGAGGCCGTTCAAGGACGCCGCACCGCACCACAGGCTGCAGCGCCTCGGACGGAAGTCATCGTCTCCTTGGTCCCTCCTCCTCCTCTGTTCGGACGAGTTTTCCCCTATCGTAAGTGCATCCAAAGATGAGACCACCTGTCAATGGACGCGCGCCGCTACCGCATTTTTTTTCTCATGGGAGGGAGGGACTGGTTTGCCTTTATTAATCTCAGCCTCGCGAAGATTGTAGTTTTTGGATGACTGGCTTGGTAATACCTGTTCCAGAGCAACATTCGTTAGGGCGATGTTTCCCCCGCAAATCCAATTAGGCGTCAAAACTGCGTAGATTTCGAACGAGTGACATTGGATCGTATAAAAATAAGTGACACCTTGATGAATCACTTTCGTCATTACTCGGTCACTTCTTACACTCCGCTCGTTCGGGTCAAAACTTATCATAAATATTTTCTAATTGAAGTAATTACGCTCAAAAGTACGTTTTATTTATGAAAATTACAGTTTATAATCACTAATTCCACATGAGTGTTGTGCTTTTTGAGAAAACTAATAGAAAGTTACAGAAAAATTTTAAATTTTAAAAGAAGCTCTCGGGAAGATTAATGGTGTGATGATGCATTCGGCCAATTTAGGAATGAAATAAGGTATAATACTCGCGTAATCATCCGGCAACAATGCCGCTTTTGAAACAGAAACAAACAAAACTTCACTTTCATAACGCAAATTGCACATTTAATCAGCAGAAGTTTTCCTCCACTCATTCGAGACGCGTAAAAGCACGACACCATAAAGAAGCGACACCGATACCGCGACGTGTGCGATGGAACTTTTTTTTTTTTTTTTTTTACCGCTGGATCTCTTTCTTTTTTTCAGTGAAATAATGCAGCTTCTCTGCTGTAGGTAATAATGCTAGGAGATCCTTTCGGACCCATTAAGTCCTCTTCGCCACGCTCATGCAGTGCCTTATTCGTGCCGTTTTGTACTTTAAATGTTTCCGTTCTCCATTCGGGCTTATTTGTATCCTCGCTCAATTATTATTATTTTTTTGTTTAGTAGATTTATAATTGATCAAAAATCATAAACAAAATTTATAAAAAGATTACGAATCCTTATTAGAAACAGATTATTTCCTCAATATTTTGCAATTAAATTTTTCCAAAATTTCAATAAAGTGTCAAAAAACAGCGGACATTCAAAAACTCATAAGGTCAGTAAACCAAAATATAGTATCTTGGCTTAAACTATGTTATAAAATCTTTAAAATGAAACTATAAAATGAACGAAGAAAAAAAAATTTCAATACAACTAGGAATGATACTTTTACAATCGGAGAACAGTTATACTCTAATTTTTTTTTTTTTCTTACTTCTTAGACTGAGATAAATTAGTAAAATTGTAGTTGCGAGTCACAGTTTAAAAGTTTACTTCCTGTCTTCAAAATCTCTGCCAGAAATAGTATGAAATTAAAGTCTGCAGGTCTGTGAAATGAAGGTTGACGATGCAACAACCGCAATGATAACACTTCCAGCGAGCTACTCGCTTCCTGAACCTAAGCAACCGTTTGAAAAAAGACCTCCTCGAAAACCGAAAAAAAGAAGAGGAAAATCATGAACCCTCGAGTAGTGGTGTCGGGGAGTCAGCCAGCCGGCCCTCCTCGTAATAATCAGCGCGCAGCATAACCTGTATTACGCTTAATGACAGGCCCGGGACGCCTCTATTACTCGCCCGCTCAACGACCGCCTAATTACAGAACAATGGCGCACTATCAGCTCAGCCGAGCTTTTAAGGCACTTTTCTCAAGCCCGACCTTGCATTACCGGGAAAGGCGTTAAAGATATGCGCGGGAGAGGAGAGATGCACGGAGATAATGGCCACAAAACAGCTGCTGCTGATACTTCACTTTTCTGGAAATCAAGAGCACTTCGGTTGGAGTATCGAGAAAGCATGCTTTCTTAATACCTCGAAGATATTATCTATAAGGGATCCTAAAATCAAGTAATCTTTTTTTGTACCATTGTAACCGTGCAGAGATTTAAAATGCTGTTCAGTACTCTATTGATAAAAAAATATGTTCTTTTGAAATAAAGGAACTATGGTCAATATGTAGAGTTGAAATGCCACTATCTCAAAATCATCTTGTAATTTTTTGATAACGTAAACATTTGAAAGTACATGGTTATGTAAGTCTAAAATAATTTAGTATAATTTAAGGGTATAAAAATTAGGTAGCTTATGTAAAAAATAAATTGGGAAAAAAACTGATTCGCCAAGCCAAAGATTCGAAGAAATATTATCTAACAATGATTAAAAATGGTACAGTAAATAAAACTATCTTACAGAGCTATTAAGATCCATCGAAGTTGCTGACATGTTGGGGAATTTTAGAAGCGCATTTTTGTGCAAGTCAGGGCCTATTTATATAGAAATATTGAGCTAAAATAAACTATTGTGGGTAATAAATAAAGTGCGTACCCTCGCGATAATTCAAGAAAAACAGTTTATTATCGGTAAAAGAAAGCCGCAAATCTAAAGCACAATCGGGCCACGTCAGATTCCCACAAACGCGCGTGCAGTTTAACCCATTGTGTTCAACTGCATCGAGGGATGCGATTATTTACGTACATATCTTACGTTAAATTACTTCCCTACGCGGTCGCTTTGAATAACTCCTGTAACTACGGCATCGTGCGAGCGTTTAATGATCGGTCAACGGAGCCGTTAATGCGAGTTTTTCTTTTTGTCTTCTTCCTCGACCGAATACAATCTCGACGCGCTTGAGAAATTGCAGTCTACCTTACACTTGTGAGCGTCGCCATTTTACAGCTGATAAAATCGTCTATCTAGCCTACTTTTTTAATCAATGCATCAATGTATCATCGCTGTACTATACTGAGATTATTTTATACCTGTTATCACATACTGTGTTATGTATAAAGCACTTTTTGATCATGTGTGCAAGTCTCTTGAAAAGATCTTAAGTAACGAGGTTGAGCTGGTTCTTAATATGCTTTTTTGAATCATTAATATTTGTAAAAATCTGGCTCGCATGATGAAGATTTTTTTTTTTGAAATGATAAATTATACATGGTATAAAAATTCAGAACTCTTTATCTCATCAAATACTAGAGAGTTAATTACACACTGATGGTTTAATTTTACAGAGTCCAAAAAAGATCCTTGAAAGTTTACCATAATTATAATAATAAAACAAAAAGAAAGACCATAATTATCTGTACTAGTAATAAGGAAATAAAAAGATATTTTAATCATAATTCTAACTAGACTTTACAGGTAAACTTTTGTCAAACTACCAATGACAAGTTATGCTTATTTCGCGTGTATGTGCGATCAATCAAAGGGCCTGGCAATTAACCTCGAGAAAAGAAGCGACAATGACAGCAGTGGGAGGAGATGTTTCGCAAAAATTACCGCTCGAAAATGCAAAATGCAACTGCGAAAGATGAATTATGGGTGCTAGCATAGCATCACTGTGTATGACAAAATGATAATTATAAGGATGAACATTTTTGTTTTAGCTTCCAAGATAAATTAAAGCTGTCATTTTGTTGATTTGGTTCATACTTGATTAACTTTTCAGGCCTAAATATTAGTTGATGATGCAGAGTTTTTTTTTATTCATGGATGTTACAGTGAGTTTATTTATGTACTCGTTTTTGTATCCTAAAATTTCGGATCTTTTTACAAAAAAAAAAAAGCAGAACAATAAGTTATATAACTTGTAACTTTTTTGAAACATATAGACAAAGGTTTCATTAAATTAATTAATTTCAATTTTCAAAATTCAAGAATGATTAATTACGTCTTATTTGTATACTAAAACAACTAAACAAAATCTTGTAGTTGAAATTTATAAAACATTAGTTAATGACCGTGTGATTACTGTTTCTCTTACATTAAATAATCTTGCAATTTTCAAGTACCAGATTCATTAGAGCCTATGATTTATGTTTTTCATGCTCTGTTTCCTGAAAAAGTGATGTAGCACAAACTAATCTTGACTACAGTCTTGTCTTTTATGCGATAGCTCTACAAGTTTCATTAATTTTCAACCAATGTATCAACAAACAGTTGATTAATCAAAGTTTATTATATCATCGTGACTTATTGGAAGCCTCCCAGCTATGCTACTGTAACTGCATTGTCTTTTTGCTCATTTTGGTTTGTAACTCATGACCGTATATCGGTTTTATACAGCTGTTTGTCATTTTGCAAGATGATTGAAAGAATTAATTATCAAAGTCGTTTATCTAGTAGCATCATAATATTTTTCAAACTACCGTTACAATAATACAAAAGTAACTTATCGAAAATATGACACTCAACTATGAATGAAATTTTCTGCATTTAGTGTTAATAAAATTAAACATAAATGACTATAAAGTTAGTTTATAGACTGAAAGAGATTTACAAAATAAATTTGATTTTACAATCCACATCTAGATAACACAGCACGGTGGTAAGATCGTTTTTAAATATTCCTATCACGCTGCCCCGCATCGATCTTTGGCTACCGCAATTTCATCTCGTTACAGCTCTTGGTTCACCACAGCGGCAGCCACGTCTTTATTGCTGCTACTCTCTCAGGGGCGGTTCACTTTTCATTTTTTTTTTTTTCGCTCTCCTTCTTCCTGCCACCGTGCATCCTCCGGCTCTTGTTATGGAATCGCAAAATCAATTTTTTGAAGCTGGAGCTCTGCACGCGTTGGTTAGCTCGATGCAGATTTTTATTAAATAAATTCTACCTGTTTGTGATTTCAAGAACTTTCAATTGACTGCGAGTACGGTACATTCGACTGGGTGGCCTATCTGTTTTTGCCCAATATATTAAAATTCTAATTACAGAACATCACATATTCGTTTAATTAAATCATCATTACCACAATGATTACGAGACGCGAAAAAAACGAGATTATAATCGAAAGCCAAGCTCGTAAACAGACCGCGATGGTATTTCAAAATATCTCATTAATTCATCTCCGTGAACATCTTAGCGTGGTCATAAAATCAACAACATAGCAAATAATCGGGTCGTAAAGCCATCTAGACGAGCCAACATCGAGCGGCGGCGTTAGTCGTTAAACGACACAAATACGAGAATCCCAATTAATATTCATTACCCCAGGTCCCCGGCGAGTTGCGCGTGCGCGTGCGCATCAATCAATATTCAAAACCAATAAACTCGGAAAAAATCATCGCAGCGAGGATCATCATCCTCCTGCGTATCCATCACTCTTCGCGAAACTAAAAAAAAAACCGTCAGTCTCGGTGTTCACCTGGTAATCGACACATTCACCTCCTTCGATTTCTCTCTGGAATGTAACGGAGTTCGAGGGAGTTTATCTCGCGCGAAATCTTCGATACGGATTGAGCAAGGATTTCTTTGGGGGGTAATAAAGAACTGATGTATTCTTTTTTTCAAAACTCCTAACGAGAGCACGAGAGCAAATATTGGGATGATTATCGGTGTGGTTTCGGTACTCGATTTCAAGGATCCGCAACAGTGGTATTGTTTTGATCAGCAGCGCGATTGATTTTTGTGGCCGTTGTTTTTATTGGATACAATTAAGGCGTCAATATCTTATTTTTATTTCAAGTATGCGTTCGAAGAATGACGGAGGCTTTTTGTTTTTATTTTTTTTAATTTACAAAAGAGCATTCAAAATGTAAAGGGAACAATTCTTTGGAATTAATGATTATTTTTTTATGAATTAATAAAAATTTTATCCGTTTTTTTTTTAACGATTCGATTGGTTTTTATTGAAGCGTTTGTGGGAAAAAATTTTTAAAACGCATTTCACGTTGTAATTGAGATTATTTTATACGCAAAATGTAATTTAAAAAGCCACAAAAAATATTATGAGCTTCAATTGGTAAGAAGCGCGCGAACGATTAATTTACGCCTTCTTCATAACCCATGAGAATTAAAGTACGATTTTCATTATAACCAGCGTATGGTTTACTGGCTAAAGTCGATACTGATTACGTTCATTGGTTCTGTCGAAATTATTTAGCTTTGATTGGCCAGACGCTAAAAAATTTCCAGGTAGCGTGCAAATTACACCTGGTAATGTTATTCGGTCAATAAATTGATTTTTATAATTTTGAATCAGTTTGATTATTTATTTGAATTTCTTTCAAGCTTCAAACTGAGTGAAGAAATAATGTTAACATCAAAGAATTTCGTTTTTTGAATTAAAAAATAATGTAATTATGCATAAATGTGCTCTATAACTAAAATAATCGATATCTTTAGTTTAACTAACGACATTACTGCTATTTTAAAATTTAATCTCAATGAAATTATATATAATTCATATTTTTATTTTTAATTTATATGATCCTATAGAAGATAACAATTTGAAAAACATGTTTTCAGTTTCAGTTTCGAAGGAAAGAACTGAAATCGGCAATAAATGTACAAAAATTTTGAATTTCTTAACATGCATCCATAGACAGAGAATAATAAATTAAATCGAAAAAAACCTAATAAACAGACCAGTTGAAATGCAATAATTTTTCGTAAATCGGATTACTTTTATATATGAGAAATCCTTGGACAAATCGCAACATTTTCTTGATTGCAGCTGCGGCTTCGTCAAAGAGGCCTTAAGCTGCAAGTAAATGATCTTAACTACTAAACATTAATGAAATAAGAATCAAATATAGTTAAGATAGCCTGTACCATGTTACTAAATCTAAGTTTGTAAATTTTTTCCTTTACAAAAAAAAATAAAAAATAAGCTATAATTTAAAAATGCAAGAACATTTTTTCTTTCTTAGGGAACGTTCACAAACCACGTGGCCCAAACAGGGGGGGAGGGGGGACGATTAAAAGGCTACAAAAAGTTACGTGGGGGGTAGGGCTGTTGATTCAGAAAGTTTTTGGTGCATGAATCGATGTTTCGATTCATAATATTTTACTGTTGAACGTTAAAACCGAATCCGTGCCTGTCATCTGATTTGTGCTTGCGTGGCCGTATGCAAGTAAAAACTCGTCAAAGTTTTGTTTTGACTGTCCCGTATGTGCTTCATTATCACCGCGTGTAGGTAGCTTCTGTAGCTCATGGTTCTCTGCAGTCTGCAGCTGTTTTGTGATCAGCTATCTCCCAAGCCTTGAACCCTCAAAACCCTGGGCGCCCGAGTTAAATTATTCCAAAAATATGAGTGCATTTTAATTAATGAAATAAATAATCTGATCAGATGTTTTGTTGAACTCGGGCGCCCAGGGTTTTGGGGGTTTAGAGTTTGGGGGATAGCTAATCAGATAATTCATTGAACTCTACGTCCAGGGTTTTGGGGGTTCAAGGCTTGGGGGATAGCTGATCAGATAATTCATTGAACTCTACCTCCAGGGTTTTGGGGGTTCAAGCCCGTACGGAAAAAACCCCCAAAATTATCCCCAAAAAAACCCTCAAAATCACTCCCAACTAGTCACTCTCAATTGAGTCTACTTTCGGACATCCCTCAACCTACTTGAGAGTTACTCTCAAATTGAGGGTAAATTTTACACTCTCAAAATTTACTCCCAGTTTACCCTCAAGTAGGTTGAAGGATGTTCGAAAGTAGACTCAACTGAGAGTAAACTCTCGCAACCTCTCAACTGAGAGTAAGAGTAACTCTCAATTGAAAGTTTTTATTTGGGGGTTAAATTTGAGAGCGAATTTTCGTTAGAATTTTATCCTCAAATTGAGAGTTAAATTCTTATTTGACTGCTTTTAAATTTGAAAGCAAACCTGAAATAAATTTAAACAACAAGTTGATTATTTTTATTTTATTTATTTTGAACATGTATACATGAGTTTATTTCAATTAATAGCTGTATAGTTTTACTACATAAACTTAAAACCTGATTTTTTTTTCAATACCTTAAAATATTCTATTCAATAATTTATGAAAAATGAAAAATAATGACAATCTTATGAAGTTAGAAATTTTTTTTAGTTGTAGAAAAAAAACTATTTTTCATTGCACAATAGTAAAGACTTTGATGGTGAATCTTTTTAATTGTATCTTCATGATAAAAAATAAAGAATGTAGTACATTGAGAAAAGATAAAGAATTTTTTTATGAATTTGATAACTAAAAAGTAATATTGTAACTAATTCAAAAAACATTTTTGAAAAGTTTTTCATCATCATATTTTTAAAATATTTTAATACTGTGATTTATTAAAAAAAAAAAATGTTTTTTATCTCAACTGTATTAAGCCGAATGATTTTAATCACTTAATCAAAAGATACTCATGTTTATAAGTAATTTTAAGTATGATATTATTAGTTTGGTGTAAATACAAAAGTTTAAAAAAAATTATATTTCAAAGTCATTCAATCTTGTTCAAATATCACTAAATTATCAATACATTCTATGTAAACATAATAAAGAACTTTCTACTTACAAAGTGAAAATACCAACGTTGGCCATAGTAAATAAGAAATTATTATTTGGCTTGTTTGCTGATGAAAGTTTTTTATTTAAATAACAGAAACAAACACCTTTTCATATAATTTATAAAATACAGCAGAGTTGTATTTTTTCAGCGCTATCATATATCTTAAACCTTGACCAATATTTTGCTGTTTATTTTCTGAAACTAATTTTTGCACAAAATTAGCTTCCGGTGTAACTCGGTCAATCACTATTTACATTAATGAAAAAAGAGAAATAATCATTTGATAAATTTTCTTTTTTATTTTTAATATAAAAAACACTGTTCACTAGTACTGCAGTATTTCTGCAATTACTTTAGTTTGTTTGATGCGCATTAGAAAACTCTATCATTATGTTTCCTCAATCTGCTGGTATTTTTTGGTAATTTTGTGATATTTCTGCTTGATTAACATTGCATTTTCAAAGACTTTATCCATATCTTCTATCTTGGATTTAGTTAGGGACATCTTGTTTTGAGCTGAATTTAATGCAATCATGAACTTCACCCACTGCATTAAATTTAAGTTTTCACCTAATAAAACATAAATATTTACCAAAGAATCAATTCTTAAAGAAATTGTTTGATATTAATAAAAGATTGACTACTTGTAAATGTAGATAAAAATATACTTATCTAATTCAGAAAAAAATCATAACCCGACTGATTTTTAGGTATTCTTTCTGTTTTTAAATTTTAATTAATACATTAAAGTACAGTGTAAAATGAAATTTGTTTGAATAAAATTAAAATAATGCACTGAATAATAATCAAGGAACTACTTATTCAACAATAACTTTTTAAATGAACTCTTAGAATACTACCGGTCCACCAACACGTGGTATATTAGACTCACTGACTAACCTAACCTATACTAGCGAGTGGGCCAGCCAGAGTCCAGCAGTTATAGCAATAGCAGTGGATCGTCGGGCGGGCGGGTTCTTTAAAAATACAAGATTTAAAAAACAATTTTTTTTTTATTCTCTTCATAAATTAATTAGTTTCAAAATCAGTCGCGTATAATCTATTATTATTATCTATTATTTTGATACAATCAATAAATTATTTTATAACAAATTTATCAATAGCACCATATTAAAAATAATGTAAACGAGATATATTTAAAACCATTATTTGTTCAATCAGAATGTAATAATTTATTAAAATAACATAACTCACCAACTTTAAAAAAAATTCGTGTAGAACAGTAGAAAATTAAAAAAAACTTTTCCGTACATGAATTAAAAATAAAACTTTTTATAAAAGATTCATGAGTTTATGTAAGCATATTAGATAGCACTGACATTTTAAGTATATAGGAATATATTGAAAATTTTTTATTTTCAAAAGCTTGTGAGATAAAATAATTTTTAATAAAGTCAAAATATTAAAAGGATTGATAGCTTAAATATAGCTTTGATATCATACATACGAAATAATTAAACTAATAAACAGCATGTTAAAGTATAGTATTAATTAAATTAAAAAGCTCGATTACAAGTTAAATTTTTGACAAAAAAGAAAATAAATTAAATAGATTTATTTTTGGTTAAGGTAATTCAAAATAAAAAACTAATAGCGAATTCGAGAGTTCTGACAAAGTACTTGGTGTAAAATTTGAATATTACCTTGATTCTTTCAGAATTATTTTCTTTCAGAAAAAAATAAAAATTGATAGTAAACCATCAAATACTTTGGAGTAACTTTAATATAATTTTTAAGTCCCATCCTTCAAATGTTGGAAGTTAAGTTGTTTTATTAAGAGAGTACTCTCAAGAAGTTAGAGTAAAGACTCAATCGTAAGAACTTACTTTGAAATTTTGAAAATCACCCTCATAAGATGAGAGTGAAAAAGAAAAGACTTAACAATTAGAATTTACCCTCAAATTTTGAGAGTCACCCTCAAAAGTTGATAGTACAGTCTAAAATTTGAGAGTGTGCTCTGAAATTTTGAGAGTCACCCTCAAAAGATGAGAGTACAGTCTCAAATTTGAGGGTGTGCTCTGAAATTTTGAGAGTCACCCTCAAAAGATGAGAGTACAGTCTCAAATTTGAGAGTGAACTCTCAATAGTTGATAGTAAAGACTTAACTTTGAGAGTAAACTCTCGAAATTCTAGAGTTTACTCTCAAATTTGGTACTTTACTCTGAATATTGAGTCTTTACTCCCAAAATTGGGAGTTTACGCCCAAATTTTCAGGGTTTTTTTCGTACGGGAGGCTTGGGGACAGCTGATCAGATGATTCATTGAACTCTACGCCCAGTGTTTTGAGGGTTAATTAACTTGTCTATTTATTGAACTAAACGTTTTTTTTGTTTTTTTTTTAGACGTCAGTTTTATTGGGGGCGGGGGGGGGGGGTAGACCTCAGGACACTCCCTAGCTGAAAGGAGTTGTTGCGCCTCTGGTATTAAATCATTAAATTATAACTTGAAAAATAATGTTTTTAAAAAACTAATAGTATACATATTTACAATTCGAAATCGTAAAAAAACCACGTGACTTTAGGGGGGGGAGTCGAAAATTTGATACAAATACTACGTTGATCTTCATGGGAGGGAGGGCCCTTCAAAATCTTCGAAAAAATGACCACGTGGTTTATGAACGTTCCCTTATTGTGAGAGTGTACACATGAAGTTGCTGGAGTTGCTCCTTAACATTCATAAATTCATATTTTTTAGAGCTTACTTATTCCACTATCTAAAACTTTAATTCATCGGTTGTTTCCTGAAAAAACAAAAAAAAAAGTCTCAACTATAAAAATTTGAATGATTTTAATCTACTTGACAAAACTTTACTCAAAGGAAAATGAATGATAAAGAATCTGATTTACATATAAAACAGAACTGATCTTATTATTTATGTAAAACGCATCAAAAAGGCACAGTTTTTCAGCACTGATCGATAAAAGTAGATAAGAAAAAGAGTAAGAAGTCGATGCTTTAATTACCCACCGACAAAATTTTTTGGTTGATCCAAAGGTAAGATGCTGCACGCACGGGGCGGTGCAGTGTACTTACTCTCGATTTCGCGTATCTTCGAGCGGAATCGATTGCGATCGCGCGTAATTTATTCCCATTTCTATGGTGAATTATCGTACTTGTAAATTTTCTTGATTCTAGAAGCTTTTTCTTTACTTTTTCTGAAACGAAAGAGCTTAAATTACGGGTATTTCCTGAGGCATTGCAATTAATATTATGGTTAAATATTACTTTGTTCACTTAAGTAGTTCAGGAAATTATCGTTAATTTTAAATTGAAATAATGTTTCAATAATTTGCATTTAAATAAAACTGAATATTAATTTATTGAATTAAACTTTACGATAACAAATTTCGATGGCTACACGTAAGTAAATCTATATAAAGAAAGACATTAATTTTGTTAACATGTATATGGATTAGTGTTGAAATTCGATTTGTACTTTAACAATAACTAGTGGAAAGCGAGTAATTTTTGATAGTTTAGTTGATATATTTAATTTCTAATAAAAAAATTCAGATGTAGCCAATGTCTCATTACATATAAATAGAACTTTACAAATGCAGCTCATAATCATGAGTAAACATTGATTTTAACAAATTTAAAGAACTATTTTTTAAATTTTTTATCAAATTTATTAGTCTTGTGATACATGTTCGAATAAATTATTAAAAACTCTCTGACAAAAGGGTGTCACAAAAGAATAAAAAGTCTAGAAACTCTCCACATTTTTGTAGCGTAGTTATTCGTTTATAATTTATTCTCCATCACGATTTTGAAAAAAGCATTCAAAAATAAACTTGTTGAAAAAATAGTTTTCAAAAACCTAAATTTTTTTGTTGGATTGTATTGGCAGAAACTAGCAAAAACTTGTACCTTAATATTTATTTATTTATTTATTTATTTATGTACAGGCCGAGGCCCAAAAATACATTTTAATATAACAACTTAAATTTAAGGTGGTGTACGGGTAGCTCTCGCACATCATAGAGTTCTAGTGGACTCAACTACGACCATTTATAGTGCATAGTATCTCAATATTTAACGAATAGATTTTCAACAAAACATAATTCATAAATCGTAAATTATCAGTACTTAAAAAACAACTCTCTCGCTTTTGGTTTAAAACTAGATATAGAATAATTAACAAAGTCGTATATATAAAAATATAATATATAAAATAATATATAAAAAATGAAGCCAATTTTTTTAAATCTCAATTTGCATTTGATACTATTAGTTTACGCATTTCTAGTACTTGAAGCTCAAGAACATTGTAAGGACCCACCGTCAGCTGAAGAAATACTGGAAAAAGTAAAGTCTCTTAAAAATAAAATAAATGAAAATATAGCCTTAGCTTACACAATCGCAAACTCACCTCCTCCAACTTTTGAAATACTCTCTTACTTGGTGGAAAATGATGAGGGCGTCAGCAAAATAAAGGTATTTGAAAATTAGCATTTGATTTTTAATTTTATATGGGTTTAAGCCGTTCGACTTAGACCGCCAGTATAAAACTACCTACTATTAAATATCTATATTCAAAAAATGTTTTTATGTCTGTTGATTCATAAAATAATATCAAAAAAATACTTTTTATCAAGCTTTTTATAGTAAAAAGTTTTTTGAAATTTGATACAAATGAAGATATAAGTATATTATTTCTTTTAATTAAGGAAAATTCGGAGTTGGCTGAAAAAAAATGTAATTTTAGCGAAAAAGTCAATGTCGTTTCTTCTGAGTTGAAAAATAAGGCAATAAATGGTATTTGCTACAATGCCGCTTTTATATTGAAGGATACGAAAAAAGTAAAGTTTATTTATACCTACAAATAAATAGTAATAATTATAACTATACCCTAATTCACAACATTTTAATGGTACTCTTTTCAGTTATTAGAAGGTTTTGACACCGTTCCCAAAGGAGATCTGGAATCAAAACATAATAAGGCGTTATTACGTGCTATATGCAAAATGGTATTTCAAACAGATTATTTAAAAAATATATCAGTTGCTCTTATATTCTCCGCAGTAGCAGGAGACTTACCTGTTTTAATACAAGATAAAATTATTAATCCTGTCAATGAATGCTTACAAAAATCAATTTAGCAAGTCAAATTTATTTTAATAATAAAATCAAAATTAGTTTTATTATTGTTAAATGGTAGCGAATGATCTATAAAGATTAAAGTTAAATAAAAAAAGAATAGTAATAAATTAAAAAATGTAAAATAATACAAATTTCCCAAGATAATTTTCAATAATTTTCAAGTATTGTAAACAACGTATTCACTGCCTTTTTTTGTATTATAATAATATAACTTTTTAATCTTGAAATAATTATTTAAAAAATATCAAGCGCTTTCTTTTTAAATTGACCGTAAACAATAGAATCAAATTCAATCACAACGAGTATTGGTGGTTGAGGTATAAAAGGTAAAAGACACCCGCGAGCGATGTGCAGTATCAAAATATTATTCCAAGTTTCGCTCGAATGGTTAAACACGAAGAATCCGCTACCGTCTCTGGTACATAAGTAGCTTACTTCCTGAGGCTCATTTACTGCGAGTGCAGTGTATATTCAGTGATAGACAGCTTAGATGATTCATGCCTACGATGATCGCCGAGTCACCGCGTTCGTTCTGATTTTCTCTCCTCCTACCATCTTACACCTGTACTCACGCGTAAACTCACTTTTATTTTTCACGAGTCAATACATTTTTTTTCTTCGATTTCTTTAATTAGCTTCATGAAGGGTATTTTTGGAAACATTTTTCAAACCCTGATAACTTTCGGAGCTTTTTGAAGTTCTCCAAAGGTGCGACGTTAACTGTCGGTGGGCTCTTATTTATGTGTTTGTACACCCAGAACATTGAAGAAACACAAAGAGCGAGAAACAGATTTAGTTTACCGAGCACCTGCGCCGATTGTCTTGGCACGCGCGAGCTTATTAGAAGACGTTGCGTGCCAGCCGTATAGCGTTGCGGCTAATAGGCATATTATGAACGAGGATTCAAGGGACCTCTTCTTGTTTTACTTTACTGAATTCAATGGGATGATTTTGGTCGTTTATCGTCGACGGGACAGCTGGCTTTTGGAAACGACCGTTCAAAGGTTTCAACGTTCAAATAATTTGTGATACGGTTTAAGTTTTTAAACTAGTAAAGCGAGAAAAACTTTTTATAATTTCTTTTAATGATTATAACAATCAATTCATTATGGCAATTCCATTTTTTTAGTCTTATTTATTAACTTTTGGATATCTAGGATTCCTTTTAATATAAAAAAATTAAGGAAATTAAAATTCCTAAATAAATTGATAAGAAAATATTTATAATTTCAACTACTTTTATTAATTAAGGTTGTTCACATGTACAATCGTCACCTTTGCATCTTCCATAAACAGAATTATGTTTCCACTGACACCATTGTACACATCGCCATTCTTCAATAAAAAATGCTGGATAATCTGGATTTCTACATTGAATTGGTCCTGAAAAATATAATTTATTAAACTTTTTTTTAAACTTTATAATACAAAAATAAAATAAAAATACTCACCAGACGATAGAACTGTTCTGAAAGTAACAGAAAAAATGATAACAAATAGCACAAAAAATAATTTCATATTAAAAAAAAAAAAAAAAAAAAAAAAAAAACTTTTCAATTGATTAATATAATTTTGAAACAGACTACTAAGTATCTAGACATACTTAATCGATACAGTTTAAATACAAATTTATCTTAAAAATTTTTGAATGAATCTGAATTTGAAGTCAAATACGTAAATTAAAATTTGGGTAAACAAGAATTTTTAATTTCTTTGATGTATTATGCAATTGTCAAAAAATGAATAAAATATCAATTATTAGCCCAGTGGTTAAAGTAAGCAATTGTATTTTTGACTGATGCATAATTTATTATTCAGAATAACGATTAAAGTTCATGTAAATTGATACGATCAAAGCATAATTTATAATTTATGTAAGTTTGTTTGATAAAAAAAGCTTGTTTTCTTATCTTAATCTTTTCACGCTGCAGAAAACTATGGCTTGTTAAGGCCACTCGCATCACAAACTTCAATGCCATTGTTAAAAAAAACTTATTACGCTTGAAATTTTAAAAAACGAAAGTTATTTACTTATCGTGGATTTTTATGCAAACGTAAAAACTCGCAGAGTACTCGGAACAGTGTTAATAAATGTGTATATGTTCAGCGATATGATAATCTAGATGTAACGGTGCTTGGAAATTAATTTCTTCACTAAATTAACTCGAATCGAGAACTTAACTTAAGCCATGTTTCAATTTTCTTTTTGTTTCTTTTCTCTTTCGAACTGTAGTATAATATTCGAGGTTTTTTTATTAGAATTTTTTCGATCAATTTAACTGAAATCCATTACTAATTCAGCAACGTGTGTATTTTTGGTTTCAGAAAATGTTTGATATTCAATAAATTTATTCAGCAAAAGAAAATTTGAAAAAAAAGAAATTTATTTTCGGCAAATTTAAAAACCACAACCTAAAAATTAATTCTTTACCAGCAAAATATGTGCAAAATTTCCAAACTGTAATACGCGCGCTGCATCGATACAGCTTTCATTATTGGTTTCTTCGGACCATCGTCGCGGGCGATCTTGCCCCGAGGGTGATGCGCAATGCTCTGATCCTTGTCAAGCTCATACGTGTCACCTTTTTTTTTTATGTGCTCCTTTTTTTAAGAGAATTTATAATCCAGTACTTTGATAAATTTTGTTTTCAATAAATATTTATTTTCGGCTACTATACATAGTTCTAGAAAGAATTTTGCAGCTTCTAAAAACGCAATTTTCAAATGATTGATTACGTAGGAATTAAGATTAACAAGATTTTTCGATTTGAATATTCAAAGATCAAAATTGTGAAATTGTTCTAAAAATTTTTAAAAGGATATTGGAATTTTCTTTAAAAAATATCTAGCGATCAATCTTTGACATTGACATGTTAGAAAAATGAATTAATTTACTCTTGTATTAATCTGTAAATTAGGTTGATTTTTCCTAAATTTTATAAATATTCACATCTTAAAAATAATAAAATATTTGTATTTATTTTTGTTTTAAAAAATAAATACAAATAATAATTTGATATACCGAATCCATTTGTTTATTTTAAAAATTCTTTCTACCACCCGTTAAATTTTCTTTCCCAAAACAATGGTACCCATAAATAACCCAACATCTTAAAGCGTTAAATAAATTTTATTTTTTAATTTGTCTCGAAGCACAGTTTGACGAATGCTTCATTACGAGCTTATACGACGAAACGGCCGCTCGTAGGTAAGTCCGCATACCAGCGATCACCATCAACGTCGGTCTCGCTGCGGCAGCAGGTGGGTGCCGTCCGCGTCGAAGATTTACGCGACGTCCTCTTCCTCCTTCCCCCCGCAGAAGAGCTGAAATTACACCCGCTAATTTCGACGTCCTCGCCCGTCCGATACATCTCCCCGTCGTCTCCCGTGAGAATTTTCGTCAGTTTTTCGGCGGTGCTTCGATAAGTAAGACATTATAATATACCCGGAGCGATGGTAAATGCAAATTTATTTTTATCGTTTAAACCAAATTTTTTTGCTCTTATTCTCATCCCCGGTGCTTTAATTTTGTACACTTTATGCACGTTGAGTTCAAAATAATTTACAGTCGGGGGGCTTTCTCCAAAATTTATTGATAAAACCTCGCGAATAAATTTTTATAACTCGGTGGCGATCGCCGGCCGTATAAGTGATCCTTTTTTCATTAACTTAACTACCAACGGAAGAGAGGAAAAAAAAAAAAAACAAAAACAAACCAGGTAAGCGGAGGGTCGTCAATAACTTTCCGGGAGTTTTTATCTCGTCGTAAATTGTCCAATATGTAGCGCCGCGTGGGCCTGGACCCCGCGGTAGCCCCCGGGTCCTTTAATGGAGCAATTATCAGCCTCATAACATACGTGACGGAATGGAACGGGGGGGGGGAGGTTGTCGTGCGCGACTTTTTTTTTTTTTTTTAAATAAATTCATAATACACTCGCCATAATGGGTTCATCAATAAAGGGCCCACTCGGAGGAATACAAATTGTCCCCGGGTCGCGGCGAAATTTACGGTCACTTTTTTATACTTACCCCGGCGCGCTCGAGCGAAGATCGAAACGTCTTCATTATTCGCGTCATAAAATTATGAAAACATATCAATAAAGGACCGATTTCGTAAATACGTCACGACGATCGACCAGGCACGATTATTAATATTGATGAATCGAATTTTTAGCGGTTGCGAGAGACGTTTTCATTAAAAAAAAAACTCTCAATCCTTACCGAATCAAGACTAAGTGCGTGCTTGACTTTACAACTTTAATTCGATGCAAATTTCATTACCAAAAGTTGAGCGCAACGATTCCTCGAGTGAATTAAATTACTCGAGCCGCGTGCTTTAAATGGTAAACAAAGAAACTTTTTTTTTTCTTTCTTTCTTTCGCCCCGGAATAAATTCTGCGGGTCGCGAAAAGTATATTTCAAATTCCAATCGATCCCCGTAGAATAACTTTGCATGGTATTAAAAAGATAATTAAAAACTCCCGTGCGGGAATAAGGTCGAGCGCGAGTACTGTAAAAAAAGTAAGTACCATGCAAATGAACAAGCTCGATCTCTGCAAGCGAAAATCGCACCTACCCGTCCTCGTTCCTAGAAGGCCTGAATTTTCATTTGGTGGGTGTCGGGAGGGAAAAAAAAGTGCCGCGAGCGGGCGCTTGGTATTCCGGGGACACGCGCGCGGCTTCGATCAAAAAACGAAACTCTTTTTTTTCGGGAAGGAGGACGCGATGCACGCCTTAAAACCCGCCGATGCCCTGATACAGCTGCCGGGGGAATAATTATGGAAAGTAATTTTTGGGAGGCGCGCGACCGAGGAACCCCGAGGAGCGACGAGAAATCCAAGGCTTTGTCGCTCGCGGACTGCTTTATCAACTCGCGATCGAGATCTACTTCTGCCGAGCTTATTATCGTTATTACAGCTGTTGTTATTGCTCTTGCTTTCGGGAGGAGTTTCCGGAGATTAATGTGGGACCGTCGAGCTGGACTTAATCTGGATGATTTTTTTTTATGCTCGTGTTTGTTAAGTGTATCATTTACATTTTATGGTCTCTGTGTGGGTTCTTATCATACGTGGTGGAGCAACGGATATTTTCATTTTTTGGAAGTGTTTAAAGAACCCAATCTTTATTTTATTTATTTATTTTTATTTTTTTAACTATTCACAATTCAAATTTTAGTTTCGAAACATAAATTATTTAAACTAAATCGTTTTGGTAGCTTTTAAACGGTATCGAGGTGCTATAAAATAAAAAGTGACTACTCTCATTAGTTTTTTTTGTACTTTTATCATGTTTTATAGAATTAAACAACCAATAGGATATTGTAATAATTCTTATTAAATTGTGGTATTCAACGAAAAAGATTTAAAAAAATTTTTAATTAAATTTAAATAAAAATTAGGGTACTAAAGAAAAATCAATCAGTCTAATATTTTGCAGTATCAGAAACGATGAACGCTCGGATGAACGAGTAGGACTTGAACTGACAGCGTCTAAATAATGGTCGGGCCTGTGCAGCTCTACTAGTTCAGTCATGGCCTAATCACTGTTTTTGGATTTGATATAAAAATTTAATATTAATCGGTAATATTATATTAGAGGCTATTTTATTATAAAGTAAGCAGATTTTTTAATTTAAAAATTAAAAAAATATTTCATAAAAATTCAAAATACCGAACTAGTGTCATACTTTATAGACTTGACATTTTTTTGTCATAATGATTAAGTTAATTTCAGTAGTTTTTTCTTGCAGTGTAATTGTTTCATATATAAAAAAAATTGAAATTAATTTATTTCGATTTTTTTTTTTTTTAAATTAAAAACTTTAATTTTCTCACGGAAACGTTGAAACCTTTGGTCGTGAGAGAAAGAGTTACTTCATTTTAGCTTCGCTTATTCAACTGTTCCCGATGTTCCCAAAAAACTCTTTATCCGAGAGAGAACGCCCACTCTCATTTTGACGATCAAATTGACTTCGCGTGCACGAAACAATAACCCACTTAAGCGGGTCCAAAGTCAAAAAGTCCGCGCCACCCATCGACCGGACTTATCGCGAGCCAGCCTCATTCTTCTCGCGGCCGAATCTTTCGACTTTCGTTTGGGCCCTCATCGGGAAAGAAAAAGAAAAAAAAAAGGTTCTCGCGTGTGCACGCCCGGTGAAATTTATCGGCAAAGGCGTTGCAAACATTTTAGCATCACATGACCTCCCCCACCAGCCGCTCGGAAAGGGAGTGGACTGGGATATCTGAGGCTGGATCGCACTTCCGGGCTGACCTCACTACCGTTAGCCCGCGGAGCAAGTGGATTTCTTCGATCGCGCTGGATTAATTTTATCCTTCGGGATTGTAAAAATCCTTGTTTTCAACGATTACTCGCTGGAAACGTGGGAGGGGTGTTTACTTTTCTTATCCGACCAGTGATTTGTAGGCTGGATTTCTTGATTTTATCTGTAGTAGTTTTGTGATTTTCAATTTATTATTTTACTAATTATTTACTGAGAGCTTATACACAGCATTGTAGCAATATATTCATTAATTTATAAACTTTTTAATTCTTTTTATCATGGAGAATGCAATTTATCTTTCCAAGAATAAAATTTTTTGCTTTTAAATCTAAAAATGATGTCAATGATTACTTGATGGGTTTTGCTGGTATAGACAATATTTTAATTGAAAATATTAATAATAGTAATTAACTATCAAATAACAAAATGAGAGTAGGTAAAAGTTTATTCGATTCATAAACTACTCAACATTTAGAATATTTAAATGTAAATTCTGAAATACAAATTTTTAATTCATGAAAACTTGCCTTTTCTTTTTCTGAGCGAACCACAACTTATTTTGCTCTGACAATAATTATTTCTGAATATATTTTTTGCATATATCTTTATATTTTCTGAATATATCTTGCATAGCGTCTTTGGGACTTGAAATAATTTATTTTTGGTGATAGATGTAAACAGGGAAAATAAATAACTATTATATCCTGGAATCTTGCAGTATTGAATATACTAACAAAACTACGGTATTATCCATGTGGAGGTATTACTTGTGTTTTGATATCATATGGAACAAAAATTGATCAAAACTTTCAGTGCTCCCTTGTAAATCACTTACTTGACTTTTAGTAAGCTTCGATTCTCCATTCAAAAGCAAAAAATTAGTTTGACTGAAATTGCGATGTAGGTACACCACCCACAACGAAAAATCGCATCTTCGAAAGCCACGCTCCACCCACGCAAACTCTTCAGCAGGTGATCAAGGGGCGTAGCCAGCGTCCCGGCACGATAACGAGCCTCCGGGGTAAGATATGCGGTAACGGTACGAAGTAATTGGGTCCTTCCTCCTCCCGCCGCGGCGGTGTCCCTTGTTCTCCTCTCCCCCCGGCTCTCCGTAAATCGCGCGAAAAACTCGCCGAGGAAAAAGCTGCTCCGCGGTCCTCTCTTTTTTCGTCGGCTCCCAGGGGCGTGGGACACATCTCGTATTAATGAATGAGGTATTTTGGGGGTACCATTGTGATGGATTTCCTTGTTTGGTCAGCTCTTAATGGAAACTACTCGTGTCGTTACAAAATTTTGCGGAAGCCTGGGATGCTTCGGTCCGCCAATTGAATGGAAAGTTGTTGTTGTTGTTATTGTCGAAAGCTGCTGAATTCCCCCGAGGACGATTGTTTCGCGCAATGTCATGATTTATATATGACCTTTTTTTTATTTCCCCCCCTCGCTTTTGAAAAATTAAGCTCGAAGACAAGTTTGATACCTTTTTTTTTTCAAAAAATAAATTTGTAAATCTCGGGTAAATTTGAGCAACTCCAAATACTTTCTTTTTTTTCGAATACTGAGATTGTAAATGATAAATCAAAGTTTTAAAGAACTTGGTTGACTTTTTTTTTCATTCGGTCATGAATATTGCATGCTTCATCACGAAACTATAAACGTTAGCGCGCGCGTCCTTCCATTGAAATGCATTTGAAGCTAGTTTGCGAACGTTTATTTACAATCATAATGGAAAGTGTTCGGTGATTAAACGTCCTTGGTTGATTTGTTGAAAACATGACGAAAAAAAAAAGTAATAATAATAATGATAAACCAAGAGAGGCGCTATAAAATGTCACGCGCCTAACGAGTCTGCGATTACTTCAGCACCGTGGGGTGTAAATCATGCCTAGCGCGAAGAAAATCGACTTCAATTTAACCCAACTTCAAATCGAAATGATCGCTTCGACAAAAGTAAAGAAGCTGTTGTAAAAAAAGAGCTCATAGTGGTCAAGTGGTCATCCCCCTTAGAGCCCCACTTTGCATTACCTACAGGCGAGGTGTCAGCCGAAAAAGGCAAGATCACCAATCAGCCCTGGGTAGGAGCGATAAATCTCGCGCGGCGCGCGCGCGCACGAGTGTTTCTTGCGGCGAACGAGGAGCACCACGTGTGTTCCCGCAATTAGTGTCAACTCGCCCAGCCCTGATCGATCGAGTTCGACGTCGAATCATCTCCCTGCTGGCTTCCAGGGAAACAGGGAATTCCTCCTCCTTCTTAGCCTGCACCCGATTTTTGCTCGACGGAGTACACAGAAGAAAGTGAAGTGCGTGCGTCTGTGTGTGTGTGTCAGTACGTACTCGTTTTTTCGTTTTTTATTTTTTCAACCGAGTACCTCCGTGAAGTCGATCCCATTGACAGCGGACGCTGCCCTCGTTCTCTCTTTTTCTGTCTCGTACGCTGCTTTATTTTTAAAAACTTTGTTGAAGAGGCGCACTGCTGATTACTGGAGTTTTTTTTTCAGCTCTCGTCCAATCTCTTGATTGTTTAATTTGAATGAATCTTCGGTTGAGGGTGTTATTTTCAATAAGTCAAATTTTAATACTTTAACTTTGTCGATAGCTTGATAGAGACTTACATTGTTTATGGGTGATTATAGTTAATTGTGTAAAAACTACTGATTCCTATTAAATTTAAATACTCTAGCAAATAGAGCGTACGATTAATCCTCACAGTTTGAATATATAACCATAAATTCAACACATTTAAATTGAATATAAAAAAATAAAATGCTAAACTCTTCCCCTGAAAAGGCAAATCATACAGACGTTTTTTTCTCTATTACCAATAAAGATTGAAGTTCCGCAGTCCTTTAAAGAAATCGTTACTATTTTTCGCAGTGCAAGAATCACCAGTCAATTTCTCAAATACATCCCGAGCAGAGAAAACTGCCTTAAAATTTCCCAGATCTCGATACACAATGGTCGTCTGATTTATCTAAATTCTTCCATTAGCACGACCGGAAAATATTCAATTATTCGAGGCACTAATTGTGCTCGGCAAACATAAATCGTTTAATTGAAAAAATCCCTCACATTCTGCACCGAAACACAATTCATCCACAATCCATGAAAAGAAAAAAAAAAAGAGCTTACCCAAGAGGTAGAATTCAAACCTAAATAACCCATCGTATCACCGCGGGCGCATAAAAGCTCACTAGCGCACGCGCGTGCGTCCCATTAATTTATCTCCGCGAGCGCGCATTCCGGGCTCACGCTTTTTCCCGGATTCGTACGGGGAATACACCCACATTCCCGAGATTTCTAGGGAGATTCCTGTCGCACACCTGCGACCTGAGCTGCGTACCCTCAAAGATCCTCGATTTGACGCGTTCGGATCAAAATTTCGCAATTTATCTCGGCTTGATTTACGCCCGAGGGGACCCTGACAAATGCACTCCGCATTCATACGGATTAGACAAGTCGTACGTCTGCATTAACGTTTTGGAATGAAGCTATTGCAAGGACACGCAATAAGTTATCGCGGACGATTTTTAGCGAGCTCGAATTATCAGTTATGGCTCATTGTGAGCCGTGAGAAAATTTCGGGTGACGCACGCCCCTTGTTTTGACAATGAAAATGAGTGATAAGATGGAGAAGATTTTTTTTTGAAAATTATCGTGATACATAAAACATTATTCACCTTTTTTTTTCATGAATTAATTTTATTTACTTTACTGGTCTATTGCGAATGCAGGATCAAAACTTTGAAAAACATATTGTAATGTGGTGTAATAAACTTGGTACAGTGATACAAATTAAAATTTTATACAACAGTTGAAATAACGAAAATATGAAGCACTAATAGTAAAATTTTGATCAAATAGGGGATCCAAAAAATCCTTGATGTAAGATAGGTGTACCTAATATGGCCCTGTGCCTAATATGGACCCCCCTGTTATTTTGAATATGCTCGATATGCGGCATTTCTACAAGGTAGGAAGAAGTCAAAAACACTGAATTATGAAGTTTTTAGTTGTTTAGAACATTTTAAAATTATTTTTTCGCACGCCTTATAGCTAAAACTCGTTTCGTATACCTTCGTTATTATTTTACATTGTAATTAAATGGTCTGCCAAAAGATTTAGACACACCTGACCAAAATTTTCATAAGTAGCTCCGATTTGTTATTGTTTCAGCTTTAAAATGCGATTTTTGTTTTTGTTCAACTCGTTTTCTAACGAGTTTTATTCTTAAATAACTTTTCATACTGCAGTGTACCTAATATGGCCCTCCGCGAATTAGTAGAAATACCGATATTAAGAGTCCTTAGTTTCATATTTACTTTTTAGAAAATCCTATCCTAATTTTATTTAAGAAAAATAAATTTAATTGTTTCAAATTTTTTTTTCATTTTATACTTAAAAAAACATTCTAGCTCAAAAAACAAACTTTGATAAAAATTTAAAGTTGAAATTTTTCTACTGGTTGCAAAGCTATCAAAAAAAAATTAAAAAAGGCTCAATTTTTAAATTAATAATTTTTAAAATAATGAAAATTTTGAATTTTTTAAATCTCATATCCTGATTGATTTAAAAAATAGGAACAAATCGCAATTAATAAATAACTTTAAGGGGGCCATATTAGGAACACAAATTTTTGGTGTCTTAAAAAAACGTGTTTTGGTTAATTCTCTGGCATTTCAAGCTCGTTGATCAAAATCGAACGCGTAAGGTCTCATTTAAAAGCTCTTGAATTAACCTTCAAAATGAGACCTTACACGTCAAAAAATATTGATTTGATTCGCCACAACGTCGATTCTCGCTTAGGGGGGCCATACTAGGTACAGGTACCTTACTTGATTTGAGACATCGTACTTTTTTAATATCCACCCAACCCACTCAAGATCACTTGGTCTCAAACAGTGATGCCAAATCTACTTTTAGCAGCACAAATTTTGTAAGATTTAAAACAAGGAAACCCCAAGAACATCTAGATCCCAGAAAATCGAGATCAAACATACCAACAAGGAACACAGTTAGATTAATTCCGACCGCGTCGTTGCGGTCAGGCCGCCCAATTACTTCAAAATCAATAAACGAAGGAGAAGGAGGAGGAGAAGCCGTTAAAAAAGTGGTACAAAACAAAGCGCTGCCGGGGTACCGTAAATATATCTCGTTGCTCATCCCCCGCGACTACCGGTCACGACTGCACTGCGCCGCTGCGTGATGGATCGGCCGCGGTACCGGAATAAGATCGATTAGTCCGATCGCAAGATACCAACCCACGCGAGCTTGAATTTTCGGGGATGATTGATCGCCGACTAATTGGAATTTGTTCCTCGTAGTGCACCCAGTTAATTGATAATACTTTCGGCCAAAGCATGAATCATTCATGCGAGATTTAAAATAAAAAAATTATATTTTTCTCCGGGTGTAGCCGAAAACGTCGAATTGGGGTAATTTGGCGAGCGCATGACTGGAATTCAGCCCTGCACCTGTTTGTACCGAGAGCAATTCGGTCTAATAACAATCGACCCGAGAATTCCCGTGAAGGTGGACGACGACCAGGGTAGGCTGGGAAGAATCGGGTTACCCAATCGTATCTCGCTCGGGTGATCTTGGCTTTTTACTTCTTATTTTGAATCTCATGACTCGCGCGGGAGGAGTAGTACTTGTTTCGCGTCTCGTAATTATCGCTTTTTTCACCGAGAAGCCTCGGATTGAGAGAGGAGAGAGGCTTAAAGAGGCTCAAGCTCGATTGTTATCGGGTGAGAGTTGGACTCCTTCGCGCGAGCTGCGACTCCACCTTCTCAAGCCGATCGATGAAAATTTAAATTCACGAGCGCTTAATAAGACTTATCGGGATTTTTTAGTGCTCTAAGGTTCAATCTTTATGGCTTGTTTGCGGAAAGGTTTTGTTCAAGCTGCTCTTTGATGTTTATTTACTCAATTCATTTTCAAAATAGTTTAATTGAGAAAAAATGCACGGAAATCTTATTATTATTGGTATTTTTGCCTGCTAGGCATTTTTTATTTTTTTTATTTTTGATGTTTTATGAAACATGAAGTGCAGCGTTACAGATGTTATGAAATTTTAACAAGAAGTCGTAAGCAACCTCGACTGTGAGTGAAGTTTGTTATACCAGTGAAGGGAGAACTGAAATTCACCCGAGGGCGTAAACGCCTTCTGCTCCCGTATGATGTAACTAGCTTTTTAACTAGGTTACCGAGAAAATTTGTTTTAAAGAGTTTTTTTTAACTAAAAGAATCGTTATTTTCAAAGCAAAAATAAATGGATACAGAAAATACGATCAATGAAAAAGGACAATTTATAGTGTAAAATTTCATGATCTGCATTAGATTTGAAGAACACTAAGTGAAATACAATATTAAGTGATATAATAAATTATGTTTAGCAGTATTAAAAACGGTCCAATTCTTTTGAGGAGTACAAAATAGTTCTTTTTGAATGCAAGGTGAAAGAAAAGTAATTTTTTCACTCTTTAAATACCCTTTAGCGTCAAAGCTGATAAAACAAGTACCAATTAGCATATTAAAATAAGACGTGCAAACTGGTTATCGCGATTTTATTAAAGCACAAAAGTATCGTGCTAAACAATTTGTATGCAGTAGTTTGGGTTTTGAAAAGTTAATAAAACGTTATCGTGAAAAGAAATTTTTAAATATTTTATTATTGAATATAACATTAAGAAGGCTTTTTTATGACTTTATCGAGTGTATCAGAAAATTGTTTCGATAAGGAGTACAGAATAAAAATGTTGTAAACCCGGCAAGTTCTTACTTAATTTCAGGTTCTTACGATTTTAATTTATACGGGTCACACGTGATAATACAAATTGAAACTGTAACATTTTGCTGTGTCATATTATGATAATATACAACTAGCCGATACTAAATGTTGACTTGTTTGAAGAATTAAAAAATTTTCGATACTATCAGGCACAAGTGAGTAATTACACTTTGTACAAGCGATAGAGTTCTAACTTGCCGGTCGGAGGAAAAATCAATATGATTATGTTGTCGAAAAATATTGAAACAGGAAAAGTTATAATTACAGTATTTTCCGAGTCAAAATTTAAAAATGAAATCCGCGCCTCGAAACTCTCAAACTTTCAAGAACCAAGCGGTGTATATAATTAAAAGGCGAACTCCACTTGAAAATCAATCGGACAACATAAACGCACATTCATCCTGGCAAGCTCCGTCCGGAAAAATGTCAAAGTAAATTCAAACGCTGCTGGCGCGTATCGCAGGAGTTAGTGCAAAAACAAGAGTCGACCAAAAAATCCAACTGCACGAGATTCATTGCGTGCGGTGCGTGCAACAGCAGCAGCGGCCAGAGAGAGAGAAAAAGAAAGACGTTAATGTAGAAGCTATATGATAGAACCGGTTTGACTCGTAGTCGGCGCGGTGCAATTTAGCGCGGGCGTAGTGGTAGCCGCGAACACCTGCCGGGGGAGAGAATTGACAATGCGTCGATTCGCGTACGCGAATTGAAAGATCAAAAATCTCCGTCCGGTCGGGGAGAAGACGAAAAAAAAAAAGGAGGAGAGGAGGAATTATTTATGGGTGTCAGGAAATATGGGAGCGAACAAGTTTATTGTCGTGTTCATTGTGTGAATGAAGCTTCCATTCAGAAACACCATTGATAGGAGCCCAGCAAGGGAGATCGAAAAAAGCTCGGGCGTACAAGAGAGGAAACGCACGCACGCACGCACTGAGCTCTGGGCACGCAACCTGAGGTGGGTGCACCGGAATTTTCAGAGGATGGCTGCCGAGTTTGGAGCGATACCTGGAGGAAGTATGAATTTATTTCGAAGCTCTGAGATAAAATGCTTGCGGTAAGCTGTAACAGTAAAATTGTAAACAATACATGCAAAATTGTTGGAGAAATAATATTTTGTTTAATTTGACGAAGTAAAGAGTTGGTCTGTAGTTCCTGTCACTATTCTTTCAAGCCAGTTTCCAAAAATTACGTGCTGTAAGACGACTGAAATGTCGCATTTTCTTTGTTTTCGTTTTAAATAAATTTTTAAAAAGTAACATTTGGCTACTAGAATAGGTTTTCTCAAATACATTTATGTCTAATGGCTGACTATAAAAATTGGATTTTTAAATTTATTCGGAAAATTCATGAAAAATAAAGTAAACGCGAGACTTTGCAACTTTGTCGGTGTTTGAAATTTTTTGAAATTTGACTAAAAAAATCATTGAAAAAACAATGAGCACCAAAAAAAGACCATCGGAAAGCAGCTTTTTCATCTTCTTCGATCTTCAAAGTTTCATGAAGATCTCCGGCTCGAAAGATCATTTATTTGTAAGTCTTAAGTAGGTAATCAACGTAATTTTTTTTAAACGTTCACATGCTTATAGCTCAAATGAAAGATAAAAACAGAGTGAAAAATTTCTAAACCTCTTATGAATAAAAATTTTCAGCTCAAAAGAAGCACCAAGGCTCTATCGGTCGCGAAATAAGACAAATAGCCGTTCGATAAAAGTCGGCAGCCCGGTGCACATACGTGAGCGGCGTGCGCTACTAGCTTTAGCAACTCTCCCTCCCCCTTTTTTCATCGCAGGCTTCTCGAGCCGTGATGATACAGAAAGCCGAAGCAACGGCTATTACACGGATCGCGTGGGGATAAACGGGGGCGGAGCTTTTTTTTTTTAAACGGATTCGGGGAGGGTGGTGCAGTTTTTATAAGGGCACGAATTTAATAAAAGTTATGGTGCAGCATGAATTTTTCATCGATGCGCCGATAAACGATCGGGATCATGCGAAGTATCGGTTACCATTGATCACGGGTTTTTCAACTTAGGGAATACTTTCTTTTTTTTTTTTTTAACTGTAATAAGGATGTAAATGATCACTTTTTTTATCTGACTTTGGATAGGAGTATTGAAAAAAGTCTATAAAATTTTAAACAATTTTAGATGATAGGAACATTTCAAATTAATTGTAAATTATCACTTTCGTTTCAAAGATCTGTAAAATTTTAAGCAACTTTGTTCAGTGCAAGCTCATTTATTCAATTTTTTTTTTAATTATCGATATACCAGCAACTTTTACAATGAATTGTTCAAATAATCACAAATCTTACATTGAATTTATTTAAAGCCGTAAAAAAAATACAGTTTATTTTTTATTTTTTTATACAGTTACGGTTCATTAAAGTATAAAAAAAACTATTTAAAATTTACCAAACTTTTAGTGGTTTTTTAATTTATACGTATATTAAATAAAATAATTGAAAATTTTTCAAGTTTTTAATACTGCCCGAATTTTTTTTATTTTTTATCTTTTTATAAGATGAGTTATTTAAAAAAAATTTCATTTATTGCCGCTCAACCAATGACGTATATGCAAATTTTACTGTGGCCAATCAAATAAATTTTATACAATTGGACTTTTTATAATCGTAACGGGTGAGCAAAAAAGGGGAACATTTTTTATAGTTATTATATAATTAAATAAAAGATTAACTCTTAATAATTTCAGTTACATTAAAAAAAAATGAATAAAGTATAATTACGAATCAATGATTGAAAAAAGCCATTCGAAAGCTTTCATCTCGATCGTACGAAATCGTCAAAAGTTAAAGCTTGATAAAACAATAAACCCGACAACACGAAATCGCAATACCAGAAAAAACTTTCCGAGCTCATTTTAATTGAGTCAATAAAAAAAGTAACGACGACGAACGTCAGAGGTAAGTCCCGCGAATAATAAAGGTACGGGTCAAGGTATTTAAGGATGATGAGAGGGATTCTGGATGAACCTTGGTCGTCATTTCTCAACCAAATTAAACTTATTCGCGAATTTAACGAGTTTGAAGGTGATAAATGCAGTTTCGGCGAGGATGAAATAGCGCGGGGCAGTAATGTAGGCGTCGTAAACAATGCGAGATGACGTTGTCTCGTAAAAATCTGAATTCATCGCAAACTAATTAACAAGACGTGGTGACCTCTTCTGAGCGGGGGTCATTCCGGAAGTTACGGCCGAGATTTATTTTATCTCCTTCGTTTTTTTATTATTATTGTTATTGAAACGAAGTACGCTCTTTTATTCGAGCACCACTTTGGAATTTAAAAAGTTTCTTTAATTTGAGAAATTTTTTTTTTATGTCCTTTCTTTGGGTTACCAGAATGTTCCTTTAATGAACGCGAAAAAATAAATATTGTTCTGTTTGACAAAGAAGATTTTTTAATCTACAGAAAATACTTATGCGCAGAAGTAATTAATTTTTTTTGTTTACCCTGGAGCTTGAGAGGAATAATTTTTTTAATTTTTCTGGTCACTTTTTCACTTTTTATTTATAATACTGTTTTTAAAAAAATTTAATGACATAAAATTACAAACTTTTTTACTAACTTACTCTTTTAAACAAGCTTTTCTAAAATAAAAAACATATCCTTTTGTAAAATTATAAATACGTTTTAAAGATTGACTGAGTGAATCGAAACTTTTCAATTTTACCACTACAAAAGCAAACTTTAGTTTACTTGAGCAATTGATTTATGAAAACTCGAGATTTTAAACAAAAATAAAAAAAGTTGTAAAATATTAAATTTATAGTGACTTTTTCATTCAGCTAATTTTCAAAGTATAAATATTCGGTCTGACTTCGTGGTTTTGAATATAATATAAAAAATTAGTATAAAAGTAAAGATTTGTTTTAGTTCGAACTTGTAAGTTTTCTATTTACAAAAAAAAAAAGTGAATCTATTTTCGATTAATAGGCTTGCCTACAATGAAACTTTACTTGTTGATTTGTATTTTATTTCAACAAAAATTTGTTGAATGTTTCTCTGACAACGTCAATGAAGTAAGTTTAGTATAATTATAAAAATTGTTTTATTTAATTTGGAAGTTTGGAGATTAATCAAACCAAATGTATTGTTATCTCAAGAATCTAGAAGAGTATGAAAGAATCATTAATAAACTTCCTGGAATAGATACTAAACTTCAAGTATTAACTAAATCATTGCCTCTTCAAATAGAGGAACTGGATAACTTAACTCAGTTGCTGCCAATTTTTATAAGTCAAATTTATGCTCCTCTGGAAAGTCATTTACTAGATAAAGAAGCACAAGTATCTTTTAAACTGTTTTTTATTTCTTATATTTTATTTTTCAAAATTTTTCATAAATTATTTTTTTTTTTTCTTTGAAAAATTAATTTCTATTATCATTAATTATCTTCACAATCATTTTTTTTTATTGATATTGTCATTCACAAGAATAATATTATAAATATTAAAAAAAAAATTATTTTAGTCAGGGATACATGGAGTAAGCTACAGGCGAGAAGTTACAAATGTTACTGTAGAATGCATTTTAACATCGATTCAAAGAGAGCTCGCGTACTACAAAAACATGAAAAATCTAATTATCAAAGTGAGAATTTAAAAAAATTACTAGTAGTATAAGAATAGTTATATATTTACGATTTCACAAATTCATTTCCTTTGATTACAGCAAGTTGAACATCTCAGACCTTACACTAAACAGCTTTTCTTACCAACGGATCAATTGACTAATTGTAGGTCAAGCAACGATGTTTCGTGTGTTGATTTAAGAAACTTAATCTACTTCATAGATTTTCAATTCTCAAAATTGAACGATGTTAATTTAAATATTGAAGACGCTAAAAAAGATATAACCAGTGGTTTGATAAATGGAGAATTTAGCTATCTCTCAACGAGCAAAGTACTTTTTCCAGTAACTAATTGCTTCACAATTTCCGACTTTTACAAATCAATTCTTTCAACCGAACACCAATAAGCAAGTTTATCCAATTTGTAAAAAATTGTACGATGTAACCAAAAAATATAATGAACTTTCTTTTCAAATCTGTATAAAACATTGAAAATGTTGTTAAATTTTCATTTTACCTAAATCTACAATTTCAGATTATTAATTTTGATTCAATTTAAGTTACTTTGTAAAAAAAAAACACTCTTGAAAATAAAAGAAATATTTAGATTATAAAAAGTTTTTTTTTAACTGAATTTTTTATGTAATGTATTTTGTTATTTTAAAAACTGTTTGTATAAATAAGAAATTTAAAATTTTGCTGATTCTAGTAGTTTTGGTATAACAACTACAAAAAAAATACTATTTATTTAAACTCACGGCATCAAAAAAAAAAGACTGTTAAATTTTAACTATTGTGTAGTCTATGCATTTTTAAAAGTCAAAATATCAGTTTGGATAGCGCATTTTAAAAATTAGTATAAAACGAAGAACCACATTGACAGCTGAACATTAAAACTTTACTTGAGAAAAATTTAGTAAAGTTGTTATTGGTTAAATAGTGGTTGAAGAATAATTCATTATGAAACTCATTTTATTAATTGGTATTTTGTTTCATCGAGAATAGTCTGAATGTTTATCGATTGACATCAATAAAGTAAGTTTGATTAGTATGCCCGAAATTTTTTTGTTTGCTTAATTAAATTATACTTAAAAATCCTTTTTTCATTTGAATTATATGGAATAATCTAATTGTTATGTTATTATTTAAAGATTCTTTTCAAGCCGTTCTCAGAAATAATTGAAATGCTACCTGGAGTAGATATTAAAATACTTGCATCAATAGGAGTATTAACTGTTCAGGAGGAGATCGATAATACCGAGCTCTTATTACCTGATTTTGAAGGAAAAATTCATATTAAGCTGGAAAATATCTTTAATACTGCAGAAGGGAAAGTAAATGTTTCGTTGATTAAATATTGAAAATAAAAATCCTCTTTGAAAAAAAATACTCTATTGTATCATAGCAGTGAATACAACTTTTTTTTCAGAAAATGATAATCAAAGAAGCGAGTTATAGACAAGATGTTATAAGTACGGCTGTAAGGGTGCATCCTGTCATCTATTCGAAAAGAGCTTATGTATTACAAAAACATTATAAATTTTATTATAAATGTAAGAATTTTGTAAAATAACTTAATAAGGGTTATATTTTACAACTATCATTTTTTTGATTGCAGAAAACTAACGAGCTTCATAGTTATTTAGAACCCCTCTTCGTAAAAATAAACGTTATAAAATATTGTGCAACAAGCAATGAAGACAAGTGTGTTGCATTTAAAAAATTTATCTATGATATTTTGTCTCAATTTCTCAATCTGAATAAAATGATGGATAAAATCGGAAACTCTTCTGAGAATATTATTAAAAATGTACAAGATGGGGAATATAGTTATCTAACAATGACAAGCGAAGTACTTTTTCCGGTAAATAATTGCTTGAAAATAGTCAATTTTTATGAATCTCTTCCTTCAGTTCGATATGATTAAAAAAATTCACAGATTATATTGTAAATTTTTTGTCTGTAAACAGAAATTATAATAAATTTTTGAAACTAAAAACACGAATATTAATTTTTCACAACCATTTTTTTTTAAATTGACAGTCTACGCTCATGACATGCTTGTCAATCTTTGAAAGACTCTGGAAAATACACAACAAAATATCTCAGTAGAAAAAGTAAAAAAATGTAATCCACCGACCATCGACTTCCGCTCTCATACGTGCAGCAGCTGTAGCAAACTTTAAAAAAAAGGCCGGAATAAATTTGTGCGCGTCTGGACAGTGCCAATTAATAATTAGTCCGCGTGTTTAGCCGTGTCCGGGGACCAATTAGGCCGCAGCATCCCCCGCAGCTCATCTCGTATGTGAGAGAGCCGCTCGTCTTTCCGTCTTTTCTTTCATTCGCGTCTTCCGAACGCCGATGACGCACGTTTTTCTCCCCGGTGCGTGTGTATCATACACGGGAGCGGATTGCGTGAGTCGAATCGAGATCGGAGCGCGAATTGATAGAGTCCACCTTTCTTTTTCTTGTCTTTTTTTTTCAACTCCGGAGAAAAGTACAAAGTCAAAGATGCTGGAACGGACTTATCGTCTGAAATCAGTAGAATTTTTGAAAAATTATTTTTTTTTTATTTTTTGAAAGAAGACGTTCAATATTCTAATTTCACCCTCTAGATGGTTTACCATTGAAAAAACCATCGACTTCTGTGCTTTCTATTTATGGACGTTGAAAGAAGGTTGTTTAAGTAAAAAAAATTATTCTTTTTTTTTCCGCTTGAGTTTTATTTAAAGTTTTTTAGTACATAAATTTTTTCTCAGTTTTAAAATGTTACTTCGAATTAAGTTGCTTTAAAAAAAAAAAAGTATTAACAAGCTACTTCTTAACGAAAGCTGTTTGATAAGCGTTAAAAAATTCAACGTTACTTCGGCTGACCAATCTCGTTGATTTCTACTAATTATACTTTCAATGATCACAATTTCATCTACTAGTAATATGTTTTTAAAACAAGAAAATTGTATGTAGTTTGAAAAACCTGAAGGAAGCTAAAAAAAATTACACTTTATTTAAAAAAAAAATTTTTTTATTTGAAACAAAGAAAATATAATCATTTGGACATTTTTAAACTCCCTTTAACATTGAGCATGCTGAATTGAGAGTCTCAAATGGTTTGATTTTTTTATAACAATCTATTACTGGAATAATTATTCTATCCACCATGAGTTGGACGGTTACGTCTCTGTTTAAACTATTTAGCATGTGATTAAAAGCGTCATCGGGGTTCACACCCATTTCTTCTAACGTCGAAACTTGATTAACTATATCGATAATACATTTTTTGTTACTTACACAAATATTTTTACTATTTGTGCAGTTGGTTAAATCATCACTTGATTCAATAAGTGATTCAAAACTGCACTTTGAGCTCAGCAGTTTTCTATAATTCAAAACATTATTGTTGATTTCTGAAAAATATTATTTAATTACAGTACAGCTATTACTTTTTTATTTTTATTTTTTTTTATTTTGTTTTTATAAACTTGCAGTTCTTCTTTGAGAATGTCAAAAGAATGATTGTAGAAGTATTCGAAAAGTTTGTTCTTTAATTTTTCGTACAATGAATTGCATACTCCTGTGATATATGCAACATCGGTTATGTGGCTATGTACATTGATCTTACTCTAAAATAGAAATAAATTTCTTTTGCTAGGGAAATCTTAATTGAATATTTAATTAAAACTTTCAAATTCTAAATTACTAAAATATAGTAAGCAAATTAAGTTTTTACTTACAATGATAATTTTTAATTTTCAACAGTCATAACTTGAAAAAAAAAAAAAAAAAGTATATCATACTGTATTTTTTGCAACCTCCAACAGAAATTTCAACTCAGATTGAATTTTTTTTCTTAAATCTGAAATTAAAGCTTGTATGTTATCTATCTTCTCCAACTGAAGAGGCAGATCCTCTGATAGTTCGTAAATCGAAGTATTCGCTCCAGGTAACAAGTCAATCAAATCAGTAAAACTATAATTCGAAATATTTTCCTGTAATCAATACATATAAGTATAATTAAAATAAATTTAATTCAACAATATAATTTGAAACCTTACGTCATCCACGATGTCTGCAAGTAGTAGACCAAATACACAGTAAAATATAACAATCCCTAGAAGTGTATAAAATTTCATTGTTGATTATATTATTTATATTGTGTTATTGAATGCCACTGAAACCGTCTAATTCTAAGTCGGTTAAAGCTTAAAAACAAGACTTTAAATTTGGTTATCAAAATTTTAAGAAAATAAGTACTGATAAAAAAAAATTATGTTGAAATTTTGAACACTTTTAAATAGTAAAACACTGAACATTACTAAGAATCGTGACTGTGAATAATTTGCTTTTTTTTATTTAGAGGTTATAAATTTTAATGATTTACTTATATTTTCATTTTGCTTCATCACCACACTTGCGATAATATTAAATGCTTTAAACAGTAAAATTATAAATTTTATAGAACTGTCATAGTAGACGAGATAGTAGAGTTGTCAACGCTTCAAGAACATGAACGCAGGTTCGTTTACCCACGAAAAATTTTTCGGAGACATAACTGCAAATTTCCGCACTTAATGATGATTTTAGCATCAGATAATAATGTATTTAATATAAAAATTATTTTTCTTCAAAACGAAAGATTTTTAAACCAAGAGATAATGCACACAAAAAAATTGTTCACATTATTCATACAACTTATCACAAAAAACTATTTAGTCAAACTTTTTTTTATTTGTACAGTCCGTAATTCAATTTAAATTATTTACTGTTCATAAATTTATTATTGAAAAAATAACAACGAACTTCAATGAATATCCCTGTCTTAACCTATTAAGTCCCAGGATTTTTTAAATTTTTCTTGTACTTTGAGCTCTGGAATTTTGATGAAAACGATAAAAAATATTTTCAAAAAGACCATATAGGACTATTTTTGGGTATGTTCTACACGATGGTGTAGTTTAAAAAAGTCAAAAATGTCATTTTCAATTGTTAATTAACAAATTAAAAAAAAAAAACTCAATTTTTTGCTGCATTTTTTTTTTTAATGAATTTTTTCAGTTAGATTTTTTTTTTTTTTTTTTTCAAAAGTGTGATCAGAGGTGATCACGATACTTAAAATTTACGGTAGGATTTTTTTTTTTTATAAAAATCTTTTTTAACAAAATGGCGGCCATAAAACAAAGTCGAAAATCTCGAATTTTTCGTTTTATTCACTTTTTTCTTGTTTATTCCTTGAAATCGCACAAGTATTTAACGTTTACTGCTATTTTTTGTTGGAAAAGTCAAAATAATTGTACAAAGAAGCATAAAAATTGTAATACTTAAGAAATATTCATTGTTAGGTTATGAGAGGTGATTTTTACACGATTTCAGTAGGGTCCGCGGTGACCCAAACAGAGTTATTCGGAAACTTCCAACTGAAAAACGAAATGTATCAAAAAAAGAACTAATGTGGATGTATTTATTGTTGATTTTAATTGTTTAAACATTATTTATTTAAACAATTGAAAAAATTTTGACAGTAAAAAACCATTTTTTGAATCAAGTGAATAAAACGAAAAATTCGAGATTTTCGACTTCGTTTTATGGCCGCCATTTTGTTAAAAAAGATTTTTATAAAAAAAAAAAAAAACCCTACCGTAAATTTCAAGTATCGTGATCACCTCTGATCACATTTTTGAAAAAAAAAAAAAAAAGCAGCAAAAAATTGAGTTTTTTTTTTAAATTTGTTAATTAACAATTGAAAATGACATTTTTGACTTTTTTAAACTACACCATCGTGTAGAGCATACCCGAAAATAGTGGTATATGGTCTTTTTGAAAATATTTTTTATCGTTTTCATCAAAATTCCAGAGCTCAAAGTACAAGAAAAATTTTAAAAATCCTGGGACTTAATGGGTTAAAATTAAAATTAAAATAATTTCCCCTCAAAATCACCATCAAATCCACAAATCGTCAATTCAAAAATTAAAAAAAAATCCCCGCTCCCAGAATCTTCCCAGAAAAGTACTCGCCAACCGGTTTAGTTTTAACGACAAGTAAACCCTCCCCTCGGTGTAGTTTTTTAGTTATCAGCTACCGCAAGGTCGTCCGCGGGAGGGCGGTTTAATTACCCGTCTCGCAAATCACAATCACAGCCATCAGGCTCCTAAATAACAGTGGTGGCGTCTCACCAAAGTGAGTAGCGGCTCTCCCGCTCCACCTGCCGCCACCGCTCGCATGAAAGTACGAACCATTCATCCCGGGCGTAAGTTATGGCTAATGCGCGCTCCGCCGTATGCTAATCCAAATTGATTTACCGGTCTCTACGAGTACCACCGCCTACCGTAAATATCCCGGACGGAAGCTCCTTTTGTCCGCGCTGATTTTTCGAGACTTTCGGGAAGCGGGGGGTTATTGCGTGGGTGGCCGTGGGAGTTTTCTACAAAACGATGGACTTTTTTTACTCGGAGATCGCAATCAAGACGCTTGGAGAAAAATTTTGATACGCGAATCATTACCCGCTAATTAATTAAGGGGAGATTTATTTATTGATGATAAAACTCATTGAAAAATGACGGGACCCTAACGAGTTCATAAATTTCCATTACTCGGGGCTGGGGACGGAAAAAGGACTTCATTCGCTAATTGATTGACTCATTAAATCATATCTCAATTTAAAAGATTTTTTGAAAAATAATATTTTCGGCCGAGAGCAGCCTCGATGCATCCCGGGCTTATTACGCTACCCGCAGGTAATTATTGAGCACTCGGGGTTTCATACTTTTCCGTGCCTTAATTATTTCAACAACCAGACACGATAAGTTTATCGAATAATTTATTGGCGCCCTCGCAGTAAATCAAAGAGAAATTTTGAAACTCACTCTTACTAAGGCTCGTTTATTGATACGTGGGCAGTTTGAATGATGTGAATTATCCCGGATAAATCTCTAACGGGCACGAAGGCGCGTAATTATCACGTTATTTACAAGTTTGTCAAACACTTGAGGATATAAGCTTAACTTTCATAATTCACAAATCACGCGAATTTCAAAGGATCGATAAGGCATACTTAACAAACTCACATTGCAATTAATTAGCGTTGGATCTCGGATTGGAGTCGTAACCATAAAGCTCGAAATCAACGAGTCATCGGGGTATTACGTTATCTCGTGATCGGTCGGTTCGCCAAAAATGTTCCCTTATCGCGACATCAAAATCTCAAGGGCGCCGCGGCATCACTCGAATATAAAATGCTAAAGGAATATCGTCTCTTGGGTTTTTAGGCGCCATCGGCGATCTTTCTCCGAAGATAACGCGGAGGATGTAACGTCAGGAAGAAACAAAACTGACGGCTCGCCCACGCATGCTCGACTCCTTTCTTTTTCTTTTACTTTGATCGATCGTGGCCTTGGAGGAAAAAAAGTGTCACTTGGCGATGAAACGCTAATCTTTTCGTGACGAATTGATTGATGACCAACGATTTGTTTTTGGGATGGGAAATAAATGTTCGATTGGTTGGAGATTTAAATAGTTTTGTTTGATCTGTGTTTTACATATGTTAACTCTAACAAGGATTAGTAAATCATACTCAGGGAGTGTAAGAAATTGAAATTTTTTTTATGTACTTTCGAATTTTAAAACAGAGACATAATTTTTTTTCTCAAATGTGTCAAACTGCTAATGATACTTACAATTAGATCATCAGTAATCAGATTGAAAAAAATTTTGAATTTTTTGAATGATATTGTCAAAAAACTATTGTTCAAGGTTGCTAAATGAATAAATAATTTTGTACTTAATCATATTGATGATTTTTTTTTAATTCATATAGATTTTATTTTGCATGTTTATGGTAAATGAGAATTTTCTTAAATCCAGTTTTTGGGGGTCTTTATGGGAAAAAAAATGTATTCTGGGTAACTTATCTTGCGAAGTTTTTATGAAAAACTTATTTTTTATTATTTTGAAATAGAAAAAAAAACTTTCTTCTAAAAACTTTATCCAATTGATATGTTGGAAAAAAGTAAAACGAAAAAAAATAATTTAATTTGTAAAAAAAAAACTATTCAAAACGAAATTATAGAAAGATATTAATAAAAATTTTTTAGGCTTTTTGAAATTTTCGAAAAGCAAATTTTAGAAAAAGTACTAGGAAATTCGTGCGACATGCGTGATAAACGCAACGTTTAAAGCAAAGCCCACGTCTCGGTTGCGGACCGATAAACACGCGGACCGATCAATAACGTTATTTACGGCCGACTTATTCCGAGATTAGCATAAGCCGCACAAAAGAGCGAGTTTAAAGCGCTCGCGGAGATTAGCGTACTCGATAAAAACGCATATGTCCGCGGGGGAGGAGGCAAGGTAAAGGAGGAGGATATGTTTTACGAGCCAAGTTGCTTCGGGGAAAGACTACCTTTTAAGGTTCGCGATTTTTTGGAAACCCACGAGATTATTTTGACTCGTCCCGTTCATGTGTTAATTTACGATCGCGGACGTTGTACTACTTGGATTTACCGTAATTTGTAATAATTCAAGGGATTTTTTGGTCTATTTTTTACTTTAAAAAGGTTGGTGTGAATTATTTTAATCTGTTTTCTTATTGTTCAATAAATCATAGAATTACGGGAATTAATTACTGTCTTTTAACTTTTTGAAATGGCACTAATTACTTCCACTTTGTTTGAAAAATTATTAAAAATCAACAAAGAAATTGATTTTAAACTCTATAATTTATACTCTAAAATATGTTAGAAGCTTTCAATAAAAATTTTTATGATCGAAAAATTATACAGCATCTGTTTTGAAAGTTAGTCCCTGATAATTTTTTTATAATTTTCTTTATTGTTTCTTTGCTTGGTGAAACTATTAGAATAATTTTTTAGCTGTCGTTGAGCGTTTCAAATCTTTCGTATTCATTAATACCATTTGAAGATTTGATGATTGCAATAATTTTGGCTGCTAACACACTAAATCCTCTAAAATCAGCAATTTATTTTTTAGCAACCAAAAAAGGTTATGCGTCTAGTCTACTCATGAAAGATCTTTATGACAATCCCTAAAATTTCCAGTATTTGTTGAGTTTTTTTTTTTTTTTTTTAATTTTAATTTACAATATATACACTACATAAATTTTATTTAATTAGGTAAAAATTCAGTTTTAATTTAATGAAGAGACTTTTGAAACTTAAAGTTGAAAGGTTATTTCGATTTGAAAAGAAGTACTTAGATCCAAGATTTATGTGATTTTTTCATGGATTTTTTAGTATTTAAAACATCAAACCTCTCGAAATCCAAGAGTGAATAAAGTATTTTTTTTTTTTTTTTTTTTTTTGCTTGGACATTTAATGGCTCAATTTACGGTAACTTCAAATACTGATCGGGCTCAGAGATTTTGATGTCTCTGTAAGATAAGAGCCGGGCTTATGCATTTATCGTATTCTCAATCTCATTGATACGAAACGATGAAAGTTGTTAGCAAATTTGTAACACAGCTAATAATTTATAACTCGAGCAAGACATCCCTTTTTTATTTTTCTGTGATGTACCATGGTCATATATAAAATCGACTTATAAAACTACTTTGGAACAGCGCCACTTTCCTATCGAGATAATCTTTACTGAAGTTAACTACTGTAGCTTAACTTGGAGCAAGTGGATATTCCATCACTGTATTCTATGTTTAACACTGTAATAAAATATTTTGACTACTACAACTTCATTTTATGCCAATCATTATTGACAAAATAAATAAACAATTTTTTTGTTACTATAATCTTCGAACCCAAAATTTTTCTTTACATTTTTTGTTGCATTTTTCAAGAGGACATGTGAAAATAAAGACATCTCTAGGGTCTGTACTTAAATCGTGTTAAAAATTTTACGACTTTGAGAGTGTGCTAGCTTAACACTCTCTAATAACACTTTTTAGATCATCACACCTAGAGTTGCCAGAAATAATTTCGGAAGAGAACCGGGACTTATTATACCAGTTGAAACAAGGAATTTAAAAACAGGTAGGATTTTCTTAAATGATAACTGATAACCACTCTATGATATTTTGGTCAGAGACGTGAATCCAAGACAGCCAGACGACGAGAGGTGCAATTTTTTCAATAAGCTGTGAAACTTTGATATAATCAAATAAATTTCGAAAAAAAATTTAACTAATTTAAACAGGCTAAAAATTTTAAAAGAATAATCACTATGAGCGGTCGTTGTATCAGTGGTTAGCGTGCTCGCTTCTGAAACAACGTCGTTCGAGGGGTCTTGGGTTCGATCCTCGGCGCAACCAACTTAGAATTTTTTCTTCGTTAGCTGCGTCGGTAACATCGATCCCTACGTTCACCCCGACTGCTTTAGAGTCGGTTTTACCGGGGGCTTTCATTTCAGCGCTGGTCGGAGATTATCTCGACCGGGGGCAATATTTGGAGCATAATTTCCCAATGAGCTAAACTCGGTTCAGCGCTGGTCTAATCCAAGACTATCTGATTGGGGGCAATATTTGGGACAAGTTCCTCATGAGCCTCCGGTTCAGCGCTGGTCTTTCGATTAAGGATGTTTGGTACTTTCGAAAAAATGCAGCCGTTTTGTCAATTTTGATCGGATCGATTTATGATTAACCCATTACCGCCCATGGAAAAATCAAAAGTGATATAAAAAAACTAACTATTGGAAAACCTGTCTCATGAAAAAATAGTAGATACGTGTTTTTTCTTTTTTCAATTTTCATTGTTTAAACATTATTTATTTAAACAAATTCGTAAAAAAATTTAAATTTTTATAAACTAATAACGGCATTCGATTCTTTGACCAAAAATAAGGCGAAAGTCATCTAAGTAATTTTTTGATCAGACGCTTAGATCTTTTGCTACGAGCGCTTAAACATGTAAAAATATGGTTTTATAGTGGTGAGCTCCGAGGCGCCGCACCGAAGATACACTTTTACGAGTCAGAGCTCACCACTATAAAACCATATTTTTACATGTTTAAGCGCTCGTAGCAAAAGATCTAAGCGTCTGATCAAAAAATTACTTAGATGACTTTCGCCTTATTTTTGGTCAAAGAATCGAATGCCGTTATTAGTTTATAAAAATTTAAATTTTTTTACGAATTTGTTTAAATAAATAATGTTTAAACAATGAAAATTGAAAAAATAAAAAATACGTATCTACTATTTTTTCATGAGATAGGTTTTCCAACAGTTAGTTTTTTTATGTCACTTTTGATTTTTCCATGGGCGGTAATGGGTTGATATCAAAATAATCATTGAATTTTTTGCCTTTTTTTGTTCGTTTTAGTTTTTTTAAAAATCAAAGTATTTTTTTAAATACTTTAACCCAAACTCTTATGGAAATCAAGCAACTTTTTTCTTTGATCGTTTGTCACTCTTCCAAAAATACAGAGATCATTAAAAAAATTATTGGGGTTTGTAGATTTCAGCTCGAAGAAGATTTTAAGATTTTTTTTATAATACCTTTCCGACCATTTGAAAAAGATAACAAAGAAAAACAAGCGCGCAGCGGTTAAATTCAATGCGCGACTGAACAAGAAATGCTCTAACTTTTTTTCTACAGCATAATTTGATCTAAAAATTTGTACACAATGTCTTTAGGTCTTAATTTTTAATGTGAGATTAAAAAAGTTAACGTTTTTAAACTTTTGTCGCAGAGTTTTGTAAATTGAAAATTAGGTTATGTTTTCGTGATTTTTCCTAATTTTTTAAAATATTCTTCAATCATAAAATTAATACTACATGAAAGAAGAGACTTTCAACTTTGTTGTGTAAAATTTTCATAATGATTCTTTCATTAGGGTCAAAATACTGATGAGTTGAAAATAAGATCGTCTAGTCGGTGCCCGTCCCCTCCCCTCTTTTCCCCTCACGAAAGTACCAAACATCCTTAACTCGAATGGGGCACATACCTTGGGTTTTCCGTACTCCACATGGTCTATTTGGACCATGGGCTAATGCGAAGCAGTGTAGGGAACAAGTCGTCACTAAGCACATATAGCATAAAAGTCGCGACTATAAATAAGTGAAAAAAAAAAAAAATAATAATCACTCAAAATTTGTAGTTTCTGTAATCTTTTTCGAATTATCATGACTTTTTTAATATCTCTGAAATCATTATTAAAACTTCAATCCTTATATTTAAATAAATTCCTCTCAATAAGATGCAAACATGTATTCAAACTATTTTATTCAATAATTTAAGACAGCTTTAGATGCTAGATCATCAACGTTCCACTCCTACTCAAGCAAACCCTCTCCAGAAAACAAGTCAAGCTCCCCCCTGTAAAAAAAGTCGCAGCATCGGAACGGTTTTGTTTTGGCGCGTGCAGGAGAAGACAGCATAGTAGCAGGTAGCCGAAGGTGGTAGCCCTTGGCTACTAGAAGATTGCCCGCCGGCAAGAGAGCAGACAGGTGGGTGCTCTCTCCTCCCCGTCCTCCTCCTTGTCTTCCACTTAGCCGCACGCGAACCCGAGCTCGAAAAAAAAAATCATAAAGAAAGATGGATTTATTCGACGGACCCACGGCTGCGCGCGATCATAATACCAAAAATACGGAAAAATAAATCCATCCACGCGCTGTAGCTTGCAGCAGATTCTCTCCTCTTATCCAGCTCTTCTCGAGGGTGGCAATTTGCGGTAATATCGGCGAGGACGCACGCCGCCACCGCGTAATAGCGGGGGGGAGCTGGACAACGATTCTTGGAACCGGGATGCTCCCGGTGCAGAAGCGAAAGTCGAGAAGACGCTGCCCGAACGGCTTATGATGGCCTCGTCTTCTTTTTCTTTTGTACCCTTTCTTTTTTTTAATGAAGATGAGAGAGAAGAAGCATTACGGAGCTTTTTTCTTTTGGGGGCGAGTATGAGGGAGGTGGAACAATATTGACCTGGAAGCGCTGGATCATCAGAGCCAAGAGAAATATTAATTTGCTATGAAACTTTATCAACTTGGAGTAACTTGGAAGCTACTACAAAAAATAAATATGACAAAATTATTGACGTGACAGCTAAAAATAAAGAAAGAATTTTTCAACATATATAAATGGTTTGATTTTATGCCAAAAAAGCTCTAAATAAAAGACTTACGAGTAGATGTTGTGGAGCACCGATGTTTAAGAAACATAGAGGACTACTTTTTCATGTCAAACCATGAACATCTCTTGTCAATGGATCCTTTACAGCGGTTTGCGTTTAGCATGTTACATTTTTTGCCCATTTCCTGAAAAAAATATGGTTTATTAGATTGCTTTTTTTAAACCCGTGCTCGAAGTCCATAGTACTTTGAGAGCTCTGCAAACTCGTAACTATTTAGTTACTTTATAAAGAAAAAATATTGTAGCCTACCTTTGATAAAATTTACCATGAAGAAAATGATACTTCGAAATTAAGTTCAATTAAAACTTTGTAAAATTTGGTTTTTGAAAAAATCAACGATAAGTAACAGCCTCTTTTAAAAGTTAACTTCATGCGAGCGCTTCCACTAAAAAATAAGCTTAAGTTTTCGGTGCAAATCACGTAAGAACAAGGTTGTAAGCGTCCAAGTGTACAAGGCCCTAAATTAAAGGGACTTCGTGACAGATTAAAGACGAGCGATAAGCCCACGCACACGCGGGCACAAGTGACGCTGCGTTGCGTGTGCTCTGCTGCCTGGCTTACGCTAGGGCCCAGCATTGAGCTGTAAATCGCGTCGCGCGAAGATAAGTAGGCGCGAGTGGTGAAGAATCTCTTGATTTTTACGGTGTGAAAAGAAAAAAAGAAGGGGGATGTTTTATTGGTATATATAATCTAACGTTTCAGCGGCTTGGCCTACGATGCTTATCGTCGAATCGGCCCGCGGCAATTAAGCGGAGAAGTTTCGCGCCATCGGAGATAGCAGAGTCACCGTTTTTCCGGATCATTTCTCTTCAACGTGATTGGTATTCGACGAATACACAAATTTTTCAGTATTGAAAATTAGAATTAAGAATAATCTATAATTTTAAGTACGCTTGAGTTTTTTCTATTTACTCACAAGGGGGGGACCAAGGTTGCCCCCCGCCGATCGTCACCAAATTTTGTGAGGATGTTTGTTTATCTATAAAAAGGAAAAATCTAGGTTACTGTAGGAATGCCTATAGTCTAAATTTTATCGAGAATTTTATATCATTTCTGCTCAAGAAGACGAAAATTTTGCCACCAACTATAGGTCTGTATCATGTTTCTAAATGAAACTACAGTGTTTTGAAGAGTGGGTTATAACATTTGTTTAAAACGCTTTTTTTACACATTTTACAAAAAAATGAATCTTAAGACAAACGTACCTCAAAAACCTCAAACATACCTCAAAACGTACCTCAAAACTTTCTTTTTATAGATAAACAAACATCCTGACAAAATTTGGTGACGATCGGCGGGGGGCACCCCTGGTCCCCCCCTAGTCAGTTGGACTTGCGCTACCAGACTGTAAAATTTTCAATTGTTTTTTCTGGGACAAAGTTTCTGTTAGTTTAATTAAAAATATCAATATGATTAATGAGGTTTAAGTTTATATAGGCCAATTTTTTCAAAAATTCAAATTTAGATTCAAAATTAAACTGAATTTAACTTCTTTTTATTAGCTCAGCTGCAATTGGCTTTTAACAGGTACTTAAAATTGCAGCCACTTCGTGTGGAATAAAATCTAGCAGTTTCCGAATGATAAATGAATGAGATTAACTTCTTTTTCAATACTTAATTAAATTTAATGTTTTTAATCAATACAGTATTAAACGTTATTTTATGATTTGGGTAATCTTAACTTCAACTATTGTTCTGAAAGGGGTTTTTACTTTTTATAAAAATAATAAATTTTAGATAGTTTTAGAAATTAAGAATTTTTTATTTTTGAAATTATGATTATTTTATTCTGCTTTTTAAATTCCACTTACATTCAGAGTGACTTTAGTGTTCTATTGAATTATGGATTCTTATTTTTAGCCTTTGAATGACTCTTCATAAATTAAATTATATTTGAGCAGCAGTTTTTCCATTATTCAAAATTTTTATTTTAATAAATTGCTTTTGTCGAATGATCCAATCAATTTGTTTACGAGGCTAAAAGTTCAATCTTTGAAATTTCAAAGCAACACTTAAACATAAAAAAGTATTGATTTCATGAGAATGTAGCAAACTATTATTGCTTGGATCAGAGCTTGCGCAGATTGCTGAAAACTTTGTCTCCCTTATGAAAGGATCTCGCATGCAACATACTAAAAAAAATTCCCCAAGTAAAAAGAAGAGAAAGAAAAAAAATCTTTGAAAAAAGAAACGGGGCCTCCGAAAGAAGTGTAATTTGGCGGAGGAGCGTTTACGCGAAACAACAACAACAGCAGCAACAACACATCGCTACCGAGCATCTGTTGCACCGTAAGAAGTCGGATACTCGTACGGCGTAGACTTGTTACCGGCTCGTGATGGTGGTGAGACGGTATTTTTTTTTTCTTTTTTGCAACTCCTGCACACGCGGGAGGAGGTGGGTCTTATTGCTTTTATATAAGCCTTGGTATGAAGGAGCAGGGGGGGTAACCAGCGTTTTTATCGTTCTTTATTGGAGATTGGTTTTTGCAATCGATATCTCGTCTGGGCAAATAGATTTTGCGGGGAGGAGCGCCCGGGTAATTTGTGGGAGTGAGAAAAAAAGTGATCCAAGCAGGGGAGTGTTTTTTTTTTTTTTTTTTTTTTTTTTCTCTCTTTTTGCAGGGGGTTACGAAAGGCCTTGTGGTTTCAAGTTTGTTTGCTAAGTTTTTGCGTCGTTAAGACGTGATTACGATACCCTTCTTGCAGACTGAGTTTAATTGATTTAATAAGAAGTTTGGAGAATTTTTTTTGTATCTTTACCCTCGATAACAGACAAGTTTATTTGAGAATTTTTCTTTTATATTAACTTAAAGTAGCGAATTGTGTGACGAGCAAGAATTTTTAATTGTTCAATTTTAAAAATAGATGCAATTGCGATAGTTAAAAATAATTTTTACATCATTTTACGGAATTGATGTCAGTGATCAAGTGATTTAAGTGATTTAATGTATTTAAAGTCTCATTATTGAGTTTTTCAATTCAATTTTTCTAAAAAATAAAAATTGAAAAGTATATAATTGTTGTTTAAATCACCTTAAATTACTAACAAATTTGATGATGGATAAAAGATCAGTAGAAGGCAGTGGTTTGTATCTGTCAATAATGAAAACCAAAAGAAAATTTATTTGAAGTTTCAGTTTTGTCAACCTCTTCAGCATACACAATAAAACTTTTTATAAAAACACTATTATTAACGTGTTGATTTGATCAAAAAATGACAGTAAGTACTGGCGTCATCAATGCTTACAAAAAAAATTAAAAAGACTACTTGATGAATTTTTATGAGTTTAATGATCAAACTACAAAGCCACCGAACATAATAATAATTTTCACCTGTTGAATCAATTTTATTACTCTGACTCAATTTAATATCACGAACTAATTTCGTGTTAACATATTTTCCTACTTTGAAATACCTGAAATTAATATCTGAAATTAGCATCGATGATTCTGTAAGATGTTAGTACAAAGTAAAAAAGGTACATTAAATTTTATGAATATTAATTTTCAAAGAAAAATTCTCGAAACAAAAAATATTTTTTTTAAACATTTTGTATTAACAAATGGTCAATAAATCATACTTGATTTGTATAAAACTATTCATACAGATGACGAGCGTTTGGTATGTTAAATTGTTCGCTTTATTTAACTTGATTAGGAGTCACGAACAAATTTTTAAGCGATCAAAATTCAAAATGAAGCAAAGAATCAGTATACAGAAAATTAGAATTCAGTAGTTTTAGATAATAGCAAAAGGTAAACACAAAAAATGCTGTTAAAAAAAAAAAAAAAAAAAAAAAAAAAAAATTTAATATTCTAAAAATTAATAATTTTTAAAACTTTAGAACTGCTTACTTCTAACCCCGAATTGTTTCCATTTTTGAATCAACTTAAAATTCACAAATTTATGTGACCTATTTTGCTTTCAGCTAGAGTTTTTTAACTCCTTTATATTTTTTTTATTATTAAACTAATTCTGAAAAAAAACGAAGCTTCAAAGTGAATGACAAATTTCACAAGAAAAAGTAATTATTCATAGCTGTTCTAAAAACGATTTGCTCGAAAGATAAAAGCAGTAGCGACCCTTTACACGAGACTTTTTAATGAATAATCAGGTACATACAACGAGCTGACATTAGTTGAGGGGAGGAAGAGGGGGTAATCGGTGTCCAAGAGACGATAAATCCACGCACGCGAAACATCTGCCGCTTCTACTGAGGAACTGCGATGAATGACTTGCTGACGCTTGCCCTCGACGAGTCTTCCTTTACGATTAATACAATGCCTTTGACCGTAAGACAAGGAGCTATTACGCGTATTACGCACCAGCTGATCGTATCAGTGTGTCGTTTGAGATTTTTGTTGTTTTATGTTAAAATCATGGTACAAGTTAGTTTCCCAATAAAAATCAATGAATAATTCCTTAGAATTCATATTTTTTATAAAAATTGAAATAGTTTCAAAAGTCAAATGTTACTTGAATTTTTTTTTATCTTGCAGAGAATATCTCAATGAACAAAGTGTTGGACCATTGTTGTGAATGCCACTGGTTTAAGTCTGACTCGAAACTGTTTTTAATTTATTATTTTAGAATATTGTAATAAAAAGGAAAAAATAAAAATTTAATTTTGGTTACAAGTGGACATTTGTTGCAAAATATAAATTTAATTATAATACGTTTATTCGGTTGAATAAAAACTCAAACTATTAAACGCAATTTCAAAAGATTTTACAGTATTTACACGAAAGGATCGTGATAAGAATTTATAGCTTCAAACGCAGTAGGCATTAAAGTGTTCTCGTCTCTAAACATACACGACTTTTCCGACCGATTCAAGAGTCATTAAAGAGCAAGTGCAGACCAAAAAAGCCCAATCCTCTGCTCATTACTCATCGAATGCATTCATTCCTCCATGAGTTCTTATCGTTTTACTCTAAATACTGTCATACATCAACCGACCGCAACATCCCAAAGAAGAAAAAAAAAGGCAAATAATCCGCAAACACACATTATGAAGCAAGGAAATCTTATAAAATTTAGCCTGGGTAATTGCGGTCATAAATATCCAGCACTTTTACCTCCTTTTCGCCACGAACCTTTTCCACCTCCGAAGTATCTAAAACAAGCCTCGCGTTAATCGATTAATAACCTCTCTCACTTATTTACCCAAAAAAGTATCGACCCTCGCAGCGCTATTAATCTGCTTCTGGTCATTATATATTACAAACTCAGCTCGGTCCGAGGAGGCAGAATAAGAAAAAAAAAGGATCATCGCTGATATACGCGGTGGCGGTAGTTTATCCCGTAATCACAATGTGGTATCTCGTGGCATCGCGCGGTCCTGGTATCGATTAATACACTTTTTGTGCAATCTCCGGGCTAATAATATTTATTACGTAGCGGACACCACCCGAGATTCCAGCGGCAACAGCAGGTAGCACCGGCGCACGGCTCACCCCGTAATTTATTATAATTTTCTCGTCCCTGCGGACTGGATTCAAAACGAAAGGTAACGACGCCCGCTAGATTAGAAGTTCGCGAGCGTGCCTATGATTAAGAACGAAAACGTTATTGGTTTTAAGAAGAATTGTCCAAATGTAGTAGTTCATCGATGTGGGCGAGTTTTTTTATAATTCACTTGAAAAAATTTTTTTTTGTTAAAAGTTTTTAAAAATTTTTAAATTATAATTTAATTATTAAGTTTTGTGTTTTTAAACAATTGGAAGAAACTATATGTTGATTTTACTTGAAGAAAGAATAGTCGATATTTAACATGTAAAAGTGAATTTGTCAAAATTAAAATTTACATTGGTGTATTCATCTTTAAATTGTATTTGACTAAAAGTTCTAAAATTTGAGTACAGCTTATTGAAAAAAAATCGATTACTCAAGTATTCGATGAAAAAATTTTATTTCAAATGAAACTGTGTTTATCGGAAAAAAATCATAATTATGTTCCTTTTCATTATTCTCATTCTTTTTATAACACTTTATTTCGATCTCAAAATTAAGCAATTTTTAGCATTTAATGGGTCTTTATTCCTTTCAAATAAAAAAGTCTTACGATGTATTTTTTAAAAGAATAATTATAAATTTTTTCATTTAATCATACATTTTAAATTACTTTTCATTATTCTTCCTTGTCAACGATATTCTAGGTAGTACATGTATTATAGTATCTATACTTTAAAACAAGCGCTCGAACTCTGAATTTCAAAGTTTATTCAGTTGTATCGAAAATTCAAATTTTAAAAATTTTAGTTATAAAAATGTGAAACTTACTTGCTGCAGAATCAGTGAGCTATTGCGTTCAGTGTAGACACAAAGAAAGTAAAAATTAAAAATGAAGAATTTTCTATTCATTCTTTCTATCTGCACAGTCTACGTACAAGCTGGTCACTTTATCAGTAAAAATGGAATAAAAGATGGAATCATACGTGAGCTAAAATATTCAAACATTTATTTAAACTTAAAAATGTTTCTTACTTAATTTTAAAATGAGTGTTATTTTTTATTATTGTTTTTTTTTTTTTTTTTTTTTTTTTTTTTTTTTTTTTTTTTTGTGTATTATGAACATTTATGCTGACTGCTAATTTAGTTTTGTGAATGGGTAATAGCTTCTTCAAGAGCTTTCAAAAATACTCGACATTATAAATTACTTATGATACTTTTTATTTATGAGATACAAATTATTCAATCTGATGCATTTCACTTAGTTTCATTATAAATATTCCTAACATCAAAAAAAATTTCCTTTAAATTTTATTTATCATATTGTAATAACCACGTAGGTTATTGTTAAATAAAAACAAAGACTTTACTCAAACTAAACTTTATTCACAAATCAAACTTCAAAAACAACTTGTTCGAATCACAATCGAACTTCGAACCTCAAAGTTTATCTCTACGAACAACAACATAAAACATTCAAATATATACATGACAACCGCGCGACATTCAGAAACGTTCCAAATTTGAACCCAATCATAACATTACTCCCTCCCTTCTCTAATTGTCGTCCTCGACAAAAACAAAAATTTTATATGCATTCATTCAAACCATCATACAAAAATTATTTACAATTTCAAGACATCCATTCATAACATTCCATAATATTCTCTGCAATTTACATTACTTAACGAGCTATAATTCAAAACACTTCATCACTATTTACAATATTCATCATCTACACTTCAATACAATCGAATACTTTACAATCAAAACTTTTCCTGAAGAAGATCTTTTTTTCTTCTTCAGATAGGATTGGGAATTGCTTTACCATGGATCCATACCTATATCTGCTCCGACAGATTATACTTAAAGTCTATTACTCAAAATGAAAAAGGAAAACAATGGTTCTAAAAACCTTGAGAGGAGCAGTTAGTTTAAGAAATTCCATTTCCACCAGTCCTCCTGGATCAAAAAGTCGTTCGTTTGATCTTATTGTTTTTCTAATTTTCTTTGCCGATTGCCAAAAACAGAGCTCAACAACTCTCGAACCAGTGACTTCCTCAGAATCACAACAATGGAAAAACACAGTTTGCAGCCTCTCATCATAACCAAACGCATTCCGATCACAGTAGGGCCAGAAAATCTGTTAACAGATAAATTCAAATCAGAACAATTTTTACTTTCTCGAAGTTCCATTGTAATTGTATGATGATGTTTCTGAAATTGTTTAGTTAATTGTGTAATCGATGCCTTCCTTGTTTTTATCTGTGAATAATTTTCAAGTACAACATTTCTCTTTCTAAACGTGTATTTAGATGTGTTTTTATTTTTACTAAGTTTCCCAGTTCTTTTTTCAAATACCCTTTGATTTGATGAAATGCTTCGATATGAATTTTTGTTGATTTGTGTTGGTGATTTGTTAGTGTTTGTATCAATAAAACGAGAACGACTTAGCTGATTTGAATTTTCTGAATTGTCTCGCTTGACCAAACTTGAATCTTCACAAGCCTCGACCTCTTTCTTCAGAAATCGTCGTTTGACTTGAATTTTGATGTCCAGCACATCAATCTTGGTCCTCAACTTCAGAATTTCCTTCGAATTATCATACCCAAATACTCTTTGTCGCACTTCCAGCATGTATTTCTTGTGCTCACAGTTCGATTGTTCATATTCCAGGTGTCTTATTTCATCATTTATGTGACCTCGAGACATTTTCTCTACCTTCCTTCAAATTGATGGAACCAACCTCAACAGTTCGCGTTCAATTCTTGCCCTTCAAAGTTCAATCCCGGACGAACCCCCAAATGTAATAACCACGCAGGTTATTATTAAATAAAAACAAAGACTTTACTCAAACTAAACTTGATTCACAATATCAAACTTCAAAAACAACTTGTTCGAATCACAATCGAACTTCGAACCTCAAAGTTTATCTCTACGAACAACAACATAAAACATTCAAATATATACATGACAACCGCGTGACATTCAGAAACGTTATAAAATTCGAACCCAATCATAACAATCAGGGGCGCAACAACCCATGTAAGCTAGGGTGTCCTGATCAATTTTTTTCCTGACACCCCCTAGTATTTTCAGGGGGGGTCAATGAAATTGTACAATCCTAAATCAAGCCTTAAACCTCAATATGCCTAAGCGCCCTGGGCGCCTGAGTTCAACAAAAAAACTAATCAGTTATCTCCCAAGCTCTGAATCCCCAAATACCCTGGGCGACCGAGTTCAACAAAACAATGATCAGCTATCCCCCAAGCTCTAAACCCCCAAAACCCTGGGCGTCCGAGTTCAGCAAAAAAACTTATCGGCTATCCCCCAAGCTTTGAATCCCCAAATAGCCAGGGCGCCCGAGTTAAACTAATAAACTGATCAGCTATCCCTCAAGCTATAAACCCCCAAATACCCAGGGCGCCCGAGTTCAACAAAAAAATAATCATCTATCCCCCAGGCTCTAAACCCTGGGCGTCCGAGTACAGCAAAAAAACTTACCGGCTTTCCCCCAACACTGAAAAGGTTAAGGTAGAAATAGTTGCGTTTTCGGCCGCAAGTCGCGACGGTGTCTTAGGAAGGACTGATTCTCTCTGAGAAACGACTGACTGCCTGCTGGAGGAGACTGAGTTGCGTGCGTGAAACCTCGCGTGAAACCGGCAATTCATACGGACGCAACTCAGTCTCCTCCAGCAGGCAGTCAGTCGTTTCGCGGAGACAAATCAGTCCTTCTTTATGACAGCGGCGCGACTTGCGGCCGAGAACGCAACTGATTCTACCCTAACCTTTTCAGTGAAGCTCTGAATCCCCAAATAGCCAGGGCGCCCGAGTTAAACAAAAAAACTGATTAGTTAACCCCCCAAGCTCTAAACCCCCAAAACCCTGGGCGTCCGAGTTCAGCAAAAAAACTTATTGGCTTTCCCCGAAGCTCCGAATCCCCAAATACCCAGGGCGCCCGTGTTCAATAAAAAAAACTGATCAGCTATACCCCAAGCTCCAAACCCCCCAGAATCCCTGGGCACCCGAGTTCAATTGAACGAAATTTTTTTGTTGCAACAAAAAAAATTATCAACAAATTTTTTTTTCTAACTAGAAAATAAAATCCACAACCTTATTGTGGAACAAAAAAAAAAAAAAAAAAACACTTTTTTATGGACTTGATATTCAATTATATAAAGTACGCTTAACTTCTAAAATTATTCCACTCGGTAACCAGAGTTTTAGGAGGTTTAGAGTTTGGGGGATAGCCAATCAGTTTTTTCGTTGACCTCGGGTGCCCAGGGTTTTGGAGGTTTAGAGCTTGGGGGATAGCTGATCAGTTTGTTTTAATGAACTCGATGCCCAGGGTTTTGGGGGGTTTAGAGCTTGGGGGATAGCCGATCAGTTTTTTCGTTGACCTCGGGCGCCCAGGGTTTTGGGGGTTTAGAGCTTGGGAGATAAATGATCAGTTTTTTTTTTATTGAACTTGATGTCCATGGTTTTGGGGGGTTTAGAGCTTGGGGGATAGCCGATCAGTTTTTTCGTTGACCTCGGGCGCCCAGGGTTTTGGGGGTTTAGAGCTTGGGAGATAAATGATCAGTTTTTATTTTTGAACTCAGGTGCCCAGGGTTTTGAGGGTTTAGAGCTTGGGGGATAGCTGATGAGTTTTTTTGTTGAACTCGGGCGTCCAGGGTATTTGGGGATTCAGAGCTTGGGGGATAGCCGATCAGTTTTTTCGTTGACCTCGGGCGCCCAGGGTTTTGGGGGTTTAGAGCTTGGGAGATAAATGATCAGTTTTTTTTTTTATTGAACTTGATGTCCATGGTTTTGGGGGGTTTAGAGCTTGGGGGATAGCCGATCAGTTTTTTCGTTGAACTCGGGCGCCCAGGGTTTTGCGGGTTTAGAGCTTGGGGGATAGCCGATCAGTTTTTTTGTTGAACTCAGGTGCCCAGGGTTTTGAGGGTTTAGAGCTTGGGGGATAGCTGATGAGTTTTTTTGTTGAACTCGGGCGTCCAGGGTATTTGGGGATTCAGAGCTTGGGGGATAGCCGATCAGTTTTTTTGTTGAACTCGGGTGCCCAGGGTTTTGAGGGTTTAGAGCTTGGGGGATAGCTGATTAGTTTTTCGTTGAACTCGGGCGCCCAGGGTATTTGGGGGTTTAGAGCTTGGGGGATAGCTGATCAGTTTTTTTGTTGAACTCGGGCGCCCAGGGTATTTAAGGGTTTAGAGCCTAGGGGATAGCTGATTTTTTTTTTTTTTTTGTTGAACTCGGGCGCTTAGGGTATTTGGGGATTCAGAGCTTGAGGAATAGCTGATTAGTTTTTTTGTTTAACTCGGGCGCCCAGGATTTTGGAGGTTCAAGGCTTGAGATTTCAAATTCCGTGGACACCCCCAACAAACTGTAGAGGGTGTCGTCTACTAGCCCAGGGGGTGTCCTGACACCTCTGCCCCCCCCCCCCCCCCCCCCGTTGTTGCGCGCCTGATAACAATATGTATAGTCTTAGTTTTACAGTGAATAGTATAAAAAATGAATTATTTATGAATACTTTTGTTACAGCATGCTACTTCACAGATCCAACTACTAAAGAGCTCGAAATTGTACACGACCCAATACAGGGATGCTCAGAAAAATGCTTTAGATACAACCACATTACTGGCGAGTGTAAGCCTGTAAAAATTTGTCATGACAGAGTCTGGTGTTTGTGTGATGGTTACAAATTATACAATAGATACAGTAGTAATCCCACAGAAGTACGACAATACAAATTTAATTCTCACCAAAAACAGAAAAATTTTTCTAATAAAAGAATATTATAGTAATTTTTCAATTAAATACAAAAATAATTGTTCTACTTATTTACACAATACCTATATCACGTTATTACCCTAACAGTCAATCTACTTTCATCCACAATAAGAAATTAATATCTTTTTGACGATATCTGACGGATTTTTTTTTAGTTTTTTACTGTCATAAGAATTCACTAAGCTACACTTAGGAATAATTTTTGTAAAAAAATACACTTGATACTTTTATGGATGCTCAAAATTGCTCATACTAAAAAAGTGTAAGAATCTCTCGGCGTACGTTTCGATATCAAAACCAAGCCCATAACGTATTTTTACTTTTTTTTTCTTCTACTTTCAATGATCTTCAGGCCGTACATTACTCTTGAGATTGATCTTGAACTTTACACCCCCGCTCGGTCGTCTTATCAGATGCTCCCTCGGCTCACTGTTTCGTGGCGATGCGCGGCCAAGATTACGACGAGCGAGCACGTCACGCCGAGAAAGAGTGTACGTATATCGGAAGTCGAGAACGTTTACACTTTTTCTTTTTTATTTATTTTTATTATTTTTTTATTTTCAATCGAAGGAGTGTTACCGATGGCCGGACGATGAATTATGATGCTCGAGATCAAGTGCGTGTAAGCCGCGCACTGCGGATTGAGTTGTGCGCGCGTGCACTTCCTGAATTGCCGCGGCGGCCGCGAGATCTTAAATGAATCATATTGTTGGCTTTGTTGTTCGGGCCTTTACACACCGACCAATGATCGATTAATGGGTTCGAAAAATTTTTGATTTATTGAGTCCCACAATCTCGACGAATTAAATCTTGATGGTGGATTTCTTTAGGCGATCCTTGATTGATCATTTTTTAATATCTCTGCAAAAAGCTCTTCTACTTTGGAAAAAAATTGGTAGTTGGAGCAGGATATCAGATAATTTATTATTTATACTTCAAAGCGATTAAATCAAAGGAAATCAGAGCCAAATTTATGTTTGTTTTTCATAACAAAATTTTGATGTTTAAAAGATAGATTCTATTTCAAGTTACGGCTACGGTAAAATTTTACGGTTTTCAAGTTCAGTTATCGGTTATGTGAATTCGTATCGCATGATAAAGTATAAACCGCGAAACGTCGTTCATAGCATTTATACAAAGTCGAGCGACAGTCAACCTGTCTCGAGTGCGATGCTACCACACATACAACACGTTTACCACCTGTACAGCAAGATAAGAATCTTTTGGTTTCTCTTTTTTTTCTCTTCTTCCATCTCCGTTTGAGCCTGATGCCCTTTATCTCGTTGGTTTAATCTCGTTCAACGTGTCTTTTGTCTTTTTAACATCCACGTTTGGTTTTCTCAACCTCTTACATTTGACATCTGATTTTGTCTTCGTTTTACTGCAAGGTCATGGGTTGGGCGAACTTTAGCTTTTTGATAAAAAAATGTCTTCATTTTTCTAGCTTGAATTATTAAATTCGAATAAATTTATTTTTATATAATCTCGTATCACAATTCTTAGCCATCGCAAAAAACCCATACTTTGTTAGACTACACTCTGGCTGGCTTACATTCACATCATTAATATCGTTATAATAATCAATACGCTGGTTCGAACATTGATTCGAAGTCAAAGTCTCATGATTTTTAGTGAAAGACTTTACAATCGATGCCGAAAAAGTTACAAGAATGAAATGATTTTTTTATAGATGTTGCTTGAAATGAATATAAAAACTACGATTTATCAACTGGAATAAAAGCTCCGAGGCGAGTCGGTAGCAACAAGTAGTTCAGCAAACAGAGTACATCTACATAATTTAAAATCATAAAGTAAAAGTGACAGTATTTCGCAAAGCCCAACCGCGCACCGCAAGTATAAATCGTCAGGAGCGTTAAAATTAGTATAATCAGTATATATATCACGAAGTAATTATTTTAATTGGACGAATTGAAACTTGTAGTTTATAATGGAAAAACTTGATTGAATATTTAAATACCCCGGCAAATAGATCTGCGGTCCGGGAGTTGTCGGTGGAAAACAAATCGATTGCGTTGGCGAGTCTCGTTGGAGCGACGTGTCGTTCTATTATTACTAGCCGCGGGCTCGATTAATTTATTCACCGCATCTAACTCAATTTAAAATTATTCAATTTTGTCATTATAAATGCAGACCGTATGATTAATAGTTTCCCCTAGCTCCCCCTCCCTCCTCTGGTGTTAAATAATCACTTAGCTGTAAGCAACATTTCATCAGCTGAAAAAACCTCAATTAGCCGGAGCGATTTCTTTTAATTACCCTTAATAAGCGAAACAAAAAAGAAGGGAGGGGGGGGGGGAGCGTATACGCAGCACGCAAGCGACCGAACGGTGGTGCGCGTGAAAAGGGAGAATTTATGGTACCGATCGAGGAAGAAGATTCGCCGGGGCACACCTCGCGAGACCAGGAGAAGAAGAAGAAGATAAAAAAAAGAGAGAGAGAGAAAGAATGATCGATGGCGGTAGATGGTCGCTTGATCCGGGCGCTCGTAAATCACGCGTCTTTAACATTAATCAAATAATAAGAATCGACGTATTGAGATGTTAGGGCTGTTTTCGCACCGAGTGACGATGTGAGTAATTGCCGAAGGCAGTCGCGCCCCTGCACAATGATAAGAGCTCATGCCGATTGGATCATTACGCTCTGAGATTTGGATGTGCTGCGGATATGAGAACTGGTGCCTGGAACTGATATCGGTAGCCAATACGATAATGTAAATAAATATGTTATAAATAATGTAATAAATATGTTTTGGCTTATGAGCGCGGATCAGTTTCTATACTATCAAATTCAAAGGAGTGGATTCGTCAATTTAAAAAATTGATTTATTATTTTCTTGTTAAGGCCCAACTGCTTCAATATATTGTTTTATAATCGTAGTGGTGTTTTGTTAGAGGTACAGAAAAAAAACTTTTTCAACACATGTACCTTTACTTATTTTTTTCTCAAAAATGCAATTATAACATTTGTAGTTAGAGAATTGTTCCGGCTGATCATAATGTATACAAAATAATTGAATAAAAGTGTGACTGAGGAGCCTATGGGTGCGTGCAAAAATATATAAATATTTATTGTTTTGTTTTATAACGAGGCTGATGGAAATAAAAAACAAACAAACAAATTTTCAAGCAAAAAAGTTGCAAACATTCAAAATTTTAAGTAATTTTTTTTTTGTTAGGAATTTTAAACTTTTTGGTTCTGCAGAAATAACTCTGATATGTGTACATTTAAAATACTAAAATTGTGCATGTTGAGTACAATTACCCTATCACAAAAGTAGTTAGAACGAGTATGGGATTTGAACCTCTAGGCCTCAGATCTTTAGTCCACCAGTCTACCGACCGTGCTACTTGCCTTAAATATCGCAACAATTTAAAATAAAATCAGTAAGTCCTACAAGACGATGATCAGTGTGCTGTGTTTTACTTTGATCTCAAAGTCTGTTTGCTGGTTCTTTGGTTTTTATTTCATACCAGATATACGCATACCTCTACCTGACTCTTTGATTCAAATCCACAAGAGAAAAATAAAAGTCCTGCGACTCGCCAAAAGAAACGCGCACGCACCTTGCGAGCGTGGGTGTCTTTTTGTCCGGAGACTTTTGGCCTCTTCTTTTTAGCATTCCTTAAACGGTTCGATGACTCTCTCACTTATGGCGAGGGTGAAAATAACAGGATACTTCTCACCTCGAAAATCAAAAGATCGGTTGCAGGCTTTATTTGAATCAGAGCTGTAGTACAATCTGCAAATATTTTTTATTGCACTATAGTCTTGAATACCTTAGTTCATTAGAATATACAAGATCGATTGAAAATAAAAATATTTATTTTGCAATGCCTCGAAATAAAGCTCTGAATTCGAATAATATAATTCATTGTATCTGGACTTACTATTTATTTAATATTTACTTATGATTTAATCAAATATATTGATTTTTCTTCATAAAGTATAGCTTATTTGAATTTTCATACGAAAAATCTTTCGGAAGCTAAGACTCCAAGATAAAAAAAATTTTATAAGTATTAAGTTCGCAAGCTTCAACAAAAAATTCAGAGATACATATCCCCTTCGGTTATTTTTTCAGCTAAAACACTCAAATATTTTGATGCAAACACGCCTAACGGAGCCCTGAAAATATAAAGTAGTAAAAAATCAGGCGGGTACAGTTGCGAAAAACGCATAGAATGAGCTGAATCAAGCGGTCCCCGTGCCATTGTTGGTGTCCCTCATTGACATTCATAGAGTACGCCGGGGGCTGCTGCTACTGCTGGTGCTCCATTCACGTTCTCATCGATTGTATAAATACCCCGCGGTAGACGCTATTATGACTTATCGCGCCATTGTCTCTCGCCTCCCTCCTTTTTTGCGCACTTTTAGCCAAACTCTCTCATCCGGCACGCCGCGCGCGGCGTTGCAGCCTTGTCGTGGGTGCATTATTATATTCAAAGTTTTCGAAAGTCACCGCTTTCAAAACAGTTAGGCTTATCTGCTCCCGGTGACAGATCTATTGCACATTGTCCTGTTGTGACCGACAATTTAGGTTCATTAGCGATCGTAATATTATTCCATTTCAAACCACATCCATTTTTATTTGAAATAATTAAATCCATATAATACGATTTCAAAAAACACATTTAATTAATCTAATGCGGTGAACGGTAGCGAGCTGCAGCTTCTATGCCCAAACTATCTCAGTTCATCCACCGGTGGTTGCCGTTTACTCTATCGTGATTTTTCAGTTTTCAAACACTTCGTAACTTTACGACCTCCCCAGACGGAGATTTGAATTACCGGTCGTAGCTGTTAACCGGTAGCCAATATAAATCTTTAAATATTCATTGAGAATGTACATCAATAAAACTTAACAAACTGCTTGGGTCGTAAACGCGGTAGCTTCTGCGGACAATGAGAGTCTGAAAAAAATTTCCTGCCGACACTAAACAACTCGCCCAGGGTATTACGTATGATAATTCAACTCGTGGGTTCCACGAATTCACCTCCGAGGTACAGAGTTGGTAAGTGGTCACCACGGGTAGTAATAGAGCTATCGCATCGCGTATTCATGGGGTGGAATTTCGTATTCATTGGATAACTGGCGATGACTATTTGCGATGATTACTTGGTCGCTCGGAAAGATGTATTTTAAAAGGTACATTGTTTGCCTTAATGTCTAAAGATTAAGTTTCGTCATTTACGAAATCTACGATTTGGATGAATCGATATGAATCTTTGGACTTTTTCACTCAAATTGTCAACTAATTTTATCAATCTTTTTAAAATTGTTTGGACGAGACTATTTTTTAGGAGAAAGAAATTCTTCCAACCAGCGAAAGTTGAAAAAAAAAAAATAAAGAGATCGTAAAGAGTGAAAAGCACAGGAGTAATATCGCGCAATGCGTCTCTTCACAGGCGTAAAATGAGTTATGAGCGATGCCCAACAGATAGAGCCGAGAAAGGAGCAAGGAATGCATCGCAAAAATCTCAATTCCAATTTTTTTTCATCCTCTTTACTCGCCCCCCCCCCTCCTACCCACCTCCACGCTCATTTCTCTTCGATCGTTTTGAAGACCGATGCCCACGTAATAAAGCTCGGCTGGTCATTTTTCCAAGCGCTCTTTACTCTCTCGGTTGTCCCTTTAACGGTCTTACCGTTCATCATTTCTTCTCTATTTTCTCATTTTGCACGCTTCTTTTCATTTTGGACTTTTTTGTTGATGCTGTTGCTTGTACCGGAGACTCCGCAGTTTGTGGCCAGTCAAAGGTCAAGCTTGGTGCCAGCGGTTTATCTCTCTCTCTCTCTCTCTCTGTCGTAAAATAGAAAAGAAAAAAAAAAGGTTGAAGATAGTCCATTGTCCAGCAAATCATTATACGCTAGCGCGGAACAAATCAAACCGTTCGAATTTTATTTGGTCGGTCACGTGACTTAAATCTTTGATTAGGTTTTTTTATGTCTTTAAACAAGAATAAAATTGGTTTTACCGCAGCTTTTAATTAGTTGTATTTTTTGTTGACGTAACAAACCTCTTATTTTATTCAATTAAAAAAAAAAAAAAGAATTAAAAGTAAATTTTTCTCTTCCGTCTAGTTCCAAATAACTCTTAACACTGTAAATACTCAGCCCACCGCAGCAGAGCCCCTTGACAGCTGCAACCAACTGGCTACTCATCGAATTATGATTGATTCTATAAGATTTGTCCCTTGACATCAATACCTGTATTTATTGGTCGCGAAAAAATATCTCCAATTTTCCACGTGCAGTCTATTACCAAGATAGTGCCCAAGCAGTCTTCATAGTTGCAGGTGCGATAGGTATTTTGAGCGTTTGCGCAATGCATTGTTGCGTATTCGGGAATCACTAATTGTTCGATGTACCCGACTATCAAGCTCCCACAGCATTAGCATGAAACCCAAATTCTTAAAGATTTTGCAAGCTTCGGTCACGAAGATTTTACACTTTTTTAAATCCTGGTTTCGGCAATTTCAATAATGAAAAAAATCTTGATGCAAATTTGCACACTATTAAAATACATTTATTCCAAAAATGTTTCCTCTTTTAATTCGGCACGAAAAAAAGTGGGTGTTTATTATTCATGATACAAGTTACAGGGAAAAAAAGAGGTGCGAATTAAAAAAAAAAAAAAAAATCGGGGGGGAAGCCTCTTTTTAAAACGAACAAAAAACGTTTAAAATCGTTGCATAATTATTTTCCTCTCCTCCTCCTGCAAGCAACGTCTCGTCAAACCAGTGCGACCGGGTGTAGCCAAATTAGTCGACGCCCACGCTCTTGGCTGGTCAAACACGAAACTCGTCGTTTGACTCGATCCCGCGGCGTCGAGGTGTCGTTGAATAGTCATTTATTGTAAGTTCGTCCTACTTGAGGCGCATACGAAAACCACCCGAGATTCCATCAGCTGCAGCGAAGGCGAACTTTCTTCTTTTAAAACTCTCGCAAACGTCGATCGTTTATCTCCGGTAAAGGACCGATTCGCGTCGTTTTTCACATAATTTACTTGTTCGTGCGTGCAGTGTAGGTAAAATGAGAATTTTTCATCGGCCGGGGTGAAGAGGTCGCCTAATGCGACGGCGAAAGTACGGTGGCGGTCTTCGCGATGGGTTTTCTTATGTAAACCCCGAGATGGGAGATTCTACTTGCGTACACGCTACTTCAGACTCATGAGAGGAGTCATTTTAGATATTTTTATCGTTTTGCGGAATATTTTTCTTAGCGGGAATTTATAATTATCGACGGATGGTTTTTTTCATGGCGAAGCTTTCGTAATTCGTGGATTCTCAACCGTTGCGTGCGAGTATAACATTAAATAATTGAACCCTGGTATATCTGATTTGAAAGCGAATTGGTGATGGTATTAATCGAGGTATTTAATTTATTGATGGTTTTTACAACGAAAATCGAATTAAATAAACTGTAATGAATTTAAAAACGTTCATTTAAATTTTGGACAATTTTATGGTGATGCATCGACCCTTCTCAACGGAGCCCACCTTGAAACAAACGATCGAGGAGTTAGCGCTTTGGAGACAGTTTTCTGCGCCTCGAACGGTGGTATTGTTGGCGCCTCGGGGCCTCTATTCACTTGCCAAGCGTCTCACCCTCACTCGGCTCGACGCTCGCTCGAATCCTTACCATATTAGGTGCGTAAATAAACCTGCTGCTGCCGTGCGGGAAAACTAGAAGCATCCGGGACAGCTGTGAATACTTACTTTTTGCGAATAATTCCCTTGCAAACTTGGAGTACGGGATTTGATTTTTTTCGCACCAAAACTAAGACGATTAAACAAGTGCCATTGGTTTCATTGTCAATTTATTAATTTACATTTAATCATTGAATTAAAATGGATGACATGACTAATTTGATATCTTGAAAATAAAATTTCAAAATATTTTTTGGGAAATATAATTTCTTTTGGTGTGTTGAGAAAGAAAAATTATGTAAATGTGGATTGGCCAATGAAATATTGGAATCATTTGGTCTGAGTATCACTTGTTACTAGCTGACCAAATAGTGAATGTTATTGACGGCAAAATCTGTTTCGGTACTACAGATTTAAAAAAAAAATAGATGATTTCATCACACGATTTTGTTTGAATCGCTATAAAAAGCTTGAATAATTACTATTCATTAAACAAGGCATTTAGGCATTTTATAATAGGTTTTAGTATTGAATCCTCTAGTTTGATATTAATATTTTTGTCTATTTTCCAATAATTGAGACTATTTTCCATGATTCCACTGTCAAAACTTGTCTCAAGCTCAATAAATCTAACGCTTGTTTCTTCTACAACATTATTCAGGTTAGTAAAGACTTCACACTGTGAATAACTGATCATTTTACAAGTATCATACATGCCATTTGTTTTGTTGATTAGACTTTTTAAATCGTAATTCATCTTTAAAAAAATGAAAAATAAAATAAGATAATGAAAGTAAAATATAATACTTCTAATAAGTTCATTAATTGACCTTTGTTTGAGAAAAGTCATTTTACTTCAATACTTACGTTTATATGAAAAAGTAATACTTTTTTGAATGCCATAAAATTATCTTTGAGTGAGTTGCTTAAAATTTTGAAAAAGTATTCAGTTGTCATTTTTTTTGCTGTTGCATAAACTGATTGACATCTTTTTAATTTATTAGCAGATACCGCACCAGGTATAACTGTACTTTTTAGTATGTATCCCTAGAAAATATTTCTGCAATTTTTAAATTATTTTGGCTAAACATTGTATTTTTTTACTTGTGAATAAATCTTTTACATTTGCTTCTTCTACTATAGGATGAAATTCCAATATATTCATAATTTTTTCTCTTGCATTTGGTATTTTAGATACAGCATCATCTACTTTTTTCAATACATTATTTGCTCTGATTGTTATATCGGCTAGTTTTTTATACAAATCATCAGGTGTCAATGTTTCAGATGTAGTGTTGTCTTCCAACTGAAGCAAATTTTTTAAAAATATTTATTCATTTATTTGTTCATCATCATCAACGGATATTGATGTCCTTTAATAATGTTATTATTGTTGAACAAAATTCTGATTTACTTTTGTATGTAGTTTAAAAATTTTTAATGAATGTATAAAGACTATTAAAAAATTTATAAAATTAGTAAACATAGTCTTCCAGGTTGAAGATAATATTTGTCAGACACATAAAAAAGTAGCTTATTATAATTCTTCATAAGCGAAAAACTCTGACTTTTTTGGCTCTAGTTAAATTTATCAAAAGTTGTATGTGGGTGGAAAAAAGCTCCACGAGTTTCGCTCCGATTCTCTACACCTTTGTTTTATAAATGCGCCTCGACCATAGCGAACGTTTCCCGACTCAAGCTACTGTTCTGCCAATTCAACTGTTGGCAACCAAATAAAACCACAAGAATTCCCTCGAGAAGTACAATAAGATTTTATTTTATTCTACTTGAAAGCACAACAATTTTTTAAACAGATAACATATATATAAGAACTGACTGAAAGTTTAAAATAATAATTATATATTTTTTACAAATAGTTGAATTGATACTCACAGCATCTTCGAACATTGCGTATGTGAATAGTGAAAAAAACAGCACTAGAAAAAACATTTTTTTATTCTATTTCGCCACAGTTTGACTAATTTACTGCGAGCTTAAAAAGTTTTCTCTCATAAACAATAACTGACAGTTATTTCCCTTCGAACCCGATGATTCAGGAAATAATTAGATCTATAAAGCATTAGCTAGGCGTGATGTAAAACGATCGCGAGAAGAACAAACTCTAACGATGAAAATTGAAGCGATTAAAGCTGAATTATAGTGTCGATCGGCTCGATCACGGGAGCGTAAACTGCAAGTGCACTCGGTGATTAACGTTGCAGACCTGCCAGCATCGGTTACACCGTAGGTTGATTAGTCATTTTTATGCCAGCCGTCGAATCGAAAATTTTTCATGCTCGCATAATCGGTCATAGTTTTTAATAGCACCTCTCGTTCGAGCAGGGGTTCCAGCGTAAAAAAATCACTTTTCCTCAAACACTTTTAGAAAAAAAAATTATAATATTAATAATTTCCCATTTATACTAAAACTCTCTAAACAAAAATTATTAACCTACTGTTTGCTCGGCAAAGGAGACCCATAAAATCCAACCTTTCACAAAAAAAGAAGCATCCACGGGTAAGCAAACACCCCTAATTAAGGGCCTCCTGATGATTCATCTGTAACATTATAGCCAAACAAAGTACGCAAAACGATCGGGCCCCATAAAGCAGGAGCTCTCCCCTCCCTCATCAATTAAAGCGTCCTCCTGGACATGAGTTGTTTCGCCAATTACCTCCTGGTTTTTTTTTATATCCCGGGTTTTTCCTGCCTGGCTGCCTCCGTCCACACCCCTGAATAAGCCTCTAATCTCACCGCGATAAATATTTCTCTCGCGAGCGCGGGTGTGCGTAATGGTACGTTCTTGTAACACGTCCGGCCGCTGGGAAATGTGCTTCATTATTTTCCTTGGCAGGTTAAACTACCGCGGGGATCGGTAATGGCGCCCCCGATGATAAGCACTGCACCGCGCTTTTGAGGTTAGGTTGGAGGTTATGAAATACGAGCTTGCTCCCGTGGAAGAGTAGAGGAGAGGAGCCGGTGCTTTTTTTTCGACGCGGAGATTATTTATCGCGCTTTAAGAGCGACACGCCCTCAACCGGACGACTTTTTATTGAGATCCTTTTTTTTACATATAGGTACGATGATTTATTGTGACTAAGTATATGCTGATTGGCTCATTAAATTTTCTAATCAATTCGCGTTTCAGGGCACTTTATTGAGTGCTGACTTTGAAACTATTCTCGCTTGAGTTAGCCGTGTCACATATTAATTACATAAATTCGCCATTAAGATAATCTAGTGACTTGAGATTTTATGTTAATAAAGCTGTTGATGTTTATTTAACGACTCTCTCGCAGGGAGGAGGGAGCGAGAAAAAATTTCTTTTGCAGCAGTGTAAAAGCCTGGCTGCGGGCAATATTGTTGGTTGACCTAAACGAACGGATAACCGCAAATATGCGTCAAAAATTTTTAAAATCTGCGGTCGAACTGAACAGTAGTTGGCTTTTTAATGGTCTACGGGCTCTTGTTCTTGAGATTATCTTTTGTAGACGGGGTTTTTATAGTTTTTAGCCGTTGCGGTATTCCCAGGGAACATTTTTTTTAAAACGACTAATCTCGAGTTCTCAGGAGAAATACGTACAGTGTATCTGTAGAATAACGGTTATCGATTACTTCTACTTAACTTTGCGTGTTTGATGCCAAGAGTGCAGGTTCGATCTCCTTTCGGACAAAAAGTCTCCCACTTTACCACGAATTTTGAGAAATACACGATTTTACTCATGAAGTGTTTAGCCACCGCTTTAATCTCTCAATTGAAAAAATCTCTCAAGGAGAAATTTTATTTTTCGAACGAGACTTCAAATAAAAAATTACAAATTGAAAATTTTAAAGAAAAATGTCATGAAAAGAACATTGAAATAAATCAGCAGGTTCGACATTTTAAGAGGATCCCAAAAATTTTGTTAATTTCTCATATCTTAAAGAAAAAAAAATTCTTTTTAGTGTTTGATTTATTGTAGTTTATGTGTATGTTCAATTTTTGCTTAGGATGTTATGATTTTAGACTATGATGTTACAATTTTTCTAACACCATTTTTCTTTTGTAATAAGCACTAGTATAATTGTATTAGTTTATTTTCATTATATTGCATTTATTTTTGTATTTTTTTAAATTACGGTATGACACATAAGTGGTTTACATAAATAAGATCTCACTTTTATCAAAAAACGCCGCCGATATCTTCATATAACTCGCACGGGTACGTACACCCGAAAAGACAAATCTTAATTAAGACACAAAACTGGGCCCGATAAAATTACCGGGTTTCCATTTAAATGTCGTTTTTACAATCAGCAAAGTTTTTCGATTGTATCCCTGAAATCCGGGCATTAACAGTGATTTTTACGAGTCAGGGTCACGCGCAGACACACCTGCAGTGCCAGCCGTTTAATCCTTCCCGAAGCCTGCACTGATACCGTGCCGAGATAAGATTTTACGGGTGCAAATTATAATGCATGAGGGGGAGAGAGAGAGACTCGAGAATAAAATCGAGGATTAATTAAGGGATAAAGTCAGTTGTAATCAGCTGAACTTGATCTCAAAACTCCGGGCCCTAATGTAAATAACATTGTCAACTGGGTTTATGTTATATATAGAAGAACCAGAAGTATTCGAAATATCTCGGGCGCGCTTTATATCATTTGAAAATATTTCATTTTTTTTTTTAATCTCGATTCAATGGGGGGAAACCGCAGAGGCGTACTACAAAGAAGATAGGCCGCACTTAAAATTCAATTAAGGATACACAATGCGACAGATAGAAAAGGCAATTTGTCTGGGTAAAATTTTCCCCTCGCCTGCCTGCTGCAGTCCATGTAGGAGTCCGCGAATGGAGCGAACCGAGAATGGCGGTGAAAGTCGTTTGAGGAGACATTCAACGATTTAATTTCGATTAATGGCTTTGCGATTGAGTGCGACACTAGGAAGTTTCTCGCGCCAATTTTTTTTTTTTCTTCATTTTTACATTAACCATTGATTGATACCCGGCGAGCTCTTTTCCGAATATGAATTGCACTGAACATTTGGTAAGAAAACTTCTACTCTTCAACGGCTTGTGATGTATTGACTTGCTCTAATAATAATTACATCGTTTCTTACTTCAAAATTATATCATTATATGCCTTCAGAATCTTAAGAAGCCTTTGCAAAAATTGAGACCAATTCTGAAAAATTCTAATAAAAACTACTAAATAATACGATAAATTATAAAATACAGTACAGTTTAATGATAAATATTGTATTGAAATAAGGGTGATCCAATGTTCTCTTGGAGTTCATGTTTGTAATTTTAAGAGTCTGTTTGTAGTGCAAATAAGAGTTCCAGGACTCGCGAAACTGAGCGTGGGCAGAGTCAAGGTGGTCGGGGTGAGGAATTCCTTGACTGAATCAAGTGCCAACCCGGAGAAAACAGACCTTTGAACGCGTCGCGTCGCTCCTCGGGTAAATGCTTGCGAATCAAGTTAGGATCGTTAGCGCTGCAACTTGACTATTTTGTGTAATCGTGAGAGGTTTTAAAATTTAAATTTATAGTTCGCTTTTAGGCAAACTTCAAAGCCTATTTATTTAAATCTTTAATAACAAAAATTAAAATTTAAAAAGTAGGCAAACTAAAAATTTTATTTATTGACTTACTTTTTAAGGAACCGAATGCATGGCTTTTGACTAAAAAAATTCAAAATAGAGATTAACACTAAATTAAAAGAATCAAAATATTTATTTGTTCTTACAAAGCAAATCCTCGTGACCACCAGTAAATAGCGACTATGCTGACGGCATTTTCAATTGCGCGTGATACCAGTCGAAACTACCGGTAACAAAACCAATTAAGCCGAACAAAGTCATATTTTACAAACTATAATAGACAAATAACCGTCAGCGGTGTTATAATTAAGATTGGTCAGATAAAACTTGCCTGTCTCCATTCAAAACACCAGCATCGATGTTTTAAAACATATTTCTTACCCCGTAGATTATACATGCTCAGTCGTGCATAAATCTACCGTCGGGTAAAAATCTGAAAATGCAGATTAGCAACTTTGAAAACGAGGGTAGACAGGGGCAGTCGGAGTATTTATCAAGCTCTATATATAACAAATTTTCATCGGCAACGCCCCGGTTTTGGTATAATTAGAATCGACATTCGCGAATGCGTGCAGGATTGATTTTTTCGCGACGAGGCCGTTAGACGCTGGCACGCGCGACAAGGCCGAGTCGCGGGGTCGTTGCTTGAACCTGCGTATCGTATATCATGCCTACCGATAACTTTAAATACCTTTCGGTGCACGAGTGGATTTAATTTTTATTGTTTACTCGAGCTGAATTCATTAGGTGGCACTTTATATATATATAGTTTTACGCAAAGTAACCAGTGTCAAAATGAACATTCAATGAATAATTTTAATGTGATTGTTAAAATTTTTACATGGCGAAGTAAAACTAGTTTTTTTTTTCAAATTTTTTATGAATGGTTCTGAAACAGATGATTGCAATTGTTAAAATTATTACATCACTCAAACCAAGTTTTTTTAAGAATGGTTCGGAAATTGATAATTGCAGGAAGTCCATTCAATAATTTTTTTTTTTTTTTCTTTTTTCAAGAAGTATAGCTTGTTTTTGTAAATTAATTTTCATTAACTACATCAGATAAGATCATAACGAATCGTCTTAAAAACCAGAAAATAATAAAAATATTGCTCTAATCAACTGCTTGTTCTTTTAGCTCAAAAAAGAGAGTTTGGGGAACCAAAAGGTATTGAGAAATCATGAAAAAACTTAGGATACTATTTTGAAAATTGTCAATGAATTGATTGATTCAATTTAAAATAAAATTAATGCGGCCCTCTCCTCTACAATTCACAAACGTTAATTCAATTACCAAAAGCTTATCGCCCAAATACTTGCAGTAGAGGATAATATACAAACAAACAAAAAAGATATTCAGGCGTGATAAATGCAAAGAACGTCCTATAAAACCACACAATTATCGCATGATATTCGGCCGGCTGTAATTCGTGCTTATAAGCAGTCAGCGCACTAAGCGTGACGATAAATCGACAGATCTACAGCCGAGTCGTGTAAAAGGCGCCTGCAGGATTCAGAGGGTTTATTATCGCACGAGTGTTAACGTTTCTTTCTCTGCGTTGATCTTGATCTACAGCCTCGTGTTTTGCAAGCGATTGTTGGAGAGAATTTTTTGATTGCGCGAAATTATGAAGCGTGGTTCGTAGGGGGAATAATTAAATTAATTGTGTTGAATGGGTCGTTTAAATTGATTTGCGACCGCTTAATATTATGCCTTTTTTCATTTAGGGGCGAACAAGTGGTTGTATACATTCCTCGATTCATAAAATTTATTCGTATCGCTCATTAAATATCTTTATTACACATCAAGCTAGCGTTTCTGTGAGATTATGACTGTTATTTGTTCGTGTAATCTGTATTTTATAGATAAGTGTTTGATATTTAAACTAGTATTTGCATTCCTTGACAACGCCAGACAATGTCGTTTTTACAAAAACTGCTCTGATTCACTTCTACTTGTGATGAAAAAAATTTTTTTTCTTAATGCTATTAATTTTATAAAATTTTATTCAATAATATTATACTACAATAATAATATAATTTTTATCAGGCTATAAATCTGCACGCAACAAGTTTTGAAAATTTTCTGACTTCGCTTAATTGGTAGTCTATTAATCGATTTCACATTCAAAATTTTTTTAAACTCAGTAAGATTAGAAAATATTAAATTAAAGTAAACAAAAGTCTAACTAAAATTTGTTCATACGATAAAGCAAAGAGAACTTAATTTTAAAATACTTTTTCACATAAATGTTTCTTATTGTCATTTTACATCGAAATTGGATAATAGCTAATCGAATTTATGGAGCAGAATATTTATGGCTGCTTAAGCTGGCAAGCTGTTTTTAAAGTTTACAAATTGACATTTTTTATTTCTCTTATTTTCTTGATTTTAAAATTCAAATGATTTTAAGCCGGAAGAATTAATTTCAATACATTTTTAATGATTGGTTATCAGACTAATAATGAAAAAATGTCTTTATTCTTACATTTGGCCTTTTCAAACTTGTTTTATCTTTGCAAGTGAATAAAATAATAAATCTAATATCCAGCACATCATTTTTATATAATTTAACTTTTTTTTTCTTTGTAGTTAAGGCAACTTTAGAAAAATTTTCTCCGATAAGAGTGAGATAAGAGATAAAAGTAACTTGATCGAAGAAGCTTTCTGCTCTCAAATTTTTCGGTCATTGCAAACAAAATGATAATTTTTGTTGTAATAACAAGCTTATTTTCAACTGGAATCGCCATACCTCCGGTGATTCCAAACAATAATCAGAGGATCAACGAGGGAGCTTCAACTTCAAGAGAATCAACCGAGTTCGAAAAGTGTGAAATTCTAAGTTATGCAGAAGACGCTGGCCGATTGCTTCTAGCAGAAGACATCGCAGGTGAAAATTTAGTAGATATGATGGACAATCGATTTCATGAACTGCAAGCATTCCACGACCAAATATACTCTTACTACGTTCTCGCAGAACACGGTGCTCAAGGAATCACCAATAGATCTCGAAGTGAAAGCAGACGTATATTTTTTAACCAAAAAATTTTAGAAACATTAAAAGAAATTTTTGGAAAAACTTGCAATGAGCATTTCCGGTATCAGCTATGGTACGAATATAACCGTGAAAAAGATGTGATCATAGGTAAAGAAAATGTCAGTTTTAACTTAAATTCAAATGGTTGTTTGTGTAATAATTACAGAGAACAAATTGTTTTGAGTGAACCTTTCCATGTACCTTCTATACTACAACCAGTACTCACAAGCAGGAATGAAGGATATAATATCATGCAAATCACTCGATATCATGTAATTCCGTTATCATTAATTACAAGATTTTTCGAGTTATGGCTTTCAGATAAAATAGAAGATATCATAGCACCTCGTTTTAACGATTGTTTATTTGTACTGATAGGTCGATTGAGACGATCAATTTTGAAACTACTTATAGTGAAATTGAGAAGCAGTAGTTCATTGTCGAACGATGATTGGCATAGAGTCAACTCTGATCTTTTATCTAATCCGAATTCTAATTTTCTCTCAGAGTTATTGAGAAGAGGAAGTGATTGGATGAGTGGAAATATATATTTTGGTCCAACAAATAGAGGCCCATTGAATAAGAATTTCGGAAGAACTGACCAAGCCTTCGATTTCAACGCACAGTTTATCATGGACCGATTACAGCATAAACGGTTGTTACTATTATATCATAAGCTTCAGAGATTCATAATAGATTATGACAATACAAGCGCATTTGATTTGCTTATTAATGGGTTTGATTTGTTCAATTTGATGACTTTTGTATTTAGTAGATTTAGTATAACGCCTTTCAATAAGGAACAGTGGGAAGAACGATATCCTTATGACAACGAACTTGTAAGATTTAGTGAAGAAATGAGAGATCTTTTGAAAAATAGAAAATATTGGGGCACAAAACATTTCGATAGACATCCGAGATCTATTAACTATCATTCTTACGAGGAATTAGAAATTTTACATGAAGATTTATCATCTGAACTATTAAAACTTGTGTGGAGCAGATTTTTTACAAACCTAATGCAAATATCCATAAAACATCAGGGAGGGAGTAACAATGAAACTTGGCTTTGCGATTTAACAAATTTGTTCAAAAACTACTTAATAGCTAAGTCGAATGCTACCAGCTCTGCTGAAGTTACTTGTTTTGAAAGTTTTGATGAGTTTCTTTACTCAAAAATTTCACAATCAGAACACTGGAAAATATGTAATAATGTCGTAAGTTTTATGCCTGATACTGAAAGATGTAAAGCTTGGAAACGTTTAATGACACAATTTAGCAATAGTATTGACATTGTTGATATTGAAAAATCTGAAGAACTATTGCAAGATGCTAAAGTATTAATTGAATGGTTAACTTCAGAAATGAGACTTATTAAATGTAATAGAATTACTGAGCCTACGGTCAAATTACCTCTCAAACTGCATCAACCATCGGATATAACCAGTAATATAGTTGATGCCGTACTCTGTTACTTGTCAACCTTCGCCGTTTATGAATGCAATAAAATTTTAGAGCGATTTCGATCAGTAAAATATAAATCAACTTAATTCTAATATGTGTAAACTAATAACTTCATTTACAAAAGAATATAAAATAAATTCGAGATCTGAATAAAATGCTTTTAGTCAATTTTTTTTATTTTAAAAGAAGTAGCTACCAAATGTCTTAATAAAAAAAAAAAAATCCACTATTATTTTCTCTCTCTTTTTTTTTTTTTTTTTTTTTTAAATAGTTGCATAAAAATCTGTAAAACTTTAACTAAAAGAATATATTAGAAAAAAAAATTTTTTAACAATATCTTAAGGAACTAAATAGCAAACCCTCGAGTGAACCCTTATTACTTCTGAATTCAGATTGCTAACAATTTTTTTTCTACAGTTTTTAAAAAATGAGCATATTTTTTTTAAATATTCAATAATCAGATAGAGTCAAGTGTAATAAATACTTTTGAAATTGCAATTTTTTGTTGTAAGAATTTTTCAACAGGAGAGCATATTAAAATTCTAAAAAATTATCAATTTTAAAATCTAGTTTTTGGGTATCGATATTTTCCTTAAATTTTTTCCCATTTTATTTATTCATAGAAAGTCACCACTTTAAGATAAACCTTTTCACAAAAGAAAAAATAAATAGTCACGATGGGACGCTTGAAAACACCCGCGCTTGCTTACAATGATCACATAATTCTGCGGCGTTCCCATTCAATTTCAAGGCCTCGAGCGCGTCGGCGGAATCTTTAAATTAGGGGGAGGAAGCGGCATCTCGAGGATGGCTTTTAGCGTCCTTATCCTTTGCAAATTGGAACATAAAATCCTGGCGCGAAGTCTGCTGATTGTTCGTTACCTACAAGCTTTACGTACACACCTGCCGACTGAAGATGCTTTTTTTCGTCACATCGTACGTGTATGCTTTAATGATTAATGTGAGAAATAGTATCTTTGAATTTTCTTTTTTTTAATTTCAATGTAATATTTTTTTTAGCGTAACGTGATCCAAAAATTAATGCATTAAGTAGTTAAAAAAAAAGGTAATTCTTTAATTTTACTAAAAATTCTCTTCCGAACATACTTTTTTGTAATGACTTATGAGACGAAAAACTCATCAGTATAACGTTGCTAATGACGTAATATACAATAATGGTACAGTACGACAATATTCATTAACTTTTGTTGTCTAATTATTGTTGAGAAATCTTGTTGACATTATATTGTAATGTTTATTTCAGGAAACTACTGTATTTTAAAATTTTTTTTTATTTGGACTACAAAAAACACTCATTCATCAAAAATGCATAGTTTTAAAAAGGAAACGAACTGCGGATAAAAATTTCAGGAAAAATCAAATTTTTTTCATTTACTTCGGTCTAAAACTAAAAAAGTAATCAGCATATATTCAAAATGAAAAAGTTTATAATTATTTTCATTCTTTCCACAGTGCTAGTAAGTTTTAATAAATATATTTTCTTTATTTATATTAATCTTGTCTGTTAAAACCTTCATACATCATGTTTCAAGTCCCATCGAAATTTTTAATTGAATTTTTTGTTGCAGATATCAAATACCCTTGTACAAGCAGTAAGTAAAAAAATTTTTCTGGTCCAAACTTTTCATTCAGAAATATTTTCTATTTTCTTAAACAAATTTTATCGATTTTTAAGTGAGTAGCAAAGTGTTGAGGTTTATTCGAATGAAACACTGAGAATATAATAAATAAATATTCATGAGTTTTACAATATTACCGATAAAAAAGACACTGCTGTCAACAAAAATACTATGTTTTACGCAGGAATTCAAAGCCCAATCTGAATTTGTTGTTAACATTGCTGCAACTATTCTAGCTGCCAAGTTCACTGAGAAAGTCGAAGAAGGTTCAACAAAGTTAGATATTGCATCAACGGTTTGTAAAAAAATTATTTACTCCATAATTTAATTCAAACTATTTGTTTTGAAAAATTTTAATAGAAAAATTCCAAATAGAACTCAAAATTCAAAAATTTTATTCTCTAGATGGTACACGAAGTTACAAAAACTCCAGAATACGAAACAATGGTTACCGATATATCGAAAGCATTGGTGGAAGCAGTATTTTTAGGTATGCATGTTAGTGCAAAGATTCGAGAAATTTTCTCCGCTGGTGGACCTCTAGCAGAAATTGGGAAAATACTCGACGACATAAAGAAGGTCTCTATAATGATTTGTTATTTATCTAACTGATGATTAATTTTAAAACTAAAAAATAAATTCTGTATTTTTCAGCCAAAATAAATGCAATTTATTCGATTTGATTTGTCAACGGCTACTTAAAAATTTAATCACTAAAAGTAACCAGATTATATCAGAATTGTCTACATTCAACAATAAATCGTGTGCAATATATGTATATTTTTTTTTCAACTAACATAATTCCCATACATGAACAAAAAAGTATAGAAAGCTGTATATAAAATTTTTGTATAAATATACAAAAATTTGTATATACAAAATTTTGTATTTTTTAAGATGAAAATATACAAAAACTATTTTTAAAACTTAATTCAAAATGCGATGTTAAAAAAATGATTTTTTTTTTACTCTTTCTAGACATCAAATTAAAGTTTCAACTTTTAGTATTTTATCTTCCTCAATTTTATTAAGCGTTTGATGGAGTGCTTACATCATAAACTGGAGATTTTATTAATAAATTTAAAATCGTTTAAAGAATTAAATATATTGAAACAACTGTTATGGAATATTTGGCACAAGCAAATTTTAGATATCTAACTTTAATACCAAGATATATTCATCAGACGTTATAATAACATTTCTTTATTCGCTTCATTCATAAAATATATCAAGATTTACGGAATATTCAGGTTACTCTGAAATTTTCAATTTTGCAAAGTTAACTTTTATTTTGGGGGTTTTTTTTCTGTGATTGTTGCACTCACACTTTATCATCAACTTCAAGCTATCGGAATAAAATTGTTCATTTTTTGATGTGAGGTAAATTTTTAAAGAAATTGATGTTTTCTTTCAATGTGATAAAAATAAAAATAATGACATGTGTAGTTTCTTTCATATTCTAACGACTTTTATCATAGCCGTGTAAGCTCACAACTACGATCTGTTGCATTTCAGCCGAAATGAAACGATCCTATCTGAATGCATCGAAAATCATGCTGCTTTTAAATATTCGTTAAAATCTCAAACCATCATATTAAAACAGCTATTGCTAATACTATTGCAGAAAATTTATCTGGAAATACGGCATCAAAAACAGACGTTGTTCAAAAAGTAAATGTAGTGATCGAAAGATCCATCGATAAGGGTGAAGTTATTGAAGTACTAAGAGCATCGTCGTTAATTAAAGATGCTGTGATAGAGTGTTCGGACGAGATCTACGACAATATAGTAAGCAGCAGTGTTGAAGAAATTAATAGTAATTAATTAAGTCATGAAGCTCTTCCGTACTTCATTGAAGAAATACCCGAATTCTATTAGACTGCATACTGGTAAACTGGCCATACCCTTTAAGATCCATGATTAGCACGCGGAGTGGACGAGCCTTGCTACGGAGTTACGTTGAAGATGTTTTAGAGATTTTAGAGCGTGCTCATTCCTGCAATCTGATGGTTCTTTTACAAAGGTACTGGTCGCGAAGAGCTCAACTATTCTTCGACGATTTAAACGTTCAATTTCCATACATTGATCATGTTTACACCAAAGATCATATGGCTCCTCATACTTACGGTGACACGAGTTTGTTTGTTGATCGGGATATCAAGTACTTTTACACTCGTAACAGAGTTTTATCGGTTTCAAACATTGATAAGATTTTAAATTCCGGGTCTACGGATACTCCTGGATTGGAATCGACGTTTTTTATAATCATGATAGAAATACAATGGACAGTGACGACTACTACTATGAGTTTCACTTTAATCAATTCAATCGAATATTACTATTCTTCATAGAACTAAAAGAAAGAGGTATCGTATCGCACCAAGATGACATTTATAAGGGTTTTTTACCTAACAACGTAATACTCGTAGAATTGCAAGCAATTGTTCATAACAACAATGTTTACCGTAATTATCTTTCGACTAGAGCACGTTTTGAACTGCGATTGCAGTCTGAAAATATAAACCCACTGAATCTTGCAAGATGTTTTTGCTACCGTGAAGAAGATCCAATTAATATAATTATGTTGTTTTGGAAACGAACAAAAAATCGTATTTTTAGAACGACCACGACTTTTAGAACTACAACAGCAACGACGAACATGTCCGTCACCAGTACAACCCCGAAGTATGAGTCTCAAAAAAAGGAATTTTTTTTAGTTGTTTCACTGGAAAATGCTTTCTAAAACCTGTAAGAAATTTAAATAATGCTTCTCAAAAAAATATTAATGAAAAACCCGGTTCTGGTGGCTCAAAAAAATTAAAAGATTTGCAGAGAATTGCAGATGAATACCATGGGTACAGCGTAAGCAAACTTTCAGAAGGTGAATTATTATCTGATATGAACTATTATCTGAAATAAGAGGCGGAGGCATGATATTCAGGAATAAACTACCTTCTCAAGAAGAATTGCGTGGCCGCTGATGTATGAAAAGTTTTATGGTACACTTGTGTAAGATAATTTGTGCAATAAATGATCTGGATCAAAGCTAATTTGTATTGATATTTGTAAATGAAAAAATTTTATTTTCAGAAGTTTTTTTATATTTTTAATTTGAATAAATAATAATAATTATTACTTTTTTGTAGTTAAACATAGCACTCCTACCTTATATTATCAGCTGTTTTTAAATGTTTTTACGATTCAGCTAATTATTGTTTGAGATAAGTGAAAAATTACTATTTAATTATGCGATAGGTCTTTGATTGACTTCTAGTTTACATTATATTGATAAATAAAATGTCAAGCTAAAATTTTTGAAGTGTGATAGCAAAAATTGAAGAAGGATAAAAAATGTAATTACTCTCATTGTCAATATCAGTAAAGTTAAATAATCGTCCGTGGCTCAACAATAATCATAAACTCGAATAATACTGAATTAACGCATGTATAAAATTCTATTTGTATATATATTTCTATATATTTTTATATATATATTTAAAATATATATTTAAAATATATATTTCTATATATTTTTTATATGACCTTTATTTAACCAATCATGATTATACAGGAGCAATTATATGTATTTACTTCCTATAGCTTATTGAAAAACATAATATTTCATAACAAAAGTCAAAGATATCTCAAATTTTGGATGCTGGTTTCTTTAATTATTACTTTGAAAATTAGATGAATAACACAAAGGTGTTCAAACTAATTCCTTAGTTCGATACAATATGCTTCAATACGTATAAAAGAAACACTTCAATACATTTAAAACAAAGTATACTTTACGTAATTAATCAGAATCAATTTTGAGTAAACTATAAAACAGGAAAAAAAGATTCACGTTTTACATCACCAAGTATAGATCTTATCCTACTCGTATTGAACAATACTTTCAGAATGTTGCATTGTATTATCTGCTTGTCATCATCATTCAGTTTTTCAAAATAGTTGCGGAATTATGTTAATAACATTGTAATTTTGAGTTTCTTTACATGAAGTTTTATGGTATAAAAACGTATTAATAACTGAAGTTTCTGCAGTCAATTTTATTTCAAAGCAATAGTAACAATTGCATTTATTTACTTATAAAATGATGAAACTAACTCTTTTTGTTGCTGTATGTATCCTGGTGGTAAGTTTTTTTTTTTTGGTGAAGTGAATTTATTTTATATATTGAAAAAACTTACAAAATTTTAAAGCTTATTGAATAAATAATAATTTATCTCTATAATACATTAATTTTTAAACTTTTTTTTTTATTACTTCTCTCAAATATTCATATAAGTTTTTTATTTTATAGTTTAAGGTTTCCTTTATTTCTTTTTTTAGGTTGTAGGATGCACTGCAAATGTACCAGTAAGTTTAAATTTTTTATACTGACTGTTGAGTTGATCAATTCAAATCTATTGTATTTTTACGTAGATCGTTTACAAGCTTAAAGATATTTTTTAACATCGAATAAAATGCTTAGAGTTTTTTTATATCTTATTTGTAGAAAAAAATGTTTTCAGAAGTATTTTTAATATTTCAGAAACTAGATCAATCTGCAGTAGAGGCATCGTCAAAAAATATGGCATCTGAAGCGATGGATATGATGGCTAAAATGGCAAAAGTAATGACAGCAATGGCAAAGGTTATTACACTTTAAATTTAAGCACGAAAATTTATTTTGTTAAATTTAGTATAAAACTTTATTTAATTCAAGGTTGAAAAGTCACCATACTTAAAACTTAATAATAATTTTCTAAAAAAATTAATTTTAAGAAGAATAAAAAAAAAAAAATTTTCTAGGCCATGGTAGAAATTGGAACTAGCGAAGACTTTAAAATAGTCATGGACGATATGGCCAAAGGAATGGTTGAGTGTGCTATGCTCTTTATGAAGATGGCCCAAAAATACATGGGAGGGAACATGTTATCAAATTTTTCAAATTGGGTAACAAATAATAACAATCAAATTTTTTTACACTTTTTTACAATTACATAATGAAAAATATTTTTTTATTCAGTTGCCAAAAATGTAACGATTTAAGTGATCGGTATTGAAAAAGTCTCATCTAAATTCAACAACAATGATCAAAAATTATTTAGGATACCTTCTTCAATAGTGTTGGATAAAGTTGGATATTATTTTGTAAAGGGTATGAAAATAAACTTAATGTAATGTACAAACTTATTTTGGAATTTTTTTTACCATGCCATGAATCAAATATTTTTATTTATTAGTGATTACTCTTGAATTTGCATTTTTCACCGTCCAACACTAACGCTAATAATAAAACTTTTCTCATAAAATTAAAACATTTAAATAAAAAAAAACCATTTTTGATGAAACTTTATAATATACTAGACTAATCATGGCTTTCACAAGTCAAAATTTTACTTAGCTTTATAATCACAAGGGAAATTAAAATCTTGTAGTTTACTAAAAACCTCCTCGAACGATTTAAAATTACATCAAAACCTGTAGATGAAAGAAAAACGATAGGTGAGATCCCTCGAGGGCGGAGGTCTGGGGGATCTGACGCGGTTAACTAATCTCGTTTCCTGCAACTATTCGCAAATTAGTTTGGGAAACAATTCGAGAGAGTCGCGACTCGTCAAGGGAGATCCGTCGGGACAAGCACGCGGACGGACAGTCCGAAGCAATCTAACTGTTCTTGCGGTCTCGATCAGCTGAGCGGAATTTCGCTTCAAAATGTGGCTGTTGTAACATCGTGTTTTTTTATCTTGTAAATCGTATGTATAGTCTAATTTTTATTGACTGATGAATAAAAAAAAAAAGCAAAAACAAACTTTCTTTCGATTTTTTATATCGTTGGTGTAATAAAGTTAAAGAGGTGTGAAATTACATTTAAAAAATCGTTATAAAAATTTCAATTGACCAAGTAAATGTTGATTGAAAAAATCAATACAAAAATTAATAACAATAAAAATTGTAGTTCTACAATCAACACTAGCTACTCGAATTGATTTTCCCAGATTAATTAAATCCTTTTATAAAAACTTTCAAAGATGGGCAAATGAACGCAAATTTTGAAGTTTCGATCATTTGGCAAAGTTATTGTTGAAAAATAATATTCAAATTTCAGGATAAAAACGAAAAATTTCATGAGGTAATCCATCGGGATTGAAGTGCAATTGAAGTTTTTAATTGTCGCTCACCACGCGGTCTCGGTAAAACTCGATCAAACTTCAGCAACAAATTTCCCATCGCCCACTCTTGTAATGCCCTCAAGTTACAGTTGTTCTCTCATCAGCCGTGGTTGACGCAAATAACCCACAGCAAGCTGGCATCTGGCGATGGTGAAGTTAACCCGCGAAGGGATTTACATCGGTCACGACTGCACCCGACAGCCTCATCCCCCTGATAATTACAATTGTACGGAGAGTGAAGTGTGAAGTTAAAATTGACGCACGCGAAGTCTCTTTAATTACATCGTGGTGAAAATAAAAAATAAACAATTTGCTTTTTTTTAGCAGAGTGGTTTGAAGAGCGGTTTACGAATCAATTTTGCAAAGTTTCATTGCTTAATTCTGTATGACTTATTGTTAAAAGCCTTCGTAAATTAGACTTTTATCGTTGGCAAGAGTACATTATCAACTAAACTACTATTTTTAATTTTTTTATTTAGATCGTGTAAGTCATAAGTAAATAAAAATCTATTTACTATTACTTCCTCTACTAGTGCCAATACCCTTTTACGAAAAAAAAACTATCTTCTTGAAAATTAAAATCACCCGCAGTCCTCGTATGATGCACGATCGTTAAAAAAGCGATAAAACGAGGCTGCGAAACGACAAAATAATTGCACCGAGTAAATGTCGCCCGAAGGTCCCACCTCCATAGGGACTTTCGACGACGATCATCCCGTTTCTCCCACTGCAATTACCTTCCGAAAATCGCGTTTAAAATTCGCTCGAGGGATGACTCTCCAGACTAAAAAAAAAAAGTCACCAAAAAGGGACGAAAAAAAAAAAAATGGTATTCCTGGAGCGTTGCGAGTCGTGTGTTTAGCGATATTTAGAATTACAAATACCGCACAGCACGCGCCCCGGGCGCCAAAGTCTACTGCCGCCCTTGTAATTTCCGACACTCGGCGATAACTTTTATCTAGCTATTTTGAGGTTTTTCGACTGCTCGACGGGCCTAGATTGACGGATATTTTTTTCTAGAGCTTCAAGTACTGTGGTTACACGCGTTTACTGCGCAGTAGATGTCTTTTTTACCCTTGAATTTCGGGAAGAGCTTTTTTTTCGCCAATGTCAGGTCGATTTTTTTCACGCCTTTAAAAATTTTTTTTTTATTTCAAGGTTTTTAAATTATTTTTCTTTGTCCCTTTCAAATGATTTTCCATCTCATACTTATATTAAATAAAAAGTAAAACTCTGTACGATATTATATTATTTTATGAAACAAAGAGATTTTCATTTTTAAAGTACACAATCCTTTAGAAAAATAAAAATATTTCATTTCAAAAAAATGTAAGTGTTGAAAAATTAATATATATATATATATATATATATTTCGTACAAGTATTTCATCTAGAAATATCCAAATCCCTAAAGCAACTTCAATTTCTTCAAAAGCGTGGCAATTATCGTACTTGCTGATAAATAGGAACCTACGAAACTCTTTTTAACTACACCTATTATTTTCTTCCACTTTTGTTTTGGTATGCGGAGTGCTCCTGGTAGGTACATTTTAAAAAGTATTTCACGAAAAGGACGAACTTTCGCTTTCGGCGCGTGACTCGTATTATCATCATCGCAACCGTCGGTAATTATACGATCTTTGTGTTTCTCCAAAGTACCTTTGACGATGGCCCTTTTTTTTTTTGTCGTCAGAGTTTTTAAAGCGTCAATTTCTTACCCACATTTAACAGGACATTTCTCTCGAACACTCAAACGATACTTTGAAAAATGAATTGATGGTAGGGTATTATGAAATAGGTCATCCTTTTTATTCTACTTACAAAACTGTTGTTTTGATTCAATCATTAGAAGCAAATAAAACACAGACCGATTAAAAAAGATTAAGAAGAAGCTATTCTCATTTATAAAGCCTAATTTACACTACATGACTTATATATTCAAACCTTAAATTCAAGGCCGTTCATCCTCGATCGAATTGGTTCCTGCTAATTAATTAAGCGATCGATCGATCGATTAGGCAAACTGATTAATTATCATCGGAGCCATCTGACCGATGGTTATGCCCTCGTGGTAATTAAGTGGTCTTTCTTGGGGCTCATCGCGGGCTTATATGCACAAGTGGGGTGGTCAATTATCGCTCTCGTTCGCGACTAATTAAGTGGCAAAAGGTTTATGCGAGAACTTAAGTTACTCGAGTTGTTTACTCGTACCCCTTTTTCAGGGTCAGCAGCTTCCGCATCGATGAGCATCAATCAATCTTCTTTTTTTTCGATTCGAATTTTTTTTTTTTCTTTTTTTAATCGTAAACTGCACTTATATTGGTTTAGACTTGATATCAGATTTTTAAGAATCTAGATAATTTTATTCTCGCGAGAGTTTAAAAAAGTGCCACGTCGATTTCTCGGTTTGACGCTCCTCCTACGACCTGAGAAAAGGCGTAATGGCTTTCAAGGAACTTTAAAACCGCAACAATTTTGTCACAGGGCGTAAAAATTTTCGGGGCTGCCATCATCGCATTTAAGTCTTCTACGAGAAAAGAAAGCGATGCTTGCCGCAGGCTCGCCCGCGACAACGAGGAGAACACGAGGATTTTTGCTTTTTATCGTCTCGTTACAAATACTTTGTCGCGTTCAAGTTTTTTCTTGAATGGCTCGTAAAAAAATGACAAAATACAGAGTCAGGTAACATTTAAAGTAATCTTATGGTCATAGTTTTTTTTTTAATATTATTTTTACAATATAAAATTTACAGAGTATTAGTTATAATTTATACTGTTTTTATTATAAAAACTTATTAAAAAAAGTCGTAAGAATGTGTAAAAGTTCTTTCTAAAATCTTTTTATTATATCATAGTGTCTGAATTGGCGCAGCTGGTAGAAAGCTCGAAATGTACACTAGAGATTTCGTGTTAAAATGATACTGACAAATTATATTATATATTATATTTTCATCACACAATTTTATTTTGACTTTTATCTTTTTGTTTTTAAGTTTAACATGTTTTATAGAACATAAATTTTTCACAATCTTTCTTCAAACTTGAAATTAACTTTATATTTCAGTACAAAGGTCAATGAATGATTTTTTTAATTTACTGTGCACAGTACGATTTCTGGTAAATTTTAAATATCTGTTATTTGAAACAAAAATTTCACTTTCTTGAAAAAGAAAAACTGTGAAATTTTTTAACAGTAAGCATTAAGAGTCCTTCAAGTGTTTCAAGAAAAAAGTGAAAAAAATTAAAGTGCCACGACAAAAATGGTTACCGTTAACAACGCCACTTAATTTTAGGAAACGTTGACAAATTTTAATGATTCATTATTTTCAAAGTATATAGTTTCAATTACTTATTATCTCAAATGAAGACTGCGTCAGAAAAAAGTATATTTTTTTGTAATGAGTTACCGGGAAAAGAGAAAAAAAAACAGGTCACCAGAATGTTGGAAAAGATGTTGTTGTAGTGACTGGTATTTCAATAAAAACTCATCATTATTAGTAATAAATGAAAACAGCTCAATCAAATTTTTTTTATATTTTCTAATGACTTTAACACAAGTATTTCTAATAGTAATTAGATTACTTTAACTTGAAAAATATAAAAATGATAATGATAAAACTCTTGAAAGTAACTTTTATGAATATTTTTTACAACATTCAAATCAATACAATATCTGAAAGGCTAGTAAATCTAGCACTTAATTATTAATTTTCATTTTTTATACTGGGCCTTGGGCTACAAACCGAAAAAAAAATCATAGTTTCATAAGTTTATTAAAAATGTAGAAGATTGTCAAAAGCTCCATCGTCAAAATTCAAATAAAATGACAACAATAACATGCACCCGCAGATATAAACAAATTCAAATTTATAGTAAACCATGATCGAACGATAAATTAAAACAAATCGATAAATCAGTCTTCTCAAACAGAACAATAAATAACTCCAGTGGCTCACTTCCCTGGCACGAAGTAAAAAATAGTTGTGTTGTCTCGCGTGGGTGTCAATAATTGGATTACACACTCCCTTGGAATAAATTTGCCATTTGATTAACGTCGCGCTGGAGGGGAAGAGTGGGAATTCAGGTAGCTTACGCGATCGGAATTTTTCCTTTATCAGGTATTATCGTCGCGCATTATTATTGACGCCCTCGTTATATACTTTCGCGTAACCCTTCTATTTTTTGCGAAATACTCAGGTGTGGTGGCTGGCCCCGTTTATGGACTCGGGAAGATAAGCCCGGGATGAGAATAGTGACGCGATTTTCCCATGGTGCAAGCCTTTAGACCAGTAATAGCAGTTTTGTGCGTAAACACGAGGCACTGGTCTTTGTTTTAACTTTTTTTTTTATCGGCGATTGGTATGATTTGTGGGTTGATACGTTTCTCGATGAAATATTGATATTTTTATAAATGTTTCATGTGTGCCATATGCCATCGAATATATTACAAGGAAAAAAAAAGAAACTGAATTACAACTAAATACGTGATTTTACATTTTAGCGTTACGTAAAATTCTAAAAACAATCAGATAAAAAATAAAAGAAATGTTCACTTGAAAACATGCTGTTGAACAATAGAAATGTAACTTAAAAAAAATGAAAAAATAAAAATTTATAAATGTGCATGTAAGTGTATGTATGTACATATCTATTAAACTTAAATTTTTTTATGTATAATAATATTGGCTGACATTTTACGGTAGGGTTTTAATTTAAAATAATTTCTTTTAAATAAAAAAAATTAAATTGTTGTAATTTGAAACATTTCAGTATTACATGACAGTAATAAAAAAGAAATTTATTGTAAAACATTTAAATGCAATTAGTTTTTTCTAGAATTTAATAAATTTGATTTCTTTTTTTTATAAAAAATAAAACCACTTACAAATAAAAAATCCATTTGTTTATTTGTTGTTTAATCTGGTCAATCGTCATTTAATTTATGGCCAGAATGAATAATAACGCTTAGTTCTATAAATATTGAAAAAAGTATTTATAAACATTTTTTAAATTATAAAAATATAATCAAGTTTCAAACGAGCTCTAAGAAAAGTATTTCTAAAAGACTGTAAAGTGTGTCAAATTATTTCAAACCAAAAAAATTGTGCACGCCAAAACAATTTAAATCGATTAACTTCAATTTATTAGTTTTTTAAATCAATTATTCAAAAGTGGGGAGATTTTTTAAAAATTGTTCTTAAAATAGCCTTGATATTAATTTTAAATAACCGAAAATCTGGGATGACATCAAAACAACTTTCTTGACGCAACCTTTCAAAGAAATTTATCGAATCCTGCACCTTTTCCGAATTTTAAAACAAGAAGCCATAATCATAAACTGAATAAGTAATATACAATCATTAAAATCAAGTTGTCCACGTCTCGACTAATTGAATGAAGCCTAAATTTAGAGAATTCACGGGAGCGATAATTTTACGGGTGCCACTCACGACGGGAGGCTCCAATTATTGCAAGGGAACTTCTTAAAAATTAACACCCCGATTGAGAAAGTGTTATACAGAAAAAATCACGCAATTGAGAAGTTTGTGCGATTTTTGACGGGAATCATTGATTTTGATCACTCTATTAATATTCGTTTACTTTTTTACACATATTTTTACGAGAAAAAAAAAGTAAGAGCTTTTCTATTATTATTTGTAAATAAATTATAAAAACTTCAATTCTGTTTTAAGTTTTCATTGATTTAAGACTATGATTATAACTAATGTTAAAATGTAATAAGGAGATTGTTCATGGGTACAAAACCTTGACTTTTTTAAATATTCAAACATTTAGCATTTAGAATGATTCTAAAATATGAATAAAATAATATCAAATATGGTCATTTTTGAGGATCCAAACTTACCAAGAAAAATGACAATATGACACATTTAAAATATATGTTAAAAATATGAAAATTATTTAGAGTTCTTACAACTAGCTTGAGTTTTACTTTATTAATTATTATATTTTATTTTCAGTTATTATATATAAATTTACCAAAAAATGTAATTAATTATATTGAAATTTTTTTTTCAAACTAAAAATAATAATGTTGATCGATTTCAATTTATATATATTTATATAAAATATAATATATTTTAAATTAAAGTATTTCTTACCCTTGTTTGGTATTATAGGTAAGCTGCCTGTGTTATCAATTTTCGCTCTACTGGTAACTGGAGTCTCACTTTTACCATCACGAGAAAGAACAACATCTCCTGCACACTGCACAGCATATAAACAGCTGATTGCCGCCCGGCTGCTCGCGCTGCAGGTGTTTACTGATAATAAAAGCATTATTTTTCATAAAATAGCAAAGAATTTGAACAGTATATTTCTCCATGATAACAACTACAATTATGGTAAGTACATTTAAGTAAAAAAATTTAGGGTAAAAGGAAAAAATTCTTTAGCTTAAAAATACTTATGTAAAGCAATTTGATAAGTCACATTATCAAATTCAATTCACAGCCGGATAATATAATGTGCAATTTCTTATAATGTACAGTAATTTTATCATTTACTGTTTCAAAAAATTCATCTTTTACATATTTTGTAAACCTCTTCATAAATGTTCTTTTCAGATAGGCATTTAATCTGGTATGTTTAAATGTTCATCAATAGAATAATACTTCTCAAACTAAAGATAACACAATTTCAAAAAAATTTTAATTGGAAAACTACGTCTGTTCGTTTCATAAACCACAAGAAGATGAATGCTCCAATAGTTGATACTAAGCAAGGCAAATTAAGAGGTGCTATTAGAGATAACATTGATGGAGGACAATATATTTCATTCAGAGGTATTCCTTTTGCCAAACCACCTGTTGGTGAGTTGAGATTCAAGGTATTTTATTATTTTCCTTGTTAAAAAAAAAGTTTCCATCTCTTGTATCAAATTTCAATAAAATCTTTTTAATGTATAGGATCCCCGGCCCCCCCAATCCTGGAATGGGATAAAAGATGCATTAGAAGAAAGCAAAATGTCAGCCCAATACGATATTGTCATGAATTTAAAAGAAGGAGGAGATGATTGCCTGTATTTGGATGTAGCAACAAATTCATTAACCGACAAACAACCTGTCATGGTGTTTATTCATGGAGGAGCTTTCAAAAAGAGTTCAAACACTTACAAAAAATATGGCCCCGATTACTTATTAAAAAAAGATATTGTTTATGTCAGTATAAATTACAGACTTGGACTGTTAGGTAAATTAATTTTATAAAACTTAAAATTTTTCAACTATTTTAGTCATTCTTTGTTTTGCACTTGTAATGTAAGCCAAAAGATATTTTTTGATACACTAATTTTTCCTATTCATTGTTATCAAAGTTTAAAAAATAAATTATGAAACTATTGTCTCAAATTCAAACCATTAGTATTAAAATGAATATTTACTATCTATTTCTTAGGATTTTTGAATATGAATCATGAGGATTGTGCTGGTAATCAAGGAATAAAGGATCAGATAGCAGCTTTGAAGTGGGTTAAAGAAAATATTAATGCCTTTGGCGGTGATTCTTCAAACATAACAATATTTGGCCAAAGTGCAGGATCTGCTTCAGTTCATGCACTTTGTTTATGTTCACAAGCAAAAGGTAAAATAGTGAAAAAGAAAATTTACTGTCAATTTATTTGACTATCCAAAATAATATTTAGTTGTTTAAAATTTTAATAAAATTTTTTTTTCAAAGAATTTAATATTTGGTACTATTATTTCTAGGGCTTTTTCATAAGGCTGTTTTGCAGAGTGGAGTAGTTACAAATCCATGGGCTCATATTACATCCAACAAAGAGCATGGATATGCTTTGGCTAAAGCATTTGGGTGTGAATCATCAGATCCATTAGAGGTGATAGAATTTTTGCAAACCGTACCAGCAGATGAGTTAGTTCAAAAACATGAACTCATTAACGCAAAGGTGAATTTAGCAGAAAAAAGTTTTACTTATTTTATTTAAATCAATTGTTAAAGTGATTTAAATTTTTAGGAGACTCTAAAACTTAATTTGTCATTGGTTCCAAGTGTAGACACTAAAAGTGTTGATCCAATTTTCCCTAAGCCAATAAAAGAATTGGAAATAAATGGAATTGATGTGCCTTCAATGATCGGTTACACAAGTCATGAAGGAATCCTTCGATTTGTCGGAGACATTGAATCAATTTTGAAAGATTTGGATGATAATTTTGAAAGAGTCATTGCTGATTGTTTTCGATTGTCTGATAAAAAAAAAATTTTAAAGATAGCTGAATCTGTACGGAAATTTTATTTCGAAAAAGATGCTATAACGAAAAATAAACTTAATGAAGCTGTACAATTATTTGGAGATATGCTTTTTGTGAACAATATTCAAAAAGTAGCGGAAATTCAAATGGAAAAGTCAGTTCCTACATATTTATACAGATACTCCTACCAGTCTGATTTCCCGGGAATCAAAGAAAGACTTAAGATAGATATAGAAGGTAATAGTCTGGTCGCCGTAGGGGTTTTCGTGTGCCAACGCGCGGTATGCGATCCACACAGGTTTAAAAGATGTATTTTGACTCCTGGAATAAGAATTTCGAGGGTGGACACTCGAAAAATTTATGTGAAATTGTTTCAGCAAATAACAAATTACAAAAATATTTATTTCGGTAAATAAAAAATTTTTATATATTTTATGCCCAAAATAAATTGAAAATATACTTGAACTTTTTTTTGTAAACTCAATATTTTCCGAGTAAAAATCATTAAAGTTTAAAAAACGAGCGTTTAGGCAACAGCGGGATATCAGTATCTTTAAATTTTGATGATTTTTTACTCGAAAAATATTGAGTTTACGAAAAAAAATTCAAGTATATTTTCAATTTATTTTGAGCTAAATATTTAAAAAATTTTATTTACCGAAATAGTGATTTTTGTGCTTTGTTATTTGTTTAAACAATTTCCCATGAATTTTTCAAGTGTCCACCCTCGAAACTCTTAAACAAGGAGTCAAACTACATCTTTTAAACTTGGGTGGATAACATAGCACGTCGGCACACGAAAACCCCTACGGTGACCTGACTATAATAAAAAAAAAAAATTGTAGATAGTTTATTTCGAATTTAATTGAGTATTGTGATTTTATCTTCAATTAATAGGTACATGCCATAGTGATGAGCTGGGATGTTTGTTTTTTTCGGCGTTGAGAAGAGATAAACTGCAAAATGGAACAAGAGATCGTATCGCCATGGAACGCTTAACTAGCATGTGGACAAACTTTGCGAAGTTTGGGTAAGAAGTTTAAATTTACCGGAAAAAAATGTCTGCTTACATGAATTTTAATTTTTCAGGAATCCAACCCCAGAAACAAATGAATTTTTAACAACAAAGTGGAAATCTTTAGAGAAAAATAAAAAGCATTACTTGGAAATAAATGATAATCTCACATGTGGCGAAAACCCTGATGATAGAGCATGGAAAATGTGGAAACCTTTAATTAAATAGTCTGTTTTTTTCTTCTTTTTTTTTTTTTTGATTCGTTGAAAAAATATTTCATAAATTCTAAACGATTTAAAAACTTGGTTTAGGAAGTACATAATACTGTGATATTCATTCATAGATTTTTCATTTTTGATTGTAGCTACATAATAGATTATTATTAAACATTATTTTAACTGTCGTGACTTTTTAAAATTGACAATTTCTTCTGTTTTTTTAATAAATTGTAAAATTTAATTGTATTAAACAAAATATATTTTCAAAAATGTTTGTGTAAAAGTATTTTTTCTTAGTTAATTTTTATAGAAAATTTAAACTTGAAAAAATAAATAAATAAACAACCATAAAAGGTGAGGATATAAAAATAGACACAGCGTCGTATTAAAAAAATTCATATATTCATAAAAACTTTTACTATATACAATTTCTACAAAGTAATTTTTAGGAACCGCAACTCTTAAATTTTCAATCAGCTTTGATTCCATTTTAAAATATATCCCAAACTTATAAAGTATTAGGCTATTGAGATGAATTAAAATGGTTGTATAATTTTTTATGAGTTGCGATTTTGAGTTGAATATCACATACAGCAACAGGTAGTTTATAAGATAAGGCATATTGAGAAAGCTTTCACGCCTATCTTAATACATTTTTCTCAATTCCTGATTACAAATTCAGGTAACATAAAAAATTTTACTTGCATATAATATTCTTTACAATGCATTTACTCAGTTCTTTAATTTATTAATAATTCTAATCATTTGCAAAATCCAGTTATATGTACAAAATTGATATTTTATCAATCAGAAATCTCCCCGACGATTTTATGAAAAAAACATCAGAAAAAAGTAGACATGATAATTAAATTTAAAATTATTTTAAATGACGTTACAGACACTGCGTTTCACTAACGATAGAAACACTTATTCAGGCTTTTGTAACTTGAAAAATTTATAAGTAAAATACGAGGCTGCGCTTTACCCATAGCTCGTAATTATACAAATTTTTTAGTCAAGCAGCCTTTCTCACTGATATCACAAATAGACTTTTGTAACATTCTCTTAACGTTACTAATCAGACCAAATTCTCTTTTTTGTCCTCCGGCATTTCTGAGCCACGGCCTAAAACTCAATCCCGCTTTCTGGCTCCGTCGAACAAAAAAATAGTACACACACCTCGGCCAGTAATTAGGAAACCTTCAAATCACATGTTTATCAACCTCGGTTTCGCCTCGGTCGAGAATTCCATGTGATCTGAGACATTTCTTAGTTTACTGGCCTTTGTATGTAATCTTCTATTCGTGTTGTGTCTTCAGGTTCGGGTTCGAGACAGTACTGAGTTAGATGATCCTTTGTGCAGGGTTTATGACAACATTCAGTCACAACTCCTGTAAGTTGTCTCTTTCTTCTTTCGCCTATTCCATGGTTCGAGTTTCCCATTATTGATTCATCTAAAATCAAAGTTCATATATCTTTAAACATAACTCAAATTTGCGAATTGATTGAGAATTTTTTTTTTTTTAATTAAAAAGATGTTATTTATCATGTACATATATGATTATTTTTCCGAGCTAAATTTCAACTAACAGACATTTCAACTAACGCCATATTTAACATTTCGTGGAGAAGTGTGGGTAAAATTATTTCAATAATTTTTCGGTTATTTCCGATTAGTCGCTATGGGTTGAAATTCAACTGGGGAAAATAATCCAGCCGAAAACCCCTTGTGCTTCAAAATTGTAGAAAATTTTTTTCCAGTTTTTTTACACAGCAACTGGCAGGGCAAGTTTGACAAAAAAATCACTCGCGCTTCGCGATCGTGATTTTTAACCTGCTGTGAAACAAAACAGTCGAAAAATTATCGACAATTTTGAAGCACTCAGGGTATTACGACTGAAAATCAATCTGAAAAATTTTTCTTCTGTTCTTTTAAAAAAAAAAAAAATACAAATACAAATTTTCTATATAAAAAGCCACTTTTATATTCTGTTAATACGGTTATCGGGACGGTCTAAATTCATTCAAGTATAAATTTAAAAAGAGGATAGACGAGTTCAAATTTTATTTAAATAAATTTTAAAAATAATCTCTCAAGTTCTTAGTTTTTTTCTTGCTGAAATGAAAATTACTATCCATTTTTATCCAAAATCAATAATTCTTCGATTACATTTGTGATTAAAAAAAAAAAAAACAAAAAAAAACAAAAACAAAAACTGATTTTACACAACCTACTCAAAAAAGGATTTTTAAACGCATGTATCGAGGCTTTCCTAGCACATAATACCGAATATACATTTTCGTTAATTTATTATTATTATTTTTAATCAAAAGTTCAAAATTTTTTCAATAAAACCACGTAAAGTTTACGAATATCGATAAGTTGATATTGAAACCAGTTTTTTATTTACCAAAATTTTAATTTATTTTTCTCAGAAAAAAACCTGAACATTCAACTTAACTTATAAAAATATGAGACAAGCTTTATCTAAGAGCAATAATTTTCAAATCTAACAACAAAGTTTTTTACTCACCATCCAAGAAAGCTGGCGCAAATTTTCCGTTGCACAGAAAGTCCAGCAAATTGGCCAGCTCTTTACTGCAAAGATGAACTTGTCGTTCTGAAGTATTACTTGTTGGATGAGCTATCCCGTAATAAGTAAGCAAGCTAAGAAAAACTATCACTAACACAATTTTTAAAATCGACATCTGAAAAAAAGCAAAAGAACGTGTGTTGAGTATCGTCTTAAAAGTAAGAACGGAGAAGAAAGAAGAAATGAAAGATGAAGTTTAGAATAGTGTTGGAAAAAACTTTTAGATGTTTTAGTTATTCTATTCATATTCTGCAGAAAGAGGAAAGAGATAAAAAAATTTATTCATTATATTTTTCACTCGATAACTTTATCAGTAAACTTAAATTTTTGAGTCTCGCAAAATTTAGCGTTGATCAAATAAAAAATTTACATTTGTGATTAGATATATATATATTTTTTTTTAATGTTAAGTTGTATTATTTAATGAATGTGATTTTTTGCTTGGTAATCGTAAGGCAAAAAAATTGATTGCAGAAGTTTTTTTTTCTGATATTGACCTATATTTTATATTAAATAAATTTATTTTGAATGATTGTTTGAAAAATTAAGTCTTTTCTTAGAAAAACAGTTTTTTCAATGATAAGAGCGTTGATCTTTAACTAACAAAAACAGAAAAAATTGTTCTAAATGCAAACCGGATTCGTACAAAAATTGTTCAAATTTGCGAATTTTGTTCACACGCAAATGTTGGCCAATAATTTGAAAAAATTAAGACTAATGAGGACAAGAAAATTTTCGTACATTCCATAACAACATAAGCGTTCAATTCCAAATGCTCAGAAAAGTTCTAAAGAGTATGTATCAAAATTTTTTTTGAAAGAATAATAAATTTTCATCAGATTTCGCAGTTACTACCGGCTAAGCCCCCCGCGCGGCGCGGTCCGATATGACCGTTACCAGCTCGAAGTCAGAGGCATGGACACAGGAAAACTGCAGCAGCCAGCTGGTCAACACGAGATTATTTTTGACGGTTGCGGTTCCGGAGTTTACGGTATTGGGAAACAAGGGTGAGGAAATAATTTTCTTTCTCGCTCTCGGTAAACAGATATTACAAGAGGACGGACAAACATCCGTCATTGTGTTAACATATTACTTGAGATGCTGAAAGTATATGTTTTTTTGATACCGTATGGTAATCACCGAGATATCTCGTTGATTATCGTCACTTAAGCCTTGCTTTTTTCGCGGGATTTTGAGCTTACAAAAAATGCGATAGCTAAAACAGCTGACATAATAACGTGGGAGAAAAAAACCTTCAAAGTGGCCAAAATATGAATGATCTTTTTATGCGGTAATAAGTGTGAAAAAATTTAAGCGTTAACAGCTTGGAAAAAAAACGATGTGGCATAAAATTTTTTCATTTATCTACTTGAAGAACTCAAAAAAAATGAATTTTTTTACCGAGTGCCTTAGAGATTTTTTGAGTTTATTTCGAATATAAAAAAAAAAATAATTAAATTAAAACAAAGAATATTACCCAAACACGGTACTTGAAAAAATTATTAGTTTTGAAAGTATGAAATAGGATAATTAGGATGACAAAGAAAAGTAGAAAGATTAAAATAAAGAAAAAAATTATTTAGACTCACCCTGGTTTGTATGTGTGGTGTGTTTTCTTGACTGTTCTTCTACAAGTCTTTTGCCTCAGTTTGCTTTCACTGTTGGGTTCAAAAACAATTTTTTTCACTGAATAACAGAAAAACTTATAGCAAAACTGCAACCTCACCCAAAAATAACTAACTATAATACTGTCTATTTAAACTTTCACTTATTTGAAATATCACAGTAGTTCCAGATAGCTGAAAACAGAAAAGAGAAAATTTTTTAAATTAATTTGAACTAATGTCGTAAAACTAGATAAATTTTGAAAAATGAATAAAACTTACCGGTAAGTACGGTGGAATTTTAAAGTCTAAAAATAAATACTAATTTAAAAAAAAAAATCTTAATGTTAGGTTTTAGCAAACAGCTGCTGGGGAGAGGATGATGGGTCCTGTAGCCGCTGAAATACTGGAGGCATGGTCACTGGTTCTGTTTCTTTTATGTTCTCCCTGGCAGACGTTTTCCGGTATAAAGAAAACATCTTTCCCACTCTCTTTCCTTCCCTACTGATTATATCTTTGCCCTTATCTGTCAACGTAACGCCTCGTTTGAAAGATAAAAAATTGAAAAAAGAAAAATTTTCGTCTAAACAGCAAGTTAAAAATAATATATGTTTTAAGTCAAATTGTTTAAATAAAGTAAATCTTGATTTTACTTAATTAAAGGTCTTTTGAAATGTCGATTCAATAAAATTTAAAATAATTTTGAGTATGTCGTATTATTTTCAGTAGTTTTTACATAAAATGTTGTTTTTATATAAAATATTGAAAAATAAAATTATGATAATATTAGTAAATATTTTATTGCTGGTATTATTTATGAGTAGTGTGAAAAAGCAATTGCATTCATAGCTTCAAAACTCTAATTTTTCTAAATTTATATTTTTTAAACTATTCACACAAAAATTTTTAGTTGTTTTTTTAGATCAAAGAAATTAAAAAGAAGAAAACTTAAAAAAAGGGTTTTGAACTTCTTCAAAAAATTTTTTAGAAGTAAGCTGTAAGCTTAAACTGTTGAATGAAAATAAATATAGTAAAGTTTTTAACTTCATTAATTTAAAAAATAATCAAAAATTTAATAATAATAATAAAAGAACTTGTTGTAACTTTCAATCGACCATTATTTTTACAGTTATGGAAAATTGAAATTATGCTACTCTATCAGAACGTTCACTAAAAAATCAACTCCCCTAGATCACAGATTGAGCGATGATCTACACTTTTAACAAAAACTTCTCTAAAATTTCACTGAATTTTTCTCATGCTAAATAACAAATACAGGACATTTTTAAACAATACCATATTCTCTTTCTCCGCAAAAATTAAGCTTTATGCAAAAAGAAATCTCGGGTAAAAACTCGGCTCGTAAATAATACGATCGTTCTGTGCAAAAGTGTCGACTCATCATATACAGTTTTTCCGGTGGAGGTGCGATCGGTCCGATCCCCCATTCGTTACTTGCGGTATTTCAGCGAGAGAAACGATGCGTCAGCGACTGTCTCTCGACGATTGGCCAGGGATAATTTAGGATGCTATTTCGCGCGCCAAAAAAACTCCCCTTTCGAGTCTCGTGTGAAAAGCTTTTCTTTTATTAATTCTGTTAGCGATCCGAGGCACGTTAGTATTGTATTTTATCGAAAAAATGTATTGGTTGCGGAGGATGCAAATTGTAAATTTTAAACTATATAAATTTTGAATGAGACGTAAGTTCTTATTTTCAATTTGTTTTTAAAAAAAGACAAAAGACAAATTTGCTCTACGAGATACGTTGCACCCTGACGGATTTAATTTTTTTCTGTAAGTTTACAAAATTAAAAAAGTTATTTTAAAAAAATAAAAAAAATTAAAATTTATTTTTTTTTGGAAATAACTTTATTTTTATTTTTTTTTAATTCTTATGCCTTATAAAGGGCCTTAATATCTAACTTTTGATCCATACGAGAACTTCTAATTTTTTGTTTAGGGCTCAGGAAAAATAAAAAATAAAAACAATTTTTTTTTTTTTAAATATCATTCATTAGGTTTTAACGTGATTATTATTGTTATTATTATTTATTTATTTATTTTTTTTAACGTGAACCAAAATGAATTTTTTGACTACAGAAGGTCAAAAAAACACAAATACAGTCCGTCTACAGAAGGTCAAAAAAATACAAATATGTGAGTCGCAGTACTTGTGTATAGTTCAAAGCCAGCGGTAGCTGGCTTGGGGAGATTTTTTTCCCGCCAAAATAGTAGCCGGCTGCCGTGCTTTATTTACAGCTACTGGAGCTACCTTAACCCTACTAACCACAATTAATCAATTATTTAAAAATTAAAACACGTTACCTGCATCATTAAACCTCTAGACTACGCCTACTTTTCACTACCGAAGAGATGAGGATTGTTTTCGAAGCTTATATTTTTTTAATTTTCTTATTTTTTAATTCGCGTTTTTGAAATCGGCCTTTTTTTTGGACTTTCCATCCATCAACGTTCGATCGGGGATCGGCACCTCCCAACATTTTCAACAGATGGCGCTATCATGATTTTTTTTATTTTTTTAAAAAATAAAATTAATTAACGTTTATAAAAACTTGTTTTCATAAATAAAAAAATGAAAAAAAAAAAAATTAAATGATAATTAATAAAAATTAGAATTAACCTTTGAACGATAAAAGACACTGGTAACTGGCTTGGTTAGAGAACAATCATCAGTGTCGCAGTAAAATTAGAGAGCAAAAGAAAATATGTATTTTAAAAGAGGTAGTTGTAAACATTCTTACAAAGTAACATGTTCAATAGCACACGTAGGAAATAATTTAAATAATGGGCACTACGTGAGCATTTTACGACAAAAAAAAGAGTTGGATAGAAGTAAGCGACGAAAATATTATAAAAAAACTTTGGCCAACTAATGCTAAAGGTTTTCATATATTTATATTAGAAAAAAAAAAAAAAAAAATTAGAAAAATAACAAATAGATAATTATCAAAAAATTATCAAACAAAAAAAAGTGATATCCCACAAAAAACCTTACAAAGGTAAACAAACGTGGGGAGATTTTTTTAATGAATTGATTTAACAAAAAATAGTGATATCATTAGATAGATTTTATAAGGTAGAATTTTTGATAACATGTCATATTAATAACAGAATTTAAAAATTAATTGCTGTAACAAATTTAAGAAAAAAAAAAATTATTTCAAAAAGTAATAAAAAAATTATTTTAATGAGTTGTGTATTTAAATTTAAAAAATAAATTGAAATCTATATTCATAAAATCTGCCAACGAAGATAAAATTAATAAATTTTCTTCTGAATATGAACTTCGTGGGCAGATTTTATGAATATAGATTTCAATTTATTTTTTAAATTTAAATACACAACTCATTAAAATAATTTTTTTATTACTTTTTGAAATAATTATTTTTTTTTCTTAAATTTGTTACAGCAATTAATTTTTAAATTCTGTTATTAATATGACATGTTATCAAAAATTCTGCCTTATAAAATCTATCTAATGATATCACTATTTTTTGTTAAATCAATTCATTAAAAAAATCTCCCCACGTTTGTTTACCTTTGTAAGGTTTTTTGTGGGATACTGTTATTATTCTTAGTATACCTTTTTTTTTTAGTTTTTCATTTAGTATCTAACTCTTCTAGAGTAAGCATCGTTATATCTTAGTGCGTTAAAAAAAATAAAACTCAGAGAATTTTATTTTTTTTTAATGGTTTATTTATCATTTTTTATTTTTGATAAATTAACGTGCGCATGAAACTGGAAATAGTCGGTCAATTAATTATATAAACAAACATAAACAAGTAATAATTATTTATCTCAGCTTCAAATAAATAAATTTTTCAATCCCAAGTTTCTGCAAGCTTTTAAAATATTTTCGAGTAAAAAAGAAAAAAAGCATTTATTTATGTGACGTATTTATTGTAATGCATAACGTTTTCAACAATCCATTTATAAAAAACTGTAACGTTTATGTACAAATCAGGAAGTCCGGCTGCGAATGGTTTATAGGCATGCGAAAAAATTCCAATTTGAAAAAGGCCGTTTTTGGTCTGTGCAATCACTGGCCCACCAGAGTCTCCCTGTACAGACAATTTATTTGATGAAGTCTAAGTAGCCAATTCCGTTCTTGTTTTTAAAAATTCAATTAAAAATAATATAATCTTACTTCACAACCACCATAACCTCGCGATGCCGTCGAACAAATAATATTATTTGAATAAATTAAAAGAAAATTTTGACATTGGATAGGATCATGAATTACTTGATTAAGTTCCATCAATTGTTTTGGATATGTTTGATCCTGAAACTGAATTTGATGTAAAATATTATTATGTTCTAACTCTTATTCCTCATTTTTTAAATGCTCTCCTCGATTTTACATAGAACACAAAATGATATTTTATCATTGTCTAATTTTTTCGCTTAGAATTTAACGTATTTGTTACATAAATTCCAAAGCTAAAATAAAAAACTGATAGTTGAAAAACAACAAATGATCTGTAAAGATTAATAAAGCTTAAACAATGAAAATAAAAATAATTAATTTTGAAGTATTATTGATGAAATGACGACCTCTAACCTGAGTGCAACCCCATCCAGCTATTTTTACTGGCTGTCCAGTTGTTGCAAAGTTTTTGTTTGTAATCGAAATTGAACTAACTTTATCAGGAATAAAAGAAATGAATTCTTTGGTGCGGATGAGTCCAATGTCAAAACGAATCGGATCTATAGATGAATAGTGATGAAGAATAAAAAGTTGAGGCGAATATTTGTATGCAGACGATGTGTATCTTCGTAGCAACGTTCCAGCCCATATTTTTACTCGTTCCTTTTGAATTCTGTAATTTTTATCACATTTTATTATAACGTAAGCGGCTGTGGTATGAAGCAGGGTTGAGCAAAAACTCGGAGTACAGAGTACAGAATAGGGTTGGCAACCAGTACGTAAAAATATATTTTTTTAAAAGTATTTGATTTTTAATGAATTTTAACATTTTTTTTAGAATTTTTAAATCAAAATTGAGCTAGAAAAAAATTAAGAAAAATTTTTGAAACTACGGGCTGATGACGTCATTGACCCGAAATCCCATTAGAAGTATATCTATATATATTGAAATTTAAAAAAATTTAAACTCTTGTAGTTCCTTTAATTTTAGTTTTTTTTAAAAAAGAAAAAATACGTGTCGATTATTTTTTGATATTTTAACTAAATAAGCAAAAAAATATTATAAATTTCAAAAAGTTGCCAACCCTATAGTCTGTAATTCAAGTTCAGAATTCAAACTGTTGGACTCAAGTTCAAGGAGTACGGACTTCGACTTTGAGTCGGACTTTTGTGCAACCCCGTTATGAAGCACATCAAGCTCACTAAAGTTGTGTCCACTAACACATCATAGTGATGTATTAAGCGTAATAATGTCTGTTAATTGATAAAGAATATTATTATTTGATTATAATGAAATTTTAGTTACGAGTCAATGCAGTGCGCCGCAGTCAGAACATATCGAGAATGTATTATTGTTCCAGCACAATAATGACTTGGATTTCTCAATGAAACAATGTATGGGTAAACTCCTTTTGACGCAGGTGTGCCTCCAATAATTGCTTGGGCTGTTTATTTTGTTCAACAGTGAGTGAATGATCGAAAACTTTCAGTGACTCAAATGATTTATTAATTATAATAAATAATAAAAATTTTAACTTAACTTAAAATAAATCAGTTTTATTTATTTGGTGAGAGATTAACGTACCAAGTGTTTCGCAAAGGCATATGAAAAAAATTACTTTGAAAATTCTTTCCATGTTACTTATTAAATTTATGTTCCAAGTTACTTATGTTAAATTTTTTTTTTTTCATAAATTTTAAAGGAAAAATGACAATTTTCATGCTCAAACTTTTAAATCATAAAAGATACCGTTATTAATAGCATTAAAAATTTAATTACATTGCATGAGTTGAACATTTTGAAAAGTAACTTTTTAAAACTGTTCACTTACTTTATTCTATTGCTTTTACTTTTAAACCAAGTAATATTTTTTAAAAATCCTTGTTTTATGTCAATTTCCTTATCATTTCATCAAGAAAATGAAGCATTTTAAATTTTTAAACTACAGTCATAAAACTTCTAAAGATATTATATTTAAACTCATATTATATACTCATACATAACTGAATTCATTCACTTCGTCAATTAAAAACTTTATTTAAGTCATAAATTTAAAAAAAAAAAATGTTTTTCAAATATATATATTTACATAAATCGTATCTTCGACTGTGGAACAACCCTAGTTGATGGCTGATATCGAAAGACTTATCAGAAAGTTCAAAACAAAATGCATCCTGAGTCGCGTGTAAAAAGTTTTTTATCTTCTATCCAAACATACTGCAAGCCCCCCATAATCTTTACAGCGGAAGTACATTAACAATTCCAAATTGAACTCAGAAATGAATTTTTTGATGTCCATATTAATTAAACAAGATTCTCTTATAGAGTGACCTGTATACAATCTGACCTACGTGGATAACGCTAGAAGGACTTTGATGGATGAGAACTGCAATTTCTGGGTAATGCGTGTGCGTTTGTATAACGACAATCCTGTGCAAACTTTGGGGTAACGATGCGAGCAATTAACATCGCTAAAGGTACAGCTGGTACTCATTTAATCAATAAAATGTCATAAGTTAATATTAGGTTACTTTAGGAGTAAAATTTACTTCTAATACTTCTAATAATGTTGAAATACTTTGTTTGTTAAGAAAAAAGTTAAGAATCTTAGTTTTGATGATGAGCTTGAACAAACAACTCATGAATAATAAAAATGGAATACTTCTAGACAAAAATGTATAATCTTAAAAATTTAGTATTATAAACTGAAATTTATAGGGTTAAAAATATCGGAAAAATATCATGAAATTTTTCTTGATTTAATTAATTATGAATTTTTTAAATAATTTTTTTATTCATAAATTGTACAGATTTAGTTTTACAAAGTTACCCATAGCCTGATATGGTTACTGTTTCTACTGATGTGCAACGTCTTGCACGTATCTTGAAATCCCTAATTCGACTTCATGCGTTGTACGCCTGAAGTATAGCAACTATAGTTTCACGATGAACGTGACTCTAATAATAACTATTTTCAACATATGAATTTGCTATTTTTTCTTTAATTTATATCCCTCGTATAACGTTCTTTGGAAAGTTTGAAATAAAAGTTTAAATTTTTGTTAAAATTTTACAGTTTTATCCGTATCTTTGAATTTATGAATAAGTATGGATCAAAAGAAAATACGAAAAACCTATTTGAATTTATCAGCTGATACAAATTCGAGAACGTAGATCAAAATTTTATAAATTTCTTGTCGTTTAAGAAGTTGTTACATTAATAAGTTCTCATCTGTAATTGAGAATAAATTATGTACTTCTATTTTTACTTTTTTTCATAACTTATGTAAGAAAGTGACTTTTTCTGTAGAAATGAAGTTTATAAACCAATTTTAAAAAAAAGCGAAATTTATTTGGATTTCGATGACAAAGAAAAAAGATTTGTTCTGTTTAAGGAGACTTTTGTCGATTGCAACCAATCAACAACTCAATTGCAGAATGAGATCCTCAGTATACCTATGTACAAGTGAATTTCAAAAACTCAGCTGTTTTAAACAAACTTAAGACGACTAATCAGATGCAAGAATCGTAACTTCCTGCACTGCAAACCCAAGTGTCTTAAAAAGTTCGATACAGATATACTTGACGTGTAAATTTTGTCACGATTTTAAAACACTTCCAAGTGTTTTAAATACCTAACCTGCAAGGTTAGGCGCATAAGACACTTAAGTGTTTTAAAATCATGACAAAATAAGACACTTGGTTTTGCAGTGTGTATCAGTAAACGACGATGGATAAAAAAATTCAATCGGTCTCAATAAGAATCGTGAAATTTTTCAGCATAGAGAAAAAAGCAGATAATTATCTTTGTTATACCAAGAAAAATTTATTCATCCCACTACACTAATCCTAAAAAAAATGATAAAAAAAATTTATTTTTTTCTCTTATGTAACAGATTCCTAGCAATTAAACTCGCGTCATTATCGAAGTTACCCCTTTTCTAAGTGTACTTCATTATATCTCATCCGTATTTTCAATTCATCGATGAGATACTAGGATCAGCCATAAATATATTTGTATTTCTCAAAGTCCCATAACCCCGATCTCAGAAATACAGCGGTTTTATCGTCCCGGGCGTTTAGATGACGTCGTGAATCTTGGCGATAACGTACGCGCGAAAAAGAATAAGAGACCATTTGTCGTACCGTCAGGTGGCTGACGACGCGACGATCAATCGCATCTTTTATACTCTCTGTCATTGCTCCCTAAAAAGCTGCGGAGCGGCAAAAGAAAACTTTATCTTGGTGGGATCCGGATTTTTCAAGCTGGGGGGGATGTTTTTTCCTTCCAATTTTTCCATAATATTGTTATTGTTAGAGACCTGGTTCGACTAGAATTTATTGAAAAACAAGAAGCTTACGTCACTTTTTTTTTATTTGAAATCTCGTTAAATTGATCGTGATTTGGTCCGATTAATCAATCCTGTACGTCAACAAGTAATTTTCCCTTTTTTTTTTTTCTTGGGTAACAATATTTGTCTACTGATTGGAAACAAATTCAGCCTCCAGAAAAATAATTTTAAACTTGAAAATACAAAATTGTTTCTCATTTTTGAAAAATTTTTTCATTACTTTATGGTTTGTTTTTTCTATTAGCCTAATTTGCATACGCAGTAGGAAGCCACAGTTTTAGTCAAACTTTTTCTCGACAAAAATCACATCAATTTTCGTGATTCCCGGTCTTTTTAAAATGAGGTTGATCTCAAAAAGAATGCCTTTTTCCAGGGCTTCTCATTGTGCAAGACTCGAACTATCCGGAGCTATCGCTTATACATCCCGTCTCCATTCTTTCTTTCTTTCTTTCTTACGTCCTGGTAATGATGAACGACGAAGAAGATGGAAGCGTCGTTTTTTTTCGGGGGAAAAGTTTTCGCGTTACCCGGAAGTAAGAACGTTTTACGGTAACTTATACCCCGGCGGTGCTGATGAGAAATTAATGCGAATTACTCGCTCGTAACGCGAGCGACGTTTTTGCCGCGAGAATTTGATTGTGAAGAATTATATTTTCGGAGAAATGGCTGATTTTGAGGGCTGTGACTAATGCCCGCGAAGTGATTAATTTCCACGTCTGAAATCTACTTTTTTTATAGTGCTGAAAAATTAGTTTACTTGTTGCTACTGTTTATCTGCAGCTCGTTTGAAAAAAAAAGCTGTCGCGCCTCTGGTTATCTGTACCGGCGGCGAAAGCTTGTTTCAAAAATAGATAGCCTTATATAATGGGCCTTTCTTATGTACTTTCGAAATAACTTACTATTAGAAGAATAAAGTCCAACGATAAGTAATAGAGAAATTACTCAATGTTTCCGGAATTTATGCTATGTTTTTCTTCTTGGCCGTTAAGATGGGTACTGTGATATTGCATGTAGATATTGGAGGTGGTGGCCGTAAAATTTTTTTGAAAAACTTAAGAGATCCTAGAGCAAAAGATTAAATTCAAAGCTTTGAAGTTGAGATAAAAATTGAAGTTCTGTGGCGCAGGTATCGTAGCTTAGCCGTTTGACATAAAAATCTCTTTGGAACTTTATCCCAAAACTCTCTTATCTTCAAACTTCAAATAATACTTGTGACACGTGACACGTGAAATAGGAGCAAAGAAATTTTGTAAAAAATTTCATCACTGCAGGTTAAAATTTCATTTCCGACTTTGAAGTAATCATATTTTCGTTAAAAATGAACGGTAATTAAATTTGATGTCATTGACATTGAGATACGATTTCAAAATACATTTAAACGTCCGATAGATATCGATAAAGACGAATTTTATAAATACCCATCATAGGTTATTAATATCGTGTAATGAGGCATTGAACTTCCCATGACATATTTTTTTTTAAATTACCAAGCTTATGGGGTTATTTAATCTGTGACGTGAAAAATGTCTTTTAAACGTCGTAAACAAGCCTCCTGGCCACACGCGTACTTCGAACTATGGACCTTTGAGACAAACAAGGGAAAAAAAAAGCTCCGTAATCACGTGGGAACTAATCGGGTTGAATCTTTTGCACGACCGAGTCACGTGAAGCTTTGATACAGCAGCAAATAAAATTTGTTTAGGGATCGCAATTAAGGCTTCGCGCTCTTTTGTGCAAGGTGGAAGACTCGAGGAAATCGATATTCTATTAAGCGCCCGCAGGGGGACAAAAGAACGCAGCCCTTCTTTTAAAGAATTTCCACAAAGGGAGCGTTGATTTTGAAGGACCTACAAAAAACGTGACTCTTTTCGTTTCAAGTAGGACGGGCTTGGGAGTAAACAGCCAAGTGATTTCGTGTCTGTTAATTAGTTCCTGAAAACATTAACTTTCAACCTTATTCGCGGAGAATAAAGGGGGTGAAAGAGACCGGCTTGTGAGTTGAAGTCTAAGGCAATCAACTTCTAAATTGAAAATATTGAGTTATTTTTAATAAAATTAGTGCGTTTAGACTTAATTGCAACAATAGTATAAGATGTATTGAGAATGTTGATATAAAAACGTTGAGGATGAATCGCTTTGAAATATATTCTAAAGATCGGTAGTGCTTGATGGCGGTTGAGTTTTTTTTTTTTTTATAACAACAATAACAACGAAAAACACCTCCGTCAAAGCGTATGCTTCTTAAAAGTACTTTGAATTTATGGTTGATCATATGAAAAACAATGTTGCAAGGGTTATTGCAAGTTTATGATATCTTCCTCACACACCTGATGATTCCCTGAGTAATTAAAAAAAACTCTCCCAAAATATTTTCTCGTTATAAAGTTATCGGCATTTCAATTTTGAAAATTCCAAAATCATCGATTAAAATTTTCAGGCGATTTTGGATTTCAGTCGAGAGCATTATTTAATTTAAACATTGGATAAAACTTTTTTCTTGCATCACTTTTTTGATAAATCATAATAAAGAATTAATTGTGTCGTGTCAAATAGAATTGTATAAAAGTATTTCAGGATATATGATTCGTAACATTTTTTTTAAGAATAAAGACAAGAACAATTTATTTAATGTTATTTTGCTTTGCACATCTATACATTAGTTTTTTCTGTGATTGGATTTCGAATTGATCATTCGCATAAAAATTTCATTCAGAAGAACGCCTTATTTTGGATAGTTCCAGATTTTTTGTAAAGAATAACAAAAGCTTTTTTTTTTTTTTTTTAATAAATACAAAGCAACTCTTGTTTTTACAAGTTGTTATAAATTCTGACATTTTAAGAAGATTTAAACATTTGGTTTGCATTTGTCAAGAACTCAAATTATCCGACAATTTTTTCTTTTAAGTTCAACTTATTGTTCCTATAAGGATTCAACTAAAATCATGTAAAAAAAGATAAGAAAATTTTTTTTAATGCTTTTGACATAGAGTTAAAATATGGTTGAGCAATTAAAAATTGCTAATAAATATCGCCTTCAATGTAAGATTTTTTTTTTAATAAAAAATGTTTCTTAACTTGTAGTTTTTAAAACCCTGAACGTTAATCAAGGTCCTTATTTATCAAAAGCTCCGAGTTCAAAGCCCGGTTAAGGCCGATTGACACAAAGCTTGTTTACAAGTTCCAGACACATTTTTCATTTCCTTGTCACATGTATCCCTATGAATAAAAAAAACTTTGGTGGACCACTAAAAAAATGAAACTTTTTAGCTCATAACCATTGCTCAATTTTATGATTAAAAGTCAATGACTCTTCTTTTTCAAAAGAATTAAATACATTAAAACTATTTTAATTATTTTATCAAATCATTTCACAGATAATTGAATCACGTTTTTAATTCGTCATATGCTATTTACTGCCAACGACACTTGAAGACTTCACATAAAATATGTAACTGTTGAACGGAAAAAAAAAGAAATGACTAATTTATTCCAAGTCTTTATGAATAATATTATTTTTTTTAAGTTCCACTTTTATACATTTTTCGAAAATTTTTATTCTAATTATGAGCAAAGGTGAAAAAAATATCAAAGGATTGAAATTGTATATAATTTTTAGATACAAATAAAGTAAATTCAAGCTAAAAAAGTAAAAAATAACGGCGAGTTGTGTTTTTTCATTTGAAAAATTAAACTAGATTTAAAATTTAATTGGAGATAAGCAATTGGAAAAATAAGACATAAAAGAGAAAATATTCACGCCGTTTAGTTAAACTATACATTCTAATACTTCTAATATTTTTTCCAAAATGAACGCTTATAAGTTGCAAAATCAAAATAATATTGAACGGACGAGCCTTATGTAATTTAACAAAAACTACTCCTGGTCAAACAATTTTTTTTTCTTAAAAAGAAAATTGAAAATTTATTAAATTTATTTGTCACTCAACATAGATTAAAACTATTCATTGATCTCTTTCGTTCGGCAGATGTGTAATATACTATATTATACAACAACTCGACAATAGTACCTAAAATAAGGCAAAGTTTTTTCAACTTATCTGGTGATACCGCATACGCCGTGTGAAAAAACCTTCGTCTTGTTTAGGCATATGGACTTTATCGATTTAAGTATCTACAACACAACAACTTCAAGTCGTGCGTAGAAAATTGATTTAGCCGCAAATGCGATAAAACAAACTTTCGAAGTACAGTGCTCTAATTAAATCAAAAAATTTTTCTTCGAGTTATAATGATCCGAAGCCAGCTTATGCATTTATAACGAGATAACCCGATTCACCGTGTAATCCACATCACGTTGCCACTCACACGAGCTAATTACCTGCGTGTTTCTCTCTACCCCGTTCTCCGTAGCCTATTTCATCAGCGCAGATCATCTTCACCCGTGCGTTAATGCTGTACTATATACACCGATCCTTTTTGGAATGAAATGATGTTTAGACTAAAGAGGAAATACCCAGCTTCAATGAAATGATTTTATAAATTTGTATTACAGTTGCTTTTTTAATTAATGACGGTAGAGTTTGTAACTCATTGAATGATGTAAAAAGTTGTTAATTCTTTTAAAAATTTGCACTTATATTTTTAGTTTCTTTTTTTTTATGATAAAAAAAATCTGCTTGCTCGTCTAAAAAATAAATCGTGACAGGGTTATAAATTTTTTTTTTACGCAATAGTTTTTTCCTTTTGACATCAAAATATTGTACGCAATTCTTTTGAAATAAAAATAGTAGTGGATTTCCGGTTGAAAAAATGATGAAACGTCTTTCACTTTTAACTGTTTCATGTTTTATTTCAACAACTTACGGTAAAATCTTCAAATAATCTAATTTAGTTTTTCTGTTTTTATTAAAACTGATATATCTAGATTTGCTTTAAAAAGTAGAATATTAAATATTATTCTGAAAACAATATTTTCTATCTTACAATTACTGCAAGTTTTTTTTTCATACAAAAATAATAGCCTTGCTCGGTGGAAATGCTGTTGACGATGGAGATCATCCTTACATGGCATCTGTGCGATCAACGTTACACCACTGTGGTGGAGCTATTGTCGCACCACAATGGATCTTAACAGCTGCTAATTGTATTCATGGGTACAGTTTTTGAATCAAATTGTGTGAAAAATTTTTCAATATCTTTAAACCAGATTTGAAATTATAAGTTGATAATATATTAATGAACTATGCATGAAATAAGTTTCATGTAAAATTTTTAATACAAAAAAGAATAATAAAATTGAAGCTTTTTTCTTATTCAAATGAAAAACTGATTAATTAATACTAATTAAAATTAGTTACAAGGCTGATGAAATTCACGTCAGGGTTGGTACTATTCTTCGTAACTGTTTGAGCTCAGGAGTCCGAGTCGATGCTGAGAAGCTAATTACACACGAACATTTCCAAAGGAAATCATTATCGAATGACATAGGCTTGATTTTTCTCAAGCGTGAACTAGTTTTTAACAAGTTTATTAACTCTATTGGAATCCCTTCTCAAAATGTTAGTACCGGACAAGCAGTCACCTTTCTTGGATGGGGTGCACTCAGGGTAATAAGCATTCACTTGCATAACTTTTCATAACCATTATTAATTAGCTTATTCAAATTTATCAGTTTTTACCATAATAAAACTTTAGAAATTAAAAATCAATGACAGCTACAGGTTGTGCCACTATTTTTTTATTGCAGTACAAAGGTAGATATCCAAACGCTTTGAAAGAGGTGCACCTAAAAGTTTACAATTATACCACTTGTCGGCACGAAATTAATACCGCCGAACATCCAATGTGTACTCATACGAGCAGAAATCTTGGAGGTTGTGATGTAAGTTCATTCGAGAAAAAACCTGTATGGTATACATAATTTGTTTTCCAAATCAAGTTTCGAAAATTGAACCGAATATTCAAATAAGCATTTTTGTCATAAATAATTAGTATTGGTAGATTTTCGCTTTTTTATTCACAAATAATGTCGATCCAGCTGTTTTGGTTGTTAAGGCAATCTGAAAATGACTTGCATTTTTTTCTAGCGCGATCAAGGCGGACCGCTTGTAGTTAAAAAGGGAGATCTTTATCAGATCGTTGGTGTTTACTCACGTGGCTTTTCTCCCTGTGGAAGTGGATTGCCGGATGTTTTCACCCAAGTCAAAGAGTACCGAAAATGGATTGTCAACCAAATATAGAAGTACTGCATGATTAAACATCAAAATAATAAGTACAATTTCATTTAATATTAATTGTTCTTACTATGATTATAAGAAAAATTTTTAATTCCATAGCAAGAATATATAATAAAAATTTAAGACAAGTAAGATAAACTGATTTTTCACCTCTGAATGTACATTCTGATAGGATCGTGTATTTAAAAATAATTTGATTGAATACTTACTCTAGTAGCAACTTTTGAAATATTTTCACGTGAAAAATAAGTCACTGTTGAATTTTGTCACATTACAAAAATATTTTGAGTGTTTTCAGGTAAATATCATAAATGTAAATAAGTATGCATGTTTTTAAAAACTTTTATCTGCTGTAAAAAATATTTGAATCTATTATCTCGAAAGTTATTTTTCTCTCATCGAGATAACTCTGCTTCCTAGAAATATTTGATGAACTGCGGTCAGAAAGATAGGGAGATCAATAAATTTTAATATTAACAAAACATTTATCAAAATTTTTTGGGATCTAATACAATGCACGCGATACTTTATTACTCGGGAATAATGGGTTTTTATCTACGGGTTCTGGGTTTATTGCGCGAGTTTACTTTCGTTTTTATTCAGTTTTATTTTTAGCTGAGTCGGGAATGAATTTTTGCCGTGCTGCTATCGGAAAACGCGGTACAAAGTTTTTTACTGCTGCAACTTTTAATTTTATGGAGTCGGGACGCAATTTTGATTTAACGTTGGTGATTAATGCTGAGCTGTAAACATACTCACCGATTTATGTACTCTTGTCATTTATCACTTGATCTTGCTAAAAAAAATTTTTTAATTAAAAAATGTGAGTCATGCTATAAAAGTGCATATTTTAAATAAAGCGGTCATCAAATATGTTAGGAAAATTCTTGTTTTTGACTGCTTTATAGCGATAACTGGAAAAGATCTCTGGATATCAAAGTTCAATATTATTGGCCACTTATTTTTTTACGGTGTTATGATTGAATTATTCGACTTTTCTGTAAGTTAATATTCACTCTCAGATTAGTGTTTTGTTGATTCTAGTCGATAAGCGTGCTAACTATAACATTTTTGAGAAGTGGACTTTCTGATTACAAGTAGATATAGTGCATTTGAAGCAATCGTAACTGGAAAGTTTTTAACATTTCATAAGCACAATTTTTACCGAAAATTTATGAAAAAAAAAAAAAAAAGAAAGTTACGTACCTTTAAAAAGAAACACAAACTATTTTAAGCCTACACTTGATTAGGTTCTCGTTTATACATAGCTCCTTAATCAATATAACTTCTGCCAAGCACTTAACCTTTATTTGGCACACGGGGTCCCTGAGGACCCCAGGCCTTTTCAACTTTATTTTTGAGTACCCAAATTTTTGAAAAGTAGACCTTGAGTGACCTCTAGCGTTAGGTAAGCGTTCAAACTTTCCCCCCGAGCCATGAGAGAGACGCGCCGACCTTTAGTCTAGCAGCAGCTGCCTTCCGAATCGGAGTGGGGTACTGTAGGACCCCAGTGTGCCAAGTACGTTCGGCGGCAGTATTCGCTCAGAAAGAACATCAAGATTGGAATCGCGACCATTTTGAAGCTAAAAGATGTTCATCAAAATCTTCAAAAAATGGAATTTAATTCAAAACGTAGGTGTGCATTGTGTACAAGAAAGCAAGATGTAAAAACTAAGTACGGTTGTGCTTCTTGCCGTCGGCCAGCGTGTAATGATCACACCTTCCACATGTGCACTGATTGTTTGGATTTGTAATTCTTAACTTTTACCTTTTTTTTTACTTCAATATATATGTATGAGAGTTTTTTTAAGCACAAATGTCCAATAGTTTCAAAAATATTTAAAATAATAAACATTTATTCATGAAAAACCGTCTATCTATTTTTACCTACAATTTCCATCTACGATTCTCAGAATAAATATACTTTTTTCAAAACCGGCATAAGCGCTTATTTTTCCTTGAAAGTACTATATCTGAAGATAACTCAGCTAAAATTTTAGACCGTTTTATCAAAAATTAAAAAAGTTATGATTTTTTAAATAAACACCTCAAAATTTCGACTTTTTTGAGGTTATTGTATTTTTTTAGTACCTTTAAAATAATTTTTTATATATAAAACCTATATGTACTTCAAGAGAACCCTTTAACAAATCTGTATGAATTTTTCTAAAGCATTGTATCCATTTGTTAATTTGTTATAAACATTTTTCTGTCTGGGGTCCAGGTGGACCCCAGTGTGCCAAGTACGTAATTCCGCTTAGGTGTGCCAAATAAAGGTTAATTAACAAAATTAAAAAAAAAAAAAGTTTATCACTAAAATCGACCTATGAATTTTACGATCTTATTAAAGGCTTATCTGGGGAGAGGCCCCTGAGACGCTAGCGTTGAGTCTGACTTTCGTGTTGGACGGGGCATCGCTGCCAGGCGCCATCAAAGGTGAAGTGGAATGCTTACTCGTCGAAAGAAATTTATTAGTCGTTTAAAATAAATTTTTGTAATTGACACTAATGTCTGTTTCAACTTTTTTGACTCCTATCGTTAAGATATTACGAAGAAAGTGTTTAAAAATTTAAATTTGAACCTGAATGAACTAACTTGTAACTTTGAAAAATTCAAACTCCTATAAAGTAGTTGTCACAGCAAAGATCGATCAATTTTCTACTTTAGTCTAAGTTCAATGACGCATGCCAGACAGCCCTCACAGGTGCGTGTGGCAGGTTATAAATCGTACAAGTCCTTTGAAAGACGGATGGACGAAACTTTGGTGGCAGTTTGTATGCACATCGTAAGCTACCGTTATCGTCCTGATTGAATTGTTGCTAGAATAATGCAAGTAGATCTTTGTGAAAGCATCAAAGTAAAGTTAAGTACCTTATTATACAGACACACTACAGATAGTTATAGTTACAATGTAAATCTCTGGCACGAGTTTACCAAAAAGTGGATGAAAATTATAAGAACATATACTTTCAAACTCATAAAGAACATAATCAAAAACATTACATCGAAAAGTCTCTCATTTTATGAATTTTATTGCACCACGAAAATCATTTGAAAAAGTTTGAATTGTAACAGACCCAAGATCAAAAGAATCTCTTTCAAAGTATCAGAAATCTTCGCAACCCAGAAAAATTTCATCAGTAAAATTTTCTACTCGACGCAAGTAAAAATCAAAGGTCATGAAATTTCATCTCAGCCCTCGAGCTCTTTTCCCGCAAAATTTTATAAAATTTTCAAACCTCATTTCGTCATTTCCACTTACCAAGTTCGTACATCGACATTTTACCTCAAAAGGGAAGGCTGGTACACCCTAATACTTTGAGAAAAAATTTCACTCACCGCAAAAGCGAGCTCATTAAAAAAATCCTTTCTCCCGACCCAGAAAGCTCGGTCAATTAATAAGAAAGTGTAATAAAAAGAAGAAAAAAGCCTTTCCCCCACTCCTCTTAAAATTGGGGTACGCGTGCGTCGCCGTACGCTTGAAGCTTTTAGAGAAATTACGTGAAAATTTTCCCTGAGCTTTTCTCAAAGCCTCTGTAACGCACCTCTCTTTTACTGCAGCGGCTGGCCCTCTCCGCAAAGAAAGCCCTCTAGGCTCTTTCACCCACGGGATAAAACAATGCAACGCGTAGGGAGGTAAAAAAGAATCTCGGAAAATGTCTTGATGCAGAAGCTCGCGAGAGTGAGTATTGTTTATACTTACACTCCGCAGATTTCATTTTAATTTTCTAAATTCATTTTTGCTTTGAGAGTACGCATTTACGCTTGGTACAAGGACGGGAGATGTAAATATGTTTGATTTAATTTTAGTAAATGACGTGAAATTTGTACATGGCTTTAATTGATTTTATATTTACTGCGATTACCATTTTGATGACTTGTATGTGAAACGATTCTAGTTTTAAATAACAAAAAACAAAGTAATTTTTTAATAACTGTTATGTTGAAATTTGAAGTAAAAAAACTTTTCTCTCTCATTAATAACCAAAACGTGAAAGAATCTCCCCAGCTTTTTCAAAAGGAACAAGAGAGAAAAGAGTAACCATAGTAATCGTCAGTAGTACGAGCTTACATGCAAGCCGACGGAAGAGAAGAGTAGCCGCGGTAGCGCATAAATTCTCGGGAGCGCCGCAACAATAAGGCCTTATGTTCGCCAAGGGCCCAGCATTCCGACGACGACAGGAATTTTGGGGTTGCACTGCGCATGCGGTCGTTAACGAGAGAGGATGGAATACTGTACAGAATAATTACTGTGGTCCACTTGTTGTTTATAATAAACCTTGTTTGACCAAATATTTCAACTGGCGCTTGGTTTATTTTTTCTGAAGATTTAGCGTGAGATAAAAGAAAAAATGATATATTGTTGTATCGAGTAGGAAATATTTAGAAAATTTAGTGTTTTGAGTTTATAAGCTTAATATTTTATATAATTCAGAAACGTTTATTTCTGTATCTTTTCAATTCATGGCATTGTATTGAGCTTGCGAGGAAATATTTTCGAACTTCAAACTAGCAAATTCAATAAATAATTACAGGTGATTTAAATTTTAAGTGAAAAATGAATTTCATTAAATTTTAAATGTGCAATCTTGGAATCCAACTTTATTGGCATTCACTGGTTACATGCGAAGTTTCAAGGTCATTTTAGCTCTATCTAAAATTAAGATCACTTTAAATTTTTGATAGTCGAAATCTGCCGCTTTTCGATACACTGAATTTGATCAAACGTTTTTCTGATGTACTAGCTACATCTAGAAATTCAAAAGTTTCTTTACATTTAATAATCTCAGCTTCCATAATACCAATAATATTTTTAGCATTCAGTCATCTGTGGAGCGTAGAAGCAACTCAAACGGTAAAAAAAATCCTCCGTACTCGCATCCCCGGGTTTGAAAAAGCACGCCTGAGGGAGGAAAGAGGGGGTAAGCGAGTCGCGCACGCGGCCGGCGTCCCAGCGGAATCAACCCCAACAAGCCTCGCAACCCCCTCAGTATCGCTTCGGCCTCCGCACGAGCGCGAGCTTTCCGCGCCCCGCGCGTGCGTGCGTGCAATCAACTATGTAGTTACGCGTTTATTTTGGTTTAGCCTTTTTTCATTTTTCATTTGTGTGGTTCGAAGTACAACCCCGGAGCCAGGATGATCCTGAGGACGGTGCTCCTGGCTGGGATCCTCGGGCTCTCTCTGGCCAAGCAAGGTGCGTTTGTTTTTGTGTTTGACTGCGTGGTATTTCCACCAAATATGAGAGAGTACCATATGTTGGACTTTGATTTTTACCGAGATCAACCTTCATGGTAGAACTGACCATTTTTTAATTCAGACTACGGTGGTCGCTTAATTTTTGTCTACTTAAAGTAGATTATTTTTTATGCAGTTAAGCACCTTTTTTTTTTAAGTTATAATTTATAGTTTACTCAAGGAATCATTTAGAGGTAAAAATAAGAATCCAACATTTAGTAGCCTCTCTTTATAAGTATCAAACACATCTCGCAAAGTTCACTGAACTTGCAGTGAACCCAATATTTCTCTTTCGAGTTTCATACATTACTCGAGCTCTCTCAAAGCTAATTCTCTCGTTTTACTCCCCAAACATTAAACCCTTCGTTAGAGATTTTTTTCTTCTCGGGCTAGAAACTTCTGTCTGCACTCGTAGGTTCAACAAAAAAGACATTAATTGGAAAAGTTTCATTAGCTCAAAGTATCATACTTTGTGAAGGTCCAACTGGTAAAACCGATTCTAAATTCATTGATTAAAATACATTTTCCAGCAGAAGTACTAAAATAAATACGTAAAAAAAAAAAAAAAAAAAACAATTTTTTCTCACCGCTGAGTTTTGCAAAATACTCAGTATTTATCAACGTTCGTAAAGCCACCCTTTGCATCGGTTTTTCGAGTGCGAACGACGCACGCCAAGAAGCCGGCTGGCGAAACCCCGAGGATGCACGTGCTCCCCGTCCGGGTTCGCTGACTCGATCGGGTCCGGATTACCTCCCATTGTTACATTGCGGAAGCGAGCGGGCGGCGCGCCGCGGGTGATCGATATTCCACCGTAATATGCGTCTTGCGGGTAAGATAAGACGATACCGTAAATAAGTCTAGAGCGCTCCGGGGGTAGCCGGCCAGACATGCGAGATTCAGGTGCGACCCGCGTGCGGTTTTTTTTTACCTCGTCCAGTGCAAAAGGTCTTTTTTCGTCTCTCAGTCGGAATGATTAGATTAATGCAAAGGGGAGATTAATGAACGTCCTTTCACGTTAAGAACTGCGGGGTTCAAGAGTTAAATGGAAAATTTGATTCAAAAGTTACGAAAACAATGGAATTGACCTCATTTTGGAGAAGTTTCGAAACTAGATAACTCATTTTGAGCTTTTGAAAAGGCATTTAAAGTAAGGCAGGAAAAATTATCTCTTTTAAGTCGAGCGTAAATTCAATTTTACTTTCGAAAAAATTGAAATCAATTAAGTGTGATTTATTCAAGTTAATTTATTATAGTTGAACTTGCGAGGCTATCGGTCTCGAAATAAGACTTTATAAGAATAAATTGCCACGCGCGGTTACGGTATGACGCAAGTACATTATCTGGTATTAAACTACCTCCCTATGATTTTCTTAACCCTATTACAGTTAATGTCGCCTGTTCTGATTCAAACAAGAATAACTTCTGCATTATACCCATTCAGAAAAATGCTGTTAACAATGTTGCCACAACTTTACAATAAGATACATTGCTGGGTAGAAATTTTCAAAACTTTTTTCTTACAAAAATTTTTTTTATTTTTTAAAATGTGTAAAGATAGATGTCATAAACCTTGTATATGTGGTAAACATTAATTAAGTACTATCAAATCGATGAGTATGTAACCTAATTATCGTAACAGTTATGCACTAATAACATTTAGTGGTAATTTGCAGTTTATGAAATTAATTAAGCCACTTTGCATTTGCACAATAGACTTTCAGCTACCACAATAGCTTGAGGCGCTAAAATAAATTGAATAATAATTTTATACCACCAGGTCAAAAACTTGCGCATAATTATCAAACTTTTTGAAATTATTCTTCATCATCAAATGAAACACTGCTTGAAAAATTAATCAGGATGCAATAAAAGCACTCTTCGAATCTCAACCTAATTTTCCCCCCCGCGATAATCATTAATCATCTCAACGTGTAAACCGTGGTACAAAACTCATGATAATCACTCAACGTCCGCGAAATTGCAGTCGTTAAATGAACTACAGACGCGCGGAGCCCCAAAAGGACTAATGTTCCGCCATTCGCACGCAAAAATAATCCTCAAAAACCTGGCAATAACCCTGAATTTTCTCGCGGCGTCTCTTGTTTATTCGTTTGGTAACTCGATTTTACGCTCGATGTAGCCGGTGCTGCAGGCGTCATCCAATTTCCCTTTCTCGTAATGACGGAAAGCGCTTTTTTTTATCTCTTTTTATGTATTTTCATTTACGTCCATTCAAGTCTGCGTCTTTAATCGGTTGATTGCGCGACTTTGGACGAGATCCAGGAGGATTCGCTCGGCGCTCTAGTTTTTTTGGGAGGGTACGAGAATCAATAAATCCCCGTGCCCATTTTATAAGGAATCGAATTTGCTGTTCTTATTTGGCTTCTTTACTTTTTGATCACTTGGACCGGTTTCGCTTTCTCTTTTATTGCTTCGGAGTTGTAATTTAATTGAGGGAAGTTTTGAGAGGTTTTAGAGTAAGTCACAAAGAGCTCTTAATCGTGTTTGTGGATTTGAAAAAATAAAATTCACAGTTTTTTTCTCTCGATTAAATGGAAAAAAATTAATATTCGAAACTAAATTATTTTTGTTTGCTCCCTCCAGCTTAATCATCATTAAAACAGTTATCGAATAACATAGATGAATTGATTTTCGTTTCCAATTGCACAAGCAAACCGTAACTCCAAATTTAAATGAACTTTGTCCAAAAATTCAGATAAAAAAATTTTTTAATTTCCAAATTCAATTTACAATGATGGGCAGTAAATGTAAACGAACCAGTCATAAATCGAAACAACGGTAAATCCTTCATGCTTCGGCCGCTAATTGTCGAACCGAAATTTTCTCGCCCAAATGTGTGTTCTTCTACACGAGCTAATGCGAGCACTTCCGTAACCCGATTGAATTTGCGGTTTTACGCCGTGGCAATAAATGCCCCTCGCATGCAGCCAAGCCGGATTTTCCGTGAGCGCTGAGCTAAATGCGGTGCACGTTGGTTTGTCTTCATTTTATATTTATGGTTGAATACTCGGTTACTGCCATGTTTGTTGGTTTAATGGTATTTGTGGTCTTTTATTACCGTTAAAATTTTACTTTAATTAATTAATTTTTTTTTAAATTAATTCTCATATAGTTGCGTGTCTGCAGAAAATTATTTTATTTACTCGAAATATATTGTTTTACTTCTCAATGTATTTCACATGAAAGTTAAATAACTGAATAATAATGTCTTCTTGCTATTGAAAAATGAGAACGGGCTTTACATGGTATACTTAAATAAAGGTATTGTAATTTTTCTCAAATAGATATGATCAGAAAATTAAAATTTTTTTAAATTAAACTATTGAAAAAATCGTGAAAAAAAAGGTGATTTTGAAAATTAATTTTTTTTCTGTAATAATCGACTGATGCAAGTCATTTTTAATAGTTAAAAGCTTATATAAAAACATTTTTTTTTTTAAATTATATTTTTCTTACAAGTTTAATTACTTTCAAACTTTTTTTTTAATCAAAGTCCTTTCCAATTATGAATGTTAAAACTTTTTTTTTTACAATACGTGAAATATTTTCAAATTACTTTCACAACTGAAAAGTTTTTTGAGGGTTACAAAGATCTTTTTTCAGAGTTAACCAATTATTGAATTTAAGTAAATTGAAAAATGATGTAAATAAATTCTTTCAAACATACAACAAAGATGAAATAATTAAATGCCTCAAATTAAACGAGTGATTATCGTAGTCATAACGAAGTATTACAACGAAATATTTTCAAATTTTACATTTTCTGCTTTGGCAAAAAAATGAGGGTCTCCCGAGAATATAGTAACGTCAAAAAATAATTAATTACCGGGTAAATTCGTCTTAAAAGTACTCGTCACTCAAATAAACTGCTGGAAACTGACGGCTAAAATGGGATGATTTTTTTTTATTACTTTTTTTTTTTAACCAAACTAATATGCAGAGTCTGTGAAGCTCGTGAAATTATCTTTCCCGAGTCTAGCAGTGGCAAACAGTTTCCCAGCGCGGTTATATAATTAAATGCAGCCTTAAAGCCGAAGTTTCCATTGCAGCTCGCTCGGCGTTGATTACTCGTTCTTACTTGGATTAACTTGGGGCGTAGAATCTTCATCGTCGGGTCGACAGGTGCCAGGTAAAAATGAGCGTAAAACTTTGTTAGAAAACAACTGGCTCACGCGAAAGCGTATATTTCATATAAAAAAAAACTTTATTTTCCCAAACAGTCCCTGGGAGTTGCTTAATTGAATTTCGGCTAATTTTTTTCATTCACGCGCGTGCCGCTCGAACTTTTCTCCTTCATCAACTCTTGAAAACTTACATCAAGAAAAATGTGTCCCTTTTTTTATGTAAAGTTTTAAAATAAAATCTACTCGCGTAAAGTTAATGCGAAAAAATCCGAAAGCGTTCAGCTTCATCGCCGGGCATAAACATAACTAAAAATAAAGCTTACCAGAGCGGGGCAAAAGTCATAAAAACGAGGCTGAAAAAGGGGGAGGAAGAGGAAAAAAAAAAAAACGAAAATGAAAAAAAAAAAGCGAACGAGCTGCCGCATTAAGATGAGGATCGCTTTGGCCTTATCGTGATTAAATCCGGGCCTTGGGGTCGTTATATCCTTTACCATTACGGCGACGAAATGAAGTTTTTCGAGTAATTGGTTATAACATTAGGGCGGTTAAATGAAAGAGACGAGAGAGCAGGACGATGCAATTGAGCGGGATCCTACGTTAGGTGCAGCAGTCGTATTTATTTGTGTTTTTTACTGCTTGATTGATTTTTTATTTTTTTTAGAGTCATTCTGTTTGAATTGTTTGGTTAAATATTTTTTTTATTGAATTAAAAATGAAAAATAAGCATTGACTTGAAAATTTTGCATAAAATTGCGAATGGAAAGTTTATAAAACTAACTATACTGAATCGGAAATTTTTCGGATTCCAGAAAAATTTAACGCTGCTAAACTTGGGTGGTATTACTTTTTAAAATTTAATGTCTCAATCTATGCGAGGGAAAAAAATCCGACCTTGCTCGAGTATTAAGAAGAAAAATGTTTAAAAAAAGTTTACCTACTAAAAGTCGTAAATCAGCGGCTTAAATGAAAATTTGACTTGAATAGAAAGTGTCGAGGAAAGGGTATCAAGTATTTACATATAAATCGCGCATAATAAACATAACTTTAAGATTTTATTCACATAAACATATGTAATACAATACTTGTAGTAATTTTAGTAAATGTAATTAATCATTCAAATAAAAAAAAGCAACTATTGGCTTCTTAAAACGTCCAGACGCAGTATTTTTTTGGGTACGAATCGATACAGCGAATCAAAGACCTGAAGAGATTACGGTATAATTAATTGCTCTCAGATCCTATTTATAATGAACTTAACTTTGCCATAAATTTGATAAAGCGCAATTAATCATAAAATTTTAAGCTTCCTGAAAGTCTGAGGATGATTTATCTTTCAATTAACAGCTTTCATATCAAAATTAAATTCCTCGCCCAAAAAACACTCAAGATAAAACTTTGCTTTCACAACAACCATCCCTAAAATGAGAACACCAAACGCACATTGCAATATCCTCGGTCTTATTGCATTCCACATATAATTTCGTGAAATTTTCGAATTCAAGGGTCGGCCTAGGGGATGAGCCGTGCCCGGAAAAACAATGCGGAACCCCGGGGATGATGATGATGGTACACGAAGAGGGTGTGAGATTCCCTCGCGTATTATCGACGCCCGGAATTTTACGGGGTGATTAGTTTCCTGACTCGCTATGCTACCCGGAGATTTTATTAAGAGCTCACGCGAACCCTTGTTTTATTGATTTAAGTGGATGTCTGGGATGTACCTGGTGTGATTTTTTCGATTATTTGAAAAATTTAGGAAATCGAGAACAAGTCATTTTTGAAAGACCGATTCAATTATTTAAAAGTTAGTACTGTTGATTATTTTTTAATTTATTTCAATTTTTTCTTTAATAAATAAATTCCACAGTTTATGCTCTTCATTTTTATTTATTTATTTATTTTAAACTTGCTTACTTTCGCAGTAAAATTATTGTCATAGTAGTTGTTTGAATCACTATCAATCAGTTTATAAATTCAATGGCCTGTGTAGAAGCAGTTGAAATCGAACCGTCGATCATCAGGTTTCCAATTCGGAAGTTACAATAAGTAATTCAATTTTCATTTCAATTATTCGAATTATTGTTTTAAAAGGTTAATTTACTCTTCAAACATTGTCGTCCACAAAAAGTAAAGGAATTTTCAATAAAAATGAAACAACTCGAGTAACAAACTTTCTTTCACGGGGCAAGTAGTAAATATATAAAGTCGGTCAGACCTTAAAGGACCGACCAGATGCTCGCGGTCGCGCTGTAAAGCCTCCGCTTCTTCTTATCCACCTACGCCCGGCCTCCATAATGTCGGTCAAGCCTCGGCTTAGGTCTTCATTATAACTTATAATGGGCCTGCAGTGCGGCGTAAGTGAGAAAACTTTAAATCCAATTCGCGAGGATTCAACCGGCTAGAACTAAAATCCCCTGGCACTGTATCATTGTGTTTACTAAAATGATTAGAAAACGACGAATTGTAATGTCCGATTTGGGGACAATGGGCTCGCAGTTCAAGTTCGATGTCTCGCGGGAGACGCGGCCCTGCTGGATCAATATTTGTGTTGCGTCTGAGCTGTGGTGTTTGAAAGCCCAAGGATAGAGAGTTTGAATAACAGCTAACCTCCTGTTTCGACCAAACCGGGATTTTATATCTCGGTCTGTTTGCCCGCGCGAAGATCATCCGCTGTTTGTTTTGGCACCTCGAGCGTTTGAATAAACCGATTGTTATCACTTCATCCTGTTTGGGCCAAACACATCGATACCCAACTGTTTAAGCAAATAATTTTATCGATACATCATACTTTCGCTTTGTTTACCTACTCGGTATTGTCTTATCTAAAAAAAAGACTCCCGGGAACTCTAATTGAATCAGGGTGGGACGCAAGCGAGAGTCCCGAGTAATCAATCTCGCTTGTCCATTCATCATCAAAGCCTCACCGGGTGATCCTGAACTTCCCTAAAACGCATCAGTGCTAAGACGCGGGTTGAATAATGGGTATATCAGCACTCCCCATTGTCTTGGCCCCGACGACAAATCGAAACTCAGCCGTCTCTATACTAATTGACTCGCACTTGTCGTCTGCGTCGCCCTAAACTGATTTAACCGCTGTGCGTCATCAGCTGAGTCTAAAAGTTCAGACTTTAGAGTGTATTGTTTTAAAGTTAGGTAGACTGTACGAATGACGAAGATGAATGTGACGATCTAATAAATTTGTTTCCGAGCAATGAAAACTTTTGCTATATTGCGTTGAAAAAATTATTTAAGAAAATCTAAATTTTTAATTTTTACGATGAATAAAATGAATAAAATTAATTACTTAACTTGTACTGGAAGTAAATAAACGATGGAACTAAGTATTAAATATTTAAGTAGTTATACTTTTTATGAAAATTTTAAAAATTGATTTGATTGAATAAAATTCTGTTGGACTTTCATCCATTTAACCTGACTACTTCACATTTCAATACTTCCGATCCTTCTACACTAATTAATAATTTTTTTTTTTCATCGATAAAATATTTCTTTTACTCGGGTAAAAGCTTGATTGAAAAAAAGTTTCATGAAAATCATCCATAAAAGTTTTAAAATTGAAAGAATACAAGTAAAAAACAAATTTAGTTATGGTTGTTTCTGTTTAAAAAAGTTCCGAGCTCACTCGATACTCGGTGCGGAATCAAGACTTATTCCCCAAGTATTTTTCATTCTCAAAACTTTACTCATTTCGAGATTCTCAAAGATTCTTTCTGGCTTGTTTCTTTTAAAAGTCTTCGGTAAAATAATAAACTACAAATTTCTTTGTGCTCCAAGTCTTGATGAGAACAACTTCACCTCTCTCAAATTATTAAAATTCCATAAAAAAAAAACTTTGCCCTACCCACTTTTTCCAACCTTTTCATAATTACAATACCCAGCGTAAGTTATTTAATTTCCCCACCCATTTTGTTATTAAAAAAAAAAAAAATTGTACGCATCGCCGGGCTTTAAACTCTCCCCGAAACTTTTAAAAAAAGTCTCGATGAAAAAAAGCCACGCCACGTACGGTTAAAAAGTTCAGCAAACTATGCGTACGATAACCGCTCGGCACCAGACGTCATTTGCATAAACGTTCATCGCCGGCTTTTGAACCCGACGCCCAGCAGTTTTCGTTAGGCTGTAATTAAAACACGAGGAAAGTTGCGACCGAGATTTTTGGCCTCGTGCTCGTGCATTGTTACGGTTGTTTAAGTTTCTTGATAAACTGCTTCGTACACTGATGCTTGAGATAATTAGGGACCTTCTTTTTTCAAACCGTAATTTGTGTACCGAACAAACAGACTTTAAAGTTTGCTGCAGGACTCCATACTTTTTTTTAAATCTAAGAAATTTCAGAAATTTCAGATTGACTTAGAAAATTTAATTACAAATCAAATATCGTTCTAAAAAATTTTAAGTCAAATTTTGAGGAAACAACAATGCATTCACTCAATACAAACTTAAATTCAACCAAATAGATGTACGCGAATCCATTTGTTTCCATTCAATACCCAAAAATCAATCGGAATAAAATTTTACTTTTCATTGACAAACCGTCAATTTAAATTAAATTTGGACTCCGAATCGCTCAAAGTAATTCATAGTAGATCGTTTTATTTAAAATTCTGGTTTTGCAGCTCTATGGATTCGTTACCGAACACAAAAGCGGATATTCTCGGGGTTTAATTTATCCGACGTTAAACTGGAAGCTGGATTGAATCACGGACCTGCTTTCGACCAACCCAATGAACTATTAATTAACTCAATCTTGTTCGATATCAGTACATTTTAAGTGCGAATCTATTATTATTTTTTTAGATTTTAGACGGTTTTTAATTAAATAAAACGATTAACTTAAATTATCGTATCTATAGCTGTCAAGCATTCACCAGCCTGTCAAAGAGATGTTTTATTATCTGAAAATAATAGAAACAAAAGTAATTTGTAAGTGTTATTGAACAAAGATGTATAAATTTAGTGTAAACATTTATGAAATATTAATAAGTGCCTTACTAAGCACAAATAAGAATTCATGAACTATAAGTTTACAGAGGTAAAATAATTTTTGAATTCCAGATAAGCTAATAAGGTGGTGGACCCCATTTGGGATCATGTACCTATTTGGGATCACTCTGTACAAACTGCACGGAAGATGCAAGTATATAGTTATACAAATCCATGACTATGATCCCAAATAGGTACGTGATCCCAAATGGGGTCCACCACCTTTTATTAAATAATTTACTAAAAAAATAAAATTTTATATCGTCGAACCTAAAAAACCTAAAAAATTTCCATTTACTAAAGACTCAGTGTCATGCATCACTTTGACGCAAACAATAAACACGAAACCACACTCGTAACTTTCCCTCCAACCCTCGAAAAATTTCCAGGTCGGGAGTAATCATTCCCGATGAGATTAGATGCCGCCGCCCGCGCCCGTACATAATTCCCAGGGCACGAAGAAGCGCAAATTGCACGCGGGCGCGTGTAATTACACTGGCTTATGTAATAACATACATTACGCACGTCCCTGATGCCCACGAGATTGAGATTCTTCTCTCGAGGGCGGAAAATTTTTCGGAATTAGCTCGGGGGATGATTCGAGTTTATTATTGTGTTAGGGTGGACCTTTTTTCCTCGGCCGGTGCGGCGAGATGAGCTTGAATTATTTGCGGCCCCCGGAGTTGACTGGGATTTTCGAGTCTCCGAGGAATCCGCTCGACGCTCTCGGGGAAATGAAATTTTTTAGCTGGCTTCTTGCGCCCCTCCCGCTGGCTAACCGAGTTTTGGAATTGTTTAATTGTATCCGGATCGTACTAATTTAAGTTGGCGCACGCTTGATTTTGAATGTTAATCTGAGATTTGTATGAGCGCCGATCGAGTTTGGGATACTCCGTAATAAATCTGGAAAATTTCGACGAGTTTCGTGGAATAATCTCAATCTTTTTAATTCAACTATTTGCTTGGCTTCGAAATTTTAACTTTAAAGTTTTACTTCAATCTACCGATCAAAGGAATATTTGTTCTGTTGAAGAGTATATTTTTGAAAAGCAAATGAATCGATTTTACTCTGCTGCGTAAAGTAAAATCCTTTCCGTAGGCGGTACTGTCAATGGTAAATTAACTTTGCACTTTCATAAAACGTTGATTAAAGAACAGACTAATTTTATGAAATATTTAATATTAAATTTCGTCTTTCAATGTTGTGTATTCAAAAACCTTTATAACGACCGAAGACAAATAAAATGAAAATTAATAATTTTTATGGAAAAAAAATATTACAATTAAATTGTTGTATTATTACATTTTCTTCAATGTTTCAAATAATTTAGAACATTTGAAATTTAAAATTATTTTCTAGAACTCAATCCTGCTGTATGAATCATTGACTGAGTTTAAAAATTTAGTATTGCAATCGGCCGGTATAAAACTCGGATGGCTAAAAGCGGTTTAGAATTTTTTATCCCAGCAAGTACTTTACTTTAACGATCACCTTTAAATCTAGAGACAATTTTTTTTATCATCGTATGTATTTACAATTTTCTTCAAAAATAAAACTTTTTCAGACTCGATCAGTATGGTCAATTTTCAACAATTGCAAAAAAATATAAGTTTAATCAATTCTATCAAATTTAATTGTACCAAAATATCATTAATAAGATTTTAAGGTTTTGAAAACTCTTTTTCAAATAATTCAAATGAATATGATTTCTGAAAAAAAACTTGAGAACCCTCGAATACACGAGTTCAAACAAATTGTCTTGTTACAGAGCGAGTGTCGACGTCGGTGCCCCAACTCGAGTGCACGGTCGAGGATCTCCATCCACTTCTGATCGTCACTTACAAAAACATCACTATAACGGTAAGTATTATACACACCGAGAGGGAGCTCCAACGGTGCTTCAACTTTTCGGTCTCGTTAATCACGAATATTCATGCCTATCGATCGTACTGTAATTGAGTGAACCCCGATTTTTACTCCACTCGGTTATAATTACTTTCGTTACGATTTGGTCAGTTATTTCGCCTACGAGTTTAAAAAATTAACTTAATTTTGATACTTTAAAGTTTATTTTAATTCTTAACAAAAAATTCAGCAGATTTTTTCGTCTTTACTTAAAAGAAAGAAAAATAAATTTCGAAGAAAAAACTTAATAATTCAAATCCTCGCGGCATTTAGAGACACGTACGTTGAATACGAAAGCCATTGTTAGAGCACGAAAAGAATTCAAGCTTCCTCGCGGCGGCGGGGATAAAAATCTCGAGCGATAAATCCGTCTGGACGTACGACACCCAACGGCCACCGTCAAATTATCCTTTCCCGCAGAGGTTAATACGCGACGTGACGGTGGGACGTACCTGCATAAGTCGTAGTTCTCGGCTTCGCGTAAGCTTCTCTAGACCTAGAGGCCGCATTATGGCTGCACCGTGACTTTCCGGGACTCGTCTGGTGTGAATGCGGTCACGGACCGAGACTGGATTTAGCCACCGGTGGTTGTTTCTGCGGTTGTTTTACTAGCGGTTGGTCATTGGTTTTTAGATAAGGTGGGGACGAAGCTTAAGCATTGGAATTAATTTAGAGGGACATTTATTCCCTTGCTTTTTAAATATACTATTTATTTATATAGATTTACTCTAACCATCATAAGATAACTTTATTAAATAATTTTTTAAAGCATCACATTTAATACTTTTGAGCATAGTATCTATGATTGTGATTCAAGTTTTAGTCGTGTCATGAGAAGCCTTGATTATTTAGATCAGCTTGCGATTAATGCCGCGAACCGTCCGCTAATCGCATAACAAGTTAATCAGATCACGATCTTTCGTTATTTAAAGTTGAAAGTAGGAAATACGCTTTAAGACAAGAGTGGGAAACTTGCAGTTCGATGACGTCCAGTTTGATCGCTTTTGCACTGTAACTTTGTAATGGTAAAATATGTATGTACTACGAATAAATTATTGAAAATTTTGTTTTTTTATTTGAATTTTTTAACCATAAGAAATTTTCAAAAAAATTTTAACTCTTAAATAAAAATTGTTTCATTTTTGTAAAAAAGTCATTTTAAAAAATTAATAAAAGAAAATGTCCAGCCGTTCAATTAACATTCTAGAGATAGAAAATCTTTAATAGAGTCTATCATACCAAAAGAGAATGAGAGTGAATAAAGCGAGGAACAGAGAGACTCGCTGAAATCACGTTAATCCACGTAAAATTAACATTTTTTACGACTTAGCATGTTAATGTAATCCTCACGGGGCGGGCACAGCCGCATTAAATCATCCGCCTCGAGGACACATCTAAATGAGGCCGTCGCGTCGCGTATTTTCGCGTTAGCCTGGCCTGAGTGGGAGATGGAGGGAGTCAGTGGCGCGAGTCAATACCGCGTCCGGCGGTTGACGTGCCTTTGTGCGCCCCGACCTTTTGTATCTGGGCTGGAAAGGATAAAGTGCGGTGCCAAAGGAAGCAGTAATTTTGAATCAAAGGCCCAGAAAAATTGTTTGTTTTATGAGGAATACGACGGGTTATTCACCCAGTACGGTTTCATACGAAAATATGATATTCATCTTGTCAACGCAATAAAACTTATTTTAGAATTCTTTTTTTAATAAATATGGCAGCTTAGTCCGACTGTAAATATCTAAGGAATATCTAGATTTCTTGGTTTTAATCATCCGTCCCAGATTCCGAAAATAAATCGACGACATGTAGGACAGCCAGCGGCTTCATCTTCGGTCGGTCGTGCGATGGCCAAGGGGGCCAATTTGTAACCAAATAAGCTTTCCGAAGTCATTTATTCCGTTCAATCCATTAGGCCACCATACCACAGCCCACTTACCACCGTTGCTGTCGGTCGGTCGGAGCTTTGAGCCCTCCCCGGTTCCATATTCTCTCTGGCCGGATTACTTTGCATTCGAATGGCCCGACGTCAAAGTGCGCCTCGGTAACGATTCACACTGAGCTGTTACTCTTTTTTTTAGCTGACGTGTTGTTTTTTATGAGGGGAAAGAAAATCTTTTTTTTTTTTTCGTGAAAGAAAGTTATTAACTAATGTATCTGCAATTGAGACTAGATAGGGAAAATAATTAAGATAGATCTAGTAAACCAGCTAATTTATTAATATCAACACGACTTTCTTTTTTTACTTTTAGAAGAAGTATTCATTAGTTTTTTCGTCAAATCTGTGAATAAATCGGAGCTTTAATAAGCGTTCCATGTTGCACTATTATATTAACTATTAGTTCCTAATAAATAAGTTGTTAAATACATACTTTCGAGTATCAACCCTGAATTTTTTTGTCATTAAATGGTAACCATTAGTTGTAAACAACATTTTTTTGAAAACCATAACTTTTTCATTTTCTCTCTCTCTCTAAGATCTCAAATAAGAATAAGACATAATTTCAAATGAAAAACTTGCATTTAAAAATACGTAATCCTCGCTAACAATACAAAAGTAGCTAAGAATTAAACGAAGTTTCCGAACATCCTGCAGGGGACGAAAAATTTTTCTCGCACAAAAAAGGAGGGATAAAAAGAAGGCTCAAATGAAAGCAAGGAAACGAGAGTGAAAAAAGGAGAAGCGGGATCGAGCGAAAAAAGAAAACGACAAAAAAATTAAACGTAAAGTCCCGTCGACAACGCGGCCAACGCTACGCCAAATTGGCGTCGACGGAAACGAGCAGAGGAAGGGGACCAAATGAACCGAGAAAAATAAAATATTGCGCTAAAGGATATTTCTGAGACTGTTGACAAAAAAAAACTCGCTGTGTGTCGGTACACACATCTGCGAGCTAATCGATACGAAAGTTATTGCACTTTTGATTCGTACACGAGAGTGTAAAAAACAAAAAACTCTATCGCTCATCGATATTGGAAAACGGTAATATGTGCGCACACGCTTTCTAAATTTGTTTAATCAAAAAATTTTTTTGATTTATAAATAATCTTCAAAAACATAGTATTTTCACAATCATACAAACTTGCATAAAGTTAATCAAATATCGAATTTCGATTAATTCTTTATTCGAGCCCTGTACTTTTTTTCTCAACTAAAATCTTCGTTTAACTTTCGTGAAAGAAAATTAAATTTTTCTAAGCGCTCGCATAACCCACTGAATTTCGCAGGTGACGCGATACGCGATACGGTCACTCACTCCTCGGGAAATTGCAGACGTCGTCGATTGCGCCCCGGGCTATCGAGCTTTATATACCTCTTCTCTGCGAGTGCTTGCAAGTTTTTTTTTTCTATTTTATCCCGAAAGCTCGTATTTTTTTTTAGTTTAGGCACTTTATGCTGGGACCGGGAAAATTTGGTTCCTTTGTTTGGGTTGAATTGACGCTCGATAAAAAAAGAAAAAAAAAAAGGTAACATGTTTTTCTTTTTTGTTCAGGGAATTTTTTTATTAAGTTTTCGGATGATGATTGGAGTTTTTATTTCTACAGAGCAACAAATTGTACAAAGGGTGGACGAACTCGAATTGATTTCAATCGTTTAAAGAAAAAAAAAAGCGGCACTGGCAAGATTTTTATGGGTTTGTGAATTTTGATACGAATAAAAAGTTTGTGAACAATTTTTTATTATTTTCGTTCGAATCGTAAATTTTTCATAGTCCGACAAGGTTTATTTTTTTCTTACTCAAAAGTTTTTTTATGCTTTCCAATGTCAAATCGTAAAATTTAGCTCAAGCTGTTTTAATAAATATTATTTAAAATGTTTTTTTTTTATTTTTAAAATATTTTAAACTAAAGTCATGCCGAGCAAAGGTACAGACGACACTGTTATCTCAACAGCCGCATTCCAAGTTTTCGCCAAAAGTTTGAATTAGCACTGTAAGGATTACTCGGTGCACGTACTTTGCAATTGATAAGAAGAAAATCGCAATACTCGCCCTTAACTTTGAGCAAATTGTGACTACGGGAAATCCAAATCGGAAATGAAAACCCAACTTCAGTGACTATTAACTTTGCTCATTGAATTTTTGATGAGAGAGGCAAGGGTAAAGGGGAGAAAAAGAGTTGGGAAAATGGAACTAAGTAAACATGCATTACGTAAGAGACTCTAGAGAAATTACCACGTAAGAAAACGCGGTTTCTTCGAGTTCCCTCTGGTACAACCCCCTGCTTCTAGTCAATGCATGTTAACTAACTTTTCTTTTATTTCCTTTTTCTTCTCTTCTTTCTTTCCCTCGTTCCCTTGTACTCGAGTGAGAATCCACTTTAATCATAATTGCACAAAAGAATATTCATGCGTTAATTACCCTTATTACCATGAAAGATAATCACGCGATTGTACAATTTCAGCACGCTCTAGTGTGAATTGTAATTTTGCAAATTGAATGACTGATTAATGCAAATTGTGTTAGCTAATTCAATATCTTGAATACATTTTATTTTTAATTTTATAGTTCATTTAAAGATAAGACTTTCAGTTTAAAAGATATTAAAGTTTTTCACCAGATTTCATGTTGAACTTGCGTAGATATTAGATTAAAAATAATAGTTACACAAAATTAATACTACGTTTTTCTGTTTCTTAAAAATAAATTTTAAAACATTTTTTCCCCAATGTTATCAAATTTTATTCTGCCTCTGGGTAAAAATAAAAGTCGATAAAAAAGAAAACAAAAAAAACTAACGGTATTTCGAAAACTCCAACAAAACTTGACACTCAATTCGATCAAACTCGGGCTGACATACTTTTTCGAGGTTAAAGTTTTAGTGTTACATTAGCTCATCAGGACGACGCGAAGAGTGGATTTCCCGTCGTGTGTAACCACGAGATTGAAATTCCTATACACGAGAGCTAACGCCCCGGGCTGGATCTTCAAAGAGGCTCGGGAGTTGCGCTCTTCCCGAGACGGATTAAATAATTACGCCAACTTTTACTACCGTTGTTTTCTTTCCCTTAGCTTCCGGCTTGCTTCCAGGAGTTATTTACGCAATGTAATTACGAGAGCCGGGGTGTCGATGAAATTTTAATTCCCGAGTGGAAGAGCCCGAAATTCAATTTTGAACAGTGTCTCCTGAATTTTCCCGGCTAACCGGGGCTGAAAATCGCGGTTTAAAATCACGTATTCGAGAAGTTTTCGCGGCTTATTGGCGTCTAAACACGCGAACTATCGGAATACTTCGAGGGGGCGAGGGAAAATTTCAAAAGACATTTGAAGCCGTGAGTAGCTGCCAAGTGGAAATCCAACGACGAGTGAAAAACTTTCGCGGGGAAGCTTATAAGCAGCCCGCGCGCATTCCGATCACGACTCGGACGTCTTTTTCCCTCCCCGGGCGCGCGGAATATTCGCGCGGGATATTTAGCACGCGAGATCGCGAAATCATGCTTAAGTTTTACTTTTTTACCCCCGGCGCTAGTGCCAAACTGCCGGCGCGCAGCCAGAATTTTTTCGTGTTTACGTGTCTGAGGGATATTTTTAAGTTCGAAGCTTTGTGGTTTTTATTAAGAATTTGAATTTGAAGCTGAAAAAATTTTTCAATCATTACGAATTTTTGTGTTTTAAGTTGAATAAAACTTAATAAAAGATGATAATTTCTAAAAAATATTTTCGTTTTTTTTTTTTTATTTTTAGCAAGAAAACAAGTATGTCGTACCACACAACGAAAGAATCTTCGTTCGATGTAGAGAAGTTGGAAGGTACAAACTCATTGGTGAGTCGATGCTGCGATGTCGCAATGGCGTTTGGAGTGCAAAACTACCTACGTGCATGCCGACAACAGAAATTTCAAATTATACCGGTTAGTAGCATTTATGAATATAATTTTTATTGAAAATTAAATATATTATGAAATAAAATAAATTATAGTACGAGTTTCTTGGTTTTACAATTTTGAAATATTTTTAAGAATGGCTTATCAATTTATCAACAATTTTTTAAGACGAAAATAAACCTGCATTCAAAAGTAGTCAGATGATCGATAAGAAGATACGCCTTACTGTTCAAAGTTCACCGGCTTCCACTCACAAATGTTTTATTCATGTTAATTTGTAAACTTTCTCGCGGATAATCTCAATACTCTTTGCATGCAAAAATCTTATACTTCCACCACTACATTTACACATTCGAACAGCCAAGTTTTAAATTGGTTTTTGCCATCAAACTTGTTAACAACAAAAGATTAATTCCATCAGACACGAACCATAATGGATGCTCCTTCAAAAAAAAAAAAAAAAAAGACTCATTCCCACTCGATCTCAATCAATCTTCGGAGAGCTTTCATCCTCTCCCAAACTAAAATAAAAACATTTTCTTATCTCCGTCCTCCAGCTCAAAACAATCATTTCTTATCCGCTGAGCTTGCGGGAAAAAAGGCTCAGCCAAGCAAATTATCTCGCTCGGAATCGGCGAAACAGGAATGAAGGGCAAAAAAAAAACTGTCTACGTGTTTCGGGAACCTTTTTTTGCGACACGATTCCCAAAAAAAGCATCTTTTTTCACACGCGCGCTTATCTGTTTCGTCGGCAGTCATCCTGCGAGATAACGTCACGTACGCGCGTTTTAACTAACGAGCTTTTATTTGCTGGCGTAGCTAGATACGTAGGCTCGATACTTTTTTTTTTGTTCAAGGTACTTTGCGCATAATTGGCCGGTAAAAAGTGCATAGGAACTACTCTTTGAATTTCAGTACTCGGAATACAAAAATTGAAACAAGCGCATCAATCATTTTTTATTACAACACAGAAAGAAAAAAATTCTTGAGATTATTGAAAAAAGGTTTGCAGAATGACACGGCGAATACCTAATTGCGTGACGGATCGACGTAAGGAAATTTCAAGAATGCCGGTAATTCCGATCTCGGAAGCTTGGAGGAAATTCTCGAGCCCTGTGTATCTCTTTCACGAGATTCCGGTACGGCTCGGGGAGGAAAGAGGATCGAAAAATCCCGGGGTGAAAGCGAAAGTACCAGAACGAGGAATTTCAATGCATTTACCTGAAAAATCTTCAGACTTTTCTTGTGAGATATCGTTGAAATCCATTCGAAGATCTTCTTATTTTTGGATTTATGAATTTTTATGAATAAATTAAGTTCTTGTTGTAGTACTATTGTCCTAGAATTTAGTAATCTTACAATCTTCAATTATCCGGTGAAAAATTTTTTGAAGCTAAAGAAATTCTGGCTTGGTTGTACCTAAAATAGATATGGAATCTCTAATCAATAATAATCTTCTTTTTAACTTACTACTTAATCTTCAAATGCGTAAATATTTTCTACCCATAAAATGTTTGCGTGTAGCTTATCACTAGGAATCTTAAATAGTTTTCAAATCTTACAAATTTTGGCAGCTCTCAAAGAAATTTTACTCTCCGTAACTTCATCATTTTTGAGTATTTTCATAAACTCCAAAAAGAGCTTGTTTCGCTCAAAATCCTCCCTGACTGATCAAAATTTAAACCCTTGCCATTAATCTTGTTGTATAATATACACAAGCGATAAACTTCCCAAAAGCAGTCAATCTCCATGAGGAGATCTCTCAAAACACACTCCCGTGCGGCACCGTAACAAACAACTCACTCGGTCGTCGTTTTTCAATTTATCAAACCAGCCGGCCGCGCGGCGCTTTGCGAGCCGGAAAATCTAAATGGAGAGCCAGCCGCACTCGACAATGCATAACGGTAGCTAAGCCACCGAGTTTTCGCTTTCCGTCCACGTATGAGCCTCCCGCCTGTTGGATATATTCTCCGGGTGGATTTTCACTCGCTTTGATGCAAGAAATACCTCGACCCCGTGCCTGCTCTAGACGTCTCATTTGCATTCGGAGCCTGTTAATCCCGCTCCCTCCGCTGATTGGATTTCTTATGACGCCGGCCAGTGCATGGCAAATATTTTCATTGAGTGGGCTATAAAGAGTGCTTGGCGCGGGTTTATTTTTGTAAGTGGTGATAATTAGTGGAATTTTTCTTCAACTTCGGCTTATGAATCAAACGCATAATAAAGTTTTTAAAAAAATTCAACACAGATAATCGGAGCTTCATACACAAATGATGGAAAGTGCAACTCCGAAAAAGGAATCTACTTTTTTCGACCAACAAGTTTTTTGGAAACAAGGTTTTACTCATCCGCATTTACCTTTTTTAAAAATTTACAGATGGTCTTGGCCAATTTTGCAAGAGCAATTTTCATAAAAAAATTTTTTTTAGTTTTTCAAGTGCAGAAAAAGTTTTCATCGTAATAAAAAAGATTAAACTATAAAAAATTCAATTTTCGTAAAAAATGAGCTTACGTACTTCCACGTATATACTGTTCTGTTCTGTACTACGTTTTCCATTAGTTTTGAGCAGGCTTCAGTCAATATCAAAATTAAAAAGCTGTGCAAGTAGTATTGATCATTTGCAGTCAGCCCAATACCCATCAACATTTTTTTCCGAATTTTTCAAATAACTTCCAAAAAGCTCATGTTCATTCAGCTTTTCTTTCCATTTATTGAATTTTATGAAATCTTCTTGCATGAAAAACATTGATCTACTAGTGACAAGCAGTGTACATACATGAAAAGCCTGTCCATTACACGCCGAACATTCGAAAAAAAGGTTTTTTTTTCAAATTTTATACATCAAAATGTAAAAGGTTTATTTCATTTCGTTTGATTTTTTTACTGGAAAAATAAACCGTCAAAGTCGAAAATTGAGAATTCAAATCTCGTGCATGTGCATCGGAGGGCTTTTTATACCCATGGCATTGAACCACCGTCACGCATCAACGAAAGCTCTAAACTTTATATACTCCCTGAAAACATACATATATACATGGGGGAGGGGGGGGGGTGCGCGTGAATGTAAATGCGCTAACGTAGACTCCCACCTTTTTTTTCTTCCTCGCATCAAAGTCTCGTCTGGTTCGCATCTTGGTGGCTCCCTTTTGCGTACCTACCTTTTTCGTTTTTTTCTGAAATTTTAATAAGCTCCAAGAAAAAGAGGAAGGATTTCCGGTCCGCTGCACTTTCTCGCTTGACTGAAGCGCGTAGGGATATGCGTAGGTAGTTTATCTAGACGCAGTCTGTTGGGCAATTTTCTTTCTTCAAAAAAATGTACTCTTCAAGGCTAAGATAACAATTGAATCTGGTTTAACACTGCATTTACCACAATCGTTTTTACGAGTGCTTCTTTTTAAAACTGTAACAAAAGTCTCAAACTTAAATGATTTTGAAAGCCAAGTAAAGACATAACTCGACCCTTTATATCAATCTCAAAGGTGAATAAGTCATCGCGGCATTATCACTCAAATCTGTCACCTTAAACCGAAGAAAAAGAGCCGGTATCTTTCAGCTCCTTTCAAATTCAAACCGCGAATAATACACTCGCTTTTGCCAACCGCACGCACACCGCGCCGTCTGATGGAAAATAGAGCCTCAATCCCGCACGCGAGCGAGAGAAGAAAAGGCGAGAAAAAAAGAATCGCAAACGAGGCATCTTTTCAGGGCCGAGGCATAAATATTCAGCGACGGCCCTTTTATTTTTTGCCCCGCCTGGTTGGATGGCTGGTGCGCGGGACGTTTGCATTTCAGATGCGAACGTAATGAGGGTCAAGGGAGCGATGGGCGAAAGCTTTTCGACCGGTGAAAAATGAGCGGGGAGTCCTCTTTTTTTACAAGAGGGCTGATGGATTTGTTTTTGCGCCTCTTTTTAGCTAGATGATGATGGATGGTTTTTTTTATTCGAGTGAATGATTGGAAATAAAATTTTTGGAAAAAAATCGTCAAAAGTTTTTATTCAAAATATTTGAATGAGTAAAATATTTTGTATCTTTATGAGTTCAAAGAAACGAAATAAAAGGAATACAAAATTTTTTTAGGTCTTCAGTTATTGGATATTAAAAATTTACATTGAAATGAATTGTATATTTTTTTTAACTTATACACAAATTATTGTTATGGTAGTGATTATCATATTTTATCATCATTTAAAAATCATCTTTTATTCATCATTTTTTTTAAATTTTAGTCAGTATAAATAAATAAAATTGCACCAATTGCCCACAAGTTGCTTACGCTTCCAAACAAAGTGATTTCAGTTGATCGAGCCAATACTTCTTCGTTACAGTGTTGAATCAAGCAAAATAAATAAATAAACAAATTGTAACTGATTCGAAATAATGCGTTTGTCATCTTGTTTTAACTTCTGCTTTAAAGTTACTAACTCTAACGCTATCAAATAATTAAATGAATTTCTCAGCCACAGAAAATTTCTTTGGAAGATCTTCGAATTTTGTTATTTTTGTAATTTATTTTCATGAATTGCTCATTCTTGGTAAATGTTAAAATTAGAGGTTTCTAATTTTTTTTGACGGCCAGTAAACATTATTTTTGTCTTTTCAGTATTGTTTAGATTTTGTGCGAAACAGCTAGAATTTTGTGACTTTGTTTTCAAAAACCAAAACCAGTAATAATAGTATAGACGATTTAAAAATAGTGACCAAATAGCTGGTTTATCTTGTGATCCAAGAATTTTAATTGAATCTGAAATTAATTCACTCAATTGATTACTTGCATGGTTTTTAACAGAAAAATTTTTTCCCGTGCCAAGGAATCTTCACAGCAAGTCTTATTTGATTCTTTGATGGCCCAAAATTTTTGAGTTCTGTACTCGCGTCTTGATTTTTCTGGAATTCTTTCCAGCTCTTTCTGTGACAAGACTCTCAATTCCCACAACGATTCGTTGAATGGCGCCATTCCGTTACTTACGATTGTTGTAATTATTTTTATGAATAATCCTCCACCTTGTGTGATTCTGTTCAATTCTGAATAAGAATGAGCGTTCTTTGCATACTCAACCAAATGATCAAACAATTGACGGATTCGTTGGTATCTACACGAACCAATGATGGTGATGCAATCAACTTCGAAGTTCACCAAATTACTGCTATTTTTGTAGGCTGGATTATGTGGACCCCTATTTCTTGGACCTACAAAACTAATCCCGCTTTCCAAATTGGTCAAAAAAATTTCTACAGAATTAAAAAGGTCCTCGTTGATTTCAAGTGTTTTATTTCCATTGCTTTGCTTATTTTGAATGTAATAATTTATTATTTTTAAAACAGATATTTTTAGTCGATTGAAGATAGGAGTCGCTATATTGTTTTCTGAATTTTCAGTGCTGTTGTTTCCCAACCATACGTTCAAAAACTGTCTAATTAATGCGGGAGGAATAATATGATACTTCATAAGTTTTGTACCGTCATGCATTTCACTAAATTCTGTTTCATTGAAAGATACATTCTGTCTGTTGTCATTCCGAAAACTTGGTCCTCTGCATACCAAAGTTACCGTATTGCTAGTATAATTGCATGAATCTTCTTTTCTGTCACACAAACCATACGTTGAAACAGTTTGAATGGTTTTGTTAAATACAAAGCTTTTGTGCTGTGCATTGTACTTGTACGACAAAGTCCCGTTAAATTTTTTCATGGATGCCAAGTACAGAGTCTCGGTGAATTTTCTCACAATGAGAGCAGAAAAAAACGTTACTCTATCGACTTGATTAACCAGTTTTCGTTGTGTGTACTCTTTCACGTAATCCGTAGTACCGAATATTCCAAGCAAAAAAATAGTTTCAATTTGTTTTCCGAATCGCTTCATATGCTCCTCATAGTATTCATCTTCAATCATTTCGTTCTCGTCAAGATTTTTTCCAAGAAGTAGAATCACAATAGACTCTGAGTAATTGTCGAGTTCATCTGCATTCGAGTTTATCAATGGATTTAATTTATTTTGAAATTTCGAAAATTGAGAATCTTCGTCCGTCGTACAGTTCGTTTTTATGACAGACAAAACTAAAACTAGTATCGACAGTAACTCGAAATTGATGACCATAATTGAATACCTCAGATCAAACAAATAGTTTTGATTCACTACAAACAAATCAAGATTTAGGTACATTTTTGAACATTAATTATAACCAACCCGATAATGTGAAAACGCTTACCAAAATAAAAATAGTGTAATCATCGGGATGATCGGTTAAAACTACTCTGCTGACAAATAATAATTTTCAATAACATTTCTACTCGTGGCTGAATAGGAAATGAATCTAATTATTTTATTTGAGTTTTTTATTTGCCTACATCTGCTCAATTGTATTTTTAGAAAAAAATATTAGAAGCTACGATAAAAAAAATTTAAACTCTAAAAAATTGAAAATCTACTCTTGGATACAATTTTTTTTATTCTCTTGCTGTCCTTTTTTTTTTTTAAAAATGAGCTTTGAAAATAATTTTTTTCGTAAATTATATGTATATGAAAAAATAATTCGTACTCAACGTTATCAATTATCATGGACGAGATTGTGATGTCCTATTTTTATTTTGAATCAGAATCGAGATTGACCCATTACGATATGTTTTTTTTTTTTTTTTTTTGCAGAATTTAGAAAAATGATTTAAAAAAATGTTCTAAAGTACCAAGTAGCTTGGATTTTCTTGAAACCAAATAGCTCAATAGAATTAAGTTAGTTTACAATTGACAAAGTAAAATTTTTATAAATAGACTGTTTATGTACGTTTATTCAAATTTTTTAAAATTTAAACTTAAATGAGAAATTAAACAAGCAAGTACGATAAATTTATGACGATTTTCCCGTTTTTGACGTTTCAAAACTATTCTAGAAACAATATTAATTCCTACGGCGACACTTGTTCAAACTAAATACGAAATTGTTGCCACATACTCGTAATCATGTTTAATTTATTCACAAATTTTCCATGATCAAAAGATTGTTAAGTTCGACTCAAAAATAATAATAATAATAATAATAATAATAATAATCATAATAATGGTGAACACCAATTTATTTGTCCACTGATACGATCTTTTTACAAAAAACGTAAGACGTATAATGGCACAAAACAGCTGAAGAAAATACTTTGAAACTACCTACTATACATATAAGAGAATCGCAAGTCAATCTTAATTTAAGCGGGTTTAAAACCTCCCTTGTCACACTTATTTGCAATTGGTTTTTTTTATTTTGTTTCAGAGGACGTGCCCCCGACGATACTGTTCGGTCTTCCCTCGGGCGCAGCGACTTTCGAGCCGTCGGGCACCCTGGCCGTCTTTCCCGGGAGCATACTCCACCTGGAGTGTCTGTTTTCCCGACGTCTCGGCAATCCCGAGTGGACCTGGACGGCCGCGAACGGACAATATTTGACCGGTGAGTATTCTTTAACCTCCCTCCTTTGTGCCGTGGCTGCAGCTACGATCTCCTCCGCTCCTTCTTCCTACTTCGGCTCTATTGTGGATTTTGCAGGCTCAGAGTACGTGCTTTATCTCTGTCAAAGCGTAACTAAACTCAAATGGGATTTTCTTATTTTTATCCCGTGACAAGGCTCAACCGGATTTATTGAATTTAAAAAGCACTTTGGAATTAAAAACCATCTGTTAGGACACTTTGTACGCGTGTTTTCAACAAAAAGGACAATTTAATTTTCAAATGAATTTGAAAAGATCAATTATTTTGGTTTTATCAATGCGGAATCATCATTGACATTAAAATAAAATTTCATTTTGGGATTCTCATAAGTCTCAAAATAATTAAGGTTTTTATATAAAAATTCATTTTCATCTCTACATTTTCTCAAAAAGAATAAATTTACTTTGATCGATACCGAAATTTTATTGGAATAATGAAAAAATTAAATAAAATTGATAATGAAATATTGAAAATTCGATGGGCCAATAAATCTTGAAGCCCCAAAACAAAGCACGATCGGAAAATTACGTATGTAAAATATCTTCCCTCCGAAAAGCGTAGTCCACCCCTCAAAAACTGCAACCCTCTCGCATTGAAACGGCAGACCCGTAAATCTCGTTAGCCTCCGCACATGGCAAAAATGAGCCCTCCTACTCTTGGCCCGTGAAATATCGCCGGGCTGGACTCGCCATTATATGGTAATTAGTTACGGAATGAATACGAATGACCGGGCATAAATACACCACCAGCAACGACCATGCTTTTCTTTCGCGGGAGAAATCGGCCTTTTGGCATTGGGAAAATTGAGGGTGAACCGGGGGTAGACGCTTAAAAACCGAGAGGAGGAGTTATGGCTCCGACGGCTTTTTTGGCGGAATGTTGCGCTTGACGTGGATGGTTGCCCGCGCCCCGGTAAATTTTGACCGTCTCGAGTACTTGAATTATACATCCTGAATTTATGTGTTGTTCAATTGGTAGTCTTCAAAATTAAAAAGTCAAGCCCAGAGGATCGTTTGAATTTTTATTTGACATCTGGACGCGGTTCATTAAATGCATCGAGGTTGTTGGTTCGGAAAATTTTCAAAAAAATTTCTGCCTGTTTGTGGATACAGACTTTTAATAAATTTGTGTTTTTTTTTCAACCGTAAAATTTTTTCTACTTGTTAAATGAAAGCAATTGGAATGAAAAAAAAAAAAAAACAATTTCAATTCAATAAATTTCTTTTTCATCTATTTGTTGAAGTCAAACAAAATGAAAAATTGGAGATTTCTTCAATCTAGTTGTTGATTCAAAGAAAAACTTTATATTGTACTCATGAATAGGATATGAAGCGAGGGCTATACACTTCAGAATCACTAAAAGAATCACACATAAAAATCAATAAAATAAATAAAATATCAATTTCATTTCGAGTAATAATCTTCGAAAAATATTATTTTTAACAAAATATCAATTAAAATTTATTCTGAGGCTCTAAACACTTGGAATTTGCCAAAAGAATCACAAAAGAATCAAAAGAATCATCAGTGATTCTGGAGTGCATAGCCCCTCGATATGAAGGTATGAAAATTCTTATTGCCTGTCAAGGGGCTATGCACTCCAAAAGAATCACAGATATAAATTAATCAAATATCAAATTTATTTCGAATGAAAATCTACAAAAATCATTATCTTCAATAACATTTTAATAAAAGGTCACTAAGAATCATCAGTGGCCTCGGTGGATTAAATTCAAAGCGAAGCACTTGACCCTTCCTTGGTTACCAAACCCCATACAATGTAAATTTCCCAATTCAAACTTCGACTCCCGAAAAATCGTTACGGTATTCAGGTTGTCGCTCGCGGGCTGTCCGTCCATCAGCGACAGATTAATGCTACCGCGGCCCAGCGATACATCCGCAGTGCCGATTCATAGCGGAAGTCGATCCGCGTACCCGGAATTTATACACACGACGTTCGCGAAATATGAGGAGGGGGGGGGGGGCAGGGTTATCGGGGTGATTTAATTAAACGCCGGGGCGGTGACGACTAGGCCTGTCTGGAGCCGGATGATCGACTGCGCTGATTGCAGGGGTGTTGCCATGGCTGGGGGTGCTTTTTGCGCGCGGTAACAATCGTTGTACCCCCGCCGCCTCGATTATTGTGTACATGATCGTTAGGACCGGGGTTAACTCGAAAATCGAATTTTCATAAATCAAGAGCGCCTGAACTAGAAGTGCGTACTTGATGTTGTCGAACATTGACTGAAAAGACTGCGTGAGTACTGTTTTCGTTTCGTCTAGAACGGCGGCTTTCAAGAATTATATTGTTTAAGATAGTCTTTTCAATTGTAAATGTTGAAAAGCTGACGAATTCAGAGGAAAGAATAAAATTTCTTCATTTTACGGTAAAATTTCAATTTTTGTACTTCTTCGGGTAGAAAATGGAATAAAAATGTAAGTCTTGTATTACAATGGATTAAAAATATACGAGAACATTTTCTTTTCAATTTATCCGCTAACACAAATAAGACAGTTAAAATAATACGTTTTTAAATCACTGTAATGAATACTTCCCTTCTTTACTTTTAATCTGCTGGTTTTTTACTTATTGTGCAACAAAAGTAGCCATGCTAAACAGAACCACGAACATTAAAATTTTAAACTTATCGTCAAAGTTATTTTGCAACTTGTAAAGTTTATGATTAACGCATTGTTAACTGTTTTCGAATAAATATATTACGTACATTGTTAAACTTTACACAAAATATTTCTCCGTAAAATTATCAACAATATCGTGGAAACCAAGAATATAATAATCACGCAAAAATCCTTTCAAATTTTGCAGCTTCCGCGGCCTCCACAAATTCACCTCACTGCTTTAGCGAGCTCAAATCGCTCTCACGTTTCAACTCATTGCAAATTCAATCTTCTCAGCCACAGTCAAAAGTAAAATAATTCAACCAAAATTCCGGCTCGTTTTTCAAGCGTCAAGGGCAAAATTTTGTAAATTTATCTCCCAAAGTTTAAGTAGTAACAGTTTAGCCCAAGCACTTACCAGCAACCCCCCTTATTTGCCAAACAAATATATATATCCACCAAAATAACTACCCGTTCCTCGCGCGAGCCAAGCGCAAACATTTACATTCCTCCAGCCCAGCCAGGTCGAGTAACAATAAACAGTTTTATTTTTTGAAAAATCACGCGCCTCAAAAATTCAAATTTAGCTCGTTTTTCAAAGTCTCATTTTCATGTAGAGCAGCTGTTGGCGGGAAGAGAATTGATCGCCGACGGGGAAGTGATCGATGCAGCCTGGAGCTGTAAACACGCCGAGGGAGATTTGACGGCGGTGAATAAAAATTTGATGTACGGAAGAGGGGAGGGATGAGACGCTGAATTTCGTCAATATTATCTTTAATTTTGGGCTTCCGCTTGAGTGTTTTGGATCCGAGTCATTCTAATTAATGCTCAGTTTTGAACAAGTTGGTAAACTTTATTCCTACCGTAAACATGAAAAAATTGCTTTAAAAGTATAATAATTTTTTTGTTACAAGTTTTTGGAGATATTTTAGTACGAGTTTGAGTTTTGACTGTGATTAAAGGACAAACATGAATATTGTCAACATTGAGTACATTGAGCATCAGCATCAATTATAAACACCTGCGACATAAAACTTAGAATAAAACGCATGTCAACTTTTTAAACAAGAAGCTGAAAAATTTTTGTATAAGACACTTACATTTTAATTCTTTAAAACATGAAAAAAAAAAAAAAAAAAAAAAAAAAAAAGAAATTTCATGATTTTTTGGGTTTTTAAAAATTTTTTACTTATTGTTTATTCCAACTCAAACAGATTAACAGCTTTGCCAAAATTACCTGCATAATCAGGGTAATCAACGAATTCAATTTGCATCAAAGTTTTTAATCGCATGATACGTGCAAAATTATTCAATTGAAATTTTCAAAAAAGGGGTCAGAATTTTTTTTTATCCGAATACATTAATCACGAGGAATTGTAAATTTTCATTAAGCCGCACGAGCACAATAATTTTCGCGAGGATGGCTCAAATTTCGTTACAGGAGAGAATTTATAAAACCCGGGTAAGCTTCATACTCTCTATAACGGGGCGAAAAACCGAGACCGAGATTTATGAACGGTAAAGCAAACCAAATTTCGCCGCTCGATTTGCCCGATAAAAGAGCCAAACGTTTACACGCGACCATAGAAAATTAATCCGCGGTTCCAATAATGCCTTTTCCACCCCGCATTCTCTTTCTTTTTTTTTTTTTTTTTTTCTTTTTTTGGGCTAAAAATTTACACTCGCGAGTCCGAAATTTTTCACACTCTTGCTTGGTAGTTAAAAACTAAGGTGAAAAATACGGTAGCTCGTTGAATTTTCGAATTTTTTTTAGTAGAAAAAAAATTCATTTTTATTTTTTTTTACGCCTGTGTTTATCAGGAAATATTGAAATTTTGAGATCTGTTTGAAGAGGGATTTACAATTAAGGGGGTACATATACCTAAAATTTTTCAAAAAATTAATTTTCAGGTTTTTGTGTTTTTTGATGTACTTTTACATCAGCTTTCAAATGCCGCAAACCGCGTTTCTTAATTCGTTAAGGAAAAAAAGTTACAGTTAATTTAATGAAGACATTCAATTTATTAAATTAACGTTGAAATGGCTTTTTTTGAAATTCAAGAATTTCTACAATACTAGGTACAAATGCTTTTTCGATGTATTTTTTCCTTTTTTAATTTTTTATTTTGAAATGTAGGTATAATTTTTTTTTTATCCACGAACAGAACTGTATTTTATTGTTTTCGTCTAATAAAAGCGATGGAAAAACAGAAATTTTTTTTATCTGTGATTAGATTTTTTCCGTGACATAATATGTTAATAATGAAAATTAAGAATGACCGATTAACTTTCATTTCAAGTCTAATGCTAAAAACAATTTATTAAGTTAGAATCGATCGCATACAAAAATTTATAAACCTTATGACATAATATATGACATATATTACCTCTACGAGTCTACTTTAGTATATTACATCAATTAGTATCGAATATCGATCTATCGATATCAAATTAGGTATTTCTGCAGCGTTGCAAGTTCATGACGTCTTTTTTGTTCTTTGAGTCATATTTCTAGTAAAATTTTACTTTACTTGGTTTTGTTTTTGTTATTATTTTAATCTCAAGTAAATAAGTTAGTTTTATTCAAAAAAAAAATTTAAGAATAAATGACCAATTCTTACCAGTTAAACTTATGAAGTTTTTTAGTTGTTAAAAAAAAGGTGTTTATTATGTACAAATGTGAAGTGAAAAAATAATTCTGTGATTTAAAGTTAAAGATAATTTTTAGATAATTGCATATAAAGACTCCGCTGACTCAAAGTCTTAATCTGGTCTTGGTGCCTAATAGTGTGTAATCTGTGTTTTTGATAAATGATAAAAAAGCTAATTTGGTCACTTTAGGAGCAGGAGCTAAAAAATAAAGTATCTGGCTATGTGCAAAAGAGTAATTACATCAAGCAAGCGTCATGTGACAAGATATTTTCAAGATATAAATGTTTATGTGTTGGTGTGTTACATTTTATTCATCAAAATCCGTTCAGAACTTTAAAAGCCATTTTCTCAAATATGTGATTTTTGAGAAAATGAGGGCATCGCTCGTAAAGCCAAAATTTTTCCAGACAGCGGATGGACCCAGGACTTTGCACACTTATTCTACATGTGAACCCTCAGGGAACCAAATCCAAGCTTTATAAAGCTACTTGCACACCATAAATTGACTAAAATGATAAAAACTATCCAAATTTTCACTACATTAAGGGGGTACATATACCTAAAATTTTTCAAAAAATCAATTTTCAGGTTTTTGTGTTTTTTGATGTACTTTTACATCAGCTTTCAAATGCCGCAAGCCGCGTTTCTTAATTCGTTAAGGAAAAAAAGTTACAGTTAATTTAATAAAGACATTCAATTTATTAAATTAACGTTGAAATGGCTTTTTTTGAAATTCAAGAATTTCAAGTCAGTTCTAGTAGCAGAAATACTTTCTACGATACTATAGGTACAAATGCTTTTTCGATGTATTTTTTCCTTTTTTAATTTTCGCTATGTAGGTATAATTTTTTTTTTTATCCACGAACAGAACTGTAAGTGTTTATATCGTTTTCGTCTAATAAAAGCGATGAAAAAACAGAAAATTTTTTTATCTGTGATTAGATTTTTTCCGTGACATAATATCTTAATAATGAAAATTAAGAATGACAGATTAACTTTCATTTCAAGTCTAATGCTAAAAACAATTTATTAAGTTAGAAACGATCGCATAAAAAAATTTATAACCTTTATGACATATATTACCTCTACGAGTCTACTTTAGTATATTACACCAATATCGATCTATCGATATCAAATTAGGTATTTCTACAGCGTTGCAAGTTCATGACGACTTTTTTGTTCTTTGAGTCATCTTTCTAGTGAAATTCTACTTTACTTGGTTTTGTTTTTGTTAATATTTCAATCTGAAGTAAATAAATTAGTTTTATTCAAAAAAAAAAAATTTAAGAATAAATGACCAATTCTTACCAGGTAAACTAATGAAGTTTTTTAGTTGTTAAAAAAAAGGTGTTTATGTACAAATGTGAAGTGAAAAAATAATTCTGTGATTTAAAATTAAAGATAATTTTTAGATAATTGCATTTGAAGACTCCGCTGACTCAAAGTCTTAACTTGGTCTTGGTGTCTAATAGTGTGTGATCTGTGTTTTTGATAAAAAAGCTAATTGGGTCACTTTAGGAGCAGGAGAAAAAAAATAAAGTATCCGGCTATGTGCAAAAGAGTATTTACATCAAGCAAGAGTCCTGTGACAAGATATTTTCAAGATATAAATGTTTATGTGTTGGTGTGTTACATTTTATTCATCAAAATCTGTTCAGAACTTTAAAAGCCATTTTCTCAAATATGTGATTTTTGAGAAAATGAGGGCATTGCTCGTAAAGCCAAAATTTTTCCAGACAGCGGATGGACCCAGGACTTTACACACTTGTTGTACATGTGAACCCTCATGAGCGCAACCTCAGGCAACCAAATCTAAGCATTATTAAGCTGATGGCACACCATAAATTGACTAAAATGATAAAAACTATCAAAATTTTAACCACACTAAGCAATTTTAGAGTATGCAAGTAGCTTAATAGTGTTTGGATTTGGTTGCCTGAGGTTCCGCTCATGAGGGTTCACATGTACAACAACTATGCCAAGTCCTGGGTCCATCCGCTATAAGGAAAAATTTTGACTTTACGAGCAATGAACTTTCATAGCCTAAATAAGCTGAATTTTATAACACTTATAAAAACACTTATTTTAATTTTCTAAATGTAAAAAATTATGTAAAAATGTGTGTATATTATGGAAAAAAAATATCTTTTTAAATAAATCATTTTTAAAAAACTTACAAAATTTTTTCTGAGTTTTTTTTTTTTAGGTATATGTACCCCCTTAAGCAACTTCAAAGTATGCAAATAGCTTTATAGTGCTTGGATTTGGTTTCCTGAGGTTCCGCTCATGAGGATTCACATATAGAACAAGTGTGCAAAGTCCTGGGACCATCCGCTGTCTGGAAAAATTTTTGCTTGAATGAACTTTTATTTCTTAAATAAGCTATATTTAACGTTACTTAGAAAATCATGTTTTTGGACTAACTAAATGTGTAAAATAGTGTAAAAATGTGTGTATAATCGAGAAAAAAAAAATCTTTTTAAATAAATAATTTTAAAAAATCTTACAAAATATTTTTTGAGGTTTTTTTTTTAGGTATATGTACCCCCTTAATTACATTTACCAACGCAAATATTTGCAGCTCATGAGCTTTTTTAATCCATTCAAGTTTAATCAATTCGATTTTCAAGTTATTAAAGTATTTAATTTACGGCTCTTATGAATCAACTATTATAAAAAATTAAATCATTAATAATTAATTGCGTGTTTTTTATTCTAGTAAATACACATTGAAAAGTTGACAAAATGAGACTGTACGTGAAGAATCAATAATTTATTAAATAAATTCAAGTAAATTAAGTTAACCGTTTGAAGACTGAATAATTTTTAATAAATAAAGTTACCCGATTTTAATTTAAACCAATTACTTTGATTCAGAGCCAGACGACTCATAAACATTGCATCCAATATCCGTCGCTTCCAAAGCTCTGATTGAATAAAAAATCTCGATTCACCGAAACCGTACCCTATTTTCAAAAATAATGAAAACAAAACTCGAGCTAAAAAAAAAAATTGGATTCCCTGTGGGAAACACCGATTACGTTTTTCGTGTCGTCCTCGTCAAAATTCCGTTCCGTTGTTTTATTCATAATATTTTCCCGTCTGGCGTTTAAACGACGTGAATTATGAGGTGCATGCAAAAACCCCCGGACGTATCGATACAATGAGACAAATAGAGCGACGAGGTCGTTGCGCTTCGGAATTCGAGCCGGATGGACGACAAATTTTGAATTTTGAATTAAATTTGTACGCCGATAGAACGATCGATTTTGACATTGGATGCTTTTGATGGACGGAATGTGCGTCGCGAGAGGCGATTGGGAATATTGATGCCTGTTACGGGGATGGAAATTTTTCATTAAAAGTTTTCGAGTTTTTTTTTTTAATGAAATTTGATATTTATTTTCAAGCTTTTAATACAAGTAGTTGATAAAAACTCGCAAACTGCGTCGAATACTACTTTGTTTGAATAATAATAATGATGATTTGGAAACAGTATTGGGTGCTGCTGGTAAAAAGTTAATAATATCAACAACAAAAATTTCCTGTACAAAGGTTGAAAAAGACAAGCAATATATCACGAAGCATTACTAAAATTTTATTTACACGTTTCATCGGGGCTCTTTTATCGATCATGAAATTTTTATTGATTGACAATAAATTTTATTTCATATTTAACCGTTCAATTCGTGTCGAATATTAATTAAAGATTTGTCAACACTTTCAATTTACGTGCTCATTTGCCACACAATCGAACAATTAAAAGTAAATTCATGGTTGATCTCTTTCTTTTCTTACTTAATCAAAATGTTAGGGAAAATTGAAAATTTGATGTTTTATTGTTGCAGGTTGGGCGATAGCCGCTATGGAGCGGGACTGGAAGTACCGGCTTTCGATATACTACGCCAAGTCCCAGGACTCCGGCAGTTACACCTGCTCGACTCCTCGGGGTCTCACAAACACCATCAAAATTCACGTAGTTGGTAAGTCCAAACTCGTTGTGTCAGCGTTAAAGTGCAAGCTTGATTTTGGTAGCCTCGTTTCATGAATTTATCGGCGCTGGTTTTGAGTAACAATGACCAGGAAAATTCTAGGACCAATAACTTTGTGTTAAGAACTTCTTGTTTATTTTTATTAAAATCTGGTATTTGGAAATTTATCAAATTTTAATAGGTTTTTGAACAATGACTACGTCAACAGTTTTTTTTTACCAAAAATATTAAAAACGCGAAATCAAAATTTATTGAAGATTTAAAGAAATTGTAAGAATCTTAGTAATTATTTTCAATTTTTGAGAAACGGATTTTGGGAAATTTAGTAAAGGGCCTTTTGAAGGTAACGCTAGAAACTCGAATCAATCTTTTCAAAAATTTTGCACTTCAATTTAAAAAATAAGTCCCGAGCACTAAATCTCGCTCTCGCCTCCTCCCGTACAATTACCGAACTCCACGGTCGAAGAGGCTCGAGGAAAGGGCGATAAAACACGGTCAAGTACGTACCCGCCACGCAGTTTGCCGGGACACCTAACATTTACTCGGAAACAAGCGCGCCTAGCTCCTCTTTCGGTGGGTACGCGCGCCATTGGACCGCAACTTTCCCGGTGAAATATTTCGTCTTAACTTTGGAGAGTAATCGTCGCGATCTTTCAAGTTTTTCGGCTCTCCTAGACCCTAAAAAAGCAAACTGTTTCGCTCTAATGCGAATTTGTCTGCTTGGTTAATTCGAATACGGTTTAAAAGTTTGATTTACGTCAGGCAATACAGAAGATTTAATCTTCTTTTTTTTACACTTCCTACGGGCAACAATAAAAGCTACGAAAGCGTCGACACATTCTTTCTTGAAACTCCTTCCAAACGACCGACCACATAAACGTGTAACGCACGTCTGCCAACATCCGGGCGATAAATTTCGCGAGCGTTCGAAATCATCGCGCGTGGATTTATCGCGAGTTCCCTCGTGCGAAACCTGTCAGTCGAGACCCTTCTGCGGTACCGTCAAACTCGCACTGTAGGTATATTCGATTTCCTTTTTTTCTTTTCAACAACCGCGAGTGTGTGTTTTCGAAAAAACTACTGGAATGAAATCTGGAGCTGGATTGTTTTTTGGCAGGTTCCTGTTTTTAGGGCTTGGGTTTGAGATGATTTACGGCCTTGGGTTTACAAAAATTTTATTGTGATCAACTTGAAAGAAAAACTATTCAAGTCTACTTTTTATGGTATTTATGTCTGCAAGGATCTCCTGAACTAGAGACTTTGAAAACAGAAAGCCACCATGCAATTTTTACGATAACCCAAGAATTATTAGAAAATAGTCTTCTTCTCAGTTGCAGAAAATGGACTGGGGCTGAAGATTATTATTTTTTTTTTTTTTTATTTTATTTTTTTTTTTTTTGCTTTTAAATATTTAGTAACGAAATCGAAAAAAGACAGTTGTAAAGTGTTTAAATATTCAACAAACAAAACCTTCAGCGTAGAAAGAAAACTTTTTCAGCATTGTTACAAGCATTTATTTTCAAAACATCAAAGAGTGTGCGATAATAATGAATGTTTATTTTTGAAGGAACCAATCAGCTCTGCTGAAAGGAATATTTTTCTACAGCTTCCAATCAAAATCAAATTTAAAAAAAGTTGCATAAAAACCGTTTCTTCGTTTATAACGATTTAAAATTTTCTTTGTTTTCTTTTGCTGGTTACATTTTTATTTCCGCTATGTTTCCAATTCAATTCGGGTAAAATTCAATAAAACTATCCGTTTTTAATTTCATCGGATCAAAAGTAAAAATTTTGTTACAAATGAAAATTCAATATTTCATTACAGATGTCCATTGTCCGACGCTGTCGCCCGAGGCACCGCTGATCGCAAAAATAGAAGGTCCACGGCTGGGTGAAATAGCCCAGTTCGAGTGTCCGTCCGGATACCGGCTCAAAGGAGCATCGAGTATCAGGTGTCAGTACAATGGTGAGTACTTTAACGCAGAATTTTCAAAAATTCGCATCAAAAAGGGGGATTTTTGTCTGATTAAATTACGCGCAGTCAAAATTGATTGAAACTTCGTGTAATGAAATTTCTAAGCTTGAATTACAAAATTTGTAAACGTGAGTTCCGCGTTAATTGAAACATGGTATCGTCAATCAACCAACATCGTCCAATTAATTAAGTTACGTAATTATGATTTGCATTGATGTTGCAATTAATCAATACTTAACTGAATTCTACGTCCCTGTACGTACAAATTAATTTAAATATTTTTAACGTATTTAAATCGAGGTTTATATTTTATTTATAATAAGTAGAAGAAAACGTTTTGAAAAAATATGAAAGCTTTTGATAAAAAAACTTAATTCAACACTTTCCCATCCATAAAGAAAAACTTGATTCGCTTCAGAATTCAATCTCGCGAAAGAGACAGAAAAAGGAACCAGAAAAAGAGAGCAAACTAAAATGCTGCATTGCAGCTTTCTTCTTCTTTCCTTAATTAAATCAACCGATGTTTCTTCTTTCGATACGGTTTGTTTCATTATAGTTTTCTCTACCTCTGATTTTTATTATTATTTTTTCTCAACTGGCAAGCTCTACTCGTAAAATTTCCTCGCTGCTTCTAGATTAGTTTTTATCCTTATTTTTATTTTTCACTTTGCTTTATCCCTTCCCGAGTCTTGATAATTCATGCATTATTTCATTCCAATTACAAGATCCATAATCTCAGCAGCTGATGAATATTCATTAAATTTTTTACGCTTTTTTGCTCGACCGTTATAGCAAAAACAGTCGCTTTTTCCCAACAAAAACGACCGAGAATCTCATTTAGCGTTTACGATTTTCGGTCTTGAGTTTTATGGTAAGATTAAATTATTCTGTTTAGTTTGTAACTTGACAATGCTTTCAAGTTAATTGAATAAACCGATGATTGCAAACGCAATTTAAATTTATTTCTCACACTAAGCTTTGTTGCTACTGTCTACGACCTGTAATTATAAATGAAGAAAAACTGTTTATTCAGATAATCGTATTCATAATGAATATTGACTTGATTCAAACTGAAAGGAACGATTGAATTTTTTAATTAAATACACTTTATAAAAATGTAATTAACTTAAAAATTTAATTACTAAATAAACTTTTCATAGAAATTTTTCATTCAAAAGTAAAAAACCATTTCATATATTAAATTAAAAGGAGTAGTACGTAAAATTTACAGACGGATCATACTTGATAGTTTTATATTTTTTTCGAATCTAAATTTTAACGAACCGTAGAAATAAACTGAATTAACTTACATGTTCTCGAACTATTTTTACGTAGTTCTCATCATACCATTTAAATAATAAAAAACTTCTTTCACCATTCTTGATTAAATGAAATAAAATATTCACCCTTCATACACTTCCATTAAATCTAAAAGACAAATTTGTGGTACTGGTACCACGACCGTAGGTGGTGGGTACTCGAGAGCCAAACCCTGAAGCCCATACTCCCCGAAGCGTCAATTTTTAATGAACTGCTGCGGCCCGAATAATCCGAGAGAAGAAAAATCCTCCGCGAAAACATCCAATTAGTTTCGATCATTACCGATCCCTTTCCCCTCCTCCCGCGTGCCAAACTAAATTTCCGCCGAGCATAATTTTCATCGATCGCGCCTTTAATCTTCTTTAAATAGAGAACCTTCTTTCTTCTCCACCGATAGCTCCTTCCTACCCCATTCTCTTTTCTTCTTTTTTTTTTTTTATCTCCGTCACCCGCGGGAACGGATGGCGTACTTACCTTAAATCACTCGATCGCGCCTCTGTTTTTTCCCGCTAAGAGAGCGGGAGACTTTTCTTTCTCTGTAGTTCTTTCGATCGGCGAACAGCTTACGATTATTCCCTTCCTTTTTTTTACCATCGGGAATTGGGACCTCCGACTACGCGGAAAAAAGTAATCGGAGTAATTGGTGTCTGAAGTTTTAGGTGAGAGATTTTTTGCATAAACGTCTACGACGAATTCTGTTGGCGCGGAGATTAAACGTTTGATCGTAAGAAGAATAATCTGAAAGGAAATTAAACCTCTATTCAATTACGACTAATTCAGCGTAAAGAATAATGACGGTTTTTATTGAGTGTTACGCCTATTGTATGGAATAAATTTTAGCTTGAAATCTCCAAGCATAAATTTAAGAATCCATTTTTTCAAGAATAACCAATTTATAGTTTTTGAAACTCATCAGATAAAAAATATTCCATGCAAAAAATTTCCATTAATTAAAAAAATAAATAAATAAGCGGAATGAACGTTTGAATTACAGGAAAATGGACTTCCGGCGTGCCTAGCTGCATAAAGACAATATGTCCAGCTCTCCAGCCGTCGAATCCAAAGCTCCAGATGCTGGAGTACAATAATACTTTCGAGGGCAGGGCGGAGTTCACCTGCATGTGGGGCTACAAGCTCAAGGGCTCGTCCGTCATCAAGTGCAACGACGAGGGCAATTGGAGCGCTCCCATGCCCAACTGTACAGGTTCGTATGATCAACGGACATTCGAAAACTTGACGACGACGCTTTATTATCTGTCTCGCGAGCGTGGGTGGAATGGGCTACGTAAGTTAATTTTGATACTCAAAGAGAATAAACGGAAGGTTAAGTAGGCTAAAGTGCAGTAAAACTCGAAAAGGAAATTGAAGTTCGTTATATTATGTAGACCCGGGTGCTCTTGAAACTTTGAACTTATGGGACAAGTGCAGTTTAACTTGGACAAGAAAGTTCTTCGACCGAGTCTTTGCTGCGAGTAATAGATTATCGCGTGCTTTTAAAATGTATGGCGGAGTAAGCACGTTGAGAAAAAAAATGATACGTTTCTGGTTTTATTTAAGTAGTTAAATGCTCTCTCGGTAATGAATGAAGTTTTTTGCCCTTTCGTTTTACAATATTTTATCTTTGAATTTTTTTCTCTGGAGATTTACTGGTTAATAAATAATCTTATCACAGACTGGTTATGGTTCAATCAAAATAACTGTGGTATCTGATTTTGTTTTTTAAAGTTGTCGTATATTTTTTTTCTAAAATAAATATGTGTTAGGTCAGTTTAAGAAAAAAAATTTTTCTTATAGACCTTATCACTGACTATGATTAACTCCAATTTTTGGAGTATTTCTCCATGGTATTTCTCACACAACATTGTACTATTCAAATGGTTTCCGAATTTCTAATGAGTTTGCCCAAAAGTTCGCTTGAGCGTACATGTACATGATAAACAAGCAATATAAACAATTTGTCACTAGAAGTTTGATTAAAGTAACAACGAGTTTGCTGCAAAGGACATAATTATTACACAGCAAGCTCAAATTTGCACATTTCACCAGCAACAGCTAATGTGAATACATACGCTAGTCTATTTTCATTCTATTTCTACCAGAGTTTATTCACTAAAATTCCAATGGAATGTACATTTGATTATAAAGTTAACATTTTCATGAACAAAGTGATCCTTTTTGTCAGTTCTCTTCGACCATAATGATCGAGAGGTATGCGCTAATGCTCCGAGTATTTTCAGGTCACAAACGTTGTTGCGAATATTTCTAAATTAACCGAATTAACCCAAAAAGCCTCGTGACTAAATTGAATAACGACAAATTGAGCTTTCAAAGCGAAGCTCTCTGATAAAAACATTTCTGCGTGATCATATCAGCCTTAAAACAGCGGTCGAGGATCGAATTTTTTGCTTCCTCAGTTTCTTGTTTAAAAATTTTATTTTATTTTGATAAAAAATCTTCCTTTTTGCATACTCACGTTTGTGAAAGACGCAAATAGGCCAAGGCTATTGAGTTACAATTTCATTCCAATTTTGTTGTAACTAGATCATATAGAGCGCGTAATAAATTTTTACATAAAAATTTAAGAAAAAACAATCAAAAAACTTCAAAACAGAAAGATAGAAAAAAAAAAGGTTTTGTTACAATAAATTGAAATATAGATTTTTAAGCAAGTATAGCAACGTAAAAATTAACATTGAAATTAAAATCCCGGTCTAAAACAGCGGACTCATTAACTTCCTCCAACTAAGCCGAATAAATACCCGTTGGTGCAGTGACCCCGCATGACTTATGCATTCTTGGATCTCCCTGAAACTCAGGCACACGTGCATAAACAGTCCGTTGCGGTAGTGGCGCGCGCGGGCGCGTCGCGAGCTGAATAACTGAGCGGGCAGAGCCTTATCGGAGCACAGCTCCCGACCGACAGAGAACTTATTCGATTAAAGGATTCATGCAGCCGTATTGTTTAGGGCTGCCACCTGCATCGAGATCGAGTTGCGCCCGAAATTACTTTCTTTTGCAAGTTCGCTTGATGGAGCTGGACTCGAATTTCTTATCGCGGATCCTGTAATCCTTGGTGGATTCGTAACATTGAAACATAGCGAGGGGGGTGTAGTTTTTGGAGTCATTTTGATACTTCTGAAGATAAAGATTTAATTTAAAATGAACTGTTCTCAAAAAACTAATTTGATGAGTTTTTTTTTTTTTTTTTTAATACTTATTTATAGTCGCGACTTTTTATGCTCCGTATGGGCTTATTAATGACTTTGTCCCTACACTGCTTCGCATTAGCCCATCGCCCATATGGACCATGTGGAGTACGGTAGGCCAAGGTTATGTGCCTCATTCGAGTTAATCGTAAGACCAGCGCTGAACCGGCAGGCTCATTGGGACTTTTTATCCCACATATCGCCCCCAATCAGATAGTCTTGGATTAGACCAGCGCTGAACCGAGTTTAGCTCATTGGGAAATTATGCCCCAAATATTGCCCCCAGTCGAGATAAACTTACGACCAGCGCTGAAATGATGGCCCCCGGTAAAACCGACTCCAAAGCAGTCGGGGTGAACGTAGGGATCGACATAACCGACGCAACGAACGAAGAAAATAATTCCAAGTTAGTTGCGCGGAGAATCGAACCCAAGACCCCAAAGAACGACGTTGTTTCAGAAGCGAGCACGCTAACCACTGACCCAACGACCGCTCATTTGATGAGTTTCTAGAAGAAAAGCTTAACATTTTAAATAATTTAAATTTTCATCAACTTATGAAATATTTTCAATTATATAAAATCAGATATTTTTACCATAAAATCAAAAGTCCGATAAAAGACAAAGTTTTGAATATTCAATGAATATTCAAGTACCAGTACAGTTCAGTAAAAAAATCAAGACTATTAGTCTTCTGACCATTAAATGAATAAAAATTTGATGGATGATGAAGTTACATAAAGCGTGAAATGTAAGTTACGGGCTCTAGATTTTATGGTTGAATGCTTTCAGGCATAACCATGCGTCTTCGTAAATTTTCTTTAAAATTTATAGCGCTACTCCCGTTCATAGTATTTCGTTGACATAAGCTTGAATATTCAAAAGGTACTTTGAGAAAATTTACATGATATCTGATGATCGAGTCTGCCTTTCAAATGACGAATTAAAAAAAGAGTTTTAATTTAGATCAAAACAGACGGTGAATTCGATTTAATAAAAACGAAAAGAGGCCCCAGCTGGTCTGAAATAAAAGCATTTTATATCCTCGCTTTAAAAGTAATATTCGCTTGAAGGATAGTTTGACCCACATCTGAAAAGCGGTGAATAGATTATGGGAAAAAATTTGCTCTCCGGAGCTTTTCAAAAAGTTCGCTCTTTGAACATTTATTCATCGCTTTCTTACGTCCACCAAAAGGGTTCAATCTTTTTCTTTCACTTTGTTTTTTCTTCTCCAATCACTTTACGCTCGATCAATTTTCACGTAGTTTCTTTTTTTTTCTCTCCCTCTCTCTCGCGAAGAGAAAATTTTTTTTCTCGAGTATTTAAGCCTCTCGTTTGGAAGTTCACTCGTAGCGTACTCTTTCTTCATCCTCGAGAACTCGGCCACTTTTTCTGCCCTCCGTGAAATCGCATGCCGAGGAAATTGCACGCCCACTTTGCAGCGCGCTTTCGTCTTGCGCACGCTAATAGAGACAAAGTCTGTACGGACCTGGCCAAGAAGAAAAGTCGGAGAGAGGCTGAAAACTCGGTCAGAAGGGGCGAGCGAAATGAAAAAGGAAAGTCGGCAGAAAAGGAACGACCTTTTTTGGGATTGAAAGAACCGGTTGAGCTCTTTTTCATCACTAGACCATTATGATTTTATTAACTTTCCTGTCCCGATAGGTTGAATTCTTTAAGCATACTTTGAATAATCAGCTGATTTTTATTATACTGCAGGATTCTTTCTGAAGCTTGCAATTACTCAATACGAACTATACGACGTATTCTATTAAAAAATTTAACTCTATAAATAATTCTGTTACAGAAATAACGTGTCCGACCCCGGCACCGCCGAAGAACGGACGCATCGAGCTCCTGCCCGGGATAAAACGAGAGCGGGTGATCTACCGGACCGGTTCGCTGCTCCGGTTTTCCTGTCATCCGGGACACCAGCTCATAGGACAAGGTTCCATCATATGCACGGAAAATGGAACGTGGTCGCACGCACCTCCAATGTGTAAGCAATATTCATTTTTTATTTATATTACAGCAAAGTCGTAGACTAGGCCCGCAGTTCTTATTTTTGGAAAAATTTTTAGTTTTAAATAATTAAGTAAAATGCAACTACTATGCTTGTATCTAGATCAAAACTACTCGATCCTTCGACGAGTCTGACCAAACTCGCCTGTTTACTACTTGACCTGTTAAATTGAATTTTTTTACTCCATTTGGATTCAACTTGTTTCAATTTTTTTATACACGTGAATGCTTCTATTGTTATCCACTCGTGTAAACAAACTCACCCAATACAAATAGAGAAAAAAAAAACCTCACAAAAGCAAACTCGTTCAAACAGAAAAAAAAACCTGGCATCGACAGCCGGGTGTTTTGTCCGGCAGCACATTTCCGGTCGGTATCTCGAGAGAGGAAGAATTTTCGTTCCTAAAATTGAGGCTCCCTTCCCTCGAATCGGTTTATCTGGCCGAGAACGATCCAGAACCGGAAGAGGCTGGAGAGAAGGCAATATCCGTTGTCCACTACACTTTACGTGCTCCCGCGTTATCTCCCCGGAGTCAGGCTTGCCAGGCTTACCCGTGACGCATATTTTCGTTAGTTTCTCTTCCATCTGTTTTCTTTGGCACCGACGAGCCGACTAATTATTGTTGGGTCCACGATGCCCTTTGCCCAGTACAGTTCGGAGTGATGCGATTTTCTTTGATGAGAATCGGGATGGAAATTGGAAATTGATGGGAATATCCGGCCGGGTGCGTGAATTAGAGATTCGAAGCGGATTTTGAAATTCAAAGTTACTTTGAGAATCCTGTAGTTTACGCTTCCCAATGACGTAAAGTGTAATGGCTTAGGGGAAATAAATTATTTGTCGAGAATTACTCGAGAACTACGTATTTTTAGTTTTTTGTCCATTTTATAGGAAATTTTGTTTGACAAGTAACCAACTGTTGATTGTTTTTCAAATTATTTTAATTAATATCCAAAAAAATTATAATTATTAAGGTATTTTAACGTAATAACCATAAATGTTACACTCATTTATTGCTATAAGTCATAATTAAAGTTCATTATTTCATTCTTTTTTGATATTATCTGGTTTATAGTAGTGATTAACGTAAATTTCATTACTCGACGAGTAAAGCTTACAATTTTTTTTTTTTTTTATTGAGTTCTGCTCGAGCTATTTGGTAAATAAGTTAAAATATAAACTTGATTACCCATTTATTTATTTTTAAACAAAACATTTTACATTTCTTAGTAACGGTTTCCGTCATTTGGTAATTCATTCTTTTTTTTTTTAATTATATGATAAATTTATAATCAAAATAATTAATAAAAAAAAAATAAAAAAAAATAATCAAAATAATAAATCCAAAAACTCTTTATTTATTTATTTGTTTTATTATCATTAATATTATTAAATGTAGCATCTTTAATAAAAAAAAAGTTGACTTTACGATGGCCATAAAAATAAAGCTGAGCGTGCATTGTTTGTTCGCAGGTGACGTGAGGTGTCCGTACCCGGGTGACCCACCGCACGGGCGCATAGCGCCGCTGAAGTTCTGGTACAAATCGGGCGACACGATCCAGGTGACATGCTCGCCAGGATACGTGACGCCTCTGGAGCCGGTGCGGAAGCCGACCTGCCGGGAGAATGGCATCTGGAGCAGTCCGCCGCCGCCCTGTCGGTCCTACAAGGACGTTTGATGATAACGCGGTAACCCGAACAAAGAGAGGCTTTCCAACCTCTCTCTCTCTCTCTCTCTTTCAAAAAAAGAATCGCATTTTTTTTATTTCTATCTCTCCTAGACCGTTTTTTATAGCGCTAGATGCAAATGAGAGAGGACAAATATTTTCGGTCGCGCGCGGGCTGTACACACACGCGAATAAAACTCGTCGTCGTCGTGTGCTTTTGACAGTTTCGGGACGAGTTTTCACGAGCTCTGCAAAATGGGACGCGCGATAAAATGTGTGCCGCTGGAGGAAACCACCCCGAGAGAAGTGTTGTTTATTCGGGCTCCCTCCCCCAGGAGCCGAGGATACTGAAATTACCGGTGTTACCCGCGTGCTAAAAAAAAAAGCACGCGGGTGTCAAACGGGATTTATGAAATTGTTCGATACCAGATTTTCAGCTTTGAAATTTTTACCACCGTCCTGAAAGCTTTTTCACAAAAACTTAATTGAATCATCGGTCGTTTTTTAGAAAAAATTCATTACCGAGTATTTTAAAACAAAGTAGTGATACCTGTTGTTTAACATTATTTACCGTTGAAATGATTGAATCGGTGCAATTAAAATCGAAAATTGCGCAATGAGCGTTTCACAAACGTATAAACAATGGATATAAACCCAGCCGCTCGATAACAAAAAGCGGGTAAACAGTCGCGAAATTAAAGCGTCCCCGGCAACAAACAGCCTCCAACCAAACATCTGATCCAACAAGCCGCGAAAGGAATGCACGAGTTCCACTTTTTCTTCCTTTTTCATGCGCGCGGCACTTAGCTCGTGAATTTTTTAACGTCGCTGCTGCTGCAACGAGCAGCTTGTTTGTGTTTGTCATCATTCCGTACACATACAACGCGGGTATTTTTCATTCGTTAAAGTTTCAAATAGTCAGCGGGAAAAAAGATTTTTTTTTTAGAACGGAAAAATTAAAATTGCTAATTTTTGGTTGAAAATTGTGTTATTATTGCACTCCAGTGGGAGAATTTAAATTTTTAATGCCCTCCCGGAAGTTTTGATTTTAAACGTTCGCCGGATTGACCGGGCTTAAAAAGGAAAAACTTTTTTAATTTAGGTTTTATGAAAAGCACACGCTCCTCTTTAATTAAACAGCTCTTTGTAGCTTCTATTTTTGAACTAATTTCAAAGCCGCGTTCAAACATGATACTCGCACTTTTTTTAAAGAGTAAAATTCTTTCGGTTTGCGTACACCAGATCCGAAGTTATTTTTTGGATAAACTTTCATTTCGAACATCAAATTTTTTTCAGACTTTTTCAACCCTCTAATTACCATTATTTCTATTAGTCCATCCCATCCGCACTCCAAGGGAAGAGAGAGAGAAAGAGTAATCAAGCCTCTAGCTTCTTCAAGTTTATCACGGACCGCGAATGTGTAAATATTAATTCCCGAGTGGAGCTTTTTCCCCTTCGCCTCTGCTCGCGCACGCAAATGAGATTAGAGTTTCGAGGAGGGGAGGGGAGAATAAATCGCATAACTTGTATAGTCGAACCTCCAGCTGCGGGAATAACCACAAAGGTTTGAGCAGAGTCATTTAGATATTAGCAGTTTTTAACAACGCGACTACGATGACTTTTTGTTTTATATTTATACGCAGCAATGTACAACGACGAGTATAACTTTTTTTAAGTGCGCATTTAGTATGATGATAGCGGCATTACGACAAGTTTTTCTTTTTTCATGGAGTGCACGGTTTTCTATATATACTAAGACATGCTTATCATGCAATCGATGTGTTTACTGTCAAATGTATTTTTTAATTCATTATACATAGGGCCTGTTTGAAATTAACGAAAAAAATTATTTCGATGATTTGGAGATTAAGCGTATGATCAAATGTACAGAATTACCTGATTAGAGACTCAATCAAAAGTAATTATTAATAATATTTAAACGTTGAAACGATTAAAATTTTGAATTGATGAATAAAAAATGAACAGAGTTATTAATTTATCAGTGATTCAGCAGCATCGAGTCGTGTGTAAGCGTAAGTTTTATTCATAAGAAATATTTTAGGACCTATTCCTTTCATATCGATGTATAATAAAGTACTGTTTATTCTTTAAAATAAAATTTTATTTTTACTTATCCTTCGTAGGTCCAATTGATCCAACTAACAAAAATTTCTTTCCATTATTTATTTATCATTATTATTATTACTATTATTTTGCATTATTACATAAAACTTTATTTTGAAACATTCATAATGATTGTAGTTTGATATACCATTCTGAAATAAATCAATCAGAAACTCACTAATAAACACGAGTTTCAAAATTTTCCCTAAGCGATTTTTTATAAGATCATGACTTTCCCATCAGTGCTGCCAATGCCCGAAGCAGCAACAGCAGCAGCAGCAGCAGAGGCTTGGGCAGCTCATTTTCCATCTCACGGCTGGACGAGTGGCTGAATGAGCTCCAATTCCGAGGCCAATTTTTCGTGCCACCGCGCATTTCAAAGTCGCAACGTCATGTAATTTTCCTGAGCTCGGATTGATTGGCCGAGTGAAAAATCGAGTTTTCAAAAATGAGTCTTGTGAAAGTAGATATGTATCAAAAATTGAGCGAAAGTAAGAAAATTATATTACTGAATTTTTTATGATGACTAAAATTTATCCATTTATGGTAAGAGGATGAAAAAATTTTCAATTTTTGAGTTAGATTTTTGAAATTTAATTTAATTTTAACGAACCCGAAATTATTCCGTCGTAATCTGAATAATTTTGAACCAGCTGAAGGATATTAACTAATTACCAAAACCTATTTATCAGATGAATATTTCTGAAATAATAAGCGTCGAATGAGCTGTAAATTTGAGAAAATATAAGTGCAAAAGTCAAATCTGATTTTGTTGTTATTTTCGGGTTTTTAACGGATAAATTTTTTTAACAGATTTTTTAAATATCAAAGCTCCGAAAATTTTATAATGAAAAATAAACTTGAAACGATATAATTGATGTTGTTAGTAGTTTCAATCCATCAACCCACCAAAAAAATCAAATGAATGTAAGAAAAAAAACTTCCCGATCAAATTACCCCAACAAAGGATCCCGCGAGTCTCCATCATCATCAACGCCGATGATTTCACTTCGTTTCTCCACCTAAACTTCCAAGATCAACGTCCCAGAAAAAAGGTAATAAACAGAGGCTTATCTGTAAGATCCCCCTCGGAAATTCCTAAACTCGATTCTCAGGACTACGCCCCGATACTTTCCTCCACCATGCCGGCCCATTAGACTCTTCCGATACACTTATAATCGAGTTACTTCGCATTTTTCTTCGGGCCGTCGCGTCTTCCCCTTTTTCTTCGCGCCAAAACAATTAATGCGCCGGGATATAACGGGGAGAGAAAAATTCCCGGCCCCGGGGAGGGAAGATAAAGCGAGGCTTATTTAGAGAAAAGGGTTGGGGGCAAGGGGGGCCGGAAATGTGAGAGGGAGAAATTGTTGCGAAATAAGCGGGCGCATGGGAATGAGAATGCAGGGGTGGCCGGGCTGGCTGAATAAATGGGCGAGTTACCTTATGCGTGCGAAACGGCCGGTGATTACTCGAGTCTCCGTGTTTAAACTTTCCGTGCCTAAATTTACCTTCTTTTTTACGCGAGGTATTTTTCATTTCTTTGTTTTTAAAATATATTATGAACCTTTTTTTGGGAGTGTTCTACTGTCGAGGTAAGCCCTTTTCTAAAAACTACTGGCTTTTTACAATTGTTTAGTTATTACGCTGTAAAATTAGCTGAAAGTAATGACGATACTCAGTATCGAGATTATCCACTTTGTCTGACGTTATCCGGATCTGTACTACTGACTGCGCAATTTCGAATCTTGACAGCAGATATCAATCAGTAATCTTGATCTGATCATACTTGAATTGATACCACTGAGTGATTGAATACGCTCGATATTTCATTGTGATAAAATACATTAAATCGGTAGTTGTCTATCAGAGACATGCATTTTCGAATGGGTTACTTTAAAAATTGTTTAAAATGAGTTTTGGAAAATCGAACATTGTCTTTTAATAGTCCAAGTCTTTTTTTTTCGTGCGTTTCGTAAAAACCATCTTAACTTTTATTTTACCAAAGGACCGAGTAAAGTATTTTCAATCATCATCTTAGTACTCAACAAGCCATGTAAGAAGTCTCATTATCCGCTATCGACCCATAATAAAGACGCTTAAAGGGGAATTAAATTACACGAAGCAGCTCTCTGAAAATGATCTATCCGATAAGTTTTTTCAGGCAATTCACGCGCCCCGCGGAGTTTTCTCGCGACTCACTTGATTAAGCGCCCAAAGGAGGGGAAGGGGTGGAAGCGTATCCCATTACCAGCGATTTGCGCGAAGTAAATTTGTCGAAGGCGATGGAACTTGGCGATGATCCAGGGCACTCCCGAGTGACAATTTGAAAAATTCAAGGTTTACTCTTAGCTCTAAATTACGCGCATTCAAAACTCGTAAATCACGAGTTGCAAAAAATTTAAACAGGAAAATGATGAGTTTTTTTTTTCTTCATCACGGCCTAATTCGTGCTGGTAATGAGGAAAAATGAATCGCGCTTCAACTTTTTTAAACATTTTACATCCCGAGTAGTGCTTAATCCGTTTGAGAGCAGGCGAAAAGAGTTTAATTCGTACTAATTGTGACCATTAGTTTTAATTTCCAAACTTTTCTTTTTATTTTGATAATTGCCCGTCCGGACTAATGAAATGAATTTCACCCAGAGCCTAGAACATCTCAGGAAAACTTTTAAAGACGTTAATTTATAAAATTAAAAGTTATGTGGAAAATCTCGGGCTGTAGGCGATTTCTCAGACATAATATCAAACGAAAATAGTTTGACAGTCTGTGAATAACGATAAATCTGTTTTAAGGTTGTTGGGTCGGTCCATAATTTGACAAGTAAGGTAAGTGTGCCTAATATGGCCCTGTGCCTAATATGGCCCCCCCTGTTATTTTGAATATGCTAGGTATGCGGCATCTCTGCAAGGTAGGAAGAAGTCAAAAACTCTGAATTATGAAGTTTTCAGTTGTTTAGAACATTTTAAAATTATTTTTGCGCACGCCTAATAGCTAAAACTCGTTTCGTATACCTCCGTTATTATTTTACGTTGTAATTAAGTGGTCTGCCAAAATATTTAGACGCACCTGATCAAAATTTGAATAAGTAGCTTCGATTCGTTATTGTTTCAGCTTTAAAACGCGACCTTAGTTTTTTTTCAACTCGTTTTCTAACGGGTTTTATTCTTAAATAACTTTTTATTATGCAGTGTACCTAATATGGCCCCCCACGAATTAGTAGAAATACCGATATTAAGAGTCCTTAGTTTCATGTTTACTTTTTAGAAAATCCTATCCTAATGTTATTTAAGAAAAATAAATTTAATTGTTTCAAAGTTTTTTTTCATTTTATAACTAAAAAAGCATTCTAGCTCAAAAAAAAAACTTTGACCAAAATTTAAAGTTGAAATTTTTCTACTGATTGCAAAGCTTTCAAAAACATTGTAAAAAAGGCTCAATTTTTAAATAAATCATTTTTAAAATAATAACAATTTTGAAGTTTTTAAAATCTTATATCCTGATTGATTTAAAAAGTAGGAACAAATTGCAATTAATTAGTTACTTCAAGGGGGGCCATATTAGGACACAAATTTTAGGTGTCTTAAAAAACCGTGTTTTGGTAAATCCTCTGGCATTTGAAGCTCATTGATCAAAATCTAACGTGTCTCATTTTAAAGCTCTTGAATTAAGCTTTAAAATGAGACCTTACCCGTCAAAAAATATTGATTTGATTGGCCACAACGTCGATTCTCGCTTAGGGGGGCCATATTAGGTACAGGTACATTAGATTCTAATAAAAAAGTACTCATTTTGTAGGTAATTGCTTCTTATTGATGCCACTAAATTTTTAGGGCAAAATGAACCTCGGGAGAAAAGATATTACCAAATTAGTTTAACACGTAAGCTTATGGGAATCACTGTTTTCTTGAAAGTTTAAAGGGACTTGACAAGTATATTTTAATGAAAAAATTCAGGGTAAAAGAAAAATTTTTTTGAAACACTTATCAATTAAAAGCAATTACCAGTGGACCTTATAAGCTGAGAAAAAAATAATCAAACACTAAAATCTTAGGTTAGGTGCTATGTTGTGCCACGAGTGCGAGAGAGACAGAGAGCGCCGTGAATCTCTCCGTTCGACTCGCACTAGTATCTCTTTCTCTCTCGCACCGACCCAACAACCTTAAATTTCCTTTTCACTAAGAAAATAAATTACTGTCCGTCTGAAAGCACAAAGATGATTAATTCAATTCCTTTTGTACGTATGCCTATGAATTTACCTTCTTACATTATATAGCTACCATCAACTCCCAAAACTCTGAAACCACTAAATCTCCTGGGTTCAACTATTTACATACTCCAAAGACGCAATCGATTCGTGCTCCCCGAAGCTAACCGAAATCTGGCAAAGGGTCCACCGCACTGATCACACGTGTCGGTTAAACGCGAAAACCCTAATCAATGGTCCTAGTCGACCAGCACTAAGACTCAATTCCCTCATCTACCAGAAGGGATTGGACTTACGTTTCTCGACTCATTCTCTGCTCATAAAAATATTAAAATTCTTCTAGCCAATGCTATCTGTCTCTTTGAAATATTGAGTTAAAATTCACTTTACTTGATACTTTCGAAAAAAATTTCTTATGAAGATTTCTAGTTTCTAAATATATTTCAAAAAATCACATTTTATATAGTAAGTATGACTCAACAAAAAATTTTCCATTTGCTTCTCTCAGCTATATATTACCAAAGTAACTTCTAATTCCAGTTTTTGATGATCTACCCTTGTTTTTCTAAAAATTCTCGGATCGTCTGTACGCGCAGGGCAGTACTCCCGGTTCATCGAGGAAAGTAGTGTTCGAGAAAAAAACTTCTTCGTCGTTGCAGGGCTGCACTCGGTTGAATCTTTTTTAAAAGTGCATCTCGAGAATCACGACTAAACGACCGGGTTCCCTCCCTCGCGCCGAAAACACTCGAGCGTCACAGAAAGACGATACGCGTCTGCTCGTAAAGCTCTCATCGCGAAAAGCTTTCTACACCCCAACAACGACGACGACAGCTTAAGTCTCTCGCAGCAGCCAAGGCATTGTTTCATTCTCGCGCGAGCTGCTACGTCTGGCGCCTGTAAATGAGCACCAACCCCGAGTGGTCCCTCTTCCGACTGGTAAACAAGTCGTTTTCGGATAACTGAATTTTAACGCAGTTTTGGGATTTGAGTGCTTATTGGGATTAAGAAACACAGTTACACTTTTATGATTTTTATCATAAATTAGTTTCCAATTGATTAAATTCAAATTTTAGTAGTAAATTTTATGCTTGATAAAAATTATAAAAGTATGTTTTTGCGAGAAGTTCAACCAGGAGAAAATCAATGGTATTTACCTCGATGCTCTCCGCAGAAACTAAGTCTTATTTTCGAAAGCAACGCGAAGCTAGCCGACTAATGTATGCAGAGAGAAAACCGTAGAAGTTTGAAATAGCACATCTATTTAAGATTACTTTGAACTCTGATCGGTGAGAAAAAGCAAACGTTGAATTTAGATGAGAAAACTCATTTAAACGTAGTGAAATAGTTGGATAAATAAAAAAAAACCAGTAATGAAAATGTTCCAAAGGTAGTAATTAATTTTTTTCTATTATCCAACAGAAATTATTTGATATTTTTGATTGGGAATAATAAATAAAAGTATAATGACAACCTAATAACAATATCAAAAATAAGTTATAAATTATGATATAGTATTTTATTATACACAGTTTTTTTCAATAAAGCTCATGTACGTGTAAAATCACTTATTTGCCACTGCACTACGTAATGTTATTTCACAGGGGGAGAGAAGGAGAAAAGGGAGACCAGAGCTAGAGCAAAGCCCTATGGATTTAGATATATATATATGAGCAATTTATAAAGCGCTTAATGACAGTAACGAGATAGCCGGTGGAAATTGCGTAGATCGGTTTTCCGTGGGATTAATGGAAAAAAATAGTACTGAAAATGTCGAGGAAAATGTATTGATTCACAGGGTACTTTTTTTCTTATTTTTTATTTTTTAATTATTTATGTGAATAGTGATAATGGAATATTTTTTACGCTGTTGTTGACATATACTACAGATAAGCTCGAACTTATCAATGTATTTTAAGATAATGAATCTGAAAAATTTTCTACAAAGTGATAAAAAGCTTTTCAGATACAAGCAGTAAGCTGACAAAATCTATGTTTTTTTTTTTTTTTTTTTTTTTTTCAAACATATGTAAAGTATAAACGAAAATCAAAATTGTAAAGAACTATAAAATTAATTTTTGAAAATTTGAAAAAACCTAATCTCAAGCCTGTAGTAAATAATTTAATTTTAATTGAGGTTGTTAACGACCAGTTAAAAAATTCTATTGTTGATTTTTTTCAAAATCATTTTATTTTTATCACAAAAAATGATCTTTATAGATTGAACAAATTTTTATATTTTAAACAACTTGCTTACTCTTTTTTTTATTATTATAATTTTCATCAAAAATAAATTTGATATTAAATCTGCGGGTTTTCCGTGGCAGTTATTTCGTGTAGGTCGTAGGGGCAGTCAAATTACCTCCTACCCTTTCAAAAATCTTCGCCAGGGTACGATGCAAAATAGCCGCAAGTTACTTCCTCCCTTTTCACTCATACAATCTCGATTAAGCTCTGGGATTTCGTCACCTCTTTCGTACAACTGTTTTTAAATTACCTCCTAATTTTTTTTTCGGCACCTCCTCGCATGTATGAATTATTCCCGTGTGGTATTAACACCAGTTTTTTTTCTATGATTCAAAAGAGAGTAATTCAAAATTTTTCGTAAGTTAAATTGAAAATAAGAATTCCTGCATCTTCTGACTTATGATAGTATAAATGAGAAATCATATGAGTCTCGTTTAAACATTTCATGATTTATAATAATTCACAGTTTAGCATAAACACAATCTCCAATCAGAGGTAAATACCGAGAGGCGAGAGTGTATTTCCCAACACGACGCACGCGTACAAATTCTCAAAGCTCTGCTAAGTTATAGCAGAAGTAGACGGGGAACATTTATCCATTAACCCGTGGAGCTCGAATGCGAACACCGTGCATTTAACGCGGGGAGACAAAGCAGCGCAGCAGTACACTAGGCGTGTGTATTTACCCCCGTGAAAGAGGCTACGATGCGCAACTCTCTCCCCCGCCCGCCAGCTCGTTAATTTCCGATTAATTAAGTTCGCGGTTTTGAGCTAAATCGCGGTGGTTGCTAAGCATAGCAACAATGCACAGGATGAGTGTGTACAAAGGAGCTGAACTTCACCCGGCTTGCGGGAATAAAGAGGAAATTCTCGGCTGCGCTCTGAAAATTTCGTGATAAGTTTTCGGGGACGTTATCTCGGGCGCATTTGTTTGGTAAAAAAAGTCCTGACGAGCGTTGAAATTACAAATGGAAGATTTAAAATTTTTCAAATTTCAATATTCAAATTGGTTGGGAAAAAAAAGGGAAACAAAGGGCGAATAAATTCAAAGCCACGCGCTATCAATTTAACAACGCTGGCTCGGCTTAATCCGCGGCTTCGTTCTGATAAATTACGACTCATTTTTACGCATTTCCGTGTAGTTTCTCCATTGGGAATTCTTTGGTCTAGAAATGTTTTAAATTGCTGTTGGCTCGTGAAAACGTATAAATACTTTAAACATGCGTAAAAAATTTTTTAATATAAGTGCTAATAAAAAATACATGACAATTTTCAACTTTTTTTTAATGTACTTTAGCTCACAAAAGTTACAGTTTGATTAATGTAGCCAAATTTGAAAAATATATTACAGACTTCTATCGAATATTTTTTTAATCCTTCATAGCTATCAAAATCGATAGGTACCCGGCAGATGTCTTCAAAACCTGAAATTAAAAAAAAAAATTGTTTCTGCGAAATAATTATCACAATTTCTATTTAAAACATAAAAACAAACTTTCATAAAATATTCCGCCGAAAGCACTGCAAATTTTCCAGCAGTTAACTCAAATGGAGCCTGCAAAGCGTGCATGATGATGATGTACATTTTCGCATCCTGCGCTTTTAGTTCGTGCCATCTAATTTCATATATCTCGTCAAAAGTACTAGATCTCTGTTGAAAAATTTCATTCAGACTTCTTATTGCAAAGTGCAATTCTTTCAGTTAAAATAGTAATAAATATAATCTTTCAATAAAAATAGTAAAATAAGTAAAAAAGTAATTACCTCAATTCGAAGCTTTTCAGCCACAAAACAGTTTATAGCAAGTATTGCCAACGTGGTACACGCATAAGATATACCGAAAATTATTGATTCTATTTCAGTTTTCTGGTTCACTCCAAGTATCTAAATAAATTTTTATGATGTAATTGCAACGAATAATTTTTAAGACTTAATCAATTCGTAATTTTAGACTAACATAAAAATATCTATGCATCTTATCTTTCAATCGAACAGATGCAAAAGTCATCATTTTTTATTTTAATCTGAAAAAAAACAAACTTTAAATTTAAAACCATATGCGCAAGAAAAATTAATTGTATTTCGCGCTTCCTCCTTCAAGATCAAATACGTAGTACCCCTTCCCTGTGCCCCAAATATCACACATTCAAAGCATAAAAATCAAAAAACAGCGCCACCACCACGCCTCGGTGTGGGCGCGTGGGGTACTGGCTCCCGACTTCATTCCGTTTTCGTGTGCGAACGGGTATCCACGTTCAGAGCGTTGCTCCGTGTAAAGTGTGAATTCTAATTTAATAAAGTTCGGATGGAAGAAGATTTCAACGCTTACTCCTCTCTGCAGAATCCTGGTTAAGGAGAAAAAGGGTGTATCGTTCACGACTCGCTCGAGCTGTTCGAAGTGAGTGCAGGAGGCTCTGGCCTTCCTGAACACATACACGGGGCTTTGCCGAGGACTGTCCGAGGCAAAGCTCTTAACCTTAAAATTCGTTCACGACTCGCTCGAGCTGTTCGAAGCGAGTCAGGAGACTATATCATCCTGAACGCATTCACGTGGCTTTGCCGAGGACTGTCCGAGGCAAGCTCGCTCATCACAAAAAGACGTTCTTGACTCGCTCGAGCTTCTCGAGCGAGTGCAGAAGACTATGTCTTCGTGAACGCATTCACGTGGCTTGCCGAGGACTGTCCGAGGCAAGCTCGCTCATCACAAAAAGACGTTCTTGACTCGCTCGAGCTTCTCGAGCGAGTGCAGAAGACTATGTCTTCTTGAACGCAATCCACGTCATTCACGTGGATCTCCCTAAAAGACGTTCACGACTCGCTCGAGCTTCTCGAGCGAGTCAGGAGACTATGTCATCCTGAACGCATACACGTGGCTTTACCACTGTCTGAGGCAAAGTTCTCTTATTCCTGTGGAAGATGTTCACGACTAGTTCGAGCTGACCGCAGCGAGCGCAGGAGACTCTGAGTCATCCTGTGCGCAGGCCTACGCATGCATGGCTTTGCCGAGGACTGTCCGAGGCAAGGCTCATAATCATGAATGACGCAGGAAGTCGTTCACGAGTCGAGCTGATCGTACTGAGTGCAGGAGACTTTGGTCCTGCATGAACGCATATTTAAGGTAAAGATGCCAATTATGATCACAAAAATCGCTACTTTTCAGCATTTTGAATTTTGTTGAAAAAACAAAGCATGTTAGAGTAAATCTTTTTTTACATACTTAAATTTTAGGGTCTTATGAACTTAAATAAATTTTTTTTATATGAAAATTGTATTTATTTATTGAATAATTAATGTTTAAAGACAAGACCTTTTGACCCCAGTTTATGAGACAACTTCAGCTTTGGCCCCAGTTTATGAAACACTTTTACACGTAAAATTCAGTCTGTGATTTACATACCCCAGTTGATGGAACGGTTTATCTAATTTTCATGTTAGATTTTTAATTTGTTCGTGTTTGAGAGTGATGAAACCCTCGAATTTTGAAGATTCCGTTCCATCAACTGGGGCACTTAAGTCACAGACGGGATTTCACGTGTAAAAGTGTTCCATAAACTGGGGCCAAAGCTGAAGTTGTCTAATAAACTGGGGCCTTGACTTTAAACGGAGGCATAAAAGGTCTTGACTTTAAACATTAATTATTCAATAAATAAATACAATTATCATATAAAAAAAATTTATTTAAGTTCCTAAGAACCTAAAATTTAAGTATGTAAAAAAAGATTTAGTCTAATATGCTTTGTTTTTTCAATAAAATTCAAAATGCTGAAAAGTAGCGATTTTTGTAATCATAATTGGCATCTTTACCTTACCTCATCTAACCTAAAAAGACGTTCTCGACTCGCTCGAGCTGATCGCAGCGAGTGCAGGTAACTCTGAGTTACCCTGAACGCATAATGCACGTGGCTTGCCAAGGACTGTCCAAGGCAAAGCTCACTAATGATTTTTACAGGTTACCCCGACCAATATCTGCGATTGCCGGCCATCTTATTTCTTCATCTAAGGCCATCAGATCACGCAGATTGGCGGTTAATTGTAGGTATGTTTTCAAGGTTAATTAGGGCAGAGGCGGGAAAAAAGAAGAGAGAGCAGACAACACCGGTAAGCAAAGAAGGGCGGCTACGGCAGAACGAGTTACATAGTATGTATTCCGCAGAGCTGAGAGCACTCATGTGTTCGGACTTCGGCATATCTCTAGCACCGTCACATGCGTTGGCGGACTAGTTCTCGGTTAACTCACTCGACTGAGGGATAACTCTAGCTGCTAGAGTTTACATAATCAATATAAAACCTTTTTGTCAAGGTCTGACCAAGACAATTTGTAAAACATATGGCCTAATTTTTTAAGCATTATAGAGGTTATAAAAGGAAAAAGAGTGAGAGATTAGTCTCCTTTTTTGAATGATACCGAGATTGGTATCGATAAATCGATTTTTACGATTTATGCTCGCTCGATCTGATGATCGAGTTTAAGCACTAAGTCTCTCACTTGTCTCTATAACTGCGGCCACGCCGTCCTTATGCTTATGCTATTTGTTGTTGATATCTGTCGATTTAGAAGATTTATAAATCAATTTTAACCTCATATACACCTTGTGATTTCAGAAAGGTTTGACCTTTTCTGGGTGTTATCTAGCTGAGGACACATCATCCTTGTGTTTTTTTTTTGTGATTTTAAAAAATTAAAAACCAGTTTAAATGTGATTTTTTCCCTGATACACTTTGTGATTTGGAAATGGTTGACCTTTTGTGGGTGTTGACAATGGAATATTGTTTGGAAGTCTGTCTGAGACCAGCTGTAGTCATTCGACTACTGACTTAGTTTAATGAATTATGTGTGAAAATTCTCTTGAACATGACAGACTGAAATAATGTTTCAGTTATAAATGTATGGATTGTGTGTCTGCAATTTTGAATTGTGAGACATTATTGTGAGATACAATCAATTTGAGAACTTTGAGTTCAACACTAGTATGATTTTTGTATGGCTTGAATGATTTTTGAAATATGATTTGAGTCTACTTATAGTCAAATAATTATATTTGAATGTCAAGGGTGAATCAGTAAAGTGTGGTCAACTTTTATTATTTGGTTTTAGTTTTCAGAATTGATTAGTCAATTAAATTGAAAGAATTTCAAGTATATTATGACCTTAGTGTCCAGTTTCTGAAGCGATAGAGTACTGAAGTTATTGTATCAGTTTAACTGATTATATGATTATTGCTAAAAGCACTCTTGAGTGCAAACTGATTCTTTGTGACTGGCAGTAAGACATGCCAAAGTCAGCTACACAGTAAAGCTTGACGCATGAGGCAGTGTTTCTTTGTTGAGGGCAATGTGTGTTAAGACGATCGCTAAGACAATATGACTGATTCATGACATGTGGATGATGCATGCAATTTGTGATGCTTTTTTCAATACTTTGAAGCACGGGTGGCATGCAAGTATTCAAGGTTATCAATACATGATGGATGTAATAAAACTACTGACCTTTTCTTGAAGAATTTTGCAAGATTTTTGACTATTTTAGGAAAAAATCCTTCTGCACAGCTTTAATGATGCTGCTGCATGATGGAGATGTGTATATTGTCCAAGTGTGGAAAATTGTGGTCGACCTGATTTTTTAATTTATCATTGCATCTGTGTAACCTGTGAGAGGTTGGTATTTTTGTTTGGGTAGGATGGAATTACCTTTTGTTTTATATTACCTGACTACACTCTACTGAGTTTTTTGTTAAAACTGATGCATGAGTATGAGTGCACTGATATAATTCACAGGATTGAGGATACTTTTATCGCTTTCCTTACAATCAGTTTGATTGAGTGCTGATGTGAATGAATTATGTATACGGTTGAATATTATGGGCTGGAACTTTGAATTAAATCAACTTTAAATTCTGCATTGTTCTGATCTAGCCTTGGGATATAACTTGATTCTGGGGGAACTCATTTTTGAGATGAAATTTGATCTCATGAAATTTTGTTAGCATACCTTTTTTATTTTTGGACAGATCTGACTCTGGATTATTTTTGAAGCAAGAGTCAGAAAAGTTAAATTCATGGCTCTAAGCCGCATGAAGGAAGGAATTCTGACCATTGAATGTTCTTTACTTGGCACTCAACATTTGTGATAATTACACTTGAAAGTGAATGAATTCTACTTTCAAGTTGAATAAAAGTATGGAGAGAAGTTTTTGAAAGATTGGACATGATCAATTCAAATACATCCACCCTAGCCGATAGGATATCATTTTTGGATATAAATACAGTAAGGTATGACTGATAAAATTTTATAGTGAACTCACAGAGTTGTGAGATTTTCTTTTACTTTTTGGATGATTTTACCTTCGCAAGTCAGCAAGATTCTTTTATTTACAGTAAGGTATGACTGATAAAATTTATAGTTAACTCACAGAGTTGTGAGATTTGCTTTTACTTTTGGATGAATTTACTTTTGCAAGTCAGCAAGGTTCTTTTATTTGTTTGTTGTATTGGTGTACATTGTACATTGGTTTTTGTGAGATAGTGATAGATCTTGATCACCTAGTACACAAAATGTTGTGGAATGAGACTATTTTGTCAAAGTTTAAATAGTCATCATTATAATATATGTATGTTATATCTATTATAATGAAACTCATATTGTATGATATAATTTTAATATCAATTATCAATTACATCTTCTGGAGTTTCAGTTTCTTGATTGATCATTTTTGGTTTTAATTTCAATTTTTCCAGCTATTTTCTCAGTTATTTGACTAAACTTTGAGAAAATATAAATTTTTGGGAAAAATTATTGTGGATCACTTGAGATTGTTGTCGTTTTGAGTTTAGATTGAACATATTTCTATACATACTGTAGGATGTTTAGTGTGGATTGTTATGATTGGAGAATTTTTATAATTGCACCTTTAGGTGGAATATCGAGGGTGCATTTGTATTCATGACAATACAGTAATGTTACCTTGTTGAATTATGTTTTATAATGTTTTTTGAAAATTATTATCATTTATAAAAACAAGTGCAGTTGTTTACGCATGGTATGAAGATTATTTTTGATTCCCTCTTTTTACTAGGGAATAAATTCAATAATATATTTTTTCCTTTTTATTTTCATCACCACTCTTAGACAGGGATTTATGATGCTACTTGCAAATTCAGATATGCATTTGATGGTTTGATTGATGGCATCATACATTGTAAGAATGTATTATTTACATATTTATTTAATACATTATTTCGGATATTGTGATAAGTTGAATATAGTAATAATTATCTATTTTGTTATCTATGTTATCCATGTAAAAAAAAAAAAAAAAAAAAGGAGAGAAAGAAAGGAAAGGAAAGGAAAGAAATTTGTTTGAATTAATTTACAAAGATTGGATGTCTAATACAGTTTAGACATTGATGATGTGTGTCTTTTATTGAATTCTATATGGTCTGGATCATATAGAAACCCCCGTCTAGGGTTGGCAAAGACGACATATCAGCGGTAAAATCCGAGAACAAATCGCAGGTATGCTTTGTGGATATACCTTTGCTTCTCTTAGAGATTCAATTACTTTTATCTGGAGAGATCCTCAACTGACTGATGGGTAGAATTATATCGATTAGTATATTGAGATTGGTGAGATGCGAGATGGCTTGAAGTTTCATGCCTATTTTCTCACATGACTTTTAGATAGCTAATTGCTTAGCAAGGAATTGTTATGCGTTTAACCATTTTCAAGCCACAGCGCGGTGTGTTACAACACATCATGATGTATGACATGGATTGTTTTTTAGAATTGTTCCATGACTGTGTTAAGATTGAGCTTGTCGGTTTTTACCGCCAAGACAATTTTTGACATCGCGGGTTAGAGGATTCTGTCTTCACACTTTGCTGCCGTAGATCGTCTTTAAACTTCTACGTATTTGATCTTGAAGGAGGAAGCGCGAAATACAATTATACAATTGAACGAACTTCAGTGAAGTTCAATTACAATTGTATGAGCGCTTCCTCCGAAAGATCAATCTCCCACCCAGAGATTTCCCCAAAATTTTGGGAAAAAATTTTTTCCCTTCTAATCTACGGCATGACTTTAAAGAAATGAAGTCGGGAGCCAGTACCCCACGCGCCCACACCGAGGCGTGGTGGTGGCGCTGTTTTTTGATTTTTATGCTTTGAATGTGTGATATTTGGGGCACAGGGAAGGGGTACTACGTATTTGATCTTTCGGAGGAAGCGCTCATACAATTGTAATTGAACTTCACTGAAGTTCGTTCAATTGTATAATTAGAATGTTAAGAATAAAGAAAAAGCGGATTCGATAACTTTTGGTTAAGAGCATTTGATGGCAACTCAATTCATAAACTCACAATGATTAACTGATACCCTTGTAAGCCTAAATTGATTGATGAGCATGTAATTTGTATCAAAAATGTTTCATTGAAAAACTTTTCAACTTCGCTTAAGAATCTTTTCAAAATATAATTTTTTAATAAAAACCAATCGTATTACATAAATAAAATCATTCCTTTTATTTATTTATTTTTAATGACTAACCTTTTAACTGTAAATGCTTATCTACAATAGGCTTCAACGTTGAAGCGAATGTTTGATTTTTAGGTTGAAGTACTATATTCTTTACATCTAACTTTAAAATACTCAGCTGGCTACACAAATGATAAATTAGGATGAAGAATATTCCATCGTAGCAGCTGTAGACCAAAACCATAACATAACCCGCTAAAATTTCACCGAAAATGATAATTTCGTACAAAGGACTAGTTTAAGATTCGAAAAAATATTTTGAAGATATCATAAATGGTCTGTTGTTTGATTCACTTGATATCTCATTCGATTGAAAAAACTTTATCGAAAAAACTATGATGTAAATTGTAACTGATACTATACCAGAACATGTTGACAGTTTAACCATAAATCTTTCAAACTTTTGATCTTTCAGCATTTCAAACCGCTTGTAGGTTTCTTTAGCTTTCCAGTCTTCTGCCATTATATTCACCAGATTTCTCAAAGCTTGCATTGTTTAAGCAGAAAAAAAAATAATTATGTTATCTAAACTTTGTAAAAAAGGTTGAAAATAAAAAAGAATGAAAAAACTCTACCTTCTATTTTGAACCGTCCGTAGCATAGCTTGCAGCAAGCGGCAAATGTAGGTAGATCTCCAAGCATGAGTATTTCCAGAATACCTCTACAATTATTTTTGACAAAATATAAGTTTACTGTTTGAGGTATCACAACGAAAAACGCCATTAGGAAAAACGAAATAAAAAATTTCAATGCCAAAATTTTACTCAGCTGCGATTCTGGCCACACGCCCATCAATCTCATACAGCATCGAATTGGATAAATGGTCTTGTCAAATTCTTTTTGAGACATTTTCAAAAATATAATTTTTTTTTAAGTACGTGTTTGACGGCAAGATATTCAATTTGTAATGAACGTAACCCATGTAAAACTGTTCTGTAGAATTTCTTCAGAAATTCTGTAGGAAATTGGGCATATAGAATCTCTGTAGAAACTCAATAGAAATTCAATAGAATACAAAAAAAAAAAAATTAATATCATCTGATAATCTTAAACAAAAAGGTGATCTGCTCCGGGGATGTACCCAGGGTACTCTGGAAAGACAAATGTTATGTCGAATGATTCTATAGACGTGGACAATCCGGATACCACAGTCCGGAACGACCTGGATACAACTTTTATTGTGATTTAAAACTAAAAATAGCAGATTGTTTTTAGATATCAGGCACTTGGTGCAAGCAGTGGTGACTACTCTCTGTGGATGATTTCTCCAGGAAGATTCGAAACCGGAGTGGTTAGGGCGGGCACCTGGTGCAAGGGGTGGTAATCTCTCCGTGTAGATGATTTCTCCAGGAATTTTTCACGCCGGACAGTTTACTGCGGGCAGTTGGGAAAAGGAGTAGTAACTTCTCCCCGTAGATGATTTCTCCAGGATGTACCAAGACCGGAGGGGTTAGGGCGAACACCTAGTGCCAGAGGTGGTGATTATACTCCCTGTAGATGTTTTCTCCAGGATGTTTCGAGACCAAAAGGGTTAGGGCGGACACCTGGTGCGAGGGGCGGTGATCGCTCTGCCTGTAGATGATTTCTCCAGGATGTTTCAAGACCGGAGGGGTTAGGGCGGACACCTGGTGCTAACGGTGGTGACCTCTCCCTGTAGATGATTTTTCCAGGATGTTTCGAGACCGGAGGGGTTAGGGCGGGCACCTGGTGCCAGCGGTGGTGATCTCTCCCTGTAGATGATTTCTCCAAGATGTTTCGTGACTGGAGGGGTTAGGGTGGACATCTGGTGCTAATGGTGGTGATCTCTCCCTGTAGATGTTTTTTCTAGGATGTTTCGAGACTGGAGAGGTTAGGGTGGGCTCCTGGTGCAAGGGGCGATGATTACTCCCTGCAGATATTTTCTCCAGGAAGTTGTTCCTCCAGAGAGATTACTGCGGGTACCTGGTGCAAGGGGCGATGATTACAATAAATGTTAAAATTAACCTGGTACGTAGGTATTATTTTCTTTTTTAAAAACCAAAAACATACTTACTATTCGATAAACGGTCAAATTAGTTAACGATATAAACAACTTGATAACTTTTCGACATAATTAAGCTTTTATAATCAAGTTCCGAAGGGGCACAACTTAAATATAAGTTTCAGATATATACTTACAATTAGATGTTTGGTCTGGTGGTTAAGGTCTCGGCCTTCTATGTGGCCGTCGTCGGTTCAAATCCCGACAACTTTTTTTTTTTTTTTTTTTTTTTTTTCTTTCAATACATTTTTGTGAAACTCATATTACTTTAATGTCTTTCCGGACATTTTTTTACTTATTAAAAATTTTTTTTAATAGTTAATATAATCATTTACAACGTGTAAAAATAATCTATAAAATAAGAAAGAGTTCCATAAAAATTTTTTTTTTTTAATTTTTTTTTTACCCTCATGCTGAAGTCATTTCGCTCTGTAGCACCCAAGCTACTACCTTAAGCTATCTTTCAAGCCTGATCCCATGATAAGCGGATCAAAATTAACGTCAGAATATGGGAAAAACTTTTGTATATTAACGGGTGCAGCTCGTCACCAGGGCTTCTGAAAGTCACTCGTGCTACGTTTCGTACTTGGTGCCTTTGAAACCGGCCGGGCGACGATACTGCACCTGTTGCAAAATATACTAAAGTAAAAAAATGTCCAGAAAGACGCCAAAATGATCAGAGTTCCACAAAAATGTATTGAAAGAACAAGAAAAAAAAAAAAAAAAAAAAAATTTGTTGTCGGGATTTGAACCGGCGATGGAAAAATATAAATCTGAAACCTTAACCACCAGGCCAAGCACTGAAATTTTTATTAAACCTCTTCGAGGTTTGATTATAAAAGCTCAATTAGCTGGTGACGAGCTGCACCCGTTCATATACAAAAGTGTTTCCCATATTCTGACGTTAATTTTGACCCGCTTATGATGGGATTGGGCTTAAAAGATAGCTTAAAGTAGTAGCTTGGGTCTACAGAGCCCCTTTTTTTTGATTTTGTTTAAGTTTAATTTTAACTGATTTTTCACCCGAATCCTGAAATGACTTCAGCATAAGGGAAAAAAAAAAAATTTTTTTTTAAATTTTCTATGGAACTCTTTCTTATTTTATAGATTATTTTTACCCGTTGTAAAGTCCTTTATAAAAATAATATTTCTTACGTATGTACCAAGTTCATTTTAACATTTTGTTGGTAATGATTATATTAACTATTAAAAAAAATTTTTAATAAGTAAAAAAATGTCCGGAAAGACATTGAAATGATAAGAGTTCCACAAAAATGTATTGAAAAAAAAAAAAAAAAAAAAAAAAGTTATCGGCGGGATTTGAACCGACGACGGCCACATAGAAGGCCGAGACCTTAACCACCAGACCAAACATCTAATTGCAAGTATATATCTGGAACTTATATTTAAGTTGTGCCCCTTCGGGGCTTGATTATAAAAGCTTAATTATGTCGAAAAGTTATCAAGTTGTTTATATCGTTAACTAATTTGACCGTTTATCGAATAGTAAGTATGTTTTTGGTTTTTAAAAAAGAAAATAATACCTACGTACCAGGTTAATTTTAACATTTATTGTAATCATCGCCCCTTGCACCTGCAGGTACCCGCAGTAATCTCTCTGGAGTAAAAACTTCCTGGAGAAAATATCTGCAGGGAGTAATCATCGCCCCTTGCACCAGGAGCCCACCCCAACCTCTCCAGTCTCGAAACATCCTAGAAAAAACATCTACAGGGAGAGATCACCACCGTTGGCACCAGGAGCCCACCCTAACCTCTCCAGTCTCGAAACATCCTAGAAAAAACATCTACAGGGAGAGAACACCACCGTTAGCACCAGTTGTCCGCCCTAACCCCTCCGGTCACGAAACATGCTGAAGAAATCATCTACAGGGAGAGATCACCACCGCCGGCACCAGGTGCCCGCCCTAACCCCTCCAGTCACGAAACATCCTGGAGAAATCATCTACAGGGAGAGATCACCACCGTTGGCACCAGGAGCCCACCCTAACCTCTCCAGTCTCGAAACATCCTAGAAAAAACATCTACAGGGAGAGAACACCACCCCTCGCACCAGGTGTCCGCCCTAACCCTTTTAGTCTCGAAACATCCTGGAGAAAACATCTACAGGGAGTAATCATCGCCCCTTGCACTAGCTGCCCACCACGAATTGTCCGGAGTAAAAACTTCCCGGAGAAAACATCTACAGGGAGTATAATCACCACCTCTTGCATTAGGTGTTCGCCCTAACCCCTCCGGTCTTGGTACATCCTGGAGAAATCATCTACGGGGAGAAGTTACTACTCCTTTCCCCAACTGCCCGCAGTAAACTGTCCGGCGTGAAAAATTCCTGGAGAAATCATCTACACGGAGAGATTACCACCCCTTGCACCAGGTGCCCGCCCTAACCACTCCGGTTTCGAATCTTCCTGGAGAAATCATCCACAGAGAGTAGTCACCACTGCTTGCACCAAGTGCCTGATATCTAAAAACAATCTGCTATTTTTAGTTTTAAATCACAATAAAAGTTGTATCCAGGTCGTTCCGGACTGTGGTATCCGGATTGTCCACGTCTATAGAATCATTCGACATAACATTTGTCTTTCCAGAGTACCCTGGGTACATCCCCGGAGCAGATCACCTTTTTGTTTAAGATTATCAGATGATATTAATTTTTTTTTTTTTTTGTATTCTATTGAATTTCTATTGAGTTTCTACAGAGATTCTATATGCCCAATTTCCTACAGAATTTCTGTAGAAATTCTACAGAACAGTTTTACATGGGAAGTCAGATCACTGTCACTAAAGACTTTTTAAAAATTTTTAATTTAAAAAATTTTTGAGTCTTTTTTTTAATTAGCTTCTTTCGTTAGCATAATTATAGAAGTTATATCGATAACTATACCGTGGCTTGTATATCATGCCTTGCGAATAAAAATAAAAAATCATAAAAAATAGATAAAATATATTTCTTTATTTTATGAATTGATTTTTTTCTAGGCTTGCATACACACTATATAAAAATGACAACCTAACAATTTATTATTGTTGTTCTATTTCGATAGATTACAATACGCTTACCCAACAGGATCAAGAATAAAAATCTTAAAATCGAAAGCCGAATTTGATTACTCAATTTATATGAAGTAAAAAACCACACAGCAGCTACGAGCCGGGTGAATTTCTTGTCAACTTTTTAAAAAATTTGTACAAATGAATTTTTTTAACGATTTTTGTGCTCCCCTATCTGAATGTCCTTGGCATTGAAAATGAAATTTTTTATTCATCAAGCCATAAGCTCATTTAAGTATTTAGCTTACCTTTAGCATTTAATGAAATACCGTATGTGCGATGATTTATGTCTCGATTCAAGTCACGTAATAATTGTTGTTTATTTTTTTTATTTTTTTTATTAATTGAAATTGAACGAATTATTAAAATTATTGAAATCAAATAAATTAAACTTAATAAAATAAAAAATCGATTAGAATTTTCAAATTAGGTCTTTAAAGATTTTTTTCACCTGTTAGTTATAAATTCAGATTGTAAAAGTTATTTTTTCTAGCTTAAATAAGGTTCCAAGATCTTGTGTTTGCCTTTATTTCCGAGTGTCATTAGTTTCAATGCAGTCATTTTTTATAGTATACAATAAGCTGTTTAGCATAAGAATTTCTTTAGCGTTTTCTAATGGTGCCAAATGATAGCTGAGTTCAAGCGCTTTTCAAGGATACAATTCAGAATAAGTCCAGGAGTAAATTATCACGCATGCTACATGCTAAATAACTGCTTCGTGTATGCAAGGCCCCACGCTTAATTTACCTTAATTTACAAACTAAGTTGAAAAAGACTCTCTGACTAAAGCAGTAATATATCTCTGCGCGTACAACAAACAAACATGACAAAAAACTAAAATAACCTGGGGACCTCGCGTATGGTTCTAACGTCCGCAACGTTACGAGCACCTAAAAGGATTCTTTTAAAAACTAAAGTTATCACCTTTTGAAGCAAAATAAAATCATTCTCACGATGAACCAGAAATAAATAAAAAAATTTAACTAAAACTTCAACGTTTAGAAGACTCCAGTTTTTAAGACATTAGATTGGATCACTGGAGTTTTACAGAGGAAACAAAAAGTTTTTGTTGAAAACCTGGATTTTTACATTTTAATTAGTCTTTTATAGCCCTTAAAATTGATAAATATCCAGCTGCTGTTTTCAAAACCTGAAATTATAAATAATATTTCATAGTAAGAGACTGAAAAAGTTAATATTAAAAAGTTATAAATTAGTGATACAAACTATCATAAAATATTCTACGGAAAGTACTGCAAATTTTCCAGCAGTTAATTGAAATGGAGCTTTTGAAGCTGTCATGATAATGATCAACATCCTTGCATCTTGTACTTTTAATTCGTACCAGCTGATTTTATAAACTGCTTCAAAAATTTTAGCACTCTGTTGAATAAGAAGAATGTTTATACATATATTTTTGTTGTTGTGTGAATTAAAAGAAAAAAAATGATTAAATAACGTAACCATAGTACCTCGATCCGAAGCTTCTCCGCCACAAAACAGTTTACAGCCAAGATGAACAAGGTCGCAAAAATGTACACAACATTGAAGATCGTCGATACTATATCATTTTCCTCACTTTGACCAAAACTCTGCATTAAATTTTTAGTAATAATTAAGCTTATAAACTTTAAGTATAATATTCAAATTTATATATAAACTAAAGAGGTGTTTTCTCTAAAATTGAGAGAGTCCAATTGAAAATTTTTTCTAAAATTAAAAAAGTGAAAAAATTGAAGTTGCCCTAAATTTTAATTACATAGCTCATTAAAAAAAAAAAAAAAAAAAAAAAAAACTCTTCTTTTGGCTTTTTTCGGGCAAGTTAATATAAGAAACTGATTCAATACTTACAACGATCAACTGATGACCTTGCAAGCACAGAGCAATAGAAATACATGTAATTTGTATCATAAATGTTAGATTGAACAATTTTTCAATTTCAGTAGAAAATCTTTGAAAATATGAAAAATTTTTTATTATAAAGGACTTACCCAATAATTAAATAAAAAGAATAATTTTAATGTAAGTAAGAATTTAAATCAACACCTTTTCAACTGAAAATGTCGGTCAACGATTAGTTTGAGTAGAGAAGCAAAAGTTTTTTCTTTTGATTGAGAAACTAAATTATTTATTTCTGATTTCAAAATATTTAGCTGACTGCATGCATGAAATATCAAGATTATAAACAATCCCTCATAACAACCGTAAACTGTACTCATCACAGTTCCAGCTAAAAATTGGCCAAAACAAATAATCTCGTAATAAGGACTGGATTGAAAATCAAATATGAACTTAGCTGATAAAAAAAAAGGTTTGGTTCTTGAACCGCTAAGGATATCATTTTCTGGAATGGAATTGATAGATATCATCTTGACTATTGTATAGAATACAGTTGATCCTACAATTGAAGTCAAAATAAATATTGCCATAAATCTAACTAATTTTTGGTCTTTCTGCATTTCATAACGTTTATCCTTTTCTGTGACTGCCCAGTCTTTCATCATTACAGATAACAAATTACCAAATGCTGTTTTATTTTAAAATTAAAATAGTTAACCTTATGTAGTAGTTATATAATATAATATAATAAAAATAAACATTAGTGAATTTTACCTTGTCTGTTAATCCATCCATTGTACAACTTACAACAAGCAGCAAAGGTGGCTAATTCCGCGTAAGTTAATATCTCGATTACTTCACTCAAATTATTTTTGACGAAATATAAATTTGTCGTTTGTGGAATGATAATAAAAAATGTCATGATGAAAAATGAAATAAAAAATTTCAATACTGAACTTCTATATTTTTCAGAATCTGGCCATACACCCATCAATTTCATACATCCACGAGTAACGTAAATAGTTCTATCAAATTCTTCCAAAGACATTTTCGATGAAATTCAAAGCTTTTTTTACGTGAAATACATGTTGTAAGTAACAAAGCAGAAAATAAACTGAATTTACATTTTATTCTCTATTATGTGAACTGTGCCAAACAAAGTTTTACATTGATTGTTCATTCATGAAACCGCTGAGGTCTTGTTTTTAATCTCCACCACTTTCAACGTACAATCAATATATGGTAAGTGGTGACTCATTCATTTTCTTTCTTCAAAACAAATTTTTTTTTCTTTTTAATTTTGACTGTAAAGTTTTTCTCATATCTGATATATTCTGTAAAAATAAAAATTTTTTAAATTTAGATTGTTTATAGGGATAACATATTATCAAATGCTGTTTTAATTTAAAATATAAAATACTTAACCTTATGTAGTTGTATAGTAAGATAAAAATAAACATTAGTGAATGAATTTTACCTTGTCTATTAATCCACCCTTTGTGAAACTTACAACAACCAGCAAGGGCGGCTAATTCCACGTACATTGATATCTCCATCACTTCACACAAATTATTTTTAACAAAATATAAATTTTTCGTTTGCGAAATGATAACAAAAAATGTTGTTATCAATGTCATGATAAAAAATAAAATAAAAAATGTTAATAATGAACTTCTATATTTTTTAAGATCTAGTCATACACCTATCACTTTCATTCATCCACGGGTAACGAAAAAAGTTTATTAAATTTTTCAAAAGACATTTTTGGTGAAATTTAAAGCTTTTTATACGTAAAATATATATGTTGTAGGTGACAAAGCAGAAAATAAACTAGATTTACTATTTCATTCTTTATTATATGAACTACCTCAAACAAAGTTTTTCATTGATCGTTCATTCATAAAACTACCACTTTCAACATCAATACGTAGTAAGTGGTAAATAATTTACTTTCTTAAAAAGGGGTTTGTTTTTCGTGTACATATGTGAAGAATAAAGTTTATCAAGACTTGATATTTAATTATTCTTTTAGAGCCCTTAAGATCGAAAAATATCCTGCAGTGGACCTTAAAACCTAAAATATTAAATAATAACTTTAAATGATCTTACAACAAAAAATGAATATTTTTATAGACAATTTTAAAAACTTAAAAGATAGGGATGTACAAACCTTTATAAAACACTCTAAAGAAAGTACAGATAACTTTCCAGCAGTCAGTTCAAACGGAGCCTGGGAAGCTCGCATGACAATAGTTAACATTTTTGCATCCTGCACTTTTAGTTCATACCATTGGAGTTTACAAATCTCGTCAAAAATTTCAGAACTCTGTTCAGTTTCGGAAGAATAATTTTGTTCCGTTTTTTAATTTTCCTTATGATGAAGTAACATAAAGTAAAAATTGTATAAGTAAAAATTTGTAGAATACCTCGGTTCGAAGTTTTTCAGCTAAAAAACAGATTGCACCAAGTAAGAACAATGAAACTATAATATATACAATATTATAGAGCATTAAACTTAAAACATTTTCTTTACTCCGTCCAAATATCTATATAGACATAAACAATTGTGATTAAATGATCTTGTAAGCTTGCTCAAAAGATATGAGTATGTTTTACAGTATTACTAACAACGATCAACTGATAGCCTTGTAAACATAGATCGACGGAAATGCAAGAGTATTCGATAATGTAAGTTGTATTAAAAAGCTTCTCGACTTCCCTTGAAAACCTATAAATATATGCAAACATCAATTTAGAGGATCTGACAAATATAGAAAAAATATATTGTAATAACTACCTTTTCAAATCCGAATGTCTTTCTATGATTGGTTCAAGAATTAAATTAAACTGTCTATTCTTTGACTCAGATATCAAATTTTTCACTTCTAACTTTAAAATTTTCAACTGATTGCATAGATAAAATATCAAAATTATGAATAATCCTTCGTAACAGCCGTAAATAAAACTCAAAATAATACCAGATAAAAATTGACCAATAAAAACAAGTGCGTAAACTGAAATGCTGTTGATTTCAAAAAAAAACTTTGATGATAAAAACAACGGTTTAATGCTTGAATCATCACAGATCTCACTTTTAAGGCATAATCTAATGGAAAGTATTTTATATAATGTGTAAAATATTGTTATTGCAACAACTGAACCAATAGATAGATTTATCATAATTCTCACTAATTTTTGGTTTTTCTGCATTTCGTGGCGTTTTTTTATGTCTTTTACTTTCCAGTCTTCTGACATTATATTTAACAATTTTCCGATTGCTTGCATTGAATGAATTAAAATATGAATATTTTTGCTTTCATTTTAGCTTGTGGTAAAAAAATTAAAATGAATAAACAACTTTACCTTGCATATTTAACCATCCAATGTATAACTTGCAGCAACCAACAAATGTGGCTAAATCCACATTAGTCAATATTTCAATAACTTCATTTAAATTATTTCTGACAAAATATAATTTAGTCGTTTGAGGAATTAGAACGAAAAATGCTATAAGGAAAAAACAAACGAAAAATTTAAATTGTGAATTTTTATTTTTCCGAGTCTCTGGCCAAACGCCCATCAATCGCATACACCTGCGAGTTAGATCAATAGTTTTGTCAAACTCTTCTTCTAACATTTTTGTAGTTTATTTGAAAATTTATTTTTTACTATATCTAGGTACACGTAAGTAGTGAAGTTTAGTAGTCGGATGTCACTGTAGATTTAAAACTTCAGGTAAATCAAACTAATTTATAAGTCTTGTTTTAATTAAGTTCTTTACCTTCAGCTTGTAATTAATATGATACAACCTACGCAATTTCTTTAGCATTCTTTCTTTTAATAACTTCAAGTTGTTTTAAATTTTCATAAGTCACTTTAACTAATTTTTTATAAAAATATTTGTCAGATTCTTCAAGTTCATTTCAATTTGAAAAAAAATAAAAGGTTTAACACTCATAGAAATGTAAATTCTGCACCATAATAGTGAAGGCGAACAACGAAATTTTCGCCCGCATTAATCAATCTCTGGCATGCAAAACACATCCAATCAAACCGAGCCGTGGCGGTATATTCCGCGGGACTGTCAATGTGTCGACGACACACGTGCACTTAACGTAATTTGGAAATCCATCAATTCAACCCTGAAGTTGTACGGCGCCCGTCTATAACGCAAGCTTGCATCTTGAACTGGGAGGCAAGCAAAAGTTACACATAACTTGTGAAGCGCATAATGTTCCCTTTGGTTTACGAAAGTACAACTTCAAGCGGGGAACAATGTCAAACAGAATCGCGATATAGTTTGGTCGGCGAGCACTATTAGGAATAGCGAACATTGACATTCGCAGATTAACCTACTTTCCGGTAATACAGAGAAACTGTAATGAGAAATTTTAGTTTCAAGTTGGCTCGTTGGTTTCAATATTGAAATTATCTTCGTGCAAAATCTTTTGTATGAATTATATACTTCGTCGCGATCATCTTGATTTATATCTCTCGTGTATACCGCTTGGTCAGCATTTATGGAAACTGGGTTACGGGAGACTTTGGTATTCGAACATTCCGGACATCTAATAAAAGTACTCTGACTCGGTCAGCTCACCAAGCGTTTCAAGCTGATATGAGATTTGAAATTAAAAAATTTTTTTTTAATTTGTTGTATCGAGGAAATGAAAAATTATCAGTTTTATGAAAATAAATGATTGGACTTGAAGGAATCAACGCAAACAGTTCTAATATTAAATATTCTCCCAATTCCAGCCATTTTAAAAAAGTACTTTTTTCTCAAACTCGATAAGCCCTGATAAAAGTAAAACATCGAGTAAAAATAATTGTCTTCGACTGGAAAATAAAAAAAAAGTCTTCTCTCGAATTCTCTTTGTAGGAATGAATAATAAACAGTCGGCGTTGATGGCTGGCAGTAGCCGGGGAGTATACACCACAGAGCCCGTTTTAATCACATCTAAACGTTCTCAAAGCTCTCTCTCTCTCTCTCGCGAGCATCTCGCGCGTCAAAGCCGCAGCCAACGCAACGGCCGGCCAGCTCTGGTCTCGACGCGTGCCACGTTGGCTACAGCGTATACCTAACGACTGCAAAAGGCATCCCTCGGCAATTCTGCTTGCCGTTCAGTGCCGGTTAATGGAGTTTGCCTCTCCCGCCCACCCCCTGCCTCGAACGGTCAGCTTGATCAAGAATTTCATTGTAAAAATTAATTTTTCTACGAAAAAAAAAAGTTTTTTCTCTCCCGGGAGGCTAACTCACTCACCCCAATAGGGTTGCGCAACAACAGTAAGTCGACGGGGGTGAAATTGGGTGGGCAGGGTTACGTCATTGGGAGATATTGTTTTTCTGTGGTGTTGCGAGATAAGCGATTGTGTGCTGATGAAAAATGTGAACTTGCATAATATTTAATGGGGTGAATTAGGACGTTTTTTTAAATGTTCCTTAGATTTATTACTATGATTAATTTTTTTCACCAATGATCCGAAAAATTATACTTTCACATTGCGGTGACCCTCGCTACAGACCGACAAGAACTCAACAAAAAATAATTTCGAAAAAAGAGCGAGCTTTGTCACTAACTTTTTTGAGCAAGAATTGTTGAGGTTAAATAAACAGTTTGAATGACTCAACAAAACTTTGTTAAAGTTTTTTTTAATAAATCTAAAAGTAATAAGCAATATGATAAATAAATTTCAAAAAAATTAAGTTTGAAATTTTGTATAAGTTATTATTTTTAACTTTTGTCAAGCGGTTTTACATCAAACTGTTTTAAAGTGTCAATTTAAAGAGAGACCACTCTAGATCGCTGGAAATAGAATGATAATTATTTCAACATCGACTGACCACACTCAAAACCATATAGTTTCTAGAACGCAAACTGTAAGATAATTTCCTAATAAACGCGAATTTTTCAGAAAAATTAAAAATTGAAAAATTATTTCCGATGAAAAACTTCAAAAATTATCGTTCAAAAAATTAATTTAAAAAAATTATTTTATTTTTTCAATGAGTTATAAATCTTAAAAACGCTATCCTGTACATTTCAATTTCGGATGATTCGAGAGTAGTATAAATTATACTATTTTCAATAAGTAGTTAAATTTAAACTAAAATTGGTTAAGATCTGCTCCCAAATGAATTCTAAAATTGCATAATAATGTTATAGAGCAACTTACTCAATTGAATTAAATATTTTGAAAGAAAATAAGTTTTACTTGATTTCATTTTTTTATATTTAAGTAGTAGATTCAAACCTTATGCGTGATAAACATTTGTTAACAGATCATTTTTTGAAATTACAGTTTCTGCTATCTGACATTTCAATGGTATTAATTTTGGCACCTCCACCAAAAACACAACCCTAATTTTATCTTGAACACACGAGGAACCGGTTACAAAAAGAAAAGTAAAATAAAGCACCTAGAAAGCAAAGAATAATCGCCGGAAGAAGGGACTCGCCCCTTTTTTGCTCGATCAATCCTCCCCGCGAGTTTGATAAACGCGGCTCTCTTTGTCCCGACGCTGCACTGGGAAGCCGCGAGGACTCATAATTCCTGGCTTTTCCCCTTCTGAAATACCGAGGTCTACGAATTTTGATAGTGCTGGCAAGAGAAGCTCGGGTTCCCCCCCCCCCTTTTTTTTATGGAGTTTATAACTTTGAGACGCGAGACTTCTGTTTTTAATAGAGGGTATGTGGACTTTATGGTCTCAATCGGAATATCGTTGAAGTTTTTTTTTTTTTTTAAGTGGGATGAGGTAGTTATCGGAAAAAAGTTACCGAATCTACGGCATCGAGTGCTTCGTTGAAATTTTTTATTTTTCAGATTCGAGGACTGAAAATAAATTTCGGATTAAACTAATTTGGTCTCCAAGATTTAAAAAAATCACAGTTACTTATGATTGAAAATAACCATGACTCATCTATTGCAAAGAAACCAGTCGGTAATAAACCGACCGAAATCCGATTGAAAGAAAGTTCAGCTGGCTGTTACAACGTCTCAATAGCCCGAAAATTCTACCTAATCAAAAAGGCTCCTTTAGTGTCTCAAAAGGTTCAATTACAATGAACGAGGCGAGGGTGGAATTAATATCCTTAACTGTACAAACCGTCGAGTGTAATCCTATACCCCTTCGCTTAGAGTAGGTCACGGGGATGTCATACCAGCTGCTGTATCCGTTTTTTGCATTTGTTCACGGGTGTGGAAGATCGAGTGCGGAGAGGAGGGATGGATGAAAAAAAAAAGCGCGACGAGGATGAAGAGGAAGTTCTGCGAGTGACGGGGCAGGCTTTTAAGACTGATTGTGATAAGAAATATAGACGTTTCCGTAAGCTTTTATACAATGGTTTGATAAATCTACTTTTCAAGCTCGCATTGAGATAACCGAATGTTTATTTGTTTATGTTTTTCGTAACATCTATCAGTTGATTGAGTTTTTTGTTTGACATTTTGCCCCGACAACGAATGCTGTATAAAGTTCTAGTGCTGATTGAAATTCTCCCCTTTAGCATGAAAAAAAAAAAAAAACACACTTTCTTACTTCTTTCAAATCATGTTTTTCTACAGCCATTCATTCAAGTTTTAGAGTTTCAGTTGAGCAAGGTGGTAGAGCTTTGGGCGATGGAAAAGATTTTGATGAAACTAAAATGTTTGCACCAATCAAATAAATAAATAAAATTAGAGTGCATCCGGAAGATGAAAAAAAGAAATTCCAAATCCGCTTGAATCGTAAAAAACTTTGGTGAACATCGGTTTTCCTCTCGCGTGGTGCTTGTATCAGACTTTACGGCATATCTTTTCTTTTTTCTGGTGTACTTTTTTCTATCTCTTTCAAAAAAAAAAAAAAAAAGAAGAAGAAGATTCCGCAAGCAAGAAGAAAGAAGAAAAGTCGGTCGCGCTTGCATCGGTGGCTCATCCGAGGTATTGGTCCGATAAAGAGAATGGAAGATGAGAGAGGAAGAGAGAGAAATACGAAAGTGATCGGTATTCTGGTAGAATATTCTTCCCTATTTTATGCGGACCAAGATGCATGAAACTGATAAAGTTGAGGGCAGACTTTGAATCAGCAATATCTTCTTACCCATTAATTGAGTTTTCTCTCTTCTTCTTTTTATTTTTTGCAATAAAAATCATGCGTAAGGTGCATAAAATATTGAAAGAAACTTAATAATACCTTTGCACTTTAGTGCAATCATAAAAAAGGTAAAAAAACGAGTGAACAAAGGAAATTTCGGACAACATTTTAATTTGCAAAACTACCGCAAGCTCGGCAATATTCAAAAAGTTGAAAAGAAAAAAGCCTTTACCGTAACTTCCTTCTACCAACATGTTAATTCCCGAGGATTTCGGTCTTTTGCATGTACGGGCGCAACACGTGCTGTCGGCGGAATAAATTTGGACCGAGCGAATAAATCGACTTTTTGCCGGACCGTCTGAAATGTATATTAGCTTCGCTTCCGGCGCGCGCGGCGGTGAGTTCTACCGGGGAAAATCATCGAGCGAGAAAAGGGCGGGCAGCTTTCGGAAGATCGATAATGGAATGGAGATTTGTTGACGGCAAGCCGTAAACTCTTTCAAAACTTTGATTTTAAAAGCCTTACTTTTTAATTCTAATTTACCGCTGTAGTGAGATAAGTCAAGTGCCCCCGCTTAAGCAAAAACTATTACTGCCGCCGATCAAAACAATATTTTTAAACAGCTGAAGTCTCATTTTAAAGGCCAAAGCATGAGCTTAAAAATGAGGCCTCGCATGTCTAATTTCGATGCTAAAATGAATTAAATAAACAATTTTAATAAAAAAATTCAATTCATTAAATACCGAGTTTTTAAGATTCTTAATTTTTTCTAATTTTTGAACTTTTTGCAGTCTTTTGTTGATAATTTTAAATCGACATATCTCCGAGCCGTCGATTTTTGTAGTGTGGGATAGAACTTATTTTTGAATATTTTCATTACATTAATTTGAAAATACACTTTAAATCGATCTTTCAAGGCAAAACTAGAATTTGAATGGACACTTTTTCTTAAATTTTAATTAAATTTGAGCTTGTCGATCATTTTAGATCGATTTACTGCCCAAAATTTTGAATAAATGTTTTGTACATAACTGTTGAAACTTTTGATTTACATACGTGCTTGGTGCTTACGACAATACGCATTTCAAGTACTGCATATCTACTCGGTCACCGTGACACTTTACATTATATCGATCAAAAATGCCATTTTAAACTCTATAAAGTGAAACTCAACTGTGATTAACAATTTTCTTGTGCTGCACTATTTCATTACTGATAATTTTATTGCTAATAATTCATTAATATTAATTTAATGAATTATTTTCATTAAACATAATAAAATGTATTGTCTGATATAATTAATTATTTTTTATTCAGTTTGACAATTTTTTGAAACAATCCAATGTAAACTAATAACGCGCCACACAAGTTGTCGGGCAATTCGAAAACGCATTCCGCAAAATCGTCGTTTTACCCGCCCCATTCGAATTCTCACCCTGGATATACAGTCAGCAAAGTGCGTTTCCCGTAAACGACTCCCCCGAGGAAGGAAGAGACGCTCGATTAAAAACAAGCATCGCAGAAGTGAAACCCCCCGGCAGCGTATACACGCTCGACAAAACATGCGAGCTTTTTGCTTTTAGTCCACCCGACACTTCGTGACCGCCACGCTTGAGCTTTACCTCCTGCACCGACTTACATTGCTGGTTTAAGAAAAACATATTATTTGATAATCTATTGCTGTTTTTCTCGAACTGGTATTTGATTACGCAAGCTTTCTCGAATAACTTTTTCAGTTTGGATTTAAATTTTTTAAAAGCTTTTTCAGAAGATAGAAACGAGTATTTTTTAAATTTAAAAGAATAAAATTATTAAGTTTAAAAAATGAACACACTTTTCAAGAATATTCACGAAAAAAATTTTTTAATAATTTTTACGATGAAAATCTTGAAAATCTTATCTTTCCAGCTCATTTGATTTTGTGAGAAAAGAATTTTTCAAAAAACTTTTCTACAAAAATATTAAAATATTACGGAAGTTTGAGAATAAACTTACTTTTTTAAGACATTGTGTGGTTGAACTAAAATGCAATATATATTACAAAACTTTTCAAAAAAGTTTAATTCTACAAAAAAAATTTCAAGTATCAACTTAAAATACATCAGACGGTTTATTCTTACTCTACTTATTTAATATTTTCTAAATATGAACTTTGGGAGCAGAAAAAAAGTCGGAAAAAAGCGCAACCCGAATCTGGCTAACGAGTACCCTTTAAAAGTTTTTGAAAAAAAATATACATACGAGATTTTTTTTTTACGAACTTATTTTCTCTCTATTACTTAGGAGGATAATCAAAATTTACCAAATGCTTTTTCACATCATTTTTACTCTAAATAAGTTTTTTTTTTTTTTTTTCTCAAGCCAGCTCATCCACCGCAAAATTAAAAAAAAAATCCTTTTTTTATTAAAACTGTAACTTATTTTTTCTATACCACCCAGTGATAAACTCTCCCCCAATAAAAAATAAAGGTTCAAACCGCTTCCCCCTCTTTTATCGAAAATGTTCCGTCATGTTTTCATAAAACTTTGCCTCAAGTTAAAAGCTCGCTAATAATTTCAACCCAGGCAAAATAATAACGCCCCCTCAACTTTTCCAATAAAAATGAAGTAGCAACAATTACATTTACAAGAAGAAAAGGGGGGAGGAAAAAAAGGCTCTCGAAGCATTCGTCCTGCATACCAAACACCGGCCTCGGTCCTCAAAGCCCCGGCCGGCCTTGTTTTCCTCCCGTAATAAAAGCTCGCCGATCGAAGAAGCCCGAGGGTCTCGCGCGAAGGTAATAATTCACAGTCGCCGCGTCTCGGCCGTAAAAAAATAATGCAAAAAGCAAGCGGCCAGAGAAGGGAAGTCGCACTTAGCTAAATGGGCTGGACTTTATCGGCTGAATGCAGTATGCAAAGCGCGTGTTGTGATTTTTTTTTTTGCCGGCGTAAATCATAAGCGTCCAGGAGGTGGTTCATTGTTACGACTTCTTTTTCTATGAATATTTATAACCGGCTTTTATTACTCGAGGGTCGGTATCTGGTTTCAAGTGCTTTTCGATTTTCACGACTGTAAGTCTTGGAAAAATAAAAAATAAAAAATTTCTCTTCTAAGTTTCGAGGAAAACTTGTATCTTGGGCAGAGTGCGGGCGCAAACAGACGCGTTTGAAAAGCGTCAACGGCAGGACTGCCAGCGTGAGAGCAGTGAAAACAGCAAGAGTTCTTGCAACAACGCCAAGAGAACCACACCGCTCCGAGAAGTTTTGAGAAACTGTAACTTGAAAAATATCCAGGCAATTATAACGGTTGCAACGCGAGCTTTCGAAAGAACTTTGTTCATTTAGTGTGGTTTCTCATCGAGAACGATCGCGTTGTAATTTACAAGTTTATCGAGTGCTTTTTTGTAATTCGATTCACAAGCTTGCAATTATTTCGAGCTTTTTTGAATAAATATGATTGAACCGTTTTTCTTAATAAAAAAATAAATTTCGTTTGACCGACGAAATGGATCTTTCCCAAAAAGTTATAATACGGTGTAATCTCGATAATATTCCATTTAAAAAAATACATCGAAATTTAACCAAAAAAAAAAGAAGATAATTATCGTGGATTAAAAACTCAAATCCAGCTGAGCATGATTCAATTATGATCCATCAAGTTTAACCGTTCCGGACAGCTTAATTTAAAAGATAATTAAAGCCAAGCATTAAATCCAGCCAGCTCTCGGGTGCAGCAGCACCAGCACCAGCGTGTAAAACGACGCAATTTTACGTAAGCACGGTAAAATTCAGCTGCGAGACACGTGTTCAAGCCGAAGGAGGAGCAAACGAAAATACGAGACCCGCTGCAGTGGGTTTTGGCCCTGGCAAAATAGAGATTTGTATGCAATGATAAAATTAAGAGAGGAGGAGGAGGATGAGCCTCAGCCCCCGCGCCGCGGAAATTGAAATTTACCGAGGACACTGCAATTTGCAAATACTCTGGCTTATGCATGGTTATTTTAATATGAGGGAGGATTATTTTTAATGTGTTTCTGCACTTCGTGCTCTGTTTACTTGAGTTTTTCCTTGGGTTCATCCCACAGTTCTTATTTCATTTGTTCTGTTGCAGATAATTTTGAAATGTTACGTTTGAGCTGTTACATGAAAAGACACTTGGATTTTAGAATTTTCTCATTTAACCAGAAGAAATATTAAACTTGAAATTTTGCTGCAAGAATTTTGTTCACTTATATAGGAAAATATAAAATATACGAAACTCTGTAATAAGAAAAAAACGCAGCAACTTTGTTAATGGCAAGAGACCTCGGACATCAGCAAATTACATTTTCGAATCAAAAACTGGTAGTTACTACTTACTTTACGAGACAAGACTGCCCTCCGCTTAAGCTCTAGAAGTAAAAAACCAGATTCCTTCAAAAGCATGCTAGCGCAGACGTACAGACATGATCCCCCCGGAATCGCGTAATTCACTCGGTCTTAACGCACCTGCAGGTGGCAAGGGCGCGACCGCAGGCAGTTTTGGGCGGGAAGAGGGAGAAAGGGTAGAAATTCCAAGGCGAACGAGGGGGCGTAATTTATTTATGCTCTGTGTATGATGTTAATTTATGGTAATGTCCTCCCTCCCGCCGGAATATTATCGGTCTACACGTGTACCCTCGAAAAAAAGGTAAAAGATTTGTTTGCGCCCTGAGCTTTCAACACTCCGCTGGAACTAAAAAAAAAAAAGGCCCCCGTAACATCAAAGGAACTTTAGTTTGTAAAAATAGAGACACGGAAAAAATCCCTTTTCTCTTGATTACACGGATTACCCGCGACTTACCGCGTCCCGTCTCTTCCAAGAGAGAGCCCAGATTAGGACTGCACTCAGTTTTAAGGTAGTAGTTCCGCGATATATAGCACATACATGGGAAAACACATGCAAAATGCAAACAACTCAAACACTATCTGAATTTTTAATATGTTGTAAATAAACATCTGATCTTTCAAAATATCACTTAAAAAATACAGGTATCCATGCTTTTTTCGAGATAATTGAGTTCAAAAAATGTTAAATTTTACAGGTTAGGTATTACTATATATTGTGATTTGGTGAATTTCTAACTCAATTATCTCGGAAAAAAGCATGGATACCTGTATTTTTTAAGTGATATTTAGAAAGATCAAGTGTTTTTTTACATCATATTTTAATTTCAGAATTAGTTTGAGTTGTGCACTGAGGCGGAACTACTACCTTAAGCCAGCGAGAGGGAAAAAGGGTCACGCGATTACGACGGTCGTCGAGGAGGGATATGCGGGCTCTTCGATTGGCCGGATCCGAGTTTTACGGGAAGTTTTTCAATCGGCTGAATGGAGAGCTCGCAAGTGCTCTTCAACTTTGAGATCAACGGGATTACCTCGTCTTGAAATTCTTTTACTTTTTTTCTTCTGCGTATAATGAATTCGAAAATTTCTGACGGATCGTCTGGAAGCGATAATGCGGGTGAATGAAATTTCCTTTTTTCTTCTCGCTTAGCATAACAGAAACGGAAATGGAGAATTTCTAGCTGGGAGAAAAAAATAGCAGATAGTGCGCGCGGGGTCTTTTTATTCTCGCAGACGGTCGAGAGAGAAATGGCCAAGACGCTCCTTTTAATGCGCTTTCAAGGCGATACAATGCCGGCGATTATCACCACCGGAAGCCGCTAATGAGAAGTATCAGGTGATCATTTTTTAAACAAGCTCACAGTTCGAGATAAAAAAAAAGAAGAAACAAATGATTTTTCCAACTCAAGACAGCGCCCAAAACTTTGCCAAGTTCTCGAATCAGCCCTTCCCTACGAGGGGAACAAAGGGAAGTTGTAGGTACGCTGCTACCTGGTAGACACGGAGCGTGCCGCATTAAATTCCTCGGGATATAATTTACGCCACCACCTTACCAGGAAAATCCCTTTCCTTCGTCGAAGGAGCCGAGAAAGCGTGCGTATTACATGCATGTATGTATGAACCAGGAGCTAAATTAGGGGCCGAGATGTGAATTTATGTTTTCAATATCTGCGATACGCAACGTTTTTTACAGTGTTATTGTTATGAAATAATGCTTTTTTCGGGAAAAAATTCATTAAAAATGCGTCTAGTAAAAGTTGACAAGTAAAAAAGGCAAATTCAAAGTTTCATTAACCCATTACCGCCCATGGAAAAATCAAAAGTGATATAAAAAAACTAACTGTTAGAAAACCTGTCTCATGAAAAAATAGTAGATACGTATTTTTTCTTTTTTCAATTTTCATTGTTTAAACATTATTTATTTAAACAAATTCGGAAAAAATTTTAAATTTTTATAAACTAATAACGGCATTCGATTCTTTGACCAAAAATAAGGCGAAAGTCATCTCAGTAATTTTTTGATCAGACGCTTAGATCTTTTGCTACGAGCGCTCAAACATGTAAAAATATGGTTTTATAGTGGTGAGCTCTGACTCGTAAAAGTGTATCTTCGGTGCGGCGCCTCAGAGCTCACCACCGAGCTCACCACTATAAAACCATATTTTTACATGTTTGAGCGCTCGTAGCAAAAGATCTAAGCGTCTGATCAAAAAATTACTTGGATGACTTTCGCCTTATTTTTGGTCAAAGAATCGAATGCCGTTATTAGTTTATAAAAATTTAAATTTTTTTACGAATTTGTTTAAATAAATAACAATGAAAATTGAAAAAAGAAAAAACACGTATCTACTATTTTTTCATGAGACAGGTTTTCCAACAGTTAGTTTTTTTATATCACTTTTAATTTTTCCATGGGCGGTAATGGGTTAATTATATATAAGGTATTTTTACTCAGAAAGTACGATGATACAAAAAAAGAAATTATTATAAAACGTGTTGCTAAGGGCTACATTTCTTAATGTACGAATGACGATGAAGATTAATGTTTCTTACATCTGTTATTTTTTTTCCCACTTTGACAAAGAAAGTCGCTATATCAAACAAATAAACGATCCCGAACTCCCAAAATCAAATAAATTACCCGAGCTATAAAAGAGAAATTTGTCACTCTCGCAATTTATCCTCGAACCTCTCGAAGTAGAGCTTCTCCGTGCTAAATCCACGTGATTATCGAGGTTATATATACGCACCCCGGTAAAGTTGAAGTTTTACTACGGCCAAGTAGTTAAAGCGCGGTCCGGTAACTTCTTTCCTCTCCGATAGCCGAGAAGCCGCGAGAGATAAAGTTTTGCGCGACCAAGTTGACGTTGAAATATTTAGACTTGCTAATACCATTCAACAAATTTACCTGCTGAAAGCTCACCAGAATTTACTTGTTTTTCGAATTACCCAAAATAATCCAATTTTTGATTGCAAAATACTTCAAGTTTATAAATGATGATTAAGAATTTTTTTTTTTTTTTATCAAAAATTTGATCAACATATTTTATAACACACTAAATCGTTACGAGCAAAGTTTAATCTTCAAAAACAGATCACGTACGTTCAGCAAATTCACTAACCGCTCCATAACATAAATTTCCAACATATTTGCGAAATTTAACTTTTCCAAAAGACGAATATTTAGTGACCAAAATGAAATGGACGATAAAAACTTTTAACCCAAAAACCGCGGGAAGCTTTACGCACGCGAACCTCGTAAAAGAAAATTTATTCAACCTGAAAAAAAAAAAAAAATACATATTCTTCGTTCGAGTGCAAAGCGAATTGGTAAAATTTTTGTGGCTCGAAACACTCGCGTTTATTTCATTAAGTGCTCCTGCACTCTTTCAACGAATCCCGGCAATTCAATTCATTAAACAATAATAAACACATTTGAATAATTTTAAACGCGCGCTTTGAAAGCCGGCACACGTGAATCTTTTGCTTTACCACAAAATCGAATTATTGCAGCTTTGAAAAATAAATGTGCCCTCACGTACGCTAACCGGAAATTGGAAAAAAAGCCCGGTAAGCCTTTCCTGAAATTTACACGAAAGAGAATTCCGAAACTCCTGCTCAGCCGAGCCTCCGTAATAAAATGAATTTTGCCTCGTTGAATAATTTCGCATTTCCATTGCTTGGGTACGAACACGTTCTCTTCTGAATCATTACCACGCCTACCGTCAATTTCTGTCAATTTCGAGCTTACTTGACCCTAATTACGAGCCTAATTACGAATGTATAAGTCTGTGGCAGTTAAATTATACCATGTAGTTTGAATTTACATAGAGTGCTACCTTGCGTACAAGATATTTTGATTAATATAGTGTAAGAATTAAAAAAAATAAGATTAAGATAATGATTTTTAGTATTGGAATCAAAATTAAAAAGTTAAATAGTTGAGATAGTGTAAGAGCTCCGATTCATGTGCCCATTCACTGAATCATGGTTTTTAAAAACTATTTAAAGGAATTATATCTCTTTTTTATCTAGAATCTATTAAAATTAAAAAAAACTTCGTATTTCCTAGTAGATTTTATAAATTCCTAAAGGAGTTGACTTTGTGTTGATAGTACAGGCAAGAAAATACTGGATGTACTTTGTCTTATTTATCTAATCAGAGCAATATTTTTGTTATCATTCTGAAAAAAGTTATAATTAAATTTTAATATTTAAAAAAATATATGTGTAAATTTTTGGATTACCGTGAGTTGAAAATTTTGAAGGAATCTATTACTATTCCCCAACTTCTGTCCGCGTGTTCGCATATACAAAAGATGAAGCACAGCAGTCAAAACAACCATGTTTTCAAGAATCATTTAAACTTATTTAAAAAAATTTCAGTAAATAATCATTTCTGCAATTGTTTTTTAACGATTATTTATTCTTCAATGCTGGGAAAAATTTTGAATGGCCTGAAACTATTAAGTTTTATCTTAATCAGCTCATTAAAAAAGAAACTCATTTTTTTGGTTATTTGATGTTGACCAGACGACTGACGAGCAGTAGCACAAAGCAAAGTATAGACATTTAAACACGTCCTTTCTAATTTTTTGTGCAGAAAAATCGAGTTCAAAAGTAATGTATATGTATGTAAATAGTGTAATTACTTAAAATTTATTGTTTTACTGATTAAAAATGCCAGTTGAGGAAAGCACAGTAGTCGGGCCCTCACAGTATTTAGGGCTTTTATAACCTAAAATTTAAAAAAAATGAAAAAACTTAATTTTTCTCGAGTTTTTTCAATGAGTCTGTTCACAAACTTGATTGATAAAATCTTTGCAATCGTAATCCCAAACATTGTGATGTATTTAATTGGATGTTTCAACAATTTTTAATTTGGTAGCACTTGGTAACCGTGGGTAAATAATTTTTATTTCATTTCCAAAATTTATAAAAACTGCTTATAAAAAAATTAATGATAGAAAAATATTAATATTTCTACTTCTACTCGGAGTCTTTATTCGCATGGCCCTTGATCCAATCGATATAACTGTAGACACGAGTAAAGACGTCGGGTTTTCCTTTGGCGCACGGAGTTCCCCAAGAAACCACTCCTATCTGCTCCGCGTCGGCAACCAGTGGTCCTCCGGAATCGCCCTGAAGCGCACACAAATAATTCTCATCACGATCGACACTGAAATTACATCGATCGACAGGATCTTCAACTTACGTGGCAGGCTCCTTCTCCTTCCTTGTTCAAAGTGCAGATATTCTTATCGGTCACTTTGTAATTAACGTTCCGGCAATCCTGCTGATCGATAACTTTCAGCTGGATGTATTGCAACTCGTTCGGCGGTTTTCCAGGGTACTGCATTGTTCACATAAAAATCAATGAATCTCCGAGTAAATAAAGCTAATCTAGATAAAATATTCACCGATGTCGTGCCCCATCCTGACAGAGTGGCGGTGTAATCCGTTTTGTCGAAATTCTGGGCTGGCAGCTTGATCGGTTGCACCTTATCGCCAAACACAATGTCCTTGTCCACGTAAATCAATCCGACGTCGTTCCTTATGAGCACGGAGCTGTAGCTCGGGTGACTTATGATACGCTTCGACTGATACCTATCGCCGCCCTTGTTTAGATAATTCGTCCCAGCGACCACGGTCACCGCTGTATCGTTGAACCTGGGTGAAAAGTACCTACGGGGAATTACATGTTTGTTAGGATTTATCATTTTATAACGAGAATATATCAAACAATACCCGGCTATACAATGAGCGGCCGTCAGTATCCAACGTTTATTCAAAATTGAACCACCGCAAAAGTGTCTGTCGTTCAGTCGTAGAGACACTTGATACGGAAATTGACCGTCTTCCGCTGGTGTGCCTCCAACAATCTTTCCACCATCCTTGCCTAAATAAATTCAAAACTCAATTTCAATAATGTTTTATTTTCTTTCTAATACAGAATCGATAAAGTTTCACGAGAATAATTTTGAAAAACACTCGATTAAAAACTAATTACAATCTAACGCACGAATAAGCAAAACTCAGAGTTGTTTGGTAAACAATGAATTACCTTCTGCCACAACTTCAATAGTGTAAAAAACGAGAAAAATCAAGAAAACTAGGAACAAATTTTTAACCGAACTTGTAAGATACATTTCAACGAAGCACGTTCAGCACTAGTCTCCTAACAACAAATATTTCCAGTTACCTTCAGCCAGGCCTTATATTCTTCGGTTGATTATCAAGCTTCGAGCATTTTAGATATAAGAAATGCTTTAAATTCCAGTCAGGTCGTGAAGGACACTTTGATTTGGGTCAAATCTATCGGGTGTTCAGGTGAAAAAAGTTGCACAGCACGTAGCTCTGATAGATACCAGCTGAGCCGGATGAACGATAAGGACGTTAATTAGAAGTAGTTTAATTTTGTACAATGTTTTCTGGCGTTTAGATAGTCGGATTTGTTGGCATTAGAAAAAATTAAGCCTTATCAGTCAGTGACTCTTGACGACTTATTTTCCGGGAAAGTGCACCGTACGGTTCCGAGTAAATTACTTTGTATTTTCCAAAGCACGATAAATGTTTACACACGTTTTTCCTGTAAAAACTTAAAATAAAAAATTTACTCGGCCCTTTTTAGAAGAAGGATTAAAATATGAAAAATCGAGGGTAAGCCAAAGTTGAAAAGTAATCTCCTTTGAGAGTGTCGGGATCGCACGTGCGACCTTCGTTTGCGCCCATTCCCTATGTATCTTTGGAGCCTCGTGCTTTGCGTACCGGAGCTCAACAACGCAGCGCAAGCCGCAGCGGCGGGCAAATATTTGAAGGCTGGCTGGCCGACGTTTGCTGTTGCGGTTTGTTTGGCCGAGGCGACGAGAAAAATGCGGGAGCTAAAAGGCTTTTCCGACTCGGACTTCAACTTTTGACTCTCTCTCAGCCGCGGGGGTGTAGTAAAAACCGCCCCCCCTAAATTTCGTCGAATGAATTCTCGTCGAATCGACAATCACCGTTGCTAACGTAAATTCTGAGGTTGGGAAGCGCCAGCGAGAAGCATATATAGCGATAAGCACTGCGACGAGCATAGCAACAAGCACAGTGTCAGGCAGACACCTGTTTGTTGAGGGTGGCTATTAAGACCTGTAAATTAATTCACAATAAATTAACTAATTAATTAATTCCTCGGTATAATTTTGGTTGAATAATTTTTATTTACCAGTTAATAAATAAATGGATATGCAGCAGGTGCGATGCCAGAACGGACACCTGCATGGTTTTACCAGAAAATTTTAATTTTTATGTATACAAAATGTTTTTTGATGGACACCATTTGCGAGATTACACTCGGGGTATGATTTTTTTCTGGAAATTTTTTTTGTTATTGTTTATTAGGTACACGCGATGAACACCAGATATTATGGGAATCAATTTGTTCTTGGAGATGATTTTTACTGTAAGTAGTACTTTTTGTTCTTTATAAAATGTGCTAGTATAGACATTTAAGGCACGGTAATACCCTGGAAATAATTTTTACCTTTACTTTCGTCGCTATTGGTATAATATTTAACTTTTTAATTTATTTATTTTATTTTTTCATTAAAAAAAAACAGTTGCAATAATAGAAAATTATTAATTTGCAAATAAAAATTAAGAGAAGAAAAATGAAATATTTTATTGCATTTTTTTGAATGGTACAACACATATTTTTATTATTTACTTCTATAAAAAATAAAAAATAAAAATCATTACTTTACTTATATTTAAGTATTAAATTCACGTAATAATTACAAATATAAATATATCAGCAGTTTAATGAAACTTAATATTATATGGTCACTTCCCGACATTACTAACCATCGCAGCACGGTCCAGGCTCTCGCTTAGTGTGATGAGAACATGACGAATTTTCATTTCTGCAATAAAGATTGATATAATATTATATATGTAATGATTAGATATATAATTATTTGGTCTTAAAAAAACACAGGTATTTAAAAACGCTAGTTGATTTAAAATTTTTATTCATAACTCTAATTTGGCTTGAATTAGGATTTGCTGGAAAAACAACATTCATTTGAACGCAAAAAGAAAATTTTGAATCAAAATTCATCCAGTTGCAAATTTTTCATTGTTCAAGCTAAAAGCTTTCTACAAAAAACTTGATTAAAAAAAAAAAAAAAAAAAAAAAAAACTTTTACAAGGGTCTACACTGTCTACAGTCTTATTTTAATTTACCTGAAACCAAGCAAAAAATATGTATTAATCTATTCTTGTTAGAAAACTATATTTTAGTAATCCTTAATTTATTTAAATCCAAAAAAAAAAAAAAAAAAAAACTAAAACCATAAATTAGAAATTATTAGTTAATATAATTTGGAATAATACCGGTTGGTTGATCCATCCCTTCATGTATTGATATTTTATCGTTTTTCATCATGATTTTCAATTTTATAAAACGATTTATATTTACAAGATGATGTACTTAAAAATTAATTTTTCAAAAATTAAAAATATAATATTACTATAAAATAATGCTTTTAAAACAGATATAATTTATTTTTTTGATTTTGATTTTGTTTTTTTTCTTGGATTTTTTGTTGTTGATTGCTTGGCTGTAGCAGTTCGCTTCAAACCTTATAAAAAATGAAGAAAATCAATTTAAAAAATAATTATATTTGATAAAGTTTAAGTCAAATGAGTTAATATTTAATGAGTCAAACCTTTTTTGGGTTTATCATTTTTTTCAGCTGTTGTTCCACTATCAACTTGTGCTTCCATTTCTGCATCTGTTAATAATAATTTTTATTTTTTACTTGAATGATATTTAAAATTAATGTTCGAAAAATAAACTGAATAATTCTTTTCATTCAGGAACCGATAAAATGGCCGAAGCTTGAGTGCAGACAGGGATCACGTTGAGTCAATCGTGGATCCAGTCGCGATAGGTCTGCTGCTAGTTCAAGTTTTGGCTGTATTAATTTGGTACCTACAATACTTTTTTTGATTCTAACAGTTATGCTTTTTTACAGCTTGGTATAAAATTAATAGTATAGTTTAAATTAATACAAAATGATGAAAATTTATAAAAAGAAAAACATGTTATTTATCCTTATCTTCATACTGTCAAGAATATAATAATAACAAATTTAAAAAAAATTTGATATTACTATATTTGTTTGACAGTAGATCATTTATTAGGCCGCAAAAGTAAGAAGTGTCACAGATCACATGTAATTATTATGAGTGATAAGCATGTGATCTGGGGCTTTCTAATTTAGTGTCCAAGGTGCATATATTATTTTTACACGACGCAGGCGAGATGCATCTTGTAGTTTGAGGTAGGGCGAAGTATTCATTTTTTTTTTTTTTTAAATAAAATTCTTTTGTTAATCAACTATTTTATAAAAATTCTTGGTCCATTTTAAATTTTAAATATATATCTTACCTCCTTCTAGAACCTCCATTAAATTTCCTTTTTTTTTAACATGACCCAGCTCGGCTGAGGCATTTTCAATTAATTTTCTAGGGGAAAGGGTCCCGTTATTTAATTGATTCCACCATTCTTCTATTTTTTCATCATTCAGCGCTGATGTTTTTTTCTCTCTGTGTTTTGTGAAAGTTTTCTCTTCTCTTTCTAAGTCTATCAATAAGTTTTCCACATAAAGCAAAAGGATATCTGAAAAAAATATTTGAACGAAAGAAAAAAAATTACAATTCAAAACCAACTTTTTATAAAATTTATTTTTGTACATTATTTGCGAAAAGAAGTTATAACTTTCGGGTTGCCGGTCTCAACGAGACTTTAAGAATAATTTTTTAAAAACAGATAATAGTATATTACAGTCCCGAGGGAGCCAAAAATGAGTTAGCCTTTAGCAAACCCAAATTGATGTCCGAGCCGAAGGCGAGGTCATCAAAGGTTCGCTAAAGGTTAGCTCATTTTTGCACTCCCAAGGGCTGTATACTATTTTTCACGCTAGTAGTCAGAAAGTACAATATTCGTTTCCGGTACGAGCCCGAAAGTACAATTTTCGGGCTCGGACCGGAAACGAATATTGTACTTTCTGACTACTAGCGTGAAAAATAGTATACAGCCCTTGGGAGTGCAAAAATGAGCTAGCCTTCGGCTCGGACATCAATTTGAGTTTTCTAAAGGCTAACTCATTTTTGACTCCCTCGGGACTGTAATATACTATTTTAAACTTTTTAATTACTTTGCTCTATGTAAGATACATATAGGGTGTATATGCATAAATTGGGAACCCTGTAAATGTCAGCAGATAGTTATTCTAACAAACGATTTCTACACAAGTGCAGTTTTGTTAACTCTTAGGGCTTATTTTTTTATATATAAAAAAAAATTTGATTAAAGTAGATTTTTCACCCAATTATTATAAAAATTTCAAAAATCGTCAAAAATTTATTAGTGCCAAAACTAAAAATTTTTGGATTATTTTAAAATTTTACTTATTAATCTCCAGACAGTTGGTCTTTTGTGTCTTGTAAATATGTGGAGATCACGATGGTACGATTCCTCGGCATTATTGGTTCTAATTCGCTGATTATAGACGCAGAAGGTCTTTGGTTTTCTTTTCCAAATCCAATAGTCCTGAAAATATACAAAGAACGCTTCGAAAAGATCACCGAAAATCAAAGCATCGTTTTTTATGTTTAAAAATTCGGCGAGAATGTTGTTTTCAGGAATGAGTGCCAAGGCCATCATTCTTAGAAGAATCAGATGTTGTTGCGGATTATTAATCGCATTCCTTTTGATGGCAGCACCCCACTTAAGTGCATTTTTAAATAAGGCCTGTAAAAAAATGCATTTACTGTTTCACTGATAAATTATATTTAAAAATATTAACGATCAAGAACTGATTATTCCTAAAAGGCTAGTCGAATTAAAATTAAGTAATTTTTCGGCAAATAAGGTAGATGTACCTTATATGGCCCCCCTAAGCGAGAATCGACGATGTGGCGAATAAGACATGTAAGGTCTCATTTTAAAGGTTGATTCGAGAGCTTCAAAATCAGACCTTGCGCGTTCGATTTTGATCAATGAGCTTGAAATGCCAGAGGATTTACCAAAACACGTTTTTTCAAGACACCAAAAATTTATGTACCTAATATGGCCCCCTTGAAGTGATTTATTAATTGCGATTTGTTCATATTTTTTAAATCAATCAGGATATGAGATTTAAAAAACTTCAAAATTTTTATTATTTTAGAAATGATTTATTTAAAAATTGAACTGTTTTTACAATGTTTTTAAAAGCTTTGCAACTAGCAGAAAAATTACAACTTTAAATTTGTTATCAAAGTTTGTTTTTTGAGCTAGAATGTTTTTTTAGTTATAAAATGAAAAAAAGCTTTGAAACAATTAAATTTATTTTTCTTAAATAACATTAGGATAGGATTTTCTAAAAAGTAAAAATGAAACTACAAATATCGGTATTTCTACTATAAATTCGCGGGGTCCATTTATACTGGCAAAAGCCCTAGCCGCGCGGCCGCCCGAATCGCGGGCCATCGCCAGCTGTTCTCGAGGCTCCATCAACAAATGATACGATTCTGAATCGGTTTTATTTTTCCCGATACTAATTTTAAAATATTTCAATAAATTTCAGAAAGCTCCATCCTAGTTTTGGAAGGTCGTTGGGAACGGATAATTTTATTCGGACGATTTTATTTTTCATTACGCGTTTTAGCTTGAAGTATTAACTCAATTTATTACGCATGCGTGTGTCCACGCGGCCTAAATACCGCTTTTTAAGTGAGGAATTGTTCTTTAAACATTCATAACTACTTTTTATTTTGCGTTTATTAGCTTAGGATCTATATAAACACTTCAATAAGTTTCATATAATTTATTACGAAATAAATTTTTATAAAAAGTTAAATTTATGTTATGAAAAAAATCAGATTATATTCTTTTGTTATTTTCAAGCTTACTACTTCAAATTTTTGTTAAATTATGTAGGATCAATTTCAAAAAGTTTTTACTCGTTGATTAAAAAAAAAAAAAAAAAAAAAAAAAATCAACTTCTTGCAGCAAGAAAAAATTTGATTGTTAATCCCGTATTAGTACAGGGTAATCAGTTAAAAAAAATATAAAAACACCCGTTTGATTTAAAAAATTCTGTTTTATGTTTTTCAAAACGTACTTGGCAGTAATGAAACCAGCAGCCAATTATTTTTATACGAGGATTTGGAAAAGTTTCTTTAAAAGCATTCTGCATCCCTTCTTCAAAATCACTATGAACTTCCCCTGGGTCCCATTCGGGCCAAAATTCTCTAATTTTTTCAAAAACGGCTTTGTAAGAGTCTTTACTTTTGCTGCTCATTATGACCCAGATACAGGGCCACGCCTATAAAAAATTCATAAATATTCAGCCTTGAGTGCGATTGCCACTAAGGGTACGTGCAAAGGCGAGCGGTTTTTATTGGTAGATTTTTAAAAAAAATGAAATAGAAAACCACACAAAAAACGTTTAAAATTATTTAATTTTAAAAAATCATTAGTTCCAATTATTTCATCAAATTATTAATTAATTTTGAATATTAGTTCATAATGTAACTTACCTTATCATACATTCTTATCATTACGGTTAAGAGCTGCCTGCAGAAAGTTAAAGTAGGCCGGCTGCCAAACGTTGAGTCCAAGTGATTGATTTTTCCTAATTTAAGTATGCTTAGTAGCGCTGTTGCAACCAGTATAATGTGTGTATTGCCTTGCTCTTCTACAACAAAATGTTTTAATTTGATGTCAGGTTTGTTCTTAGTCGTATTTTGATGGACAAACACATGTTCTTCTGGCTGTTTTTTTAAATAATCTGCGAAGTCTTGAACGGATCTCACTTTGTTGTCACCTTTAATTTGTTTTTTTCTTCTTGCGTGTTGCATTCGGTGACGTTCTTCGTCCAAACTGGTGTAAACGGCTACGTCCGAAAAACTAAAAAATAATTTAAAAATAAGTAAAATCAGAAAAGTTTATTGTTCAACGATTATACACACGGAAAAAAGTGAAGGGAAGAACCAAATAAAAAAGGATGATAAATTGAAATAATAATAATGATAATAAATTGAAATAATAATAATGATAATAAATTGATAATAATAAAATCCAATAATTGGATGAAAAAAGCCGAAATAAATCCATGCAATGTCCCAGGGATTAAGTTCATCTTCACCGCGCCGATTTATCCCATGTGAAGACGGTTTAAAAAATACTTACTCTCGTTCTACAGAATTCCATATTTCTCTCATCGAACCCGATTCATTGGCAGCTGCACTCATCAGTTCTTTTCTAAAAAGCAACAACCTTTCAACATATAAAATCGGGTCATGATTATGTACTCCGTTCTCCATTATTCGACCGTCATCATAAAGAGCAAGACGTCCTGGACATGGGTACTGTCTACGATCAGCTCGTTTACACTTATAGTCACTGTAAATTTTCATAATAATTTTACGTTTGAAAATCTAGTACTTTAAAAAAAACATCATTTTATTTAAGTTGACAAAAAAAAAAAATTAATTTGAAAAAAACACTTCATTGTAAAATAAAAAATAAAAAATGTAATTGGAAATTTTAAAAATTGTTAAAAGAATGAATTACAAAAAACATAAAAATTTGCTTACTCTTTTTCTTTTCCTATCTTATGGGATCTGTACTCATGCCCTTTGTAGATGACGGAATTTTTTGTTTCTGTACAAAAATATAGCCTTGGTTCTTCTTCGGGTTCCATTCTTCTTATTTAAAGTGCACTCTTATAATCATGTAAAAAAAATTAGGTTTTTATAAGTAAAGGTTATATCGAATGTAATAAATTCAAATTCGAACATATTGCCATTTTCGGAATTCATATCATATTGATGACACATTCTAACCTGATCGAGAAAAACCTACTTTCATTCTACTTTGAATATGCCGCCTTTTACAGGAGTTGTGCGTCCCAAAGAATTTTACAAGGGATACTTATATAAGTGGGAGAAAGAAGATAATGGTGTGCTGTAAGTACAATGAGTAATGTAAATTTACAACATAAAACCTTTCATGTACTAATCAACGACGTACAAGATTACTTCACTTAATTTTTTATTATACATCATCTACTGTATTAAATTTTTTTTCTATTCATTTTACGCAACTTGCAAAGTTCAAAATATTTTTGATAGAAATTAAAGCAAAAAGTAAATTACAACTTGAAAATTGAAATATACTTATGTACGTAACTGTCAAAAAAAAAAATAAATAAATAAATAAATAAATAAATAAAATAAAATTTTGTCATCTTACAGTAAAATTAAATGAGTTTCACTCAAAATTACATTTTTTAACGGCAATCAATCTAAACCTTGTATAATAATATCGATAACAGTAATTTTTTTTTTAAATAAATTTTCAATGAATTACAGTTATCATAAATGCGTAAAGTATGATACAAAATCGAGATGTCCAGGTCGCTTGAAGATCTCTCCGCCAAACATTAAAGAAGAATCAGGTCTTGAGCATAATCACCCACGAATTTTTAATTTGATGAAAATTCTTGAGTATGAAAAAAAATTAAAAGTTGCCAGTGCGACGGAGGATGGATCTTTTGAGGAAATTTTTTTTAATATGAAGGCTGAGTGAGTTGATATTTTTTAACTTGGAACCAATTAAAATTTACATGATAAAAAAAATAAAAGAAAATAAGATTATTCAAAATGAAATCTCATAAAACGTAATAACAATTTTTTTTTGAAAAACATAAAGTAATATATAACTAGAAAAACAAGAAAATAGTAAATAGATATATTCTTCTCTTATCATTAAAAAAATTTAATCTTGAAAATTTTTACTAGTTTTGATGACTTTCCTCCTGAAATGGAATTCAAGGACTTAAAAGAGTTAATGTCTATCTCGAGGAATAGTGCAATAAAAAAAGAATTAACTTCTGTAAACTCTATGGCTGATTTTGCTAACTTTTTAATTTCACCACTTGGTAAAAACTTTCTCAAGACCAACCGGGCTTTAAAATCAAATTCGGACAATATGATTGATGTCGTATTAGTAAAAGAGTCCCCTGATAAATATCATATAATATTATATGATAAAAAATTATTTGAAAATCTTGTCAAAGATTCAAAGACCACTTTGATTGAAGGATCTTACCCAGGATACCCTAATATCCAGAACTGCAAGCAGCTTATAAGCATTATGTTGTTAATAAACGATAGTGTAAGTTTTTTAGATTTAAAATTTTTGGTCTTACTTTGATTAGGTAATATTAAAATTATAGCATTCAAATGAAAGCTTTTAATGTAGGATGAGTTGACTATCCAAATATCTGATGTTTTGAAAAAAATTTGGTTGATAAAATAACAATTTCCTTAACTTTTGTTTTTGTTTATATGATAACTTGATATTTATTTTATTTATTAACTAACCCATCAATCAAAAACTATGGATTTCAGCTTTTGAGCTTTCATTTTTATGTTTAAAAAAATACAATTATCATTTTATTTAAGTTGACAATTAAAAAAAAATCATTATTATTTTTTTAAATATAACATTATAAAAAAATTTCAAGGCATACCCAACAGCATGGATTCTGATGTCGTGTAAATCCACTGAGTCGTACACTATTGCTTTGACCAAACTCAAAGATTTGTGGCCGGAGTGGAATCCTGATGAGTTCATTTACGATTTCGATACAGATCTAAGAATAGCGATTGAAACAACTTTTAACAAGACTTCAAAAAATGTCAAAGGCCATTTATTCAGTTTTGCACTAGTTAGTTTATTAAAAATTAATTTTTTCAAATTCATATCAATTTATACACATTATTTATTTATTTTAGCATTTTTTATAACAATTTTTAATTAATGAAAATATCAAAAATATTAATATAAAATAATGGTCACAAAAATTTCATTACAGAAAATGCTAAAATACGCATACGAAATAGGTGTTGCTGAAGAAAATACGGATCTGGACCTCACATTGTTTAAAGTTATCGCTTTACCTCTTTTTAAAAAAAGTTCCGATGACCGTGAAGAATCGATTGTTTTCCAATTCAACATCGTCAAAAAAGATGTTCAAACAGAATTTGGCAACAAATTTGACGATTATTTTAACAAGTTTCAAAATTTGTGGCTTCAGACAGAAAGGATTGGACCTTTCTCAATGTTCGGTGAGAAAAACAGAATTTCACTATCATTGGAGCAATACTACGGTGACCTTTATGCCAAACTGAAAGATACTATCCCATCTGTACAAGATTTTGTTGGTGAGAATTATTTTACTTCACTCGGCAAGTCCGCATTTATTACACTCGTTGTAGCCATAACGGCTTTTGCGCTATAAACAGACTTTTCGGACTTCATCAAGCTATGTTAGATATTCGAGTGATAAAAGAAAACCTTTAGATCATTTCAAAAATTTTCTTGAAATTCTTTTAAAATATTCGTTTTAATTTTTTACATAGAATACAAATTTCATTATGAAATAGATTTATTTTTCTATTAATACATGATATTAAACTTTTATCAATAGAACTATTAAAATGTAAGAAACGTAAATCGCTACACTTAGTACAAAAAGAAATTAATTCTCCACCAAAAAGAAAAAAGCAAACAACCATGTTTAGTAAAGACATAATACTCATTGATTGGAGAAAACTTGAAAAAGGAAGATTGGAACCTCAGAGTTTTTTAAATAAAGCTTCCAATGGTTTAAAAAATGGATTCTTAAAAACAGCAACTTTAAAAGGTTCTCATAAAACTTGAATTAATTTTGAAAATAAGTATACTGATAATAATGTTTTAATTGTAGCCATTAAGTTCGAAAAAATTAGACAACATGATGATGTATGTATAGAAGATAGGGAAGCAGAAAATGTTATTGATGGTAATTAAAGTTAAACATTGAGAATATAAAACATCATTAATTAAAATTACATCAACTTTAAAAAGTTTGTTTCGATAATTCTCTTAAGATACATAAAATAGCTTTGATTGTGTCAAATTTTTAGGTCTCTTCACCTGTAATCTCAATTTAATTAATTATAATAATCTGTATTTGAATTTAGTATACAAATGAAATTTCATTAATTACTTTATTTGAAAATTAAATTTTAAAAGCTTTATTTTTATGAATTTAATTTGAAATTTCTGATGCTGAAAATATAAAAATCTAAATTACCCATATTATTGTTGAATTATTTTCATTAACATAATTTTAATAAGAAAAAAAAAGAAATAAATTAAAAATTTTGAATTGTTGAATAAAATAAATCGCTCTTTTAATTGTAGGTTCAAACCAGGAAACAATCAGCTCTTTCTTCTTAATCAATGACAATAGCTCAACAACTCTAGAGCAAGATGAGGAGACCCAAGGTATTTTTTTATAACCAAATATAAATAATAATTGATGTACATCAATTGTGCTGTTAATTCTAGACATTAACCAAGGCCCAACTAGATCTTGGAGTCCAATTAACAACAACACCATAACGACTTCAGAGCTCATTGAGGAAACCCAAGGTATCTCTTGAATATCTAATTTTAGGGGACATAAATATAAATACAACACTTGATAAATCATCACATTATAACTATTTAAATATTTATCCAATTACCACACTATTATTATTGTAGATTATATTCTGGTTGATGGGACTTCTCTCACATTAACATTAATATCTTCACATAAAAAATTTCATGGATGCACTCTTATAGCCAATGAACAAAGGATTATTGAATCAGGAGCCACTGTTCAACACTAAACATCATTTAAACTTCTTTATTCTTGGCAGTAGATACTCCTTAAAGTCCTTGCAGTCACTCTAAATGAACTGGAAAAAAAATTTTTTTTAACAAAGAAATAATACTTTTTTTTTTTAGTTAAAAAGATAAAAATTATAATATAAATAAAAAATATTCTTATCTGACACAGATCACCGAATGATTCGAGTAAGTAAAATAAACAGCGTTGAATTGTTTTTACAACTATAATAATGATCACTTTGCTTTATCTGTCGTCAGCTCATTGCAGCTCATCTGATTCCAAAACATAAGCGTCCTGCACTCTTGCGTCAGGTGGTTCTGACCGTCCGGCGGGCCAACCCGGGTAACTTGTTCCTAACAGCTGCAGTTAAGGTATAGTCTACAATGCGTATATTTTCTAACACATACTGCAGCTACTATAGACATACGCAGAGTGATTTTTAAAAATGAAGATTCGTAAATTTTAATAATTCAATACAATAATTTTTTTCTTTACGTAAAAAGGTAAATAATTTTTGTTTCATCAAAATTTTTACAACTCTATTGAAATAAATTTTCTCAATCGAAAGAAATTGTGTATTTTAAAAAATTATTGCATTAAATTATTGAAATTTATGAATATTCATTTTAAAAAATTACTCTATAGTCTGTATAGTACCGGTAGTATGCGTTTGCAAGTGTACCCATTGTAGACTATACTTTAAATTGCAACTCTTATACCAAGTTACCCGGGGGCCAGGCCGCGGGACGGCCCACCATCGGCCCAAGCCGTTTGACGCTTGAGTTTTAGAATCAGCTGTGCAGACGACAGATAAAGGAAAGTGATCAAAAGCAATCAAAAGTGATCATAAAAGTTGACATTCATCGACATAAAACAACTCATCACCTTTTTGTTTACTAACTTGAATCATTCACTCATTTGTGTCAGATAAGTATATTTTTCATTTATACTAAAAATTTTTTACAAAAAAAAAATTAAGTTTCTTTGTGTAAGAAAAAAAAAAAATTTTCCAGTTCATTCAGAGGAATTGCATGGAACTTTAGAGTATCTTGCGCAGAATAAAGAAGTTTAAATTATGTGTACAGCCGAATGGTGACTCATGATTCAACTAGTTATTAGTAAAGTATAGCTAATATTTTACTTTTGAAAATTTTAGTAAAGATTGTAAAAAATCAAAATATTCCTTGCTCATTGGCTACATGATTTTATTAATGAAATTTTTTATATAAAGATATTGATTTCGATGTTCAAAAATTTTTTTTAGTTTCCAACTCAGACTTGATACCATTACATGGATTAAATAATACATTGGAAAACGAAACTTATTTAACAACGGACTTCAGCAAGGATACTGAAGGTACTTGTGACTGATCCAGCTGAGCATCTCATCTTTTCCCTTTTACTGTTACTGCATGAAAAAAAGGAAAAGATAGGATGACAATAATAATGACAATACATTAAGATACAGTATTTTGTATAATCTTAAATTAAAATTATTCAAACTTAATCTCTTATTAATGTTTGAAATAATAAATGATTTATGATAATAAACTTATGATTATTATCTGAAACAAATTCATTATTACTTATAAGGAGAGGTCATGGATGTGGAAATCATTCTTAAAAAATTCTTTTGGTCATCATTTGACATCAGTAATCATGTTCTAGAGTATGGTCAGCTTCTGTTCTCCACAAGCCACTTGAGCCACTTGAGACCTCTTGTTGTTAGCATAATTTCTACTTGAAATTAACATTTCATAATGCGCAAGCATTATTAGTTAGTATGAATGAAGCAACATTGACTTTCTTTGATTAAAGCAACAGCTTATAGATAGAATATAAATTAAAAAAAAAAATTACTCAAATATTTTTCAAATTATTAATTTTTATTGATCCGCAAATGAATGTTTTAACTGTAAACCTAATTATACAATAGTTAGTTACGAAATTAAATTTTTTTTTGTAATTGATGAAATTATCAAAAAAATAATTTTATGAAATTTATATAATTTATTTTTTCATTTAGTTAGCAATGTGGAAGCCGTTATGCCATCAGATAGTAACAACAAATTTGAATTGGAGATCATTGAGATATTATATTGTGAATCAGAAGGTATTTTTAATAAATGATGACAAATATTGACAATTTTTTTTTTTTAAGTTTATAATAAAAATAATATTTTTAAACTACTTTTAGAATCCGCCAGTATTAATTATCAGCCTGAATTGGTTAACACCAACTTCTCCGATTCGGACAAAGTGACTAATGTAGAAGAAGGTAAATTGATAAAAAAATAAATAAATACATTCCTTGACTTTGTATATGCATTTGCGTGTGAGTAAATGAATTTAATTTTTCGAGAGCTGGCTTACGAAAAGCATTTATAATATTTATTCTACATAGAATTTTGACTGAAATACTAGAGACTGCGTTGAAAATACTGCGATTACTTTCTATGGTATATTACAAATTATTATATAATTTAAAAAAAAATCTATAATTTATAATAAACTAGTTACCAATAAAAATAATTTTGAATACCCCGGGATTATTGATCAGTCGAATACTTGGGAATATTGGAAATAACTTGGAAACACAATAAGAATATTTTTCATAAGCCACGACTCAAAATGATTATTAAAACTATTAATTTCTGTCTGGGTTGAAGGAAATGAAATGTTATAAATATTCATATGCAATTTAAATTAAAAATTATACTTTTTCATCATAATTTTTATATTTTGTTTTAGTTTCAAACCCTGATACGACCTCATCCCACAGGTTGGACAATGCAGAAAAGGAAGCAACTTATGAGTTCAGTGTGGAAATGGATACATCAGAAAAAGATAAGCCTCTTTCTCCTCTCAAAAGTGTAAAAAAAAGTAAGTCAACATTAATCAGAATTTTCAATAAAAATACAAGTAAAAAACGTAAAAAATACAAGTAAAAAAAGTATCGCAGCAAAAATTTAGAAAGTTTTATAGATAGAACTGATATAAAGTAAAAATATGTAATATTACTTTTTTTTTTTTTTTTATTTAACGTTGCTTTTTTGCCACAGCTATTGATGCTATTTTGCGATGACCCTTTTTAAAAATAATTATTTATAAAAAATTTAATTTTTCAGAGACAAAAGCAAAAAAAAAGCGTGCAAAAAAAAATGTTGTGACCAAGCAAGCTCCTGAAGAAAGCGTCTGTGATATTTCAACTGAAAATATGGGCAGAAACACAAAACAATTAATAAGTTATTACTTTATATTTTGTTTACTATATTGAATTCAAACTGATTTAGTACTCCTTATTATGTTTTTTGAAAATCTTTTTATAAAGTCAGTAGTAGTTATTTAAAAATTTAGTAAATACATTTCTAAACACTTATTTTTCCGAAACTCGAACTTTTTTTAGCTAATAATGATTGAAAATTGTTTTTTTTAATAATTTTATGGTAGAATAACTAATTTTGAATGACTTTTTTTGTTTTATCTAGTTTAAAAGTGTATATAACGCATTCTAAGTGTAGGTTGATTAATAATTTGAATTAAAAACAAAGGGAAAAGGGTTAAGAGAGTTTTTAACAATTTATAATCACCCAAAAAATTATCCAGTACAATTACATTTTAGATTTGAAGCGAGTGTCTAATGAGAGAACAGCTTATCAAAAAAAGTTGAGACCAAATCCTAAACCAAAAATATTTGAGGATCACGTCCCGGTATTATTCCAAATTATATGTTAACTAATAATTTCTAATTTATGGTTTTAGTTTTTTTTTTTTTTTTTTTTTGGATTTAAATAAATTAAGGATTACTAAAATATAGTTTTCTAACAAGAATAGATTAATACATATTTTTTGCTTGGTTTCAGGTAAATTAAAATAAGACTGTAGACAGTGTAGACCCTTGTAAAAGTTTTTTTTTTTTTTTTTTTTTTTTAATCAAGTTTTTTGTAGAAAGCTTTTAGCTTGAACAATGAAAAATTTGCAACTGGATGAATTTTGATTCAAAATTTTCTTTTTGCGTTCAAATGAATGTTGTTTTTCCAGCAAATCCTAATTCAAGCCAAATTAGAGTTATGAATAAAAATTTTAAATCAACTAGCGTTTTTAAATACCTGTGTTTTTTTAAGACCAAATAATTATATATCTAATCATTACATATATAATATTATATCAATCTTTATTGCAGAAATGAAAATTCGTCATGTTCTCATCACACTAAGCGAGAGCCTGGACCGTGCTGCGATGGTTAGTAATGTCGGGAAGTGACCATATAATATTAAGTTTCATTAAACTGCTGATATATTTATATTTGTAATTATTACGTGAATTTAATACTTAAATATAAGTAAAGTAATGATTTTTATTTTTTATTTTTTATAGAAGTAAATAATAAAAATATGTGTTGTACCATTCAAAAAAATGCAATAAAATATTTCATTTTTCTTCTCTTAATTTTTATTTGCAAATTAATAATTTTCTATTATTGCAACTGTTTTTTTTTAATGAAAAAATAAAATAAATAAATTAAAAAGTTAAATATTATACCAATAGCGACGAAAGTAAAGGTAAAAATTATTTCCAGGGTATTACCGTGCCTTAAATGTCTATACTAGCACATTTTATAAAGAACAAAAAGTACTACTTACAGTAAAAATCATCTCCAAGAACAAATTGATTCCCATAATATCTGGTGTTCATCGCGTGTACCTAATAAACAATAACAAAAAAAATTTCCAGAAAAAAATCATACCCCGAGTGTAATCTCGCAAATAGTGTCCATCAAAAAACATTTTGTATACATAAAAATTAAAATTTTCTGGTAAAACCATGCAGGTGTCCGTTCTGGCATCGCACCTGCTGTATATCCATTTATTTATTAACTGGTAAATAAAAATTATTCAACCAAAATTATACCGAGGAATTAATTAATTAGTTAATTTATTGTGAATTAATTTACAGGTCTTAATAGCCGCCCTCAACAAACAGGTGTCTGCCTGACACTGTGCTTGTTGCTATGCTCGTCGCAGTGCTTATCGCTATATATGCTTCTCGCTGGCGCTTCCCAACCTCAGAATTTACGTTAGCAACGGTGATTGTCGATTCGACGAGAATTCATTCGACGAGAAATCATTCGACGAAATTTAGGGGGGGCGGTTTTTACTACACCCACCATGTGGTTTCTTCTTTGATGAGCCATGATTGAAATTTTTAGTGGAAAAACAGCATTTTTTCGTGGATTCGATTTGGTTTAAAGAAAATTAAAGAAAATTTCTTATCTAAGTGGATATCAATCTTTATCAATTTAAATTTGATTATTTTTTCATAATTTTAAACAACATATGGCATGAATTTTTGAATGTAATAATTATGAGCCAAAATTCCTGAAGTGGTTGGACACTAAAAATCAAATACTCAATTTTCATACTTTTTTTCTACAGGATATCGTAGCTTCGTATGTCAAAATTAAGTCTTCAGAATATTGTTGAAAAATTTTATTTTCTGTGAAAGTTATAAATAAATTAGCTTTGAAGCATTAATTTAGGGGAAAAAACGTACAAACAAATAGAAATATACCAATAAATTAAATAAAACTGAGTTATATACTCACACTCCCACAAAGAAAATAGAAATATACCTTTCGGTTTTATGGCCATCTTGCATGACATTATCTTCATTGTCCACCGATTATTGTTTTCTATTCAGTGAAATATCAATAAGAAGTCTCATCCATTAAGTCTCTAAAAAAATTTATAGTATGTATTGTATTTTGATAAGAGGTCCTCATTGAAAATTAAAATGGCTTTAAGTGCATCAACAAATCACAAACCACTCATAAATATTTAGCAGATACAACTCTCGTTTTGACAAATTCACATCAAGCCGAGCTTGCCAAAAATCTCCAGAGCGTTTACGCTTCGTGTCCACTAAGCTGGCAGGGAGCCTAAAAAGGGGTTGAAAAAACAAGCGGAATCACGATGATGAAATTTTCTTAACCAGTCGTTGGCTTGCCAAAAAAAAAGAGGTGCAGTGCGCAAACACAAAAAGCGATAAGCACAAATCTCGGTGATTTGTCCGCGTAGCCCGGAAAATTAGAAACTTTTCCGGACCCATGCAGGAACTATTTACCCTCGATAACTGGGCTATCGATTTTCTATACTCAATTACCGTTGGAAGAAACGAGATAGAAAAAAAAATCGTGAATTATCTATAGGCAGGAATCAATTAACTTTTAAACGAGATGAGGGGAAGGAAAAAAAAAGAAAGGATAAATTCACGCGAGTAATCTGAAGAGCCGCTTCGTAGCACAGGCTGAAAAGGAATATTAACTAGGGTGCGCGTGCGTGTTTTTTCTCTCTCTTTTTTTTTCTAGTACAACATTGCCCTGGTATAATCGTTCGGACGGCCGAAACTAAAATTTAATTTTCGAATGCTTTTTGGGGCAAATAGAATTAGTGACCGAAAAAAGAAGAAATCGCAGCACACTCGGATAATTCAATTCGTCCGAGTGTCGGGTGACCTAATTATTCTTTGTCGAAAAGGTAAACGGGAAATTAAATTAATTTTATAACAAAATGAATAATTTCACTTTTATCGTTATTTTATTTTCTTCAATCTTCTTTTAGCTAAGTATCAAATTTAAATTCACCAAGTTATTATTTATTCTTTAATATGTGCTTAATTAGATAAATCTTTATATTGACTGTCCTACAACATACAATCATAAATATTTTCATCGGTCTTACAGTCTAAATACATATGCGGATCATTAGATGATCCTTACTTAAAATCACCCCCGAAGAACCTAAAATATCGATAATCAATAATGTAAAACCCACAACATGCGTTCTGGGTTTTGCAACAAAGGAACATCTAATGATCCTCTGCAGCATCTTCAAAGAAACCTTAGAAATATGTAAAGAAACCTGCAAAAAAATTATTATTATCCCCAGTATGGTGATCCTCAGCTGTCCAACGTTTCGAGTTCGCTTCGGCTCCTCATCGGGGACTCTGATCACCAATATGTCATACAAAGTTTACATCTTATTTTTGTAATAAATGATAATACTCATCAAAAACTAACTTATAAGAGATGTTAAAATTTTTTTAACAATAAGAATCTATGACTGTTTGTTAAAATACGTTGTATTTACAGAAAGAAAGACCAATGAAATAGAAATTATCCAAAATGACATAGATCCACATCTTTTTTCTTAATATCTATTCTTCAATTTCAAATCATCAAGGCACACTCATGCAAAAAAAAAAAAAAGAAAATTCAAACTGCCGCCTTAGACAAAAAAGCTCGGTCATTCGCATACCAAATCCAATAAACTCTTCCAAACTACTACTGGTCGCGCGCGTTCTCTCGCGCCGCGCAAGTGAAAACTTTTCGGCCGCCCGCCCCGATGTATATTCGTCCCGCTCCCACGGGAGCGTCTTCCTTTATCCCCGGGCGTATCTCAGCGAGCCACGAGACGATAAAGTAAATAGACGTGCGAGAAGATATCGCGTAAAAAGTAGAGGAGAGAGAGAATGCGGATGAGTTCTGAATTCCGCGGTTGATTCGACACCATTGCGGTACTGATTGGATTTGCCATGGATGGGGCGTGAAAACGACGAGGTGTTTCTTTCCGAGTAAAAAGTTCCGATGGAACTTTTACTCGCCACGCGAATAGCATTGTCGATTTTTTTGTTATGCAATGAAAGAATCGTTTAAGTAAAAGACGAGGGTAAAAAAAAAAATAAATAAATAAAATAACAAACAAAGGTCGGATTTGTAAAAATTCTGAAGTTGTACAGAAAAAGAAAGTTTTTTTCTTTCATCCAAAAGCCTAATAACCTCAAGCACGACATGATGATCCGTCGGTCCAATCAGCTCGCATGAAAGGTACCAAAAGAAAAAAAAAAGCCCTCATTGAATCCCGTCTCCCACCCCATTTGCTAAAAAGAAGAAGCTCCGTCATGCCAGGATCGGCTTATCGGCTAACCAGTTACAGAGGCTCCTCTCTTAGGTCGCAACTTCGAGTGTGTTTCGCCTCGAAAATTAGTTCTCTTCCGATGCCGCCGCCGCCGCTGCAAGCTCACCCGCGTCGAGAAGATAGAGCCAGAGAAGTTGCAGAAACTTGCAAGCTCGCTAAAACTTGAACGGATAATTCAATCATTTCGCCAGGCTATCCGCGATAAAGACTCTCGAGAGCTACTGGCTGCATCTATACCTAGCTCCTAAATTGAGAGATAATGGACCGTGTCAATCGAAACTTTGGTGTGTAGCTCCTATAGGTCCCCTGATGACTCTTCAAAGGAAGCTTACTCCAATGGATTAATTAAACTTTGAATTTTTCGAGGAGGATCTTAGAAGTTCTTACTTTTGAGCTTGTATACTTTTAAGTGATGGAAGCTTGAAAAAGTGGGATTGATTACCAGGATTCACTTTAAAAGCTTAATGTTTCAAAGATTGAAATGAAATAATAATAGAAAACTTTTATTATATGAGATATGATTTCACTTTTAATAACAGAATTTTTTTAAATACTCTTCTTCAAAATAAATACTTATTTATAAAATTTTTATAAGGTCGTCGATAAACTTTCACAGTTCTAAAAGTTTTCAATGTTATTAGTTTGTTTGTCGTGCATACGAGGTAAAGTCTTAATTCGTTGATACACTGAATAGTTTTTTTGGCTTCTGATAAAACATTCATTTATTTGCATTGAAAGTTCTGTGTTTTTACGTAAAATTTTATTTTTCACTTTTTCGATGCAATCTCTATATATACTTGAATCCAATGAATATTCTTGATATTGTAAAACGAAACAGTTCACAATACTTTGTTGATTAAAAGAGCGAATTTTTTCTTCTTGTTTTAAAGCCTGTTCAGAACACTGCCGAATTTTTTCCTGGGTACTATTTGTACTAATAGAAAGCTGTGAATTTTAATTGATAAATTGTTATTTTATTTTTACTTATTTATAAGAATATCAAAGTTAAGATTTGAATAGAAATAAATAAAAACAATGACTGACCAGCTGCTGTTTAAGTAAAAGATGATCCTGTAAATGAAAAATTTCAAATTCTAAAATAGCATAACTAACTTCATCAATGCATCTTTTAGCTTCTTCAAAAACTGATAAACTTTCTTGAAAATGTCTATCTAGCTCATTTATAATACAACCATTTTCCGTGTCACGACACTGCGAGATTCTGTGCTTACAATACTTGGTGAAATCATTAAGCTTGGCAGTTGTTATATTCACACATAAGAATATTTCCGAGTTTTTTTTTTGGTTGGCGATTTTCTATATTCATTTTTTAAAAGTGTAATCAAGTAGAAAAATCACCCTAAAAATAGTTAAAATTACAAGTAAAATTATATAAAACTTACGATAACTTCATTACGGTAATGAGTTTTGCGAATATCAATAACTGTGTATACACTAGATATTGGTCCACACTGAAAAAAATATAATTTTAATTTAATGAAAAACTAAACTTAGATTAATCGAAAATTTTTTTAGTATCTTATCACTTACCGTGTATGACAGTACTTGTATGAAAAAAAACACAAACAGGGTAAAAAAAATAACGTACCTCATTGTTATAACAATATACTACGACTGTCAATAAGTATATGACAACTAAAAAACTCATGATTTAATTAGTGCGAAACTATTAAAAAATATTTATGGAACTGAGATCCAAGTCTATTGAAAAAAACGCACGTTTTCTATTGAGTTAAGAACAAAAAAGGTACAGTCGTAAACAATAATTGTAACATAAATTTATGTTACCAATTTAAAAACTTTTTTTTTTTTTTTTTGACATAGTTTTTATCATTTTATGTATTAGTTCAGGTGAATTATTGCTGACACATTTCGAGACCCGAAAATTCATGCGCAGCCTTAATATTATCACGTTGAGAGCATTCTATTATTGAAAAGTTTTTTTTTCTAATAAATTTTTATTATAATATAATAGTTGTAATTATTATATTTTCTAAAATAAAAATTTATTAATTATTATGTATTTAATTTGCTTTTTTTTTTACCTTTTTGTTTTTAACTTTATTATAAGAGCTACTTCTTAATCACATAAATAAGTGTTATCAAGAGAAAAAAAACACCAGGTGGTACTTAATGTTCAGCTGTTTTTGTGGTGTTACAAAAAAATGTAGTCAAGATCTCTCCCCGCAATAGCTGATAAGAAACTATTGTTTATTAAAATTTAAAGACATGTTAATTAATTCAAGAATCTACAATTTGAAATAGTAAATAAGTAGAAACGTCAGTTGAATTGAGTAATCTTTACCTAACTAAAATTTTTTTAGGCACACATGTGGGGGTCGGAATTTCAATAACAACCTCATAAAATTGTACCTATAACCGAATTCACAATAGAGCATAGATGAGTCGAGATTCTACTATTTTATAAAGATGGTGAACAATTTCAGTCTTTCAAACTTACAGAGGATAAATTTGCAAAATAGTTTAAAGTAGACAACAGCACAAAATTCAGTGAATATTAAATAACGAAAGTATTATTATTGAAGAGAAGATTATGAAGTTATGACTGATCCTCAGAAAGATATTATGAAATGATAGAATAATTGAAAAACCTAAACAACGCATAATTCTTTTGTTACATTAATACTTCTCGATTGCTATACAAACGTAGATGAAATTATTTTATGAACTCATTAAACAACTGTATAGTACAGAAAATAGTATAAAATCACAAATTTCGCGGCATCAATAAGATGTTCAAAAAACATTTTTCTAACAAATCCCCATCCAACTCCCAAGCCCAATTCCAACCGCGAAACAATCAATCACGAATCGAAACAATACGGCGGGAGATTACACATCGTCACACGTCTTGGCGAACACAGTCGTAATTATCGAACAGCACCAGCAGCAGCTCCCTTAATGAAAGATTCTCCCCGCTCCCAAGCCGCGAGGACACGAAAGCGCGTAGACGTCGAGATGACATAGTCGGGGCCGAACCTCTGGAGACGACTACGAGCGAGGGGAGCGATTGGCAGCACGACGAATTAATTAGGGAAGGACGAACTGCTCCCTACTTGGGAGACTGCGGGCTTTTGGGCGCGTTGTTATGCAAGGATGATATTCCCCCTCTGATCGCTGGATCGAATATTCAACTTCGCAGACTTGCTTGATCGATCATTTTTAACGAGACAAATTGATTGATTAAAAGTGTTTGTAAGTAGGCTGGTCTTCTTTTTACTACATCTTAGTGCTTCGTTCATTGTGGAGACTAGTCTGATAACAGTGTTAAAAAAAGATAATTACAGAATTTTTTTTTTTTTTTATAAAAGGTTGTTTAAATTATGCATTGTCCTCCAAAAGTTTTAAACTCACAAAAAAATTTAGAGATAATTATTTGATTTCCTCACTTATACATAAATTTTTTAGCTTTTTCAAAAATGCCCTTTTAAAATTATCTTAAAAAAAAAAAAACCTTGAACCTAATTTCTTATTAATTTGAAAAATATTTATAGTGTTAGATGACACATCCAAATACCCAAAATTAATATATTTTAAAGGGAAATTTTTTACAAATTAATAGCTCTGTAAGTTTTTATTCATTCCTCCTTACATTATCTCTGTATTATCTTATTATTAAGTTATTATTAGTGTAAGATGACACATCCAAATACCCAAAATTAATATATTTTAAAGGGAAATTTTTTACAAATTAATAGCTCTGTAAGTTTTTATTCATTCCTCCTTACATTATCTCTGTACAAATATTTTTCCTAGACTGAGAAAAAAAAGTTTTTTTTTTTTTTTTTCACAAAGTTTTTTTCAAGGCCTCAAAGCAGGCGCAATAATTCAAAATCACGCCTTGGCCCGCGAAGTAATCGATCAAAATTCAAGGAAATAAATCTCGCAACAGCCACACAATTTCTTTGGTTGTTTCCTCGAGCCAAAAGTTTTACCCCGGCGCGGCGCGAACGACATAAATCAAGCGGCTAAAACGCGGCTGGAACCTGCAGCCCGAAGCAGTGCAAGTGTGTAATCACGCCAGACACAATATGTGTAAGCGTTCCATTAGCCTGTGGCGTGAGCAAAACCAGCTGTAGATTAGCGCCGCAGCCCGGCTCATCCGCGATAAGCACATATCCGCTCCGGACGGCTTTCATGGATCACTGGACACAACCTGTAAGTCGGCTATCGAACTACACGACGGACTATTATAGTTCGATGCACTTAAATTGCTACGGATAATTGCTGCGACAAAGTTTCTTTTTTTTTTTTTTTTTTTCTATTAAGAGTTCAATTTAATTGGATAAGAGTTTTCATTAAAAAAATATGATAGCAGCGAAGATCATCACCCTTGAAAACAAGCATAAAATGTCAATTCAATTGATTTTTTTGCAACTGATTCAACTCTTATTTTAAAAAATGAAATATTTCTAGACCTGTCGAAGGCATAAGTTGTTTTGTTAAAAAATAAAATAATAAATTATCTCTAAATAGTTAACTTGTTTCTCTATATTTTTTTTTCTAGTCTTTTTAGCCGCACTCTATAAAAAATAATTCAAAAAATATGTATTAGAAATTAAACTTAACATTTACAAACATATATTAAATTAATATTAACTTACTATCAAAATTATATCGAGATATGTATAAGCTCGTTTTAAGACAGAATAACGTATTCTCCAAAAAAGTGTTATAGAGAAAAAAAAGTTCAGTAAATAATGATAATTAGTTTTAAAAAAATTAAAAAAAAAAAGAGGAACTAAAATATTATTTCTTTTTCTTTTTTTACGTTTAATTAGTATTTTTACTCATTCCTTTTATCATTTTTAGCATTTAATTTAAATACCTACTGAGCTGAAATTGTCAAAAACATCTCATGGTTGGACTTTAACCGATGACTACTATTTAACAGCATAACGCTAAATCGACCAAGCCAATCACTACATGAAGAAAGATTGTAAAATTTACATGTAATGAACAATTTTTACTCTACTAATTTTTTAAACTTTAAAATACTTTAATTTTCTTAATGCTTTGTTGATAGTCTACAAAAAAAATTATTCAAAAATTTAAACATTAGCGCAATTAAAATATTGCGTACAGAATTTTTTGAAAAAAAAATATTATATTTCTCATCTGAATAATATCATTTTTAAAGGAGATTTTTTGTTGTAAAATTGATTTTTTTTTCATAAAAGAAATTATTATATCTATTGAAAATTTAGATCAGAAAGCTCACTAAATCAGATAGGGTTATACGTTTTAAAAAATAAAAAATGAAAAAAATTCACTTAAGCATTGCAAAATGATTCGAATGACATTCAAATGCATCCCGGAGAAAAGCTCCGAAGAATCGGGTGAAGTATCCTGAATAAGCACGCCAAGAACTAGAATTCGAAACTCATACTCTCGATCTTCCTTCGGCCAGCCGACCTATCTTTTATGAATACCGCGAGAGTCTGTTGCACGATTGAAAGAGCGCATTCACTTTTCCGCGGACCAGATGAAAATCCAACCGCAGTCGGACCAGCGTGCACCGGACTTCGGGCTCCATACATCATCCCCCGAGAAAAGCCGCACAATACCTGCTACTGCAGCAGCAGCAGTACCAACTCTACCGCGAGAATTTTCTCCTTCTTTTCTAAAGCCCGGGATATCCAGATGGCTTTTTTCGGGGGATTTGCTTGCTGCCGAGATGGTATTTTTGCGCTAGGAGATTTGCGAGGAAATTTTTCGGAGTCCCGGGCTCCGCGTTATTGCGCCCGAGGGGGGACTTTGCCGAGGTTTTCGGGAGATGGTTTATCTTTGTAATGAAGCAAATAATTCTCGGGGAGGGGAAGATGCTGGGGAGTACTTGTTTATTTTATCTCCAAAAGTTTACGGAAACTTTTTTCTTTTTAAATTTCCACTGACATCCCTCGTTTGGCTTGCCGGAATTTTTAGAATATATCTTTTACTTACGTACCTTCTAAGCAATAAATTTTCTTTAAATTTTTTATCAAAACTGTAAAATTTTAAACTTTATATTAAAAATAATGTTGATCGGTAGATACTGAGAACAAGTACTTTCAAAATAATTTTTATTTTTAGTCAAAAAATTTCAACACGATATTTTGATCCTGTAATACTCTTGAAATGACGCCTTAGATTTAGTTTTTCAAAAGTTTACTTTTCATTCACCTATTTTTGTAATAAACAATTCTAGTTTATTTTTTTAATTCTAGTCATCCATGCGATTTTAATAAAAAATACTGTCCAAAAATCCTCTTATTTTCTCTATTCAACACCTTGTAAATAGCGTTAATTGATAAACGTAAGTATCAAAAGTTCAATTTCCGAACAGCTCATAAGTCTATTACAATCTGTCTAAAAATTTCAAAAAAAACATATGGCTAAAACAGTAAAACTACATGTCTAAAGAGCTTTTAAATCTCTCAAGAAACGAATAAAAGCCATCCATCTCGTACATAAATATTTCATCCGAGTCCTCAAAGAAGGGAAAAAATAATAAAAAGGGGTACGAAAGTATAAAAATTGTATTATCGGCACTTCGTCGCGCGCGTCGCACAAGCCCTTATTGAAACAGAGCGCTCGCAGAGTCTCTCATCTGAATTTCACGATTTTTATACGTTTCCATAAATCACCCAACGATTAGCCGATAAAACTTTACGATAATATCTACATGCAAGGAAAAGGAGCCTCCTCTCGAGAGTACTAAAAAGAGTAGAAGAAGAAAAAAAAAGGAGTTTATACCGTTTGTCGTCATCTCCGCACTCGCTCATTTCCACCTCGGACCTGGAGCGTAACAATAATATTTTAACGCGAGAGGACCTTTTATTTTTCCCGGACTCGAGGGCCGTTTGACTGAAAGTCGTCACGTTTGTTTCTTTCTTTTCATCCGTGTGCTTTTATTGGAATATTTTCATGGCGAGCTTAATACTCTCGATTTACGACGTCGAATTGTTTTAGCGGAGGTACTTTGGCTTGTATTGCCTTTTATAATTAAATTTCTTCATCTTGGGTAATCTACGTCGGTGATTGTTTCAACTTTTAAGTGTTTGTTTTTAACTTTTATGGGACGGAAGCAAGTTTATTTTCGAACCTTCGCAAAATAAAGGCTAGAGTTGTTTACCTCTCCATTCTTCTATACCGGGCTACAAAAAAATACAAACATGTTCTTTAAAAAATATTTACGAAATTTCTTCATAAACTCTCCGTGGATATTTATTTTTTACTCTGCTGTACAAGCTGAAGTAAATAATTTTTTTTTCAGTTTCTCAAGCACTTACTATTTTTTTTATAACCTTATTTTTCTGTTTTAAAACTTTAACATTTTCCTTCAAATAAAATCCACCCTTTTGACTATTCAAAACCAATTTTTCAAAAACTCGAAAATTAAATTTGTAAGCCCCCGAAGAGGGTGCTTGGCGCCTCGCTCCCGCAAGCTCATTTCCAGCCGGGTCTCGAATCATTATGCGCGACGCGTTCGAAGTAGACGGCTGTGTCCGGGATTTCCCGATTTTTCACTCTCGCTTTCGGCGCGACTCTTCCCTTTATTTTTATCAAAGCTCCATCCCAAGGTGCATCCACCTCTGGTAGTGTTCCTTTGTGCCCGGGTGCGGGGGCGCGATTAAATTAGAGACTCGCTCCGCGGCATACCCAATCGGGCCGGTTCGGGATTAAGTATGTTAAGCGCTGATCAAATATTCCGCTGAAAGTTTTAAGAGGAACAAAAGATGTCCCTCGCTACACGGATTGATTCGGTTGATTAAAGGACGCGCGTGACTCGACTAACCGAAACCCTTGCCCCTTTTTGGTAAGTGGTTTTGAATTAAAAACAATAAAGTTCGATACGGAAAAAATCGAAAAACCGACCGCACATTTCGTCCGTTAGCAAGAAAAGTTTTGGTGGCTGCTGTTTTTGCCAGAGAACTCGCGTACATCACCGAGCTCGGGCCGTACTTTCGGCTGCGAAACTAATACTGCAGTTGAATCCGGGTGAAGTAGTTGAAGCCGCTGTAATGAACGAATAAATCCATCTGGTTCAGGATCGAGTGTTGCGAACAACCTAATGGGTTTAGCTTGCCGTGCGATCGGGTATGTAAATACTGTACTAAAGCTCGTTTCTGTTGCTAAGGGCGAGCTGAGATATGTGAGGGATTACTCACCGAGTTTATTGTAAGCTTGGCCTTTTTTTAAACATCGCTTTTCGTAAACAGATTAGATTTGTCTTTCAACCTTATGAAAATAGATCTCATGTTTCTCATAAGGTTTTAAAGCTTCTTTTACTCAGCTTTTCAAATATTAAACAAAACACAGTGAAACTTTCATATAACGGACAATTGATAGGAAAGAAAAAATGTTACATACGGGCTAATATTGAGCCTGAGAAAAGTTTTTTTATTTGGAGTGTCCGTTACAGGGAGATTTTATTCTAACTTAGATTTAAAGATCATTAATTGGATGCAGTATTTTTTTTAATTTATTGAGGTGTTTTCAGAGTGAAAAAAAATTTTATTTGAAAATTTCTTCGCTATCGAAAATGAATTTTAATCTTCATCAAGTAAAAGCTACATTAGTTGATTATTTTTTCATTCCTTTTTTCTTATTTTTATTATTTTTCAACCATCAGCCAGCACCGATCTCGTCGAAATTTTCAGCCAAACGCGATCCGACAATCATGTGATTTTCCATGATAAAATTCGAACAGTCGCGTTCGTCGCAACGCACCTTTACGCGCTCGCAGAATAAACAAACTTCCGGCGCGGCGTCTGCAGCTCTCGCGCTGAAGAGTTTGGCATGAGAGTCGCGTTCGTGAAAGCGAAAATTACTCGCGGGAGAGGAAAAGAGGCTTGACTTTGTTTCGCAAGCTCGAGGTAGACGCTGAATATTTCAGTGCACCTGAAGAGCCGACGCGCTACGCGCGGTCATTATCTATCTGCAAATAAACACTCAGCTTGAAAATGAATTATCCTTTTTTTTATCCACCAGAGTAGCTTACGTGGAAAATTTTAATTAGACTTTAAATTGTTTTAAATATTTTCAACTTATATTGTGTAAAAATCTTAAGATTGCAATCTATTGAGTATCCAGCACACTGGTTAAAAAAATTTCAAAATTCATATACCGCTCGAGAATAATTTATCTAACGGTCACCAAAAACTTATAGAACAAAGACCATCGTTGAAATCCTAATGCGCTAGCCAAACACAGTAGCAACCTAATGGACGCCTAAATGATTGAATGTACACTTAACGAACCGTGCAAACAAAGATTTAGCGCGGGTTTCTTCGTTTCGAGTCCGGGGTCGAACGCGAAACGGCCGTGGTCTGCAGAAAAATTTTCTTCGGAGAAAGGTGAACGCAAAGAAGAAGACGAAGAAAAAAAAGGTAAAAATAAAGAGCGTGGGAGAAAAGAAGGAAAATACTCGTCGAAGGCCAAACGAAGAGAGAGAGAGAGAGAGAGAGAGAGAAGGAAAAGAGAGCGCAGCAGAGGCTAAAGCTCGGGCAAAAGGAAGAAAACTTTTACTTGGCAGACACACTCGAGCTCACCCGGCTTTTTCATTTTCTCGTCTGGCCTTTAGCTTTCTCTGTATGCCTTCGTCAATTTTTACCCCCGTCTTTCTTTTTTTTTTTTTTTTTCATTTCTTTCGGTACAGTTTTTCTTCAACCTTTCATTTCTAGCCGTTCTTCGGGATGACCTATTATTAATTGTTTTTATTTCACTTTTTCCATGCCCTGTCATAGCTGAAATTATTTTCATTGATGAAATTTAAAAGAATAATTTTACATAAACATAGATTCTGATAACAAAAAAGCCCTACAGGATACGGAAAAAATTAAAAGATCTAGGACTGTAGCATACATTGGACACGCATAATTGAAGAGTTCGTAAAAAAAAAATTTTTCCCCGAAAAACTTTGGTGCTTTCAATCTCCGTTACTAATCCTCTACGCGAGGTTGCGGTTGAGAACCCACGCAACGACGATGATCGTGAGCCGCATGCCGAAATATTTTCCGAGACTCTCGTTTCAAGTAGGAAAGAAAAAAGTTTGGACCCTTAAAGTGATGAAACAGGAAAAAAATGGCTGGGCTGAGAGAGTAGATTAATACAGGGGATGAAGTAATAAATGGGGAGAGTACAAAATGAAGTTTCTTGTTGATAAAACACTCTTATTAAATCTTCAAATTAAATATTTCATAATACTTTTAAAAGGAATATTTTTTAATAGAATAAATAAATTTTCGCTTCTATATAACTTTTTGATTTTTTTCATTTCTGGAATCTTATAAAAATTTAAACAAAGGAATTGATCGAAACAAATTAGTACAAAAACAGTTTTGTTATTTTATTTAACGAAGTACGCTTCTCAAATCAATATAACGAAGATAAAATATTCTAAAAAAAAATGTATTTCAGACGGAAACAAAAAAGTCAGACGAAAGAACTTATATCTTCCAAAGTCTAGTAAAAAGTCCAAAAAAGACAAACGCAGACATCACACTTTTCCGACAGTGCGGTGTCGCGTCTCCGCGGGCGATCCGGACACTCGAACAAGTAGAAGAAGAATAAGAAGATTTCGCGTTTCGAAAAAATCGCCCCGAGCAATCCATCGAGATCCGTCTTCTTCAGCTCCTCTTTTGGGATATCTCAGTCAGCGTTTAAGAAAATACGACGTCTGTCTTTAATGATTTTTACGTGGACTTCTCTTATAAATATGATAAAAAATTTAAAAAATTTTTGGAATTACTATTTTGCGTTTAATGAAAATTAAAATTATTAGGTATTAGAAAGATAGTCCTGAATTTTTAATAATTAAAGATTTATACAAAGCTAATCATTCAGGAATCTCAACTCTCTTATTCCTTTTTCTGGATGTTCATTTTCGAATTATTAGCTCAACTCATGCACAAGAATTCCAATGCTACGATCAACATCAAACTTTTTGAAAAAATTACATTTCTATTACTTTCTGGATCAACTAAATTTTTTAATTGATAGAACGCTATTGTTAACAATTCATTCCAACCATTCTCATTCGAAAAGCTTACATTCACCGAAAAACGGAAAAATTTTAATTCAACTCGACAACAAAAACCTCAAAGTGGCATTCAAAAAAAGATTCTCTTTCTACCTCTTACGATTAGCCGCGGAAGCGCATTCCTGAAGCTAAACCACATGCCAAAACGTCGCAATCGTACTAAACGCTTTTAAACCGAAAAATCTCAACTCTTCGAAGACAAGAAAACAGAAAAAAGAAATCACAACAAAATCCGTAGCTTCGTATGCATTAAAATGAGTTTCGGATTTAATTTGGATTGTAAGAGCTTTTTTATTTCTCACACAATTGTGCAAACCTTGACTTTAATTTTCTGAGTAACAAAAGATCGCTACAAACACCGTAAAATGAGATGAATCGTAAAATTTTCCTGCAGGTGGGTTATTTCGATTCATTGAGTGTCAAGATTTTCAAAATGAAACAAACATTTTTGAGAAATGCCGGCAGATGTTTTACGAATTGAGTTTTGGAAAATGCACAATTTATTATTTTGGGGTTTGCAGATTTTTCTAGATGATTTATTTTCTGGCCGATGTAAAATATACCAGTGGCCTAATTTTCTCTTGCCTACGAGTATCGAGGCGCTTTATATACTCGGAATTTTTGTTATGTATCGTGGCCATTGTGTACACTTTTCTTGTATGCATGGGCAAAAGCATGTTACAAGATTTACAGTCTACATAAATTACATAACATTTTTTGGTAAAAATATTTTCAGAAACTCATGTACTACACAATTTGGTCGACAAAATAGGCTAATTTTTTGATTTATTTTTGTTTGAGTATATTTTTTTACAAATACTTTCTGTAGAATAGTCTGCAAGCTTTTTATAGACTTTTTTTGTTTAATTAGCGTTTAAAACAATCAGTTTAAAAAATATTTATTATATTTCAATAATCTTTCACTTTAGTTAAAAACAGTAAAGATCCCGATGCTTTTATTTTTCGTTAATCGCAGTGGTTTATATAATTCTATAAATTCTGGGTCGCACCGTCTGACACAAATTAAAGAACGCAATCGACATTTTGAAATTACTCTCCGCAAATTGTGCTTGAATTAAAGATTCAGTCCGTTGACTCGAGAAAAATCCGTTAAAAGCCCAAGAAATTCTGCTGGAACAAGAGCAAAAAGACAAGAAAAAAAATGTTCTGCAACTTTAGATAAAAAAAAAAAAACCATTACCCCTAGCAAGTTAAACTTGTCCGGGTTCCCAAGCAAATTGCTGGAAATTGCAAATTCAAGGATCGCGTTCGACTCGAGTCGTTCCACCTGCGCTTAGCCGTGAAACTTGCGCTCGAGTATTTCCAAAATAGGTAAATATAGATTACCGATATAAGGTCCAAGTTGTTGCGGTTCCGATCTAAATTCATCAGAGCATGCGCCTAAGTGAAACTTGTCCCATATCAAATTTCTGGAGTAAACGAAAATCCGAAACGAAGCTTGTTTCTGGTGATCTTGATTGAGAGTGGAAGCTCATTCAAATGGATACATGGTAAAACGGAAATTGCAATTAAATCGCGAGCACATACATGAGCACGGATGCACTCATATAGTTATTTGAATTAATTCCATAAATTATTTATTTTCAAACAGACTGAGTTAACAAAAATAAGCCTGAGAAAATAAATTTTAAATTATTTAAAAAAATTTCTTAATTTCTGGTCTGTTTCAGCACGCTCAGATACTAACATTTTATTAAGGTATTAATTAAAAAAAAAAAAAAAATTCAAAAAAATGATTAAAAAGTTTTTATACGCAATTTGAAAATGCATCAAAGAAGTTGTTCCATTTAAGGATGTTTGGTACTTTCGTGAGGGGAAAAGAGGGGAGGGGACGGCCGCCGCAGCGCCCGACGAGCCGATTTTATTTTCAACTCATCAGTACTCTGACCCTAATGAATGAATCATTTTGAAAATTTTACACAGCATAGTTGAAAGTCTATAGTTTAATTTAGTATTAGTTTTATGTTTTAAAAATATTTTGAAAAATTAGGAAAAATCACGAAAACATAACCTAATTTTCAATTTACAAAACTCTGCGACAAAAGTTTAAAAACATTAACTTAACGTTATAACGTTAACGTTATCCCACATTATAAATTAAGACCTCAAGATATTGTGTACAAATTTTTAGATCAAAGCATACAGAAGAAAAAAAGTTAGAGCATTTCTTGTTCAGACGCGCATGGAATTTCACCGCTGTGCGCTTGTTTTTCTTTGTTATCTTTTTCAAATGGTCGGAAAGGTACTATAAAAAAAATCTTAAAATCTTCTTCAACCTAAAATCTACAAATTCCAATAATTCTTTTAATGGTCCCTGCTTTTTTGGATGAGTGACACACGATTAAAGAAAAAAATTGCTTGATTTCCATAAGAGTCCGGGTTAAATTATTTAAAAAACACTTTGATTTTTTAAAAAAACTAAATCGAACAAAAAAAGGCAAAAAATTCAATAATTACTTTGATATTAATCATAAATCAATCCGATCAAAATTGACAAAACGGCTGCATTTTTTCGTAAGTACCAAACATCCTTAATCTGTAAATAAAACGTCGTTATTTCATTTACAACTGTGTTTGACTTTAATATTATAATTTTTTGAAATTTTCATCTTCAACTCGACATTTGGGTAAGGTACTAAAATCAATATTTAACAAAAAAATTTTAACGAATTTTTTTCTTTTTGTAAAAATTTTCAATGAGAATAATTATTATTAAAAATTCCATTGAATTTCACTGTGTAATCGTAAGAAGATAATTTTGAGAGTTGTTATCACTTTATGTTTCAGAGAAAAATTTGTATGTAGAGCCCCTTCTATACAAAGTCTTATATTTTAAAAAACAATCCAGTTCAAATAAATAAAATAAGAATTTAATTTTTGAAGCTGTGAAAATAAAAGTTAAAATTAAGTTATTTTTTTTTTTATCTGGTCAGCGGAAAACTGTCAGATATATATGTAAACTCAATTTATATACAGGTCGAATGAGGAAAAATTTCTGAAAAAAGAGAGAAAAGAATTTTTTCCATTTCTCGTTGAGGTAGGGTTGGTTTCCGTTCACGAATAGAGATTGAAAAAGTCAAACAAGAGGTAGGAGAATTGAAGATTTGCATCGCGTACATATCATAGTGGAACCTCGAATAAAGTTTACATAAACAAAGTATGTCACAGCTGAGAAGTTGATAAATATAAATTACATTTAGTAAACAAAATTAGAACTAAGAATGGAATCGAAAACTTCATCATAAGGATTAAATTTTAAAGTGCAGATAAAAGCAAAGGATAGAAATCAGGTATATTTTCGAATAAATGGTTTCAAAACAATACCAAAATGTTTAAATTTAGAATTTATTTATTAAATTTATACAAACTGTTAATCTATTAACTTTCACGCCAATATGATATAGCTATTTTTATCATAACTTAATTTCAAATTCGATAGAAATCAATTACAAAATATAACTTTAATCACGAATCTTACTTAAAAGATTTTCTGATTAGTAATAATCAATTTGTACTCATGAATAACCATTCCAAACATCCTGGTTCAGTAGAAAAAATTCTACCGCAAAACCTCAGGCTCTGTTGTCTTTGTTTTCTCAGCAATGAGAAATAAAGATGCGCAGTCACGAACGTCCACAGGACTAATCAGCCGCGTCAAGCTCCACTGGAAGAGACATGCATAATCTCCAAGAGCTTCTCCTTCTGTTTGCGATCTGATTCGAGGATAAGAAATGTCTTCTGGCATTACAGTTGTGTCAAGCCAAGGAGATGTTATTTTTGTAAGCGATGCTGTTCATTAGAATGGATTAGTGTGATAGAATTTTGGAGAATGTTTTGAACCAATAGTTTAGTCAATTACTTAGTACTTAGTTAATAAAATTATTTGCTAAAAACATTACTATTTATTATTTTAATTTATATTCTTCATAATCATTAATCATTTTAATGGAACGAAGAGGAAAAAATTAAATACAACAGCACTAAATTAAAAAAAAAAAAATGAATAAATAAATGGCAAGACACATTATAGCTCTTCATAGATTTGCGACGTAACCAAATCTGTATATACATAGTTCATTGCTGCATCGAGAGTCGAGCTCTCATCAAAATCACTGTAAGCGTCAATGTATCCGTAAAATGGAAGCTTTAAGTTCTTACGAATTATGTGGCATACAGTATACACATTATCTCCTGAATTTTTCACGACGTAACTAAACTTTTGAAGAAGACACTCATCTGTAGACCCGTACGGAAAAAAATTCGAGAAATCCCATGAATTTGACTTTTTATTTTTTTCACTGTTATCACAACAGCTATCTGGAAATATATCGTCAGGCCAGAAGGAATATCCTCCAGAATCGCTACCTTGATTTGATTTCTCCGTCGTGGACGTAATGCTGGGAGTCGTACTATTAGTCATGATTTTAGTAAGGTTGTCTATGTTGTAAAGACGACGCAGTAGAACTAGAATTAATGTTTCCTCAAAAGGGCGAGCATGCCTTCTTAAAATTTGTATCAGTGGATCTTGAATCTCACTAGTACTGATCAAAGTGCGACGTAATTGTAAAAGAAATTCACGGTACCTGTCGTCGTTGTGAACGAGGACAAAAATATCTTCTGGTATAGATGCAGGATTGGTGATGCCTCTCAGTCTCATGACCACTCGTACAAAGGCTAGTCGGTAGAACTGATTTATATGAAGTTCCAAATAATTTTCAGAGCAAGTTATACCTTGCCTTACATACCTATCAAAAACATCATTATCGTCATTGAAATGAGGATGATCTTGATCTGCTGGGTGAGTATTTAAAATTCTACCAAGAATATAACGTGATTCTACTGGATTACGCTCTGAGAAATTCCTGGCACCTCTATTTGAAGAAATTATCCGTCTTAAAACTCTAGAATCCACGTGTGGAGTTGCAAGTTCCATAGTAAACATGTAAGGAATATAGGGCATGTCAGAGCTCAAACAATCGTAATTGTCTACAGCTCTGTGATAAAACATCAAACGTATCATGGTTCTAAAATACTCATGACTGCTAACGGAATTTAATGCCTCATACAGACTTACCAAACTTTGATCGACGTAACTCCATATTAATACTCGATCGCTCGGATCTTGAAGCATGTTAACAACTCGACGTGGCCAGTCTACTAACATAAGGTTGAGAACTGCAGCTAAGTCGGGTCGTTCTCCATAGTAATTAGGCACTGTTACATGAACCCTGGATCTACTTGTGGAGTCAGAGCCTTCATGTGTAACTGGTGCAGTTTTACTGATTGAATTTCCTCTGCTATGGTTGATTCTGCGCTCACCGCAATCTATCAAAGCTGCCAATATATCCATTTTTAACCGAGTCCAGAATGTTTCTGCGTTTTTAAGCTGATTATATTTTTTAGATTTACGTAGTAGATAAATTTCCAAGTTGACTCTTGAGTTAATATGAGTTTCTGTTTTCGGACTTTTACCAGAAAAAGTTCTTCCAATAACTTCTAGTAAGGTTTCTACCACTTTCTGGTTTTTGTACAGATTTTTTTTAAAGTTTTTATTTTTTTTAATGCAATCAGTCAGCATAACCGGACTTTGGCTGAAATAAAACTTGTCTTCACAAACTACCACAGACAAAAGTACTATTGTCATAAAAAAACAGTAGTACATGTTGTTAATTGTTTTTTTTTTTTTTTTTTTTTTTTTTTAATAAAAAATTTTCACGAAAATAAAGATTTAGAAAACACGCTTTGAAAAAACAAAATCATTCTAACAACCAGTTAAAATTTTACAACTAGTACAGCGTTAACTCGAATACTAAGGTAAAAATTTTAAATTCAATTAAACAGGTGGCCGTTACCTATCTCAAAAAACACGAATTTTTTCAGTTTTCATCGTAGAATAAAATTTGTTATTGTAATTTCTTTGTAAATTTGAACAATGAGTCGTTGAAATAATTTTTTCTGCAGAAACATTAAATACTTATTTGACTTGATAAAATTTGATAAATTTTCTGTTTACGTAATGAGCAAGTACTTCATAAAAATGTTGAACTGATATCAATCAACAGTCTATTGTAAATAAAAAAACTCCAAGTTACAATAAAATAAGTTTAATCCTATCACGCAGATAATGAAATTAAATGAGCTATAAAAGTTATTAAGTTCAGAAATATTCGATGATCTTTTGGGCACGACGACAATAACCCGTAACTTGATCTACAAAAATAATATCTACGTCAATGAATATTAAGTGAGTAAGAACAATATTTTTGTTAAAAAAATGAATAATTTTTTTCATTCATACTATTAAATTAACAATTAAATTTTAAGGTACTTTAATAATACTACTTACAAGGGGATGACTAGACAATTGGGTCACTTTTTTGTTTCAAAGACAATATTCAATAAATCAGTACTTAAAGCCTACTGCACTCTCAGAATTTTAAAACTTTTCATTGTCTTCTTTTTTTCGTAAATTTTTTTTGAGAAAATAATTAAAATTTGTAAAACTTCAACAAAGATGGCACAGTTTGTATTTTTGAAAAAAAAAAATATTTGGGTTATGTTATTATTTACTTTAAATACTTTTTCAATTTATCATCACGAGAATAGTGTTATCTAGTTTCTTGATGCAAAGTCGCGACTTTGTTCGGAATATTAATCATTGGACTATACCCGGGGTACGAGGAAAAAAGTTTTATTGCGGGATAACCCACCTCGTTCTCCGAATATAAATGCGACTTTTTATAAGAAAACATGTTTTTTTATTTCACTCCCCATCCGTACTCTCTGGACTTTTTAGTAGCATTCATAAGTATTCTATGGAGATTTGGACTATTCTTATTGTAAGATTACTGTAAAAGATTTTCACGGATCATTAAATTTTATTACTGTTTAGAGACTCTTTCTTTAAAAAAATACACAATATATTTTTCATAAATTTTTTTTGTCATCCTAAAGCAAATTGATTAACTGTTAAACAAGAGAACAAAGTTTTATGTAGTTTCATCACAATCCGAAGTCAAATGTTTTATTCTTGGACATGTAAAACACTAAATAAAAAAAATAAAAAAATAAAAAAAACCAATGTAAATAAAAAATAAATTAACTGTTTTGATCTGTAAAAACAAAAAATGTCCTTCTACCTCAATCATAAAATTCTTCAAACTACTAAAACTGAAAAGTATTTTAAATAAAAATGTTACTTGTACAAAAAAAACTTGATATTTCATTCTGAAATATATTTATAAATGTGAAGTTTGTCTATTCAGACTGATTTTAATTAATTTACTGAGAATCAACGTCACAAACAACAATTTAATCGCCAGTAAAGCTTATCTCCACGCAAGCATCCACCTGCGTAAGAAATTCCTCATCCTTCACTAACAATATAGCCACTAAATTATCCGAGAACTTGACGTCTCGACCGATAAAAGCTCAGCTGCGACTAAAACTCCGTAAGCTCCTTCCCGCAGCGTGCAGACCACGCACATGCACGAGTCCACGTTGGAGTATTTCGTTATCCATCTTTACTCCTGGCTCAACTTTCCAATCGGATTTACTAGTGGTTTAGGCATAACAGCTTTCGGATGAGTTTACGATGGGATCGAGCAAGGTTGAAACAATGAGGGCTGCGTATAAGTTTTTGGAAAGTATTTAATCTTGCGTGAGAGCTTGCGGTCATCAAACTTCATCCCTATCAAAGCTTATTTTGATGTCGATAAAATTTTATTAAACTTATTAATTTCGTGGTTCGCTCTAAAATTTTTTTTGGGGCGAATGATGAGCGTTGTTAATTTATAATCAAATGTTGAGGTGCTTAATTACTTGAAAATAAAATAATTTTATCGAACAGCTGGGGAGATATATGGTTGTTCCCCCACAACTACCGCTGCGAAAGAACGTCCTTAATCGCATGGTATTTAAAAAAACTTTCTTTATCCATGACTAATTACTTTCTGAAATAAGATTTATTCATTCACAAGTAATGTAAAACATAGTTTTACATTACTTCATGTACATTTTATTTTTCAAAGTACAGCAGAAACTGATTATTGAAATATGTAGTCTTTCTTTAAAATGTACAATCACCAGATAGAAGATGTGAGCACTCTATATAACAATATTTATTTCGAAATTTATTTATAACAAGTTGCCCCGTCCAATAAAGTAATGGGTGCAAAGATTAAGTAATCTCACATAAAAGATAAAAAAAAATTGCTGATATTCAGCGCGTTTGCCAGTAGCAGAGGAGCCATGAGAGCTAACATTGCTCGTACTCGCCTGTTTGGAATATTAAAATTGCACTAAGTGATATGTACGCTTGTATTTCAGATTTAACTGAAGACAACACTTTTTAATTGTTTCACATTTATTATTATTTTTTTTTTTTAGTTTCGGATCTAAAATTATTCATCAAAATTGAAAGCCTGGTAATTATTTTTGTGGTGGACCATTTTTTTATCTATTCTTTTTAGTTTAGATTCTTGTTTTTCTTTTTTCATTTCTTTAAAAAGCGTTTGTAACAGTATTTAAATTTCATAACATTAAAATATTTTAATCTACCATCTGCTCATTGAAAACTATTATAATGAGGTTTTTTTGTAAATCATGTTTGGTGTTGCTATTAATTAAATTTAGTAGTTCGAATTATCCATCAACAATTACTACTTCTGGAAGGGTGAAAGGATATTATCGAATTTCTCACAAAAATAATAAATATGAAGCTTACGAAGGAATCCCATTTGCACAACCTCCGCTTGGATTAAATAGATTCGAAGTACGTAAAAATTGTTCTTTTAATATGAAAAAAAAAATTCCTACCAACCGAATCTAATTTTTTTAATTTGATTTAGTCTCCGATTCCCGTTAATGCCTGGGAAGGTGTATTAAAAGCAGATAAATTAAAAGAAAATTGCTTAGGATATCGACAATCTGCGATAAATGGAGAAGACTGTTTATAGTGGTGTCGAAGACTGTTTATATTTGAACGTATATGTGCCTGAAAAAAAAATTGACCAGTCACTACCGGTAATAGTCTACTTTTACGGTGGTAACTTAATGTTTTCGACAATCAGTGTAAACGAGCCTCACTACCTAATTGACCACAACGTCATTTTCGTCACTTTGAACCACCGTCATGGTGTATTTGGATTTTTGAGTACTGAAGATGACATTGTTCCAGGAAACATGGGCCTGAAGGACCAGGCTATTGCAATTTGTTGGATATCTGAGAATATTAGATACTTTGGAGGTGATCAAAGTAGAATTACTCTGTTTGGCTTTAGCTCTGGAGCTGCGAGCGTACATTATCATTACTTGTCTCCCATGAGTGCTGGTCTCTTTCAAAATGGAATTTCTTTGAGTGGAACTGCTTTTAATCCTCGAGCACAGGCTAAAAATGTTCGAAAAAATACCATAAAATTAGGAGGAATGCTGAACTGACTGACTCAAAATCTGAGTCTTATGATCGAATATCTCAAAAAATTGCCTGCTGAAGTTTTGGTTAAAGCACAGACTCAATTTATGGTATCATTTTTTACCTTGATTTTTTTTCAAGTTCGTTGATGAATAAGAATTAATTTTTTTTTCTTTGTCAAGCCTTGGAAATTATCGAGAGTGCCTTTTGGTCCAGTAATCGAAAAGCATTCAAAAGATGCGTTTATTAACAAATCTCCTATAGAAATCATCACAAATGGCGAAGCTTACAATGTTCCCTGGATAACTGGGGTTGTAAGTGAAGAAGGACTTCACCCCGTAGCAGGTTAGAAAAACAACTTAATATTTTTAAATTACCACTAATTTTTTAAATTTATTACAGAATTTGGTCTCAATAAAAGTGCTATGAAGCTAGTCGACGAAAACTGGAAATCTATAGCACCGATTCTACTGAATTACTATGAAACGATCGAGACGATACCAAAATATGAACACGACGCCACAGCCCAAAAAATTCGTAATCATTACTTAGGAAAAAATCCTATTAACAGAGTCAATTTACAATCGCTTATCCACATGGTAGGAGACAGAATGTTTGTGGTAGAAACTGTAAGAGCAGCCAAAGCCATGGCTAAAGCTAATCGGGATCCGGTATGGTTTTATTATTACACTTACAGAGCTACATCAAGTTCTTCTGAAATACCATCTAAGTCAAAGGAAAACTTAGGTAGAGAAATGGCTATTTTACTCTAATAAAACTTTTAGAATATTGATTTTGAGATTTTACTAACACATGGGAGTACGCCATTCCGATGACTTATTTCTCGGTTTTGGGGATCCTTTATTCATGACTAATGCAACTGAACAAGAAATGCATAGAGTTCTGGTTGAACTCTGGACCTCAATTGCAAGTACAGGGTAACAAAAATCCTCCTTAAAGTTTTTTAAATAAATATAGTAAACGTATGATCCAATGAATTTTATTTTGAAATTATTTTAGGATACCAGAGCTAAAAGTAAACTGGCAGAAAGTAGATGCCAACAGTACAAATTTACAATATTTGCAAATATCGGGACCTGAAAATTTGAAAGTGGAAATTAGCTTCAATTTTGCGCAGTATGAATTTTGGAATTCTATTCACTTCAATGAGAATAAGATTAATAAAAACGATAAATATAGTTAATACGATTTTCGAAAAAAATCGATTAGTTTAGTCATCAACTTAAAACTAAAGCATCGGTAAGTTGCATTTCACCGATTCCAACGCAGTACTGATAAGTACCTATATCAACTAGTAATTTATTCTTTACCAATAAAAAAAAAAAAAAAAAATTCAAATTAATTGCCTCAATAAATCCAGATTTATAGCATCTGCTTTCAAACTTTTGATTTCACCAAATTTCCTACCATAAATTAAACGCCACACGACGAAAAAATTTCTCTTCCCATTTCCCAAGCCTACGTGTCATGGTCGATATAAAAAACCAGAGCTTACACGACGAAGCGGCGGCGCAGCAATTTCCCTGAACGTTGCCCTCTCGGTCTGGTACTCACGGCACTTAGCGAATAATAAAGCAATTTACGCGTCACGAAAAAAAAGGTACCTACAAGAGCTAAGTCAGGGGTGGCTGAAGAAGGTGATTATTTATAAAAGTGCGTAACGAGAAAACTTTTACTTTCGTCTCGGGATTGCAGGGAAGTTTGGCATACCCAAGGATTCTTGGAATTACGGGGTTCCTTATTCAGCCCCTCCAATATTCTAGGGGCGTACTTTGTCGTAACTCGACTAATCGAAATTTTTGTTTTCCTTTTATACTTTGCTTGATAATTAATTTTCAGCCAATTAAGTTATAAAATGGTCAACTGAATCATAATTGAAATTTTTAAATGGAAATTTAAAGATTGATATAAATTTATGATGTAAATGTGACTTAAAGAATAGAGAATATTAGTTAAAAATTTTACACCTCAGAGCAAAGAAAAAGTTCGAAAATATGGTTGAACTTAAATGATATCATAAAACCACGCTTTGAAGAGTTCTCTCTAAAAACCGCATTTTCATTGCTTTTCAAACTTCTTCTGAACTTGGTTAAACTTTCTTTGAAATCATTATTCTACGTTATACTAGTTTTTTGCGGTTTTCAAGAGTTCACTGAATTAAATCATTTAAAAATACCTGGAAACAATTTTAGAGCTGAATGAATAAGAATGTTTTAAGTTTTCAAAGAGGAATATATTCGATAACAGGGTTCATGCGTCTTCAACTCTTAACATAACAATTTAAACTAATCAAGCTCGAGAACTGCGCGCAAAATTGCGCTAAGTTAATAGCCACTTCGCGGATTAGCCTACCCGAGCAGTTTAGCGGCTCGAAGAACTTTTGCTAGTGCACCTCTAATCAAATTTCCCACTTCTCGGACTTTTTACTTTCATGCGTCCAAAATTAATTAATGCGAAAAGTCAATTCTTTAGTCTCCAATAATTATAAAAGTCATCTTGTAATTTGAAACGTAGTAAAAATATCTCGAAAACAACGAATAAACCTAGTTTTGTGTTAAACAACAATGAACTTTTTCCCTAATCTTTTTTCTAAATCAGATTAGAATTACTACTGACATTTTGGAATCGATACGCGCAAGAATAGTTATAACTCAAGCTTCACTTTCGAATCACGAGCTATAAATTTGTATGTAAAAAGCAATCACGGATAGCCCATTATTTTTATTTACTCCTCAAGTACTTCGTAACAATAAATTCTGCAGATCGTTACTGTAAATTGCTATCCTGAAAAATCTACTTGCTTTAAAATGCACATTACGGGTCAAAAACCAAAAAAAAAGGGCAGTAATTTTAAAATTATACCAAAAAGAAAAATTATAGATTTTATTAAGTAATTCACTCTTGAGGTTGTATATCAAACGAACATAGTACGAAACGTTTTGTGGTAATCTAAAGTTTGAAAAAATTCAATCTTATTTTTTCGATTTTCCAAATAATACGAGGTCTACCAGGTGTAATACCAATAAAATGTGCGGCTTGGCGATAATTTACGCGATTTACCATCTAGAGGAAGGGGAGAAGTTTTCCTTTGTTCTCTTACGGTAAGTTTATCCATTCTCTTACAGAGTGATATTGTCATTGAGATCGGAGGAATACTGGCTAAGAAGCTTGTAGGGGGAAGATTTTCATCTCCGTTGGGAAAACGCATTCGATAAGAACGAGATGGTAAAAATCGAACGTACTACAATGCATCTTGAATAAAAATTTACGCAAAAACATTCACATTTCTTAAAGGTATATTACAGTTGCATGCTTTCGTAATGATGCATCAGCGTTAAAATTGATCGTGTAACTGATATAAATTATAATGAAATTGAAGTTACCAAGTTTTTATTTTGATGTTACACATGCCTCGATGCCCAACGCTCAATCTTCAATTCTAAACATTGAACCAAATTTTGGTGATCAAGAGCCACTTAATTAATGTATGGTCGTAAAAAGGTCTTAAATACTTAATTCAGTAAATAATCAAGTTTTCATCTTCAATCATACGTTATCTACAGATCATAATAAAAATTTTTAGTAAAACTGAATGTTAATGAGTTATTATATAAGTAAAGACTTTTCCATCTTTTCACCAAAATATGAAGAAAAATTATTATTGTGATTTATTCATCGGTATAGTAATCATAAAAATCAAACCTATTTAAATATATAAGTTTCTAGTCAATATCTTAAGTTGAGTACAGTATTTGATTGTATCAATCAATACTTTTTCCCCTTAAAATTGAAAATGACCTCACGTCTTAATAATTCCATTCAAAACCTATACCATCCGTAATCAAGCCGGCACATCTTACAGCTCGCGAACCCCCTCGGGAGCAATACGTTCGCTCCAGCCCCCGCAGGAGATATGCGCCGGGATTCGGGACTTCGAGCCTCCTCCCTCCCCCCCCCCCACTCCACCCTCTAGGGTCGACACTCTATGTCTTCCTCGAAGATACGACCTTCGAGGAACACCGACACGCTCCAGATATGACCCTCCTCTCAAATGTTCTTAGTTGAAGAATTTCACTTGAGCCTCGAGAAATGGTTTTTCCAGGAAGCTTTTACACGACGTCAGAATTGAAGAATGAACTGTGAAAGTTGTGTTTATGATCTGTGGAAAGGACCTTTTTTACATTGATGTAAATAATACTTTTTATGCTTGCTAAAATTTTTTGCTAATCGGACCTCTTTGACATGAAATGAAGTGTGATAATCAGTCAAACAACTGTAAAAAGTGAAAAGTGTCCTTTTTCAACTAACCAGCTTAATGACTTGAAGCAATTGAAATAATTTAAATTTTATCACTATTTAATCAGGCACTTGCTAATTTCAAATCAGTAAATCAAATCTAAATTCAGAATTATCATCTACTTATTAGCTTAGTAGTGTTTAGATAAATTACTAAATCACTTTTACATCAAAATATCCTGCCCACGCAATAAACCACATCCCCTTTCTCAGATAATCTTGATATCAAACAAAGCGTCCAAGATAGCATGAACCCTCGAATAACAACCATCGTGTCCCCTCTCTAATCTTCTCCAGGAAAAAAAACCCTCGTATCCCGAGCACAAACACAAATTTCCAGGATGAGAGTACAACAACAATACGGCCGCGGAGTCTTACCTACGGCCATTCAAATACAAGCCACTCGTCCGAATTCAATCGAGCGATGGCCGAGACGTAAAAAAGCTCTCCCGTCCAGTATCTCCAGAAGAGGATTTAGGGAGGATATTCTCGGAGACTGCTTGATTAGGGCTCTGCTCGCTTCTCTTTTTCCATGTTTTATTCTTTTTTATTTTAATCTTTTTTTCATAGGAACTAGAAAACTAATAAATAGTTAGTTAAATTAAAAAATCAAAATTTGCGACATTTCTTCAATAACCGGATATTACTGATTATGAGGTTTACAATTTGATTACTTCAATAATGTACGTACTTTTAATTTTTATTTAAACATCCATGCTGTTATTGACTTAAAATTTACACATTTTTTTTCTGTCAGAAAAAATTGCTCAATTGAAACAATATTTTTTAAAGTCTCCGAATGTGCTCTGTATTTTTAGTGACCGTAAATACAAATATTGTAACAGTAAGTAAAATACGAAAAAAAATTCGAGTAAAATAACAAAAACACATCTGGTAGGTTATAATCCTTCTTTCTTAATCTCCTCTCCGAGCCGAGCATAAAACTTCCTCCAGGGCTTGATTACACTTTTCCCCTGGCCCGCGCAGAGCGGAGACACACGCACACGGGAGTGACTCAGTTTGTAATATAATACGCGTTTTTCGCACGAGACTTACGCGGGACGCACGTGCTGACTGGTCCCCGTAACGGTAATAAAGTCCGACGATAAAACTTTACGATCCCAGCGTTACCTTATTATAACAGACGCTGTGACGTAATTACGAGCGTCGCTTTATATTGCCGCGAATTTTCGGCGCTTCGTGCACCCTACTGCTGTTATTGTTTCATTTTGGTCCGTGGCTTATTGCGCGGTTTGATCGTCCGAGTAAATCTTTGCTATATTGAACTATAAATGTTCATTGCCTACTCCTCTATTTTGTGTTAATGTTACTTTTCTTCGTCAATTGATTCTCGAAAAGTATTTTTTTTTCTAGGTTTCAACATGCAGGTTCAAGTAGTATAAATCAAACATGGTCAGACCTGGCATAAATTATATAATAATTTATTGCCCACAATGTATCACAGCGGTAAATCACCAATAAACCGTTCCCCAAAATTCGGAACGTTTATTAAAAAATTTAATCACAAGTAGGCGTAAAGTACCGAGAAAACAGAAAAAAAAAGGAATTTAAATTACCCGCATTCGTATAATTCACGTCGGTGGGAGGGCGAAGCTAAAAAAAAAATAAAAATAAAACAATCCAATCCCTGATTAAAAAATTAGCGTAACCCGTGCATTAATCTTCATCACGGTCCAGGTATTAACGTTCCTCTCACGCATGTTACATTTCGCACGTCCGAGCTTCTGTGCTAGTGAAAAACACAGCACTAACTCACTCTCGCCCACGCTACGCATCGTATATATCATTTTCCTCTCCTCCACATAAACTTTCTCTCTCGTTTTTATTTCGCGTTCACACTGTTTCACTCCATTACGCTGTTTCCTTCCCTTCCTCAGCTAGCTTCTTATTCCTTCTGCTCATAAACTCCCTTTATTTGACTTTTGTACTCCACCCCTCCCCATCTTTATTTTCCGCCAAGAGGAAGAATTACGCACGCTCACCCTGCTCCAGAGCCTAACTTAATTTTCAATTCGAAGCTGGATGTGAGATACAATCGGGATTCAGTCAGACGTTACTTTTCGAACAGTCGTAATCACGAAACAAAACTAAGTGCTAAACTAAACTCATTCTTTTGATTGTTGATACTTGACGACGGATTATTCAATAAACTTTACCAAAGGGGTTTCACCAAAGTTTACATTTGTTTTTTAATTGAATAAATATTAAAGTAATTTTTTAACTGAGAAGACGTACCATAAACTTAACTACACTTTTTGTGCGAGGGCGGTGATCGCTTCATTTTATAACAAGTTTTTTAACGTATCATGTTTTTAGAATTTTAATCGAGTATTTCGTCCAGATAACCCAGAGCAACTGGGTTGATTTAAAAAAAATTAGTTGACTCGTCCCACTCATTAATGATCCATATTTTTTTTTTCAAATTACCATGACAAAAACTAAAATTGATTGAATCAATCCCCCTTTCCAAGCGGGGGGTCTGGCATATTACGACCAAACACCACATCGGAAGAGCAAACAAGGGCGCCCTTCCAGATCAGCCCATGTTTACATTAAGCCTCCCATCGAAAAATCTGCTCCCGCGAACTCTTCCTTCTCCCCTCGGCGCAGATCCCGCATCAGAAATTCATAAGTTTGGGGGCGCCCGCGGCCCAACTCGCACGCGTGAAATTACTTTTTTTACGCCTCCAGCAGCCCGATCGTCGTTAGCCGAACTTTTGGTCTTGGGCGTCAAAAGGGAAAGTGCTGCCGGGGTAAGAGCGCACTCGCCGAGCTTTCTCTTTTATTCGTCTCGTCCTCGAAGTTTGCACTTTTGAAGTGGATTTTTATGTTTTTGCTTTTATCCTCTCCCCTCCGAAGTTTTAATGTCTTTTGATTTGTGATGATCGTACCAGAACCGCTAGACACTCGAGAGTCTTGCTCGGTGAGCATCCAGGGAAATGTATTACGGAGAGCTAATATCCGATCTCCAAGTGCCAGCTAATCTCTTACGCGAGGATGGAGAGACGCGCACGTACAGCCTTCCGATATCCGCACGCTTGTTCTGCCAGAAGGGCGCGCGGGGGAAAATGAAAAGACGTCGCGAACCCGCTAGGTCGGTACGTGCGCTCCGATGACTTTGGATAATGCCTTTTGACTCTGACGTATTTCGAAAGCTTGTTTTGGCTCTGTCGCGCACCAGACTGATAAATTTAACGCCGACGTTCGTGTAAAAGGTGATCATAGAAACGGACCGGATATGAATTACGAGAACGTTTAAATCCATGAATCGTTCGAGCGACGATTAATCACCGCCGAATAATCCCCGGCAATATAATCCTCGTCAAGCCGCCGGCGCGTACATTTTAAATCCCCGCGGCAATAATCCGTCCCAAAGTCCGTCACAAACCAAATACCCTGCACTAGAATTAAGCTTCGAGCTTTGCTTCTCCTCCCCTCATACAAAATGCAACAGAATCGGAAAGTAAGAGACTTCCGCCCGGGCACGCGGGCTACCCATCCCCTTGATTATCGGCTAAGGAAAGTATATACATATACCCGAGCTGCTTTTTTATGTTCTTCGGGTTGGCTTTTTTTCCAGTTTCAGAGAGCTTTTGCTACGGCACGGAGGAATCACTTTTCCCCCAGCTATTCAATTACAAGGGGGTAAGAGAGCTCGGTGTAATTGACATCGGTTCGAAAAAGAGCTTGCAGCTATGAAGGAGTGCCGAGGAGATTTCCGAGGATTTGGATGAATTGAGATTGCTTTGGAAACGCAATCTTTTTTCAAGCTATTACACTCAAAATTATTCTTCTTTTTTTTCAATTTTTTTTTTCTACAATTTGTTGTGAGATAGCATGGCTGGATCAGCACGATAAAACCGCGAGAAATGAATATTCAAGGCATCCCCGCTCAAAGCCGGAAATGCAGCTCAACGTCAAATTTTCAGTTCTCATTACGAGTTTCCACGTTAACCCTCTGCAGTCAGCCTTTAATGACCTCTGAAGCTAATTCCAAGGAATGAATATGGTTTCCAGTGCGCATATTGGGTTGTGGGCAACGATTCGTAAAACATGATTGAAAAGCTTTGTAAAAAATGTAGAGCACGATAGAATCCTTGCTTTTAAAATTTATTCATTGAGAGTAACCGATTTTTAAGTCGTGATTGATTCGATAAGTTATGAAGAGATAAAAATTTTACTCAAGCATACTTTTTTGAGAAGCGTGAAAATGTAAATTTTAAATCATCGCATTTCTTGCGTTCACTTTACCAGAATCTTATGACCAGGTCGCGATCGGCATCCAAATCTCTTGAGATTTTTTTCTGTATTTTTTGTAAATTTATTTTAAAAATATATTAATTAGTTAAAATATTAACGGTGAACTACACTATAAAAAATAATTTTTTTAGTTTTTCCAACCGTTTCGTTTATTTCATTTCATTCTTCGCAGAAAAAAACGGTTTTTACAATTTTTTTTCATTACGGTTTAGAAAAATTTAAGACAAATTTAAATCTAATGAGTTACTGCATTTAAAAAAATTAAAAATTCTCCAACGAGTGAGCATCTCGAATGAGAAATCAAGAACTCTTCATTCGCCTCCTACTCCGGCATGATTAACTTCTATACAAACCCAAATGACCGTTGACTGTCGGGAGCCAGTCGAGCCCAAAGTAAACGCACCCTCAACACCTACGACGCATCTACTCAATCGATAATCTGCAGCCAATTGCAACACTTGAGAGAGCTCGCCTAATAAGCGCGCCGAGTGAATAACCTCCGCTGATGAGCGCTGCGCTGCGCCCACCAATTACTCCGCCACGCTTTAATGGGATATTCGCGAGGTCCAGCAGCGTCCGCAATCAACGCTTGATCTCGTTAGTCCGCAAGCCTAATCGAATGACCACCCTTCTTCTTGCCCCTCGGGGGGGACAAGCTTGTTTTTTACATTTCGGCAGGGAGTTTCGAAATTTGGTTTGGCACGCTTCGGTGGAGCTCGAAGGGGGGTGAATAAGCAAAACTTGTTCGATCGGCCGCGATTTGTTTGCAAATTTTGGTTTTAAAATTTCTTAATCTGCAAAAAAAATCTGGTAACTTTTCTGTTTTACTTCCTCAACTCAAAGAACGAGAAATAGTCTATTTTCTTTAGCTTCGCGAACCAGGTCGGTGAAATTGATGTTTACGCGCTAAGAGAAATAAAAGCGAGTAAAGCGCTCAAAGGAAATTCAGTGTTAAAAGTAGTGCTGAAAAACTTTTCTCTCGCTTTATACTTTGATCGATTCTTTTAGCCGGTCGGAGCTCCCCCCAAAAATTTCGAGTAAATTACTTTAAGATAAATTTATTTAGAAGAATGAAACGATCTGATTTATTTAATTCTAGGTACCCTACATCTTCATCATAAGATATCGGACTTGATTGGTGGATAAAGTGATTTATTCATATTGAAATTGAAATGATGCTTTTATTCCCGCTACAACCCCGCTTCTAATCGGACTAGCAACAGCGTCTCCAGCCAAGAACCTCAAGTACGCGATTCCGCGGGCTTACCCCGTTTGTTATCCATCCCTTTCCCGTAGCCTCCGTCCCACTTCAACGCCACTTATGTATATGCGTGGGGAGTTTGTCGCATAACGACTAATTAGAGACGTGGCTCGAGTACGCCCACTGCTTTGTTACAGATTCCCAATGTACTGGAATGTGTATTAATCGAGTGCGTGCCATGCCATAACAGTCCTTCCCGTCATGTACTTGCTCAATAATGTTTTTTTTTGTGAATTCTGTTTACCTACTTGTTATTGTTTTCACTTGTTTTAAATTAAAATTTTTGCTTTTTTAATAGCGCTATTTTATTATGCAAAATGAGTTTGAAGCTTTCTGGTAAGCTTTATAAAAAAATTTTTTCAATTAACGGTAAAGGTAACGGAAAAACAGCGAACAAAGTTGTCACACAATTGTTTAGTAAATTTTCGTAATTTTAGGTTTCCTCAGAACTTTAGCTAATTTTGATTATTTAGTTTTCTCAAAACATAAAAACTTCATAATACCAGAAGAAGAAAAAATCCAGTGAGTATATTACTCATGCATACATAGACTCATATCATAGTTCTGTAAGAACTTATCTAATTCGTACTTACAGTTGAAGTTAACTCATAATAAACTTTGAGAATACTTTAACTTGATTCATAAAATAAAAATTCGAAAGATTTTTCGAATGAGATAACATCATAGTAAAACCCAAACCGAGAGTTTAAAATCTTCTTCCCATAACGGCAATAAACCCCGACAATAGATTCTCCCCGTCAAAAACAAACATAACAATAACGTATCTACAAGATAATCGTTTATATATATAGTATATGCGGGCATCATCCCCTCGAACAATGAAGCGCACGCAAGCTCGAATTGTTTCCTCCACTCGGTACACTGAAATCCGCGAATACTTGTTTTATTGTGGGTCCCTCGCAACTACTGGCTTTATTGCGCCCAAGGATTTACGTCCAAGAGAATCATCTGAAGCTTTCCGCGTGAAGCGATAATTGTCGAGAGTAGTTTAGGACTATAGTACACTCGAATTGATAGCGTATCTCAATTACACTGAAGCAGCTACTTAAATTTATACTAGTTCTTAGTTTGTAAATATCATACAGTGTTTTTTACTAGAGACTTAGAAAACTATACATATTTTAACTGTTTTCTCCGAGGACCACACTTCATAATCACCAAAAGAATCACAGAAGGGGATTAAAAGAATCAATAGAATATTGGACTGAAAATTTTCAGAAAGTACTATTTTTTATAATGTAGGTGTGTATACATATACATATAGACAATTTCTATACTCACAATAAAGTTCAACTGTATTCAATCTATAAAATAAGGTAATTACTTTGATGGTCCACTTGAAGATTTTTGTGTTTTATTTTCTAGAGTAATGTTTATTTGGTTGTCACGTCAAAAAGAATAACCGGAAGAGAATGAAAAAGCAAAGATCGTCACAACAGCCGAAATTGGGTTTATTGCAACTATAACGTCCGGGTACGATCGAGAGGTAAAAGGACAAAACTAGGTCATGCAGTTTATCTTTTGTTTCTGTTGAGATCATAATTTTTTTTATTAAACTCACGAAGCTTTTACTACAGAACGAGAAACGAAATGTGTCACATCAGTGACTTTTTTACGGTTCAAAGTTTAAAAAACACAAATTAATAAAATTATAGCTTCGAAACAAAAGTAGTTTTTATTTTGTTCAACGGACTTTCAAAATTGTATTTGTTGAGCTCAATACATTTCAACAAATTCTTCTTATAGAGCGAACAAAGGAAAAATATTTTGTAAAAAGCATTCGACTCTTTTTACCGAATCAGAGTGCACGATGATGAAAATAAAAAAAATTTCCAAGATTTTCTTGTTTTCCTCGCCATTATACCGTCACGACGTTGCAACATTCGCCATGAAATTTCAGCTTGATTTAGTTTGATATTTTTATCCCGACGACGAAGTCGTTACACAGAAGCTCTGACCCAAATATAACGAGACTCCTCGCGCTGCCGCGCGTAGTACAGCGTGCTTTTATTATATTTTAAAGAAAACTTTCTCGAACGAATTATATTTCCAACTTACTTCCCGAGGTAAACCGAGCGAGATCTCCTGGTTGTAAATGAAGAAAGCCACGTAACTTACCCAACTTCTTTCGAAAAAACTTCGTCATTATACGCTTTTTCTGTCGGGTGTGCATTACAAAAGCGAAACAAAAAAAGACACCAAACTCGAAAAATAACGACCCACTGAAAAAATCCACACCACTTTCTGTCGAAAATAAAAAAAAATATATAAAAAAAATACATTCGATGAAATCCAAACCCCTGCGGGAGAACAAAAAACTTTTTGACGTCCACAAAATATCGTAAATTTCGTCCTTTACGACCGAGGGCCAGGAGTGGAGGGTCGAAACTTATTGGAGGATGCATTTGTCCACGTCGGAGGATCCGCATGCGAAAAATATCGACGCCTACATTATCTCGCTTTTTCACTGTCCCGTTTTCAATGTACACGGATTTATTCGAAAAAAAGTGGAGGAAGCTTTGAAAAAAAGAGAGCTTTTGATACTTTTCAAAGATTTTCAAATTTTTGTGTGTACCTAAGGAAGCTTCCCTTATAATTTTTTATTTTTCAAAACTATTATTCATCAGTAAAAATAAAAACAGTTATATAGATTTTTTTTTATGAATTGTTTCAACAATACGCTTGAAAAAGAAAAACGGTTTCAGTATTCGATACACCTAAAGCACGCAGTCCACTTGTGTCAATTCGAAATGGCGACAGCGCTCATAACGAACGAAAAACTTTCAATTCAGAGAAACACAATGGGAACAAAAAAAAATCCAAACGTATTAATCACGACTCCCTGAAATTAAAAAGAGAAAACAGAGCGAACGGATTTCCCGATCGGACGTACGTCTCCCCGGGCAATCCGTCCGTGAAATAATAAATCGATCGACGCCGTGCACACCAGTCAGACGAAAGAAAAAAAAGTTGAAAAAAAAAAAGATATCCCTTGACGCGTGTCACCGTGAAGCGTGAATCCGGTGGTGGATATTACGCGAGAGTTCAAAGCAGGCTTTAGGGGTGGGAAAAAGGTATTAAGAAGAAAAGAGGTGCGAGCGATGTAAGAGGCCAGGGGAGACGCTATAAAGTGAAATTGGATGAGCGACGAGCCGGAGGATTAATATATTGAGATTGCCGCGTTTGGGGATTTTCGAGAGCTGAGCAACGAATTCTCGATGACTCGAGACTGCAAGTAATCGTTCATCGATTTTACAACTCGTTGTTTTAATTAAATTCGTACCGTCTGGACTTTTTTCATCTGATTAAATGTACGCTTACTGTTCTTGATTTTATCGCAAACCGGAACAGGAGGGAATGAATTCCGATGAATTACTTCGAAAGACGTTTTTAATTGATTAATTAAACGTGATCAAAATTTTTAAAAAATTGATTGAATATTCATAAATTATTTCATTTGCAATTTGTCTACTTTGATCGAGGCAACTACTTGTTCACCAAACTGTTCACATTTTCTAATTTTTAAAAGGATTTATAATATACAATTCAATATAAAAATTTTTAATTTTTTAAATTAGATAAATCTTTCCATTTACTGTCCTACAACAAATAATCATAAGATATTTTCATCGGTCTTGCAGTCTAACTAAATATGCGGATCATTAGATGATCCTTACTTAAAATCACCCCTAAAGAACCTAAAACATCTATTAGAAATCAATATTACAAAACCCACAATATGTGTAACTTCTGGGTTTTGCAATAAAGGAACATCTAATGATCCTCTGCAGCACCACTTTCGAATAACCGTCTAACCACATATGCGGATCATTAGATGATCCTTACTTAAAATCACCCCCGAAGAACCTAAAACATCGATTAGAAATCAATATTACAAAACCCACAATATGTGTAACTTCTGGGTTTTGCAACAAAGGAACATCTAATGATCCTCCGCAGCACCACCTTCGAAGTAACCTCAGAAATCTGTAAAGAAACTTGCAAAAAATTATTATTCTCAGTATATTCGAGCTCGCTTCGGCTCCTCATCAGGGACACACAACATTTGTTAAAACCATACGTACCTTTTTAATATGAATTTTACCGACACTTACAAAAAATTATTATAAAAAGAATTCACACTGTGTAACGTAACATCACCATTGCGTATTTTACAGCATTACACTCTCATTAAAAAATTGTATCTTCTTGCGGCGGCAACCGTCATAAAAAAATTTTAAGCTTCAACAATCTCATCACTGAGAAAAAATCACAGCATCGCACACAATTAAAAAAAAAAAAAGTAAGTTCCTGAAAAGTGAGATTCCCCGTCGCATCTGGTAACCCTCTCTTCAAGTCTAGCCGGATTACATTCCGGAACGCATTGTATGATTACTCGAGTCTGGGCTGCATAAAAGAGCGCGCGTACGCAGAGTGCGATTTTATAAATAAAAGAGTACGAATTTACTCGCTGGAAAAAGGTAACGAGTACGCTGCTGTGGGGAATATGTATAAAACTGCGACGTAAAATTGATTGTGGGAGTGGAGACGAAGGTAAATAAATGGCAAGCAGCGAAAAAATATTTGCGGCTGATGAAAAATTGCGGAGAAACTTTTTTTCTGCCTCTTGCTGAGAGTGCAGCGATTGGAAATTCAAAGTATTTATCGAGAGAAATATCTTTTTTCTTTTATTTTTTTTTTCGTCATTCAGTTCGATAAATATTTTGCAATCGAACTACGTATTGAATAATTCAAATAATGGCTAGCAGTTCTTTTTTTCTGTTAATTTTTTATTGGAGAGTTGTTTTTATGAAATACCGTCACATAAAAGACGTAAAAATGTATTTTTTGTTGTTAAAACTACTAAAATCATCTAAATAATAGATTAAATGATTTATTTCTAAGTAAAAAAAAAAAATACCTTTCTATTTTTTCTCAAAAATAAACAACCTGTGTGATGCTAAAAAGGAAAGGCTGTTTACGCAAAGCAGTGGTAGAGCCGCTGATTCAGTCAGACGTTTGAGGAGGAAGAGGCAGGAAGAATTTAATTAATTTTTGGGCTGAGGGTTGAAACGGTGCAGTGCTTTTGTCTCTCAAGGGTACGCCTGTTTGTAAAGAGGTTTTTTATTATTCTTTGAAAAGTTTTGCCGTTACTCCACAATATCTTGTTCGCCAAAAATTGCTTTTATTCACTAAATAAACTAGTAAAATTTTCAAGATTACGATTACCTTCAATCATTTAATTTTTTAAATTATATACATACTAATCCTAATGGTTTATTACCTAGAAAAAACTTTGAATACTTAGCTACAAATTGTCAACATCTTATCGTGAAATTTATTTCTAAATAATTTCGTTTTTATTTTTTTTAACTACTTATTCAATTAACTACTTTTAAACACATTACACTGACTAAAAAGTATTGGTTTTTTAAGTTTTCAAGAGAAAAATATATAATTAATTCCCGATAAAAATCTTAATAGAGTCTGGGTAATTAAAATTTTGATGAAACAGGTGAAGAATGTATTTAAAATGCATGAATCCTGTCTGGAAAGTTCGGCAAGTCCGTATTAGCGGCACATTACACCTACTCGAGCATTATCTTTACTGAAAACTTCCCGCATCTGGTCTTTTGTAAAATGAATGAAGTTTTAACTAACCGCAGATTTTACATGAAAAGCCAAAAAGAGAAGTTTCAATATCCTTTCGAGGCTTGTCGGAAAATCAGGAAAATTCAGCGTCGTCGAAGACACCGTAAGACAAACGAAAATGATACAAAAGGCTCGTCGAAATCGACTTGCACAATCGCGCCTACAACACCTTACTAATGGCTCAAGAAGTTTCTAGACGCCATAGAATCTTTATAGTTACCACAATGGACTGTTTAACGGCAGTCGCCGACTGTTAAACCAGTAGCTTCAAATTTTAGATTCGATTTGAACAATTTGGTCGATATTGCTCGTTTAGATTTCGATCTAATATCAAATTTTGCTTGACTGTAATGAATCTTTATTTGATTTGTCAAATCTCATTAAAAGTTCGATTAATATGCACGACTGCGTAAGCTTATAAGTAAGTCTTTATAAATTTTCATAAATTCATCAAAATTCATCAAATTCATCGTTTTATTATTTATCTACAGATAAACCATTTGTATTCAGCCCGCAAAATTTCATTAAAAATTTTATTTTCTAATTAGCCAAGTTTAACGAGCTCAGCTAAAAATGGCCGCACTCTGGAAAAAAAATCCAGCCGCGTTAACATAATAAACGATATATATTCAAATGCGTGGCTCATTAATGCGAGATCGCAATTCGTGACAAAGTTACATTGCTACGCTAGGTTGTAAAGTGCGTTTTACGTTGGTTTACTTTACTTTTACTTTACTTACTTTTGGTTTACTTACGTTTTAATGTGAATAATAATAAAATAATTTAATAAATAAAATAAGAGAATAAAATAATCATGATTTTTTAATTTCCTAAAAAAAACTAGACTTATATGCGAGGGGCTATGCACTCCAGAATCACTAAAAGAATCACACACAAAAATCAATATAATCAATAAAATATCAATTTAATTTCAAGTAAAAATCTTCGAAAAATATTATTTTTAACAAAATATCAATTGAAATTAATTCCAAGGCTCTAAACACTTTAAATTTGCTAAAAGAATCACGAAAGAATCACAAAAGAATCAAAAGAATCATCAATGATTCTAGAGTGCATAGCTCCTCGCTTATATGTAACAAAAAAAATAAATAAATTTCATTCAAAACTTAGTGCATTTTTTGTAATGCACGCAAATGAAAAAAAAATTCTAAAATACATCTTTTACGACTAAAAAATTAGAAATATACGACCAGGTGTTTCCGCGTTAATTTGTAAAACTCTTCCATGAAATTTCACGAAAGGTAAGCTTGAGCTTTTTTGCCTTCATTAAAAATTGCTTACATTGAAAAGAGAAACAGAGCAGATTGACCTGGTTTTGAAAATTAACTTTTAGGGAGAAATTGGACGAGCCAAACTGCACGTTTTGATGCAAACAAACGCATTTTAACAACTTTTTTTCCACCGTTTCCGTGACCGTTAAAATGAAATATTTTATAACCGAAAAGCCAGAAAATGAGAGGTAAAATTGTATCACACTTTGCCATTCGGAAGTACTGATGTTTGCGTTATAACTTTGCTGGTATTTTCGAGAATTTTTTATCTTTTAACTTTTTTTTCAGTCTTTCGGTTGAGTAATTGGTAACTAAATTGAAAAAAGTTGGCAAACAAATTATGCGTTTGAAGCAATGTTTATAAGTTTGCGTTGATACGATATTTTTATTGATAACTGTTAAAAGTTTGCTCCTCTAGAAACTTCTCGTTAGCGATCTTTTAATTAATTTACCAACTCAAATATTTCTTCAGAATCGCGTATATCTTATCAACTGCGCAAAAGTTATGACGCAAAATTTTCAAAGCTTTAAAAATAAACGAAAAAGGCTTCATCGATTAATTGATTACGAAAAATTAAAAAATCTCATTTTACGGTCTAAAACAAGCGATATTAAAAATATTTCTCAATTATTCGCTCTCGGGTAAACTCCACAGTGTTTTCGAAAAGTTTAATGACATCAAAATTCCTCCGCAGTATAATCAAAAGTGTACAGAGACGGTCAGCGTAAAGCACGCATTCACTTCCCCCGGAGGCCCGCGACGTCGTAAATCCACCTCTGGTGCACACACAGACTCGACAACAAGATGAAATCATAAAACGTACTCCGGGAATCTACTCACTCCCCCTGGCCCCAGATGATAAAGCGGGCTTTTACTGGAGGTTTTTCGCTGCAGGGAGAGGGAGAGAGCTTTAATCCTGCGAGTTGTTCAAATTGAAAATATTTCGTTTCGCGTGTTATTTATTAAAGGGATTTTTTCAGCCTCATCAACGGAATCACAATAATTTTCTGGGATTAAAAATTTTGTTTGTTTGTTTTTTTTTTTTTTTTTCTTTTGCGTGGAAGAGATTAAATTTTACTCGCGTTGTTTTGAATGAAATTTTGAATTGTAGGATGTTTGGTACTTACTTTCGCGAGGGGAAAAAAGGGGAGGGGTGGGTACCGCACCGACGGAATAGATGATTTTATTTTTAACTCATCAGTATTGGGTACAAATTTTTAGATCAAAACATGCAGTAGAAAAAAGATAGAACATTTTTTGTTCAGATGCGCATGCTGCTCGTTTGTTCTTCTTTTAGCTGAAACCCGAGCTGAAACCTATAAATCCTCATAATTCTTTTGACGATCTCTGCATTTTTGAAGGAGTGATACACGATCAAAGAATAAAAAGTGCTTGATTTCCATAAGACTCTGGGTTAAATTATTTTAAAAAATACTTTGATTTTTGAAATAACTAATTTGACGAAACGGCTGCATTTTTTCGTAAGGGCTCATCCATAAACTACGTTCCCTGTTGGGGGGGGGGGGGGGGGGGGGGAGCAAGAAAGCTACGGTTGGCGACGAAGGTCGGGAGGGGGTGTGAGCTTCAACTACGTTCCTTTTTGAGCGAGTAACCTTTTTACTCAAGAAAAAGTTTTGAAATTTAAATGTATCGCCAACTATGTCGTAGCAATTAATTGCTTTGGTACCTGAGTCTGAACAGATTTTTTTTTAACTAAGGTAAGTGTGCCTAATATGGCCCCTTGCCTAATATGGCCCCCCCTGTTATTTTGAATATGCTCGATATGCGGCATCTCTACAAGGTAGGAAGAAGTCAAAAACACTGAATTATGAAGTTTTCAGTTGTTTAGAACATTTTAAAATTATTTTTGCGCACGCCTAATAGCTAAAACTCGTTTTGTATACCTCCGTTATTATTTTACGTTGTAATTAAATGGTCTGCCAAAAGATTTAGACGTATCTGACCAAAATTTGAATAAGTAGCTTCGATTCGTTATTATTTCAGCTTTAAAACGCGACCTTAGTTTTTGTTCAACTCGTTTTCTAATGGGTTTTATTCTTAAATAACTTATTATTCTCCAGTGTTCCTAATATGGCCCCCCGCGAATTAGTAGAAATACCGATATTAAGAGTCCTTAGTTTCATGTTTACTTTTTAGAAAATCCTATCCTAATATTATTTAAGAAAAATAAATTTAATTGTTTCAAAGCTTTTTTTCATTTTATAACTAAAAAAGCATTCTAGCTCAAAAATCAAACTTTGATAAAAATTTAAAGTTGTAATTTTTTCTGCTGGTTGCAAAGCTTTCAAAAAAATTGTAAAAAAGGCTCAATTTTTAAATAAATTATTTTTAAAATGTTAAAAATTTTGAAGTTTTTTTTAATCTCATATTCTGATTGATTTAAAAATTAGGAACAAATTGCAATTAATTAATTACTTCAAGGGGGGCCATATTAGGACACAAATTTTAGGTGTCTTAAAAAACCGTGTTTTGGTAAATCCTCTGGCATTTGAAGCTCATTGATCAAAATCAAACGTGTAAGGTCTCATTTTAAAGCTCTTGAATTAGGCTTTAAAATGAGACCTTACCCGTCAAAAAATAGTGATTTGATTCGCCACAACGTTGATTCTCGCTTAGGGGGGCCATATTAGGTACAGGTACCTTATTCATAATCCAAAAAAAAAAAACTAAGTATGATCTTTGTTTACGCTAAAACTAAAATATTTTTAACGATTGTTAAAATTATTTGAATATTTATTAAAAGCTAGAAAATCGGCTAGAAATAAGATGATTAAAAAATAATTACATAAATCGAGATAAATAATGTTTTGACTATTTTAAAAATTTTTGAAAACAATTCTAAAAAAACTAAGTTCTTCGGAGGGGGGGGGGGGGGTCTTCATTTGGCAACGACGGAGGAGGGTCTTCACTTGTCAACGGTGGGGGAGGGGGGATCTTCACTCAGCAACGACGGGGGGGGGGGGGCAAAAAGTCCTATATCAATGGATGACCCCTAAGTACCAAACATCCTTAAATGACTTGCTTTGCCACACCATTAAAGTTTTCTTTGCAAAAAAAGCACATACCTTAAATTGAATGAAATGGCAGGAAGAATTTTCTATACGTTACCTTCCTCTGAAATAAAAAACAAAAAACCAGTGAGTTTTGATGAAAAAAGTGCTATAGCAATAAGATTTTTCAAATTATAATTTCTCAGAAAAGCGATATAGAATTGTAATCATAAACAATTGCATTTTTGAAAATTTATTTTAAAAAATTGAAAAAGAAAACTGTCAAAATAACTTTATTTGCCCAGCGTGTAAAGCAATCTCTTCGGCTGGTGTTTTCTCGCAACGTCATTTACCCTGATTACACGCTAGCTGCGAGCGAGGCTGAGAGTGTATACAACCAAACACGTGTAATCCTCGACGGTTCAATTCAGCCAGGAAGATATACAGAGGCAATCGCCGATCGAATCCTTTGCTCTAAGCAAGCGGGGATTAGACACTATATTTTTCGGAAGGTGCGTGGGAAAATCGATCTCGCGATGAGACGGGAAATTTAAAAGCTTAATGTTTTGGGAAGGAACAAATCGAATCCAGGGATTTTACTCCATTCAAACGGTTGTGTACGATTAACAAATATTAAAGGGAAAATTTAATTTTCCGTTCTCATACTAAAATTTAATTTTGTTTTGACGCGTTTTCCGTATTTGTTTTTATGCTCGTTTTTATGAATACTTTTTCAGACTGCTTTCAATTAAAAAAAACTTTAATATCACATAAACGTTTTAAAAATTTATTTTTACGAGCACTTCTTTTTCTTTAATTTTTGGTCCCAAAGAAATTATATTTTACTTTTGTTTACCAAATAGTATTCCTTTGAATTAAATTTTATAAACACTAAAAATACAAACACTTTTTTTTGTATTGAGTCTAAAAATTAAAATGCAAAATACAATTTTTTATTTGACCCCGCATGAATTTTTGTAAAACAGTTTAAAACATTTTGATCTGAAATCGTCAAAAAGTGCTTAAAAGAAAGTAATGTTTCTTTTTTATCATTCATTTCTTTTCAATATTTTTTTATGAAATGAAACTTTGAAAACCTGCTTGAGAATAAAAAATTACTATAAATCGTATAGAGGATCATTAAAACCATAGTTTTTTAAGTCTCATGGTATTATTAAAAAAACACCCTGAAAAAAAAATTTCCCCGTAAATTTTGCAAACCGTGAGAGAGCCCGGATCATCCGGTCGTTGTTCAATTGACCGTGAAAAGCCAACTGATACAGGCGCGAAGTGCGTGCGTCGGGAACACAGGAAGCGGACCAATATCCGATGATTTATCGAAAGGACGTCCGCCACGGATGTCCGGACCGAGTCGCGCGCGCGCGTCCTTTCAACGCCTCGTGATTGAAGCGCGATTCGCGAATTGGTCTGGTTTACGAGTGATCTGGGAACTCGCTTGGTCATGCCCACCAAATTGACAACTAATCGAGGTGTTTGTAGGGGTAGAGCAATTTGAAAAACCCCCCGTTTGAGTTTAGCTTAAAATTGTTGCTCGATCGGGCTCATAAAAAAATTGGTTCCCGAAAATATAGTTTTCATTTTTTTACATTGCATGAAAACTGTCTGCCCTATGATAAAGTTACTTCAGTTCTGCAGTTTTAGAAAAATTCTTATTGAAGTTTATATAATTTTTCATAATACTCATTATTCTGAATATTTCCCATATAATATACAATATAATTTTAATTAAATACTTATAAAAAAATTGTTTTAACTGCAAAACTACATATTTTTTAAATTTTAATTTCTATGATTCTTTAAAGAAAAAGGCAGATCGTTTATAGAAAATTTACGAGCAGCTCGGCTTGAAAAAAAATGTTTTTTTTTAAGTTTTAAAAATTTTTAAACTTTGATTTTTTATCACAAATCGCATTTATTAAAGAAAAAAAAAATCAAATAAACTAAAAAAAGTTGTCTTCACAAAAACCCAAATTCCAATCAGTCAAGTTGCAAATAAAAAAAAACTTACCTCGACGATGACGAGGATAAAGTTTGTTCTCGCAGCTCAGGCATGTCAATTAAAGTTTTCCCTCATGGTTGGCAGGAGCAGCACGCACAAAACATGCATATGCGGTAGTGTCGAAAGCTAGTTCAAACTGTATACGTAACTAGAAACGATTCGAACTCCGTCCGATGAAGCGCGACGAGATTTATACCTAAAGCGAAGGTCGAAGGAAAAGTTCCTCCACGCGTGCTAGAGCTTGCTTCAGAAAAGAACTTTTTAATGGGTGCAAGTTGATAGTTCCGCGATAGCTTTTTTATTAAGGTGATATACGTAGATTTATTTTTTAGGGTGTTGAAATTTTTTCAATTTACTCGAATTTGCTTTACACCGGCTGAATTTACATCGGTACTTTGAAATGCTAGTTCATTTTGTTGATTTTTTTATTTATACTTATAAAAATAAGGACCGATCTAACCGTTTTCCACTGGTTTTTTTTATCTTAAAATTTATATAAATTATCTATACCGCAGTTACTTTAAATTAAAAAAAAAAAATAAAAAAAAATAAAAAAAAAAATTTCAGTTTTTTAAATTGAAAAATAGGTTAGGTTTTCGAAATTTTTCCGAATAAAAAAAAAATGTACCAACCGTCGATTAATTCAACGGAAAAAAAATTTTTTTTAAATCCGGCGAACACAAGCGCGCCAATCGCAAGCACAGTTCGATGGTTTCGATCCGTCGTCAGATGGCTGCAGCTGGTCCGGTGCGGGAACTATTGCAGCAGATGAGATCTTCAAGGCACTACACTGACACTCAAACACTATTATGACTATATTTTCGCTCTAAAAATGAAAAAAATTACTCTTGTATATATGGCTAGGGGGATACGGTTCGATTGTAGGCGTGAAAAACCGGTAGCCCTCTAGCGGCCGACCTCCAAAACCAGCAGAAAATTAGAAATTTTTTTTTTGTTTTTTTACAAAATAACTTTTTGATGAATTTATAGTTATTAATCGATAGCTACTGTGACTGCATTGCAAGCACGCATAGGAAAAAAACGTTTTTTTGTTGTACAACAATCGTAACTTGAAAAATCAAAGTATACTTTTTGAATATTTTAAAAACTTACAACTCATGAATAAAAAGTTTACGCAAAATGGCGATAGCTGCTTTATTCAGTGAGAAAAGTTGAATTTGGTTTTCTGTATAATAGTAATCGAAGTTGTACTTTGATAGAATTAAACAATAGCATACAGCTTTGTAATTTTTTTCAACTTACGAACAAAGGGTTTATTCAAAATGGCGGCTGCTGCATAGGAGTAGGAAAAATTGAATGTTTTTTTTCTATTAGGTATAGTAATCGAATCACGGTCGTAAATAAAGGTTATTCTTTCATTTGTATGAATCTATCAATGAAATTTTGTTCAACTCACGAACAATGTAAACAAAGGGTTTATTCAAAATGGCGGCTGCTGCATAGGAGTAGGAAAAATTGAATGTTTTTTTTTCTATTAGGTATAGTAATCGAAGCACGGTCGTAAATAAAGGTTATTCTTTCATTTGTATGAATCTATCAATGAAATTTTGTTCAACTCACGAACAATGTAAACAAAGGGTTTACGTAAAATAAAATGGCGTTGGCTGCCTGCTGCATTACCGTGTGCTTTACTCAGTACCATAAATCATTTTAATTTTATTAGCTGTAAATTTTAATAGACTTTTCAACTTTTTTAATAAAAAACAGTGAAGAGTTATTGTAATTTAAGTTATTATTAGTAGCCAAAAATCTTTGAAGGTAAAAAAATAATATCTTTATACCAATCGCTGTGAAAAATTTATGCCGGAATTCTGCCGGACAACGGGCAGATTTGATGAATAATTTTGCATAGTGGGGTAGTTTGCAAACGTGATTTGAGGAATCTGGCTAATATTTTAACGTATTTTTAATAGTTGTAAGTGAATCAATAGTATTTTACAAATAAGAACCTTGAAAGTAAACAGTAAATATATACCGCAAAATACAGTTGGGAGTCCTATTTAATAATTTGTAAAGTATCCACCAAAAATTTTTTTTTTATGATTACCAAAAATTTTTTTCTGAATAATTTTTTACTAAGAATCATTTGTATTTTTCACTTAAGATTAATTCTAATATTTGTGTTTTTATTAACGAATATCTTCATAAAAATATTTTTAGTTTGTAAAATTTTAAGTATGTTTTCAAATAATTTTTATAAAATATAGTTATGCGAAAGCATTTATTTAAAATTTAGTTTAAAAAAAGTACATGAGTCCATACTAAATAAAAATTAGTCAGCTGTTATGAATGACACAGCTGTTATGAATGAAAGTTATCAAATTTGTTTTCATAGCTTTCATGCTACTTTATTTAGAGGCTTAACATATTTTTATTTATTTTAACTGCATCATTAATTCAAGTGTGTGGTTGAAAAAAAAAAAAATACCAAATATATACATTTACATCTAACTAATCAATTACAAGTAGCTGCAATATATTTTATTCAAAATATGTTTAAACAAATTCAGTCAAAGCAAGAGCCTTAATAGAAAATTCCTGAGCCGTTATAACAATTTTGATAACCAGATAGACTTAATATTTTTTGTTGCTTTTTAATTCTTTCTATTTTAGTGAAGTTTATAGTGACTCAATCAAACTGCACCTATTTAGCTGAACTGCTAGGACCATTTTGATAATCAGATGCTCAATACTTTTTTGTTTTTTATTCTTTTCATATTTTAGTTTAAAAAAATAGTATCGTTTTAAAAATTTTCTTTGATCTTTTTATAATATACCAAATGTCTTAACAGACAGGATTTAAAAAAAAAAGTTTAACGGCTGTAACGTAAATACACTAAACTTCAATTTAAAAATAGAGTTTATTGAAATGAAACCAATCCATTGACTAAACTTAAACACAAATCACCACAATAAACTCTTGCTTAGGCCAATGAGTATATAAGTATCTGTTGTGGAAGATTCAAATATTTTTGGACATATTGTGAAGAACTAATCAATACTGCTGATGGAATTGTATTAAATAAAAATTTGACATTGACATCTCTAATTCTTTTGAGTATAGCAGTCTAGGACATGATTTTTATTTTAAAAACTAAACTTTAAGATCTTCCATAATAATTGTGAATTATACTTTAGAAATATTTTATATGAAATCTTAAAATTATCTAAAACTCATCTGAATGCTGGAAGTGACCACTATCTTTAAAAAAATGAAAATAATATATCTTTTTTTTTTAACACTTCAATCTCCTTGTCGAGCCACCTAGGTATAACATCATATTAAATTTTTTAGCTAAATTTCAACTTTTCTATGTCAAAGACTCAATTAATACTAAAAGTGTTCCTTTTTTTATTTTTATTTTTTGTACAAATTATAGTTTTTCTATGTGATAATTAGATATTCAGCTTCTGATGATGTAAGATTTTGTTTTGCCTTAATCCAAATTAAATACTTACAGGGTAATTGCATGTTATGCTTTTAAACTGAAATTCACTGTGTGGGTAAATTTAAATCTCAAACATTCAATTAAAATTATTCATTTTTAAACAAATTTCCCATTGCTTCAGGATAAGTGATATGTGGTGAAAATTTTTTAATTCACAACAAAGCTAATTAAATTTTATAATTAATTATTACTTCTGCTCACTCCTTTGTGGTTCCTACCAGTAAATTTGTTTTAATAATTCAGAAAATTCCCCAGACATTTTATCGTTTGCTTTTTATCAATTTCCCAATACTGCAGCTCTCAAAGGAAACATGAATGAAAAAAAGTATTTGTTATTCCATCGATGGAGTTAATTAACAGACAATAATCGTACTTAAACGTTCTTTACAGGAAAACATTTGAATAAAAGCAAAATTTCTCTGGTGGATATTCACGATAGTACTGTTTAATGAGCGATCGGCAGCGACGACGGCGCGTACACTGAACTCAGTGCGATGACGCCTCGTTATAAAATGAATATTAATTACTCTGGAACTACAAGCTCGTGAATTTCTCCTTCACCTGGCGGAATATAACGAGACGATTCACTCGACGGGAATCTCGAAAAACGCATAAATGAAAAATGGAGATGAGTGCCATGATATTTCGCATTGGATCGTAATTCATCAACATCGACTGGAGTTATTTGCATATCGCCAAGGAGCGAGAGGTGAAAAAACTGAGATCGACCATGAATGCAGCTGCTATGAGGAGTGAATAAATAGCCGCAGTCTTTTGGGAAAAGCTATCGGTGAAGAAAAATTTTCAATGGATTGAAAAAAACAAGATTAAGGAGTCTTCCGATAACCGTTGGTACTTTTTCTGGTAAATAACATATTTTAATTTAAAAACACTGACAGTAATCTAAAACAATGGGGGAAAAAAACATGTGCAATTTTTTTACAAAATGGTTTAAGGTCTTATAAACTAATCGCTCACCATTATTAAATTCAATTTTTTTTTTTTTTTCTTTCTTTAAATCTATTATATCTTTTCTTTAGATTTTTTTTTCATAACTTTAAACTAAAGAAGACCTTTAATTGATTAAAAAGGGATAATTTAATTGAACTGGAACCAAGATTGTCATAAGTTTTTTTCTGAGTTGTATTCGCAGATTTACAATTCACTCTGAGGTACTTGAATTTTTTTCGGACTGGATCAAACTTCTCGTAAGTAGTCTATTTTTTTCTAATTATTTCGAAAAGTAATTTTTCCAAAGATAATTTAATTTTGCTTCAACCCAGGTTTCACATTTTAATCAAATGTTATTGATTCGAAAGAAATTCAACCGTAATTTATCAACAGAGCGGCCGAGGCGAATTTTGCATATCATGATTTAAAATGCGAGAAAGTATAAGAGGAAAAATGGATTTGGCGTAAAGGCGAAATATGATGGAGCGTGAAAAAGGTGTAGATAGCCGGAGGGGTTTAAGAAACGATTGATGGAAGAAAATATGCGGACGGAAGGTGAGAAACGAGATTAAAATCAGACATCGTGACGCGGAAATTTTTGAGGTACTGAAATATTCAATCGGTGTCCAATGATGCGGGCGCGCGAACGACTTTTCGCTGAATTTGCGAGAATTTTTTCTGTTTACCCTCTTTTTTTCTCTTCAATTCGGATATTAAATTGTACGGATCGGCAAGCAACTCAAAATTTTACCTTCAAAGTGTAGAAAATTTTAATTGAAAATTAAAAAAGCAATATTCACGGGAGTGAAAAATCTCTGTTTTAAATTAAGTGTTTACTATGATTTATTTTCTCAAGGGCGTTCATTAAATTTTTTACATCGTGCAAGAGAAAAAGAAAACCATAAAAGGAAGAGATATAAAAATGAAAAGATTAAGGGGTGACGTAAAAGTCAAAGATTTATTGCACAAAAAAAGGAAGAGAAAAAAAGAGTGATACGAAATAAAAATGAAGAATCGTAGAGTAAAAAAAGCACTGTGAGAAATAAAAAAAAAATTAATAAATAAATAAACTTATTCTTCGTTGACGAAAAGAGCTCGTTAACGAATTTAAAAAATGACTTACTTCTTTATTGAATTCGCTTTTTCTTCTCTCGCAATCAGCAGGAGAAACATTGATTAGCACCCACCGAAAGATTTACGCTTTCGAGTGCAGCAGGAGCCTATAAATCGAGCTGAAAATCGAATTAAAAGAGTACAGAGTGAGCTTCGCAGTTCGCATCTCGAAAATCCTCTTCTTCGAGGGACAATGGGGAAGGAAGGAAGAAAGTAAATGACAAATAAGCCCGAACAGCATTCGATATTCGGGTCGAACGAACGATAAATCCATCCGCGGGCCTCGGGAAATAAGCTTGCCACCGGGCGTGTATTTTTCCTTTTTCTCGGGGACTTCTAACTTTTTTTTTTTTTTTCTTCTTTTTTCTTTTTCTTTAAGGGAAGAAGGAGAGACGCTCGGGATCGCGATTACACGGCTTCTTTCATTGACTATGGGTTGCCGATAGAAGACTTTGGATGTGGTTTTCTCGAATTTCTCTGAAAAGATCCTGGATGAATTAAAACGAAGAAAAATCACTACTCTTTAATTATAAAAGTGCAGTTTTAAAAAGAAATTTTTTTTTTCTAATTAAAAGAACTAGAAAAAATAATTTTTTTATCAATTGATTAAGCAAATGTAAAATTTATCACTGAATTCATAAACTTCTCCAATAAATCAGAAAGAAAAAATTTTTGAGTCGTTTCCAAAAATTTTTTTAAATATCTGCTTCGAGCTCTTCTGAAGTTAAATTATTATAAAAGTTTCAAGTTGGTTTTTCAGATGTCCAAATTGATAACGAATTACCAATGGAACATGTCATAGGAGATCTGATAGTTATTTACATTGTTTTCCCAGACGAATGTTTTATTTATTTTTTATGTTAAACATGTAGAAACTTATAAAAAGTTTTTCTTTAAGGTGTTTCAAACATTTTAAACAAGAAATCATTACGTTTTCAATCAAATTCTTTCTAACTGTCTCAAGTAACAAATCCGCAGTCATCCAGCTTCCGACGCAGACTTATAGCCATCTCAAAAAACCAAAAGAAATGAGGATGAAAAAAAAAGTCCCGGGTCGCGTTTTCTGATTGATCACGGTTATGGGTCGGCAAAACCACGTCCCCAGAATGAATTCGATGTGTCGAAAGCGTGGCTTCGCGACAATCCCTCCCCCTTTTTTCTTCCCTCATCCGCAAGAGACGAATTATCCGGGATTTACCAGGCTGTTGTCGTCGTATTATTATTTTGCTTGAGTTATAGGTATCAATCAGACCTCTGAATGGGACATTATTAAGGATCTTGCGTGACGGGTCTCATTTAGACATTTTTTATTCGTGAGGTACTGAATTGATTATTTAAAAAAAGAAGATAAGTTTTGATTATTAATTTACTTTTTTACTTACATTGCATACAATTGCATTTTATCTGTTATTAAATAAATAAAAGATCATACCGAATTGTAAATAAGCAGCTAAAATACTTAGCCTATTCTTTTAGAAACGTAAGTCTGATCTCTATATGGTAGCTGAGCCGCTTGATACGTTTGTGAATCAACGTACGAAAAAGTTTCTCATATTAAATAATCGTGGTACAATTAATTACTTCTTTTAATTGATTAAAAAGAACTAAAGCTAAGTTTGCTTTGATAAATGTTACAGAAAATTTTTCGAAAAAGGATTAAATGTATAATTTAATCGGAAAAAAATTGAATTATCAACTTTCCGAGTGCGGGAGAGGCAAAACCCGTTAAATAAAATGGGATTAAAAAACTTGTTCTGAAACTTTTCCCAATTTCTAATTAAAACTAAAACTCATTTCTCATCATTGGAACAATGATGCAGCTTGAAAAGTTTGAAAACCGTAATTTCTTTTTTTTTACAGCAAAATCACTCACGTAAGATTGCACGAAGCGGAAAAAAATTTATCTCAAACGACACTATTGAATTTTCTCTCTTTTTTAACGCAACTTCCTTTATTGGCCATCAAAGGATTTTATAATTCGATGATGGCACGATGAATTTCTCGCGCTCGAGAGATAAAAAAAAAAAAGGAGAAAAAGAAATTTTTCTTCCTCAGCTCGTGCGTATGTTGGAAGTTTTTATGGGTTCTCAAGACGGTGCAGTCAGTCAATTTACAATCTATAAAATGCGGTACATTAAATAAGATCGTAAAAAAAGCTACCTAATGGCATTTAGCACATTAAAACTGACATTTAACCGGTAAGGGGTAAGTTTTAATTTAACTTGGTAGTTCGACACACCAAATTAACTTTGAAACAATTTATTTGTGGAATCGTATTTAATTTAAAAAAAAAAAAAAAAAAAAAAAAAAAAAAAAAAACCGCTGACTTTAATTCCAATTTACGTGATTGAAAGCTATCGGACAAAAATTTATAAATGAAAAGATCATGATAGGACGAAAAAAAAACATTTTGTTCCGGTGCAAAGTTCAGGGTGTGTCAACGATCTCGTGACAAATCGAATATCCACGACGACGGTAATACTAATTTGCGGAAAGGGGCCACGAGAGAACAAGCTTTGCTGCCGGTTCCGCCGAGAGGTCGTTTAATTGGACGTGACGACCGAGAAACTCGGTCTTTGCTTTCATAATCATGCTCTCCAATCGTTATGGTTCGTTTCGAATAATAAATGAATTTTATTTTTTTTTTGTAAAGAAAAAATTTTCAATGAGAAAAAGAGTATGTTTTGTAAAAAATTTGTAAAAGTTGGGAAAAGAATAGTTGTGAGCAGGAAACTCTGTACGCACATGAATGGAAATTTAAAAAATGGAAAAAAGTAATAATTTGTTTCATAATTGAATAAAAGTTTGTACTTTCATTATGAAAAAAATATATAAAAACAGTAATCATGAATTTTTTTGTATTCAAAGACCACTTTTTAAGGGATCAATAATATTTTTAAAGTTAGTTATTCAAGGCATACATTATGCTGAATGAGAGTGCATTATAAATTAACTACGTGTAACGGATGTCGATCCGAATTTTATGTATGTCAATCGTTTTCCGCTAAAGAAAAGCGTCATATATAAATTATGACTTTTCGTCTCGACTCAACGATGTTTATTTATTATAAATAAACTATGCTTTCAAAATTGGGAAAAAAATAATTAAAAAAAAAAAAATCAATCATTAAAAATTCGAAGACTTCTACATTTAAAAGAAATTGCTGATTTTTTACTCATATCAGGGAAATGCTCTTAATTGAGTCGAAAAGTTTTTATCAAATCCAGTTTAAAACAGAACAGCAAAATTGCAAAAAAAAAATGTAATTAAATCTCAGACAAAGCTTTTCTGATCAAACGTCAACGCAAAAAAAACTCCCTCGCTAACTGCCATACCAAAAGCTTTGTGAAAGAGAGAAAAGTCCACTTTGTCAAAATCATTAGCCCGTAAAATGAAAAACAAAACAAAAGAAATGAATCTCTTTTTTTCCACATCCGAAAGAAATATTAAGAGCGGAGTGAAAGAAACAGTATAAATGAAGATAATGCGTGGAGTCTTCTTTTTTGCTCACATTTCTATGCTTATGTTGGCACTGTGCGATATCTTTTTATTCTTAGGAGAAAAAACAAAAAAAAACTGGAGACGTTTCTTTGTCGTCAGTGAAAAATGAACGTGACGAATGAATGCGGAAGAGAGATCAAAGATGTTTATGGTTTTTTTATCTAGTAGGATTTATACGTATACAAAGATGCATTATTTTTCTTGGTGATCACTTGAAAAAATTGTTATTAAATTTTTATTTCATCAGAGTAATACTATTGTTTAAGAGGTTATCATTATAAGAATAAACATTTAGAAAATACAACAAAATCTTATGACCTGTGGAATTCCATTAGAAACTTGTTTTTTCAAAAAAAAGACATTATTTTATAGTAACTTTGCAAAAGGTTCTAAATTGTCACTGATAGAAAATTTCTTATTAAAGTTAAGACACAATTTGAAATTTATATCAAAATTTTGTTTCACTATATAGCCTTCAAGAACTTTTTAAAATGATATTCAATATTTTTATCAAAGTGAAAAAGTTTGGATTCCATCTGCATTTCTAATAACTCATTTTCATACATATTGTACAAGTTTAACTTTATTGAGTCTACAAGAGTCATTACTGCCCAGCTTAAGTTTTCATTAAAAAATTTAACTTTCATACCTTTGACCAAAAAACCAAGTTTAAAAATTTTCATTGTTCAAATGCTTAAACGTAAATGAAGTTGGTATAACAGCTTAAAACTTCTTTCGAAGCTTTATGAATTTCATCTTTTTTAATGAAAAAAATTCAATTAAAATTACTACTGTTCGATTAAAAATTGTTTTTTTCTTTTAAACTATTGAAATTACTTCATATTTAATATTTTTAGTGATATTTATGGGCAACTTGAAGATGCAAGGTGTTATGTTAGATTCTTATTTCTTATCAGCCACCTCAATACAATCGGAAATCGGTCATCCACAAAAAAAATCCCTTAAAATAAAAACTTCCCAATCAATTTAAAAAGATAAAGCATCTTGCCACGAATTTTCCACATACACACAAGTATAAGCTCCACCAGATTAATGTCTTTGCACAATAAGAAAAAAAAAAAAAAAAGAAAAAAGCTGGTGTGGAGAGAAAAAGAATGAAATGAAAGGAAGTAAAAACAAAAATAGTTTTTATCGTGAATTTAAAAGAGCAGATATCCATTAATTACGTGGCCTGGGATTAATGCTTTTTAAGAAAATTGATTTTTTCTTTAACCACGTTGATTCAAGAGCAAATAGCAAGTAGAAATCATTTTCTAGTAAAAAAAAATTATTTGTAATGTTTGACAATAAAATATTTTCGACGATTTGTACACCTCTATTAGATGCAATGTCTAACGAACATTATATATTGAGGTGTTGGAATAACATTAATAAAACGAGGTAGTCTATTTGTCAATTCGGCAACTATCACGAATCCAAAGCGAAAAAATTAAAATTATTCATTGTGTTGAATAAATAAAGCTAATTGAATTTTTGAGTGTCCCACCGTTTCATCGCAAAAAATTTTTTTAATTGGAAAAAATATCCTTTTTTTTCAAATGTTTCATTTACTTTTCATCTTCAACTCGATTTTTTCTCCCTCGCAAACGATTCTCTCAGTTTTCGCGCGTGAATTTGAATTTTTGATGGTGAGCAGCATCGTTAAACTTTAAAATTTTATAAAAAGTAAACTAGAGCCCGCAGCGGTGAAAATACTGTCTACAAAGTACAGCCAGAAACGCGTCGTGCAAAAAAGAGGCAGGACAAAACGATTCAGTTTACGCCGAGGTCGAAGCTAGAGCTTCACGGTCGGATAGGCACGGCTTTTATTTTGCACTTTCAGATTGCGAATGTCATCAGCTCCGGGTGGATTTAGTTAAAAAAATTTCGAGAAGTTGGCTTTCGGCGAACCGCTGAAAAACTCTGCTTTTTCGAGTGCATGAAATATTCAGGTCACTGGTTTAGTGAAAAAAGAGTTTTCCCGCTCCAAAAGAAAAAAGGCAATCGTTGATGTCTTAACGAAATAATCCGCAAAAATTTTGAATCCAAGAAAGATGAATAAAAGTAAAAGATGCTGATAATCGCGCGGATAGAGGTTCCATTAGCGGATAACCAATCGGACGACGTCGCCGATCGTTCCATTACCGAACGCAGCTCACCCCCATATCCGACTAATTTCGGGATACCACAGCGCACGCGCTTCCATCCTCCTTCCATTAACGAAATTAGGGGGTGGGGGTTGGGTGGGTAGGGTTAGCTTGATTGTTTTCGAAATTGCCCTGCAGAGAGTTGATCGCCATGCGATATAGGCCGATGGTGTATCGCGATTATTGTGGGGTAGGGTTCGTACATAAAAGGGTTGCTATCAATATTTTAGCTGGTACGTACCTGAAACAAAGAACAAAAAAAAAATTTCTCTAGGTAAAAGTTCAAGATTTATTGTATTATTTCATCAGTAGCTTTAAAAAAGATAATTGTTGTTCATAAATTTGTAATAAAAATGTTTAGTCTCAGATAATTTTCGATGTTTTGGATAAATTATTCAGAATAAAAACTTCAGAAGTGTATTATATAGAGCTACTAGAACGATCTACTTAACTAAATATCAAAAAGCCAAGATTATATTTTCTGACAGTGTATAAACTCTTAAAATTCTAAAGTTAATATTAATAACAAAGATAAAATTAAATTAAGTCAACAAAAATTTTACAACTTTTTTAGTCTTTTCCACGAGTTTACAACTACATTTCGAATTGTTTGAAAAAAGAATTAACTCATGATGAGTCATCAAGTTGTATAAAGTAAATATTATTCAAGTTCTTATTTCAAAGTTTAGGTTTCAACCGACTAGTTACAAGTCGGTTTTTTAACTCTCTTTTTTAATGGCATGCTATATTCATTATTTTAAAAAAAAACGGCGTAACTTCGGTAGAATTTTATGAAAACCTAGATACCACCAATAGCAAACACAGCTTTTTTATATCGCTAGACAGTAAAACATTAGCATATTTTAGCAGATGTTAATATAAAAGCTAAAGTGCTTCGTGTAATATACTATCTTTAATATTCGAACCAAGAAATTTTTTATTAGGAAATTTTTCGTTTGTTTAAAAAGTTATTTTAAAACATGAAAAGGCAATTTTGCAGTTTTTCTTTGCTGATTATTTTAACAATTATACATTTAAGTCCTGCAAATCCAACTGCATTAATCGGAGATGAATCTGCAGAGGATATATTTTACTCGGAGCCTAGAGGTATTTATGAAAATTCATAATTAAATTTAGAAAATTTAATTGCCAAAAAAATTAAATTTACAAACTCTAGAAGTTTTATTTATTTTAGTAAAAATTCTGGGACCCTTATTCATTTCTGAATTTATGCATTCCTGAATTATTAATTGATTTAATTAAACTAAAATAAAAATCACATTGATGCTATCATTCTGCGCAGTTATCGATGCAACAGTTAGAGGGACCAGCGCCAAAATTGAGTCGTTCCATTACTATCACGCGACGATTCGCAGCAATCGCAACGAAGATCTCTACGACGGGGCAATCATATCCCAGAACTTTGTCTTAATACCTGCCAGGGCCGCGTGGGTCCTTCGGGGCAGCCAAATTCTTGTCCACGTCGGTACTCTGTCAAACAGTTTTTCGAAGGGAAAAATTTATTCGGTTGATGAAGTGATAATTCACCCAAATTACACGATCAATAATCCTTTAGAGTACAATTTGGCTTTACTGCGAGTTCAGGATCCTTTCGAGTTCGACGGCAACGTCAATCTAATTCGTTTGTTCGATAAAACTAACAAGAAAATCAGAACCAAAGATGTGCACAATGTCACTGGATTTCCCTGTCAGAGCAATGACATTGATAATTATGAACACCCGATGTCCTTATCCTTAGTGGTAATGACCAACGAAGACTGCAAAAGTTTGATCAAAGGTGCCGATCGAGCAGACATTCCGATTAATAGACTTGGAACCAAGCACGTGTTTTGTGCAAAATTGAACGAAAATGAAGTGGCACATACATGCCTTGATCATTATACCGGACTCGTTGTCGCGAATAATAGTCTTGCCGGGATTTATTCCTACACCACGAATTGCGATCGACAAACTTGTCCGGTGGTTTACACTAAGATTTATCACCATTTGGATTGGCTTAAAAGCAATAGTGATGTTGGACTATATCTGTCTAAATAAGTTTATAAATAAAGCTTCTCTTTTTTTCGCATAAGTAGTACGACTTCTATTATAAAAATAACTTATCAGTTTCTTAAACAAACATTATTTATGTGTGTTACGTCATATCGTCACCATGGAATCAATTACAGATTATTATTTATCGTTTACGACCTTTTCCGGAACAATCGTGGAGTAGGATGGAAATAAAACTCCGTCAATAAACCAGTCAGTTTAAAATTGATCATTAAAAAATGACAGATTAGTCTTGGTTTTAAAGTAATTGAAAATTTTTTTAATAAACGAAAAATTAATTAATTTTTCAAAGATTGCAAGAAATTTACTTTTATTCTTTAGATTTGATAATTTTTTTAGAACTATGTAAAAAATTATTGTCTAATGCTTTATTACAAATTCTTTTTCATCAAAAAAATGAAATAAAACACAAAGCAGATGTTTCTAGTTTTAACAATCTTCAAACATTGTTGAATAAATCTTCCTTTTCTCATCGAAAATACCTTTGTTGTCAAAATTAATTCAAAAGATAAAATTAAGAATTTTCAGGTAAAAACTTTTTAGGCACTATTGTGAAATACGAATAATTAAAATTGTTTTTTCAACAACCATTGAATTCTTTTCAAATTCGATTGTAACATTTTTTAACGAAAAATAAAAAATTGTTAATTGTAACAAAAATTAGTCGTAACTCTTGATCATTCTGCATGTATTATAAAATACAATAAATAAAATAAATTTCCTTAAACAAAAAATGTATATACTTTTTAAAATTATATTAAGATTCTTAAAAATTCTTAATTAAAATGATTAAAAGATCAAACATCTATTAAACTACATAAGACAGTGTTTACAAGGACTAATGAAAAAAAAATACATAAAATATACGTTTATCGTACTTTATAAATAAAATTTATTCAATAATGATTACGTGCTAAATTACAACTATGTCTTACAATATAATACATACTTATGTATCTACAAAAATCGTTCGGTTTATACAATTATTAGAAAAAACGTCTACGCAGTCTTTAATGATAACAAAATTGATAAATAAAGGGCCTCAAACAAGGCGTTTGATGTTCATTTCATTGTGAAAATCTTGTAAAGATTGTTCCCATCGTTCTTCGTAATACACTCCCAACAAAAACTTTGCAGTTTTTCCAGTTTGTACAGCCCAAGGAAGATAGTAGTTCAAGTAAAGTTGACGCTGTCTGAAAGAATAATAAGAATATAATTAAAGCTTTTAAATAAATCGAAAATACTGAATGGTCAAAAAATAAATTACTTTGGTTTGAGTCTAGCAGCGCCGAAAATCGCTCCCCCAACGCACATCGGCAGCTTCAGCTGGAGGGCTTCAACCCACTTGACCGTGACCTCGCCCAGCATCGTCGTCGGCATCAGAAGCATCGCGTGGAATATGTCGTGCACCTCCCGGTACCTCTGCATCACGTAGGCCAGTTCCAAATCTTCGACGAACTGCACCGCTGGTCTGTCGTCCGGTGACACCTTCTGCAGTTGAAAAATAATAAACTGTATCGAAAAATTCCTTCACAACTGCATAAAAAAAAAGCTCTTACGTTGTTGACCAAAAAGTCGTAGTAGGTTTTTCCCACTGTCTCCTCGGGCAAGCCCTTCAGGTACTCGAGGTCCACGGTTTCGGTGTTGATCCTCGGTTTCTCGGCGATTATGCGGCGGCCCTCCTCTGTGGACATCATCTCGCGCTGACAGTGCTCCAGGGCTGACTCACCGGTGGTCTCGCCCAAGCAGGCGATCATGTCGCCCCGGTAAGGGTTCGTGATTGATATGGTTGCCGATCCTACGGCCAGCAGTCCACGCTGGAGAAGCGACAGGTTTACGCGGCGCTTCGAGTAGTCCTCGACGAAGGCTTCGTGAGAGTAAGTCTTTGATGAAGGCGAACTGAATGCTGAAGAATAAAGGAAAATTTATTTACTTTTTTATTTTTTCATCCATAAAGAGTATGTGCTGTAAATTTTTTTTTTTTAATTTTTAATCAATTTTTTAATTAAAAGATTTAAGAAAATATTTAATTTGAAATTATCGTTACGTAAATAGTAATTTTGAAGCATCAATTTCATTAATTTTCAGATGCTACAAAAATTTCAAAAATTTTACTTCATTTTTCGGGTTTGTACAAGAATAGGCAAAAAACGCTTTTTTCGACTTGCTGCGCAGGTTTTTAATGATGTAATAGTATATTACAGTCCCGAGGGAGTCCAAAATGAGTTAGCCTTTAGCAAACCCAAATTGATGTCCGAGCCGAAGGCGAGGTCATCAAAGGTTTGCTAAAGGTTAGCTCATTTTTGCACTCTCAAGGGCTGTATACTATTTTTCACGCTAGTAGTCGGAAAGTACAATATTCGTTTCCGGTACGGGCCCGAAAATTGTACTTTCGGGCTACTAGCGTGAAAATCGATTTATCAAACTAGCCTTCTCGTGTTTGAATTTTAATACATAATAAAATAATAAAAAATTGCTCGCTTTTGCTTTTGGAGCAAAAATTATTAATATTTTTGGTTTATAATTTCTTTTTTTTATTTTGAGTTTAATGAGTTCATTGCTTCAATTACGAATTGGTACTACTACTGAGACAGATGGTCTTAAGATCGTTTCATGATTCGAAAGATATTAGTTAATCTGTTTCTTATAGGTCGAGACGTGATCGTAAAAATCTTCGTAGTTCTTATTTGCTGAAATTTACACCTTTTTTATGCTTATGTAAAAATTAAAATAAAATTTTTTTTTGTTTAATGTGACGAAATTTTTATTAGCACTTCGTGGAAAGAATAAAACTTTTTATTTAAAATTGTTACCAGGACGTCGTTTTTAATAAAAAAAAATGATTATTCTAAATATAATAAGAATTAAAACAATTTCATGAAATATATTTTGTATTGAATACAAAAATTTTTTTTTTTCTTAAATCTTTATACTCTAATCTTTACGTTTGACTTAAATTTTAAATATTCTCATAGCTTATCATTCCATACAGCATAATCAGTCAAATGTCAAAAAAACTTAAAAATTTATTTTTAACTCAAATAATATCAAAATTTTAAGAGTTGCTCTACTTTCCAAATTTATAAAAAAAAGTTTATTAATAATAAAAAATGTGAAATTCATTTTTTTTATCATTCTTTAATAAATAATTTTAAAAATATATTCTCTATTAGACATTGCCGTGTAAAAACTAACATAAAGTATAAAAACATAAGATTTAAAAAAATTAACTGCAGTACTATAAATTTTATCTTCGATATATGTAAGAGCATTTTTCTTTGAAGTTTAATTTTTAATTTTTTAAATTTTCTATCACTGTCTATTTAAAAAAAGTTTTTTTTTTTTATTGTAAGAACGGAAAACATTTTTTACAAGAAAAGCTTTCTCATAGAAAAACCTTGAATTACTAAAAAGAGTAATCAATATATATACTTTAATTTAACAATACCAACGACTACATAGAGACTCAATAAAAATTTTTTCTTTTTTTTCAATTAGCAGTACTTATTGTTAATCAATTCGTGATAAATGAAAAGACTTACTATTGACTTAATAAATTAAATCTAAATGACTTGACGTCTGCGAAGGTTGTTTAAAAATACATTTTTTTCTCTGGAAAAAAGTCAGTTTCATTAAAAAGAAAAGAAGATATAATTTTCAATTTTATTACATAATTTATTTTCTTAATCGTATCTTTGTACACGTGTAACACTAGGAACATAACATGATATATATTACACTTTTTATATTACAAAATTTAATTTATTTAAGAACAATAAAAACAATTCATTTGGCGTAAAATTATGCACAAGCCAATTTTCAAATGGCACGCTACATCGTCCTGGTAACAGCTATTTGACTTTGGTACGATCACGATGAGATTACTAACTAAACGATTGAGTCTGTTTTTGAGACTTTCTAAATATTATTTAAAAACAATTTCTCATTTTCTCCACTATACTCAATTTTTTTTTTTTTTTATTATGGCTCGCTAAGGTCGCAAAAATACTGCAGTTACAAAAAAGAAAAAAAAAAAAATTATTACAAACTGGCACGTTGAATTCTCACCAATCCACGCATGACTATATTCTACTACTAAATATCACACAGAAATATATTTAACAAAGAAAAAAATTAATCATTGATTTAAAAAATATATATATAAATATAACTTGAATGAAAATACAGCCATTAATTGTAAACCGATTATAGAAAATAAACTTGGTATTAAAAGATATTGCTTAAATAATAATTCTCATTTTAAATTAAAATATAACTACTTACATAACTACTTTACGTAATCAATATTTACATATGCGGAAAAATTGTATGCTTACGAATCGTAAAGACTTTTCTCTAGAGATAAAAACATCTTAAAATAATTTCAAACAAAAAACTTTTTTATCTCCGTGACCGTTCCATTATTAGGTTTGTTAGATTATTGAGTAGTATTTTTTACAAATAAATTAAAGCGTGAATCTGTAATTAAACAAACCTAATAGTAAAATGCTGTACAGTAGTGATACTTGTTAAAATTACTAAAGTATAAAAGTTATTAAAAATTCTAAGTATTATTTTTATGTAAAATTTTTAACAATGGGCGCTTAAAGACAAAGGTATTTTATGAAAAACTGTATAGCTATGGTAATAAAACAACCAATAAAATCGTGTTAATATTAAGTAACTCATTAATTTGTTTGTTTGTTTTTTTTTTTTTTATAAAGTTAATTATTTTTCATTTTTTTATAAAGTTAATTATTTTACAAAAACCTTTATTTAACAGTGAGTAAACTCACTCACAGGCAAAAAAAGGAATCTTTTTTTCCAAGCAACAATGTTTTGTTTTAAAATAGTTTTTAAACTATGACATGGTCAAATGAAATTTTTTTTAATAACCTTTTTTGCCCAACTTGTAAAATTTTAATAAAAAATTTAATTACAAGCATTAAAAAGAAATATTTACTGCACACTGATTTTTTTATCACATGATAAAGAAATTTTTTTCATGTTTATTAATTATCATTAATGATAATTAAATTAAAAAGTAACTTGAATGTCATACATTTTGTGTTCTACCAACTTCCTCGTCTTTCAAAGGAGAATACTTTGGTTTCTGATCAGCAGGTTCTCTTCTGAAAGTAACCCACGAATAGAACAAACTACCTACTACACTCAAATTGAGACCTATGAAATTAACCCAAGAAAATATATAATCACCTCCTATCATCATGCCTAAATAAGTAATTGATATATTTTTTAGACATCCAATTATTGTAGTTGTCAAAGCTGAGTTAAAATATGTACAAAGAATTACACAGTATGATAAAACAAATCCTAAAAAACAAGATGCAACAAACTGTATTAAAAATAATGAATCTGTCCAATGAGGGTAATGACTAACTTTCTCAATATCACCTGTCACGTAAGATAGTAAAAGAGCAGGTGCCATCATAAATAAAGAATTATAATACATCAATCCATTTTTTCCCAGTTCTTTTGAGTCCAATTTTTTTTTCATAAAAACTCCACTTGTAGCGGTAAAAAAATCATTCAACAAAACAAAAATGTATCCCTCTAAATTGAATGCTAAATCATTAGAAGCAGCTATTAAAGCACCCAGTATCATAGTATAAACACTCAATTGTACTGATGTCTTTGCCTTTACTCCTAAAACATAAAACTCAGCAATCATTGTCATAAGAATACTAAATCTACGAAGAACAGTTAACATGGGAAGACTTAGTTGCTTTGTTCCACCAAGACCAAATAACATATTGCAAAAGTAAATTAAAGGCAAAGGCCAAATTTTTTTAAAAGTTGACCTTTCTAGGCCAGGAAAATTTATAAAACCTAATGATTTAGCTATGAAAAGAACTACAATAGTAGCAAACATTTGACCAATTCCCAGAATAAGAAATGAAGGAAAATTGTAGGATGTCAAAACTGTCTTATTTACAATAGTAATCATCAAAGATGAAAAACCATAACCAAATGCAGAACTAGTCTTTAAAAAGACCGCATTTTGCTGCAACCTCATCATAATTGAAACTAAATTAAACATTGTAATTCTAATTCTTATTAAAAATTATTCTATAATTACTCCATAATGAGTAATTATTTCCATCTTAAAATAACATACACTTTGATACTGTCGTCTTCACTTGCTTCACTCTGTATATTGATGGCCAGCTGGTGCATCGAGCAATTGCATTTGACATGATGACAACCAAAAAAATAATCTGTTAATATCCAATTGATGTTCAAAAGATCTAAAAAGAAAGCAATCAATATGTAGTTAAATACATTTGTCATAAATTTTAAAGTAAAATATATTATGATTTATCCTTGGTTTGACACATTATGAAAAAAAAAGCACACACACAGTAATAAAAAAATGTAATTCAATCTTCAAATAAAAGTTTGATAAGAATTAAATTTTAAAAATCAGAAAAAATTTGTGTATCAAAATATTTAAAAATTAATTTTTGACTGCGCCAGTAAACATAATATTATTAAAATAAATTTGTTTTTAGATAAAAGAAAAAACAGTAAAGTTTTCAATGAAGAAATTTAATTTTGGAATAGTTCGCAGCTTTTAAAACTATTTGTGCAACCAGAAGTTTTTTATTACACCAGATTTCACATACAAAGTTTTTATGCCCAAATTCTTATTTTACTTTGGGTACAGTATACTTTTATTCCCAAAAAGGATAAATACCTGCAGAATTTCCTTTTTAGCTTCAATCTGATCGTCAAGTTCTCGCGATATCATCCGAATAAATGTGCACAAACGCGTAATTTGTAATTTAGTGTGCCGAAGGCCACAAAGTGCGTGGCACGTACTGCAAGTCTGCAGCTCGCGGCCAACTCTGCCGTAAAACTTTTTTTATCAAGGCTTTAAAAGGTTATGTTTTTAATAATACCTGCTCCGGCCTCCGGCTGGCGGCTCAGCTGCTCCACAATTTCACACAATTTTTAATGCTTTGCAGATGATACCTACCTAGCAGACTATAACTATATTGTGATAAAAATAGGTGTGTTCGATTATCTTAGATAACAAATAAAAAATTATCAGGATTGGTGCAAAAATGATTAAACAGCACAGTAGAACAAGTTTTAAGAATAAAAAATAACATTGGTGTTCGAGGTGAAGCGGTGAAAGAGAATCATGCCGGGATTCGAATAGTTTTTTTATTATATCATCACAGAAGAAGATGAAATCACTGATTTATTTTAATGACAGACGCCTAAGGCAAAATTACTCATTGTTAAAAAAGTTATTTTGCAATAAAGTAAAGGAAAAAGATAAACCAAAGTGAGTCCACGCCGCTAATGTACGCCGGAGGTTAAAAATATTATCAATTTTTTAAATCTAAAAAGTAGCATTTTTTATAAATTTATTTTATATCATTATTTCAAATCATTTGACTAACGACTGTAAAATTAAAAAAAAATTGTGATTGTAAGTTTTATAATTTTTGTTTTGAAAAAATTTTGATATTTTTGTAGAGAAAAATGGAACACTGTTGTGGGACTAGAAATTCATGCTCAAATTTCATCAAAATCAAAACTTTTTTCTGGTTCAAGTACAGAATTTGGAAGTCCTGCTAATTCTTGTGTATCTTTTTTTGATGCAGCTACACCAGGAACATTACCTGTAAATTAAATTTTGAAAAAGAATTATAACTTATAATTTTATTTGAAATGAATTTAATACATATTGTTTACTCAGGTTTTGAACAGGAAGTGTGTTGAAGCTGGTGTGAAGACAGCGCTTGCATTATCATGTAAAGTAAATGAAATTTCACTGTTTGATAGGAAACATTATTTCTATGCTGATTTACCTGTAAGTAAAAATTTTTGATTTTTGTGAAAAAAAATTTTTAATATGTATGAAATGAATGAAAAAAATATCCTTAAAGCTTATTTTTTTACTAATTTTTTCATTTTATTTCATTTGAGTATTTTTACAAGCATTATTGCCTTTTAATGATTAAAATTTTTACATGTATTTTGACAGTTATAAATAAATTATAATTAGAAATAAAATGTTTGTAAACTCAATTTGAATTTAAATATAAAATATTTTTAAATTTCATTAGTTTTTTCAATCACTATCAAACTTTAGATAACTTCCTTACTTCCTTTTTTAACAGGCTGGTTATCAAATCACACAACAAAGGCAGCCTCTTGCTGTGGATGGAGATATAAAATTTCATGTTTTTACACCAGGAATTCATAAGGAACCTTATCCAAAATCTTCAAAATTAAAACAAATACAACTGGAACAAGACAGTGGAAAAACATTACATGATGATTATTCTAAAAAGTCAATACCATATACAATTTTTAAATTGAAAATCATATTGATTATTTCTAAAAATTTAAATTTTATTCTATTTTAGAAGTCTAATAGATTTAAACAGAGCTGGAGTACCATTGATGGAATTTGTTTTTGAGCCCGATTTAAGTGATGGAGAAGAAGCAGCGGCTCTAGTCAAAGAGCTCATACTTATTTTAGGAAGAGTTGATACATGCTCTTGTAAAATGGCTGGTATATTAAAATTAATGACCTTTTTTGATAAATAGTCATCATATCATCAAAAAAATTTGAAAAAAAAAAAAAAATTTCAGAGGGAGCTTTGAGAGTTGATGCAAATGTTTCAATCAATAGACCTCATGAACCCTTAGGTATTAGAACAGAACTAAAAAATATCGGAAGCGTTCGTGCTGTTGCATCAGCTATAAAATACGAGATCAAGAGACACATAGAGATTCGAGAAAGCGGAAACGAAATTATTAATGAAACCAGAGCATGGGATGATGTATCTAAAAAAACAATTCCTATGAGAGATAAAGAAGATAAGCAGGTATTTTAAAATTACTTTTTAATTTTTTTAAATTATTAATTATTATTATTTTTTTTTTATTGATTTTTTTCTTAAATTGTTTTAAATTTAATTATCAAATAATACATACTAATTTTGTAAAAATCAGGACTATCGCTTTATGCCAGAACCAAATTTGCCTCCTCTTCATATTCACATAGATGACAGATTAGAAAACAAATACAACTTGGTTGATGCGGTATTTTTAAAAACACAAATTCCAGAAATGCCGCAAGAAACTCGAGATAAATTAATAGATGAATATGGTGTACATAAAGCATTAGTTATAGTTTTAGTTGTAAGTAGCTAAATAAAAAATTTGTTCATCTATTAAATTATACATATCAATGATATAATTATTTTTTACAGAATGAACCGGTTTTGTTACAACTATTTTTTTATATTGTTAAAAATAATAAGAAACGGTCGCCTCAAGTTGTTGCTAAATTGATTATTTATCATCTTATAACATTTATATATAAAAATGACTTATCTTTTGATTATGGGTTTGTCGAAAATCAATCTCCATTAAATTTTTAACTTTCAATTAATTCTACTAAAAAAATTTTTTTTTTCTTTTTTAGTTTAACAATACGCGACCATTTTTGTGAACTAGTTGATCTTTATGAGTCAGAAAAAATAAATTTATCCACCTTGGAAAAAGTTTTGGTTGAGATCTCAAAAAATCCTGAACAATATCCACAAAAGGTAGATAATGTAAAATAATTATTATGGATTTTTTTAAAACAATTTTTAATATTACTCAAGGATTAATCAAAATTAATTTTAGATTGTGGAGCAAAACAATTGGGTTCAAATAACTGAAGAAGAAGAATTACGGAAAATTATTCAAGATGTATTAAACCGCCATCCAGATCTTGTTGTAAAATATAAAAAAGGAAAAAAGCAATTGTATAAATATTTTAAGCATCAAATAGTTGAAACTTCCAATGAAAGAGCAAACATGAAAGTTGCTGAAAAACTTTTAAAAGAAATGTTAGGATAAGTGTAAATAAAAAAAAAAAAAGCAATAATAATGAAGACTTTTTTTTACCGAAAATAAAAATTACTCGATAATTTTTTAAGAATCGTTAGAATTGAACAGTAACCCTAAATCTACGTAGAGCTTTTTACATAGCAAAAAAGAATATTACTACGAAAAAAAAGTATTTTTAACACATATCTTAATAATACCTTAGAAGTTAGATAACTAGATTGCTTTTCTTTGCCAACAAAAATAAACCCTATTCAAAATTTACTATACAAAATTATAAAAATTTACATGTCACCAATCAAATATGTGTTTTTTTAGATTATGGCAAATAACCAGCAAAATAATTTTACCCTTTATCTTTTCGACTGGAATTTACATATCGAATAATCGTTTTACTAATACATTTGATTAATCGTTTGCTTCGAATATATTCTCCGACTAACTAAGCCGAATTAATCATCTCAAAACAAGGACAAATATTTTGTTACATCAAAGGAGCTACGTAAATCTAAAACAAATGAAAAACCAAAACTAGTATCAAATTATTCTTTATTTACAGTGATATAATAAAAAAAAACTAACATCTTATTTTCTCGCATCATTTTTTACTCGCAAATATAAAATGTAATCATTATTTTAATAATAAACTCAACGCGTAGCGTCGAAGAAGCCGCAAATCTCACAGCTTACAACTTAAATTTGGCACCCTTGACGATAGGGAACTTGTCACCGTTGCAAACGCCCCGGAAGTCATCCATGGAGAGGTCGTAGATGGCGATACCTCCCAAGCCTTTGGTCTTGACGTACTGGGCCTTGTTTCCGGCGGTGTCGGGGTCCTCGAAGCCGACCCAGATGCCGTCGTTTCCGCTCTTGTCGTCGTAGCCCTGGTAGGCGTAGGCTCCGTACTTCTTGGACGGATCGTTGACCCGACGGAGTCGTCCCACGGCGTGCTCGGTCAACCTCGAGCAGACCTCGGCGTAGGAAAGAACACCGGGGATCTGGGTGTGGGGACCGGCTGCTCCAGGTCCATCGGCGGTCACCGGGGGTACACCGGCCTTCTCGCTGTCTTCGGTCAGGCGCCAGGTACGGGCGTACGCTGGGATACCAACTATGATCTTGGTAGCGGGAGTACCATTCTCGAGCCAATATCTGTAATATAAAAAATATATATTTTTTATCATTTTACGTGATTCTGTAAAAAAAAAAAAAGTTAATTTTTCTTGTTAAATAAAAGATTGTTGCCGTGAATTTATAAAATCTTGATTAAAAAAAAATATTTGATTCAAAATTCATTAACTTAATTTTTGTTTTCTGTTTATTTAAAATATAAATTTTATTTTAATGATCGTGTTTGTTTTTTGTTTTTTTTTTTTTTTTTTTTTAAATTGTACAGCAATTTTCGTTTATTCAATATTATTACAAGAAATGATAAATTAATTTTTAGTTCTCAATGCAAATGAGCAAATTTAAAAATGAACTACAGCGCAAAACAGTGTTTGAAAAATTATTAAACGTTCAAAAAAGAGAACGTGCGATCACAAGGTTTCAAAAGTTTCCGACAATTTCAAAGGAGAATAATTTATGAAAAGAAAAAACCAGAATAAGCCAGAATATAAAACATATTGATCCTGCTGGTTCGTAATTATTCAAAGTCGGCATCATAACAGTGATGATTCACTCTCCGGTTAACACTGCTCTCAGGTGTTAAAATCACGAAATTACGTAAGCTTTGAGGGAAAAAAATCTTAAAATTCGAAACGGCCACTTAAAATTTCGTTTTCGTTTAAATGTCTAAAACCACACGCAAAAAAATTAAAATTACCTGGTTTGTGAATCGATGTTGTCGGAAGCTTCACGCCCGTAGCTTTCGTAAATGGGTGCCGGATAGTCGGCCTTTTTGGGGTATCTATCTGGATTGGCCTGGTCGAAGGCGAATATGTGAACGGCCTCCAAGTCGGGGACGAGCGACTTGGCGTCGTAGTAAACTGAAAACAAGGGGAATCGTAATTAATTACTTACACACCAATCTCTTAGATTTTGGAGTCAAGAAAATTCAAATAAACTTACCGCTGGAATTGATATGAGGAAGTACGGTGACGGTCAAGACCTTGTTTTTGCTCCTGAGCTGGTTCTTGAGGTCGTGAGCCATTACTCTGAATCCATCGCGATGCTCCTGCTCGTGCTCGTCCTTGAACTTGCCGTACCCGGTGACCTTCTTGACCTTGTGCCAGATTGAACTAAACACGCCGCGGTCCTTCTTGACCTTGGTGGGTGGGAACTGCCAGGCGAGGTCGATTCCGTCGAAGTCGTAGTCGTTCATCATTCGCATAACAGAGTTTATGAACTTGTTTCTCGCGTCCGACGTCTCGGTCTTTAGGACAAACACAATCGTTCAATGATTTTTTTTTCATCGTAAGAATATTTTATTAATCTATTTAAAAAAAACTTTTTTTGTAAAAAAGAAAAATTTGAAAGCGATTTAACACATTCGTGTTTAATCGAAAGTTTGATACGGTGAGTAGTTTTTGGTTTATCCGTTCGACTTCGAATTCAAAAACACGATAAGAATGGGTGTTGCGAATTATTCCTAGACATAGCTAATTTCGATACCTTGGTTAATTTATAATTCATTTCAAGCACGATAATTTTTAAACTATTAATATAATAAACATTTGATTATTGTTAAAAAAGTATCTAATTTAATAAAATATTGAATGTATTTTAGTTAGAAGGTTTTGATTGTTTAAGAATTGAATAATTTTCCATTTTTCTTTGTAAACAAACTATTGCTATTGTTTTGTTTTGAGTGCAAAAACAAGATAAGAATAGTAAATTCTTACGAGTAAGAATTAAGTAAGCAAAGAATAGTCTGTAAATTCATACGAGACTATTCTAATTTGATTCCTACATACTTCTTTGAGCACTTAATTATGATAAATTTTTATCACGATAACTTATGATCTTTTTATGAAAAAAAATTTGGTTATCACTATAGGAAAAATACTATGATTCAATGTTGTTTACGAGTAAACATTTTTTTCATCTGTTAAGTTTAATAAATAAATCACATTGATAAAAACATCTCATTTCAATGAAAATTTCCTACACGCAAATCATTTTCGAGAAACGACAAGGGTAATATGTAATATTATTAGACAAAAGTTAATATTTTTGATCCAATTAAATCTGTTTCTTGGAATGGGATTTGGTATCGAATAAACAAGATTTATCACGTAAACAGTGCAGTAGGTTGTAAGATGCAGTCATCATCATCATTACAGCCAGTATAAACATGTAAGGAAGTAAAAATGATACTTAATTACACAAATCAGATGAACATAATCAAAGACATTGCACAAGAGATTAAACGAAAAAAAAAATTTATACTAAGTTTAATAAATTGATAAATTAAAATCATCTACAGTAACAAGCTTTTAATAAATAGCACATTGAGGAAAAAGAAATCATACTCTATCGTAGACTCGATATCCTTGAGCTCGAACGACATTCGTTAAATAAAAATTTCAATATTTTTCGTTTAATTTTATTTTTAAGAAGAAATATAAAAACCACTAACTTCACCTCCGAAGCATAATTTCAACGTTACTTTCATTGAATTTTTTCTTTAAAAATTGATGAAACCTATATGCTTTGCAAATGAATTTCCGACTTTCCGTTTCAAAACAAAAACATATTGATCAAGTGCAACAATTTATAAAAGCTTTTAGGAATAAATTTATTTTTTACATAATTTAGGAAAATCTCTTTTTCGTTGGAATTTACATGACACATTATTATTACACACATTATGTCGTGATACTAAATTATGCACTGAGCGCATTTTATGAACCCTCATAAAATATATTTGGCATCAAACAAAAAAATAAAAATAAATAAACTTACAGCCGTGAGGTACTTGTGGGTCTCCTCGTAGGGATCAGCACCACCGCCAATGCTGAGGTAGACCTTGAGCTCGGGGTACTGTCTCTTGAGCTGGGTAACCAGACGGTAGAACCCATAGCCGGCACCGGTGTCGAGGTTCGGGTTCAGGGGCACGACCTCGAAATTGTTGGCGTTTATTCCCGCGAAACCGTAAATCAAGTGGGTACACAGCGACAGGGCCGGCTTGAGGTCGTCCACTTGGAACTTTCCAGGTCCTGAGAGCAGCAGATTATCGTTACGTCATCGTTGTGTAAATATTAGTAACGGTTTTTTTTTTAATTTTGCGCTTTCTTTCTTAATAATGATTATTGTTGAAAAATTTAGCAACCATACGATACTTTGGGGATCGTTTACTTATGCCAAAAGATGAGCGAAACACCAACAACTATTACCATTGGACCTTTTTATGCCTTCCACCATGTACGCAACATAGCATTTTTTTCCATTTTTCTAAAAAACGGTTTTTAGCTTAAGTTTAACTCCATGGTAGAAGGCGTAAAAAAGCTCAATGACAAGAGTTGTTAATGGTTTCGTTCATATTAAAACAATCCCTAAAGTATCGTCAAGATCGGCGCTACACAAGTTGCAATCGCTCCTGGTAAGTAAGATATATTTTTCTAACTCGCATTCAACAAAACAAATTATTAAATTTTAGACTACTCAATATTAGCCTGGAAATTTTATCCTGAATAAATACACAAACGTTGGTTGCGGTAAACACATAATTACATTTATTCCAGAGAAGCCAGGATTCATGAAAATAAATCAATGTCATTTTGTTAAACTTGAGAGCGGCCAATGATTTTATACTTTAAAATAAATTTTTTGATTATTGAAAATTAATAATTTGTGTATAAAAAAAAATATAATGTTTTTACTTAACTAAGATTTGAAGTATTTTATTTATTGACAAACACGTTATTAATTCGTTTCAAATCTGAAAGATTTTTGAAAAATGAAAATTGTGCGGGAAAAAATTAAAAAAAACAATACCTATTCGTTCAAACGACGTAGCGTTCCAATAACAAACGACTTTGCTATGTTCATGAGGATCAGGAGCGCTGAGCACTGTGTTGACCAACAACACAGCGGCAACCGCCGTGGAAATTAACAGCTTCATCTTCTCAGTTCCTAACAAGTAAAGCAAAAACAAATTCAATTAAATTAAAATGGTACCATGGAAAATTTCAAGTTATTTTTTTCAGAAAAAAGCTCGTTTGGATTAAATAAGGAAATTTAAAGTATACACAAAGGAGTGAGCAAAAAAACTTAAGTTTTCAAAGAAACAAGGTATCAAAGAGGATTTTGTTCAGAGATCTGAGCCAAAGCTTTCAAAGTTAACAAAGCGCTAGGAGAAGTCCGAACTTACCTCTTTGGCCGAAAGTAGTGAACTGTCCGGGGCTCAGCGGCTGGCTGTAGATCTGCAGGCAAAAAGTCTGACCTCGCGGACCGGCTCGGCGGCGGGCAGTTGATCATCGGAACCAATCACGAGTTCGGGGTGGTGTCCGAGAAAACTATAATATGCACGATACTTACGTCACCTCTCGCTTTTAGAGTTTCGTTTATTCTTCTCTTTTCGTCCTCCTCGCGCTAGGGGCCTTATCTTCATTCTAGTTCTTTCGAAAATAATGTAAGATTATTAGAATTGTGATTTTGCACTATCCAGCTTGCAAGAATTTGGAGTAAAAATATTTTTCTCCCGATATGATTGCGAGAAAGTGCTTTTGATTTAACTGTTGATATTTAAAATACAAGCAGATAATTTATCCAGGAGAAAAGAAGGAAAAATTTTAATTAAAAAAATCATAGTTAAGAACTGTAAATCTGTTAAATCTCAGGAATTATATAGCTGCGCAAATTTTATTGATTTTGATTCTTTTAGAGCGCGGGAAAGTTTATTTGTTGATTAAAGCAATATAGTTAAGGCGCCAAAAAAATTTTACATAATTTTTGTAAACCAAAATGTTTTCGATTTTCACAATTTATTTATTAACATTAATAAATAAATTGTGAAAATCGAAAACATTTTGTTTTTTATTATTCTCGAATTGATAATGGATTTTCACCAAGTGAATGCAATAACTCTACAAAGTTTATAATTTTTGTAGTTTTTTTTTTTGTATAAAACGAGCTGAAGACTGATCAATAAAATTTCAAGCCTAAATAAATAAATTAAAAGTTAAAAAACTATGGATTGAAAAGTTATTTTTCTTAGTAAAATTATTGAACACCAAGATTAAATTAACGGACACCAACAAGTTCAGAACATGATTTTGAATGTCCTATATTTGAAACCATAGTATGATTAAATTAAAATGGTTATCTATTTTTCTTAATAAAAGTATTGACCTTTAACCCCAAGTTAAATTAATGGACAACGACCAGTTCAGAACATGATTTTGAATGTCCTATATTTGAAACCATAATATGATTAAATTAAGATGATTATTTAAAAAATTAATTTTCAAACATTCCCCTTTTGTACATTCTACAGTTAGTTTTTTTTAATTAAATCGAATGGTATTACGATAATATAAATATATTGATTCTTTCAGAAAATATTTGAGAACAAATAATGTAAAACACAAATTATTTTTAACTAAATCTTAATTGAAGCTTCAATACGTTTTGTCGATTTTCTACAAATTACATTTTTTTGAGCTTCCCCTTTTTTCCCTAAACCCTTCAAATGATTTTTGAGTCGCGAAAAAAATTTTTTCTAAGAATATAATAAGATCTGAGTAAAAACTTCGGTATTTTATTTTTCTTTTTTGCTCATTAAAATTTTATTAAAAAATATTAAATAGATGTTCAACATGACATTTGTCATCCAATGTAACTGATTTTTTTAAAATTATATTTCTAAGAACTTTTTTTAACTTACAGTTGATCGTTTTTTATTGCGAGTCAAACGTTTTCTGTATCAGTTAAATACTAAGAAACAAATTTATTTCTTCTACTAAAGTTGATTTATTTTATCAAATTAAGCTTGTTGGTCTAGACTACCTCGTATACTGTAGACTGTAGATAGGTACATAATCCTGTCAAATCAATTTTTTTTCTTAGAAAAAAAATGATTTGCATACGGAAATAACCATGATTATAGAGGACCCTCAATTGTCTCTTATACTCTAGACTTTTATTCGCACTAGCGGCATAGCGCTGATAAAAAATTATTTTTCCTAAGAGCTTAATTAAAACTACTTTAAGTTTCAAAGAAGTAGATAAATTAGTCTTATACCGCCTAATGCAAATTTAAAATGCTATGAAAAAACACCTCGTGTAGGTCTAGATCACATCCAGTAATTTTATCGTTCCGACGTGGTTTAACTGCAATTTAAGTGAGAATGAACCACTCTATTTTTTCATTGTTCAAAGGATTAAATTGAACGACTGAAGTTAATTTAAAAAATGACGCCACAAAAGAATAAAAAGATAAAGTTGATTTTTCAAATTACCATAAATTTAAGTTATGCATGATCAACTCTCTTTTTAATAGCATCTTTCATGATAAATTTTGAAAGATGTTGTAAATCTTAGAAAGAACAATATAGAGCATAGGTCACACAATCGGTGTTAATTTAAGTCTGAGAGCGGTGAAGCGTAAGCTGCGATTAGAATGCTAATCAGTTTTGTTATTCAATTTAAATTTCAAAATTATGAAAAACCCACAAGTAAAAACAAATTTATGACCAAAATAACACATTCTCGTATAATTATAAACTATTCTATGTCCAAAATGACGAAATATTAAATCAATTTTTTGTCTTCAACTGACAAAACATAAAATGGAAAAAAAACTTTATCGAAAATTCGAGGGAAAATTAATCTTTCCTTAAAAAAAAAAAAACTTTTACATTCACACTCACTTACTTACAAACTTTGATTTTCATTCTTTTTTAGCAAAAATGTTTTTAGAGTTTTGAAAATTAATTCCAGAAATCTCTAAATATAAATAAAGCAAAATAAGTTTTTTTAAATAAATAAATCTTTTTTAAATATGACGTGCATTTGAGTAAAGGTATTTAAAAAAAAAAGTTCAAAGTTTAAAAAAAGAATTAATACACATTTTATTGATTTATGATTTTATGTCATCTATTGATTGTAATAAAAGCATTAAGAATATAAAACACATGTTCAAAATTTTCAATTGTATCGATCATAGTTGCACGTACAAAATGTAGTAGGAAATAATATTTTGGAGACTAGCATTCTCAGTCCCCAGAGTAGTGGTAAAACTATTATAGTTTATTTATTTTTTTTTTTTTTTGCAGATGTAGTAAGTATCTTTATTATCTTGTTAAAAAAAAGAGAGAAGGTGTCAAAACCTTTTCTTTATTTCCTTTTTTTTGTATGTTGAATAAAGTACGTGATAGAAAGTTTACTCATATTTCTTTATTTATTGTGACCCAATGATTTCGACGAGACTTACAAAACATCGATCTTAATTAAATCAATTAAAAAAAACTATATATTTTTATTCTTTATATATTATAATCTTAATAGTAAATGCCTTGTATTTGGCTTTAAAGCGACATGTACCAATGCATCGTGTCAAAGAGAAAATAAAAACTAGCAAAAACTTTTTTAGAAAATTGAAGTAGGCAAGTATTTTTTATAAAAAGCTTTTGTAAAAATGCTTATATAAAGTTATGAAAAAAATTTTCACATTTGCTTTAAAAAGAGAAATCTTGCCAAAATGGAATTAAGATCGACCTGCAAGACCCGGACTTTTTACTTGTACAATTCACTCGATCGTTCTTTTCTTTTTATTTATTTATTTTTTAGATTATATATGCTACAATAAGCACATAGATATCTCTATAATACAATGCAATAGAAGTGCCTACTTAAAAATTGATTACACGTAATTTATTTATTTTTTAGTTTTTTTTTTTTTTTTTTTAACAAACTTTCTTTTTATGAAACAACTAAGTTCATATATTTTTATACAAGTGTGTACAACAATATAATAATAATAATAATAATAATAATAATAATAATAATAATAATAATAATAATAATAATAATAATAATGATATTAATAATAATAGTTATATTAATAATAATGATGATGATAATAATATTAAAAGTTATAATAAAAAAACATCAACTCTTGATCGCTTAAGTCAATCGATACCTTCGCTTGTGAGACCAGAAAAAAATCGACTGAGCCGTTTCTGTAAAAAAGTTTTATCAAAGTCTTGCTTTTTCAAAAAACATTCATATAAGTATTAGCAAGTGTAAAATTACAATAGAAAACACAGTGTATACGCCTGTTATACAACATTTTTGTATAAAATTTAATTCCAAAGCAATTGTAAACATTTAGTTAGGCGATAGTAGCAGTATTTTTATTTATTTTTTCAAATTTATTTTCAATAAATAAATGTATGCCATCAATTCATCATTAAATTCAAACAATATTTTTTTAATTATTTTTTTTTTCTTTTTAATGAAATTGTTTCTCTCAAAATTTTATAAAAATTGACATTATAATTTACTGATATTCGGAAGTATATTTTTTCATTTCATAAACTTTTAGTTTATCAAACGTAATTTAAAAATTACTTTAAATTTAAAATTCATTTAAATATTGAGTTATTATTAAAATTTAAAAACTGTATTTAATATACAATAGCAAAGTTTTAGATTTTTCAAATAAAAATGAACCATGTTCATAGTGAAAGAATAAATAATTGTTTTACAAATTATGAGTGTTAGAGAAAAATTCAATTAATGAAATGACGAGTTTTTTTTTAAATTTACATATTCCACGTACATACAAAATGAAAACAGTGGGAAGTATAATTTATATGCTAAAAAAGTTAAGAGTGTTTTTCATCAAATAACTCAAACGATTAAACTAAATCATATCAGGTTATACCTAATATTATCTTCAACAGTCAAATTTTCAATTTCGATTTGTTTGAATCAAAATTTGACATGTTTTTTAAATATTTCAGACTCGATTGGAAGTATAACATCGCGAGATCAAAGTAACATAGATTGTAAATAAGCAGTCTTTCGAGAAAGGCTAGACTTCGCGATTTAACGTTATACGTAATTAAGTTTACTCACGAAGATATCATAATTGATAATAGTTTTCGTTCAGTTAAAAAAACATTAGTAATCTTAAACTTGCCCGACCAATAAGTCTTTTTGCTTTTCATGAAAACATTCTATCACTTTTAAGTAGCTTTATTATCCCTTTTCTTACATATTACATACGAGAATACAATACACTAAAGTTTTGAACTCGCTGTTGCATTCCGATAATCATTTATACGATCTTATAAGAATTAATATTTGGAGCTTCATATCGAGAGAAACCCGATTATAAAAACGTCAATTACAATATTGCAAATTTTTTTTTGTATAGTTACACTAAATAATTCATTACATCAAAAAATTCTTTTTCTAAGATTTTTTTATTACACTTTTTTTTAATAACGTAGTTTGTCTGCTGTACAAAATAAAAAGCGAATGACTAAAACATGTCATGTGCTTTTTTACAAGTGCAATGTCCGTTTAAAAAAATCGCATTTACTTTTTTTTCTTAAGACAGTCAATCACTTGACAGACTTTAAAAAAATTTTACATAAACTCGTGTATAAAAGTTTAAACATTTAGTATTGTCAGTTTTGCTCTTCCTTACGATAAATTAAAATTTCTTGAGAGTAAAATCATGTGCCTTTTCAATTATTGTAAATAATTCTTAAGTTAGTAACAATACTGTAATATTTTACAATTTTTCATAAATTAATCGTATGTTAGTCATAACATACTATAGATTATTTTTAAAACCTTACACTTTTCAATCTTTTTTAAAATTTTTATTAAATTATAATATAAAACATTAAAATTTTTACAACAATTTTAAAATACTGATCTTCTTTGATGTATAATTTACAATTATAACAAATATAAGCAAAATCGATTTTGACACATGCACACTCTCAAGTATTGGTGAGTATCAAATGTACATTGAACAAAAATCATGAAAAAAATTGACGAATAAGAAAAAATAAAGTTATATTCAAAACTGAAAATATTTTGGACGACCAAATTTGACTCTCACATTCTCGGCATTGCCAAGACTTTTTTATTTATAAGGCTGAAGAATTGACAATAATACAATAAAACTGTTCGGCGCATCGCTTTTCAAGCACAGTTATTCTGTTTGTTTTTTTTTTTTTTTTTTTTCTTTTTTTACCAGCGTTACAGAAAGCAAATTTGTTCTTCACATTGATTCAATTAAATTGTTCAATTTGAAGCTAATAAACATTTTCTCGTATCGATTCGAAAAACTACTCTTAAGCAGCTCAATGTCGTATTATTTGTTCGAAGAAAATTCAAATAAGAAAAAAAACGCTAATGGTTGGTTGCGTTTTTTTACCTTATTTGTTTTTATTTTTTTCCCTTTTGACTTCTTGTCAATCGGCAATGTAAAAAGAGCTTTGTGTTCTTTTTTTTATTAATTTATTATTACTTTTTATTCAAGATTTATTTTTTCATTCTTGAAATTTGCGCACGAAATTAGATTTTATTTTTTCGGTAAGTTTTATTTTGATAATTTGCTGATTACTCGGATCAAGGCACCGTTTTCGTCTTTTAGCCTCTGGTTTTCTAATTTGAGATTTTCCATTATCTGAAAACAGAAGAAAAATAGATTAGATATTTTCCACTACCTTTTTATTTTGATCTTTTTATTCACTCGATTTTAAAGTAAGTTTGAGATTTAAATTCAGTACAATAAATATATTTAAGTGAGTGAAAACATGTGAGTTTGATTTAGTTGGTGTACAAATAAAAACGATTACATATATTTGTGTATATATAAATTGATCTTACACATATTGAATAAACGCTGATATAAAAAGTTAAGCTCATCAAAATGAGGCGAAAAAATAATCATAAAACACATTAAAATAATAATTATTACAATAATTATTAATTATTATTAATATGAAATATTTTTAATCAGCTGAAATATTCAATAGTTTGCAGCTAAGAAAATGTAAACATTTGGAATTAAAAAAAAGTTATGATAGCAAAATTAATAAAAATTTAAAAAAATAATAAATAAATTTTTTTTTTTTTAATTAAAATAAAATTTAAAAAGCCACGTTCAAAAAACGTGCTTCTTAAAGTTTTTGTTATTAATTAAAACTTTATTCATACTGCATGTGTGCAAAATGTGTGAACATATTCAAAATGAATTTAATAAAATAAAATAAATAAATATGCTTGATATGCTGCATTCAAACATAGAATAATGAATCAAAGTGGTTTTGTTTTTTATTCAAAAAATGCTGCTGAAAATAAATTAATGAATGTTTGACTTTGCCTCTGATACATTGAAATAATTTATTTAAATTATTTTTTATTTGTGAGTAGTATGTAATTACTTATTTTACGATAATCCTCAATATAAAATAAAACGATTGGGATCTGGTTTTTAAAACTTATAAACCTTATTTTGTCTGAGAAACATTACATCACTCTAATTTTTATTCTCAATTAATAAAAATAAATACCCCAACAGCACCTCAAATAGAAAACGAAAGCCACAATTAATCACCTTGGATTTTTTTTTTAAATTTATTTTTAGTTATACGTTGACAAACTTGAACACGTGTCATTGTTTACAAACGTAAATGATGTGAAATGATGCTAATTAAGACGAATAAGGCACACGCTGCAGAGCTAGATTTTTCACAATTCATGCTGGTTTAGGATTTTTTAGGTCACTGTATAAGTATAAATGAAGGACAAAAATAACACCTAATAGTGATTTGCAGGCTTGGGTTAATTTTTATAGGCACACTCTTTAAAAAAAAAGAGTTCGATTCCAACGTGATTAAGAAAAGAAAACGAAGTTGATAAATTTAGCCTGATTAAGGAATTCTTTTGAATTTAAAAATCGTTTACGTAAATACACATTTTTTTATTGTCTAGACCAATTTTATATGTTTTTTTTTTTTATTTTAACTAAGAATAATATGAACCAATATCTACTGTCAATTTTATAATTTCATTTATTCTATTTTATTTTTTTTAAATTACTTTAATAAATTCAGTTTAAATCCACCCAGTTATTTTAAAGAATATTCTTTTTATATTTTATGTGTTTTTCAAGCAACATAATAATTTTAAATCATGCGTTTCAATCCTGTCGTAATTAAATTTTTTTTAATAATCAAGTACGTATGTATTTACAAATAACTTAAGCTCCATACTCATGCATCTATTCTTACATTTTGGATAATTTAGAAAAAAATAATGAATATGTAATACAGATGATAACTCAAAATAACTGAATCCTGCTACATTTAAAAAAAAAGGATGAAAAACTGATTACTTTTACGTCAGAAAATTAAAACTTTGAATTGAAATTTAATCGATTAAAAAAAATTATTACTTTATTTAGTTGATTTAGTCACGACATCTAAGAATTTTTGTAGGACTTGAGCATATTTCAAAAATTAAACATATAAAAAAATTTTCCAACCCAACAATAATTTTATAATGGAGTAAAATAATATAGTTTAATGAATGACTCAAAAAAACATCTTAACGATTTTGTATGTTTTCTAATCTACATTAGAATGATATGACAAAATTAAATTCTTCTATTCTAAATTGATGTAACATCAAGTTTGAATGAGTTAAAAACGTAATAATAATAATAAACAAACAATAATATGATTTTTCTATACAAATTTTTGTTGCTTAAAAATGATAATAATAACAAAGTGAGAGTTACTAGTTGTCGAAATCGAACAAATTGCGAAAAAAAGAAAGCTTTATTGTGTGAGACAGTCAGCAAGTATAGCAAAAAAATTTCAAAAAAGAAAAAAAAATCAATTAACTTTAGTCATTGCAGACATTAATCATAAAAGTAAGAAAAAAAAGTAAAATAAAATAAATACTTACAAGGAGATGGTTTGTCCTTTGGGACGTGGATTTTCATTAAACTTTGCACACAGTTTTTATTCATCATAAAAACAAGCCCTTCAGTGTTCTTTTTCCAGAATGGGCCTTTTTTCACCTACTTCCCATATAACCCCTGTGTTTAAAAGTAGGCTGTTTCCTATAAAAAGCCGTTTTTGGCCCCATTTTCAAAAAATTCCTCCTTGGACCGTATTGCACTTAGAAATATCTGGAACCTCGCAATTTTTTCGTTTTTCTAAGTACTTTTGAAAAAAAAATTATTAAAAAATTTTTTTGAATGGTTTTAACTATGAAAAATTAAGGTTTTTAAAGTCAATTTTTAGTATTTTTGGGTTACAATATACATGGACAAGATCATTCAAAAAATTTTTTTTTCAAAAGTACTTAGAAAAACGAAAAAATTGCGAGGTTCCAGATATTTCTAAGTGCAATACGGTCCAAGGAGGAATTTTTTGAAAATGGGGCCAAAAACGGCTTTTTATAGGAAACAGCCTACTTTTAAACACAGGGGTTATATGGGAAGTAGGTGAAAAAAGGCCCATCCTGGAAAAAGAACACTGAAGGGCTTGTTTTTATGATGAATAAAAACTGTGTGCAAAGTTTCATGAAAATCCAGGTCCGAAAGGACAAACCATCTCCTTGTTAGTAGAAAAAATTAAAGAATAAAATAAAAAATTAAAGAAAACAAATGGAAATCAATGATAGTACGTTGTGTACAACGTTATTAAACGCCATAAATTTAAATGCTTGCCGTCAACGTTTTTGATCCTTTACCTATTTAGCAGTATTGGTGAGTTTGGATACCACGCGGGTAAGTGCCCGATTTTCGGCTTTCAATCTCTCATTTTCAGCTTTGAGCTTTTGTAATTGCTGTAAACAGTTATAAACGGGTTAGCCGAGATTGATCTCAATTTTCTTAATGCTCCACAAAATGAAAAAAAAATTTTTTTTTCTCTAACTAAATGATGAAATTGACTTATTAAAACCAACTCCCAAAAATTTTTACAACATTTTTTTGAGATTATATGACATTATTATTACTACTTTAAATTTTAAGAGATGAAAAAAAAAAAAACTATAAAAATTTTTTACTCATTTACACATTTCTTCGGTAGTATTCGAACAAAAATTAAATATTTGCTTATTAGAATAAACTAGTTGAATTATACGTTCGTCTTAAACTTGTATAATTTAATAATAACATTCGTGAGTTATTTAACTCAACTGATATTTATAAAATCATCAATGTATATTGTATACATTTAGTTATTAAATTTATTTTTGAAACTTTTATCTTAAGGAAAATTTTGATGGGTAGTTGGTGCATTAGAAATAAATAAAAAATGATAGAAAATAAAATTTAAAAATAAAACTTTCTCTTTCTATACTTCATATATTAATGTCAAGTAAGAAGTTGTTCGTCAACCCTTGTTTCAAGCTTTGTACGTCATAGAGTGATATTTAAATGCGTCCAACTAACAAAAAACCAAATGACGCAAAGAGAAATAAAAGGTTTACGGAAATGAAAACCTACACTCTGGATTGAAGCCAGAAAACATTGCGAAAAATTGCACGCATGTTTAAAATAAAACCAAAAAATTTGGTAAAGAAAAAATAAATGGATCTAATTTAAAATAAGTTACGGATTTGTGCCCCTGTCGAGAAGAAAAGCTGAGGAAAAACGATTGATTTTGAAAAAATAAATTTTAGTAGAAACAAAAGATTTTGAAAGATGTAGAAACAAACAAAGCAATGCATAAATACTTTTCTCCGTCAACGGGTGACTTGCTGGAAAATAAATGAAAAAAAATAAAATAGTGGTAGATATCCTCAACCGAAAAATTATCAAAAGAAGAAAATGAATCGAGGATAGTTGAACAGAACTTGAATTTTCAAGCGTTATCGCAGGAAGCACAAAGCAAGATTTTTTTTATCAAGAAATATGAAAATTTAAATTAAATTCAAGTTGGAAAGTTGATAATGAAATGAAATGTTTTTTTCAATCAATTTCTTTTACTAAATTTTGATTTCAGTTGCTCTTTTGCAATTCAAACTATCTTGATCTTACCTTTCGAATTGGTTTTTACTAATATCTGTATAATCAATATTAGTGGTTTAAATTTTTCATTGAAATTCTCTTGCATAAAAAATATAAAATACTTAATGCTCAGTGCCGTATGCGCACCAAGATTATAAAAAATTAGTTTCCTTAATAGGATCTCGTTAATATGATCTACCAGTACGTGAAAAATTAAGCGCGATAAATTTTAATATTTTATTTGTTTTAACATTGTTTTTTTTTTTTTTTACTAAGTCGCTGTGTTAGTAAAATATAAAGTACACCTTTTCGCAAGTTTAAATTTCGAATGCAATAAAAATTCAAGAGCCCTTACAAAAAATTAAATAAATTCAGTGTCAGCATACTTTTCAAAAAAATCGATTGCTTTATTAGTCATTACTTCGTAGTAAAATAAAAAATTAAATTGAGAATTCCTGGTAACACTAATTGATCATCTGATTGTTTAGAGGTGTACTTTTTATTGAGAAAGAAAAAAATCTCGTAATCAGGACGATAGCGCAACCGTAAATACAGTAGTAGTATGAAAACCGACCTTGAGTTCCTCCTCCATCTCCGAGAGTTTCCTCTCCATGGCTCGTCGCTCCCTCTTCTCGGTCTCGGACAGGGCGAGTTTGTTCTGGGAGGCGCTGTGGGACTTTTCGAGCTGGCTCTGGGTGTCCTTGAGTTGTTCGTCGGTCTTTCGAAGCTTCTCCCTGAGGCGCTCGTTCTCCACCTGGGACTCCTCGTAGAGCTTCTTGTAGTCAAGCTCCCCGTTCTCGGCCGTCGCCCCGGACGACGCCCCACCGCTGAGGGACTTGGAGCGCGTCAGGCTCGTTCCGCTCTCGGACGAGAGAGACGACACCGAGCCCAGCCTGCTCGAGCGACCAGAGCGATCGTGTCCGCTCTGTAAAAAATTTTAAATAAAATAAATAAATTTTGTCGAAAGTTTTTATTAATCGGTCGAACGACTTTTTCATACGCATATTATGCTAACTTGTTCTTTGAAAAATCACATTAACAGCGTTCCATCAATGTCTTCTTTTTATTTGAATCTATAGATATTGAGATTTGTTTCAATTAAAAATTTAGTTTGATTCTTTACAACGTAATGAAATCTACTTTATCATACTAAGGGTAAAATTTTCGTTATAGTGTACCTGAGTCATTTTAAAATAAATTTTATACCACTAGTGCGTAGGTACTCGATTTAACGCAGGCTTCGAAATTCAAAAACTCGCCCCACGCACCAGTGGTATAAAATAGTATATGCAACGGGTGCAGCACGTCACCAGGGCTTCTTAAAGTTACTCGTGCTACGCTTCGCTTCGCACTCGGTACCTTTAAAACCGCCCTGGCGACGATACTGCAACCCGTTGCATAATATACTATTAGAAAGTAGGAAATCATATAAACTTTTGTGGCTAGTTGTTTTTAAATAAATGATTAATAAATTTGCGGTAGTAAATTAATTTCGTTATTTTGTTTTAGCTATAAAAATAATTGAAGAAATTTATTTCAACGTTTTGTTAAAACAACTTATAAGATCATAATGACATTTTTTTCTATGTTGACTGCATAATTTAAAAATTTAATAAGACTTCCACTGAAAAAGGACATTAATTAAACTACATAAATTACGTTTAATATGTATTTAATATCCGGCAAAACCGTATTATTTTGATCAGTGTTAAAAGCTTATAAACGTTGTGGTTTCATGATGTGGTATATCACATCATGAGAAAGCTTGAGTGGGGCGCCTGACGGATATTGTCGATTACACTAAGCTATTAAAACTAATATCCACTATTCGTACAAGCAAATACGAAACTGTACAACATGCAGCGGTCTCAAAGAACTCCACCGTTCGATATTTCAAAATTGAATGCAAATAATGTTGATGAAAATCACAATATAATCGACCGTTCAATGTCTTTGTCAAAAGGAAGAGAGAGAAAAAAAAGTTAAAGGGATCGTTGACTCGCGGGTGTCAACGGCACGATGGAACTCGCGTGCCACAAATGTCGATGCTGCAACTGTCCATCGTCGCTTACGTCAGTTATTTCTGTCTTCTCAACTCGCGTCTCGTTTTCTCTCTCGCTCTAGCTCTTACTTCCCCCACGAAACGTTGAAGATCAACCCTCCGTACTTCCTCTGAGTTGCATTCTTCTGATTCTTCCGTTTAGTACTTCCTATCTTAATTTTTAATAAACCAAAGATTTTTTTTTAAATTTTACTTAAAGCGATGCAACCAGATGTTTGTAGTACATTAATTTCAGGAAAAATATTTTGCTTTGAAGAAAAGTTATTGCAGGTTTGACTACCGGCCATTTATCTTTTTAAACGAAGTGCACACTTGACCATTAGCAAGTGTACATCACCATTAAGTAAACCCGGAATGCCGTCGGAGTCTGAGCATCTTCAGCGCCGGGTGAAAGATATTAACAAACTTAATCCAGCTCTATGATTCACAAGAACAAACATTTATCAACGCCAAAGCTAACGTAAAAAAAAAAAATATCTCTTTCTTCGAATTGGCTAAACTTTTCTGGAACCTCTCACACAATTTTTTTCGATGAATCAATAAATACGAGAAGAATGAGAATAAATTAAAAAAAAAAGCTTGTATCGAAAAATTCTATTCATGTTTCTGAATCATAGAATAATTTTAGTTTCATCCAATTATTTGACCAAATTTAGAGAAATTCGAAATTAAATTTAAATTAACTTCCTACAACCGTAGATGCCGAAAATATTCTAAAGACTACATTTTATAAGAGATAATTATTGCAAGGCGTTATTAGCCAGTTCGATGTTTCTCAGAATAATCTAGTTTTGTGTACTAATTTAATAACTACATACTGTAAAATTAATTGAGTACATAATAGCTCTTATATTGTTATCATTTTACGGATGCAAAGATTTTTTTTTAAACGTGAGAGTTTTACCAAATTAAGTTTATTTTTACAACTCTTTAAACGGTCTCAGAAGCATGAGAATAATCTTTTAAAAGAAAGTAAGACTGTACAGCTTTTTCCAAAATAACAGTTTCAAAGTTTCATTATATTAATGACGGTAATATTAGTAAAGAAATCAAAATTATAAAATTTATAAAGTTTTCTAGTCATGTATTATGTAAATTTAATTCCTTTGAATTTGTTAGCTGAGTACTTTTACACTGTTAACCTCATTATAATGAATTTATGGATGCCATAAATAAATTCTAAATCCAAATAAACCCCTGAAAAATTATAATCAACAAGTCGTGGGCCAAAAACCCCCAGTCGAGCATCCCCGCCATTCAAAACTTACAGCGTATCCTTCGGACCCAGCCAAGCTCTGCAAGCTCGAGCTCCTGGAGCCGAAGGTCCCCGAGGAGTCCATCTTGGGTTTGGGCTTGTTGAAGCTTCCTCCCCTGTGGACCTTCGTCCTGCCGTTGAGGTAGCCATAGGCGCTGTTCGTCGGGTTCAAGCTAGAGGGTAGGGTGACCCCGCCGTAGCCGGAAGCCGTGCCGCCGTAGGTGCTGTAGGGGTTGCCGTTGAGGCTGCCGGTCGAGTTCGAGTAGGGGCTTTTGTAAATAGAGGGTGTCGACTTGGTCAGGTAGCTGGGACTGCTGGGGGTGGAGTAGGTACCTCCGAGGTAGTTGGAGTAACTGCTCTGGTTGTAGAGTCCGGATATGCTCCGAGGTCGGCTTCGGAAGATCGAGTTCCCGCTCGCCGACGCCTGGGCCCGGAGACCCGCGGCGGTCGTCGGCTTGCTCTGGGTGCGCTTGCGGTAGGTCGACATCTTTTGGGGGGAGAGATACCGAGGAAACGACTTGTAGACGAGAGACCAGTGGTTATTGTTTATTCTAAATCACGCTTGGAGTTGATGTTCCATCTTCTGGACGTGCGGGCATTATAACTCTTCCTCAAGCTGGTCGTGTTGTGGTCATAAACATTTGGAAAAAGATGTAACTTCTGGTCAACTTGTCACTCTTTACTTTTTGATGTCACTGTTATAAATAAGACCGGGTTAGAGAAGGTCTGACTTTCGGTGCCGGTGGTTTTGTATGCTGAATTTTAAATAAACTGGTTCAGCTATTTTAAAAATAATAAGGTGCCGTGATAGTAGTACCTTAGCGCTCCTCGATATTTAGATTGTAAACCACAGTTTGTCCTCCAAAAACCTCTCGGGCATGGCATATATATATGTACACAAAACTCGATCGATCTAGAACCTTTTTTTTTCAATCACAACAGTTTATCACCCAGTAACCTCAGTTGTAACCAACCACAATATCAGCCCGGTCGAACTCTTACCTAACCTCAACTTAAACATAAACAAAAAAAAAAAAAAAAAAAAATCAACAACAACAATAGGAAGGTACACTCGTAAGGAAGCTGGTGTTTGACTGACTCGCGGCTCCGTCAGACTGGCTGCGAGTTGAGGTTTTTCATCTCTCTTTGCTCTCTCTCCATGCCGAGTTATTTGCGGACGGGTACGACGACGCCGTGCGCGGGGGTTTTTCAAGGCGCCTCGGTGCAAGCCAACGCTAACGCTTCTCCCTCCCGCTCACTCTCTCTCTCTTTCCCTCGATCTCAGATTTTAGGGGGTTGGTACCTATCGTGGAATTGTTTTTAAATTTTCTGGTTGTAAGATGAGGTGAAAAAACGGGGATAGCGATGCATTACCAAATTTCGACTTCATCTAATTGTTAGACCTTATATTTACATTGGTTGAACGTTTTAAAATAAATTTTATTGAGTAAATAAACAAATTATGCCATGAATACTTTGTTCATTCGAAAATATCTATTACTAAAATAAGAATCATCCCAATATTTATGTTATATATGTTCATTTAAAATGAATGGTAAAAATGATAACGCTGATAAAAAAGCTCAAGCTCTGTAAAGTTCATTTCTTAAAATACCGTGTCTAAGTACCACTTAATAGTGCTTCTTGCCCGCTCCGATTATTCAATCTCTTCCTAAACATCTTTAAAAAGATAAATTACATCCAAAGTAGTGTAAATTCTTCATTTTGGAAAGAAATTAAAGTCAGCGTGCCTAGCATAATTGTGTAAATGTTACGGGTTAATTTTAAATGCCGAAATTTAGTGCCATAGGTCCACCTTTCTTTGTCTCTAAACCGGCTTTGTCCGTTAAATTTAGTGCCAAGTCTGGGCTTTTCTCGCACGTCCAACTCTAGTTTTCCATGAAAATATTTTCTCTCTCTCTCCCTCTCTCTTCTCGAATCTCGAGTTCGAGATCCTTTGTTTACAAAAGACGCGATACTGACGATTGCAGGTAAGGTAATACCGAAGCTTCATGTTTTTCAGACACCTGATAAAAACATTTACTTTTTTATAATTCAAACAATAAAACTTTAATCAAGTCTCCAAGGGGACTTATTAAAAACGACTTTTTCAAAAATAACGACGTCCTGGTTGTTAGTCATCCCTCAAATTGGTCAAAATCGTGCGTCACAGATGATTTCGCAAACTCGGTTACGAGTCGACGAGTGAAAAGTCACGCGTCTGCAAATAAGAGATTTATTGATGAAGTGCCATAATTTGGTTTGTACGTGAAGGTTTCGTTAATTGTTTCTAACGGTTTATGAAACAATTGGCAGCTGCTGAGTTGTGGGAAAAACTTTCCGAGAAAACACATTATTTTTACTCTTCCAATTAGGTTTCTGGTAGAAGAAGTGTTAAATCCACTGAATATAAATATTTAAAAGTCTTATAATATGAGCAATTGATGAGTCTGGTTGTAGCCATCAATTAAGTTGACTTGACAGTGTTTCGATTTCAGAAACTAAAAGAAGTTTGTAGAATCATAGTCAGCTGATTCCAATAAATTTTCATTTAAAGAGCAGCTAAAACCATGTAGTTATTTGAAAATAATATGCTATATACTTTATCATTTTAAAATATAGTAGTAATCTTTAAATTGTAACAAGCCTATCTTAAAAACGTGGTCTCTGTTGTTAAATTTCACGTGTAGACATGCATATAGACATTTATAAGTCTACGCGGATCTACCTTGTTTTGATAGTATGCGCTCAAAACTATTTCCGATACACCTTGCGTGAAAAAGTCATCACTCAAGATGCATTAGACAAAGTTTGCAAATGAGGAAGTCCAGAGAAAAAACGTACCCCCCAGACATCAGATTAAGAGTCGGGTGACATAAACCACCATGACCGAGTCTATTTCCGTTTTCTGTTATTCCCGCGCGTGGTGGCACGTTCATGATCACCATCTCTTGGGAGTATTTCCACCGCGGTCCAGCGAGCTTGCAGTCGTCTTTTTGCTCCCTTTCGACGCGTAAATATCTCCTCGTGTCGTCTCTTGATCAGCGGAGTTGAGACCTTTTTTTTTTTCTTCTTTTTCTTTCGTTCGAGAAAATATGGGGTATGCTAAATTTTGGGTCGCGAGGAAAATACCAACGAGATGGTTTATGAAGGTAATTGGGCGGCTTGCTTTGGAATTTCTGGATATGAAGCTTATGAATAACGAGTTGGGGAAAAATTTGTATTTTTCATTGTTTATGGTTAGCAGCGATCGAGTTTTTAGACAATTTTCAAAGTAATTTAGAAGAATTTTTTTTATTAAAATGTGATTTTTTCATAATTTTTAAATTATTTGTAAGAATTTTGTTGAATTCAATTGATAATTTTCATTAATTTAGAGTAGTTACTGACTCAGTTGGATGAACACTGGACTATGGTAATCCAAGAGTCGACATATCCGAGTTTCATGCGCAGTCATTTATAATAAATCACGCAATTCAATTAGTTTTATTTTTTATACAATTTAGATAATACTTCATTAAAACGGGTAACATAATTTATTAATTAATATTTAAAAAAAAAAAAAATCCTGATATTCTGGCGTATTTTTAGTGATTACAGATAAATTATTTATAATTTTGAAAATTAATAAAAATTTTTTTTCATAATAAATACACAAGTTAGACGGTCTATAATAAGAGTTATATTCCTGCACATTAGCAGACTGATTAAAAATAGATTTTATAAATAATCAACATCTTAGTTTAGAGTAGATCGGTATCGTATTTGTTTATAATATCGTGGGTGATTCAGGGTCAATACTTGGTGTCGAAAAAGCTGCCAGTTTGGCAATTTTCCTATATTTATATTTTTTTCCCTTTTCAATTATTTTGAACGCACGATCTAAGGTTCATGAGATTTTACATATTTATTTTCATTTAAGTAAAACTTACTTCAAAAAAAAAAAAAAATCCTTACAACCTTCATTTCGGAATCGATCTCATTTTCAGTTCGAAACCTTCTTGATTCATTACAGAGTAAAAGATTCAAACCTGCATGTATTTTTAGCTCGAAACTAATTTGTTTCTCAGCAAATACTAATTTAACCAGCATCGAATGATTGAAGCGCTTTGGCTGCAAAATTTATAGAACAAACGATTCGTGTCATGATCAAGATTGTAACTAATTAGTACAACCTATATTTAATTGTTTGACAATTTGTAATTTATCAAGTAACACTTTGAACTTATTTATATATGAGTACACGTCCGGTATAAAATATTTAGAGTAAACTCTGTTCGAGTCTGTTATGATTTAAATCTATAAGTTGATAAATACTAACATTTTTAGGAATCTCTTTTTATGCAATCAAGATTTCACACGGAATTATCATAAAAATACAACTTTTTTTTCATAAAAAAAACTGAGAAGGTAATTGAAAGAAGGTTTTACTTTAATGATTATGAAAAAAAATAATCATAAAAAAAATAAAAAACTGAAAAAATCAGACTGAGATGATAACCGTTCAAACCATAAAAATTTACTTCCCGGACCCGTCGTACGGAAAAAACATTTCACACGACACTGGAAAAGAATAAGCAAACCCTTAACACCCTCACCTTCGGCTCGGGCGTCAATTTGGGTTTGCTAGAGCTTGCTAATACTTTCCAGCGCCCGGTGTGAAATATACTATTATATAAATATTATATTGCTGAGCACAGAGCTCCACTTTGCGATACCCATCATTTGATAATGTCTCTTAGTATGAAAAAGGGAGAAGAAAGGATCGAAAAACTAATTTTACCAAAATTCAAGATAATTTATGTAACGAATCCCTATTAATCAAATTCGAGCAACCCCAAACAAGAATCCAGCGTTAAATCATTTGTCCGAGAATCGTTACGCACAAAATTCGATACCAGCGCACTGCCAATGCCAAGTGCCAGACGCTGCCGCCGAGAGTGAAATTATAAAGCTCCGCGAGATTTTATTATACATACATTAGCACGTGGCCTGGTACGCAATCGATTGCGACGAATCTTCGCACGCGAGCTTTAATCTCGACAAATCGAGCGAGCAGGAGCTTCCAATTAGCGTTGGGGACGTGCTTCGTTTGTTGGCTTATTAATGGCTTTATTTTCTTTATTAGCTCGTACGAGCGCTCGAGATCGAAGGAGTCATCGGTTTTTATTCTTTAAAAATAAGCATCGTAAAGTTTTGAAAGACGCCGAGGGTGCTTTAAATATAATACAACACACATGCACACACAATGACGGGGATTTCATTGCTCAACCTTATCTTTCAAAATGCATTTTCTAAACAAACATCTATAATTTTTCCGAGTCTATTTTAAAAGCATTTGTTTTGGATTCTTTATTGTAAAAATCATTTGTTTAGAACAGCTTTGACAGCTGGTTGGGAAAAATTTTTGCTCTCGAGTTTCGTAACTTTTTGCAGTGTTGGTTAATTTTTGTGAAGAGCTTCGTGCATCTCGATTATTTTTAAATTCGAATAAATCGTATCCTCCCAAAATGACGTTGGATTACAATATTATTTTTATCGAATTTTTTTTTTTTCTTTCTTTCGTTTTGAAATTTTGAAGTTCTTTTTTTGGTACGGCTAATTTTGAAAATCCTGCGATCATCTGTAATTTTAACTTTCGTTTTGTAAAAATAAAAAGCCAAGTGATATATTTAGGGGGATTAACTTCTAGAATGTTTTAAAATTGCTTGTTTTTATCAAATGCCCTTGCTTGTGGATTAAGTTATACATTATTTAATAATTTTTTCACACGCTATTATTAAATTATTAATTTGTTTTTTGTTACTATTCATCATATTTTTTATCAAAAATTTATTTATGAAACCAAATGTTAATTTACAACCTTTTTCTTTTAATTTTGGTTTCATCATTGCAGCTGTGGACTAGCTGTTAGAAATGTCATAAACTCTGTTTTCTTAAGGTGTCTGATGGATCAGTGAAAGTTTCTAAAATTTTTGAAAGACTTGCTGACTTTTTGTTAACACCACTGATTGGTTTCAAATTTTTAAAGATTATTTACTTATTTGCGTAACAAAAATGATCATTAGTTAAATGTATATCCATAAATAAAAAGTATCCCATAATTCATTCTGCAAGTAAAAACTTATAAGTAATCTTCAAACTAATTTTGAAAATTTTCACAAAACTGTCACATTTCGACCCAGATGCATAAACCAAAATCCGTAAATAGCGACAATTTTCAGGTAAATAAATCCCATCTTTTTCTTTCCTCGTTTAAATCGTTCGGTCTTTTAATTGCAACTTTTAAAATCAAATCGTAAAACGCAACCCACAAATGACACTTAAATCAACAAGCCAAAAAGAAAAATAAACTTGAATAATTGTTCGAAAACACGGAATAAAAATTAAACGCGATGATTAATCGCGCGGGCTCGGAGTAAAAGAGGTGAGAGGTTGAAACTCGACTCTTACGCACGATTTTTTGGACAAGACTCGGTTCGTACTCATATTCATACACGCCACCGCTTATGATGTGCTCGAGCTGCCGGGTCTATTTTTGCCGACTTTCTGAGTCTTGCAGCTTGTGTGTGTGCGTTACGGAGGGACAACTTGCGGTCTATACTTAAATTTGTGTTTTAAAAGAGGCAAATTTGATGAAAATGAGAATGATATATACCTCGCGGGGCGAGTTCTACCGTGTGCGTCATGTTGGCTGAGTTCAATTTGTTCAAATTTTTAATCGATCGTAAATAACATTTAGTAGTTAAAAGGCACATGATGGATGTTATTCGATTTAATAATATCAAGTTATACTTAGTTTTTATTTTGTATTTAAAATTTTCTATAATTTAAGCAAGAAGGTAATTTTTTAGTAGATTCGGCACTCAAAATAGATTTTGAAAAATTTAAGATTAAAAATTTTTTTCATTGAAATTTATAGAGAATGAAAATATTTTCTTAAATATTGAACTTTAGTACAAAATACCTATTTCAACAGTTGACGCACAAGTTTAATTTTTAGATTTTTAGATTTAGATTTAATTAGTGCAAAGTTTATGTTATGTTAAGTACATGTTTGAGCAAATTATTTTTAAATTTTTCCTGGTGTCAAGTGTTCTGTTTTTCGTAAATTCACGACTTAAATATTAGCCCGATTTAAAATCTTCTTGTCTATAATTATATTCTTTGTCTCGGTTAATATTTTTTTGCTTCGTTTCATAAATTGATTAAAAAAAAAAAAAAATACAATAAAGAGCATTGCACTGATTATTTCTATGAAAAAATGTAACATAAATTCAATTAAAATTATTTAACCAAATTACTACACGGAGAGAAAAAAAACAGAAATTTACTGTGTAAGCTAACACGAAAAAATCGTGTGTTAACCTTACGCAGAAAAAATCCTAAGCGCTACTGTAGCCGAACCAATCAGGCAATCAGGTGTGACCAGAGTGATTTTGATTGGCTCTCTTACAGTAGCGCTTAGGATTTTTTCTGCGTAAGGTTCACACACAATTTTTTCGTGTTAGCTTACCACAGTAAATTTCTGTTTTTTTTTCTGTCCGTGTAACAATTGGTTATTAAAATTTATTTTTTAACTTTTTATGGCTTTTGAAATTATTTTCTACCAAAAAAACATTGACAATCACAACAAAACATTTTTCTAAACTTTCAACCTCACCTTTGAATCTCAGTTTTGGAGGTTATTCACGTGAAAATTATTTTTGAAAAATTACTGTAAAATTTGTAAAAGGTCAATTTTTTGCAGTTTGAACAAACGAATTCTTTGATAGTGAAACTATATGTATGTGGTTTTTCTAAAGGATCTCTATTGTAAGAAGATAAATATTAATAATTTAGTACACTTTTTCAACGTAGCGGCCATACGCGTAATGAAAAAAATTCAATCTTTAACTTGCTGTAACTTTCAAACTATATGGTCAATTTTGATCAGACTTCGTAGAAATGTTTATTAATATCTAATAAACACTTCCAGAAAATTTGAGCCGATTCTCTATTGTCATGCATTTGGTAGAAAACCACCTTAACTCTATGAGTAATAGAAAAATAAAATCGTACACAAGAACTCACCTCATTATGATTAACCTTCGAGTCATCGCACTCTCCGCTCGTTCCATCTTGCTTTTCTGGATCGATTTCCTGAAAAATTCCAAAAAGTTTGGCATTATTAAACTTCTACAAGTATAATTAAACAAACAACGAAGGTCGAATCCCACGCAACAGGGCCAAGCAAAAAGAGTTATTTAAAGAGCGCTCGTTTGCTGCTCTGCGTCAAAAATCTTCGATTTATTTTAAAGGTGTGTAAGTGTACGCTCCGATCGGTGAGATTTTACGAATGGCGCGTGAAAAACATTGGGTAATCGCCTGTTCGCGCAGCGTGCATTTCGTGCTGCAGAAAATTTGAAACGAATCTTTGTCCGATGCTAATGATGAGTTTATTGCATCAAGAGGGATTTGGAAAATTTTGATATCCTTGAAAATTTAATAACACTAGATCTATTTTGATTATTCGAGCCCTTGAAATAATACATTCAAAAGTACTGCTTCAAATTATTGTAAATATTTGGCTATTATCAATTAAAAAATCAATGTTATTAAATTAATTTAATTCAGTAATAAACTAATAACCCTTTTTTCAAATTTAACATTTATTCCCTATAATTTTTAATTAATTTTATTCATTTGGACGGTCCAATTAATAAGGTCAACTCTAAGCGATCAGAGCCATAAGATGCGTTTCTGGGCTTTTAATTTGATTTAATACTTTTTTACAATTGGGTTCTGCGGATCACTTTCATCAACAAATAAAAGTTTATTAAAGTATATTTTAAAGCGATCAGGGAGTCATAAAGAAATTTATTAGAAATTAAATCATCATTTTAAATTAAGTCTCTTTTAAGAAATACAATAGTTACAAAACTGTGGACAATTTACAAATGAGGCATTTGCACGAATTTTCTAAAGCCGATCTCTGCAGCTCCTACTAATCGTCGCTGTTATTCGAAAGCCTCCGAAAAAAATAAATAAGTATTCGCTCGCGTGTGTTTATCTTTCTTAAACACTTTTTACACCGAAAATACCTTACCCCGAACTTGCGTTCACCTTGCCCGTTGCGCAGTCACTATAGCCGGCTCTCATAACAAAATAAATCTATCACGATGCGTTGCGGGCTGCGCATCCGCGTTCATGAAAATAGAAGTTTCTTCTGTTAAAAAAATAAATAAAAAATTTAAAAAAAAAAAAAAAAAATCCTGTCGTCGCTGTGAAAAATGATCCACGACAGCTCGTTGATCGCAACGAGGAAATTGGCGAGAATTTAAGTAGCGTGATACTAACATCCATGTCGACGTGGACGACGCCCGTGGATCTTCGCTTGGGTCTCCGCCTTCTTTGGATAACGGCCTGGGTCGCTTGGGCATTTCGGCTGTCGTTTTCTTTGTCTTGATCTGTAACAAAGAGTACAAAATTTTATTCGCTCGTAAAGTTTCACGTGGTTGCGAGTTTATTGCTAACAATATGTATGCGAGTTTATCGTTCCGGAACTTTAATTATCAACTTTGTTTTAAATAAAAATTTTTTATACTTTTAGGATATTGCATCTAGGTTAATTTTTTCAGTGATTTAAATATTTTTAATGATGAATCAGTAAGTTAGGGTGGCAGGAAAAATTTGAAAAACTATTCAATCGATTAATCAAACTCTACAACTGTTGCCAAAAAATATTATTGGAACATATCGATAGTAGAATTGGTTAAAAATAAAGGTACGAGTATGGAGATATGACTCATAAAATTCTTACAGATAGGTAAAATACAATTTTTATCTTTCAACCTAAAAATAAAAAATCTAAATTTGGTTGTTATTGTTAGAACTTTATTATTGTTTGGCTACGAAGTAACAGCCAAAAATATACTTTACGCCTCATTGAGCAAGTGTTGTTACTTATTTTAAATTTTCATAATTGATATCGGGGAATCTGATAAATAATTACTTTTGACCTATTTTGATTATTATGAATTAATATTTAAATTTGATATTATTTAAAGATTATTTGATGCTTTCAGAGTCGACTATTTATTAAAAAATTTGATTTAAATAATTTATTTAAAATTAAAACAATTTTGAGATAATTTGTAGTGAATATTTAAATTTTATTCACATTTAGAAGGTCGGAAATGATTTAGTATGCTGGAGTGTACGCCACAAAAAAATCCTCAATCTCTTAAATATGACACTCTTTTGTAATACAACTAACTCATAAATAATTAAGTAGATTTAAACTTTTATGAGTTTATTTTTTTAGAAAATAAAAATTAGTCTTCATTTTATAAAAGTTACATAATATATAACTTAAAAATCGATTTAAAAAATTTAATAATTAGATCTTCTCAAGATTAAAGAATAAGTTTCAATTTTAGTTAAAAAAATGTATTTTTTAGTTACATCTATTTGATAACCAATCACAGTTTGTTACTTGCAATCATTTTTCTTAGTAGATTTATAAAAAATGTACTTAATCAACCTGATGACAGGGTAAAAACGAAACTCATTTGATGAAACATAAAAATGGTTTTTTTTTATAAAGCTTGAAAATACGTATAAACTCTAAGATAAGAAAAATTTTTTTTTAAAACTAAGATAAGTATTAAATAAGTTTGATCGAGAGTATATGAAAAATCATACCTTTGTCTTCGGCAGGTTTGGTGGGCCGCCTCAAGGGTAGGGTGACGGTAGTCTCCGCGCTCGCCTGCACGGCTCCGCTGTCGATGGGTGCCGAGCTGGGCCGGTTACTCGAGTTCGTCGTAACCGCGGCGGGTCGCCTTATGTACGCCGTCGTCGTGTCCGTCGTGGAACCCAAGGATCCCCTGTTGTTCGCGTCCTCCAACTGAAACTGAACGATACACACACACACAAAGGTTTTCTCTAGGCTTGCCCCCGTGTTACGTTTCTTCAAGGATTGGATAGGGCAGGGACTTTTGAGAAATTTCTCGATATTGCCGATTAATCCTTTACTCGCTATTCAAAAAGGCGTCTGATATAAATTGATCTTGCAACTTTGAATATAGTAGTTAAAGACTTTTATATAAACTGGTTTAAATTCCTCTGTATTATTTCGAGTTAACAATTAGACGAATACAGATATCGCATGTCTATAGGGTTCAGATAAAGTAACTTTGATATAATCTATATTTTAGTACATAATCAGCGGAAAAAGTTACTTTTCAAACAAAAAAACATGTATAAATTTAATTTGTAAATTTCTAATTGATCAACAGTTTCAAGAAAATTTTCTCGGATATTTGTACAAGGCAAAATGAAATAAAGGAGAGTCTTGATTTTAGTTGACCATATTCAAAACAGTTTTATTGTCTTCTCTACAAAAAACTGTGAAATAATAATCATAATAAGCGTATATGTATATATTTACAGTGATTAAAAAGACATGTTGCTAATAGCGGTACATATACATCATAAATCGCGATAAGCACATGAACTTAAAACGTTAAGTACTAGCATGCCCCAAAATATATCATGCACTTACAAACTGACATTTCCCTAGATTCCTTGATGCAGTGTTTACAAAACTGCTTTTTTAATGGAAATATTTTACTATATAAAAAAATTATCTCTCAAAAATGAGTAAGGTCACCCAGAAAATATCTCGAGAAAAAATCCAGTTTTTATAAAAAATATGATAAATTTTTCTGGTTTTGTCACCAGCCAAAGATGGAATTGTCAGAATATTTTGTGCTAAAGATTAGAATTTTGGATTACAAAATATACTTTCTGTCATAAATATTTGTACTTGCATTGTTAATTCAAGTTTAAAATGAAGTTAAAAATACTGTAGTTAGTTTGGACCGAATAAACTTAGTCCTTTGTATTTAAAATACGATTAGTAACTCACAAAACTACATTAAATATTAATGTTATGACACATAATATTTTTTAGTACAATACATTACAAAAATACTTTTTTAAAAAGCTTTCTTCAATACTAAAATTATATAATGAGTTTATTCTATGATACTAATTCAATTACTTATTTGTTATTTTACATTTTTACAACCAAAACAAGCTGATTAAAAAATAAAACTCGTAAATATTTTTAAACTCAATTAGATTCACTCGGTAAATACTTTTCAAAATATTCAATTGTGATAAATTATACGTAAATTTTATAATTTGTGCAATGTATCGCGATTCGCGATTTAAATTAAAGCTAAGCTAGCACAATAAAATTAACTTAAAGCTTGATGTTTTTTTAATTTTTGTATTTTGTATTTTTTTTTAATTATTAGAACTTTTTTTCTTAAAATAATATTTTTTAAATTTTAGATAAAATCTTAAATGACTTGACAAGATTAAAATTTGAGAGCAGTTTTGTTAATACTCGTGAACAACTAAAACGACAAGTTGCAAGAAGAGAAAAAAAAAATTAAATTTTGTGATCCAAAACTCAAAAGTGAGTCCCCCGAACGGATAATTAAAAAAGTTTGATATAACACTGTATGTACATTATTAAAGTGCTCCGGTAATAACGTGTAAGTATAAAAATCCAATGATCGCAGAACTACAGGTGTGGTTTATTGTGGATGATTTCACGTCGCACACAAGTTAAAAGAAAAATTACAAGTCCGGACGTAAAATCATCCACGGGTATTACACTACGTGCAAAATAAACGTAAACACTCGTGGACCTATGGGGATCTAAAAACATTATATGTGTATGTAAATACCCGTAAGAAAATTAAATGGGGGCTAGGGTAGAAAAAAAGGGGTGAGTGGGAGAGGGACTACTTGTAATCCCAACCGAAAAAGCTCAACATCCATGCGCACCAGCCGCCGCCACCATCGTCATCCTCTTTGGCGTCGACGACGTTGGTGACAGCAGCGATATAATCAAGCTTGACAGCTTCGGCACCGACCTTGCTGCCCGCGTCGACCTTTAGCCTCCAGGAGGGCCGTCGTTCCGGCTGGTTCGACTCAGAATCCGTCGCCGCGGACGAGCTTTTGCCGGTGCTGCTCAGTACCGTGGTCGTGGGACTGGCCGTGGTTATCGTCGCCGTTATCGTTGGCTGAGCGCTGTTGTTGTTGTTGTTGTTGTTATTGTTATTGTTGTTGCTGCTGCTGGTGCTGTTGTTGTTTACGCTGCTGGCGCTGTTGTTATTGCTCGTGGGCGACGAAAGAGGCTGCAGGCCGGGATTATCAGGGGGTTATTCCAGGGAGTTCAAACTTTACACTTTGCGCATATTTTCAAGCAGCGATTTTTTTTTTTTTTTTTTTTTTTTTAATTCTGTTGTGATGCATGAATCTTTTATTATGTCTGCTTAATCTAACAGACTTGTACATTCAATTGTCAAATGAAATCAACACCTACACATTCCTAGATTCACTTCACACAACATGTGTCTAACAAAATGAAAGTGCGTTAAATTTCATCAACACTGCGCTTATGAGTCGCAAAGAACGCAGTCATGATGGAATATAGCCAGGGTGAGTCAATGAAGCGAGTTAATAATAATAATTTTTAAAAAAGGTGCATTTACCTGTGTACCACTAGGAGACGTCGTAGTGGTGGTAGTGGTGGTGGCGGTACTCCCGACAACGTCGTTGCTCTGTTGCTGTTTCTTCTTGACGAGCTGCTCGGCGCTCTTGATTTCGTCCAGGGTTACGCCTTGAGTCGATCGCCGAGTCTCTCGCACCCGCTTCGCGTGGGCCTTTCGCTGGGTCTCGCTCTCCTCATCTCTGACCGGTGGGACAAACGACCTGATTCGAACATTAATAAAAAAGAATTAAAACGACCTGATAAGTATTATCTTTTATTATGATTTTCAAGCGATCCTACGCGATGCAGGATAAAATACCTTTCGGGAGAGTTTTTATCAAAAGGGGTACGATAGATGCAAAACTCGATACGGGAAAATACATGAGATTTTTACATGTAACATGAAGGGTCGTCACGCATTAGTTTCATTCAGAAAAGTTTTTCGATTATTATTTATCGTAAAATTTAAATATGTAAACAATCTTTCATAAATGTATCATCAAGAATTTGATTTTAAGCTATCTGGAATTAAGATTTATAAAAGATTGATCGAAATTAATTAATAATAGATGTGTAAGGTAAAAATATATAGCAAGTACTTAATGTAGTTTTGGTTCGTTTTTTAATAGTCTCTCTTTTTTTTCACTCAAAAAACTCCACACAAATTTTTTTTCATCGCTTAAAATGGAAAAATTAATTATTTTTATGATTAATTATAGTGAGTACATTTTACGATATTTCGATAGTTATTATAGATAATTTCAAAATTAGCGTGCGTCAGAAGTTTTTTAATGATATTCAAAGCAACAAAACTAACTTCTTAATTTATTTAAAAATATTTAAAAATGTATAAATGTACTTGCAATTTTAAACGTACGAATAAAATACTGATACAATATCAATAGTAAATATAATATGAAAAATCACTGAAGCAGAAGCAATAATAAATACAGTACAAAAATATGCGTGATTTTAAGACACAGTAAACTATCGAAATATCAAAAAGTAATAGTAATAGGTAAATAAACTAGGGGGGTTAAATTCATATATATTACCAACTTTAGGATATACATATTCTTAAAATATACAAAAATAATTTTATATATTATCTCAAAAGTAATAACAAATTTAAAAAAATTTATTTAAAATTATTTCTCTGATTTTCTTTGAAGTAATTTTTTAGAAAATTATTGATAAATAATAAGTAACAAAGAAGCAAAAAAACAAAAAAACTAATAATGTCATGTATAAAATTAAATGATTTGTTGACTTAAGAAAAAAAAAAAAAAAAAAAAATTAAACGTAAATAATAATATTAATTTAAAATTCTTTAAATATATTAATGTATGCATATTTTATAAATTTTTTTTTTTTAATATTGCTAAATCTCAAATTTTAAATGAATTTAAAAAAAATCTAATCATATCTGATCAAATAAAAGCATTGAACTTGAAAATTTCAAATAAATTGTTCCACTAAAATACACTTGGCAATAACAAACCATATTTTTTCACACTGCCAATAAAAAATCTACATAAATATTGAAGTCAGCAAATTAACACTCCTTAAAAAGCACACTTTTTGACATGCGTCTGCAAATTGCAATATAAAAAACAAAAAACTCAAGAAAAATCAATATCAATGAGGCATGAGAATTTCGAAAATATTTTATGCAAATCTTCACACGTTGCATGGTTACGCAGTTGGAAATGTCAATAATTATATTTCAAAAATCTATTGAAATTTTTTTATAAAAAAAAATTGTAGTTACGATGTAAAAAATATATTTTTTGATAAGCTGAGTCTACCAACAGAATTTAAACTTTTCAGTTTGGTTTCATTTGAAAGCTTACTGAAAAAACTGTCAGTCACCTCATAACTATAATAAATTTTGAAAAAAAAATCAAATAAATTACAAAATCTAAGAATACAAAGTTTAAGAACTCATAAATTTCAACTTAAGTCTTAAGGGTTCACTGTAAAGATCAAATTCAACTGTTTCCAACTACGTAAAGTCTTCGAGGACGAGCGACGTGAGTACGCACTTGAAGAAATTTTTGAAGATATTTCCAGGACTTAGCTTGCTCCCACCCGGTGTGGTAGGAGTCGTAGGCGCTGTCGTCGAAAAGTTCGACGTGGAATTTATTGTCGGCGACACTTCGGACGGGCTCGATATGCTACTCGATTACATTACATAAATATTTAGTTTTTTTTTTTTTTTTCTCAGAAAAGTTGAAAAAAAAAATTTATTGAAGTGCGATTTAGACTTATAATTTATTTTTATTATTCTTCTGATTCGACATTTGATCAATTTAAAAAATATATAAAAGTAAATATTTTTCTGAACTTTTCATTCAGGGGTATAATTTTTCACCCAGTCGGGTGAGAGTTTACACTTTCTGCTCAAAAAGTAGAGAAAATGATTAAAAAAAAATGTTGATAAAAATCGTGACAATGATTTATTGATAAAAATTAAGCAAAAAAAAGTTGCCAACTGCCCGCTGCATTGTTTGCTTTAAAAAATTAATTAAAGAAATAAAAAGTTGAGCACACTTTTTCGCAAACTATTTGGCGTCAGACTAGACTCTATTTTATTTCTACTTGTAATTTTCCACAGTAGACATTTAACAATTAAATAAAAAACCATGTAAAGAAAATTATTGTTTTTATAACTAAAGTAACACACTAAACTAGATGATCCTATAAAAAAATTTAAATAGCTAATGTCGATTTCAAATAATATTTTGTAAAAACAAAATCGATATCTTGTTTTGCTCAACTAAAGTGCTAAGTGTTGAAAAACGGAACTTCTTTATAAAAAAAAAAAAAAAAAAAAGCTAAAAAAATACCCAAAAATGAAATATTTCTCAATATACCTTCGAATATTGTTAACTGGGGTGGGACTAGTGACGGCACTGATATTAGAGGAAACAGGCGTAGCAGGTAACGACTTCCGATCGTTCAAAGTGCTCACGGACTGTGTACTGTTGCTTTGTGGCACTCTCGCCAATTCCAGATTAAGTTTGATGTCTTTTTTTCTGTAAGCAAAAACCAATTTTTCAATTTAGTAAATTATTGTAAATTTATTTATTCGTTCGTATTTTATATTTTAATTTTTTAAAGATTGAAACTTTTGTGTTTTAGTAGAACCTTGAAGTGTCAAAAGATGAATCGTGAGATATTGTAAAAAAGATTTAATCATATTTCTAGGAATGGACAATTGTTAAAAAAGCCCCCTTGAAAGTTTACCAAAATTTTGCTTCCAGCATCTTGAGAGACCTATCATAAAAATTTCTCAAAATTTAATATACTTTTAGGGTACACAAAAGGAAATGTTTCCACCACGATTGCAAAGAGAGGCTTATGTAAAATGATCATTTTTTCAGACAATTTAAAAATCTGTTAATCAAAAAGTCTTTAAATTTGTGATTTTGTAGCTCTAAAATATTTTTATTATGCACCGGCTATTATCAGAATTGTTGGAAACATTTTCTTCTGAGGACTTATAAAAACATATTAAAATTCAAGAATCTTTAAAAACGGATCTTAAGAGATCTTTGGGGCAGATTTTAGCGAATTTGCAAGAGGTCTTTTGTAAATCAAATTGAAAATTATTAATTGAAAAGAAATTACAGAATTCTAGATAGATATAATATAGTAAACAGGATTCAACAGGACAAATTAAAAATATGGTTCAGTTAACTTCTTAATACTTGTATAATTCAACTAATTTTGATGTTAATTAAAGATTATAACTTAAATTAATATAACTAGCCATTGCAGCTGATAAAAAAATATAAAATCAGTTTCCAGTCACATAAAAAGTAAAAAAATTTTTAAAAATAAATAAAAATAAAGCACATGCTCATATTAAACTTAGTCAAGTTTTTTCAACAATAATTAAATTTTATATATAATACTTACAATCTTTTCTGAAAAGTTTTCAGTTTTTATAAAAAATCTTTTTTTTTTTTATAAACTGCAAAATAATTTTCAATACACACACAAATTAGATAAATTAAAAAATAACACAACAAGCTACAAAACTATGCAAAATCTTTCAAAACATCAAATATTAAATAAAAAATATTTTTTCTCAGTTTAAAAATATAAATAATTCAACAACTCAAAAAGTCTAAGTTATTGGAGTAATTATGTATCGAAAACGAACTATTGTGATATTATGTAGGCAAAACGAAAAGTACAGGAGAGAATTTTAAAGATATAATGATTTTAAAAGGAATGTGTAATGCAACAGAATAAATAGGTTTACAGATGAGAAGGAGAGAAATAGAATAAAATTTTTTTTCAAGGACCCGAGTACCTGTAAGTATCGCGCAGGGATGCAGATCTAGCGGTCGCGACGTTGTTATGAGTGGGAGTGGCTGGATTGCAGCGGTGGAGAGTGGGGCAGGACGCTGCCTTGATACGGGCTCGAAGTGCCAGGTACTGCTCATAGAACCTGCGCAACATGCAACCGTGACAGGCACACAAATTTTTTTTTTTTTTTTTTTTTTTAATTCCAAAATATTTATTGATATTAAATTATTCTAAAAATAAAAAATTTTGACAAGATGAAATATGAAAGCTTTCGTAAAGGTAAAATCTTCGACCCGAGATGACTGACTATTTTGTTTCTACAATCTTTTATATGATGCATTAAGTCTCGTATATGTTATTTTTGCCATATACAATTAATTCAAAACATAATTAATTATTTCAGCTGAACAAATTAACAGGCAATCATTTTTTTCACTGATGCCGTCAATTTTACGTTAGTTCAAACATCTACAGAATATAATTCATCAATAAAAGCAAGTTCAAATAAAATTTTCAAAACACTCAATTTTAAAATTGAAAAAGTATTTAATATTATAAATTTTTTTTTTTCTTTTACGATTTCGTGCAAACAACAGTGAATGTAATTCAAACAAACGCACACTGTGCATGTGCAATATATACATTCCAAAAAAGCTTCGTCACAAGAAAAAACATTTTTGATAAAAATTACACTCATTATTTTTATTAAAGCCTGAAGCTTTAGTTAAAAGCTACAAAACACCAAATTAAGATTAATACATACTTTTCATCTGTTTCAAAACTGTGAGTTCTTCTGAGAACAACTTCTGGTTCCTCTGGAACTTTATTGGGAGACAATGGTGATTTCGCAACCTTTTCATTCTCCTCAATTTCTGTAAAAATCACATTATTTAACAACGAAACTTAACTTTTGTATAATAAAAGATATTGAAATAAGAATTTGGTGCGATGTACTTATAATAATAATATAATATTTTCCAAAACTTACTGATGGGAATCGAATTGGCAGATTCGTTATCAACACCTCTAGTCCTAAGCGATCCCGGGCGCCGCCACGAAGGCACATTTCCATCCTCGTTATTTTCGATTTGTTGCTTCGGTGGTATTATAGGCGCTTGGTTATGAACTTTGTCCGGCGATGGTTGTGGACTATGCGAAGCAGTTTCTTCCCTATTGACCCTATTTTTCTTTTCTGAAAATTTGAGATGAGAATATTTTTTAATTTTTCGCAAAATACATTATTAGCGTTCAAAAAAAAAAAAAATTAGTAAAGTGAAAAAAGGTGAGTCCTCTTAAAAAATAAGTTGCATAAAATATAGTTAAATTAAAGGTTTGTAAAAATTGCTTGAAAACAAAAAATATGGGAAATATTTTTGGCCTGGTGGTGGTACAATCATGACGTCTCTGATCATGTTGTACATACAATATTAATAAATTGGTTCAAAATCAAAAGTTTCAACCAAAATTAATGAAAACAAAACAAAACAGGGATTAGAGAGCAAAAAATTAGAAAAAAAAAAAAAAAAAAAAAGTAAAACAAAAGTTCCCAGGTGAAATTTTTGGTACAGCAAACTCACCGTCGTCAGTAAGACAAGTCGAGTTGTTCGATCGATTTGATTTATTAGATTGTTCGGAACACGTGGAGGTGTGTGTATCTGAGCTAGTCCCAGATTCACTTTCACCATCACTCGCTTCCTCGTCGGTATCGACTCCCTCTTCTAAATCCACGCAGCAATAATTTTTATGGATAATTGAGATATATTTAGATTTAATAATGTACTTTTTTTGAGTTTGTAAAGGTAAAAATTTGTAAAGTAAAAAAAAAAACAAAAACTCTTACAGTTTCAAATAGAATGAAGTTTAACGTTTAAAGGGGGTTTATATAATGCGGGAACTTTTTTTATCTATTGCAGTATATTTTTAATATAATATTTTATTTTTGCTAGAACTCGTGTTCTATAAATCATAATTCAATTACTAGTCTTACCTTACGAGATTTTAAAATTAAATAAAAAAATAAATAAAAATCCTTTTGAAAACTATTCTAATTTTACACCATTGAAAAATAGCTGAACTGACATTTAAAGTTAAAAAATTGTTATTAAATTTCAATTCAATTACCACTAGCTACTATATGTTAATTTATAATTATAAAATTAATTGACAACTATTTTTTCATCAAAAAATATATTATGACTATAATTTATTTAGTTGGAATCTGAGAAAGGCATTATGATTTTTGTTTAAGAATAATAAATCCGACTGTAAAGTAATCATTGAACAAAAGAACACATCCAAATTTCAGCCTTAAATACTTGTCTCAGATTAATATTTTCTCTCATATTTGCTAATTTTAAACAAAACCTTTCATCAGACTTTTTAACGAGAAATATAGTTCAAAATTAAGCAAATACGAGAAAAATTAATATTTATGTATTCATTTATAGACATCAAATACATGTTATGACGTTTGCACACAAACTTTAAAAGCAAATTAATTGTTAATCATTTATGAAAACAATTTAATTTTACTCAATAAAAACTATATAAGTTTTTATTCTCAAATATTAAATATATCTGCAACAGTTTTTTTCATAGAAAATTTATTTAAAAAATAAAGAATAAAACTAAAACAAGCACTTACCAACATCACTATTCGTCTCGACACTTGACTCGTCTTTATCGGATTGAATTTCCAATTCGACCTTTTTTACTTTGTTTGGCGTTTCTTCTTCATATGATTCCGTTCCTTCTTGATCGATTGAATTCTCCTTATTTGATACACTAAAAATTTTATAAATTGAACGATAAATTAATTTTTAAAGTTAATTTTAAATTAAATTAAATTAATGGAAATCATTTTTAACTTACCGTTTCTTTGGTATCGCTGGTTGCTTGCTTATTATTTGCGGGTGATCTTTGATTAAGACTTCTTGTTTCTTTTTCAGTTCCTCTAAAGCCTTTACAATATCAGGATCCGCTATATCAAATGCAGTCTGGCCCTGCAAAAATATTAACATACCGATTAAAATAAAAAAAATTGATATTCAAAAACAAAGTTTTTTTCACATCTCTTTTACGCCAAAAATACAAGCATTCAAAATATAAAATTAATTTTAAATAATTTTTTGGTGAATGTATAGGTCCTATTTATAAACCCCGCAAAACTTTCAGTTCAATTCAAGTGTGGCTGATAAATGTATCCTCGTATTCTACTAACTATATCGACCGTGAACTTATGACATAATTGTGCGATTCAATCGACAGTATTAACGGTCCAATAATTTCTAATCAAACTGACGTCCATTGTTACGCAAGTCGTTTAGGTTTTTACTTACAGCATAATTCTTAATATCCATATCACAGAAGTTCTCCACCAAAAGCTTGCAGGCTTCGATTTGGCCCCAGTGTGCGGCAGCGTGCAGTGGTGTCCACCCGTCGTTATCTCGCGCATTGACATCACACCGTGCTTGCAGTAAAATCCTGAGGAATTTTATAACAGTGTTATTTATCGAAAAATCAAAAAAATAATCTTAATGATATCTTATCTCAAGATGAAAATACAAAATTATTTTCATATTTGTGACCAGCGAGTCGATCGAAAATAATTATACGTATTTAAAAAATTCACAGTTTAAGAAATATGCATTGTTAGACTACACATCTATTAAATTGAAAAATATTTTAAAATTACATTGAATATTGTTGATTTAATATTCAAAATTTTGTAAAATAATTGAAAAAAATGACTTACGACATGACTGTGCTGTATCCTTTGGCGGAAGCGACGTGTAACGCGGTAGCCCCTGATCTCGGATGTATCGAATCCTTGCCGGGAGCACCAGCCTTCCAGGCCCTTGCGTCGGCCAGCATTAGCCTTTCCTCTTCGCTTCGAGCTTGCTCGCAGTCGATGCCTGAATAGAAAAAAAAAACAATCAGTTTTAAAACTTGTACATGATTTTAACGTATTCAAATCAAATGGCAAATTTTAAATAATATTTTAGCTATAAGTAATGCAAGTTAATAATAATTGAGAGTTCATAATATAATTTTATCTAGGGTTAAAAATTTTATTAACCAGTGGTAAAATAATCGAGTATAGTAGTATCGAGTGCAATGTTTATAAGATACCTACATATCTGTAAGAGAAGAAAAATATTTACAATTTTGTGTAAATTAATTTAAATTCAAAAAAAAAAAGTAGGTGAAAAGAGATTTTCTGAGCAATAGAGACTTTTCATTATTTTAATCTTTCAAGATTAAAATAATGATAATTCATTCAAATATAACTCAAACTTTAAACTGGAGTGTACCATGGAATTCAGGGCTTGTTAGCAGAAATTGTGAATGCAACGGTTTATTTTTGAACACTAGAAATTGTCTTCAAAAGTCTCATGAGTGACCCAAATTTATGTCCTTCCTTCAAAATAAGTCGCATGAAACTTTTGAAAGTAAATTTACCAGTAATCAAATTATTGTTATCAGTTTAATTATCTACCAACAATGAAGATTTTTGAAAAATTTATCTAATCTTTATGTAAGTAAATAAAAATAAAATTTCACAGGCCTAATCCGATAAACGAACTGGCGACTGTTGATTGAAGAAAAAGAAAAACACATGGTCAATCCTGGATGATAAACCGAGGAATATCGAATCACTCGTGGTTCCACATAACGCTCAGTGATTCGATTAAAACCGATTGAGGGTTGTCATTATCATTATTTTTTTTTCTCGATCATTTCTTTAAATACACTTGCCTGCCTTGTTGATGTGCTCCTGAAGCATCTCCTCCATCTCGTCGCTCTCCGCAATGTCGAGGGCAAGCTCGCCGTCATTGTTGACCGCCGCCAAGTTACAGCCCTGTTCTATCAGATATCTGAGAAAACGAGACAATGACAATTAAAACTTGAACGCTTGAAAAGATTCACGTGAATCGAGGGCAATTGACGCGATCGAATGTGACTTGTGAAGGGGCTACGCCACTAAATTTACAGTACGAAATTTCAAGATCAATTTTTTTTAAAGAAAATTGAACAATACTCTATTAGAGTCGACTTATTTACAATTTAATTTTATTTTAGAAAAAATATTATTAATTGAGAATTTTATAGACTATTTCAAATTGTGATTCGAGCGAAATCGTACGGTACGCACGAAAAAAAGATGTTTTGGAAGTTAATATTTAAAAATTAAAAGATGTATAAGTATCCATTTTTTAATTCTTTTTTACATGGCTTAAAAAAAAAGAACTCTATTTGTAAATATTTTTTCATAAAAAATAATTTTCACTATTAATTGAATAAATTATTTTTTCGTAAAAAATTATCGTCTGCTTTTTTTTTAGCATAAGCTTAAATACAATTAAAATTAATTCCTAAAATTTACCGGTTATAATTAGCAACATCACTAATGAAAATAGTTGAGCATCATAAAATTTTAAGTACTTAAAAAAGAAGATGAATTATTATGAATTTAAAAAGCCGAAATTGCACTGTGCGTGCAAATATTACAATCAAGTGGACGATTATGTTATTAAAGATTTTAATAACTCAAATGAAGAAAATTATGTATCTTATTTACTCTAATTCTCAAACGGTACCATTAAAAAAAGAGTAATAGATTATCAACATGTGAATAAAATACTGAGATTAAACTCGAGAAATTATAGTTTGTCACAATAATAATAACGCGTTAATAATTGTGTATTCTTTGTGTAATGATTCAGTCAATGATGAATGATTTTTGTCACGGTCTATTTAACTACGTCATTTTTCTCGAGGTTCCTTCAGTACGGAGCTTAACTAGTACTTTACGAAGCAAGAATAAAATAAAATTATTAAGTAAAAACAAAATAAATATTTTTATTTTTGATGCGTAAACATAAATTATGCACGAATCCATCATAGTCTAGCACGAAAAACAAACAAACAAACAAACAGACAAAGAAAACTTTAACAAAACAATAACTAGTCAAGTTAAACTTGCGCAATTAACTGTGCGTGCAAAACTTCAATTACAAACTGTTGTTTTCATTGAACTTATTGTAGGTAACTTGAGTAAGGTACTAGTACCTAATTCTAACCAGTTGACAGATTTAACTGCCTCATCTTAATTTATCGAGAATTTTCATTTTATAATTTTTTTTTTTTTTTTTTTATCAAAAATATATCTTTGTATTTGTTTTTTTAGAGAATTTTGAAAAACAATTTTGCCATTTAAATCGTCTGAACTTGAAATCGATTTTTACACATTTATTATAAAGTTATCAGTAAATTAAGTAGAGTTATTCTTTGTTTTGTTAAACTGACACAATTACAGTACTTAAAGTATAAGATTAATAATGATTGATAATTATTCTGTTTCTTTTATTAAAATTCAAAAGAGTGAGAGATTAAAAAATAACTATTGCAGCTGTATTGTAAGGTAACATAATACTAACTTGGCAATGGATATGAATCCACAAGATGCAGTGGCATGCAAAGGCGTCCATCCCTCGTTATCGCCTCGATTTATGTCCGCACCCTGCTCAACTAGAAACTCTACCATGTCCAGGTCATCGTCGATGCAAGCCTAACAAAATGAAACAAAAAAATTGTCATTAAAAATGTATATCATTAATATTAATTTTTTAATTTTCAGCTTTTCAATTATAAAAAAAAAAAATTGATTCACTGCCGAAGTTCATAACATATTAAAACAATTGAACAATCGTTATTTTACAAATTATGCAGGAAAGTATCTTCAAAAATATTTCGAACAAGACAATTGTTGTAAAAACAAAACAAACATGTCCATCACAGGGTGCCTGAAATAAGATGGAGCCTATTCAGGGCATAAGTGAAACTTCACTATTCGAGACAATTTAGCATTTAAAAGTCACTATGAAAACTATTATATGACTCTAGTCTCGACTTTTTCAAGCTGTTAATTAACAATTATTTTATTTTATTTTTAAAAAACCACTAAAGGTAATTTAATCTAAAAATAATAATTTAGAAAAGAAGAATTTTGAAATCAAAATTAAAAAAAAAACTCAGCGTCCGTCAACATTTCTTTTTTAATTATTATTTTACGAGTTCAAGCAGTGAGTAATATTAATTGGAACGGTCACTGATAAAAAGAAATTGCTTACGTCTTTCCTGGAGATATAAAAGTATACGAGGCTTTGTCATTCATAAAAATAACAACTTAATTTTAAATTATCAGTTGGTTCAAATAAAAATTGACATGAACTGGTATTAAAATTTACAAATTTCTTTCTTTCTTTTTTTCTTCTAATCATTATAGATTTTATCAACAATAATAAAAATGTATATACGTGTACGATAAAATCAGTTATTTTTAGAAAGTAAAAATAAATTTCTTGTCTTGATTTATAAGAAAATACAATATAAAAAATCTTCTCTTTGTTTTTTTCTCTCGAATTATATTATTATATATTTATTTTTTTCTAATATCACAAAAATTAAAAATTTTCAAATGTTTAACATCCGAACTTTGAATCATTGACTGAATTTAAAACATTTGTCATCATTACTTTCAAATGCAATCCTTGCAATAAATAAAAACAAAAATCCGATTACTATGAAATAAATTTTTTTTTTTTTTTTTTTCTATACATATATTTCAGTTGAGCGAGCAGTTGAGCTTAATAGTTACGCTCGATAAAAAATAATCAATCAATGGTAATTACAATTCATTAAATAGAGAATCAATTCATATTTAATTAAATTTATTTTTATAAATGTAGTACATGATTGATTGATAAAAATTTAATTACAAAACCGGTTCATAATGATATTAGCGAGAATTTTATACTTATTTTAATGATCTAGCTGATCATTAAAAACATCTGACAACATAACTCTAAAAGATATCGGCTGGGTTTTATTTAAAGGGATATTTCTTTCACTACATACACATTTTTAAAATCTTTTAATCTATTTTAAAATTCACGCTGTACGCAGTAATTAAATTATTATTCTTTTTTTTTTTCTTTTGTTCCAAGACTTCAGAATGATTTTAATGACATTTAAATCTCCTAGTTTCTTTTTATGTCAAAAACGAGCAAAAATTAATTCAATACTTTTTACGAATGTTACTATAAAAAATTGTAAATTATTCACCAATTTCAAACTACATATATTCTTAAATTGGGAAAAAAAAAAAAAAACTTCTAGATGGAAAAAAGATTTACAGATCTTTAAAAAAGAAAAAGTGTAATTTCAACTCAACCATCTTCCGAAATTCGGAATGTCAAAAGTACATGAATGACTTAATCTATCTCGCTTAAGCTTTCTCAAAAACTTTTAAATTTCGACCCGCAGTCCCAATTTATTAGTCACGGTTGACCTATTTTAAAATTTACGTCTCTGTCCCCATATTCTGTAGAAATCATCAACAATTGAAATCATCGTCATAGTTAGGGGACCTCACCCCGAACCGAAAAAGAGAAGTTCGTAAGAAAAAAAAAAAAAAAAAAAAAATCTATGTATCTATTGGGTAAAAAGAGTCGCGTTGGGTTGTTTCTGGTGCTACCAGTGCAGTCAGCCCGAGTCTTTCCGCGATCCGCACACAGAGGTAGGTAAAACGTACCTAAAAATAGGGTCCACCGCAGTCAGGCAGTAGCGGCGGCCCATAAGCAACCAGTACCACACACCGATGCCTGATGTATTTTCCACCGTCTATTTTAGCGAATTTTGCGGGATAAACCGACCGGCTGCCCGAAACCGCCCGCCCGCGCTTACGTATCCCACGGATTTTATCATCGCGCAGCGGTGCTTAAAGATCGATCGGATTGGAGCTGCCCGATCGATTGTAAATTTTCGACGCACCATTGGATTTTCAACCGGTGTTTTCATTGGAGATTCTTTGATTTCAGAGATGAGGTTTATTTTTGCCGGGGGCTTTTTACATGGAAGCTCCAGCGGAAAACTGTGAGCGTTGGGTAATACCTGCTATACAAGGTGCTTTTTATTTTTGAAGTACGGTTACTGATTGGTTAAAAAAAAAAAAAAAAATTAAAATGTACTTGGGGAGGATCTTAAATGAAAAAATATTTATTTGAATTTTTAACCTTTACCCTCGAAACCCTCGAAATTTAGGGAGTGAGGTTAGCTTGAAACTACTCAAAAAGTGAAAAATCACATAGGTGAAGATAGGTATTTCAATTTTAAAAATACTTGATCAATTTTTTCATTTTCAAGTACAAACTAGTGAACTGTTTGTAACTATTGATGTTAAATAAACTTTTTTTTTTTTTTTTGCGTCATTTTTTAATTTATTTTCCACAGATTATGAGTGCTAAAAAAAATTAAATGAGATGTTTTGAAATTTTTTGTCTCTAACTAGAACATCTTTATTTTAGTATTCCTGATTCATCAAAACTACACACGGTGCTATTTTTCACTTAAATTAATATCTTAAATTAATATCTTGAACATTTAAAATTTTTTAATTTCGAAATAAAAAACACAACTAATTCACTACAGTTTGACTGAAAATATTATCCAGAGAATTTATAGTTCAGTTACGAGTGGGATATTCCAAAGACATAAAGGAAAGAAAAACTTTTTCTTTTTTGAAACCAAACTATTTTTTCACGGTAATTTTGTTGGCAGAAACGTACTTGAAAAATAAAAATAGACTTCCAAGCAGATTCATAAAAATAAACAGGAATTGTTATTCAACTTCAAGACTAAACTATTTTAGAGTTTTCAAAGTACAATCGCTATACATCTTTGACTATGAAGAAAACTCAGATCATTTTTCAAAAACTTTTTCATATTCTAAAATTAAGCATGACTGAATCGGTTTCCAGGAATGATTTTTCTCAATAAATCTTCGATGCTATCAAAAGATTTAAAAATCTGCTCAAGAACCAATTAAAAATTTAAATAATCAGAATCCAATAATTGAATCATAAATTAAAAAACTTTTTTGATCGTCAGAGATGTTGGGTACAGAGCAGATGAAGTAAGATCTGATATCGCTTGATTCATAATCTGGTCGCAGTGTTTTTAGAGCCATCGCAGTTATTCAATATCCTCAAATAGGAGAGAAATCACCCCGAAAAATCAAGTTAAATCGTCCCCACCCGTAAACTTTTCCATCTAAGACTCAATTAATCTTGGGAGGGAAACTTCACCTCGTTTGGGTCGTCCGTATGGATGAGAGCCTAGACTTGGACACGTACTATCGCGGTCGTCGTGTTTTACATAATAATAATAATAATAATAATTTAACATTGCCGCCGCGGAGACCAGAAGGAATTCTCTTTTTCGCCGGCTTGGAAACATCGACGACTGCCAATTGGCAGAGACTCTCGTCGGTCAAGGCGCGGCCGAATGTCAGAAACGATAAAAATTTCGTGGGCGGTACGTCACCCGATCCCCGACGTAGACGTGGGAAATTTCAAGATAGGTCGGCTGAGGATTTTTTTTTTTAACTTTAGTACTTTACAATTGTCAATTTAACATTGTTGTTTAAAAATTTATTTAAATTTTTCTAACTATTTATATAAAATTCAGAAAACTGAAAATTGATTAGAATTTTCGAGGAACTACTTATGGCAACGTCGAAATTTAAAAGGGTAATGATTGCAAGAGTATCAATTTTATTTTATTGTTTCTCGCGACCGATAGATTCTAATGCAGCTCTTTTAAAATTTCGTAATTACTAAATTAAAATTTTTTTTTTTTTAATTTTTATTCGGTAATGAAATTTTATATTTTTAGCACTGCCAATCGTTCAAGTTTTTATTTATAATTATTAATTTTATAAAAAACATTGAATTTTTTTTCAAAAAAAGGTAATTAATAACAGTTTCATAAACTCATAAATTTACAAAAAAATCGTTCGAATTTTTGAGACGCTCAGTCAAAAATAAAATTTAACTGAAATAGCTTTGGTTTGTCACGATAACTTATGAATTTACTATCATCTTGAGAATCGTGAGAAAATTTTTAATTTTTATTTTTATTTTTTTAAATTGATTTCTCAATTCATTTTAGCATAAATTAGATTGTGAAGTTTTAGATTGTTATAGAAATAACAATATCAAAATAATATTAAAAAAAAAAAAAATGTTTAATTTTAAACCTAATTTTAGATTTATCCAGTAAATTATCTTTGCTACAATAAAGTCTGAAATTCTGCTTTGAAAATTTCTTACATAGAAAAATGAAATAAAATAAGAAAGATTTTTTAAATAAGTAAAGTTCTCAATAATAATACTACAATTAGTTAGAAAAGTATACAAAAAAAATATGACAACTTACCTGGTGCAGCGCAGTGAGACCATCAACATTCCCAGTATTGATATCTGCTCCTTTTTGCAGTAGCCTGACAACTTCATCTTTGTCACCAGCAGCACACGCAGCCAAGAAAACACAATCAGCAGAAAACTTGATCCTTTTTGAAATTTGTTTGGGATCAGGTGGTTCCCTATTGGTCTCTGACTGTTCCCATCTTTTGAGTTGCTCAGCTCTTTTAAAAAGAGCCGAGTTTGATCTATTTTCCATTAGTGACATTGCGTTTTACTTTTTTTATTCACTGAACAGAATAACAAGGATCATTCAGAATCCACATTGACTTAATCCAGCAGCTTCACCACTGCCTAAGCCTGAAAGAAAATATTGATTGTTAGATAAAATCTCAATCACTTTAGAAGTACGTTTATAAAATTTAATTAGTTTCAACTAATAATACATCTCACTATTCAATGTTTGAACTTGTTACTAGATAACTACTATAAAATAAAAAAATAATTAACATTCATCAAAAACAATTAATAAATTTGAGTTTAAATAGTAAATTGTAAATTTTAAGTTTTAAAAAGAAGCAGAAAGCTTGATATAGTAACTCAAAAAATGATTGATTAAATTATTACAGTAATTAATAATGTAACTTCTGAAAAAATGTTAAATTTATTCTTTTAGTAAATTAAAATTTTAAAATACTATCTTATCATACATAGAAAAATAAAATCACAGTTTTTACAGTCATTTACATTCTTAATCGTTGTTTTTTAAAGAAATAAATCAAACAGTTTTTTAATGCACAAGCAATAAAGTTAATGTATTTTTAGCTTTAATAAATGTACATTAAAACAAACAAAAAACAAAAAAAACAATTCACTAACATGATACGAACTTAAACAATGAACAGTCTGATAAGCATCAGAATCTTTTGATGAATATAAAAGTAAATTGAAAACTTAAAAAAGTAATTTTTCTTATTTTATTCATTAACCTACACCACCAAACCATAGTGAGTGGATGGAAAAAAAAGAAATCAAATCGCGATTGTTTTAAACGTGATACAACAATGAGTATAGAACATAAAATTTCATTTAAACTCATCCACTTTTCTGTCTGTAAACACTGAATTCCAGAAATGGAGCAAAACCCACATACCACCTTGCAACCTATAGCCACCCACATTCCAGTATTACTAACCGTGCAACCGCATCCATCCGGACGAGAGCCGCTCGGCTTTGCGACTCTTCACCTCAAGACCCCGTCCATCATTCCCGTGTTGCCCGAAAAAAAAAATAATCCACAATGTTATACACTTCGAGGAGGATTATCACGTCAAACGGTTTACGCACGAGCCGTTTCCGCGGCCATCAAGAAGTTGCTTGGCTTCTTCTCGCGCACTGTCTTCACAAGGAGGTAAATGAAAAACTCTGACAAGGACTGGGGACTAGATTTTTATACTGATCGATAACCACGATTTAACGAATAATTTTAATATTATTTTAGAAAATGTGGTAAAACTCGCGCTAAATATACACACTGGGCAAATAGCAGCAGTGAGCACAAGTGAGCAGCAGCAGCAGCCTGCAGCCTGCAGCTAGCAGCAGTTTAGCGTTGGAGTAGTAGTCATCGCGCGGCTAAGTTCACGATGGTTCGTCAGGGCTCTCCGAAAACAGCCCTACCTTAGCGTATGGCTGTTTTCAAGCGGTATCCATAGAATTGACTTTGCGGTGTGGAACGAGGTGAATTTTATAAAAGTTGAATGAAAAAATTCTAAAAATTTCTGACACCGTTCGTCAAGCTTAAATTTTTAATTAAAATGCTCCTCGCTAAATTAAAGCTGGTTTTGTAAAAAGCATTATTTTCAAAATTAAAGAAATGGTACAGTGCGTTTTGCGTTTAAAATAAAAGCAACAAGTATAACGAGATAGGATAGAATTTTTTCTAATTAATATAATAATACAATTCATATAAATGTTGCATATGTATGAACATTGTAAATAAATATAAATTTAATTTAAAAACCGTTTTTTGACAAGCTCTTACTCATTCAAAAAGAATTAAGGAATTATCATAAAATTATTGCATTAAAAATTTTTTTTATTTTTTTTATGAACAAAAGAAATTTGTTTTGAATATGTATAAAAGCAAACATGTAGTAGTTTATAAACAAAGTAAGCCTTTCAATACTCAATTGCAAATGAGAGCAATTTTGAGAGTTATCTAAAGTTTGGCACTTGTCCAGATCACAAAAGTTATAGGTTTTTTATAGTTTCAAGTCTTGTATTTAATGCCATTGTTTAAACTTAAAAATATTAAACCTTGAAAACACATGAACCAACACTAAGATTTCTAAAATATTGATGAACTTCCACACTTAAATGATACAAAAATCTTTTAAAAACTTGAATTTAATTTTTAACAGTTATTTTTTAATATCATAATCTAAATCTCAGTTTAATACATTATTGTACTTTATGTAATTGAAAATAAAATAAAATCATTTATTTTGAAAATAAAAACAAAAATGTTTATATTCATTGGATTATTAAATCCTGCTTTTGATGATTATGTTTTAAAATATTCTATATTTGGAAACTAAAATAATTTACTGATGGTTCATGTTGAATATACTTGTATCTTTACCATAGATTATTTTAAGAAGTCTAAATTGAATAGTTAAAAATAGTTAATTAAAATAACTAAAACAAGTCTGTCTACTTTTTTAGACCTCTACTAACTACAATTAAGTTTCTTCTGTCTCTTATCTATGTAAAAATTTTGTTATTACATAGGTTGAAAAATGTGCTTTATATATTAACAAGAAATTATAAAATCAGATCAAACTAACTATGGATTAATTATGAATGAAGTAATATTTTCAAAAAAGCTAAAATCTGATAAAACTCATAAATAAAATCTGGAAAGATAAAAATTTGATGAGTGTGTGTGAGCAAATTGAAAAAAAACTCAGTCCAGTGAAAATTTGAAGATTTATAACAAACCTCAAAAGAACTGATCAAGACTTTTACAGAATTATGAAGAATCTTTACAGCTAGACACTGTGATCTTACTCATCAAACAAAAATACAACTCAAATCTCAGCATCAAAGATTCTCTCACAGTGAATCATTCTTTCTGAGAATACTATCACTAGACAACTGTCATCACAAAGACAACAGTGCACTAGACCCACTCTCGTCAGTCTTGCTGAAAAGCTTTTCCATGATTTAAAAACTCCAATTAAAAACCACAAAACCCATTTTCCCTATATAGTACAGAAGTACCAATTAACCTAAATACATGTAAACAAACGGAAAAAGTAAATATGATCCCAAAAAGTAGGTACAAACCTCTGGAGGAAAGAGGCTGGTGCAGCCTCTGCCAGTTGGAGCTCTACTCTCTTGAGCCGCCCCATCCGGGTAGTGGTCACACACCCTGATATCGAAAAATTTCGTCTTCCCCGTGGACGATAAGTATTCCTGGAGCACACTTGTAGCACACACTCGCGGCTCACTCGCGTCAACGATGTAGGTAAAACACGACCCGAAGAAGGAAATTAATCTCTCGGACGACTACTCATAAGACTAGACACTTCGAGGATGTAGCTTGACCAGCAGATACTTAAGTAGCAGCAGCAGCAGGCGAGGCTAACTAAGCTCGGTTAGCTCGCTCGCTAGGTAGATTCGCGTGCTGAGCAGCCAGCGGCTCGTTGGCTATTCTTGGCTGTCGTCGTCTCTCCGTCTCTCCCCAACCACAACCTATACTGCACTGTACGCTACTGGTGTTTTTTTCTTTCCTTTCTCTTATTTTCCGTTTCTTCTTCTCTTCTCTCTTTCTCTCTTTCTCTTTCCTTCTTTTTTCGTCTTTAGTGCGTTTGTTAGGTATGTCGGCTGCAGGTTACATTTTTTTTTTTTTTTTCCAACGACCAACAAATCGTGAATATCCGAGAGTTTTTTTTTACTTTCGGTTGATTGATGATGAGTAGGAAGATTGCGGATACGTACGAGCTTTTGGTGTTCATCAATCCTCGTGTACACCTTCTCACTTGTATTTTTAATTTTAATTTTTCAAAATTTCCGCCTTACAAGAAATGACGAGAAGCAGAAGAAATTTCCCTAATGAATTCGCGGATAAACTGCCTGCACTACCCAGAAATTTGCCAGAAAAAAATTAAAGACCACTTGGCTTCCAGCAATTAAAAACTGGGAAGTTTGTGGGTTTTTCATTTTATTTTAATTTTAAATTTAGAGAAGTATCGAACCATAGAAAACTATTGTACCGTCTGAGTACAAAGGCGAATTTTCATATAAATTTTTACACAGTGTTATTTATTTGTAGAAATAATTTATTTAATTTTAATTAGAATGAGTTTTTCAAAGTGCTATTTTTTTTATTGCTAATTTATCAAAAACTTCCGGATGATATTTCAACTTCTTGTCCACAATAGAGAAATTGAAAATTATGTTATTTCATTTAAAAACTGCTGGTTCAAGAATTTTTCAAGTAATAATAAATTTTTCCACAAATTATAAGAGCCAAAAAAAATGAAATTCTCTAAAAATATGATATGAATCAATGTAGTAATTCGAATTCAGCGGTTCAATTAAAGTCGCGTTCACATTTATTGGATAAAATAATCCAAATTATCCAATGAAAAGTCACCGTTTCAAGTCTGCTGCAACTCGCGTCTCTCATTCGCGAGCGAATCCGAAGCAGTGTATATAGGTAATCCACCGGTGGACGATGGACGACGGAGGACGAGTGGCTCCAGTGCCTCCTACTGCTGCTCGAAAGTGAGCGACTCATCATCGTCATCGCCACGGCTCCGAAAACGAGCCCATCCGCAGCTTTTTTTACAATTGCAAATTAATAATAGTCATCGTAAAAGCTCGCGCAAAACTGCGTAGTAGGTATATGTTGTGAGAAAAAAGGTGTAAACTCGAGTATCGTTAAAAAGAAGTTCCCCTGCAACTGCGACGTATCCGTGACGTGTTTTTCCATAAACTCAGGTTTCGCCGTTGCACGGACGTCTTCTGCGTGAGTAACCTTGGACCCGAAATCGAAGACACGGGTGTGAAGTGCACTCGAAAAATCAGTGCTCGAAGCGAAGTTTCGGAGGAACGAAAGGAGAGAGAAAGTTCGTGACGCCACGCGAGAGCGTCCATTCTACCGCAGTCAGGCTCTCGAGTTGTTCCTTTATTCTCTGCTGGTAACCTCGTCAAGATGAGCTTGAAGCATTAACCGACTAGTTTTGATCTGGAATTAAAAGGGGGGTCGTCGGGAGTGATCTCAGTGGTCTAGGGAGGAGGCCCAAGTGGCCCATCCCCCCGATGTTGGCCTCAGGACATCACGGACTAAACCGATGTGCAGGCCAACAACTACATGCGAGTGTCGAGGAGGCTGAGTGTATCACGATACCAGCGGTCACGAGTAGAAGAGACTCGGGCGGACGAGAGTGCGAGTTGGCTAGGCCGGTAAGTTTTCGTCCTCGCATTTAACATGAAATTTTATTTTTTCGGGGATTAAGGGGGAAATTTATCAAGCTGACCGTGGTGGTTAGAAGATCTCGAGAAGATGGACGACCGAGCGAGGGAGGAGAGCTCTGCTACTCGCTCTTTTTCGGGTCGACGCGCGCGCGCACGCACACACATCTGGGCTCTCTGCACTCTTAAAAACGGTATACCCCGTGTTCTCATAAGTATAAATTTTTTCCTCTTTCACTTTCGAAGATTAACTTTCCGATGTGTTTTTAATACAATCGCGTACGACACAAATTTTGTTGAGTAATGCTCAAGGAGCTTACCAATTTCGTAAATTTGACGGGACAAGCTTGCTTGCGTTTTTTTTGTTTGTTTTTCACGTTAGTTTTTTACTCCACTAGATTTTTTTGGCAAAAGAGATTTTTTATGTGCATTTCAACTTGAATTTTGCTAAAGTGGAACGTTGTATTTTCGACTGAAGTATTTTTTGAATTTTTTTATTGCGATGATTAACGATGTTCAAAATGTTCGTTTGCTGGAAAGAATGAAATCACTTTGTAATTCTTTTTGATAAAATTTATCTGTTCAAGATAATTGGTAATGTTTGAGGATTAAAATTCATACAATTTCACCACGGTGTATCCAACCTTTTATTTGCTTTAATGTATTCAAAACAGGTAAATAACTTTTACTTTTTCATGTGGTTCATATTTATATTGAAAATTCAATTTGAAATATTTATTTTCTAACAATAAAGTAAGTTAATTATTGTTGTCAAATTTTTGTTTTTCTCAGTGCCTTATTGGTGTACTTTCCTTTGTATAAGCCTTTGTTTCATATGCTTATCACTTTAAAAATTTTAATTTTCAAAAATCATTACGTTGGTTTACGTCACAAAAAAAAACTTATCATCATCACATTGTTTAAATATTTTTATTTTAAACCGCGTGATAATTCCAACTAGCATTTAATTCATTATATTACACCAGAAATAAATGTGACTGAAAAAAAATTAGAATTTATAAAAGTTTTTGTTTATAAAATTTTTAATTGTGTATTTTCGTATACCAGCAAATTGGTTTGAAAATAAGTCAAATTTTCCTTATTTATTAGTAATTAAATAAATACACAGAACGATTCCGTAAATTCAAACTTTCAGAATCCGCCATTTTGCCAAACGGTGTGCTCCAAAATGATAAAGCCGAAAAGACAAGACGATTTTTTTTCGCGAACTCAAACTCCAAATTTTTTATTAAAATAAACCAGCAATCATTTTGTTAAATTTGATTGTTTTAATAAAGTTCAAGACTCTTTAACCTCTCTTTTTCTAACGTAAATATTGAATTGAATTCGATCATAGTCGGCATCCCTAACCTTATATCACGAGGGTAAAAAACACGAGTTCATAGGAAATACCATCTTCGCTCGTCGAAACGATTTCGTGAAGTTCGGAATAATCGGCACAACAATTTCTTTCTGTTCTCGCAGGCTCGAGGCGGCGGCGGCGGCGGTGAGGAGGAGGAATCCTGGATACCTAAGAAAGCTTCAAACCTATTTGAAGCTTTCGAGGTCGTATTCATGGAACTATGAACCTGGACTCGTTGTCTTTTACTTTATCACAAATCAGTTACTTAGTCGCTAATTTGTGCAAAAAAAACTTTCGGGACAGCTGCCAGGAAATATCGGTTGTAAGTATCAGTGTATATGTATGTGTGAGCCTTTGTGTTTTTTGAGTATTTTATGTTATATATGATATCAGTGCCTTTTCAAATAAAATTGCCTTTTTCTTTTTTTGGAATTTATGTGATGAGAGTAATTTTACATTGTTTTTTTAGACTAATTAAATGTAAGAATAAATTTAATTTAAAGATATTAGTAAAGTTTTAACGTAGGTAACTATTTCAAAAAAACTATTATTGCATAGAATAGAATTCAAACATTATTACAAACATTATTGTTTTCACCGCAAGAGCTCTGAAATTTTCTCCATTAAAAATGTAACTGTAACCAATCACAAAAAAGTCTTATTAATAGCCAACAATGTTTAAATCGAAGTTTAAATATTAAGTGTAAAGTTTGAAAAGTTTGATTTAATAATTTTAATATTAATGAACACAATCTTTTCTTAATTCAATAGGTTTATGTTATCAAAATATTCTTTTTCGTGCAACCATGAGCCCATTTCAAAAATATTTTATACTGTTAAAATGAATCAGATAAAATATTTTTTTTATTTTTTAATAAATGATAAATTTGGCTTCCACTTGATGAAGTTTCATTTTAAAACTAATAATTCATCAAAACACTTTTACAGTCAACTTTTTTAATATAGAGATTGGCAAGCATAATACTGTGTTTTAATTAATTATTTATTTTTACTTTTATCTTAATTGAAGAAACAATACAGAATGCAGTTAAATACTTTGATTAAATTAATAAAGTTAATGCTAAAAAGTATAATTAAATTGAAAAATTTTACTTTAATTCAATATAAATCATTCATACACTGATTATTAATTAAAAAAAAAAAAAAAAAAAAAAAAAATTCATGAAAAAATTAATTTTTGTTTTGACAGTTGGTGCGGTGGAAGGGTTTGGAGGCGGACCGACATTTGCTGCGCTGTTTGTTCTCACATGTTGATTTCTCAACTGGGGAGCCACCCGAACCAAATACCAAGGATTACTATCAAGTACAGCTTTTAAAACACGAGTGTGGCGTTCTATTGTGTAAACCTTCACTCATATCAAATATTTGTTTTGCCATTGATCGCCCTTTCCATCGTAAAGATGTAATTTTTTCTTTATGACTGTTTTAATCTATTGTTAGACTTTTATCTTGACGATACAAGCATTATTAATATTTTCAGAGGATCTTTCCAACACCGAAACTTTTTCAACATTTACGAAAAGTACTTGGACTATCATTGGTTCAAGAAGTTGTGATTGCTATTGCCTTACAACACTCGCAGAATTTGGAAATATCAGCTCAAGCTCAAGAACATATCCAGAAACACATACCTGAGCTGATTAAGAATTACGTAAACGCAGAAAATAATAAAAAACCAATTGAAGAAGGCTTACACGATTCTTCACCCGAAATCTTGCATCTCATTTTGTCATACATATTTGAAGAATCAAATAAAGTTGAACTTTCTCCTGAAGCAAAGGAAAAATTTTTTAAAAGTTTGAGACGTGACTTTCCCCGTGAGCTGGTACCGGTGGTCTTGGCACCACTATTGTATCCAGGAGACGGGGAAGCTGCGCCAAAATCAATCGAATTAAACATGGCATCGAATCAGCTGGTAAGTTTTCTGGAGTTTTTTTTTCTGTAAAAAGCGAAAACCATTGATATTATTGATCAGTGAAAATCTTGTTAAACAAACAAAATCATTGTTTTGATCATTATTATTATTTATTTTTTTTTTTTCAGGATAACTCCAATTTAGTGGAGATGATTATGGAGTTAGGATACGGCTTTACAAACAGTGTGGAAGAATGCCGATCCAATTTAGCGAGCTTGGGAGCTCGCGAACTGACCGCACGATGCGTTGCCAAAATTTTAGCCTACATGGCACGAACTTGCAGTGGTTTAGAAGATGCTGGAGGTTTACATTCGTTTTGGGAAACGTCGTCTGGAAATCAAGAAAACAAAGATAAGTCTGGAGATACGCCAACTACTTGGAACGTTGATGTATTCGTTAAAGCTGTCAAAGAAGTGGTAAGTATCGCAGTTTTTAATAAGAAAAATGAAAGTTTGATACTACAAAAATATATTAATTTAAAAACTAAAAATTTAATTTTTTACCTATAGAACTCAACGTTATCGTGGAATGAGGTAACAGCAAAACTTGACCATCCAGAGTTTATCATCAAAGACAGACAAAGTTTGAGCCTGCTTATAAGTGGACTCAGACTTGGTCTTAAACAGCAAGGATATCCACTAGACGTATTTCCCATTGAATTATTCTACCGTCATTGGGAAAATGTAAAGGGACAGTTTTCCCTGGTGCAACAAATATTAAAAAATCCGGACATATTTTGTTTCGCTGATTATGCTTACCACTCAGTGACAGTGGATGTGCTTAAAGCTGCACCAGAAAGCGACAGCAAGGAAGCTCAGACGTGGAGGTCGTTAAATGTCGTTGAACTGTTACTTTTTATGGCTGACAGGGGCCTACAACAGCCTGTTCAAGAAATTTTCAAGTGGCCAATACAACACTGCCCTGACGTTCTTGTTCTTGCCCTATTGCAAACTAATCCACCTATTACAGTACTTCGGTATATATACATATTTTTTTTCTCCCACAAGATAACTATTTTAACTTGAACTAAAAATTTTTTACAATTTTTTCAGGCAAGAACTTTTAACGGCTCTTATGCCAATATTTCTCAACAACCATCCTAACAGTGGAGTTATTCTACATCATGCATGGCATTCAAACAATGTCAAGTTCAAAACTATAATCATGCACTCCATGGCTGAATGGTATCTTCGAGGCGATTATGATCAAACTCGTCTATCACGAATTCTTGACGTGGCCCAAGACCTAAAAGCATTGTCAGCTTTACTCAACGCGAATTCATTTCCATTTGTTATTGATCTAGCCTGTCTTGCCTCGAGAAGAGAGTATCTAAAATTAGAAAAATGGCTCACAGATAAAATCCGAGATCATGGAGAAGCATTTGTAGCAGCTTGTGTAAAGTTCCTACAGAGGCGGTGTCCGCAAGTTATGGGACCTAGTATAGAAGACGATCCATCTGTGACCAAAGCTAGTCAACTGCCCCAGGAAACTCTCACTACGATACTACACTGCCTGCAAGTTTGCGTTGGGTAAGTTTTGTAAATTCAGCTTTTGCAACTTTGAGTTGGATATAATAGAATGATAAAATTGCAATGTAATACTGAATAAACTATTACCATTTTTTAGGAGTGTTTCACAAGAATGTTCAGAAGCGATCATGGCAATGGTGCAAAACTGTAGTCTAATGTTGAGTAAAGGTGCTTTAGGTAGATTACCACCAACTGTTTTAAGACATAGGAATTTCGCTGAGAACATTAAGCCAGTATTAACCAGTGGAAAGGTACTTAAATTTTTATTATACTTGTCTTCATTCAGGATATAATTTTTATCATGTCATTAATAAATAACTCTTATTGAATTATTTATTGCAGCAGTTTTACACCGCAGCTAAAATAGATCCTTTGTCAAACTTAAACTCAAGTCTTGCTTCAATGAATCTGAGTCCTAGTCTTGGACCACCCACAAACTCATTCAATTTACCCAGTACCTTGGGACCACTTGTGTCTACTCCGGGTTCTCCATCCCGATTGATAGGACCTTCGCCATCTTTTTCTATGTTGCCACTTACATCTCAGTTGCACACTGGTCCTGTGGGTACTCAAAGTTCGTCTGTGATTCCTGGTGTTTCAGCCATTGGTGGTATTAATCGGCTTGTTCAGCCTAGTGGTTTGGAAAATCCAAGACTGCAAGAAACAAACCCCTTCCCTGTGAATAATCAAAATGTACCTAAAGAAATCGAAGATGAAGCAAATGGATATTTCCAAAGGATTTATAACCATCCGCCCCATCCAACACTCAGCATTGACGAAGTCTTGGACATGTTAAAGAAATTTTCGGACTCTTCTGTTAAGAAAGAACAAGATGTCTACAGCTGCATGTTGAGAAATTTGTTTGAAGAATACAAATTCTTTCCACAAGTAAGATTTTATGCATCATCTTTTACGCTTTTGCTTACAAATAAAAAATTTTTGCTCACAAATAAAAAGCATAAATTAATTCTTTTAATTTTTATCTCTTACAGTATCCAGATAAAGAGTTGCACATAACAGCCCAACTTTTTGGAGGAATAATCGAAAGAGGTCTTTTAAACGACCCAGTATCTCTAGGACTCGCATTGCGTTTTGTCCTTGAAGCTCTTCGCAAACCAGAAAATAAAAAAATGTACTTGTTCGGAATCGCTGCTTTAGACCGTTTTAAAACTCGTCTGAAAGATTACACGACCTATTGTGACCATGTGCGCGGCATTCCTCACTTTAACGAGTTTCCAGCCCACTTAATCGAATATGTTGAATATGGTCTCCAAAGTCAGGAACCTCCTAGCCGTCCGCAAGGCCCAGTAGTGCCGGGTAAAATGTATTCCATGCAGGCAGCGACAACAACGCCGTACAAGACGATTACGACGACAACTACCACGACTACGACGACTCAGGTCAAGCCGTCCACTACACCCACAACTTCGCTCTCTGCAAGACCGTCGATTGCTAATGCCACAAACATTGACACTCTACTTGTCGCAACCGACAAAGAAGAAAAAATTACGTCTCCTCCAGAGGCTTTGCAGGATAAAACTGCATTTATATTCAACAATTTGAGTCAGTTAAATCTGCAACAAAAGTGTGACGAAATCAAAGATTTAGTTACCGAAGAATTTTATCCTTGGATGGCACAGTACTTAGTAATGAAAAGAGCTAGTATCGAACTTAATTTTCACGCACTTTACTCGAATTTTTTGGACTGCTTGAAAGTATCAGATGTCAATAGAATGGTTACGCGAGAAACTTTTAGGTAAGAAATATTAATTATAATTTACATTTTAGAATTTTTTTTTATTTTCAAAATTACTTGAAAATAAACTGTGCAATAATTATTTTTCTAATCCCTTGTTGTTTGTGACTATATAAAATAAATTAATTTTTTATTTTTAACTTTTAGAAATATCAAAGTCTTACTTCGAAGTGATAAAGGCATAGCCAATTTCTCGGATCGCTCTCTTTTGAAGAATCTCGGCCATTGGTTAGGCATGCTCACCCTAGGTCGAAACAAGCCAATTTTGCAAGTAGATATAGACTTAAAAAGTCTGCTGGTTGAGGCCTATTGTAAGGGTCAACAAGAGCTTCTCTATGTAGTGCCCTTCGTCGCCAAAGTTCTTGAAAGCTGTGCAAAAAGTCGAGTCTTTCGTCCGCCTAATCCATGGACTATGGCTATTATGAATGTCCTAGCAGAATTACACCAAGAACCGGACTTAAAATTGAATTTAAAGTTTGAAATAGAAGTGCTGTGTAAAAATTTAAATATTGATGTGTCAGATCTGAAACCAGCTATCTATCTTAAAGATCCGGACAAGCAACTTAATTTAGAACACCAGTTGTCACAACCAAACAAAAATAAAGGCATGGAGAATTCCAACAACGCCAATAATCAGAAAGCAAGCCAACCGCAAGAAGTATGTTTAATTCTTAAAACTTTTAATTTTTAATTAAAAATAAAAAATTCTAAGTACTAACAAAAAATTGTATTTTTAATTTTAGCCTGTGGGACAAATTGAAGAACTTGCTGCGCGTGCTGTTGCTCAACAGCAACAGCAACAACAACAACGAGAGCAGCAGCAGCAACAACAACGGGAGCAACAGCAGCAGCGAGAGCAACAACAACAACAACAACAGCAGCAGCAGCAGCAGCAACAACAGCAACAGCAACAGTCATCGACCCCAGCTGCTCCTATTTCTACGACACCGTCGTTGCCTACCTCGCCTCCTGAGCCTCGATTCAATTACAATGATATAACAGTCAACACCATTAATAACATTGCGCCACACATTACGATCAACAATAATTTACCCTTTTTCCAAGTGAGTTGAAACTTTTATTAAATTTAAAAAAATTAAAGCACCATTATTTATAACCTTCATTTTTTTTTTCTTTCATAGGCGCAACCTCATCTCAAACCTATCGTTAGACAAGCAATTGAGCGTGCAATCCAAGAATGGATTCATCCAGTGGTGGATCGCTCGATCAAGATTGCTCTCACAACAACCGAACAAACAGTTAAAAAAGACTTTGCTCTTGATCCCGATGAAAATAAAATGCGGACAGCTGCCCGTCACATGGTGCGAAACCTCACCGCGGGTATGGCCATGATCACCTGCAGAGATCAAATACTTTCGTCTATTAGCACAAATCTTAAAACAGTGATCAACATGAACATCGGATTGAGCGCTCAACAAAAAGAACTCGCTGAGCAGGCAGCAAATGTTGTTGCCGCTGATAACATGGAGTTGGCTTGTGCATTCATACAAAAAACGGCCATAGAAAAGGCAATACCTGAAATTGATAAAAGATTGTTGAATGAGTTTGAACTGAGAAAGATTGCGAGACAAGAAGGCAGAAGATACTTTGATCCATTGGCAAAATATCAAGCCGAAAGGATGCCCGAACAAATCAGACTTAAGGTGATTATTAAAAAAAAAAAAAAAAAAAAATTCAATTATTTGCATTTTACAATTATATATTAAATTTTTTTTTACTTTTACATAGGCTGGTGGAGTGATACCCCAACAGATGACCGTATATGAGGAGTTTGCGCGTAACATTCCAGGCTTCTTACCGCTGTCTGAGCGTGATGCTCAAACTCTCTACGTGCCAAAAGCTATAATCGAACCACCGACAATTCAGCCATTCGCGAGCAGTGCTGGGCCTACCGCTAATGCCATGGCCGTAGCAAACGCTCAAAATGCATACACGGCGGCGATGAGTAGTAACGATGAAATCGGTTCTATGTTGGAAAAACTTGGTGTAGAGGTGAGTTTTGTCTTTCTAAGATAGCTAAATTTTAATCACCGAAAAAATAATTTATCTACAACATAAAAATTTTTACCAACACATTTTAGGATTCTCATCATAAAAAAATTTTCAAAATTTACAGGTTGAACATCTCTTGGCTATGCTAGGACCTAGTGTAATTTCCCAACAACACGGAGCTCTGCATAATTTACTTGAATCAATCATCATGATACGCCGATTGCGAGACTTGAATACCGCATCGAACCTTGTCAAAGCGACAGTTGATTCGCTGTTGGAAGCACCAACACACTCGAGCGGTCTCATGGATGCTGAAATGCTTATCAGATATCGTGATCTTCATCTCAGAATACTTAAAACTCTACAAGATCCTAGAGCATATGGAGTCAATTGGACAAATAAATTTGTAACAAAATGTTTAACTGAATCTAGAGAGGAAATCAAGTACAATTTCGAAGCCATCGACTACCTCATCAGGTAACTAAAGCCCCATTTTTCAAAAAAAAATTTTTTTAAGATACTTGTTTTGATTAAATTTGCAGTATTAATCTCGTAGAATACACTAAACAGTGGATCTTCAAATAATATTATTAAAAAAAATTTTTAGGCAACAATTTTTTTTTTTTTTTTATCTAAAGCTCCATTTTTCCAATGAAATTCTGATCTAAGAAACTTGATTTGATGGTATAAATAGTATATTCAAACCTGTATTAATTATTTCAGATCTCATTTGATTGCACTACCTTCTTTCGATCTCTCACTGGCCCAAGCAATGGAAACTGGTAACCCAAGAGCCACGGCTTTTGCCATACAATTGCTTCAATTGTACCTTATCGATGAACGACAAACAATTCACGTTACTGAATCTGATCTTTATCATTCCATTGAATCACTTGCTAGAATGACGATTCACAGAGCTCCTCCAGATGGGTAAGTTACATTTAATAATTTATTTCAAATTTTACAAACTCCCCTCTTAAATTTTCTTTTCTTTCCAATCATTTGTTAATAAAATTTTTTTTTAATAATTGATAATTTTGAAATAAATTAATCATTACAGGATATCTATTTACAAAATAAACTCAGTCTTAGAAACTTTGAGAGTTAACCATGATGCATCTGTACTTACTGATAGAGCTCCTGCTGGTCCTACAGCTCATATTCATTCTGGTATTCTACAAGTCAGAGTAAGTATTTTTACAGTTTTTTTTGCTGATAATAAATAAATAAATAAATAAAACAGTCATCCAGCTAGTACTTTCTTTTTCTCTTAGAAATTATTTTTTAACTGTTTATTCCAACCTTTCAGACTCGTGAATTTGAAGACCCTACTCTGATGGAAAAGACTGAGTACTTGTTGCGAGACTGGGTAACCATGTACCATGCCCCAGCGCATGTTCGTGATAGCACCAAGGCCTTTAGTGCCTTTGTTCACCAGATGAACCTTCACGGTATATTGAAGACAGATGAATTAATTACGCGATTTTTCAAGCTTAGCACGCAAATGTGTGTTGATCACTGTTATCGCGCCTTGACCGAGACTGGTACTGCTCCAAATGTAATAAGAGCGAAGTGTTTCCATACTTTAGATGCCTTTGTCAGACTGGTGTCACTGTTGGTTAAGCATTCTGGCGACACCGCTAATACGCACACTAAGATCAATTTACTGAACAAAGTGAGTTATTATTATTACAAAATTCTATCTATTACAAAATTTAAGTTTTAATTTCATCGTTTATACTCAAATGTTAATCAAATTTTCTAGGTTCTTGGAATAGTTGCTGGAGTACTACTGCAAGACCATGAAACTCGCAGCTCTGAATTTCAACAGCTGCCATACCACCGAATCTTCATAATGCTTTTCCTAGAGCTTAACGCACCCGAACCCGTCCTTGAGGCCGTTAATTATCAGGTCCTCACCGCCTTCTGTCATGTTTTACACATTTTGAGACCAGCCAAAGCTCCTGGATTTTGTTATGCTTGGCTTGAACTAGTATCGCACCGAGTTTTCATCGGTCGAATGCTCGTGATGACGCCTCAACAGAAGTGCTGGGGTATTTACGCACAGCTATTGATTGATCTGTTCAAATATCTCGCGCCATATTTACGGAACGCCGAGCTAGGTGAGTTACCTGATACGTAATTAGAAATAGTTGTGGCATTATTTTTTGGTAGAGTTTTAAAACCAATCTATTCAACAGATTTTTTAATTATAAGAGCTATCATTAAAAATCTAATCTAAAAATTTTATCTTCTTCAATGCAGCAAAACCAGTTACTCTACTTTACAAAGGCACTTTGAGAGTCCTCTTGGTCCTTTTGCATGATTTTCCCGAATTTTTGTGTGACTACCACTATGGATTCTGTGATGTTATACCACCCAATTGTATACAGATGCGTAACTTGATACTGAGCGCATTTCCGAGGAACATGCGATTACCCGATCCGTTCACACCCAATCTCAAGGTTGATATGCTACAAGAAATCGCTCACGCACCTCGTGTACTCACCAACTTTTCTTCCATGATACAACCAGCTACTTTCAAGAAGGAGCTCGATTCTTACTTAAAAGCTAGAGCACCCGTCACATTCTTGGGTGGCTTGAGGAGCAATCTTCAGGTATTAATATATATTATAGTCTTAAAAATAAAAAAAGTGTACAAAACACTTTAATTACTGTATATTTAATTTATTTTAATTAGGTGTCTCAAGAAGCGGGAATGCGTTACAACATCCAGCTGATGAACGCACTTGTGCTCTATGTCGGTACTCAAGCCATTTCTTTCATTCGAAGCAATGGTCATTCGCCGAATATGTCCACCATCGCCCATTCCGCCCACATGGACATTTTCCAGAATCTTGCAGTCGATCTTGATACCGAGGGTCGTTACTTATTCTTGAATGCTATAGCTAACCAGTTACGGTATCCCAACAGCCATACCCATTACTTCAGCTGCACCTTACTGTATCTATTTTCTGAGGCCAACACGGAAGCTATACAAGAACAAATTACTCGAGTTCTACTGGAGAGATTAATCGTCAATAGACCTCATCCATGGGGATTGTTGATTACTTTTATAGAACTAATAAAAAATCCAAGTTACAAGTTCTGGCAGCACGAATTTGTTCACTGCGCTCCTGAAATCGAGAAGTGAGTAGATGTTTTTGTCACTGTTAATTACGTGGTTGGTGATTGTTAATCGTAGATTTTTGTAGAACCTGTTGTTTTGTTTTTGTTGTTTTTTTTTTTTCAACTATGGATAACAATCAGAAAGGTTAACTTTTGTGTAATAATTATTAATTTAATCAATAAATTTTTTTACTGTAAATTCGTTTATTTTAAAATATATTGTTTCATTTTATAAACATTTAAACTTTAAATTTTTCATTGAAAAAAAAGTAATAAAAAATTAAACAACAGGAGGTAACGCTTAAATTAGAAAGAACAGTTTTTGTAAGGGTTTGTTTGGTTTTTAAACATATTGTAAGTAGGCGCATATTAGTACTATTTAATTGCAAAATTAAAAAAAGTAGCTGTAGTTGGAATTTGTTAAAACATACATATTGAAATGCCCACTATCTTAAAATTCTTTAAGCTAATTCACTCAATTATTTATACTTACTTTTTCTTTTCACCAATGAATAATTTATAATTACTCAAATCATAAAGTTTACATACTTGATAAAAAATTTAAATGTTTTTGAGTTCTGAATCTATTTATAAAATTTATACTCTATTTCATTAATTTAAATTTACCCATTTTTATAATATGATTGTAATTTTCAACATTAAAATTTTTTTTATTTCAAAGGGTTCTAAAGCTTGTAAATTCATGATGAAGCATTCAACATAAAAAAAAATTAAAGTAAAGCTGCCTATCTATACTTAACTTGCAATTTTTATACTTTGAGTGATTTTTATGTATATCAATAAATACCTTTGCTAAAAAGCATTAATCATTTTTAAGTAACTTTTTAAATATTTGCTGCAATCTTTTGTTAAATTGAATATTGTTATGTTTGGTGTTACTTTTCACACAGATTAGTTAATTTTATCATACAATTATTTATTTGAATTCTTTTATGCTGTTTTCTGAAAAAAATAAAAATGCAAAAAAATAATAATACTGAAAATGAGAAAAGAAAAAGTTTCAAATTAATTTTAATTGCCCACGTGAGTTGAGATAATCTGAAAAAGTTGGACTGTCAACAATATTTTATCTTACTAAATGATTTTTTTTTTTTTTTTTTTTTTTTTAACTGTACATACGAGATTTAAAAAAAGATGTACTCGCTCTTAAAATGTAGTGTAAATAAAAATATTTATAACTACTTTTTTTTTAATATTTGTTAATATAGGAATTTACTTTATGATTTAAAACATGCATTTATGTCACCATTTTTAGTGAAGCTTTTAATTTTATCATTAAATTATTAACAGTAGCTTAAGTTTACTAAGAAACAACTCACACGTCTCAAAGAAACATCAAATTGACTTTTTTTGACTTATATTAAAAACTTTTGTATTTTTTTTCTTCCTTTCTTTCTTTTTTTTTAAAGATGAACGAATTTATTTTTGAAAGCTCTATTAAAAATTGTGATGAAACGCTTTTTAAAATTATTTACTATGTATTAAATTATCACATTTATAGTTCGTCATCTTTCATTTTTATTTTAAGATTCTTTGACTCAATCCGCTTGATACTCAATCCGCTTGAAATCAATACTCTGAAAGGATTTTCAGAACAAAAATAATAGCTTCTTATTGCTCCCTACAACGTTTCGGCGTCAGAACTTTGTACGTTCATCGGATTATTATTACACGTAATAATCTTTATACAATTTTATTTTTATGATATAAAAAAAGAAGAATAAACATTTCATTAAAAAATATGGGCTATGGAAATTTTTTTAATTTTTCAATTAATAAAAATATGTAATACATTGTTTAAGTAATAATTTGCATTGTAACTGTTGATCAATATTTTTGTTTTAATGGTAAATTATTTTGCATGTTTTTTAATTAGAATGTTTATTGGTTTTTTGTTTGAAATTTAGATTATCAAATTGAGTAAATTGTTTATTTTATATATGTATCATTACACTTTAATTCTTATTTGATGTGTTTCAGCTGAAAATGAATTATAACCCTTCTACTCTACTTTATTCTTCTTATTTTTTTATCATTTAAAATATATTATTTGAGTTATTTTATCTTTTTTTTTTTTCTTTTTTTAATTTTGATCGTATGTATTTTTTTTTTTTTTTTTTAATACATTGTTTTCATATTTTAATGTCTTTGGCTAATAAGTACTTATCTTTAATGTTTTACTTTTGTTTTGTGCAAAAAATAGTCAATTAGATTCTCAATTATTTTGAAAGTTACTTAAAATTGAATATCTAAATCAATCTTTAAGAATTTTTTTTTAAAACTAATTTTATAAATTGAAAATTGTTTAAATTTCAGATTATTTGAATCAGTAGCTCGTTCGTGTATGGTCCAGAAACAGGTTCAGCCAACTCCAGAACCCGAAATCCCAGAGTGATAAAAACGTTCATCATTTAATAATTTCTTGTACAGTACATACGTGAAAATAAGCGTGTATAAAGTTGTTGATCTTAGATGTACCATACTATGAACTTTACATTTTTTGAACTTAATTGATCGTATAAATATATACATATATACATATTTAAATATAAGACCATAAATTTAAGTAAATAGTAATAAGTATTGCAATTAATATGTTGATATTTTAATATGAACGAACAGATTTTCGTTGCAAAACACAGTGAGACAAACAAATATATATATATATAAGAGAATTAAAAAGCAACGAATATCTCAAAGTCTCCTAAATCGTGTCTTTCTAACTAATGTATTCACCAATAGGTGTAATCAGTACTGTATTTTATACTTTGTAGAATATACATCTTAGAAAAAAAGACAATTTGGAAAAATCTTTGTGAAAGACACACGGTATTCTAAAGAATACACTGCTGAAAAAGAGTAGTTTTTCTTCCTTATAGTTTTTGATTTTTGAGTGATGATACGAATGTTAGTAATAGATGATCAAAAGTCATATGTATAATGTAATAATTAAGAATGATATTTTAAGAGGAACACCTCTTAACCACACGCTCAACATCAATCCAGGAAATGTTTGAGCGAGTTGTTTTTTAGGATGAAATTAATAATATCCATATGTAATATTGTACAAAAATGAATGTTTTCGATAAGTTTACGCTTGTAATGTAACGAGAAAAAAAGAAAACGTTATGTAAAGATTTATGAATGACATTTATTAAATAAGTGAAAAATTTCTATATACATAGTTTTTTCTTTAATATTTTTTTTTCCTATTCATTAGTTATAAAACTTTTTCATCTACTTTTAACAATCATCTTATTTATATTGAAATATTTGCTTAAACTATAATTTACATAAATTAGAATTTTTACTATATTGTTGAAATTTTTTTTTTTCTTAGTTATTATCAAGATAAAATGCAGGTTTCATAAATTCACCATTATCTGTATCTAACATCTATAAAATATTTCATTTTTTTTTTATGTATATACAAATCTATAAGAATATATTTATTATAAAATATTTTTTAATTAATTAAGCCGTTTGCTGATCACGAGTAGCATGATATGCGTCTCTTTCTTGGTCTGGGAATTTAGTAGGTAAGTTTGGACTGTGTAAATGACATTTAGCATGAAATTTAATTCCTGCAATATCTACTTCATAATCACCAGATAGGACATACTGATTAGAGACGGTTTGTGGTTTACCATTTGAATCCAAATTCTGGACAAAACCAAGACAGACCTATTTTAACACGAAAAAAAAAAAAAAATTAATTATATTTTGAAATTTTATTCATTACAAAATAAATATATTTTAAAGTTCAAACAACCAATATTGCTTTATTTTACTTTAAATTTCTTATTTTCATCAGAATACTAAAATTTAAAAAATTTGCACACTGCAGAATCAATTTAAGAGCAGTAAAATTGTTTTATTCTTAAAAAAAAAAAAAAAAAAAAAAAAAAAAAAAAAAAAAAAGTTTTTTATTATTTGAAAAAGGAGATGATGTTGACAATATCTGCATAGATGGCGTGAATGAGCCAATCAGCTGATTGAAAGAGGTGGACGCCGTGCAGGCTGCAGCTGTGTAAAGGGTAGTCTGCTGTGTGTTAAATTAATTCATTTTTATTAAATATTTGCATTATTATTTTCAAAATGTTCAGCGAAGCGACAATGAAACTGGTTAAAAATTCCGAATCTTTAGAAGTATTTTAATGACTATACTAGCATTAATGTAAGGATAATGAATATCAATATTACAGATTGTTTACTTTTTTTTTAGGTAGATGTTAGAGAAGATGAAGAACAAGCGATTAAATTTGAAGAAATTATCAAAATGTTGGTTGAAGCTGGTTATTACAGAGCTAGAATACAAGGGTTGGCAAATTTTGATAAGATTGTTGGTGGTATGACATGGTGTATTGAATCTTGTTATTTTGATGTAGATGTGGATTTACTTTTTCAAGAAAATCTTACAATTGGACAAAAAATAGCATTAACTGAAAAAATTGTTGCAATGCTTCCTAAAATGAGCTGCCCTCATAGAATAGAGCCTCATCAAATTCAAGGTTTAGATTGCATACATATTTTTCCTGTAATGCAGTGGCTAGTCAAAGAGTCTATGAAAACTCGTGAAGAAATGGCCGAGTATGTACGTTCGTTTGCAATAAATCAGTACAATAAAAAATTTGGTTGTGGTAAAAATCAAGATACTTTACCTAGCAATAATTTAATAGTTAACATTCAGTTAATAAGAAAAGCTTATGAGCCCCAACGTAGGTTCAAACAAAAAGATATAGTCCCTACAGATGAATTTTCTATTGTGAGTAATGCATTATTAGAGTATGGTGAAACGTTACAAATTTCTCAAAATGTGATCAATAAATTACAAGAAATGAAGTCCAACAGTTCATCACAAGACAAAGAAATCACAAAAGAATTGATTGAAAGGAAAATTTTAGAAAAGAAAAAAGTTGAAGAGCTTATGAAACATTTATCCAAGTTTGATGACAATGCAGGCAGAGTGAGTTCTAATGTTGTGGGAAAAATTGTAAATATACAAGCCAAAGAAGTGGCAAAGGCTGCGGAACAATATGCAACACTATCAAATCACGAGTGTCAAAATAATGACCCATCAGTCCAAGTTAAAACTGCATTAGAAAAACAAAAGTCAACTTTACAAATTAAGCTAGAAAAATTATCAAATGAAAAGGAAGAACTGGATAATGAGCTTACAAACATTACAGACCAACTAAAGCACACACGCAGAAAAAGAGAGTCTATTGACAAGGCACTTATAAAATTAAAAGATATTGAATCCTTGGACAAAAAAGAAATATTATTAAAACTAGAGGAACTTCTTACTATTCATGATGGTTTAAAATATCAAGAAAACGGATTTCGTGATCAGTGTCATTTAGATCTAAATGAATTCAATAAAATGGTTGAAGAAGTTCAGACTGAAAAACCAAAAGAAGAAGAGGATCACGCTAATGAGTTAGAGGAGCAAAAAGAAATCGTTAATAAATTAAGATTACATGTAGCTAAAAAAAATCGAGCTATCGCAACATTGACCAGGCAATTAGATGATGTACCAGGCAGATCTGAACTAACACAGTATCAACGACGGTTTATGGAATTATACAACCAAGTTTCAGCTAAACATAAAGAAACAAAACAGTATTATACTTTATACAACACATTAGACGACACAAAATTGTATTTGAGTAAAGAACTATCGCTATTAAATTCAATACAAGACAACTACAAAGAAGCTATGACATCTAGTAGTAGCCGAGAACAATTCATAAAACAATTTGAACTTATAGTGGATGGAGTTCAAAGAAATAAAGCAAAAGTAGAAAAACGATGTGCTGAAGAAAAAAGTCGAAGGGATTCGCTAAGTCGTAAACTGGTTACTTTGATGGAACAGCAACGAAAATATGTTGTTGCTGTCAAACAGCTTACTATTGAGTGTCGTAAAAATGAATCACTTTTGGCGAGGTTGCGTGTACCATAAGAGTTTCTTTTATTTATATTTTTTTAATTCAAAGGAATATATTTTACTAATCTAATTTATTTTCTGTATAAAGTATAAGGTATGCACTAAATGTAATATAGATAAGATAATTTTTTAAACTGTGAAGTGCATTATATTACAATTTTATAATTTTTAAAAAATAAAAAAAAACTTAAAAATGCAAACAGTAGGTGTTACTATTATTATTCTTTTTTATTTTTCATCAGAAGCATCAGCAATGCTTTGAAGGTAGTAAGAACAACATTTTTAATGAAAATTTATTCACTTAAAATTCAAAAAGTAAAATTTGCACCTGACAAGCTTAATTTTTAAAAATTTTCCATATGTTTTTTTTTTTTAATTTCATTTATTGAAAAGAGATTTAAAAACTTACTTGTTTTTTGAAAGTAAAACCGTAGCCTGTGGTAGTGGTAAGACCGCAATACTTTCCATTTCTATAAATTGGCTCCCCACCCCAGCACCACGTATCGATGTCGGGATCGTGATCGTTTAATAAAAGTTGGACGTATTTTCGGGTAACTCCTTCTTCTCTCTGCCTCAGCAGTGCATCTCTTCCAATGAAATTCACTCCTTTCTGTAGTTTAAAAAATTTGATCAGAAAAAAGAGAGCAATAAACATAATCAGCAAGTGAAAATTTAAAACTTACGTCAAATTTAACTCTCCAGGACCTTCCACACTCCAGCGGGGTTGTAAAGGTGTCTAAATCCTGTCCCCAAAACGCGTAAAACTTTTCAACCCGCAGAGCTTTCGTGGCGTAATAACCAGAGTGTCTTATTTTGTATTTTTCACCAGCTTCTATCAATCTTGTATACACGTGTAGAGCAAACTGAAAAATAGATTCTCTTATTAAAATGCATTGATTTAAGTTAAAATTTACGTACCTAAAAAATTAAAACTTACTTCATTTGGAATGTACAAAACGTATCCAAGTTCACCAGTGTGTGTTAAATTCATCGTTCGTATACCATTCGCTAGTCCAACATCCAACTCCTGAGATAAATAAAAATATTTTTTTAATTACTTAAAAAGTTGACCCATACTGTGTTACAGAAATGTTACCTTAAACGTAAAAAAAGGAAAATTTTTAGGATTCAAATCCGTGTCAGTCAGTTCTGACAAAAGCTGTCTGGTGGCTGGTCCCATAATGCAAATAGCAGTGTAGGCTAAAAAAAAAAGACTCTTATATAGTAGAAAGCTTTATTTGACTAATTGAATTTTTTTGTTAAAATTTTTTGAATAAATTAATAAATAAAAAAGATATTTAGACTTTAAGCTTATTATTATATCTTGTTTTACAAAAAAAATCTGCTGTTCCTAAAAATAAAATTGGCCTTTGACTGAAAATCAAATTTAAGAACACTATCAAGTTTACAGAAAAATCAAATGAAAAAATTAGTTGGAATAAGTTGTAAAAGAAATAGTGACCGCAAAAATCGACAAATTTTAGCCTACCGTAAATTTCAATGAATTTTCACGAAAAATCGGTGAGATAAAGTTTATTTTCTTCTTAGAATTGCCCTCTTAAACGTCTGTATAGACATACTACTTCGACATGCTATATCGTGTAAATAAAAAAGTTTCCCCAGCTCCTGAAACTTTACGGAGAGTCGTTTGCACCAAAAATTCACTCAAATTTCGTTAACTCTATTGCGTTGAAAAAAAAATTACTGCAAGTTCATAACCCTGTGTAAACGACTATATATTATTTGATCAACCCATATAAAAACTGCGAGATATTTTTCTTCTTCAAAACAAAGCTTTGTACACTTATTCATCTTTGAAATTAAAAATACTTATGTACTTGTAAATATTTATAAAAAATTCAGGAAATTGAAAATAAATTCAAGTATGAATTTTCTGCACAATGCTAGTTTGAATATTTGATATAGATTCAAAAATGGTAAGTTTGAGAGTTAGATAAAAACACGTGACGACAAATGGCATACAAAGTTTACGAACCAGATGTCACGTCGGATAGGGCGACCGAGCCATCGGAAGGCAAGTGCTTTTTCAACCAGTACTTGCAACGAGTTTGTTGAATCGTTGGAGCAATCATCATGTAACTGAAAGTAATAAATTATTTGTTGGATTGCAAGTATTTAATTTGCATGATTGAAAAAAATAAAAATAAAAATAACTCACTGATTTGGCGATATTCGAGCCAAACTGCAATCGTTTTCGTAGCCGCCTCGGTGATTTTGCATTCCTGTGTGAATTATGCTTCCAACTGGTACATCGACGTTGTTGGAACACAGATACTGCAGATAATCTACCACTTCAGTCCCATTCGACTATAGTTGCAAACATATATTTAACATTAAGTAAAATTAATTTTTCAGATTGTATTTCGAACAAGCGATGAGCAACTTACCCATAAGTCGATCTTTGTGAAGGAAGAGTAATCGCTAAGGCCAATCGTTTCTCTGCAAGCTGCGTATTCCTTTTCTACGTAACCGAACCAAGGAGGCTTTCCGAAAGTATTGGTATGAGCAATTTTATAACTTTGTGAGTTGTCTATTGGATCCAGATCTAAAAATTGAGTCATTTTTTTTTCAATTCAATGCTTTTCTGTAAATTCTTACTTAGAATTTTTTATTTATGAACTATAATGAGATTATTACCCTGTTCTTTGTCAGGCTGAAACCAGGTCGGTCTCTCGTATCCCATGACCTGTCCGAAGACAGCCCCTGCTTCTCTGAGCTTTGGATAAATTGGCGACATCCTCAGATTTCTGCCGGTTTTGAACTCGTGATTTGGATATTGGAGGGCATAGTGCATGCTCGGTACTTCCTTGACGCGATCGCGTAAGAATTTTCGGTTGTTGTGCAATCCAAGAAAACGCGAGATATCCAGTTCGTAAAAGTCCAGAGAGGCCAGACCTTTGGTGATCAGCTCAGCTGTCGCGCGGCCAACTCCACCCGCCGCCGATATTCCTATCTGTCAATTCATTTTTCGTTTTTAACAATTTAAAGTTAAGACTATTGGTATGTTTTTATTTTCATGACAAGGTAAAAGTAAAAAATATATATAAATAAAGTTTCAGCTTTACCGTTTTCATTCCAGCAGCTACGAAGTAATTTTTTATCTCCGGCGATTCCCCAACGATCCATTTACAATCTGGTGAAAAGGCTTCAGGACCATTGCATAACATTTCTAACGTTGCATCTTTCAATGAAGGTATTCTGTGCAGCATCTGTTCCAATAAAACGTGAAAGTGATCCCAATCGGGTGGCAAGTAACGATCTTCTGGATTTTCTACAAAAAATTTTTCAATAGTTGAAATTTGGAACTTTTAAAGTAAAAAAGCTGTTTACGAATGTATTTACCTGGAACAAGACCATCCTCAAAAACTGGCTTAGCTACTGGTTCAAAGCCACCAGCCAAAATTCGACCAGCATTTTCGCGAAAATAAACGTAACCGTCTAAATCTCGAATGACCGGGGTCATTGGATCCAACCCACCTATTGGCTTCGTATGAAGGTAATAATGCTCGACGGGGTGCAAAGGTACCTGCAAAATATTTTCGTTTAATGTTTTTAACGGTAAGATTAACTATTTAAAAATTTTGCTTTTAAATTTTATCATTATACCTTTACGTAAGGCTCGCTTAATTTCCCTACGCTTCTCGCCCAAAATCCTGTACAGTTCACAAAAAAATTACATTCAACAGATCCGCGTGACGTTTCAATAGCTTCAACTTTTTCATTAGAGCTTTTGACTTTGGTAAGCTTACAGTTTTCATAGACTCTAACACCTAAAGAAAAAATTTATAGCAAAAATAATTCTGTATCGTTCAATTTAAAAAAATTATAATCATAACTTTAAGCAAAATTTTCATTTGACCAAACCTTCTTTTTTAGCTTCTTCAATCAATGTTAAGCATATTTGATAAGGATCTCCTACTCCATCACCAGGGATCCATAATCCTCCATAAAGATCATCTATTTTTACCAATGGACAAATATTACTGATTTCTTTTGGAGACACTAAATGGCATTCAATATTTAAAGATCTGGAAAAAATTTTCATTAAATTTTATTTAAGTTTTAGTATTCTCTTAAAAAATTATGATCAAGGTTTTTAAATTTATATATATAAGATAGTTGTGCCTTGCAAAATGTACTTGCATTTAATTTTTTCAATTATGAAACTTTCTATATCTTTTTATTTAATTTATAGTAAAAAAATATTTCTTTACACATTCAAAAGTGAAAATTCTTACACAGATTGTGCTTTCATTCTTCTGAAGACAGTCATGCGATCTCCAGTTCGAGCTAGAGAAAGACTTCCACACTGTTTCCAGCCAGTAGGCAAACCTTTTTTTTCAAGTTCTTTATATAGAGCTATACTATCTTGTGCTAATTTTACTTGAGCCAAAGAAGGTTTGAAAGCACCAACAAGACCTGATGCATGCCATGTTGTTCCACCACCAAGCCTGAAAATAAAAGATAAAAGTAATAATCATAACTGAAAAAGTATGTAAATTTATATTTGCAAAATAAATAATTGGTAAGTTGGAATTTTTAAAACAAATATCTATGATGGATATAAATTATAAAAAAATAAAGAAGTTAGATAAAAAAATTACATAATTCAATTATTATTTAAAGTAGTACCTGCTGCTTTCAATCAGGATTGTTTTGTTGCCCCAACCTGCCATGGCAAGATGATATGCCACGGCAGCTCCCATTACTCCTCCTCCACATATTACAACCTCAGCTTTAGGTGGTAGTGGCTCATTATTTTGGGAAGATATTATACTTGTTCTCACTATGTTGATTTTGTTTAAAGATAATTTAATTTTTTTGGTAAAAATATTCTGAGAAAACATTCTGGGTTGGTGCCACATTATTATAAATATTGATCACAGTTTTAGTTTCATATATAAACTTCTTTGCATATTTTTTATAATGGAAATAATTTTTTTTAAATGTTTCATTTTAATATATTAAAAGCTAAAAAATAATGGGATTGCTCTTCATGGAAAAAAAACATAAAATGTAACTTGAGTTTTTTTTTTTTTTTTGGTAAAACTTATCAAATTTGTTTATAAAACATAAAAAATATTATTTATTCAAAAATCTCAGGTAAACAATTAAAAATCTTAATAAACATGCTGCTCAAAAAACATAACTTTTTAAACGTAAATAACTCAAAAAATATTTACAGTTTTTAAAAAATATACTGCTCTTATGAAGAGAATATAATACTTAAATATTAAAATCATACTGTCAATTGTAAACTACTGTGCGCTTTTAAATAAAACTGAGGTTAGGAAAATCAGCTGATCGAAAAAAACATAATAATAAAACGCTGACATGCGCCGGCTGTGCGCCGCGCCGCGCCGCCCCCGGTTTACTTGCCTGAAATTTCTTTGTTGTTAGCCGCGGGACTTTAGCCGGCACCAGCTGTAATGATTTTTTAAATCTTATTCAAGTCAAATTTCTACTTCAACTTTTACAGCAAATTTTTACCGTAAAATGTTGACTTCTATTTTCTATAAATCGTCTTGTAATTTTATAAAAATTTGCCGCGTATCTCTCTAAAATAGCTCCAATGGCACGACACGCAATTTGGCGATCCGCAGGGTTTTTTCTCCTCGGCACTGTCCGACTTTGAATCAAAAATAAAAATAAAATTACTATAAACTTCTTTATATGTACATGCAAAAAGATCATTAATTATATAAAAAAAATTTAAAAAAAAATTCTCTAGTAACGATCAAGTTGATTTTTTCAGTTTCTTTATATCTAAACATTATAGGTAAATACTTCTTTCATGAGTTCTATAAAGTTTTAAATAGGTTTAAGAATATAAATTTTAAATGCCTTGAAGAAATTTTTTTTATCATACTTACTCTACCAACACGAAATGCTTTAATTCAAACTTTCGGTAAGGTTTTTTTTTAATAATAATAAAATTTTACCGTTAAATATTTTAAGCATTTTTTAGTCCAAATCACTTCGAACATTTTTTAAAGTAATTTGAATTCAAAATAATCAAAGGCAATTTTTAAATATAAGATTACTATTTTAAAAGCTTACAATTAGATTTTATCCATTAAAAAATTCAGTATTAATACAGTCAGGCACCTTTGCAAGTGTAAAGTATCTGTTCTGTGTAGAAGAATTTCCAAATTGATTGTTGCAGTTTGCACCGTATATTTAACACGTGAATATATTGGTAGTTTCGGTACATACTTGAATGTTTTATCTTTTGTTTGAAATAAAAAATGCTTTTCTAAGTTTTTTTTTACAAATATACATATTTATTGTTTAATACAACATGAAAACATCATTTAAATTATTTTTTCGTATTTAATTAGTAAACATAAATTTAAAATGAAAGAAAATATTAATCGCAATAAATTTTTAATTACGATATTATGTGTTATCAGTTTTATAATAATTTATATAATGACATTACATTCAGTAGCTATAATACGTTTTTGATTACCTTGCACAATCACATAGAAGCATTTTTTATGATATCGTTCGTCGTGGTTAATTAAATTTGTTTATGATTCAGTACAAGGATTTTACAAAACCTATTTTCATGTTCTTGAAAAGTTGACTTGTATTATTGATACATTTTTAAGGCACCTAATTTTAAAAAAAATTGAAATTAAAATATTCTGATGCACGTAAAAAATATTTGCATAAGAATGAAGAAATTAAAAAAACAATATTAATGAATCTTTGGTTAACTAGTGGATATTAAAATAATATGAAAAAGTAATAAGTACTATATATACTTTTGAATTTGAAGAAATTTGTGTACAAAACCTTTTACAGTATAATAAAACTTATAATGCTACATATAAAACTTATGTACATACATACTTTGTGCAAATAATATTTAATCAGTTTATATAACGAATTGATTGTTTAAAATACCAAACGTATTAATAGTACTTTTTTATGTACATAAAATAATAGGTTAAAAAATTAAAAAATAAAATTCATTAGCTGTTAGGTCATTTCGAATTTTTTTTTTCGTAGTATACCGAAATTAATTTTATAGTATACCGAACAAATAATATTTCTGAATTGTTTATCATATTATAAAAAGATAAATTATTGTTCTTGTTCTCACCATTCTGTTTCCAATAATTTTTTATAAGTACAATCACATATATTGACGTTGATTATTGAAAGTCCATTATTTTTTCTTAGCACAATTTCCATTCTATAGTATAAACGTACATTAAAAAATTATACTATTTCTGGACTTTAAGACTTTTCAAAATTTTAATTCAAATTGATCAAATACTAAAAGTCTAAATAATTATTTCTGGTAATTATTTTAAAATATCGTTGTAGCGCGAACAATGTATCACTAAGTGAATAGAATTAATAAAAAGTTCAAAAACTTTAAAAATATTGAATAACAGCGTAATTTTATAATTTAACATACATTATTTAATAATTTTTGTAAAAATGCATTTTAGAATAAAAATCGACTTATGGGTCATTTCATTGTGATCGGTGGTACTGGTGTACATTTGTATACCTGCCAAATGAATTAAAACCAAGTCAAAAAAATTATTACTCTATTTCTTTCTTTTTACTTCACTTTAGGCTGAAATGACCCTTTCGATAAAAAATATAAAATATTGGAGAATTACTACTATTTTCCCAATATTTTTAAGACTTTCAGTAAGTTATTTATCATATGCAGAAAAAAAATTTGTGCAAATGTATGTTTTAAGGCCTAAGTTTTAATTGATACTTGTCTAAAATTTTTATAATAAAATTTTTCGGTTTAATCGGAACACATCGAAACTGCAGGTAGATGTTTTTTCCGAATTATGCAAAGATTTGTGTTTTTAAGTGACTTTGGCAGGTAATTGTGATTTTTGAAATACCTATTTGTTCAAATTTTTTGATTCAAGTTTAAATAATTTTGAGATTTATTCTCGGGGAACTAAGTTAAAATTACATTATTTTCATTAGTATTAATTAAAAATTGTATGGTTTTTGTAGATTGATTATTTTCGACTACTCTTAATATTTAAATTGTGAGTTCCAATAAGTTTAAGCATTAACTTGTTATCCCTTGATTGCTTTGAAAAATCAAACTTTTACTTTTTAAAAAGAAAAAAAGATTTTCTCTAGCAAAACAGAGTACTTTCAAAAAATGAGGAATGTTGTTGGTGCCAATAATAGCTGAACATATATAATAAATTTTTTAACTTAAAATAAAGCAGAATAACAAATGTGCACATCTTTATAAATTGCAAGTGTTTTCTGCAGTTTTAAAGAAAAAATTGTTGATAAAGATAAGGCATTACAATCGTATATGATTATTAAGTTTATCTTCGATGACGTCCTAGGTATGCTTTACAATTTGGACATGTATGATGAACATCCATGCACTCGTCGATACAACATGGTATCAAACAACATCCTGCCCAGCACCTATAATCAAATTATTTTTGGGTATAAAAATTAACGTCTTTTTGATTTTTGTTAATTCAAACTTTAAACTTTAACAATTTAAAAATCATTCCCTTTACTCACTTTATATTATTAAAAATTTAATTGAACATACCCTACATTTAATTGGTATAAAGTTGAACCATTTGAGATATATTTCATATAGTTACCTTTTGAACATTGGATGCATCAGATGTTTTTTAATTTGATAAAAAAACAATATGAATAGTTTATACATTGAACTCTCATTAAATCTAGTCTTTTTTTACTGGAAATTTGTTTTCGTTACTTGTTTGAAGGCAGACATAGTTTAATAATTTAATTAAGATCATATGGTAAAAAATAGACCTCGTATAACCACAGTTCAGTGTAAAATAAATTAATAAATAACATTTCTATATTTATTTATGACAAATCATCAAAATAAAATAAAAAATCATAACAAATTTATACTTTATTACTTTTTACATTGTTATTCATTTACTACTCTGAGAAATCAAATTAGAACTTTTATGAGACTGAACTGATGTAAAATTTTTGCACTAGTTACAAATTGTGAACGGTATGAGATGTATTAAAAGAAAAAATCTTCTGCAAATGCAAAATAAAGTCTTTTTGCCTAGAATTCCGTTATTTTTTTTACTTAAATCTCAATTTAAATAATTGCTTTGAGTTAGAAATAATATTACATATTTAATGATACTTAAAATAATTAAATAGAATTGACTAAGAATTTCTAAAATTACTGATAAGTAATTTAAAGAAATTGACAAAAAATGAATCATTTGTGGTACTTGTATAATCATTTACATACCCTAAAAGTGCAATTATGAATCCTGAAATATAAGCTATCATTCCAGGCTCAGTTCTTGTTGCAGTGTCAATTTCAGCATAACAATGTGGACATATTGTATGTGTTGCACCAGGTCCAAGAGGTACAATAGTTGTTACTATTGTAGGTCCACTGACATCTGCATAAAAATAATAAAAAGTGTTGTTATTATTTATATTACTAATAAAAAATATTTGTAACTTTTCTCATATAATTTCTAAACTAAACAATAAATTTAAAAGTAAATTTGAAATACTAGAAACGAATTTTGTATGCATGTTTATGTGTTTACCAGAATTGTTGAATTCAAATAGTGCAAACTTTAAAAAGGCATTAAATTTACTAACCATACTTTCAGATAAATATAAATTATGTTCAACCATATGTTCAGTTAGTGATAGTGTTTAAAAGTTTGTATAAAACACAGTTATTATGGGTTAAAATGACAAAAAATTCATCCAGTTAAAGCCACAGATGAATTTCTGATAATACCTGCTATATTATTAAAACCTAAATCAAATATAATTAATGGATTAGTAAAATAGTTTTGATTTAATAATTTCTATTAAAAATATATATTTTTGGTGAAATGAACAAACAATTTTTTTATTTAATTTAAAGATCAAAATAAATTTTTTTGCATCTATTGTAACTATTCATAATAATCTATTTTTTTTTTTTTTTTTCAATAATTTATAAATTTTACAAAGGAATATAAAGGAATATAATTTTTCAACAAAACTTACATGTCTCAGCTGGTGTAAATGGACTTGCTGGAGGTACTCCACCCACACACTGGGCATAACTGGGTGGTGCTGTTGGAGGTTGGTCATAAGGAGGTGGTGGTCCACTTTTATACATTGTATTTTTAATTATCTGAAAAGAATTTAGCATAATCAGATTTTACATGTATTGGATGACATTGAAATCATTGAATAAATTAAAGTTTTTTTTAAGATCTAATATATGGGCTTTTCGATGAAGCGAGTTCTCATTTATGCTTGTAGTTCAATCAAAATTATGAGCCTCAATTAAGAGCATGATACGAATGTTTCAAAACCTTGAAATGAATATTTTTTTAGATGCAACCTGCATACCACAAACCATAGTTTAATTTACAATTAAGAAACAAAGATTGAGCTAATTTTTTATCACCCTTATAATTTATTTATTTATGATCAACTTGAAATGAAATTTAATTTGGTACAAAAAACGGTCTTTTTACTTTTTATTTTATTTATTTATTTTTTTCGTACACTTGGGTAGTGAATTTTTCATTTAAAAAATATAACGCTGTTTCTGCTAACATTTAACATTTTCTAAGTAAATTAAACTTGAATAAAAAAAAGTTTCTTCGGCAAACAAGAATGTACAGAAACTTTCGACTCATTCTCTAACACAAATAATAAAAAAAAAAGTAATCAATAACTCACAAAAACGTAATAATCTCCACGATCAAACCCTCCCTGGTGATTAAAAAAGAAATTAAGGACCTTGACACAAACACATATTAGGTACTGTCAACAATATGAAAAACAAAACTATCTGGTTCCAGCGCGCAAACAGCAGCATGCGTGAGAACTTTCCGAAAATAAATATCCGTGACTTGCGAGACGGCGGCTGCGACGACAAATGATTGCGAAATATCGTATCTAATATAGGTATAAGCAGTAGCTCTGTTAAAACAAAGCTACACCTTTGACCTCTCGGCAGCTATATCTCTTCACCCCTGTTCGCATAAAAAAAATGCAACGTAAAAACAATAGTCAGTCAAACGCACGTTTTAATATTCCAGTGTTTTCTAGTCGCAGATCGATTAGTAAATACTTAGCTTATCGTTCTCACCTTTTTGTCGCGCTCGGCCGCAATGTGGTACGCATAAAATAGCGCCACGATTTGTTATTAATTCTCCACCGCTAATTTCTTCTCCTATTTATTTGTGACTGCGGCACTTGCGAAAAACGTCACTAGTCACCCACCACACAACAATAAACATACACACAGTTAAAAAAGCTGCAGCACACCGGGGGAGTACGTTGGTAAGTGGTAACTGCTAAACTGCCTGCCCTGCCCGTCGTTGTTTACTATATATTCTGCGGCCTTTTGGTATACGACTGAAAAAATCCTGCCAAGAACAGCCGTGCCCGCGAGTGGCCAGCGGGTCTGCAGACCACTAGGTATACTACAAACGGACCATAGTGTAATAAAAACGGGCGCATGTGCGTGTTTGGCTCTCTTTCTTCTCCTCCCACCCTTTCTCTTTTTCTTCTTTCCTTTCCTCTGCTTACTCAACTACCCGCATAGGTAGGCTTGCTTCATTTTTGCGCTAACTCCCAAGTTGAGAGTATGCCTTTTAATCTGATTACGATTATCTGTCTCTCTGGACTTGATAAGCGTTTACAAATCTCACCTAGACCTCGCTTGCGTCACTTCCAGATTTAATTTTTAATTTTATATTCTTCGATCTGGATGTAATTTGATTTAATTGGTAAATTTATTTTGCAATATTTTTCTGAGCATGCAAATAAGAATTTGGCAACTGACTTTTTTGCAATCTAAATTGAATATTTGTCACTATTATATAGAGTATTAAACAGTAAATCAATGATTAAATAAAGAAATATTTTTATCACTGTAATTTCTCGAAATGCATCGATTCTATTGTATAATTTACTTTTTTTTAATTAAGAAATTATTTATTAGTGTGGACTGTGGTATGAGCTTATTACGATCTTACTTTATCGAATTATTATGTATGTATACATACATTCATACATACCGCACTCTGCAGCCGTTATAATTAAAATTTTTATACGGTCAAAATAAATCAAGCAAAAAATTTTTTGTTATTATTATTGATTTTCAATTTTCATGTAGAAATTAAAATTTAAAAGTTAATACTTGATTAATAAATTAAAAATAAAACCGATTAATAATTAGAACAATTTATTCATTCTCCAACAGAAAATTCCGCATTAGAACAAAATATACCTGCAGTAACAGAGACTATATAAAATATTTATATAAAAGTTAATTATATTTAATGTTTGTAATTCATTGTGAAAAATTATAAAAATTAAAAATCGCAATTAATTACATTTCATAAAACAGAAACAACTGATAGAATATAGGTAATAATTTCAAACTATTTCATACATGAAAGATTTTAGAAAATTCTAAACTAAACAATAAATTTTACTAATTTTGTAGTTCTGATATCAAAAGCTTGAGCTTTAAATTTTTTTTTTCCGCACGACGGCCATAAATTATCAATGAGATCCATAAATTTCGCGTGATTTTGAACTTCCTTGTTAACCACTAAAGTTAGGTCAATGTGCGTTTTTCTTTGATTTACTTACAATTGCTGCAATCAGTACCAAAAATTTATTAATTATCGCAATCGCTATAATCTAAAAAAATTAAGAAATCACAGAAAGTCTGAATGAACAATTAAAATTTTAATAAAAAGTTTTACACCCTGGAATAGAGTATTGGCCAATGAGGTTGAATTTTTAAGTTTTTGTAGCTGGTAGATAACCAATGTGAGTTATCAATTAATCAGACTATGGGACCATGTGAAACGGCCCAATGAACTTGCGCAGTGGTAGAGCGAGCGCACCACGACCCACGCCGTTCCGGTCAGTTTTCGTGCATCCAACATGGCTGGACGAGGTGGTTACGATGATTTAAGGCAAGTATTTACCAATGAGACCGACGTTATGACTTTGTACCTCTTAATTATACGAAATAATGATTAACCGCAATAGCCGATGTTGTCGGAAACTAGACTAGCTCGTAATTTTTCCCGTAATTGTACTGGTTTTGGAAATAAAAAGTTCCAACTCGAGGTTAAGTGAGGCCTACTCGCGCGGTATCGCGCGTGCAATTTTTGGAGCAGCTGCGGGGAGAGGCACTCGCGGAAAATTATATTCGTGAATAATGTGGAACTGCGTTTTCCCGATTGTTCACCAAGTAACAAACATGACTTTTATATCACCCGTCTGACATATTTTCCTTGCACCGAACTCGATGTAGGACTGTAGTTAGCACCCGGATTCAGGGAAAATAACTTATTCATTTTTTTCAGGGGATCTTGCAAAAATTACCGGTGTAATATTAACTTAACGTTTATATTTTGGCATGAATAATGTTTAGAAGCTTTTTTTAATTTCAGGAACGACTTATTGTAATAAATATCCCAAGAAAAATAATACATTTATACATGCTAACTCTTGTGTGCTTCTCTTGAGTATTCTTTGAATTTAATTAGGTTGGATTAGTCAAAGCAAAAACAAGATTAACTCTGATTTGTTCTTTGATGTTTAATTTTTAACTTTAAACAATTAATCAAACACAAAATTTGAACTTTTTAGTTGGAAAATGTAACAAGATTTTTTATTATTAACTCAAATGGTCTTATTGTTTTGGAGATAAAAGTATTTTTTATAAATACTTTATTCAGTCTCTTGAATTGTTAAAACTTTTATTTTAACTATTATATAACAACAATAATTCAATATATCTTATAATAAAAAATAATCAAATTTTTTAAAATTGTATATAAAATTTTCTCATTGTTAAAGACGTTTCTGTAGAAATGATTTAAAAACTTTTTCCAATTCTTTTTATTCATGATAGCAATTTCTGTGAAAGTACAATTTATTGCAAATCCTTAAAAATTCTTTTACAGAGTAAAAATTAATGAAAACATATAAAAGCTTTAATTTTCAGCTTACCTGATATTTTGAATAGAGTTTAATTTTAAATTTAATGCATTCTTTTATAATTTATCAGCCTCAAAATTTTAATCCTTGATATCTGTTTATAATTTCTATTTTTTATTTTAGAGACTACGGAAATCGCAGCAGACCCTTACCCAGCGAACCCCCATACACTGCATACGTTGGAAATTTACCCAATGGCGTTGTTCAAGGAGATGTTGATAAAATTTTTGCAGATCTACGTGTCAAGAGTATCAGACTTGTAAAAGATCAAGAAACAGACAGGTTTGTAGTTTACAACTTTATTATTTGAGGAATATTTGAGTTGTAAGCAATACATTGAGGTTCAGGATTTATGTTCACAAACTTTTGTTAACTACTAATATGATGTATGATATATTAGTGATCTATGATATATTTACAATTTTTTTAATTGACACATTTATTTCCAGGTTCAAGGGTTTTTGTTATGTCGAGTTCGAGGAGTTGGACGATTTAGTTCAGGCGATAAAACTTAATGGTCGCATTAGCGTAGATGATAGTTTTATTAAAATCGATGTAGCTGAAAGAAAAAGAAATGACAGAGGAGGCGGCTTCGACAGAAGAGGAGGTAGAGGACCAGGTGGTCCCGGTGGTGGTGGCGGGGGCGGTGGCTTCAACCGAGGCAGAGATGATCGAGGAGGTCCTAGGGGATTCGACGATTTCGGTAGCCCATTCACGTTCTCTAGTAAGCATTATGCAGTTGTTCACAGCCAAAAACCAAGTTTTAGTTAAAATCTCACGTAAAAAAAAAAAAATTAGCCTTGTTGTGTCTATTTTCTTTATTTATTCTATGACTAAATATCTTAACGTAAATTATCAAATTTGATCTTTAATTTTATAATTGATGTATCATTTCTATATAGTATCATTTAATTTTAAAATGTGTAATGAATGTGATATTTTCTGTTTGACATTTATTTTTATTTATTAAAATTATGAAAATATGTGCATAAAGTATGCCTTTAACAAAGTATTTAAATTTTGTAAATTGTTGCAAAGTGTTTATAGAACTTTTTAAATGTACTGGCTTTATTATTTAATTTGGTTTTTTTGGTTCAACTTAGCATAGTGTTTTCTTTTTTTTTTTTTTGTAATTATGATTTTTTTTTCTAAGCTAATCGCTTATTTACAATATGATTAAGATATATATTATAAAATACATAGCTCTTAGTTTATCAATAATAACTATTAAGTAGTGAAAATTGATTAATTAATTAAAAACAGTTTGTCTCTAACTTGAAATGAACTGATCGAAATTTTTTAGCTTATTTTTTTGAATTCAAAAAAACTTCAACAAGCTCTGCATGATTTTTATTAATGTGTACAGAGGGTACAAATTTACATAAAAATTCAATAAATATTAGCGCTAATTTGTGTATAAAAATTTTTTCTAGTCTTTTTAAAATTTGATTTTAAGTTGCTTTAATTATTTAGAAAAAGGAAATTTTCAAAACTTGAAAATTCCACCGTTTTTTAGATGCATGATAAATATAGAAGCATAGAGATTAATTTTGTAAAAAATTTCGTTGATTATTTATTTTCTTTCAAAAACAGAGACAATGTAAATGTAATTTTTTTAAATGTTTATGTCTTGATTAAACTCTTAGATACATTAATTACTTTTTTAGTCTTAGTTATAGAACTACTTATTAAAACAAGTAGTATAGAATATATTTATATATAAGTAGAAATACTAAAAATGAAATTTTATGGATCTCATGATAAATTGACGTATCAACAGGAGGATTTAATGATCGTGGAATGCAAGGTGGTAGCCGGCCAGGAGGCGGTGGTTTCGGCGGCCGTGACAATCGCGGTGGTGGAAATTATAGTAACTTTAACGATGACTCTGGTGGTGGCAGAGACTGGAATTTCCGAGGAGGGCCTGGTGGACGCGATGGTCCAGGAGGTCCAGGAGGTCCAGGCGGTCCTGGCTCGTCAAGGTACGGTGGTGGTAGACCCCGAGCCGGACCACTTCCAGACAGAAAGCCCGACGACTACCCCCCTAAAGAGGCCTCTAGCCAACCACCAAGTAAGATTTATTTTATTTTGTTATTGTTTTTAATTTATAGGAACTGTAAATTTTTTAATAAAATTCAATCAATCAAGTGGGTTTAGCAAGAAACAATAGCGGTATACTATTTTTTTATTTTTTAACAAAAATTCAACAGAGATTCAGTGTATCGTAATATTATTATCAAATCTATAAATTTCTTATTTTTGATGCCTCGTAAAAAAAACTCTACCGTCATTACATTTTCATTCGAAACTTCGCTTCTAAATCAAAAATATTTTGTTTTTAATAAAAAATATTAAGCTTGCTTTAAATCGTAAAGATTTTACAATATTACAATAATTCTGTATCAAAAAAGTTATTTAGAAGTATCTGAACATTAAAAGTATCTAATAAAAAAATTTAAAAAATAAAAATTAATTAGGACTTAGTAAAAATATTAAAATTCAAAATACATAACAATGAATTATTTTAGATCAAAAAGGATTCTAAAACTCATTCGAGGGTTGTTAGGTACAGAAAAATCAACCCTAATTAAGTTCCGTAATTACGTGTTTTTCAAAACATTACTTTTATCAGAAGTCATTTAAAACGTTAAAAATTTGGTAAATCTTTCCCACAAATTTTTCCACTTTAACACCCAAAAAATCGAAATAATAATAAGCAATAAAAAAAAAAAAAAAAAAAAAAATTTAATCATAATTCTTGTATGTTTTATAGGCACGGCTGAAAGAAAGCGATTGGTATTGGCGCCCCGAACCGTACAGGCTCCGGTAAATGCATTATCGGATGCCGCGGCGCGTAGTTCGATTTATGGAGGGGCAAAGCCTCGAGAAGAAAAATTGAAAGATTCTAAAGATGAGGAATCTAAGTAAACAAGTATCATGCTGGGAAAAAAAAGAAACAATTTTTCTTTCAAATTACTCAGTATGAATCATTATTGCATTCGCATAATCATCATTGGATCATAAAAAAGTTAAACTTATTCTAACGCATGATCAAAATCATTTAAAAAATAAATATGTAAAACGAAAAAAAAATGTATGAGTGCGAGTGAGAGAAAAAATGAGCAAGAATGTTGAAGACACGTAAGAGTGATCAAACCAGTATATGTACTAAAGGGTAGCTTACAAAATACATTAATAATATTATTATTAAATGGCAGTATTATTAAAAATTGAATAAATTATCCTTTCTAATTCTTGAAAAAAAATTTTCTCAAAATAAGTTCACGTAACGTATAATGAGGTAAAATTTTTATTCAATAATGCTTTTTTTTTAATTTGTGCAATTTTTTGAGCAAAACTAGTTTTTTTTTGTTTTTGTTTTTTTATTTATTTTTTTTTTTTTTTATCATCCGTGTTCCCACGTTTTTTCTCATTTTTTTCAACACTGTCGATCGATGTTTGAAATGTAAATGGCAGCACCGTTTACCATATATCAATCTTTATTTTGACTATTATTGAAATGAATTATCGTCTTGAGCTTCATTGAACAATATTGTCTTTATGTTTTGTGTTTCTCATTTGATGTTTTCGTTTATGCATCAAAAGTTTCGTATTGTAAGTTTTTGAAACTGGAAATCGTGCTTCGTAGAGCTATTTTTTTTTTTTTTTTTATATTCATTTAAATCTTATTAACTTTTGTTGCAGAAATTTGTACAGTAAAAATAAAATATGCTCTTAGCTGGGTGTAAACGTAAAAATAAAAAATTATAGTCTTCATTTTATACTTAAATAAATTGTATATCACTTTTCTTTATTTACTCATACTAGAAAACTGAGTATTTTTTCTCTACAAAAATTATATTAGTCAAATGAATCAATCTAATTGGTTTCAAATGTTATAAAAAAAAAAATGCAAAATTATTTTTTTATTTTGGTCTCTCACATCTCTTTGTAAGTGTTCTGATTTTTATAGTTCAGGCAAAAACGTTTGTCAATACATTTATTCATTTATATTTTTTGAATATGTAAAATTGATTAATAGAATTTTGTTTTAATACACTTTTGCGATAACTTTACGTGTGTATAATTAGATATATTCTTTGTTCAATATCCTTTCTTTATTTTTTGTTATTTTTCTATGCTTTTGTCATGCGTGTGCTGCTACCATATATGAATACACAAAATTTTCATCAGTAAACTACTTCAGTGCTAAACTGTTTTTTTTTTTTTTTGTGCTGCTGAGTGATAGGGTAATTGAAAATTTGTAAAATATATATACTCATCATTACCATGTAATGAAAAATATATTATCAAATTAATTAAACCGAAAAAATTTTGCATAGTGAATAATTTTTTTCAAAAGATATACTATGGCTGATATAATTTAAAAATGTGTAAATTATTACGACTTATGGAAAAAAATTTGTATTGTTTGCTAAAAATATAAATTGTTTGAAATATTTCTCAGGTATTTAATTTTTTTAAATACAAATGAATAATTTTTTATAAGTATATGCATTTTGATAATTAAAAACAAGAAAAGAAAAAAAAAAAAAATTAAAATGTATGTAATAAAAATTTAATGAATATGCAAGGTTCTAGTTTTTACTACTGAAAAAATAGAGTAAATTTAAAAACTAGCTTTTTAATTCAATGGTATATTATAATGTTCATATCTGATAAAAAAAAGTTTTCTATTGAAGTTTCAATAAGCATCAAATCGACTTGAAATTGGATTCAAATGTAAACAATTTTTACATTCTGACTGAAAAAAAAATTAATTCTAAGTGAAACTTTTTCAAACCATAAGAAGTATTTTAGAAAATTTTTAATCATTTTTCACGGGTAAAAATCTCAATAACCCAATTACATTACGGAGCGATTTAATTTAATATAGAACAATAAAGTGTCATTTATATAAATGTATATTTCCAATCAGCAGCAATTTTTTCGAAAGTTATTTATGTAATAGATATGTACAAAAACTGAATGTTAAAATAGAAAATAAAAATTATAATATCTTGAATTTAAATAATTTTTGTTGGAATTAATGTTAAAACCTGCACCTGTTAAATATTTAAAACAAAACTATGATAGAATGTGCATGTATTTATAATTTTTCTCAATCTTTTGTTAATTAGATTGATTCAAAACTTATTTCTGCATTGAACGTACGAGCCTTTTTTTTCAATCAACTTATTTTTTGTTAAATTCATTTTCATTAATTTTTCGCAATAAATTTCAGTAATTCAACTTCAGTTTTTAAAAAGCTCTAAAAATAGTAAAAAATTTACTGAAAACGAAAAAAAAAAGGAAGCGCGACAGTAACGCTCGCACCTCAACCACGTTCAAATCGATTAAAAATTAAAAAATTAAAAGAAAAATTACCCAAGTGATAAGTAACTTCAACCCCGGCGCGTCTCGGGGGGAGGTTTCCAAGACCACGCCTCTCTCTCTCTCTTTCTCTCTCGACCACGCGCGCCACCCCCTTAACAACGGCAGCCGGCGAGACGCTTATTCATAAACACGTACCCACTTCCGTTACTTCTTCCCTCCGTGGTCGAGGAGAGCTAAGCAAACGGAATAGAAAAAAAAACTCGGCCTGCAGCAGTCACACGCCCGCAATACAGTTACGCACAATACATACGCGTATCATAAATTTCTTTATTATTAATCGTCATCGTCAAATCGCTGCAGCCCGTGGGTGGATGTGTTGGTGCGCGGGTGGATGAACAACGCTGCTGCTTTTTTGTCGGTGCGCGAAAATAGATCATTCTGCAGCGAGCGTTGGCGTGTTGTGTGTGTTTACCAGGAGCGTCGTCCTCGAAATATTTCTCCAAATCACGTTGTCGAAGAAAAACAGTTAAGATGAGCAGCGACGGTCTTAAATCTGTGAGTATTCTTACCATTTCAAAACATGGCATTTTTATTATTCTTGATGTTACTGCGTGACGCACGAACCCTCCTTACAACGGACGTATTGGAGGCTCGGAACGACTTTAATATTTCTTTTGTCTGTACCGTATCGCATATTATGCTCCGGAATATTTCCTGGATCAGGGTCATTAGGTTTGAGCTTAAATGGGTGTAGAAAGTGTAATTAAACCTAGGACGCCGGGTCCAATAATGAAGGTTTAACGATCGCCCGGCATCCTTATAGGTACTTATGGTAAGGTAAATGCACTCACAGGAGCTCTAGCCTGATCGATTTGCAGTTTCACTCGCTTTACTTTTGCACTCCGGCTGCACGAGTAAAGTGCTGAATAATTTTTGCTTAGTACAGCAACCGCAGAGTTTTCAGAGCTGTTTTCTTACGCGTCATTACCACTTCTTATTTTTTTAAACAAATTTTTCGCTCAGTACGATGAATCAGAGAAAGGTAAATTTATTTACTGTTTAAAAAATTTTTTTTGGATATGTTCGTGACTAATTGAAAAATTTGAGATAAATAAAGTTTTTTTTGCACTTTAATGGATTCAATAACATTCGTTTTATGAGAATTGAAATAATTTTTTGGCGTTTTATTTATCATTTTTAATGGCATTATTGATTTAAAATAAATTTAATTTGGTGTAGTCTTTAATTAAGATTCAAAATAAATCTAACTTTTGTGACATTGGTATTCTGTTAGAGTGTACACTACACAGGGATAAATGGTTTTGACATTCCACTGGATAAAAGCTTCTTTGTTGGAGTTGCCTACCATCACGAACTAAAATCAGATTAATATGTTTTTATTTTATAAACTTTTTTTTTTTAACTTTTTCATCAAATTTGATTAATTTTAATCATTTTAAAACATTTTTATTATTAGTGCATTCAAATAATTTCAACAAAAAATTCAAACTTAATATTTGCTCTTACTTATTAAATTATTTTATGATTGAAAATAATTTTCTTCTTGTTTTCAGTTTACCAGCCTAGAAACACCAGGGTATGTAGGTTTTGCCAATCTACCAAATCAGGTGCATAGAAAGTCTGTGAAAAAAGGCTTTGAGTTCACTCTTATGGTTGTTGGTGAATCAGGCCTTGGAAAATCAACATTAGTAAACAGTCTTTTTCTCACTGACTTATATCCAGAACGAGTTGTCCCAAATGCAACAGGTAAAAAATTAAACAGAAATTTTTTCAAATTTAAATTTCTCTATTACTATTATCATACTAATTCTTTTAATTATTTTTTAAAATCTCTAGCAATCACTGAACTTAGTAGTAAGTATAAAAATGTGCCTATTCAAATGGAAAAGTTTTTTGTGTGTGAAGTTTGATTTTATATATTTGTTTCTTACCATGAAAAATAACTTTCACTTTTTGTTAAATTTATTTGATGCAATTTTTTTGTAAATGTCTTCCACTTTAAAATATTTTTTTAAAGTTTATTTTTTGTAATTTTTTGTTACTTGAACAAATTATTATTTTACACACAGTATTAGTATTATTCATAACTTTTGTATTGCTCACACTCAATTGTATATCTTAGGGTATAGCTGTGCAATTACAGATTTTTCACATTTTTATTTTTTTGAAAAGGCATGTTATATTTTTAAAAACTTACATAAAAGTAGCCAAGTAGTTACTTTTAAATTTATTATAATATTTTTTGTCATTGTTTTTTTCCAATTTCTTATCGTTGTAATCTAAAATTGAGAATCTAGAAAAAATGTTGTTAAATTTTTAATTTTTTATTTACAGAAAAAACAAATCAGATTGTGAAACTTGATGCTTCAACAGTTGAGATTGAAGAAAGAGGTGTTAAGCTCCGTTTAACTGTTGTTGATACACCTGGATATGGAGATGCTATTGATAATTCTGATAGCTTTAGAGCTATAATTCAATACATTGATGATCAATTTGAAAGATATTTGAGAGATGAAAGCGGCGTAAATCGAAGAAATATTGTTGACAACAGAATACATTGCTGTTTTTACTTCATTTCTCCTTTTGGACATGGGTGAGTTATAAAATGATTATTTGTATAGTTAAAAGCTTGTAAACTTTAAATATATTTTTCTACCTCTATAAGTTTTAAAACTACTACTAATTGCATTATTAGTGCAGTTAATCTAAAACAATATATTTTTTGAATTTTTTGTTTTGTTTTTAAATTACATTATAAGATAATTTTATCTGATTCATATAAATGCTTAGTTTGATAGTTTTCTTTATCACTCTCGTCAATTGTTTCGACATAATACAAATTTATTTAATTTTTTTACATAAAGTCTTAAACCCTTGGACATCGAATTTATGAAGCAACTACACAACAAAGTCAATATTGTACCTGTAATTGCCAAAGCCGACGTTCTTACGAAAAAAGAAATGGTAGCTAAGAAAAAGCGAGTACTAGACGAAATCGAAAAAAACAATATTAAAATTTACCCTCTACCGGATTGCGATGATGACGAGGACGAAGATTACAAAGAACAAGTGAAACAACTGAAGGAGGCGGTTCCCTTTGCGGTCTGTGGTGCATCAACTTTACTTGAAGTCAAAGGAAAAAAAGTTCGCGGAAGACTTTATCCATGGGGCGTTGTAGAAGTTGAAAATCCCGATCATTGTGATTTCATAAAGCTCAGAACTATGCTTATGTAAATTTTTAAAAGATTTTCGATATACTGATTACAGATAATTTATCTTTAAAATATTTTTATTTTTATTTTTCAGTACACATATGCAAGATTTACAAGAAGTTACTCAAGAGGTGCACTATGAAAATTATAGAAGTGAAAGACTTGTAAAAGGAGCTCCAGTTCCCCCAAGACGTCAAACGTAAATATTTTATTTATTCGTTAAATACTTAACCATGAAATAATTATTTACATATAAATTTTTAATATTTAATAAAACTCTTTGTAGGGCTGTTGAGAACGACAAAAACAATGCGGTGTCGGAAAAAGATCGTATTTTGCAAGAAAAAGAGGCCGAGCTTAGGAGAATGCAAGAGATGCTAGCTGTGATGCAGGCTCAGATGCAACAACAGCAACCATAAGTATGATTTATGCGCCAGGTGCCAATAAATCATTACATTAGAAATAAGAGAATAAAAAAATCTGTGGTTTCATAGATAGCTTTGATTCATAAGTCTGAGATTAATAAGGGCAATTCAAATATTTTGTCTGCATCGAATTTTAATTGCGTGCATCAACGATATTTCTTCGTGATACATATACTACAGTATTTTAAAATTTTTCTTTTAAGAATTTTGAGCAAGAAACATGACAAGCAATTCACTTTCTGCAGGTCGCGATTTACTTACACAAAATTAAAAAAGCGAGACTCAAGAAGTGCCTTGCGGTCATTCTTGATTACAAAATTTTTATTTCTTATTTTTTTACTTTGACCTATCTATAGAAACTAAGAATCTCGGATAAAACTTGAATAATAGATGGTTCGGCAGTATTTTCAGCGAAGTATCGATTATTATTTTTTTTTTAGATATTTTTAAAATTGTAATATGATGCTTAGTGTATTGTATAATACATATAAATACATCATATTAATATAATGTACAAATGTTTACAAAATTAAAGAGAATGGAACAGAAGAAAACCAAATTTTATCAACTTCAAAATATCCTTATTTTAAGTTTTTTTTTGCAATTTTAGTAAAAAAAAAAAATGCTATTTTATCTATTTAATTTTTTCAAACTGAAACGATAATGTGTAGCTGCAAATATACGTAATATATATAAATTAAAAATGTATATTTTCTATAGTACGTAGCAGTGATGCAAATGTTGTGTTTGTGTAATAAAAATATTTTTTTTAAACAATTGTATTTTCGTATGAATAGATCAGTTAAATTTTTTTATTAATTTCATCTTAAGTTACAAATATACAGAAATCTTTGAAAAATTAATAAAAAAAAAGTATACTTAACGTGATCTCTAGATAGTATAAGAATCTAAAACATTTGAAAAACTCTAATTTAAAGAAAAACTAATTCATTTTGTAGACTTTCTTGATTTTTAAATTCAGACTTGATTCCAAACAAATGAATTCCAGACTTGAGTACATGAGAAAAATTTTTTTAAATAAATTTTTACTTGTTGCATATATTTAACAAAAACACTTTTATTAATATTTTATACACTTTTGTAAACTGACTAATAAGTCTTGAATAAAATCGTATAAATAAAAAAAATTTGTCATAAGAGCGATATTAATTTTTTTACAATCCTTTTTACATTTCTCGACGTAGAGCAACTAGTTATAATAACAACTTTTTGTGAAACAGTCAACCTTACAACACAAAGGTTTAGTCTTTGTGCATATAATAGTCTATTGCTGTGGAAAAGGCCGCAAAACCAGCTGCGCCTATTATACCAGCTTTCAAACCAGCTGAAAAAATAAAGATTTTTTATCAAAAGAGTCCTTCTAATCTAATAATCAAATAAAATTTAGATTTAAAATATAATTTTATTCTTCTCATACTTCTTAACTTTGGTAAGAATTAGGCTAATACGATAAGTCGTAAATTTTTTACTTTAAAATTGCAAAAAAGTATTTGGTTGAAATTATAAATGAAGTTCAAGTGGTAGGACAGTATAAGTCATAAGTATATGTTTTTGTTTTTAATTTTACCTCTAAAACCTATAAGTGCTCCTGTTAAACCTCCTGCGTAGGTGCCATTTTTCCAATCTGTTTTTCCTCTGTACTAAAATTAAAAATACAACTTAAATCATTTAATTCTTTTTAAATAAATCATTCAACACATATATAAAATTTTGAAATTAAAGTAAATATCTTTTTTTTTACTCATTTGTGTATTAAATTTTTACTTACCGATTCTATAGCGCATTCAACTCCAGAAAACATGAAACCAATCATGGCAAAGTTTTTAGCATAACCTAGGGTCGTGGTTTTCATTTCTCGTAAAATTTCGCGAGCAGTTTGTTGTTTTTCAACAGCAGCAACATTGGGATTAACACTAGATGTAAATAAACCTAAAGCTGCTCCAAGTCCAAATCCTGTGAAATATGTGCAATTTTTTAAACAAATTCATAATCTTGAAGTATTTTTATTCAAAAATCAAAATAAATTCTTATCTAAGATTGCAACATTTTTTTATTACAAAATTTGTGACTAATACAATAGTTTAAAACAAATACTCTGAAAATTTTTTATTTTCTACAATCTACAATAAGTTAGTTGTTTTCACATAGGACAATCACTACAAATTTTACTAAATGTTTTGATAATTTATTATCTGTAATATTTAAAAAAATTACATACCCACAACACAACTCATTATACTTTTAAAAGCACAACTTTCCATAAACCTTTCAATGGCTTTCTCCTCATTTGATTTGATGTATCCTCCACCCAGAGCTCTAGGTATGATTATGTTTTCTCGATACCTTTGTTGCGTCCCAACAAGAAAAACTGCAATTTTATCCATTTCATCATTAGGCATAAAAATTGATTTACGTTTTTCTTCAGCCTTTGGGACAAATGCAGGAGGAAGTCCACTGGTAGGCACAAATGAGCGCGACATAGTTCTTGATTAACAGTGCACAGTTCATTTAGACTTTTAAAAATAAATTTTTAAAGTTAATGAAGAAAAAAATATAAATTTAAATTTGATTCAGTGAAATATAAATAAAAAATTGTTTACCGGCAATCACCATTCACCAATAAAACGACTTGTTTTTTTCATCATAACCTAAAATTTTTAAAGAAGACTTAATTTTTGCTTCTAATTAAAATAGAAAAAATTAAAAAATTTTTTGACACAGAGAGAACTTTTACCTGTTTAACTATGAACACAAAAACAATACGTATCAAGTAATTTACAAGTAAAAACAAAGGTATCAGCTGAAAAGTTAGAAGCAGACAAGTGCTGGAAACTCACTATTTACCTAGCAATCAGCATGCACACATGGCTCATGGTTGCGGTACCACAGGCTTGAGGCTACTAAACTACCTATACTTTGTGTATAAACCGATCTATTTTTTTCCAAAATACTATCGAAACGCAACATATTTAATTACGAAAAATACAAGTTTTAACAAATTATAATAAACTATTAACCACTAAAATAAATCAATTAAACTTTTTGTGGTTGATTATACGTGCGAAAAAGGTTCAAGATTAGAAGTAATAGTAAATTAGAAGTAATTAAAACAATTTGAAAGTCAAAAACTTGAAAAAAAAATAACGTAAAACAGAATACGAAGCACATTCTAGACATCAACTAACTAAATTAAAAAAAAAAAAAAGAAAGATCTGTAAATAAATTCAATGTCGATCTCGGATAAAATTAAATGTTATAGCCTATATAAGGTCAGTAAAAATATTTACTTTATTTTTAAGAATACAAATTTTTATCTTTATTTTTATTATTATTTTTTATAATTTATCCTAATCAGACAGTGTAAGGTAAATACAGCTTACAAATTTTTCGAAGTCATCAAGGGTTTCCTAAAGATTGGTTCATTTTTGCACTTCCAAGGCGTGTATAGTATTTTTTATGCTAATAGACCGAAAGGATGTATGTACAAAATTCGCATTCTAGTTCAAAATTACTTTCGGAGCGTAAAAAGAGCAGTAAAAAATAGATAAAAATAATCAATTATCATTAATATAATTTATTGTATTTTGTTTTATTTGGCAGCAGTTTACAAAATTTATTATAACTTTTATAGATGGATCATCACCAGTTTTTATTGTAGCAGACCTTCCATAGCACATAGTTTTTTTCTTTCTGGCACTTAAATTTTAAAAATCAGACTTAAAATGCCAAGACTGTGCCTTTTTACTAACAGTAGAATAAACAAAATTGCGACGAAAAATTTATAGTGTCAACGATTAGAGCGTACTTAAAAAATCAAAAAATTGAAATTCTTTCGAAAAATAAATTTAATTTATGGGGAACTAAATAATTTTTTCAGTGCAATGAATGTACAAAAACCTTGATCACCTGGACTTGAAACAATCGATCAAAGATTAAAAATTATTTTTCTTTGCTGAGTGATAATTTAAAAAAGTAGAATTTTCCGTAAATTGTAAGACTTGCTTAAGTATAATTACAAAAATTAATTTTAGTGTGAAATTAGGTTCAGTGACCTCAATTTCGAATTGAATCGAAAGCTATTGAAATTAAATATTGACGTTATAAGCCCGATATTTTTAACGCTTTACTCACATCACATCCGAACTATTTGATGAAAAAAACAAGCGGAAGTATCGGAAAACACATTTTTTAAATTCCTCTACATCAAGCTTTTTTTGGAAATACTCTTAATTCTTAAATGTTCTTTAATTTATCATCCTGAATTCCGGAAGCTAGAATTTTTTTTGCTATATATATATAATATTACACATGTTTTGCGCTCCCACTTACTACATATAAAAGGCCTACTTGTTTTTCAGCCGAATAATGCATATTTGTTGACCAACTTCAAATTACAAAAAGTATTAAAAGCAAAAAAATTATACTCTTTATAAAAAAAATTTCTAAAGAACTTAGCAGCAAATCTTTTTCGATTCAATATTTATAAGTGGTAATCATATGTTTTCTTTATAAAAATTTGTTTAATCAATTAAAGTTTAAATCAAGTAAATTTGATTTGTAAAATTTCTGCGATGTTTCGAAAATAAACATGCAAAGTAAATTCAATAAATTTTTTCAAAGTTTATGAAAAAGAAAAAAAATTGAAGTGGCTCAATGCTTATTCTAAATCCTAAAATTTTTTCGTAGGATATATCATTTAAAATATTCCTGAACTTAAAATAATTTATCATTAAAAAAAAACTTGTAAGGTTTCACCAGATTGCGATTATCTTGAGCTCATGAGTTTATTTTGTATGTTGACGTAAATTAGGTAAGTTTTTTTTCATAGTTCACTAATACACGTCATTGCCCGATTTGAATCTCGTGAAAAACGAAAATAAATTTCATGATAATAAGTGATTTTTAAAACGTAGTTTTAACTAAATTTTATTTTATTTTTTCCTATTTAATTTAGTAATCTAAAAAAAAAAGTTTCATAATTCTAAAGGTTTATTTGTTTCAAACACAAATTTTCGATAATGCACATACTATATATTTATCGAAACTAAGTCTATTTGTTTAATCCATTTCTATAAATCACTGATTAGAACTATTAACTCCAGAATCATCATTAAATTTGATTTCATTATTAGTAAATACAAGCAATTACACGAGTGTTTCAATTTTTAAGAAATGTTTAACAGATAAAAGGGTTTTTTCTACAATAAAAATAAACGAATATAACATTAAAAATGTTATTTTTTTTCAAAGTTACATGTTAACATGTAAATTTACTACCACGAAAGATCGTTCGCCAAGATCTCTCTTTTTTGTCATGTATATGAAGCCTAAAGATGAAAGATAAGGGCTCGCATACTCAGGTATTGTTTGGAGGATGAATGGAGATTGGAGAGGGAAGAAATGCCTATTTTTCCTCGACACTAGAAAATTCTTCTGCTACACGGGGATCCATAAAAGCTACGGATGCAGTATGATCGGGGATTCTCGGTCTCGAAGCACGCCTGACGCAACGTCGGTTCCCAAGTTTTTTTTTTTTTTTTTTTTTTTTTTTTTTTTTTTTGTGTCGTCTCGAATCTGCTTCTAATGTTTTTTTTCGTTCTTTTTTCATTTCACTATAATCTTCAACTGAACAAAGTCACAGTTAAATTTTAAATAGTTATTCTATTTAAAATTTAATATTTCACATTTTAAATGGGATACAAAATATCGCTGTGAAAATTGAGGAGTCCTCAATTGTTGAAGTAAGGCTGAGGGACGAGTAAAACAAACGCGGAGTCCAATCCCGAAGCTCCCGACAAGGTAATATCAATGTGAGTTTTCATTACTTTTTTTTCTATAGCATATAATTTTGTTTTATTACATAAATATCAGCTGTACCGCTTAAACTATTCGCAGATTTTGTAAATATTTTTCAATAACTTGATAAAAAAGATGTGTTAGTTTATTTTACGAAGATGTTAATGTACATTTATTGTGGCTCTATGACAAACTAATATTTTTTATTTTTATAAAAAGTAGATAGTTCATGGCCATATCATTCCCATAGTTTTTCTTTAATATTTTTTTATTGATTATAAACAAAATGAACAGCCAAAAATTGATAATATGGAGTTCGCTTTATCATTTTAAAATTCTAAAGATAAAACTAGAGAGTTAGAGAGTTTTTAAAAGATAAAGATACGAACTAAATATTTTAACTAAATATTTGGACGTGTTTACCTTGAAAATTAAATTTCGTTTTTAAATTGAATAGCAAAACTTGATTCGATTGCACATCAAAAAGTTTAGTTTTTAAAATATTGATAGCTTTAAAATATTGTTCGTAAATTTATATTTTATAAAAGTGATTTTTTCGCTTTTTGTAATGGTTTTGAAATCTTCTTCAAACAAGTTTAAAAGGCAATCTTAATTTCTTCTCTAATTTTACTTAGGTGATTGTGTTAAAATTAAAATATCAGATGTCATAAAAAACGCTTGTATTCTAATCGTTGGGTTTTTTTTTTTTAATTTTCCTGAAATAGGAATTGACTGGTATTTAGAATTTCAAAATCTCCAGTATTTTATGTTATTTAATAATTTCATTTGAGCGAATGCGCGCATGGTAATATCTGTCAAATTTTCATAACATTTAATTTTATAAAGTCATTAGTTTATGATATTTTACAAAAAGCAAGGCTGGCATAATTAAAGTCTTATCATTGTTAGAACTTCCTAACTTATAGAAAAGTTCCGACTATAAAATCTAAAATATCTACATATACATGAAAAGTGAACGCGGTAATTTCAATAGTTTTGCACTTTTAAGCTTGTGGTATTTTAGGGTTCAGGCACGTCAAGTTACCAGCTTGACGGGCGGTTGAATTTGACTTAGGCGTGTTCTATATCAGTGAGTGAGAAAAGGGATTGATAAATAATAAAAGCACTTGTATGGTTAACTGTATTTTAATTATAAATAAAAATCACTATTGACAATGTTAAGAAAGAATTCAGTTTAAATGAATATAATAATTATGTTGACAAAGCTACTCGGTTGAGTGTGGCTTGAGATGTGCACGGTGTGGTTGACGGTGCAAGACTGACTAGGGGGGCCCCCTGCGAACAGGGACGCTCAGGCCCAAAAGGGCCGCCTTGCTGCATCGGTGTTGGTGTGTGCGCTGTCCATGAGCGCCGCACAGTACACAGCGCGCGGTGCCAGGTTCTGCTTGCGCGGTTGCCGCTGTGCTTGTTGTGGCGGGTTTCCACGGGTCGCCACAAGCTTCAGTTTAAATTCAAATTAAGAATAAATGGCGGTATTTATCCTCGAAATATTTTTGTCCTTTTTTCATGTTAGAAGGAAGGTGTAAACAAGGTTTAGTGGGTGACTCCGGTCACATATACTTGAGCGATAGGGCCCTTCAAATATTTTTTTTATTTTCCTTTTATTATCAAAGACGAAAACATAGGCTACCTTTAATTTTTAACCTTTTCTCATCTTATTACCACTATTATTTTTTCATAACAGATGTCAATTTCAAGCGCTGGACTCGTACTTGTGATCTTTTTATGCTTGAACGCTTCCATTTTGGGAGTTGCCAATCCCATAGCTGAAGAAAAATTGGCGAATCAATCATGCCAAAGCAAAATTAAAGATCAAGTTAAGTTGTACTGCGAAGGAAAATATGCGCCTCTTTTCGAACCAGGTGGGTAAAACTTTACAATAAAATTTCAAACTGTCATAATTTTTATGGAAACCAACATAATTTTTTTTCACTCAAAAGTAAAAAGATGTTAAAACAAATATAACAGTATTTATAATTATACTTGATAGGGTTTATATTTTTGTTTCTCTGCAGTCGTGAAAAGAAAAAGACTATTTTATTGATGACTTATTTTATTCATCTTTTAATTCACAATTTTTTTTCAAAAATAAATTTTACAGAATATAATATAAATACAGCTGTAGATAAGTTTTCTTCTTCGAAAAAAATGTTTTCCGCTTCTTCCGTTACCGCAAACGAAAAAAGCGCATCCCGGCTGGGTCGTGCGAAAAAATACACCTTGGCCGCAAAATAAGAAAGCCTCAGATCACATGTTTATCAAACTCGGCTTCCTCTCTGCTGACAATTATATGTGACCTACGAGACATTTCTTATTTTCGCGGCACAAGTATGTAATCTACTATTTTTTAACACTTTACGAAAGAAATTTATAAATAAATCTTACACACAATAGAAAAATATACATCTTTTTTACTTCTATAAGATACCTATTTTATCATTTCAGGCTCATCCGCAAATGTATCTATCGTCGGAATTATTCAGCGGTCAATGATTTTGGAAACACTAATTAACGAATGCTGCGCTCAACCTTGTTCACTTGAACAAATGGAACAGTATTGTGCTCGAATATAAAAATTAGATTTAAAAAAAATTTATAATTATAGTTAAATATTGTCGATGTAGCCTAGTGATATTTTATAAGAAAATAATTTAATTGATATTGCGAGTGAGCCATAGCGAGGATGACAAAAATCAGATATAGAGGGTTTTTTTTTTTATTCATTTGTAAATATTTATGAATGTAAAAAATGGTGATCAATAACAGTGATATAGATTTTTTTTAATTCAATAGTTGACAAATAAAACAAATTATAAAATCAAGCGATGTTTCATAATTCATTTAAGTAGCCGGTTTTGTATAGTTCAAAAAACTATAAACAATTATATGAATGACTGATTGATCAGTTCATATATTTTGAAAAATTCAGTATACTGAAAAACAGTAAAAATGTTAAGAATAAGTACAATAATTAACAAACTTTACAAAGTAAAAAATTATCAGTCGTTCAGATACTTCTTTGATTTCACTCTTTTTTCAGCAAAAACTTTTATTTTATCTTCGTCGAAGATTTCTCTTTCCAATAACTCCATGTGTATCTTCCGAAAGATAATTTTAAACTTGGCAGAATCTGGAATGTAAGGGCTCACATAAAACTTCATGAGAATGGTCTTCAGAACGTGAAAAGTTTTTTTGTGATGTTTCGCAGAAATTTTCTTCGCTGGATTTTTGTCAGATACTTTTTTTCGTTTCGCATCTTGTTTAATTTCGCCATGAGTATGCGACTCTGTTGCGTCAGAGCGAGCGTCTTCGCCAATAATTTGAGCTTTTGCGCGTTTGGAGCTGGTACTTATAATTTTGGCATTCAACTGACTATTTACATCGATCGCATCATCATCGGCTTCAAAGAGACTGTCAATAACTGCACTTCGTTTTTTCGTATTTTTCTTTAGTAACTTATCATTATCTAGGTCCTTTTTATTGTCTTCTAGGGATTGAACTGATCCAGAAAGCGATAAATTTACCTGAGGTAAGTCCTCTTTTGAAATATTTATTTTCTCGACTGAACACTTACTAGTAGTTTCAAAACAACTTTCATGATTATTTTTTTGATCATCGGTGATCGGAACATTTTCTTCGGTTTTCGGAACATCTTTTTCAAGGATTACATTTTTACCATCATCCGACCCATTACAAAGATCTAAACTTTTTTCTTTATCACTCGCGCCTTTCGATTTATTTCCGGTAGAACTGAGTTCAAAAAATTTTGTTATCAACTGAGAACCAGATTTTTTTTTTGACAAATTGGGTTTTTCGGGTTGTTTACGAGTCGTAGATGAAGCATCGGTTCTAGTAATAACAGCTTTAGTTAGCGCGTTAAGTTTAGGCTTTTGAGCTGCTGAAAGTTCCGAGGCAGTTTTAAAACCACCACACTCGAAATTATTAAATTTTCCATTCGTATCCGCATGAGAATCGTAATTCCCATTTGAGATTGGATTCAAGTGATCTTCATAAATTTTCGGAAAATCCTGATTTTTCGTGGTAGTTGTTTCTTCTTTTGACTCATCTTTGTTTTTGAAATCCTCACACAGTTCAAGATTTTTGGTACTCTTTTGAATCCGAGAAATCTTTTGAGTGACAAAAAAGCGGTACGTGGTTATCGCTTTGGCCCGATTAATTATATCGTACTCAATTTTACGAGCAATTTCGTCAACATTTTGAGTAATTTTTTCCTTTTCGTTCTCGCACACTTTCAAATTTTCAGATAAACCAATGCTTATTTTATCAAGAAAAAACTCACGCACCTTGACGGTAAGTCCTTTGATTTTGATGTCAGTAGAGTCTGCTGCAATAACTTTAGAACTCTTAGCGTCCATCAAATTGAGTTTTCTTATATCTTCATCTTTATCTCTGACCCCCCTGCGTAACTCAAACTGTTCGTTGATAAGTTTTTTTTCTTCAAGTTTATTTTTTTTTTCTATTTGAGCCCTCGACTCTCCATAATCATCGTTCGAGTCATATCCTCCTCTGCCTCCTCCTCCTCCTTCACCACCAAACGAATAGTCATATTTTTCAAGCCCAAAACTTTCGAAATGACTACTTCGTTGTTTGACTTTGCATTGACTCGATGATTTAAACTGCGAAATTCTTTCTTCAACCACATTTTTACTCTTACAAACATCACACCTGTGAATACATTTAGGCTCGGGATCACCAAAATACTTGGAGAAGAGAGCATGACGACATTTGAGTCCAGTGAAACTTTCCACAATTTTTTTAAATGACTTTATTTTGTTTTCTTGGTGATGTATTCTTCTACTTTGAACTGAAGATGAGTCATCTTCGGTAGACATTTGGCAAAGATAGTTTATAGCACTGTACTCATCGCGACTGAAGTAAACTCTGCAATATGATTGTTTACCATCTCGACCAGCTCTTCCTGACTCTTGATAATAACTTGCAATTGTCTGAGGTACTGTCCAGTGCACAACAAACCTAACTGATGCTTTGTCTACGCCCATTCCAAAACTGCAAGTTGCAGCAATAACAGGAACTTTTCCAGAAGTCCATGAGTCTTGAACTTCAATTCTTTCTTTACTCTTTAGACCAGAGTGGTAAGCTAAGGTAGGAATCTTCAAGGCACTTAATTTTTTTGCTAATACTTCAGTAGTTTCTTTTTTTCTGCAATAAATTATTCCACAACCTTTTTTTTCATTTGGTAATGAATCATCAGTTGGACCTAGTGATTCCTCAATAAATTTTTTTAAATGATTTATTGGTTCTGGTAAAGTATCAACAAACCAGACGTCGTAATATAAATTAGCTCGAAAAACCGGGGATGTAAATACCAGAGGATTATTCATCTTCAAAGTTGTAAAAATATCTTCTTTTACTTCTTTGGCAGCTGTGGCAGTTAGAGCAATAATTGGGATTTCAGGTCTCTTTTCTCTTAACAGTATCAGTTTTCTGTAACTTGGCCTGAAGTCATGACCCCATTGACTAAGACAATGCGCTTCATCAATGACAAAATAAGATATGACTTTGGGCTTTATCTGGCTCAAAAGTTTCTGAAAATTTTCAGTTTCACATAATTCTGGCGTTATGTACAATAGTTTCATTTTTGGTTTGTTTGATAACATATCATTTCTTATTTCCATTCTCTGAGTCTTTGTGGTTTTTGAATTCAAACTATGAGCTACAACATTAATTTTTTTTAAATTATCTATTTGATTCTTGACTAGAGCTATGAGAGGTGATATAACAATGGCAAATGAATTTTCCTTGGATATAGCTGGTAATTGGAAGCACAAGGATTTACCAGCTCCTGTGGGCATGCAAACATATACATCTTTATCACCTTTGTAAGCCGCTTCAATAGCTTTTCTTTGAACATCACTTTTATATTGGTCATAACCAAAATGTTTTTTTAGTTTAGTTTTTAATCTGGCTTCTGAAAAAATTTCCTTACTCATTGAAAGCTGGGGAAAAAAAAGACACCATCATTATATCATCAAATGAAAATTATAAAAAATAAAAGCAAGTATTTAAGCTTATAACGTTATTGAAAACTGATTGGTAAATTAAAATAAACAGTGGATTTTGAGAATTTTAATTAAAGTGAGATATAATTAAATAAAGATATTTTTAAAATTACCTGTAGTTTGTAGAATCAAGTTTTTGGTGCACTCATCGAATGGATTCTATAAACTTGGCAGATGTGTTAAATTTTAATATTCTTGAAAAAAATAAAATTTTGAATGACTTTTTGAGGAATAAAGTTTGGTAGTCTTCAATGCATAATTCAATTAGTTCGAACAAAATCGTACCTTCCAAAAAACAGATTAAACACAATAATGTTTTGTTAAAAAAATGTTGCGGAACGCTGAAATGCGAGCTAGCAGACCAATTCACGCGCGCTTTCTCTAACTTTTTTTTTGTTCTGATCACTCGAATTTGCTATGAGGATGAAAAACTTTATTTGTATGAATAGATCTTGGAACAACAAAATCTAAAACTAAATTAAAAAATGCACACTTTTTAACAGTAAATGTTTTATTATAAATATAATTTAAAGAAATCTACTGTAGTCGATAACTTGGATTTCTTTCATTCACTATACCAAAACAAAACACCGGTCCGTGAACGCGATCTGCAACGGCGCCAAGTTGCCCACGTGGTTTTTACTGTCTGGTATTTAAATGTGTCGGTCTCGTATTCAAAGAAAAATTGTAGACAATAACTTATTAACAGTAATCTCTACATTTTTAAAGGATGTTCAAGTTTAATTTCTCTAAAGATGGTAAATACGATAATCTAATTAATTAGTAATAGATTTTACAAAATTTATTTTTTAGTTTTAAGGTTATTAAAAAGTAAACTCTATAGCTTCATCAGTACCAATATTTGGGAAAAATTAAAAAAAAAAATTCTTTTTATTAGAAAATGAAGATCAAACTTTAGAAAAAGATTCACAATTAACTTGGTTGCCAGCAGAAAAAATTGATGTCCCTGATAAGTTTTTTAAAAAAAGCTGCCCTTTGATAGAATACAAAAATAATTCAGGATTAACAGATTTTCCACTAAAACTAGTTGATTCAGAAAAAGTTGTAATTAAACTAACTGAAGAAAATTGTGAAAATATTATTGAAGCTGAGTCCAAACATTCAGACCTACTACCATCTAAATATGAAGGTAATAAAAAATTTTACTAAGATTTAAAAAATAATAATTTTTATTTATTTTAGTTTCTATTATTTTTTTCATTTGTCAGGTGGACTAAAAGTATGGGAATGTACTTATGATTTAGGTAATTATTTATTGTCAGAAAATATAATTTTCAAGAATAAAAAAGTTTTAGACTTAGGCTGTGGGGCAGGAGTAATTGGTCTCATTGCTTTTCTCAGAGGTTCTACAGTTCATTTCCAAGACTATGTAATTATTACAAAAAATTTTTTAAATTCGGATTTGAAAATTCTTTTTATATTAAATACTTCAATTAAAATAATTATATTTATAAAATTTACATTTTTCAGAATGCTGAAGTTATTGAATCTTACACAATTCCCAATGTGATATTAAACTGTGATGACTATAAAGATATTAAAGAAAAATGTGAATTTTATAGTGGTGACTGGGAATCTTTTACCAAACTTGTATCAAGTGATGATGAAAGCAAAAAGTATGATTACATTTTTACCAGTGAAACTATTTATAATCCAGAAAATCATTTTAAATTGTACCAAGTTTTCAAGCAAAATTTGAAAAAAAGTGGCAAAGGGTAAATTTTAATTTATGTCAATCAATATTAAAATATTTTTTACAAAAATGTACCAAAATTTTTTCAACATAACATGATTTTTAATCACAGTTTTATTGCTGGAAAAGCTTATTACTTTGGAGTTGGAGGAGGAATGAGGCAATTTGAAGGACTAGTTTTAAAAGATGATGAATTTAATGTAACTTCTGTTTGGAAAAGTATAGAAGGTAAATTTGAATGACCTTTAACTATAAAAAATTAAAAACAATCTAAATTTTTGTAAATTAAATTTAAATTTAATTCAAAATTTTTTAATAAATTTTGTATTTTTTACACTTTTTAACAAATGAATGTTTTAAAAAATAAGGATTTTTTTACAGGCCTACAAAGAGAAATACTCAAACTAGAAAGAAAAACTCAGTGAAGATATTACATTAATTATTAAAAATTTAAATAGCAAAATTTGTACATTGCTTGTACATACAAGTCTTGGATTTAATTCAAAGACTTTAATTTACTTACTTGTTAAATTGGAAGACTTCTGTAATATCACTTAAAATTGTTGTAAATACTAGTGAAATTCTAATTCAAGTAAAATTGGAAGACATCAAGGCAAGCACTTTTCTGAACAAGTAAGAGTTTTTCTTTGAACTTCAATTTTATTTATTTTTTTCTTTTTGTTACTGATTATCATTCAAAAATTAATATTTTTGAGCCTCCTAAATTCCTTTAATATTCAACAGCAAAAGTTTGTTGTACAAAAAGTAAAATATTAAAAATTTTAAACTAAGTTATTAAAAAGCAGTAGTAAAAGAAAAAGTAAATTATTATTATATAGCTGCAGTGGTTTTATTTACTGATTAAATTCAGTAAAAATTCACTTAACAAAAATAAAAAAGTATTTACAATCCAAAATTATTTTTATGCCATAGAAATTTTTGAATAAATGTGAAAAAATAAAATAATATTCAAGGAGAAAGTCTCTCATATACCCAACCATCTTGGCCTTCATGAACTAGATGATTGTCTGGTTTTTCACCTGATTTAAGACGCCTAAATTTGATTCTGTCATGAAGTCTGTCACTTTGACCCTGCCAAAATTCAACTGAATGTGGAATTACAATGTATCCTCCCCTGTAATAAAAAATTAATTTTACTCGAGTATAATAACTTAAAATTTTTTGATGTATCATCAAATTACCACCAATCAGGCCTTTGTACAGTATCAGGAAATTGTTTTTGTAATTCTTTTTCTTTTTCAATTAAAAATTCCCTATTAGGTATCACTGTACTCTGCTTACTAGATAGAGATCCTATTTGTCCATGGTATGGACGGCTGTTAAAGTATTGATCTGAATCTTCTGCTGAAGTTTTTTCCACCACACCTTCAATTCGAACCTAAAAAATATATGTACTGGTAATATTTTTTATTTTGATATATTTAATAATTTTTTTTTATCATACTGTTCTTCGTAGTGGCTCCCAGAAAAATGTTAGAGCAGCTACAGGATTCTCAGCTAATTCTTTAGCTTTGCGACTTCCATAATTTGTATAAAATTTAAATCCATCAGTTCCAAAACTTTTGAGTAGAACTGGTCTAACAGATGGTACACCATTTCTAAATAAAAGTTTTGAATTAAATTCAAATCATATATTAAAAATATTTTATGCCATAACTAAAAATTTTGGTATATTTTACTTTGTAGAGGTGGCCAAAAACATTGCATTTGCTTCACCTATGCCAGGAGTGTTACAAGCTTGCTCAAACCATGCTTTAAATTGTCCAAAAGGTTCTTTACTAATCAATTGATCTTCTGTAAAAGTTTCACTTTTCTCTTTGTATCTTATTCTCATTCCTGCAAAAAATAATGTAGCAATCTGAATTGTACAATGCACAAAAATTAAATTTAAATAAATAAGTATCAAAATTCATTTAGACAAGAAAAGTACATACAATTAGATATGAGATGATTAATACTTTATCAGAGTTTACAACAAACAATACTTTTTATGTAACAACTTTTATTTAAAATGATTAATTCTAGATTTTATTGAATTTAAAAGCTAAAAATAATTTTTTAAATAGTTACCTCCAATATTTACATTGAAAGAAGTGTTTGTTTTGTTATTTTCGATCGAATTTTCACTAATGCTCGACATTTTCAAATTACTTTGTTGACTGCCAATGAAACAGCTGATTGAACGTTGCAACCTGTACAAGCGGCAGATCTTCACTGCCATGCCATGTAGGATGGCTAATCTTGTGTTTGTATAAAAAAAAAAAGTTATCTGTATACACTCTGCAGGGTGGACGCTCGGTTTGCGTGAGCGTATTTAGCCTTAAAACTTTGAAATTTTGAAGAAATTACTGATTCCGCGAGTCCCGAATGAATTGCATAAAATCGGAGCCGGCGATCAAAACGCGAAGTGGGTATATGACGTAACCATTTTATTTGAGATTACGATTATTATAAAGTCTATTTTGTTTTACTGATCTCTTACGATATCAAATTTGAAATAAATTTTTAAAAATTAGATTTTTATTTGCTTAAAAACAGATAAATAAAATTTAATAAAAGTTTCTGATTTGAAATTTCAAAAATTAAAAAAATTTTTTATTTGAAGATTAAATTAAATAATTTTTATGAATATTTTATTGATTACATGAGTACTGATACACTGTTGATAGAAATTTTTTTTTTTTTTTTTTTTTTTTTAAACAAACGCAAAAACACAACTGTTTATCGACTTTTCCCGGCAAAGAGTGGGTGGGCGCGATGCCGCGGTTTGCTACCTATATCGATCATACGGCCATCCTTTGCGATTTTTCGCAGGCGCGAGTAACAGCACAATCCGATCAGTTGTTCTTATAAAATTTTGTCGTTTGTAAAATTTTTTCATCGTCATGAATAATGTAGCAGATATCATTGACTCAAGGGTAACTTATGTAATGAATCTCATGCCTGAAATCGTGCAACGTCAAGGTAAACAAGGTAATCTGCCATGGTTCTGAGACAAAGTTAAATTTATTAATTTTTTTTATCAACCAATCCTTGATTGTTATCATCTTAATCTTTAATTAATATTTGTGTTTTTTATATACTTAAAGTAAATATTTATTTATATTGATTGAATTTGAATAAATTTGTACTATTCATAGTTTTGAAAAAAACTTCAAATATGGGTTAGGGTTAGATTTGACAAGTATACATGCATACAGTAAAATTTTTAGCAAATGCCATTTAAATTTTTTAATAAAACCTGTTTAGTATTTTTTCTAAATTTTTTTTTTAAATATAAAAATGCTTCATTGTTTTTTATTTAATCAATTTTTTTATTTGAAAATGGTATACATAATGGAATAAGGCTTTCCATAATAAATTTACTTTAAACATTTATTACAGTTTTAAGATTTCAATTGTTACAATTTATATATTTTTTTAAATTATACATATTTAACATATATAAAACATATTTGTATATCATCTCACCATCTAAGATGTGTGATATTTATTTATATATATATTTTTTTTATATAAAAAAGTAAAAATCATTCTTTTTAAATAAAAATTGAACTTCTAGAACACTTATAAAAAATTAAGCTAACTTTGTTAGCCACAATGTTAATTGTTCAATATCAGCAGGTGTATCTGCATCCTTGATAAAAGCACTAGATTCAGCAAAATCAATTTTTCTCTCAAGATGAGAAAACTCAAAGTCTTTTCCAGTCTTTCCTAAGTAAACATTTGATGAAGAAGCATCTGTAGCTTCTAATTGACTAGTCTTAGTCACTTTTAATAGATTCATCTCTTTTTCAAGCAGAGTCTTTATTACACTACATCCTTTAGCCAAGGTTTGATCTTGCTTATTACAAAGGATTAGTACAGGAACATTTTTATTTATAGCTGAATCTGACAGCAGTGTATATAAATACCTATAAAACAATGTAAAGCTGAACTCTAAAATCCAGGATTTAAGCTCAATAAGATTTGAATAAAAACTTACTCAGCTGCATCTCTAATATCTTTTTGAATGGTTGAAGAATCAATAACAAATACTAATCCTTTAGCTGAATTTTTAAACTTGTCAAAGTATTTATACCTTAGTCTTTCATGTCCAGGAATATCAACTATTTTAACAGAACTCTATAATAAATATTTATAAAAATTTTTTAATGAAAGTAAGGTCAAAGAAAATTTAAAAGCCTTCAGGTTTAATCTTACATTATACTCAGGAGCATCTCCAATATTCTCTTTTACAGAAGTATGAGTTCTTACATATTTGGTATGCATCAATCGGGCATAAATAAGAGTTTTTCCAGCATCGCAAAGGCCCGTAAGAAGAACATAATGCCCAACAGCTGTTCTTCGTCTCCATAAAGCAAATAGAACTGAAATTCATAAAAAAGTTATTAGTTATGTAAATGAGTAGGCTAAAAAAATTTATGTACATAGTTAGAGTAAACATAAAAATAATTTAACATCCTAACAGATGTAACACAGTTATAAATCCATACACAAAAAACAAAGTACAAAAAAAAAAAATATTTCATACACAATAACCAGGAATGTATATCTTCTGTTACTATGTATTCAATTACAATGTCATTATCGTCATTCTCCTTGCTTTAGTTTTAATATTTTTGAACTTTTTTAGTATTTTAAATATTTTGTACTACCTTTAATTCAAAAAATACTGCTATACTAGAATTATGATTGACAAATGTAAATTAAAATATGTTCATCAGGTAAGATGACGGTCTTAACCTCAAAATAATATTGAATAAATGATTATTTAAAAAATATCAGTTTTTTCTTACGTATAATTATCACTGCAATAACAGCCGCAATAACTCCCATCAACTGAGATTCAGTACTATCATTTATAAGAGGTTCTTTGCGTTCCTCCATGATTCTTTAATTTTTACCGAATTTTAAATCGAAAAATCCATGTAAACAGCTGCGTCTGCTGCTCGGTTCGTCGGCGACTCGGATAGTCTGATATGTTGCTGTCCTGCTTTTTCTCATTGCCATGTGTTACTTTTCTCAGAGTCTAGGGTTTTTTTGAGCTCAGTGATGTCAGTAGGTAGTACTTGGTAATAGAGGATTTTCACATTTCTAGGAAAAACTCACAATATTGAAATTATCTACATGGTATATCTTTTTATTCAAATTTCGGTAAAACAACTTTAAAACTATATGTAAAACTTATTTGAAAATAAACTTTACTATTTACACTCCATAAAAAATGGAATTTTTCTTGTTAGGTACATCTTCATAAATTGCATATATAAAAACTCTTTTTTAAAAAGATATAATTTTTTACTTCAAGACAGCTCAGAAAAAAAAATTTTTTATCGTAAAACTATGCATAATATTTTAGTTTTCTCTAGCATAAAGGATTTCCAAAAAATACTGCTTGTCTTTTATATTTTTATCACATTTAATAATTCGATGAATTTAGCCAATAAAGTTTAAAATCAAAGAATTTTGCACGATAAATTTAACATTGTCGCTAAATACTTTAGTGGTTCAGTGTTTACTTCATCATTTAACATAAGAAAAAAATATCTTTAAAGTTTCATGAAGGTTCGTGATATCCAAATCAATCCAAATGTATGATGCTCTCTTTGTAAGTGAACAGAAACAATTAAGTTAAAAAATTGTGAGACTTTGTCTGATTCATCCTTCATACTCCTTCTTCAAGTATAAATAAAAAATGAAAATAATTTTTTTTTATAAAAAAATTTCACAGTTTCCCCGAAAAGTGTGAATTTTTATAAAAATCAATGCCTTGCTGTACAAGACTCAAAATGATAAATAATAAATTTTAAAACAATATAAAATCCTAACGGTCAACATTTTTAGCATCTTGCTAAGACCGCGAGGTAGATACAAGCACGTTTACAACGCTGGGCCTTCCCTCGGAGTAATTCTCTTGGAGCTCCGGTCTCGCGATGAAACAAAGGGGAAAAAGGAAGAGGCAAAAAAAGGGAAAAGGGTTTGAAAGGTGCACGTGTAGGTATATATACATCGTGGGTGTCGAGGGTCGCGCATGGCTGCTGCAGGGCCCGCGTGATGACTGTAATGCTCGCTTGCGACTATCGCATTATGAGTATGTTTCGGGCTCAATGTCCCCTTGTCACGCTTTCGTTATTATACCCTTTGCCTTTTTTCCCAGTATTCATGTACCTACCCACGACCGAGTTGCTTCTTTTTCTCTTGCGGGTTGCTTGAAAATTTCGCATTTCTCGACTGCTGCGAGAATGGAAAATTTTGAATTTCTCATGTAAGGGGGCAATTTTTTATTTTAATCTCAAAATCAAAATTTTGGATCGAGCGTGTTTTATTTTTCTAAAGAAAACGTATTTACATTTTTTGTCAAAAGTTTTAATAAAATGGAGAAAAAAATAATAGTGTTATTTTGACAACTTATCCGAAAAATGCCAGTAAAGTCAAATAACTAACTGTTCAAGCTAAAAGCGGCACACCTATTTTTCTTAAAATAAAGTACCAAAACATTATTTTGTCTATAAAAAACGTACGATAACACTGTTACTGGTTTGCATAATTATGTAGCATTTTTATTGAAAATTTCTCCACTGGCTCTTTTTTACAACTTATCGATTTCAAAAAATTCCGTTAGAATCCCTTGCTGTGTAATATTTTACAGGCTTTGAGAATTGTTAGCTTTTAAATAAGTTTATTGTAACTTTTCTCGCATTTAATTTTTTTGAAAACTTTGACGCTGTTAATTTTTTTAACAGTAAAAATAAACCAATTTTTTAAGATATAAATACTTAAGCTAAACAAAACTCTTAAAGCTAAAAACAGATACTTATACTTTTCGAGTAAAAAAAAAATCACTTTTATTTTATTTTTGAAGGCTTCAGCAAACCTTTCAAATGGTTTTATACTTTTTTATTTTCTCTTCTTCTTTTTGTTCTTCTTCTTCTTCTTTTTCAAGCTCCGCCGCACCTCCACTTTCACGATGAGTACGTCAAAAGTACATAAAATACGTGTCTTCCTCTGTGGATTATACCTCCTAATGAAATCAAGAAGTGTCCGTTAGCCTGCCTCGAATCTTTCTAAATAAGGGCATTAATCAAAAGTTTGAAAACCATCAGATAATTCCATTATTTTCAAAAAAAAATTTTTTTTTCCAAATCTTGCGTGACAGATATGTACGTCTTCTAATTTTATCTTCAAATTTTTCTAAAACTTCATTTGATTTACTCACGCCATTTAATTGATTTTTCTAAAGACTATACCTCCGGTAATGGTAAATATTGATTATCAGCCAATTCCGATGAATTCTCTTTACGTTTAAGTGGTGTTTAAAAAATTTATCATTATTAAGACAATATGAGTAGCTATTGATTGTTTTAACTATTTTCTTCCTCGAAAGAACATTTTATTTACCACTGCAACCAATTGGATGCTTCACCTGTCATTTTCAATTAATGCTGCGGTAGAGGAAAAGTGAAAAATCTCGATTCATTTTATAATTAATTTTGACCTTCGAATCGTATTCATGGTAGGAACCTAAACAATTAATCAGATTCTTATTGAAGGTCATAATTTTGTTTTTATACAACTATTTTCGGAGTTCGTGAACAACTTTTTTTTTTAAGTTTAAAAAATTTTTCATGGTTTCCTTTAATATGCAGGACACCTGTAAAGTATTTTTTTCTCTATTACCTAGACAATTTGGAATAAAAATAAAACAAGGATAAACATGAAACGCTTGATTGATTTGCAAAGCTGACTTCGCGGCCGGCTTCTGCGGATGGTAAATACCGATGTTTGAATAAGACAAGAAGAAAAGAAGCAAAAGAAAAAAAATTGCGCAATTCGGGGAATATTTTCCGCAACATGCAATCCTATATCCCTCGGTTGGTCTATAGTTATTATCGGAACTTTAAACGTGAGTCACCAAGGCAGTAGCAGAGTTACAATAGTTCAAGCTTGTGCGCCACCCACACGTCCCGCTGCCGTACCTCTATACTTACATGGGCTTTAAATTGACAAAAGTCGACCGTTTAAATGACGTGATTCCACAAATAGGGCATTTAAATTCAATCTCCCCGTCAGTGTAAACAAAACGTTACGACAAAATCTAAAATTTATCGAGATTGAAAGCAAGTGTACCGGTATTTGATTTTTTAACGAGTGGGCGTTAAAGTTAAAAAAAAAAAAAAAAAAAAAACTCAGCTAGCCCGAGACTTTAGAGAGAAAGTAACAGAGAGAACTTCCAGGAGGAAGAGGCTTAGTAGCTAGCTCTTCTCCTCCTCTCTGCAGTTCCTGGCTGAATCCGTTCCGAAACACTGCGGCTGGCTGGCTGGCTGGCGCACTTGCTCCAATATTACACGCGCCGTTTGTTGGCTCGGTGTGTGAGTGAGCGAGAGAGAGAGAGAGAGAGAGAGAGCGGTTACAGTCGGCCATCTTGCCCTGGCAGGCGGTGTACTCTTCTCTCTCCATCAAAGTCCTCGTCGACAACGACGATCGTGCAGTCCTCCTCTCTTTGTACGCTTCTTAAACGATACTTGGGGTTGAGGAGACACCCCCGGACGACCGAGATCCTGGCTCACAAGGGTGACTTCATGCAGCGGACAGTCGTTCCAGACGACGACGACTGAGTCACTGCAGCAGCAGCAGCGTTTTGATTATCTCGGAACGCTTGCCTGCCAGCCAGCGGCTGCACGCCAGGTAAGACCGATAAATTATCTCAGAACCCGATGACAACACCGGGATTCGTCTTCACCAAGAACAATCTATCTTTCTTCACGATCTTAAAGATTTTTTCTTTTTCTACTTCTTTCACGCGGAAGACACATGAGGTTTCGAGATACCTACACTTTACGTGTTGCACTGCTCCACTGGTTTCTCTCCTTCTGACTTAACATTATTATTATTGCCTTTTACGGTCTGCATTCCCGGTTGTCCTGGAGGTAGAACGCGGTTTTTTGCTTACCATATCAAATCGACGTGCATGTCGTTCGCTAATTCGGAGCAGTGTGTGTGTGGGTGCCTCGGTAAATTACAGCAATGTGTATTGTGTATTACATGGATGTAGGTTTATCTTCGGTTTTAAGTGCTCCGTTTTTTTTTTTTTTTTTTTTCACCGATTTTTACAGTCTATATTGAGTGATTCAGTGTGCGCAAAATTTGGGTGGAACTTTGTAGGGGTATTTTTAGGTAAAGTCTCACCAATATTTCTTTTTCTGACAATATTTTCAATTTTCGAATTTTTTTTTCTTTAATATCTTTTTTGTAGTGCTTTGAATGTGTACAAGTTAGAAGGTTACAGCGAAGGCTGTTAATGTTTTGATTAATGTAGCCAACTAGCTAGAGAAAAATTAATTAAGAGGTTGTTGCTCTACTTCATTGGTAAATCCCTAAAGTTTTCAAGATTTTTTTGAGTGCAATCATCTGCAGTGATCTTAATTAGATTCAATTTTTTAATTTTTCAACTTAATAGAAGACAGAATCAGTCTGTCAAAATTGATTTTACTTTTTTGTAGATAAGAAATATCTTATGAACAATTTATGATTACAAAGATAAAGAAAGGCTTTAACAAAATATACTTTGAAATTAAACTTTTATATCTTGTATTATGTAAATCAATTTTTACTTGTAAAGCCATCAAGATGTCTCAAATGAAATGTATCATTCAAGTGGCTGATTCAGTCAATTGCTTTATTTTGCAGCAGTGTTAGAAAAAATGCTGCTGTTAGCAATTTTAGCTTACCAACACTTAAAAACTGCAGTTTTTGTTTTAACTCACATAAGAAGTTTTTGAATCTATGTTTAGAATTTAAATAAAGACTATGATTGTTATTATTTGTAGTCATCAATTATTTTTGTTAACTTAGCTAAAAGTTCTCACTAAAACTATAAAAGTATTTGTAAATCTGTTGTATTTTAGAAATTTTTTTTTTAAATTTTGTGAAGTCTATTAATTAAAGAATTTGTCTCATGGATTTTTAATTGCAAAAAAATTTATTACTCTAAAATATTTTGCAAACTTAAAAATGTTTTTTTTATTTTCAGATTGAAATATGGCTTCAGACGCGCCACGCGAGCGAGAGATCGCTGCTGAAGACAGCATCAAGGTTGTTTGTCGTTTCCGACCTTTGAACGACTCTGAAGAAAAGGCTGGATCCAAATTTGTTGTCAAATTTCCTTCCGGTGGAGATGAAAATTGTATATCGATAGGAGTATGTGTCATTTTATAAAGTTCTACTTTCTTTCTTAAATATTTTCATTAGAGATTAATTTTTCCAATTTATAATTTTAGGGAAAAGTTTATTTATTTGACAAAGTATTTAAACCAAATGCTACGCAAGATAAAGTTTACAATGAAGCCGCAAAATCGATTGTTACTGATGTACTTGCTGGTTACAACGGCACTATATTTGCTTATGGACAGACTTCATCAGGTAATTTAAAATATTAACATTTTCCATTTAAGTTTTTTTTTTATGAAATAAAAATTTATTTTAATCTAGTACTCTTTTTTCCAAAAAATTTAATCTTTTACTGAATTGAAACATTTTTAAAAACTACTTATAAATTTAGGTAAAACTCACACCATGGAGGGTGTCATTGGCGACCCAAACAAACAGGGTATTATCCCTAGGATTGTCAATGATATTTTCAACCACATTTATGGAATGGAAGAGAATCTTGAGTTTCACATCAAAGTATCATATTTTGAAATTTATATGGACAAAATTAGAGATTTGCTTGATGGTACGTCATTAAAGATTTTAAGTTTACATTTATTCAAAATAAAATTTCTAAATTTCATTAATTAATACTTGTAATATCTTAATTACAGTATCAAAAGTTAATCTAAGCGTGCATGAAGACAAAAACCGTGTGCCTTTCGTCAAAGGTGCGACTGAACGTTTTGTTTCAAGTCCAGAAGAGGTCTTTGAAGTTATTGAGGAGGGCAAATCAAACAGACACATTGCAGTAACAAACATGAACGAGCACAGTTCTAGGTCGCACTCGGTCTTTCTCATAAACGTTAAACAAGAAAATCTAGAGAACCAAAAGAAATTATCAGGTAAATTGTATTTGGTCGATCTGGCGGGTTCAGAAAAGGTGTCAAAGACTGGAGCCGAAGGTACAGTGCTTGATGAAGCCAAGAACATCAATAAATCGTTGTCGGCTCTTGGAAACGTCATCTCAGCCCTGGCTGATGGAAACAAGACTCACATTCCATACCGAGATTCGAAACTCACACGTATTTTGCAAGAGTCGTTGGGAGGTAACGCTAGGACGACAATCATCATCTGTTGTTCGCCTGCTAGTTTCAATGAGTCTGAAACCAAATCTACATTGGATTTTGGTTAGAAAAATTTTTAACTACTAAAATTATAATAATATTGATTTTTTTTTTTTTTCTGGAAAAAACGAATAAAAATGTTTTATTTTTTAGGTAAACGTGCAAAGACTATTAAGAACGTTGTTTGCGTTAACGAAGAGTTGACTGCAGAAGAGTGGAAACGAAGATATGAAAAAGAAAAAGAAAAAGCTGCAAGGCTTCGTGGCAAAGTTGAAAAACTTGAGACAGAGCTTTCACGTTGGCGGTCTGGGGAAACTGTCAAGCCAGAAGAACAAGTCAGCTTGCAGGATGGTCCAGATGTAATCACACCCGTTACGTCTGTTATTGAAGGTAAAGCTTTTGATCATCGCATTTTTTTTATATTTTATAAAATTAAATGTTTACACAAGCTAATATTTTTTACATTATTGTGAAAAATTACAGTGAAAAAAGATGAAGGTCCGATACCCGCCACACCAGGTGGTGGTATTATGGCTGGTTCATTGTCGAACGAGGAACGTCAAAAGTTGGAGGAAGAGCGCGAGCGTCTGTACCAACAGCTTGACGACAAAGATGAGGAAATCAATCAGCAGTCACAGTTTGTAGAGAAGCTAAAAGAACAGATGGAGGAACAAGAAGAGCTTATCGCAAGCACTCGTCGTGACTACGAGCAACTTCAACAAGAGATGAACAGAATCCAACAAGAGAACGAGAGCGCTAAGGAGGAAGTCAAAGAGGTACTGCAAGCTCTTGAAGAGCTCGCAGTCAATTATGACCAGAAGTCCCAAGAGGTAAGAGTTTTGAGTATTTCCTGATGTGAGTAAAAAATAATTTTAATCACTCAAAATAATGTATTGATTTTTTAAAGGTTGAGGTCAAGAATAAGGAGCACGAATCTTTGACTGAAGAATTACTCGCTAAACAAGCCCAGCTAAACACTACTTCTGCCGAACTTCAACAGCTGCGCGATATGTCAGCTCATCAGCGCAAACGTATTGCTGAAATGTTAACTAATTTACTAAAAGACCTTGGTGAGATCGGTGTTGCCATTGGAGGTGACGAGAACCTGAAAGTTTTGCCTGATAGTAACGGAAAACTTGAGGAAGAATTCACTGTCGCAAGGCTTTACATTAGTAAGATGAAGTCTGAGGTCAAAAATCTTGTCCAAAGATGTCAGGGACTTGAGTCCACTCAAACAGATTCTAATAAGAAGGTAAACCGTTATGAAAAACAAAAGTTCTTTTTAAAAAAATCTGAAACATTGTCGAAATGTGTTGTTAAAATTACTAACATATACTTTTATTTTACAACAGGTATCTGAATACGAAAAAGAGTTGAGCGAGTGCCGCCTCTTAATCTCCCAGCATGAGGCCCGCATGCAGAGCTTGCAAGAGGCTATGAAAGAGGCAGAAGCCCGTAAACGTGCCTTAGAAGAGGACGTAGACGCCATGCGTGAAGAGTGCGCTAAACTGAAAGCGGCTGAACAAGTACAAGCCGTTAGCAATAAGGAGAAAGCCGAGGAAAAAGAAGCCGCTACCAAGATGAGGCTTGCTCTGGAGGAACAGATGGATCAACTGCGAGATGCGCATCAGAAACAGGTAAGATCTTTTTTTCTTCTCAAAGCTTTTTAAATAGATAAATTTCTGAATCAATTTTTGCAAGTTGACTGAATAAGAAAAATTCAAAATAAAAATTTTAATTAAAAATAAATTTCAGGTCGCTACACTCAGAGACGAAATTTCTGAAAAGCAAGATATGATCAGTGAACTGAAGGACCTTAACCAAAAATTCACTCTTGCACATCAACAAATGCAGGCCGACTACGAAAGATTGAAACAAGAAGAAGCTGATAAGTCCGTTAAACTGCAGGAACTTCTTTTGTTGAATGAGCGCCGTGAGCAGGTAAAATTATATTTTCGTTAATACTGTATCATTACTGATGTAACAGCTTTTATATAAAACTTTTTAAAACTTAATTTTTTTAAATAATATTTTACAGGCAAGAAAAGATCTCAAAGGATTGGAGGATACCGTTTCCAAAGAACTGCAGACTCTTCATAATCTGCGAAAACTTTTTGTACAGGATCTTCAAGCTAGAATTAAGAAATCAATTATTTCCGAAGAAAATGAAGATGACGGTGGCTCACTCGCTCAGCGACAGAAGATCTCATTCTTAGAAAATAACCTCGATCAATTGACTAAGGTATTTTTTCTAAAATCGTACCTAATTTTATTCAAGTCATTTAAAACATGTTGACAATAACATAAAAAAAAAAAATTTCTGCAACAGGTGCACAAACAGCTAGTACGAGATAACGCTGATTTACGGTGCGAACTGCCCAAGTTGGAAAAGAGGCTACGTGCTACCATGGAACGAGTAAAAGCTTTAGAGACAGCGTTGCGTGACGCTAAGGAAGGTGCGATGCGCGACCGCAAGCGCTATCAGTATGAGGTTGACAGAATTAAGGAAGCTGTACGACAGAAAAATTTGGCGCGTCGCGGTCCAAGCGCCCAAATTGCCAAGCCCATTCGAGCGGGTCAACATCACGTTGGTGGAATCAACTCTATCAGAACTGGCAACAGAGGTGAGTAAGGTGAGAAAACCGAAAATTTCAATTGTGGGTTGTTCGTATTCAGAATTTTATATTTTCCTCAGTACGAATAACACGATTCTCTTTAATCGAAAAATATTATATATTATTTTGGAAACAGATTGTTTATAAATAAAAATTCAAAATGCACGCAACTGCACACGATTATAAATTTTTTTTTTTTCACTTTTATAGATGTGGATCGTTCGTGAGCTCACTCAATCTTCGATATCTAGACAGTTCAAAAACGAAATTGTCTTCACTATTTGACAGAATTCAAGCGCGAGATTGCTATTGCAATGGATGACACGAAAAAGAATGCCAGATATGATCCTTATTTATAATTCTTACACATAAATTATAAAAAGAAAAAAAAAAAAAAAAAAAAAAATTAACAACGGCCACCAAATAATATGAAATTTCAGCAGAAGTACTATTTATGTACACTAATTATAAAAAATTATTATTATCAATGATTACTATTATTAGTTAGTACTTCTATGGATTAATTAATTACAACAATTACTAGTACTATTACTATTAATTATAAATATTATTATGAATTATTTTTATAGTAATTATTATGTCAGGGTAACACATTTGCAGTGAACATCGTGTTACATTAAAGTTGCTGCATAACGAAAGTTGTGTGAAATTTCTGTACGAGATTAAAGATTTGTGAACGCGAATATTCAGAACTTCTGTGTGTTCGTAAGATGCAGAAAGTTAATGTATTACTTCTGCATGTCTTGTCGATTTGTAAATAGTTCGTTTTTTGATAAATTATTAATTTTAATTATTATTTACTAAAGTATGTAACGATAAAGCAGGTGCAAAAAACATAATTATTTATAATCAAGAAACTTTTAATTCAACTTGCATAAAAATGAAATAAAATTATAGTATTAGTTGTTTGAGTTCGGTGTTATAAACGAAAACAATAAATTACTAATATTGCCTAAAAAAATAAAATGAAATAAAATAAAAAGATATATATTGATGAAATAAACTGAAATGGTAGAATTTTTTAAACTGTAACTGCATCACATCTTTTAATATTTCTTCGATTGCTTAGTTCCTACCATGCGAAGTCTGATTGAGATTTTTTTATCAACGAAACGTTGAGTTAAAAATTCGAAAATTAAACAAGAAAAGTGACTTTTAGGTTTTGATTAAATCATTAAAATTAATCGAAGATTATTAAAATCACATCTAACGAGCTAACGATGTGGTTAAAAATGAGTTAAATTTACTTTATCACTATATTTACAACTGTTTTAATCAACCCTGCTAATGCGTCATCTCGCTGCGTAATTTATATATTTTTTTTTCATTGGTTGGAGGGTTCGCTTGATAGCTGATCAAGTTTTGTAAACCCATCCATCGCCTCTTTTTATTATTTTTTTAAATGAGGTGAATAAATTGTTCAAAAGCGAGTAATGTAAGATCGACTGCAAAAGATGAGAGTGTAAAGAATGTATGAAATAGTCAAAGAAAAAAAAAAAAAAAAAAGAAAAAAAAAATGTCGCTTACGTCCATAAAATTTTAAAGCGCACACGTGGCGTTATGTTAAATCATGCCTCAGTTCCTGCGCGCTTGCTCGACGTTGTAATTAACAGTATGAAGTTTGAAACTGGATATTTTAAAAATGAATTTTCGATGGTCGCAATCCGCTGCTTTTGAATCAATTATAAACATCGATCCCGCTTTTTAGTGTGTAATGGAGCACGCGCGTCGGACGAATTTTTGTGCACCATAAAGTAATTTGTATATGTTTATTACAGCAGTTGAAACGTTCCGGTTTTGACATCAATTTTTCTTATGTCTTTTTATATTAAACAGTATATGTCACTTACAAATTGTTCAGAGTTTATTTACTGTAGAAAAATAATTGAATGTTTAAAAATGATTTTTATGTGCGTTATTACCATACATTGGCCGGTGAAAATTTTTCAAAATAAGTTATTCTTTTTTGAAAATATTGTATTGTAAATTTTTTTGAATTGTAAAAAAAATGAAGTGAATAAGCTACATCCTTATGAGAGGTGGGACTTGAAACATAACTAATTGTGTTACTGAGAATACCTGTGCAAAAGCGATTGATGTCAGGATCGGATCACAGACGAATCTACTTTGCTGATATTTTCACCTAAGTGAAAAATAAAAAACTATTGTCAGTAAACACTAGCCTTATTTATAATTTATTATGAAAAAAAACTCTCGAGCAACGTACTTGAATGATTCGAAGAGTATATTATAATTTAGGGAGAAAACAAAAAAGAAAAAAAAAATTTCGGAGGGAAAAGGTACAGAATGATGTAATTCTGATTGCATTATGATGAAAAGGTAAATTTCACATGTAGATCAATCAATTTCGAAATATTTATTTTCATCTCAATATTATAATATTGTGCAATGTGCTTAATAAATATTTTCTATAAACAAACCCTTTGAAAATACGTTAAATTTATTAACCTTTTATTGTGTAAAAGTTTATAAACTATACTTTGAAACAGGGTTAATCTTACTGGATCGTAAATTTTTAAAATTTTTAAATACTTCGGCACTTTTTTGTAAGTATTTATTTTTCAGAACAGATAATTGAGTAGGAAGAATTAAAAAAAAACTGATTGTAAATTCAATATTTCATAAAAAAGATGTTTTATTCATTAGTGCATGCAAAATTATACATTGAATAGTTAATGTAAAATGTTCAACTACAGAAAACTACATTTTCTAACTTACAATATAATAATGAGATACCTTACAATTAATGTCTTAAATTTGTAACTTAAATTTACCTTAAATAACTTAAAAAATAACTTAAAACTATTCATTATCTTCCACACATCCTTTCTTTCGGACGTTAGAAAGAGAACGAAATTTTTCGCTTAACCCTTGCGTTATCTCTGTTTATTTCTTCATAAATTCGGTTATTTTTTGTTGTAAAATTCTTTTAATTATCTCTCGATCATTAATTAATGTATCATGAGTATGGTATTTCAATAAGTATGAATATTAAAATATAAGTATATATTTTAATATTAACTTCAATTAAAGAGATAGAGCAAGGGTTAAGCAGCGATCACACGGTCTTGGAGGGATGAAAATTTTGTATCAAATCTCTCGATGGTACAGTTAATTTGAAAACGCGATTGTATCAGTTATCACAAACAAAAAACGAATAACACTTTAAAAATCTTCGATGCATGAATAAACCATGAAAATTCTTGCGCGTTGTGATTAATCAAGTGCAGTCTTGGGGTTGCTCGATGTCACCTCGCAGTCCTCTCGTGAGGGCAGTGAGCAGCGGGTACTTGCCGCAGTTGCAAGTGCCCCGGAAGTCGTCGAGGTCCAAAGCCCAGATCATTCCTCCGCCGAGGTCCAACTCTTTTATGAACTCCGCCTATAATTCGAAACCATGATTTTAAATTATTTTCACTTATCATTTCAACCGTTGTGAAAATTTAAACTACTGTTCTGATGATTCTACTATTGTACACTGACCAAGGAATTAATTTTGAGGATTATTTTATAAGAAATAATTTTTTTTCGTAAATCTCTCGCCTTGGAAAGTGTTGAACTACAATAATGTTATATAATTTTTCCTTAAAAACGGTTTTCCTTCTGTAAAACCAAAAAGGAAAAATAGCCTGTAACAGTAAGTGCATGTCGTGTATACATTAAAATTTTTCTTTAAAATCATGAGGATTCTCAATTAAACTAAAATTCTAATTTTATATAAATTTTAAAAACAAGAAAATAAACCAAAAACTTGTGATTGTAGATTTTTTTTTTCAAAATAAAGAAAAACAATTCAACTCGTCCTCATAACTTTCCCGGTATAATAAGTTGTTACAGTGGCAATTTGTCAGGGAGAATTAATACCGGACTGTTTAGAATCGCTATTACAATGGCAATTACAATGAGATTTTAATCTCCCCGTCGGCGTTTGATTAATCTCCGCTTTGTGAGTAATAAGACCGATTGGAGATGCAACTCATGACGGGTATCGTCTGCAGTTGTAATTAATCCTAACTAATAATAAGTTAGCGTCGTGAGTACTGACCTTCCTGGCGACTTGAGACACGTCGTCATAGCCGACCCACTGATCGCCTCGGGTCGCGTATGGACCGATTCGGCCTTCCGGGTCCCTGTTCACCGTCCAACCGCTGTTCTTCACTTTGCTGCAAATCTGTAAATGCAAAATTTTTTTAATTTTGATTACACGTATAAACGATGATTAGTTAAAAATTTAATTAAATTTAATAGATATTAAATAATAGATTTCCATCTAAATCATTAATGATTTTATGATCGTGTAAATAATTTTATAGAGTCAATTACAATCTAAAAATGCACTACTAGTTAAAAATAAAAAAATACTATCAATTCTATTTATTCCAAATTACTTTTTTCTAAGACTTAAGAAACTTTCTTGTATATAATGACCCTCTATGAAAATTGAAAAATCATAAATTCCCTAAAAAAAGCAAGACAAACCTCGTAGAAGGCCAGGAAGCCACCAACCCTGGTGAACTCGCCGGCTTGTCCCGGTCCAGGCGCCGGGCTGTTCAAACCGTTGACAGAAGACTGAGAGAGGGTGAAAGACTGACCGTAGAGGGGAACGCCCATGACGAGTTTTCTGGGCTCGGCGCCCTTCTCGATCCAGTAGCGCATGCTGAAGTTACCGTTGAAGTAGTCGTAGTCGTCGCCCGGGTAGTAGTACAGTGGCGCGTTGTGTCCGGTCTTCTTGTCCCACTGACCGTGGTAGTCGTAGGTCATTACGGCTATCCAGTCGAGGTGCTTGGACAGAACCGGGACGTCGTAGCCAGCGTCTATGACTTTCTTGCTGGGCGACACCGCCGCCGAGAGCAGAAGGTTGCGAGGCCTGAACTCGGCACTTAACTCACGGACAAACGTCGCGAAAGACTTCTTGTCCGAGGCCGGTCCCCTGTTGCACTCCACCTGGTAACATCAAAATAAATTAAACAAAGTTTAAAAAATGATTTATTTTAACAACAATAAAGTTAAGTTTTACTGTGTACAATACTAGACTAAAAATAGCAATTAACAGCGTTTTTTTACGAAAAAAATAGAAAATTCATATCAAGAGAAGGTTTATACGTTGGTCTATATTATTACGCTGAAACGAAATAAAGCAAGGTTCACAAACCTGCCAGCAGACCGGGTACTCCCAGTCAAGGTCAAGTCCGGAGAAGCCGTATTTCTCGATGAACTGAAGAATGTCCTTGATGAACCTCTTCCTCGCCTCCGGGTTGTTGACCAACCTGCTGTACTTGTCTCCGGCGGAGTCGTTCCAGCCACCCAGACCAATCAGCACCTTGATTCCGAGTTTCCTCAGGGAGGTGACCCGCCCGTAGAAGTCATTGTCCACGTCGGCCCAAGAGTCGTGCATGCGAATGACGAGTCGCTCGGTGTCGAGGACAGCGAAACCGTAGACGACGTGCGTGCAGAGCTTCGGGTCTATGTCCTCGGGCAGGAACTTGCCGGCTCCAGGTCGATACCACGCCCAGTTCGTGAAATAGCAGACCATCTTGCGACCACCGATCGACAGCTCTTCTCCAGTCTCTTGACCTATGTAGTTTGGCTCCGTCGTCGTAGTCGTCGGCTTAGGCTTAGCAGGTTCTTGCCACTGGCCTGGTGCTACAGTGGTTGTTGCTGGACTTTCCGTACTGAAATAATTTTATTTTTTTATCAATTTAATTTGATCATCTATAGATTCCTCTACGGGTTATTAAAAAAAAAGTACCGTCGTGATTTCCGACACTTTTGTGAAGTATCGAATATGATACCGTGCCGTAAAAACAGTGAAAACTCACCTGACTAAGGAGCCACTCTCGGGTAGCTTCTTGCACTTAGTGTTTTCGGGCCAGTCGCAGTGATCGTTGTTCCAGAAGAGGCCGTTCGGACAGGTGAGCTCGGTCAGTTGACCAAAGTTGCACAGGTAGTACTTGTGGCAGTCCTTCTTGTGGGCCAGGAAGAGGTTTCCGTTGCAGGTTCCCGGTGTGGTGCTGGGAGGTGGAGGGCCACCAGCTTCAACCTCGACCGCGTCCTCGTCTTCCGTGGCTACTTCGACAGGTAAGTCGGGGGTTAGGGTGGTGGTCGCCGCCGGTGGTTGCCAGCTCGGCCACGTTGTTGTTGTGGGAGTGGACGGGGTTGGTTTGACACTGCTGACCTCGGACTCCGTAACGTATTTATCTGCAAAAAATTCACTATCATCGAACCGTTCAAGATCATTTTAATTTATTACTATTATTTCTCAACGTACTGGTGACTTCGCACAAGGGTCCAGCTGGATAGTTCCTGAGTACTCGGTTCATGGTCCTGAGTAGAGGGCTGGGCTCGCAACCGCAGTAGTTCTTGAAGTCGTCGAGGTCCAGGGCCCAGACCATGCCACCGCCCAGACCAAGTTCCTTGATGAACTCGGACTTGCGTCTGACCTGCTCGGCGTCGTCGAAGCTGACCCACTGGTCGCCACTGTAGGCGTAGGGTCCGATTCGGCGCTCCGGGTCGATGACCACCGTCCAGCCCTGCTTCGTTCTCTGGCAGATCTCGTAGTAGGAGAGGAAACCGCGGGACCTAGTGTCGTCGCCGGCCTCGCCTCCGCCGTAGGTAGCAGAGTTGAGTCCGTTCGCGTTCCTCTCAGCCAGGGAGAAACTCTGACCGTAAAGTGGCACACCCATCACTAGTTTTTTGGGTGGGGCACCACGTTCCATCCAGTAGTGGATCGAGTAGTTCTGCCGTGATAAAGTGATATAAACGTGTACAGATTTTTATTTACAATTATTATTATTGAAAATTAACTAAAACTTACGGCGTTGAAGGTTGGTTCCCAGTCATCCGGACGGACGAAGAACGGCGCGTTGTGTCCGGTTTTCTTGTCCCATTGGCCGTGGTAGTCGTAGGTCATAACTGCAATCCAGTCGAGGTACTTGGAGAGAAGAGGCACGTCGTAGCCCTCGGTTATCACGCGCTTGTTGGGTGATACAGCCGAGGAGAGGAGCAGTCCGCGAGGTTTAAACTCGTCGTAGAGCTCCTTTACCAGAGCTGAAAAACCTTCCTTGTCTGATTTCGGACCCTTTGTACAGTCGACCTGCCAGCAGACTGGGTATTCCCAGTCAAGGTCGAGACCATCGAAGCCGTATTTCTCGATGAACTGGATAACGTTGGCTATAAACCTCTTCCTGGCAGCCGGGTTGTTCGCCAGCTTGCTGTATTTGTCACCGGCGGAGTCGTTCCAACCGCCTATGGCAATTAGAACCTTCTTGCCTTTTTTCTTGTAAGCTACAACTCGCTCATAGAAGTCTGTAATTTTTCAAAAAAATTTATTTTACAAAACTTGTGTTCTAAACAAATTATTCGAGTCCTTGATCGAACTGAACTTACTGTTGTCAATGTCGGCCCAGGAGTCATGAGTCTTGATGACGAGGCCGTCACCGTCAAGGACTGCGAAACCGTAGATGATATGGGAACAGAGATCGGCATCGATGTCCTCGGGAAGGAATTTACCCTTACCTTGTCGGTACCAAGCCCAATTCGTGAAATAGCATACGACCTTGTACTCGTCCTCTACCTGTACCGGGTACATGATGGATTCGCTCTTCGGTGGTTCCGCGGGCAACTCCCACTTGAGCTCCTCTCCAACTTGGGGAGGTTGAATGGCTGTAAATAAACGTGCATTCTAAATTTTTTAATTCTAAGATGATTTTATTTTAAAAGTTAACAACTTCCAGACGAATCTACTCAAATCTCAGTTAGTAATTATTTGATTTTTAAAATAAAAAAGCTTTAATTTAAAACGGTTGATTATACAGTTTTGATTACGTGTTGTTTATTAGTTTAAAAAATGTTTTGTTTTTTAATGTACTCGTGCATAAACAAAACTTAATGCGCAAGTTCCTAAATACACGATTTTCAGTCAGCTGCTTTGATGATAAAACTCACGTCTGTCATGTCGGTTCGGCGGCTCGGCGAGTACCTGCGCCAGGGCGCTCATGAGAGGATGGGGCCCATCGCCGCACCTTCCCCGAAAGTCGTCGAGGTCCAGGGCCCAGACCATGCCACCGCCGAGGCCCATGTCGCGGACGTACTGGGCCTTCTGGCGTATCATGTCCGGGTCGTCGAAGCCGACCCACTGGTTGCCCTTGTGAGCGTACGGTCCCATGCGTCGCTCCGGATCCTGGACAACCTGCCAACCCTTGTTCTTGATCCGATCGCATATTTCGTAGTAGGCCAGGAAGCCCGCGGCCTTGGTGAACTCGCCCGCCGTACCTGCGCTCGCTGGGGCGTTCAGACCGTGGTTGGCTTTGGGGTCGTTCACGGTGAACGACTGTCCGTACATTGGCATACCTATGCGGAAGAATAAATAAATTATAATTGAAAAGCAAAATGTAAAGGTATAAAGTATGAATTTCACGAAGGCCGCGGCATATCAATAATTCATCGAATTATAACAGAATCCAGCGCGTCATCGCATAATTCATCAATGGTAATTCACATATCTCATAAGTATAACTTAAAGCCAATCGGATTACCCATGACGATGCTTCTGGGGGGCGCGCCTTTGGATATCCAGTAGTTTATGGTGTAGTTGGCGTTAAAGTAGTAGACTTCGTCCTCGGGGTGATAGTACATGGGTGCAACGTGACCGGTCCGCTTATCCCACTGGCCGTGGTAGTCGTAGGCCATGACGGCGATCCAGTCGAAGTACTTGGACAGCGCCGGCACGTCGTATCCCGCGTCGACGATCTTCTTGTTGGGCGAGACCGCGGAAGAGAGCAGCAGACCCCGAGGTCTGAACTCTTCGCTGAGCTCCCGCACGAGAGCCGTGAACGCGTCCTTGTCTTGGCTCGGACCCTTGCTGCAGTCCGTCTGATTGGAATTTTTATTTTTATTATTTTTAAATTGTAATTTACCGAGTGAATCTCGCGATTGATTTATGGAGACTTACCTGCCAGCAGACCGGGTACTCCCAGTCGAGATCGAGACCATCGAAGCCGTATTTCTCAATGAACTGCAAGGCATGCTCGATGAATCGCCTTCGAGCTGCCGGATTGTTAACGAGCCGACTGTACTTGTCACCGGCCGAGTCATTCCAGCCTCCGAGGGCTAAACTGACCTTGACACCGCGTTTCTTGTACGCCACCACTCGCTCGTAGAAACCTTCGATCGACGTAGACGTTATTATTGTTTGTATGTTTATAATAATATATAGTTATAGTTTTAATTATGAGAAACTCACGGTTGTCGAAGTCTGCCCAGGAGTCGTGCGCCTTGATCACGAGATTCGAGTAGTCCAGTACCGCGAAACCGTATACCACGTGGGTGCACTTGGTGTGGTCTATGTGCTCGGGCAGGTATCTTCCCAGTCCTCGTCTGTACCAGGCCCAGTTGGTGAAGTAGCAAACAATCTATAAAAAAAAAAAAAAAAACGATTGTATCACCGTATCTCGTAAATCAAAAAAATTCCAATTAAAAGATGCAAATGCGAACCTTGAAGTGTCCGGAGAGCGGGGAGACTTTTTCCGGGTCGATCTCGGCCGACGGCAGGGTGGTCGGGGTGGGTCTGGCCGTGGTCGGTCTGCCTGGTTCCGAGGGCTGAGGTTGCTGTTCCGCTGGAGGACGAACGTTGCACTTGGCTCTGACCGGCCAGTCGCAGATGTTGCTCTCGGCGTTGAAGTGAAGACCCGGGGCGCACTGGTACTCCTCCCAGTTTCCCCAGAGACAGGCGTAGTAGCTCTCGCAGTCACCCGGAACTGCCGCGTAGGTACCCGCGGAGCAATTCTGCTGCTGATATTTTTTGAAAACATTAATTTTTTAACCGTGCTGATTTTAAATACTCGAGTAAAAGATTATAACTTTTAACAAAAAAAAAAAAAAAAAAAAAAAAAAAAAAAAAAAAAGAAAAAAAAACAGAATAATAGAAGCCTAAGATAAATAAAAACCTCTAGACTGTCGTTCTGTTCATCATTTTCAGGCTTCTTCTCTTCCATTTTATTCTTGCATGAACTCTTATGCGCCCAGTCGCACATGTTCTTGGCATTGTTCCAGTGCAGTCCGGGTCCGCACTGCTGCTTAACTCGCTTGCCGTTAACGCAGACCATAAAGTGGATGCAAGAGTCCGGGAAAGGATAGTACTCGCCATGATTGCACTCTTTCTCGAGTACAGCCTCTGGTACTTCATTATTATCATCTATCGACTCTGGGGTGGTTGTTGGTGGGGGTCTTTTCGTGGTCGTGGTCGTGGGTTTTGGTTTGCCTGATTTGTCGATGCAAAAAGTTGGTTATAATAATAATTTCTTAAATTCTTTATTTTAAAAATATTTTAGATAATTTTAAATTATAATAGTTTTGATAATAAATAATAGAGTTTAAGAAGTATTGATTCAGTAGTCAATACATTTGACTACAAAGGCTATCAGTATAGCGCCGGCTCGATTCACGGTGCCGATAAAATTATCCGGAGATTGATACGTAACGTAAGACTTTATTAAGAGAGTTTCTATTGTAGTTCCAGATTGATTGTCATACTCAATAAGAAATTAAAAATTAATACTATATATTTCTAACAAACGGATGCAAAAAAATTATTGTATAAAAGCTTAACAATACTATCCTAAGGTTACTATTTTTTTTTATTTTTATTTTTATTTTTTTTTATTTTTTAGTAATTAAAAATAAAAATTATTTGTCAGTTACAGCTTAATTTTTTTTAATTTCATCCTAAACCATAGCAAATATTTATATTTAAATAAACTAAGCAAAGCTTAAACTTCACAATTGTGAAATTCATCAAAACTTTTATTATTTCACCACAGAGTTTAGAACCCAGTAAATCCTCGATAGTTAAAAACTGAAGAATCCAGAGTTCAACTTGTAAATTTGGAAAAATCAAAGTTTTAAAATGTCAGAAAAGCACACAATTAAAAAATTCATTTTGAATTATTTTTTAGTTCAACTACATTTAATTGATGATAATCTTCAGTTTAATCAGCAATTAACAATCGGTACTAATAGCTCAATGATTTCAAAGTAATTTTTTAACAAAAATTGAAAAAAAAAGTTTTTATCTCTTTAAAATGTAACCGTAGCGTGAAGATAATGATCAGCTTGTGCATCTTTACGGTATAAAGAAGCCTTGTCCTTGCGCGACTTGTAAAACAATTTCCGCACTTTGACGCTCGCGTAATAATGGTCCCACATTTGTAGAAACTCCATAATTAAGAAGGACATACTCTGTGTAAACAAACATATAATTTTAGGAAGCACTACTAGTTAGCACAGTTTTTATGTCACACATCCTCCCTAAAACTTCCGGAACGATGTCGGAAGTCCTGAATAAAAGTGTTGAAAATTTATTGGCGTGATACAATAAACTTGATGTTAACTTATTAATTAGGTAAATTATTTCTCTATATTTTGTCGAGCTAGTCAAAAAGTCACGAGAAGTGATGGTAATTTTATTTTTAAATTGTTTTGATCGAATTGATGTTTCTAGGGAAAAATAAAAAACAAGTTTGAAAAAACTGGTTTTGAAAGTTTGAGACTTAAGTGGATTTGAAGATCCAATAATATCAAATTTCATAATTTATATTTTAGATTTAAGATACATAATATTGTTTTCCGCTTAATTGTTTTTTTTCATTTTAATTTTTTTATTTTGGCTTTATAAACTTTTACAAATTTTTTAAAATACTGTTAATGTTGGTAAAGTAAAAAAAAAAAAAATTTTTCATTGTTGACTATTAATCTATACAACATTTATTAAAAAAAAAAAAAATTGAATTAAAATACACTTAAAAAATACCATTATTTTAAATTTTTTCTAGCAACTTCTTCAAACAAAGTGTCAATAATTTTAATGTTCATTAAATTAAAAATCTGTCGCAATAAATCCAAACTTTCTCAAAATTTTGAACCAAAAAACTTTCAAAAGTATAAAAAAATCTTCTTAAGGGGGAAGTTTAATCTGGCAGTTGGTAGAAAATCAATGATTCTCCACTCATTACACATTGTGGTTAGCGCGAATTTTTTCTGACTCTCGAATTCGAGATACAACTGAAAAAAGGTTTCTATTCATACCTATAAACCGTCACCAGCAGATAAGAAGAAATTATTTAAAACAAAATTTGAGAAAAAAACCTACCCTTGTCGTTAGTACGACATTTTTTTCCACACGAACCGGTCTCGTTACCACAAATTCCCACAAGCAAGAGCGCGAAAATCACAAAAAACCGTACGGTCGGATAGGACGACATGTCAAGGCGAGGATCAAAGCGCGACTTTGCTCCCGTTGTTCGCCGCACGCGACTCTTGACCACTCGCATACCGCACTTGCACGGGAGTAGGAGGAGGAGGAGCATCGCAATGAAAAAAAAAACGCGAATCAAATGATCGATTATTTATCATCAGCGACGCGGCATTACGTAATTGAATTGATGATGATGCCTAGGTAGGCTCTGGATGCATCCTGGATGCATCTTTTTTCTAGTCATTATAAATTTCTAATATCGTTAAGGATAAAAATGGATAATTTTTTGATAAAGTAATTATTTGATTTGATTGTAAAATTATTGTTACTTCAAAAAGTGTATTTCATCCGTTACATTATTTACCAAAAACAGCGTTTTTTTACTGTAATGATTAAAAAATATGCTTGATGAATACAATTACTGAAATTTAAACATTGACACCTATTTGTACATATTGCTGAACATTGTACCTATTGCTCTAAATTTTCATAGCTGTTTTACAAATAATTTTTTTTTAATCCCTTATTATTCTAGATAAACACAATAATAAAAAACTTGGACTAATCAACTCACCGGTAACCCGTTGTTGGCACTTGGCATTGTAGGGCCAGTCGCAGATCTTCCTGGTGGAGTCCCAGTGCAGTCCAGCGGGACACAGTTCGCGCCTGAATTCACCCAGGAAACACCTGTGGTAGACTCCGCAGTTGTTCGGGTCGCCTTTCTTGTCTCCGATCTTGCACTTCCCGGAGGTACTGGTGGTCCACCAAGGAACCGTCGTAGGCGTACTGATAATCAAATTTGTAAATGAAAGTTTCGTCGTTTCATCTTTCAAAGGTAAAGTGTAAAAAAAAAAGGTACCTGGTAGTGGTGGGCGCAGGTGTCCACGTTGGAGTTATGAGGTCCAGGTCCGAGTGCGTGGTGGGCGCGACCGGGGTCACCGGCTCGTCGGGCTTCTTGCAGTTCTTCTTCGTCGGCGCTGGAGTTATCAAGCGACCTGTTTATAAATGAAGACACAATTTTCCGTTAGCTGTTACGTCTGACCTTAACGACATATTCTACTGACGCGTCGAAGTTTTATTTTTTATGACTAAGAACTTGTTAAATTCCCGTTTAACTTTTATACTGTAAATAAAAAACTAACCCAAAGCACGATTTATACTGCGCAAGAGGGGGAAAGCCTCCTGGCAGCATCGGTTCGCGAAGTCGTCGAGGTCGACTGTCCAGGCGGCAGCTCCACCAAATCCGTGGTTCAGTAAGTACTGGCCCTTGTACATTATGCTATTTGGATTATCAAAGCTCACGAACTGGTCCTTGTAGTGAGCACTGGGTCCTGAAAGAAATTTATAAAAATTAGTTGAAAAAAAACTCTTTTGAAATAGAATGTTGAGAAAGGTAGCAGCCTACCGGGACCAAGTTTCCAGTTGTCGTTTTCAATCCTGTGGCAGATCTCGTAGTAGGCGAGCATACCGGGCTGCTGGGTGTACTCGCCTGGAGCCCCGGGTCCTGAGGCTGGAGCTCCAAGGTTCGACTTGTCGGAGGAGGCCAGTCTGTAGCTCTGGCCGTACATGGGTATGTCGACGATGATTTTTGATCTCTCAGCGCCCATTCGAATCAGATAATTCAGCGTATAGTTCTAAGAGTTTCATAGTTAATTTGTTAAAACACAAATTTTAGAAATAAAAAACATTGGATTTTTAATTTTTATACATTAATGGATTGATCCGTGATAAATCTATGCAAAAAGTGAAAAATCTAAATGTCGTATTAGTAAGTTAAAATACCAAAATTACTACTAATTTTTAATTTGATGTACTGAACCAGTCACAATCATTTTAAATCGATGACATTCGATCTTGGTTTAACTTTATATAGAGGGATTATTTTTCTTCTAAAAATAACTTTTTTTTTTGCAAATAAAATTATTTATGTCATTGCTTTCTCATTTGATAAAAAATGCCGGACTTACCAAGTTATAATGTGGTACACTATCACCGGGTATGGCAAAGAGAGGTGCCAGGTGGGAGGTCTCGGGCTCCCAAGCCCCGTGGTAGTCGTAAGTCATGACGGTCATGAAGTCCACCAGCCTCGAGATCTCGGCGACGTTGTAGCCCTTGTCAATGACCTCCTTGTAGCCGCTGAGGGCCACTGCGAGGGTGAGCTTGGGCTCCTGCTTGTCGAACTGGCGTCTCAGTTCGGTCAGAAGTTTGACCAGGTCGGTCTTGTCGCTGTCGGGACCCCGACGGCAGTCGCTCTGCCAGCAACCTGGGTAATTCCACTCGACCGACAGACCACGGAACTTGTGCTTGTGGAGAAATTGCACCGTCGAAGAAGCGAACTTGCGACGGGCCGAGCGACTGGACACTAAACGGGTGTACTTGTCGTCCGAGCTGTCGGTCCAACCGCCCAGACCTAAGAGTACTCTGGGACCCTTGAAGGAGGCCACTCGGTCGTACAGATCTGCAAATTCGAGGGCATTGTTTTCATTGTAACTTGCGAGAACTTAATTTTTAATATTTGCTACCGTTGAATTTCAAAGTTTCGTTCAAATATACCACTTTTCAATGATTTAAGGTCACATCAATCTGAATTTTTGGCATGACAAAAACTTTTAACTTTTCAATTTAAAAAACTAAGATACTTAGGCTTACAAAATTTTTTTTTTTTTTCATAAATCGACATTATACCTTCAAGTCAAAAGATTATGTTTACACCACTATTGTGAATATTTTTTTGGATTTTGTTTGTCTGCATTATATCTGTATGAGTATTTCTTAGTTATTGATGCAATGCCATTAATCAATTGAAAATTCTTTTTTTTTTTCATAGTGATGAGTAAACTGATTGAAAATTTATATATTATTGTAATTAATTGCACTTTTTATAAAGCGTAATGATTTACTATAGTGTATAAACTAGTTTTTACCATTATTAAAAAGCATGATCTGAACTTATTAGATTTATTTGATTAGATCGATTGTAGTTAATTCGAAGATAATTTTTTAATGCAAAAATTCAAAGAAGTAATTCATAAGCTCATCTTCAGATATCTTACAAAAGTACTAATCAGACAGAACATAAATTTATTTCAAAAACTGCTCAACATTACTAAAAAACGTGATAAAAACATCGAAAACCGATTCGTATACACATGTACACAATTGAAAAAATAAAATAAATAAATAAATGAAAAAAAAAACTTACTGTTGTCAATGTCGATCCAGGAATCGAAGGGCTGTATGCTCAGGGTCTCCGGGTTGAGCCCGGCGAAGGCGTAAACGACGTCCGTGCAGAGTCTCGAGTCGAGGTGTTCGGGAACGAACTTGCCCTCGCCCTTGCGGTACAATGCCCAGGAGGTGACGTAGCAGACGACCCTGGGTCCGCCTTCCAGGAACTCTAGCTTGTCCACTCGCTGGAGCTCCCTCAGCTTGTCCAGTCTCGAATTTTGGGACGAGTATTTGTCGCTGTGACCCGGGTCACAGATCTCGGGCCGGGCTCGTACGCAACGGCCACGGTTGGGGTCGTAGAAACGGCCCATGCCGCAGTGTCCTCGGTAGAGTTTGCCTGTTCATAAAAGATTAATATTTTTTCATAAATTGAGGAAAAAATCTTGAAGTCGGAGAAGATGTGTTTTCTTTTCAAGAGAAACATTAGAAGAATTTGATTTTCCGATAGCGAATGATGATTCACTATTGGAATCGCTAGCGGTACGACTGCACTGAATAATATCTCGCTTATGAGCGAACAATAATTCATGATCTGCGCAATTTAATTTATCAAGTCTCGAGTATTTATTACCGTCGAAGCAGGAAAGAAAGCCGGAACAGTTGTCGGGATCGCTGTAGAGTCCGGCTTTGTCGCACCTCTCTGACGGTCCATCTAATATTCCCAAAGTTGTCGTGGCTGCGTTTAGCATTGGCCAGGCATCCCCACAAATTCCCTGTAAAAACGAATTTTCACAGTTTTATTTATTTTTTATAAAATTATTTAGGATTAAGTAAAAAAAAAGCTTGGTTTTACCTGAAAATCATCTAGGTCTATCGAATAAAGTGAAACGCCAGCGAGATTCGAGCCCTTGACGTAAGCGGCCTTGATTTTGACAGACAACGGATCGTCGTAGCCGATCCACTGATCACCGAGAACAGCGTAGGAACCGTTGGTCTCGTGTCTTTTGTACTGCCATTGCATGTCTAGTTTTTCGCAAATCTACAATAAAATTATTTATTTATTTATTTATTAATTCAAAAATTTTTTTGACAGTCCAGTCATTCAAAGATAATCACCTCAAAGTAACCAAGTTGTCCCTTGGTCTTGGTATACTTTCCGTTCAATCCATATCCATTAGCGTAAACGGACTCTCCGTCGTCCCAGTTAACGAGTCTGTAGGACCACCCGAAAAGCGGAATACCCAGGATAATCTTCTTCGAAGCAACACCCTGGCCGGTCAGTTTATCAACGAAGTTTGTCGCGAGGTCGAGGGGAGCGGGTGTTTGTACCAGTCCGGGGTTCCTGGTGGGATGCCAGGCCCTCAACACCAGGAGGTCAGCCAGCTCGGAGAGCTCGACGTCGGCCATCTGGTCCGGACTCAGAGCTACGAAAACTAGCTTGTCTCGGACGTTGCTGCGGAAGTGCTTGAGGACGCGCTTTAGAGACTTAATCGAGGCACCCTGCCACTCGATCTCGACACCGTCGACATCGTTCAGGTCCATGAAAGCGCCGAGTTCCTCTACGAACTTTGAAATCCGACGGTGTTCAGCCGACAGGAGTTCGTCGTAAAGGCTGCCCGCTGAGTTCGGGGAGGCCAAGGATATGAGCACGCGTAACGCCGGGTCATGTTGACGCAACTGGGTGGCTATCGGAAGACCACCTATTGATGTTAAAAAATATTTTTAATTTCACGTGAGCAATTAAAAAATAACCATTGGATGACTGAAGGATATCATTTTTAAGAGAAAACAGTGATTCAAAACTTTTTCTTAAATGGGCTATTGAATGGTTTAGTTTATATTAAATAATTTTAAAATGAAAGAAGTGAGTGTGTAATTTAATGATAACTACAGCATACCTTTCGAAAGGACATTTTTACGAGGAACGATGGTAAGCGTCTTGGGATCTGAAACCAGAAGTATAGAAAGTTTTTCTTAATACCAAAAAATACTAAAAAAAAGAAAAAAAAATGTAGGCATCATTACCAACGGTGGCAGTACTGCGTTCTCTGTAACCAAGCACGAGGTGACTGCACTTGTTGGTGGGGATGGAGTTGGGGTAGAGCGAGAAAGGCTCCTCGCGGGACACGGCATCCTCGTTGACATGACACAGGACCTTGGGAGGTTCTTGGAGCTCGCGGATCGCCGGTGGGCTCACCCGCTCCAGCCAGAAGGACTCGTCGAAGCCCCCGAAACTCGGCGGCTCCCTGTGCTCCACCGAGTCGCGCAGTGGCTGTTTCTTCACCTGGATGCTGATGAAATTAATTTTTTTAAACGGTTGTTGAAAGTTGGGGTGAAAAAAAATCTTTCATGAGTTTTCATTGTCATTTTATTTCACCAAAAATTTGTTTCATTTTAGAAAAATCTAATTTAATGCATTTCATTTTTATAATTTCAATAATATTTTATTGTTTGCTTTTATAAAGAATATTTCTATATTGTTTATTGTGGTCGTCGATTAATTTTCATCCAAATATATATTTTACATATGACTCACTAAAGAAAAACTAAAAAAATATAAACTTTTACAATTTTTAAATTAGAGCATGCTGCAGTTAGCTAGATTCTTTGGATACTGAAAATAATTTTGAATGAATGATGAAAACTAAAAAAAGTTAAGGGGGTAAATATCAAAGATTTAATTAGTAAGCCTGAACTACGACTTTCTGAAAATAATTTTTTTTTTTTTTTTATGTAAGCTTAGTAAAATTGATTAGCCTTACATTAAATTTTATTGCCCAGACTAGGATTCGAAACCGCGTTCTTCGAGACAATAGGGGCTTCACCCAATCGAGTCAAACTGTTCACATTTTTTGTTAAGTGTCCTTAATCAAAGAACCTTTACAGAGTTTTTATTTATGTTGGGGCATGATTATAAAGGTCGTATTTGATAATCATTGTTTACTATGAAAACACAAAAAATTAGAATAATTTCAAATTTATTTCTTATATTTTTTTTTTCACATTATCATAATTTAAAACTTTACTTATAAAAATTATTAAAATTAGATATGGACATTAATTTTATAATTAGATGAGAGTCCATGTGAAATAAAAATGTAATTTAAAAAGTTTGACTAATCATAAAAGTTTCAAGTTTTTGAAAACTATGTTTCTCTTTATTTATAATACTACAATCAGAGTAATAAAAATTGTGTTTCTTATTAGACTCGTAGAATCAAAGTCCAGACAGAATAGTATTAAAAATCCGAATAATCTGTTTTTTTGGGAATTTACATAGAGGATAATTACCTAAACGTGTGTTTATTTGCACTTGTTTCCCAAACATTTTTAGAATTTAAAGAGTTACCTCATCGCAAACTACATTCAGCACGTTTTTAGAATATTGATCCTGTAAAATTAACGGAACAATTGGAAGAAAAAAAAAAAAGAAGAAAACCAAATTTACATTTTCTAGCATCTAATTTAAATAAGAATATAAAGATAAGATGTTTTTAAAAAGCCATTCGGGGGTCATCGATCCCCGAAAACTCAATGCAGCGAAAAAAAAGCACTTTTAAAACAGGTTCTCCGGCAAATTTAGCCCTCTGCCCAAAACACCCGTAGCAACTTTTATCTTGCGATAATAAAATTGGAATTAATATTGTATCGGTGTACGCAAATCGGATACGTTTAGTGAGAAAAAAAATTCCAAAGGCGTGCTTTTGTAACGGCCGAGGCGGTCGAAAAAAAAAAAAAAAGTTTCTGAAGTGCTTCTAATTTCAGCTCGGAGGAAGAAAGACAAAACTTGTAAAAACAAAAAACATTTTGCCGCTGCTATGACGTTGAAGAATTTAAAATAATCCCGAAAGACACTTAAATTCTTTTAAAAAATATGAACTGAATTCCGATAAAAGTAAGAATTTCCTCCTCTTGAAACATTTCGAGCGTACATGAACAAATCACATTCGGCCCTTTTCATTTGGAGATAAAATTAAAATTTTTCAAAATCGTATGATACAAACCTCTTGTGGGAGGACTCGACGGCGTCTCGGAGTGGCTGTCGTCGGGTTTCGTACCGCTCGGGAACCATCTCGACGGCCTCCCGGAGGGGCAGCCACTCGGACCCATGACGCTCGGGCTGTTGTCGGGCCACACCGGGAGGCGGCCTCTCGACGGCCGACCTCTGAAAGCTGGGCTTACTGTCGGGGGGCACGTGGAGCTGCACGTGGCCCCAGTGACCGGGCACGTGGTGCGACCCTACCGCTACGAGGACGGCCGCCAGGGCCGTCGCGACACCCCATAACATCGCGATTCACTTCTGTGTACTGGATACGGTGGATCTGAAAAATGTAATTTCGTTACTGTTTTGGGTGAATTTGCATTTGTAAGAGATTTCATGTCGACCGCGAAAATAACACCCTGCTGATATTATCGAATAAATGTTTTTAGTGAGGTAAGCTACCGACGATAAGCACTCACTTCACTCGTTCTTTTGTTGATTCAGATTATGCAAAATACCTATGTTTTGAGTATTCAAATCCTTCCTTTATATTTTTACCTTCGAGTGCTAATAAAGGACGCATAATTTACCCAGACGTAAAATACGAATCAGGATTAACAGTGAGGCCTTTGTAAATGATGCGCGAGATGAGTAACCATTTACATGAAATTAGAAGTTTTTATCAAAAACAAAAAATTATTTAAACGAAAAATATTAGTTCTAAAAAATCTTAAAAAACAGGAAAATTCGTTTTTGAAAATTAAAAATTAAGAATTTTTTTATTTGATAAAAAATTGAAAAATAATAAAATTTATTACTTTTAGTACCAAGATAAAGTTATTAATCACAAAGTAATAGTTTATTCTAGTTTATTATGGTTTATCATTTGTTACATATTATTTTAAAAATTTTAAGTATTTTTCTAACTTATTTTTTCATTTATAAATATGATTTACTCACATCAAGTAAGTAAATAAAAATAAATAATCAACTTTTGCTTCTTGAGTTTAAATAAAAAACATTTTTCATGGAAGCATTGGAATAAAACTGAACCACCTCACGAATACCAAAAAGTCCGAATCCGTCTCAGACAAAAAATATTTCAAGCAATTAGTATGATAATCGTTTGATTGTTTTGACTGCGTGAAATAGCAACGCGAGCCTTGCGGTAAAACTTATGGGTAGGTAACTGTTAACCGGCCGCACGCATTTACTCCGCGCAAGCCTTTTTCAAGAGCTTTTCAATTTCGATTCATGAATGTTTTATTTAACAACATTCTATAGCTTTCCTCGTTTCCATAATATTATCCGTACATTTTTTTTCGACATTGCTTATTTGACTGAATATGACCCGTAACAGTCCAAACTTGATTTACCATTTGAATAGATGTTTTGAACTCGTTAGTTATACTTTTGGTACGTGTACTTTTAACTCAATAACAAACGTTTTTCTTAAAATATTAATTAATTGTAATGAAAATTTTGTAGAATTTAAGTTGATTGTAAATAAATTTAAATCAGCTTATAAATAAATGCAAAAAATTTGATCTTTTTTAAACTTAATTTTTTTTTTTTTTAATAAAAAAAACTTTGAAAATGGAATATAAGTTTTAGTCACTAATCCCATTTGTAAATAGATCAAAAGATTTAATTACAAATTTTCCTTTGCCCGATGTGCCCACTCTGAATTTTAATGAGCCTCGGAAAAGTCAGAAAATTAAGGAAAATTCGAGCCATTAAAAGCTAAGTAGATCGAAAAAAAACAGGATACAAAATCAATCAATCAACTGGTTTAGGAAAAAGTGATTCCCGTCACTCACATGACACTCTTATGAGATCTACAAAGATAATAATAATGAGTTTAACACCCGCGGTTGAAAAATCACCTTCGTCGATGAAAAATTGAAACAATCCTCTTGTCGTATATCCTTCCAGGCGAAAAACAAATAATCTCTTGAAAATCACTGTCAAAGAAAAACCGCGCACTTGAAGGTTTCGTAGAATATGTACCGGGGCTGTCCGTGATGTTTTAAGCGGGCCGGACGAGCCTCGAATGCGGTATTCCGGGCGCGTATAGGGCCCGTATATATACGAGGCGAGGAGCGGCGGGGCCTCACCTTGGACACTTTGTGTATTATACGCGAGGACGCCACCGCTGGCTTCTTCTTCTTTTGCTTCTTCGGCATTTTGGTTTTTTTATTTCCCCCGGGCAGGATACCTACCTGCCGATGCAGAGTTACGAGATGTTCCGTAATTACGGACTGTACTTCGTGAAATCGACCGAGAGGGGTTGAATTTTTATTTTTCCATCGATGAGTTACTTTGAGAGTTTTTCTTGGGAACGGATGGACTGTACTTTGACGCGGGGTTGCGCTTTTGTAAGTTCGAGTTAACATGGTCTTGTTAAGGTTTACAAGTTCGTTTTTGACTTTAGAATAAAATCTTAACTATCTTTATGATTGAGAGTGTATTTATTTTGAGAAAAATTCAAGTGTTTCATTAAAGTGAAAAAATACTTAAATTTAAATTCCAAAGTCTTTCTAGATTAATATTTTATTTTGAAAAAAGCTCACCTTAGAATACACGACGAATATCTATCTTGAAAAAATAAATTTGAATTTAAGAGCTATTTTTTAGATGACGATTTTGCGGTTCTTCTGATAAAGCATACTTCGATTTTGCTGACCACCACAAAAGTATTTTTGAAAACAGGTATTTGATTTTTCCCGAAGCCCGAAACTAAATATAAAATTAACAAAATAGATGAAAATACTTGTGTCAGGACTCGTTCTCGTATGGTCCTCAATAACTAAAAATCTATTTTATTTTTTATTCCCTTTCCTATTGTTGGGTAAATTTTAAATTTTAAATTTGCTTTCGATATAGTTTGAAAATTTTTTAATCCTGTCATAAATATCAGTCTATCAGATAACTGCATATTAGAATGAAATAATTAAACGCCTTTTCTACACATTTGCATTAACAGCAACATTTTAACTGACTCAAGTGTTACAATGGTACATGTAAGTTCTACATGGACAGTTTACGTGTAATAAGTTTAATAATTATCAGGATAAAATGGTAACGAAGGTAGTTTAACTTGACTTGCGGTATAAAGTGATGATTACCAATATGTATAGTCCACTTTTTTGTAATTTATATTTATAACTTGCTGTGGCTCTATAGAAAAATTTTTTTTTACAAAAAATTCTCCAGCACTTAACTAATATTATTTTGAAAAACAGAAGTTCAAATATAAAGTTAATTGGTTAATCTCTTATCAATATAAAAAATTTCTTTAGTTTTAGGTATCAAATTTAAACTATTTAAAACCTTTTTTCCAATTATAATGAGACCAAAAAAATTAAAATACCTCAAAGCTAATTTTTCAATTTAAAAGAGGTTTTTTACAAACTATTATAACTTGGTTGTGTAAGCGAGGTACACAAAACTTTACTACCTACTTTGCAGCCGAATTCTTAACAAGTTTATTTCTTAGAAGTAAATATACCTACGTTTAGTGATTTTTAATTCTTGGTGTTGAATCTAACAGTAAAATAAATTGAAAAGGTGTTACAAGTTATGCTTATAAAATTTGTTTGTCAATACTTAAGTTCTTCTATTACTGATTCAAAAATTTAATACATTCATCCACATATCAAAGTGGATGAATTCATCCACTTTAATACAGAGTTCATCAACACTTCAAAATTAGACATTAGCCGAAAATCAATGAATTATGATTTCATCTCTTGAATTATAAAGTCATCGACTTTAAGCTGCTCTCATTTTTTTACGTATTAATCCGATTACGCAGAAGGTATCGTAATCGTCAAAAAAAAACTCCAAAAATTTCACAAGCCACCAAGTTTATTGACCTTATAAAAAAGGGAAAAATTTTTAGTTCGACAGTTTTCTGTTAAACTGAATTACCGTTTGTCGCATCGCTGTTTTCACTTCACTGCTATCAAACGGATCTTTGCGCAGAGTCTGAATAATAAATTTTGCCAAATTCGCGGTCTAAGACGCTAAAAAAAGAATCTTATCTCGAAAATTAACATTTTACCCATTAATTCATCATTAAAATTTAAATCTTTTGGTTGATCAAATAAAACTTGCTCAGCAGAAAATTACTAATGAACCAATGGGGTTTTGAGGAAAAAATTTGCATTACTTGATGGTTTTTTTTTTTTTTTTTTAATTAAACTGAGTAAAAAAAAATTCATTCAAAATTCAAAAAATTTAAAAACTTCTTCTATTGATGCTCCCGAGTGATTTATATCAAATAGATTAACACTTTTGGAATAATTTACGACCTGTAAAACCAAAAGTGCCAATTTATGTAACATAATCAGTTGCGAATCAAGTCTTATTTTTTTTTTTTTCGAATACTTCGCCAAATCGTCGCTACAATATTATGTCAGTAACAAAAGGCAATGACCTAGACTTCTAGAATAAATTACTCTGTGCTATACCTTGCCGGCAATGATTTGATTCATTTAACATCAAAACCAGATTTAGACGTTAGAAGTGAATTATTGAAATATGAAATTCTCGTTGTCAGCACCGATTATATTACGATAGATTTAAAAATTCATGTGAATATTAATGAGACCGCCTTAAAATTTTTTTGAGTACCTTCTTATGTACAACTGATAAGATAAAGAAAAATCTAACGGAGTGTCAGTCAATGTACTAAATTGTAAAAACATTTTTTTTATTACTTTTTATTCCATTAATTAATGAATTAAATGATCGAGTAAAATTAATATGCAATAATAGATCACTTGAAAAATGTAAGTTGTTAAAAAAAATATCATTAGACAATATTTTATTTAGCTCAAGTTCAGTACTCGGTACTTTAATATTAAACTTGTTATTTTTCTTTCCTAAAACCAAGATAAAGAGTACCAAATGAGGAATATTGATGGAGTGTAGAAAATCCCAGTTGTTCTTGCTACTTACTCTGAAAAAATAAGATTAATTATATGTTAGTGAGTCTATATTAAGTTGACTCTCATGTAAATAACCTGTATTTTCTCTTATCTTTGACATTAACTTTAATTTTCCTTCTCTTTAAATAGTCACAACGTGAATAAAATGCATTACACAAAATTACTCTTCCTATCCATATCTTGTACTTAAAAAATACAGAGTTATTCTTTATCTTTTTTTGACACTCTTATACTTAACCAGTTTTGCTTTATCATGCCCCTGTCAAGTTCCACGAAACAAAAATTAATTAAAAAAATTAAAAATTTGATCGTATTGAAAAAAAATAATTTGTATCTACGACTTAGATCTAATGATTTTTTTTTTTTATAATTTCTATATGTGCAATAAAAATATTTCGGCTGGTTTAGGTAAATTTATTACGTTATGAAATTGATTGATTTTTACTTAAAGCTATTTTGAATATACGAATAATTGAGAGTGTGTACTCGTATTTAGCGCATAACTTCAAAAGTTTTTGACCGATTCATTTGTATACATTACTTTTTTTTATTAACTTTTAAGTTACTGCATTCGAAGCAGCAGAGGTCATACTAGTTTTTAATAATCAATTGCGTCCTACAGACCGAGAGAATTTTTTTTTTTATAATTTTGACAATGGTTAATCTAAATTAAGGTAAAAATTAATTTCAAACATTGAACAAATTATAAATCTACGGATTGTTCAAAGAACAGTTTATGTTATTGACTTCTTTTTTTCTTTTATTAAAAATGTTAAAGCACTTTTGATATGATTCAGTGAAATTCAAATGAAATTATTGGTTTTATAAATTGCAAATTTTTAATATGAATATTTTGATACTTATAGTGTACGATCTATTTCAATCCCTGAAAGTGTTTTTTTTTCAGTAGGCTTGTTTCATGTTAAACTCAAAATACCAGAAAAAAAACTTCACTTTTTTTTCTTTTCAAAGAAACAAAGCTGGTAGACAAGTGATTTACATATTATGTCTGATCTCGTCCAGAGAGAGCACTTCGATTTTGACTCTTAGTCACCCTCGAATGCTAAATTGAAGTGTTTGTGAGTGAAGTATAAAAACATGTACTTTGTTTGAAGTAAATTTAGATTTTTTTATTGGTGCGGAGATTACTAAGTAAGTTTATTCATTAAACTGTTTTAATTTTTTTTTCAACTTGAAATAAAGAGCGTGGCTTTACCGGTTCGCCGCACTTGTACCATCGATGTAATCGACTTCAAAAAAGTAACATTAAATTTGAAGTACTTAAAACTCTGAACTCCTCAATCGCATTGCGTGCATTACTTCAGCACTTACAATTTGCGATCTGCGAAAAGAGTTCACCTGCAGGGTGAATTTACTTCGTAATTGAAACACGCCCTTTTTATTATCTCAATAAACACAAATAAAAGACGTGCTTAAAAGAGCAATTATATCTCAGGTTTTTTGATTTATCTGCTTTCATACTTTATAAAATTGAAAAAAAATGTAATTTCGTTCTTAAAATATTATTATTTATTAAATTAAAGAAAAATATTAAATTTCTTGTCTTCGAGAAAAATGAGGGCTAATTATCTCATAATTATTTGATGTTAAGAAAGTTATTTACTTTTTAGCAAAAATTGTACACGTATACAAAAGAATGTATTTCAAACTCTTGTTTCCGTTCAAGGACAACTGAAAATTACGAATAATTCTGCAATTATAAAAAGTTTCATCTCAATTAAGTCGGTGGAAAGATTGAAAATTTGAGAGTCTGAATCAGGATGAGGAGAGGTTCAATTAAATTTTCTCAACATTATAAAGAGCCTTTTTTTCAATATATTGTAAATATTTTATAAAAGAATAATTAATCAGGGATTCTCAATTCACCATCAGTGATCGTAAGTGAAAAAAGACAAAAAATTTTTCGACAGAAGATTTTCTGCTGATCCCAGCTGAGATATAATGCAAGCAGCGAGAAGAGGCTCGACAAGCAAAACAGCCTTCGGCGCTTAAATACGTGGACAGAATTTTTTGCATCCCCGCTGCAGGCTGGGCGCGAATCATTATTGAAGTGTGCGAATTCTTTTGTCATTCTCTTTTTTCTTATTTTTTTTTTTAATCCAATTTCTTTTTTTATCTGAATTTTTAGTTTTTTTTTTTTTTTTTTTAATTCTTTTCTATTGTTGAAAATTTTTTTACAGAATCGAAATTATTTGTTGCAGTCAAATATTTATCATTCTAAATGAAACCAATTTAAGTACATACATGTAGAAGCTAAGTTCGTTAGGTTTACCAAGCATTTGAGTACCAATTTAATTATGTTTCATCAACACTAAAAACTATAATTGCTTTCAATTTATATCGCAAAGTCAAGTAATAAACAAAATAATCTGTTACTAGCTTCCATACCTCGCTGCGGTAATGCTTGCTAGGTTGAAAATTATTTTGAATTTTTTTTTTATATTATGAATTTAATGTCTGAAAATTAATTTAACCATGTATTCAGCCTCCAAGACACATAAGTCACTTTTTTAAAAGTTGCACTTCAAATAAATAGGCTCCATCAAGATAATTTTTCAAAATTAAGATCAATTTCAGAATCAGCATAATTGAAAACTCCCATGTATTAAATTTTAAAGAAATCATTAAAAAAAAAAAAAAATTCTACCTCAATAAAATATGCTTTTCATATTCAAAAATTAAGATTTTATTCGTGAACGGCACTATTGAAAACCCCCATAAATATATAAAATTGTACAGAAATCATAAAAAAAAAAATTTCCGCCTCAATACAATACACTTTATGTAAGTCCCATTCAAAAATTAAGATTTTATTTGTGATCGGCACCATTGAATCTCCACATACATAAAGTTTTCAAGAAATCATTAAAAAAAAAATATTTTCTACCTCAATAAAGTAAACCTTTACATAATCAGTCCAATTCTAAAATAAAAATTTTATTTGTGATGGGCGCCATTGAAAACTCTCCTACGTACAAAAATTTAAACAATTTTGAAGAGTTGCAATTATAATTTTGTTTTTACTTAAATAAAGTAGGTCTAATAAAAAATGAAGGTTTTCATCAAGTTTTACTTCTATGTAAGCCTCACTTTTTAACAGTATTTTTTTAAAAGAAAAAATACGTTTTTTTTCTTATATTACTCTTATTGTTGATTTTTTACACATTACAAGCAAATTTCAAAAATCGTATCGTTCATTGAGGTCAATCCAGTGAGCACTATTATTCAAGGTAATTGAAAAAACCCGTTTCACGCCTCTGGTGCAAGTTCAAGATCACGATCGAATCAACGCGGGGAATTTTTCAGAAAGGTCTTTGTTTACGAGTTTTCACTAGATTCATTTTTTTAACTTCTTCTATTTTCCGTTTGGACACAAAGAATGCGACCAAAAATCTGTAAATCAAAAAAGAGACCGGAAATTTTTTTTTTATTTAGCCTGCTGGTATAAACAATAATCGCTACTACACAAGTTAATTTATTGAGCACGTGTTTATCTTATAATGAAGAAATGGTAATTTAAAGACCTGAAATTCACCGTGAAGATTTGCATCGATTTAATTAGCGACGACACCCGAAGAGAGGTTTCGGTAGTGATCGCGCATAAATTTTTTATTCGAATGTTTGTTTTGATTGGATGAAACGTCATTAAATAACCGAATCTCCTTACCGTCAAAAACAATCTTTATTTATTACAGATTTTATCTAACTAACTAATTAGCCACGGAAGTCTTTTAGCAAACAGATCAGGTAATTACGATTCAAATAAAACAAAATTGGTGATTATTCCGGGGGTCATTTTTACTGTCAAACGATTTGTTCTTCAACTGGTTCTGCTTGTCAATATAGTTTAAGCCATTCTTGCGTCTCCTCAAATTCACTGTATTTGTAAGAGACGTAATGATTTTAAAATAGGTATTAGATTATGCAAATGAAGCTGTTTCTTACGTAAGTCTGAACTTAAATTGAAAAAGGGAGCAGCGTAACTCGTCTTACGCTCATATTCATTCATGAATTTTAATCGAAAATGATATTTTTATATGCTTGATACAGATTCTTAAATTGATGATTATTCTTCGATTGAAAATACACTTTAATATATATTTTTTCAAACTGTCGACGATGCATCTTCTTCAAGGATCGATAATTCAAATTTTAATTATTGGGGTGGTAAGCGAAACGATTTAAATATTAATTTGAATCTCCCTGTTTTATTTTCATCAATTACAAGCCGTAAGACAGAAGAGTACAAGCAAATAAAAAACATGAAAAAGGATTAAAAAAAAAAAAAAAAGATAATTTAAACACCCTGCACGAATAAGACTTGTTTCTGATTTAAAAAGCTTAAAATCTCGTATGACTGTATTCAAAGCTCCTCCTATTAAATTAATGTCAATTAATTAATTTTGCCATGAGTTAATAAATAAAGCTTAATTCATTGTTATTGATATAATAAAAACTTTTAAAACGTAATATACTCGGGGAATTCTATTATTTAATTTAAATGTAAAATACAAAAGAAATCAAGCATACTCCTGGTTGTCAACTACAACTTGTTGGCAATCTTTTTTTGAATGTAGAATTAATTTTAACTGATATACTTAGCTGATTAATAAACTCATTAGCTGTATTATTTAGTCGCTTGTCTTTGAGTTATTATATTACGTATGAAAATTTGTTTTTTGAAGAAGATATAAAAAAAAAAATCTGTATCAGTCGTTTTCATTTCTCAGAATAAAACAAAGCGTTAGAAACAAGCCAAACTGGTCTAATAAAAAAAAGAAGTCCAAGCGTTACTGCAAATGCCTCACTTCTATCACTGCGATGATTGATAACTACAACACTCGAAAAAAAAGAAAGCTCTTCAGATTCTCCTGGTTCAAGGTCACCCGGAAAGATGGTTAGTGACCTCGGCTTCTTATCCTCGTTCTTTTGCTCCTTTAATCTTGATGCGGCTTACCCTCCTCCTCCTCCTCCTCGTTCTCTCAAGAAATTTTTTCGAGATTTTTAGCTTCCTTTTTTTTTCACTCTTCCTCGTTATTTGACGGGCCTTCTGAAACTTTAGATTTTTCTTTAAGTAGCTTCTTCTTCTCCATTTTTTTTTTTTTTTTTAGGCAAAGCACAAAACTGTTCAAATTGATCGGTTAATGGATAATCCAGAGATTGACATATGCTTTTGATATTCAAATGAGCCGTTTTGCTACCTAAAAATAAGCTTGAAGAAAAATAAATAAAAAGTTTCAGGCTTTTGATAAGAAAAAGGGAACGATTGAACTTCTTTGTATACTCTTTTACGAAAAACTGAAATTTCCACTAACAATTATTAAAGGAAATTGATTATTGACATTTAAATGTTTTTATTTACCAATATTAATTATGTATTTTTCAAACAGTTCATTTTTATTTCAATGTTTAGTACTTATATTACTTTGTTGAGTGATTTTTTTTCTCAACATTTTATTAACTAACTTTTTTAATAATAAATTGGCAGCGACAAGTTTAAACCATGTAGTTCGTTTCGAACGTTTATTTACATAAATATATGCTAAACCGTTAAAATAACATTTAAGAATCTGTTAAAATCTTGAGCAAGACTACAAATTTTTATTACGTAATCCATTGAAATATTTTTATTTTTATTTCGTAATTTTCAATTGAATTTTACTAAAATAAATGTCCCTTTTTCGAATCCTTTCATTCTGTGTCTAAAAAAAAATTTACTTATGGTACAAAAGAAAAACAACTAATAGTTATTATTATCCTGGTTTACATCTTCTCCTGGGCTCTGCGTAAGCAGTTCTTTGGTAACCCCGCAGGAGATGTATCACCAAGAGAATAAATTATTTTGAGTCCTGAAAGCACTATCCGAGGTCAAAAAAGCCTGAAGGACTTCAATAAATTTATTTACCGAATCACTGGAGTTTTTTTATTCAAATGTTTTTTTGATTAAACATTGATCAAAAAATGAAACGTTTACCTGATTCTTCTGAAAGCTTAGAAAAAATATATTTGAAAATAGAAAAATTTCATGAATTTAATTTAAACTTGAATAACTTATTTACATACTTTCATTAGCTTCAAGCTTCAAATTACAAGAACAATAGCAAGGAATATACTTACAGCTGAATCTCTTCCTTCTTTCTAATTCACGGTTCCTGCAAACAATTTTTTAATAATTCCAAACAATTAAGGACGTATAATTTAAATTATTGTAGTTGAACTAAAAAAACGTAAGGAGGAAGACTCAAGCAATAAATATTTGTTTCAATTATCTCTATTATGATGACGCACTTGCGGTAGAAAATAATCGCTTGTCTGTCGCAGAAATGTCATCTGCAGAAGTTGCGTACAGCCCTTCTAAGCAGTATAAAAGATGAAGTTCGTAGGGCGATTCGTCTCACTGCAATCCCAGGACTATCAGCAGAATCATCTTGGTTCAACATCGCCCTAGTTTTCAGCCAAGGTAAGTTGCCAATTGCTTTCAGTTTACTAAATTTTAGTAAAATTTATCACATTTAATTAACGGATTAATGTTCAAAAAATGATGTTGAATTGAGTGATCTTTTTTTTACTTTTGTTTCAAATTGCACTGTTCTTTTTCATTTTTGGTTTCTCAAAATTAGCATTTTCTTTTATTTGATAGTTTAGTCGTCTAATTATTTTTATTGACCACTGAAAATAGATTTCATAAAATTTTTCAAAAAAAAAAAAAACTTTCACAATTTTTTAATTGTACAAATGACTGAGGATAAAATTTTGACCTTGCAAAACCTCATTTCGATGGTTCCAGCGAAGAAAAACCTTACCCGAAAATCTGCAGATTTAAAATTATCAATAAAGATCTATGGGAAATAAAAAAAAAAAAAACAGAAAAATAAAGAATCCTAATAAGTTGGTACTAAATAAAATGGGTTTTATAGTTTTTTTCTAATTTTTTAATTCTTTTCGGTCTCTCATTAATGTAATTAAATTGTCAGATTTTCGGCTAAGGTTTTTCTTCGATGGAACCGTAAATTTATAAAGTTTTAAATAGCTCGATATGTATCTTATGACTTACATCATTTTCTAAGAAAAAAATTTTTTTAAGATGAGCTGACAGAAAAATTACTAATGCAAATCCATTCTAGCTATAGAATTTATAAATTTCATACATTATACGATTAAAATAATTGTCATATTACAACCAGTAATTAATTGATAACTATTGCATGATTAAATTATTATTTTTTATTTCAGAAAAAAAATGATGCAATCGTGGGTAAGTCAGTTCATCAAAGCTTTTATCTTCCTTGGAATCGTGTGCTTCGTCGCTGGTTCCATGGAAGAAAGCTCTCGAAACATGATGAATAATAGCCCCTACGTACGCTCATGGGTAAATATTTGTTTTTATTTATAACTTTAGAAAATTTCTTTTGAAAAAAGTTACAAAATATTAAAAGTTTTTTTATGATATTCTGTAAGGACATTGATCTGCTGACCAAGCTGCTGATGTCGCCTCAAAGACTGTGTCATCCTTCAAAAAGAAATTCGGAGCTCATAAACGCTTTACTGAACCTACCGAAAAACATGAACAATGCTGGAAAATAAAATTCTAAATATACTCAGTATTATTATCACAATATACATTTCATTGTTTGATAATGTGCTTGAATAAAATTTAGTTAATTACTAGATAGTAAAACGTAACGTGTTTTAATTATTCGTTCTTTTTATTATTATTATTTGCTTAAATGTCATCAGAATTTAATTTTTAAAAACAAAAATTTTACTTTTTTGGACGCAAGATCTGTTTTTAAGAGTCAAAATTTGTAAACTTAAAAAAGAATAATCAATATTATAAGTGGACTTATCATTTTTCTTTATTGTTGTTAAACTTTCTAAGATAATGGTTTTTATAATATTATACTATTTCAAAAGTTTTCGCAGGTTTGAATTCTTGCTCAGGAGTTTTTCTTTTTCATTTTTTGAAAATGACAACTAATAAATAGTTTTATTTTATTAATGTTAGTCAATTTTTTAGTATCTGTTAACTATAATTTATAAATTATTATAATTGTAAAAATTTTCACATCCTTTAAAAAGTCTTTATAATTTTTCCCATCAACCTTGGAGCTCTTCAAAATAAAATTGATAAGTTTTGAAATTTTATGAATTAATTTTCAACTTTTTTATTTATTACATTTTTTTTATCTATTGTAACTACATTTCGGTGATTTATTGCAACAATAATTTTCTCGAATCTGCTAAGTAAAATAAAAATCTGATATTTTATAAATTTCATTTTATCGAGACATACATTTACTTGATCAAAGTTTTTAGTTTAATTAATCAAGTTATAGTTTCAATTATAAAATTATAAATTGTTGGTACCTTTGAAAGTAAATCTGCAAGTTTTTCTTAACATTCGCGTTAAAAAAATAAGTAAACTTTCATTTTAAGTAAAAAAATTAAGTAAAATAAAATTTCGAGTGTGGTTCAGTGGTTCAATTATAAAAAATTTGTAGCTTTTATGATAAAATTTAAAAAGATTTATTGATTTTATACATTTATACACAAATTTGTTGGTCAAAACCGAAAAAATTAAGTAAAATAAAATCTAGAGTATGGTTCACTGGTTCAATTATAAAAAATTTGTAGCTTTTATGATAAAATTTAAAAAGATTTTATACATTTATACACAAATTTTTTGGTCAAAACCGAAGAGCAAAGCCACCTCCAACAGGTTGTCTTGCCGCTTCTTTTGAACCCATATGAAAACCCATATCACCATCATCATCGTCTTCATTGAGATCTTTAAATTCTTTACCTCCACTGGGTGGTTTCGGGGAGGCGTTAACTTTAGCACCAAATTCTGATTTCGCCGGCCACGTTGGAAACATTGCCGGATCGATAGCAAGAGGTACTTCTGTGAAATAAGGATGCTTGAGTGCATCTTCGGCAGTAATCCTTTGTGCTGGACAGTATGTCAAGAACCTGTAAATCATATCATTATAATCAATTTTTAAACCAATTAAATTGCTAGGATTGTTATACATAGTTTATTAAGTTTAAAAGATAGTATATGAAACATGTTAAATTAAAATTTATAAATTTAAAAATAAAAAACATTGACTACTAATTATTAAAAAACTTACTTGTTGAGGAGATCAAGTCCAGAATCAGTTAACGATAAACTGAATCTTTGCTTTAAACTATTTACAGGGTAAGTTGCAAAGGGTATTTTCTTAACCATTGGCAATTTGCTATAACCCGGCCATATTTTATCATTAGGTGTACCCAATTCTTTAAAAACTCTATTCAATAAATCAATTTCTGATTTGCCTGGGAAAAGGGCTTTCATAAGTAAAAGTTCAGCAAAAATACACCTAGAAATTTAAATAAATTTGTTTGATTAAATATTTAAAAAGTATAATATTTTATTTAAAATAAAATAAAAACTTACCCAACAGACCAAACATCAATTGGAGTACTGTACTCTTTTGATCCAAGTAATAATTCTGGAGCTCTATACCAAAGTGTGACTACTATAGAAGTATAATTTTTCAGCGGTGATCCATACTCTCTGGCTAATCCAAAATCACCTACTTTTAAAACTCCACTGTGACTCAGAAGTAGATTGGAGGTTTTAAGATCTCTATGAAGAATCCAATTATCATGCAAGTGTGCTACAGCTTTCAGAAGTTGCTGCATCAAACACTTGATCTCTCGTGCAACAAAATACTGATTTTTTGCTTGCATAGTCTCCATAAGGGATTTCAAATCATGCTCAACGTAATCCATGACAATGAATATTTTATCCATGTTACTACCTACTACAATTTCACGCACAGTGACTATATTAGGATGCTGTGCTTTCAACAACGTATTTATTTCTCGTAAACTAGTTATAGGAAATCCATCTTTTTCTTTTTCCATTTTCAATCGTTTCAATGCAACGATTTCTTTAGTACGTCTATCTTCTGCTCGATACACTACCCCATAAGTACCTTCAGCGATACGGTTTAAACACCTATATTCTTCTACGCTTCTACAACCTATAACATAGAATTTCATAATTAAAAAAAGAAATTTTTTTTCAAAGTAGTAAAAGTTAAGAAAGCTAAAAACAAACCTTGGATAGCTGGAAAGTATGGAGGCAATTCCATTTGCATTTCAAGTTCTGTTTTCTCGTTATTATCTACAGTTTTTGAAGCACCATTGGACTCTATGTGCCCAGGCGAACCCTCGTCAGATCTGTCCGATTTCGCAAGTTGATCGACAGACAAAGGACTTGGATTATTGTAATCTGAATTATCTCCAGAGTCTGAATCTTTATTGGAAGAGTCGTCATCGTCGGTACTTGAATCACTGGATGATGATGAACTTTTATCTGAGCGTTCTCTTTCTGGATTGCGCATATCATCAGAAAGTCTTGAGTGATTGCTCTTGCGACTGCTTCCATCATCTGAATGGACAGCGTGATCACTTTCATCGGACAGTTCTACCACCGAAGGATCTCGACCACTTGGACTGTGATGACGTTTTTCGCCTCGCATTTTTCGGCGAGCCTCCAACTCGAGGCGCGAGTTTTCTTTTCTGCGAGCCATTTCACGTTCCGCATCCAGTAACCTTTGACAACGCAGTTCTTGCTCCGTCATATCTTTAGGATCTTTTGTTATGATCATTTGTGACTGCTGTTGATGGTGATGGTGGTGATGATGATGTTGCTGCTGCTGTTTGGCTGCTAATGCTTCCAACTCTTCGTAATCGTCATCTATCTCCATTGCTTGCTGCTCTCTGGCATACTTTTCTCGGTGAGCTTTAAAAAAATTTAAAACTTTATCTTGTCATTGTCTAGTTCAATTAACTTTTCAACACATTTTGATAACAAAAAAAAAAAAAATCTGAAATTCAACACAGAATTATTTAAAAAACTATTGCAAAGAATCATATTAACTAAATTAGTAATCATAAGTGATCATTAAAATTTAAATGCAAATGTAGTAAAAACAGTGACTTTTTATACCAAGTTCTTTCTCTCGTTCTCTTTCTCTATCTCTAGTTCTCTCATGTTTATGAGATCGTTTGTGTCTTTTTTCTCTGCTAGCAGATATTCTTGCTGGATCTACCATTTCCATTTCTTGATAAACCATGTGTTTGTGTGAACTAGAGCTGCGTTGGTTTTCGGCTCTTGGTTCCCTTCTATCTCTACTTGATGGAACTTCTTCAACCATTCGAATTTCTCTACGTTCTCTCATCTCTTCGACGCGGATTTCTCTACGTTCCCCACGACCATCACTCATACGTAATTCATCACGACTTCTAGATGTTGATTCCATTTTGTATTCATGATGTTCGTCTCGCCTTTCCCGTCTCTTGTCAAGAAGCCTGTAAATTAAGAGTAAACATTATTATTTTCAGTTTATTACTCTGATTAAAATACTGTTATATATTGTGATTTTGGAACGTTGTGAATGTCGTGCGTGTTGCTATGTAAATATTGAATGGCTGTTTTGTTGTTTTTACCAAGTGTTATCATTATTCCTCAGTACATTCAAATACGAAGTTCGAGGTTCGAACGTATTGTTTATTATTAGAGAATAAAAGCTGAGTATTTTGAGTTCTTTTTTTAAATATTGTGTTTCATTGAATTTGAGTGATTGCTAATTAATTATTTTTTATTTGTGAGTTACCACAATACATTTCAAAATAGGTAAAAACTTTAAACTCTCTTCAAGTAAACTGAAGTGGTTTGTGAAATAGTATAATTTGTAAATTCAATAAACATTTAACAAAGCGTTTAAAGCTTTTCAATAATCTAAACTAAAAAAATTAAACAATTTTAAATTATATCTTATGACAGTTAAAAATAATAAATTTTATAAAATTCTATCTGTTGAATTATCAAATATGACATTATAAATAAGTTTAATAAGTAAATTGAAAAAAAAAAAAATGTAAGCTTAAAAAATTGTTACTTGCTAATGTAACTGTATATGTGATTATTCTTATAAAAGCTGTAACTTTTGTTTATAATGTTTTTAAAAATATGTAAATTGAAAATAATTAATTTACCTCTCTCGCAAGTCCTCTAATACTCTATCTCCAGTACTACGCTCTTTTCTTTCATGCCTGGAGGGTTCTCTGTCTCTTTTAGGAGGATCTGAACGTCTGACTTTATCAGGCATTTCACCACTTGGTCTTCTATGCCTGGCACTGTGTTTGTCTCTCTGTCTGCTGTTGCCATCTTCAATCCTTTCAGTATGATGTCTGGCTTTACGCTCCTTGTCCTCTCTACGGTCTCGCCTGGTAGAGTGCTCATCCCGTCGATGGGATGTTGTTTTACGGTGTCGTACAACCGCCTGGGGCGGTTTTATTTCCAGGGAGTCAGCCGTGTCGGCACCTTCTTCTCCCGAAAAGCTTCAGCCAAAAAACACAGTGATATAGAATTTAATTTTCAACTTTTTAATTAATTTTTTGCTTCTGATGTTAAGTACTGTCGCTAAACGTTTGTTAGTTTTTGTTATTGAGAATAAATTTTTTTTTTATTAGTAACTTTAGGGGAGTATTAATAGGAATCACTGTAACCTTATACGAGATTTTAGGGATGTTAATCTTTTTAAAAGCAAGAAATTAGTCGACGCTAGTTATTTAAAAATACCTTGGAACAGACTTTCGAGAAACTGGCATTATTTATCATTCTGGTAACCAGAAATAAATTTTTGCAAAAAAAGCGTGAACCCGCAAACTACTGGACGAGTAGAGACTAGAGGTACTGATGAAGTTGAAGCAAAGTAGATTTTAGTACATGTTATCAGCGTAAAAAGCTGTTTTACCGGCAGAACTTGCTTGCAAAAATCAATAATTGTAATATTAAACTTAATATTATAAAAAATAAAAATTTAAACATAAGTATTTCAAAAACAAATTAATACTTAGATTAAATTTATAATTACAATGAAATAATTATTTACAATTTTATTCTATACTCAAAAATATTCACTGTGATAAGTTCATTTCTACTTATAATTATATATGCATTACTTTTGTTTTCTGAATATTTTACATTTTAGGTTAAAAAATTGTTTAAATTATTTTTAGATAAAAATTTTTTCAAAACTTTTAACTTGACTTTAATTCAGAAAAATATTAAAAGGTATGAATTTTAAAATCATGGTCAACTCATTTTTATTCTTATCTAATCAAAAAATAAGTACAAAACTTTCAAAGTTTTACATAGATAAAAAATCATAAAAATCCTTAAAAAATAAAAACCAATGCTCAAATTACAACTTTTTAGCTAAAACAAAATTTTTATTTTTTGCAATTTAGTACAAACTCAACATAGGTTGCTAGATTTACATTGGTTGAATTTTGTATTATATATTTTAGACTTATCACTAAAAATATTCCAAAACAATTGTTAATAATGATAAGCTAAAAACTATTATTTGAAGATTAAATTTTATAAAAGATTTAATTTGTATACATGATTATTAATCATTATTAAATAAGTTAAGAAATGTAAATATAGTCTTATTTTTGCAAAAAAAGCTATTATTTAGTACCAATCTTTACTTTGAGTACTTTAAAAATCAGGAGAATAAATCAAACCATAGTATCATTCACTATACTAATTGGTAGCCAAGCAAATCGAAATCAAAATTAATTAAAAAAAAAATTATTGTTTTGGTTTTTATTGTATTAAAAAATCAAAAACATGCAAAAATCTTTCTTTTCTAACCTAAAATGTAATTTACTTACTTTTCTGGAGTTCTTTTAATCTCTCCATCTTCGCTCTGATTATCCACATCCATAGTTAAATGTGTACTCGCTTTTCACAAATATTTTTATTTACAATCAAATAAAAAAAAACCTCAAATGAATTATTATTTGGTAAAAATAACGCTAAACATGGATAATCTTGAATTCATCTGAGCGACGCTAATGTGTGTGCAACGGATGAATAACATCAGCTGATTGTATGGGACATGCGCGTTTGCTACTTTGTCTTCCACAGTCAGTCTTAACCTTACAGCAATAAGACTGGGATAACACCCTCAGCAAAATGGTTCTATTAAATAGATTAATTGGTATAACGATTCAAAATTCTAAAAAAGGGTACATTCTCTCTAAAATCACCTGCAATAATGGTAAGATATCAATTGCTTATTGACTGTTTTTTATTGAGTTAATGTAAACTCTCATTTTACCAAGATAGGAATTTTTTGACTTTGAACGTGCGATGCGCCCTCCATCATATTATACAAATAAAAAAATATTGTAGTGACCTAGTGCTACATCTTCACCAGGACTAAACAGCGTAAGAAAAGATTGTTGAGAATTTATTGAAAAGTCTAGTGGAAATGTAGCACTAGAACAATCAAATTTTAGTCTTGGTTACTCCAAAACTTAAACACCAATACTAGATTATCTAATATACCTATGGAGTTTAGACTGTTATAAGTTTTATTATTTGTAAAATAAATATATATTTTTTCAATGTTCTTCAGTTCCATATTTTTTATATTTAAACAGTAATCAAAAAAGGATATAAATTTCAAAAAAATTTCCACTAATAAATATGACTGTCATCTGCAGTCCATCTATGGTACCAACAAGAGTACAAGCCTGTGCAGTCTATTAATGCCCTGGCTCTGCTTTATTAATTTTTTTATTTTACACTACTTTTATCACATAAATTTTTAAAAATATAATAATTACTGATATAAGTCATAACTATTATAAAATGTTAAGTATATGTATTGTAATAGTGTTTGTAATTCATTAAGCTTAAGACTCTTAAAAATAAAATATTTATTTGAAAATACTAAAGAGACTTTATTAGTGAAGTATAATAGATTTTTCTATAAAGTAAAATTAAAAAAAAACTAGGAAAATTTTTTACTTTTATTTTCAGCTGTCAACAATGCAATACAAACTTGCAATATGTCTAATAACATGGTCATTCAAGCCAGTAGATGGCAATGGCACAAAACAAAAGATATGGTTCACTTTTACTTTTTAGTAGGTGCTATACCATTAGGCATCATAACATTCTGTGTTAATGTATTCGTTGGACCTGCAACTCTAAAACCGATTCCAGAAGGTTATGAGCCAAAATATTGGGAATATTACAGGGTATATATTTAAGATAAATTTACTACAATTTTTAATTTTCATATATGATTTATACAACAGTATATTCATTATTTATTTCAGCATCCAATTACAAGATTCCTTGCTCGTTACGTTTACAGTAACCCACAAAAAGATTATGAGAAAGTTTTACATTACATTGATGATGAAGCTAAAATTATTAAAATTCGTCGATTGGAAGATAAAATTTGGAAGTTACAAGCACAGCGTCAAGATTATAAATACAACCACTTCATACCATATGACAACACAGCTGTTAGAGACTTCAGAGAAGTAGTAAAGCGAGAAAATGATCAATTGGATTATTAATTGAATTAAAATAGTGAAAATGTTTTAAACTGTAAAGAAACTCCAAATATTATTAGCCTTATCGAAAAATTAAATTCTATTATATTGATAATTAGTTATTAAATACTTACCTTTAACAATTAAAAAAATGTACTGTTTTTGAATCTTTGAAATCAGAGCAATAGATTTTGGTAATTCATTTAAAAATATGACTATTTATATCCTCAACTACCCCTTATAATTCAAATTAAAACATTTAAATATCTTGTATGCAAAGTTTCTTTTTTACTTCTTTAACATGGATAGTTAGTTACTGCTATTCAATTTTAAAATGTTTATTAAGTGCAAAGGTTTGCAAATTTATGTACCAAAATTGATTTTAATATAAATCAACACTTCATTTATTTTTTTTAAAACAATATATAAAGTTCTGTTTGATAAAACCTGAATTCAACACGGTTTTTTTGGTAAAAATTTTTTTTCCTAGTCTCCATTAAAAAAAAAAAAAAAATGGTGTTAAATAATAAGCTAATTAACTAATAAGCTTAAATTTAAATAACCTTATGTGATCTTTTTATAACTTTGTTATTTAAGAACAATTTAATAAAAAAGAAAAAAAAACGGGGATTCGCCACGCATAATATTTAGTCCGTAAAAAGTATTATATGCCTGAAGTTTTTTTGCAAACTACAAAATTTTTGCATAATTATTACAAAGATTTTAAAAATCTTTTGTATTTAAAAAAAAATTATAAATTTTTTTTATAGAGTCACTACAATAATTTTTTAATTTTTTGTTTTTGAGTAAATCATCTGCAATATTTTAGTGTAAATCATGAAAAGAATAAAATATTATCAGATTTTTGTTCTGAAGTCTTTTCGCGCGCTTTAATAGCAGACATTTTTAGCTGCAGACTTGCGAGTTGCGCAGTGAATAACCGGCAGAAGCCACAAAGGAGTAGGAACGAAAACACCGCCACAGTCACAGTCTTCTGAGTCTTCTGTCAAAAGATAATAATTTCCTTCGCAAGGTGCAAAGTATAAGTAAAAAGTATGTAAATTGTATATCTAAATTAATTTTTATTTAATTGACATTTTAATTTGTTCCTCTGTATCAGTTTTTATTTTATTTATTTTGAGTTTAAAATAAAGTTATAAAACAAAGTGTTTGATTTCATTACAACTTTAGAGGTTATATTTATTTTTGATCTTTTCTCTTTAAACCTGTAACTAAAAATAAAAATAATAGTTTCAAGAAATAAGTTATTAATCTTTACTTTTACTTTATTCTAAATTCATTTAAAATTTCAAAGTAAAAACTTCTATTTAAAATTTTGGAAAGTGTATTTTTCATGGTTAACCAAAATAATTTTGTTTTTCTTTTCTTTTAACAGAATGGACTCGTCAACAACTAAAACTGATGGTTCAGCATCAAAAACGACTATGGTGTATATATGTGGTGAATGTCATCATGACAATGAAATCCGACCAAGAGATCCCATCCGTTGTCGAGAATGTGGTTATCGTATCATGTACAAGAAAAGAACAAAACGTCTAGTCGTGTTTGACGCTCGCTAATTAGAATGTAAATCTTTTATTTTTTTTTTATATTTTTATTTTTATTTTTTTCCAAACTGACTAGTTGTAATTTTTGTACAGATCAAAATAAATAGTAGATTCATTCATTTACTGTAAATTATGAGTAGTATTTCAATTTCTCACTTTACAAGAACCTAATAATTTTTCTTAATATGTGTATAATATATCAATTGAAATCCATTTTTGTGATGCTTTCTGGAAAGATTGTATATTTGAATTTATTAACTATTGTGCCGTGTACAGTTTTTTCATAAGTATAATATCAATTTATCAAAAATAATAAAAGTTATTTAAAATATTTTTAATAACAGTTTTCAGTCTTGTTTCTATAATTTCCATAATTTCTTAATTTAATTTTTTTTTCAGTTTTTTTACCCCATTTTAACAACAGATTAACAATAGACATTCTTGCTGTGTTATGAGAGTTCTTTATTCCTTAAACGCTTTTGATTATATGTGTATGTACCTATACCCTAAAAACTTGAATATGTTTTAAAAATATCTTTTCATTTTTTAATTTTTGTGAATCAAAATCATTTTTCTTGAATGGGTTTTTAAATATTGAGATAAGCTATATTTAGAAGTGGAAACTTAGTTATAAAAGCAACATTGATTTTCAATTGTAAAAATTTTTTATCTTTTTATCTAATGAATCCAAAAATTTTGTTGCAATGAATTTGAACTTAAAATAAATTAATTTTAAATTGTAATTGAGAATTAACTGTTGGCTTTGACACTTATGACTTATAGCATCTTAATCAAGCAGTGAAACAAAATTATAATCATTAGTTTAATTTATTAATTAATTTAAAAACTTTGACTTGAATACATCATTTATGAGGGTTTTTTGTATTGATTAGATTTGTATTTGTACTTATATATTGATTGAGACTGTGGGGTATAAGAGTAGCTATGGTATTCTTTTCATATTACTAAATTGTGCGCAATTTGAAATACAGCCGCGAGTGTTAAATTATATTCCTAGAACCTCACCGCTGATAAAAAATATCACAATGTCTCTCTCTTAATTAAAATTTAGAAACAGCATGTCTTCATACATGCAAAAAAAGGTCGTATTTTCAGGCTTGTCATATTTTCATAACATTTTTACAGTTCTTTTGCGGAAGCTTAAAAAAAAAAGATCTGAAAACAGTAAATTAACATTAAAAATTAAATTTGGGAAACAAATTTTAAACCTCAGAGTTTGATGATATTTTTGTGGTTACCCTACAGTGCATACAATACAAACAAGACAAACCAAACTTTTTTTTCCATTTTACTAAATTAAACACGAATTCAACGAATGTAAATTTTTGATTGTCAGAATTCCTATACTTATAATATTTCGATGGTGAAAAATTACAAAAATTATATTTCTTATTCAGTATTAAATTTACAGAAAATTGAGGCTCGAAATAGGTGTTTATCCAGACCGCACCTATGGGATAAAACTCTTAAACTAATTGTAAAGATATTTTTATGATTCTTTTTCAATAGATTTAGAAAAAACTATTCTTAAAATCGTAAAAAAATTTTGAAAACATCGACGGTCCCAACGAAGAAAAACTTTATCCGAAAACTGCAGATTTTAAATTACCAATAAGAGGCTAAAATAAATAAATAAATCAGAAAAAAATTGAGAAATCTTAATAAGTCTGCACCCAATTAATCCAATTTTTATATTGTCTTAGATTTTTTAAATCTTTTCAGCCTCTCATTGAAAATTTTAAATCTGCAGATTTTTGGCTAAGGTTTTTCTTCGCTGGGACCGTCGATATTAACTTCAAAATTGATATAAAAAAATCAAAAATTCGTATGGTATCTTGGTTTTCTGCGCCTAGGTACAGTTGTGCCGCACATGCATGTATAAACTCTTGAACAAAAAAGAAAAAATTTTGGATTTCTCAAACCCTACCGTTGATTACAAAAAATCATTTTCTCCCGTAAAACACACAATTTCAGGGCTTTGAAGTCATAAAATATTTAAATTTTTAATTTTTGAATCTTTATTATTTTTTTTCAACACACAAGATTTGATAATAAAATATTTAATTGACAGTAATATTTTAATCATAAAAATAAAACTTAAAACTACATAAAAATTCCCGATTCCTAAATCTCGATTGCACCTTCAGTTCAGAACACCAGGACTTGGTAATCCTAGGAATCCTAGTGCGAGAAATTGGTATATTTACAAGACCACGTAGGTATAATAGTTAGGATAGAGTCGGGGAGGTGCGCCCGCCGCCGCGGCTGGATTTCCGTTGCAGCGGAGGGGGCATCGCATACCTCGCTCCCCGCTCGTCGGCTCGTCGTCGTCGTCGTACCTCAGTTACGGTTACGCGCCCGTTCGCCGAGGCTGCCTTTTCTCCTACCCAAGAGAGTGCGTTCGCGCGGTGTCAGTGAGCTGTGCCAAAGTGCGCGTCGTCTCAAACAGGTGTGAACAACAAACGACCGACCAGGGACCTTTTGTTGTTGTGATTTTTTTTTTTTTTTTCTCCTCAATTTTAAAAAATTTATTGAAACATGATGTCCGAGAGCGTGACCGTGACCGTGCAGAATGGCAACGAAGCCGGCAGAACCGGCGCTGGACCCGGACGGGCCACCGGCGCCCTCGCCCTCAACGTACCCTACTTCCACAGCGTACCCGGCATGATCAAAATCGCACAGCTGGTGAGTTCATCGATTGGTTCTTTCAAAAAATTACAATGTTTTTTAAATTTAAAATCAAAAGTTGCAGTTTATTCGAGTGCTATCTTTTTTTTTCTACTCGCTAAAAAGCTCGGACTATATATAGCCGTGTCACCCGCAAGTTCCGCGCTTTTCGCCTTTAAGTATATACACCGCAAAAAACGATTACGAAAATTCAAAATTTCAAAATAGAAGAACAATAAAGAGAGTTTACGATATCATAACTAGAAAAAGAGAGAGAGAGAGATTATTTCAAAGAACGGTAAAAAATAAAACTCGCGGGCGGGGGGGTTTATTTCCGTCAACTTTTCTGAAGCAAGGCGCGCGCGTCTTGGGTGTCACGCCTATTCTTGCCCTCCCTCCCCATATGAAATTTTATATAGACCACGAGTGAGTTTCGGTCCCTGCACCGGGAAGAAACTCGCTCTTGGGCGTGTCGTTTTTTCCCATTAACCGTAGGGAAATTTTCAATCCTATCGTACTTTTACGTACTCGAACACGGGCGATTACTCATTCTTATCTCGTGATTGATATCGCCCGATTTTTTATTTTTATCTCACAGACACACGGATTTTTGCGTGGAATCTCGATAATCAGTAGTTTGTTCTCAAAAACAATTTTTCTCACGGTCACATTGCCACCGACGCTCGAATTTTTTTGCAGTTTCATTTGTAATAGTTCTGAGAACAGTAATTTCAGCGGTGTTGTTTTTAAAAGTCACGACACTGTAGGAAAATTCTTTCGGGTTAGTCACTCATCAAAGTAGTAACAAAAAAAAGCTCCCGAAATACTTAATGTCCGGATCAATTATCCATGAGTCCAGCGTTTACTTGGAGCGGACTGGTTTATAAAAAGGGTCAATTAACTGGCTTGATGAGAAAATTTCTATTGGCTCGTGCGGGCGTGACGATGAGTCCTTAAGTCAAGCTTCTTACATTACGGGCGTAAGAAAGCTTCCGTTCAAGAAATTATTTAGTCACTTCAAAACAACGCAAACGCCCGAGTGTCTTAATGACTCGTTAAAGCCCTTAATAACTTCCTTTTGTGTACTCGTCGTCGTTTTGGTACCTAGAGTCTCGTTCGTGCCATGAAAGCTCGTTTAGTTAATTATAGAAATGATTTTTAGCGATGAATTTATGCAGGCATCGTGGTGATGTATACGTTGATGTAAAAATTCCATTTTTTTCGGTCTTAAAAATTATTTTTTTCTGTGTATACTTTTTTTTTTTTTTTAAACAATAGAGTTGTATTATCAATTGCTAAAAATAAATTATTCCAGACACGGAAAACTTTGTGGTGGAATTTTGAATTTCAATGTAAATATTGGCTTTTAATTTAAATGAAAAAATTTTTTTTAAATAAATTCTTTGCAGAGTAAAAATAAGTGAAATTGTCCCACTAATAAACAAACAAAACCTGATTTTTTGAAAATATTTTATTGAAATATTCATGGTTATCGGTACTCATTAAGGTGTTCTAAACGAGTTTTTTATCATAATACAAACTACTTCATTTAAAAATCAATTAAAACCGGAAGAAAAATGATTTAAGCATTAAGAAGTTAGCTTTTTCAAACTAATAGTGGAGCAGTTCGAAAAATTCAGAGTCGCTCACAATCTCAACAATAAACCACTAGAAATTTTGTAGTTTTTCATGAATTTTCCTCGCAGATGAGTTGTCCGCTGTATGACGTAATTACCTCGAAGAAGGAGGAGGAGGAGGATTCGTCATGGCAGAAAAGAGGGTGGGGGACGTCCTCGCGGTGGCTCGCGCCTATTACGTCCATCGGATTTCGTAATAGCCGCTGCGCTGGCTGGTGCACGGTGGGCGCGGGACTCTGGCGCCTTTTTTTTTTTTTTTATTCTTTTATTTCTATATTGTCGCGCTCGACACCTTTTTTTTTTATCTTTGGAAAATCTTCTCTTCTTCGTGAGTTGGTACTCCACCCTGTTTTTTTTTTTTTTTTTTTTTCAATTATCTTGTTGAAGCAGAAGAGAGAAATTCATATCGTCGGTAATATCGCTATGGTTGATTTTTTTAATCAAGTTAAGTTTTTGTCAGTTGAAAAATTCTGACAATGAAAAATTTAACAATATGGCAATAAAATTATTATTTTGTTTAATACAGTCATACAATGTAGTATTGAGCATAATTATCAAACTAAATGTCAACATTGAAGTTCCATTAATGTTATTGATATCGTTTTTTTGAATAGTTACTACCCGAGGGGTTGTGCACTTCAGAATCACTAAAAGAATCACACATAAAAATCAATGTAATAAATAAAATATCAATTTCATTTCAAGTAAAAATCTTCGAAAAATATTATTTTTAACAAAATATCAGTTGAGATTGATTCTATGGCTCTAAACACTTTAAATTTTCTAAAAGAATCACAAAATAATCGTAAAGTTTCAAAAAAAATCAAAAGAATCATCATTGATTCTGGAGTGCATAGCCCCTCGTTGGTACCACTGGTTAAAAAAATTAATTAAACTATAAAAATTCGAAAAATATTTTAAGACATAAATATTTCTAGTTTATATCAATCCAGCTGTATACCGATGCCATTTCGAGTCAAATTGTTGTATTTTACTGTAAAACCATATTCATACTTATCCAAAGCAATGTTGCAGTTTTAATAAAAGTGTGTTACTTTGGCCAAGGATTCTTTGATTTTCGAACTCAATGTGAATGTCTCACTTTCCGCGGTGAAATTTGCAGCTAGAGCGCGCGAGGAGAAAAATGTAATAAATGCGCTCAAAAAGTATTTGGTGGGCCGTACGAGCCGAGGTATGGATAATAACCGGTTCCTCTCGATCCCTTTCGCTGTTGCTGCTGCACCCACGGGATATACACATTTTGTGTGTTAGGTATAATGCGAGTGAACGGCTTACGCAATGCATTCCCGAGATCCGCAGAGATTATCGGACCATCGTTCCGTTTACTTGTGACACTTTCTTTCTTTCTTTGGAATTTCTTTTCAGTTTACAAATATTAGTTATCAAGTATACAATGGATACACAACTGACAATCCTATGATTCACGAATGTCTTAATTTAAAAGATTGATTCTTTAAACACATTACACAGTCATAAAACTTGTCGTTATAATTAATCAACAAATTAGTTTTTAATATCTGTGTGACTAACGTCGAAATTTAATGATCAAGGTACTTCCCAAAAATTCGGTAAAAATGACGTTCCAGATAAGTTTTGTTCATGTTTTCCTAAAAAATGACATTGTTCAAAAATTTCTCAGTGCTCACTCTTATTTATGTTTTTTTTTTACAAGGACATAACTTTTTTTTTCTCTTTTATTTACTTGTGGGAACTTTTTTTCTTGCTGTATCATAAAAACAAATCCACTGCCACGTATTTTATCCCTCTTCTGGCTTAAAAAGTCGAACCCTGAATATTTTCCAACTGATTTTTCTAACTCGAAGTTCCATGAGAACTTAAAAATCTCTCAACGAGTTCGGACCAAACGTTTAGGTAATTGAATTTTTTTCTTTCTTTTTTAAACGCAGTCTTCGAACGTCGGCGTGCGTGACGCGTTGCAGCCCCGAGCTAACGGTAAAGGCGCACAGCACGCTTCGTGATTCTTTAACGAGTGATGAGCTTATTTACTGTTTGACCATCCTGGGAGCCTGGTATCGTTCACGTTTTTTCTATTTCGAGGTGTAAATTGGAAGAGTCAACGTGGAGCTGTTTACTTTCCCAGGTGTGATTCACTATCAGCACAGCATTGGTTTTAAAAAAAGATTTTTATTTTTGTAAATAAAATACGGATTTTTAACTAAAGTGTGCCTGACGAATGATTTTTTATCTCACCTGTCGATATTACTACGTCTTTTGTACGTTTAAAATGTAGCGCGACGTCACTAACTCGAGGTGTTTATCAGCAACGAAAGTCATTTTTTTTCCCTCAGATAAACAACGACACGTTTTTATTTGATAAGGAAGATTATCGGTTGAATCACCGCTCGATTTCGGACAAATTAATCATTGTTCTGGAATCATCGAAATTAGCAATACTTCCAAAAACCACCGTTGACTGTTGGAAAATTTGTACCTTACTTGACCTACTTGAATAAAATATAAGTTAATAGATACGAAGCCGACTTTTTAATTCAATAATTGTCACTCGAAGGGTTAATCTACGCCGGACAATTATTTTTAAAAAAATTCTCATTATTCTACTAAACTTCACTTAAAAAAAAAAAAAAGGAAAAAAATAAATAAGAATAATAAAAAAAAGATAAGATTAAAAATGCAGGTTGGTAAAGTTCGTAGGGGCCGAGGTGCACTAATAATACACGACGTGCTTGTGAGTTTCGATTTTACGGTCAGTGTACACAATGCCATATCACCACTTGTGAGGTAGCTTATAATTGTATATACACACACGTGCACTTCACGCTGTGCAAATATCGCGCGTAACCGGCTGCTGTCTGAGTACCCACAGGTTTGAATGAAAGTTACATCATGGCCGTAACTCGTTACTCTTATCATCGGCCAATAATTGCAATGATCCGATACTGCGTTCGTGCGATGAAATCTACCAGGTGCCACTCGCTGGATTTTTAATTAACAATGAGTTTTTTTCGTGAACCTCTGCTCATGATGTCTCATTTGGTATCAAGTAGTTAATAATTTATGCAATGATTTTTTTTTTCGATGTGCGGAAAAGTCCTAGACGGCGTCTAGGTTCACATAATTTATGTGAGAAGTTTTAAACTACTTTTTTTTTTTTTTTAATATTGAAAATTTGAATTCTTACTGATTTTTTATAACAGATGTGAATAATTTTAGCGATATTTGATACTTCCTCAAATAAGTTACGAGTAAGTTAAACAAATTTTTAATACATTGAGATGTAATGGTAACTCCCTCTTTAAACAAGTTCTTTGCTTACATCAAAATAATCATTAAAAATATTAAATGTTAAAAAACTTCGATTCAAACTCTACAAAATAAATAAAAAAAGTCAAATATGCATACAGAATGATGTCAAAACAGGGATTCTCCCACGTCCACATGTCCTCAAAATTTATTTCTTTTAGTCTGCAGAATTTTCTTTCTGAATCCTTGAGTTCGCGGGAGTGGTACTCGACCCTGAACTTCCAAAATAAAAAAACGAAGGAATAATCGTAAAAATAAGTGCAGCTGGGGATACCAGCTCTCTCTCTCTCTCCCGCATGATATTCGGGCTCGGAATACCGTATAGGTGTGTTTATAAGAGATATACCGTGTGTCGTAGGTAAGTAGTCGTAATCGTCGTCTTCGTCGTCGCGTGCTACATACCTTTTACCTGGCCACAACGGTTCTTTACTCGTGGCGACACAAACGCTTGGCCTTGAGGGTCGTTGGCTCCTTTTATTTTTCACTTTTGATAATTAACACACCCAGGGTGGGATAATACGCTCGTTCGCTACTGTAATTATCGCTGTGGGAACTAGGGAAGCTTTGTATTTATCATGAGCAGGATCGATCAAGTTTTTGTGAATTTCTTCCATCCTTTGAAAAGAGCTACAACGCTGTTGATAAAACTGTACTGATTTTTAGCTTTTTTGTTTAAAACATATAACATGAAATCGGACGATGATAGGGTATGAGCCAAGCAACGTTTTACGTTTGAAAGTGTCAGAGAAAATGATCTTTATCGTCCCAGCTAAATACTTTTAAACAGTCTTTTCAGAATTACAATTTTTTTAAGAAAGTAGAAAGAATTAAATTTTAATTCAAACTCTGTAATTTATAACAGGGACAAAAATAGGCCATTCCAGCATCCAAACACAGCAGCTTTGCATATTTAATAAACAAAAGTAGGTTCTCGTATCTTAGCTGAACAGTGTGTATAGCAATAAATTGGATTCATTCAAAATTCATTAAAAATTCTGATATGCCTGATAACTGTTTTTCGTCGTAATCAAGCTGTGTGTGTATGTGTTTATATCCGTACTTCAAACAGGGCCTATAATTCCAGGCACGCGTCGTGAAACGAGAGTATTGACACCGAGTGTGAAATCGATCATGCACGACTCGTAAAATAAACAGGCTCCCATTGATTTCTGATTAAAACTTCTGCAACTTGAATTCCACAAAGGAAAAAAAAGAAGGCGAGCCGAATGCACCAGACGGGAAACTTGGCACGAGTGCGGGGTAACATTACTCAGGGCAAATGATACTACTTACTCGGTACCTCGGGCGCAAGATACTTCCGAGCCCGCCTGCCCCTCGGTTTATCGTTCTTCCTGCCTGTTGCCGCTGACCGACGTTTCAACTTCGTATTGTAGCCTGAACACTGACTTACCTGTTGCTCCGTCGCATAGACGCTTTGCGAGGTCGAGACCTTTTACATGTGCTTCTGAATTATTTAGAGGGAAGATGGATTTTTTTTTATGTATGTGCACAGTTTATAAGAAGTCAGTTATTTCACTACGCACAAATTTAAATCGTTTGTAGATCAAAAACTATTGTTTGTTGGGTTTGAGCAAGTTCGGTTCCAAATTTTTTTCAATTCAACAAATAAAAACCAATATCTTCTATCCAGTATTTTGAAATTTAAAAAATTAATAAATAAATTAAAACTATTAGAAGTATTTAAATGTTTGACATTACACTTTACGTTTGAGATTTAAAAAAAAAAATCAGGATTATTAGCTTTGAAGCAATCCAGAAGACAATGCAAATGCTTTTCAGTGAACATCGTGTTTGCAAATTTGAATTATTTACTGACATGATGGTAAACAATCCTCTTTTTTTTTTTTTTTTTTTTTTTTTTTTTTTCAAAAACGTGTAAGTACACACGGTAGTTTTTACAATACCCCGTATAGAATTTCGGTCAGGGTGACTAAGGCACTGTCGCTCATGCATGCACGCACGCACGCATGCTTGAGAGAATTAGAAAAGAAAAGAAAAAAAAAAAAAAAACGTGCGAACGGTGCACGCGACTTAACTTGTGGGAAAAATGCTTCTGGGAGATTTTATTGGTCACGTTTGACCATCGTACCCGAATATACTAAAAAATCTTCCGGTTCATTGTTTCTTTTAACATTGAAATTTATAGCGATGTTCTGTTTGTGCTGTAGGATCTGAAAATTAATTGAAAAATAATTAATTAACTTTATTTATTTTCCACTTGTAACTGACAGATTAAATCGATAAATTAAAAATTATTTGAAAGGATTTTTTCATTAGGTACTTTTAATTTACTAATATGATCTAGTGGCAGTCGCTTGACTACCTGCAGACACTAATTTAAAATCTTGATACCATTTAAAAATTTTCTTTTTAGTAAGTGGACATATCATACAGATCCTTTTCAAAAATTCAAAATCTTTAATACCAGGAGTAATGCTAATTTCAAAAGATCTCTCAAGATAAATCAAATGAGAATTTCAATCTTTTGTCTGAATCTCCGACAGAAACTGAGACTATATGATTTTTTTTATTGAATTTCTGAACGAGAATTTGTTATGCAATAGAAAAATCAAGATTGACTCGGGAAACAGATACGCGGGTATAATTGAGATTGTAGTTCTAAAAAAAATTTAATTATTTTTGATCCAATTCCGGGATTTGTAGATCTGAAGTATTCTTACTGAAGTAGTTTTGATTAAAGTATTTGAAATTAAGTATTTAATCTTGAAAAAAGGAGCTTTTTTTAAGTACATAAACAAATACTATTAAATCAGAAAATTTCAGTTCAGCCAGATAATTTTAGAGCTCGATTACTCACTACAACCAGGAATCACAATCAGAATAAAATCGACACAAAAATGAATAATTAAACCCACTATAAAAATTGTTTCTCATTACTTTCAAAAAATATTTGTGAAAAAATCCGCTTGTCTGTCCAAACTATTTTTATTCGTAATTTCGTAATCTTCATCTTTGTATGTATTTTTTAAATACACTGTTTGCTGGTCGATGAGTCAAAATGACAGAATAAATGAATTTACTAGTAATACTTTTTTGTCATGCTTAGTCATTAAACCGAGATTAAATAACTTCTTCACCAAGTCACTTGGCTGAAAAAAAAAATTTCTAAATAGAATACTCTTATTTAATCACCTTTATAAATGAAATTATTATTTTTCTAGATACTTTTGTCCTACTAAAAAAACAAACATTTAACTTTTTTTTTGTCATTATTCGATTTTAATTGACTCTGAATGAAAAGTAAATGGTGTCAATAAGATACTATAGTTCATATAAAACAAATTGATTTCTTCGCAGATTACATTAAACATTTTTTATATTTTAAAAACTTATATTTTTGAAATTCTAAAACTTTGAAGTTACAATTTCTCATTTGTCCACTCAGTTCCTAGAATGTTTGTAAATTTACGAGTTCGAAAACGCACAAGGATTTGTTGACGAAAAAAAAAAGAACCTCCTCGCTCCAGAAAATAAAAACAACCAAAGCGTCCTCAATTTCCATACTACAATCGAATCAAACGAAACTTGGATCTTAGAAAAGACAAAAAAAGAAGGTTGCAGAAGGCCGCGAGTCGTTCCGGCCAAGGTCTCCTATAACCCGTCCCGATTTTTCTCGCGCACCCACGCTCACCGCGGAATTGTTATTTCGATTGGTATTTCAACGGTTACGCGATACCACGGCCGTGGGTAATTGAAAATTTCGCTGTTAATATAATTTCCTTGCTCGAATTTTTCATTCCGAGAATCTATATCGTGTGTACTTTTTACGATGCAAAGTAAGTACTGGAAGTTTTACCTTTTTTTTTTCTCTCTAGCCTCTGAGTTTATTTTAGGAAGCTTTTGAAGATTGATTTTATTTTCCTTTTCGTTGCGTTTGTTTGGAGAGTTTGAAGTTTATTTTTGGAGCTTAGGGTATTTTTGATCTGAGACTCAAGTAACTCTAACAAATTATTGTTTATACATATCGGTTCAATAGGTTCGAAAAACTTTTCTATCCTTAAATATTTTCGCAATGGTAAATTTTTTAAATCAATTTGTCGTGCAGAAATTCATAAATAAAATTATAAAATTATCAATTTTTAGTTTCTTATTTGAACTGAAAAGAGGCAAAAATTTCATTTTTTTAAAATAAATTTTTCAAGTAAAAGCGTGTAACAGACTGCGTAAAATTGGTCAAAAGTATCTTTACAATTTAGTTCAAGTATCTAAGATATCAGTTATTTCATAAAGTTTTTTAGTTAAACAAAATTCAAAAGAAATTTTTTTTAATTTATAATTTACTGTCCAGAATTTCATATATGTATGTTTTGAATGTTAGGATAGGATTTCGTTAGGGTAGTAAAAAATCATTTTTATTTGAAAAAAAAGTAAATTTATTAGATAATTTTAAAACAATTTTTTTTTAAATAAAACTTTTGCTTGATTCTGAAAATACGCAATTATTGAGATAATTAAAGCGTCACAATTTATGAACGTCGTAATGTTTTATGTTAAACTGGAAAATACAGTGTAAGACAGAACGCTAATTACCAGTAAAAATGTATGCATTAGGACCAATTTAAAACTTGAGATGAACCTATTTTCCTCCTTGAACTTTTTTATTTCTTCGTAAATTTCATCAATTTTTCGGTCAATACTCTCCCAGCTTCTTTTTTTACACTCTTCCTCTTCATTCGGCAATTGCTTTTCACGCTCTTCCTCTTCATTCGGTAATTGCTTTTCACACTCTTGCACTTCATTCGAAGTTGTTGCATCTTCACTCTTGATTTGACATCCCGTTGCTTTATTTTCCTCACTTAAGTCGTCCATTTCTTCTTCTTCTTCGTCACTGACTCCAGCTCGAAGAGTCTCGTCTACTCGATCCTGATTTTTTTCTTCAATGCTTTTTATTGAGTACCTCAAAAAAAGTTCGTACATTTTTGACTTTTCAGCTAATTCGTCTTTATTGTCCAGCAAATAATTAAGCGGCATATTTCCAATGTTATTTTTCGCATGCACATCGGCTCCATTTTTCAACAACGCTTCAGCTACGTCGAGGTGACTGTTATTTTTGTTCAGCTGAGTGGCTAGGTGCAAGGGAGTAAAGCCAGATTGATCTTTAAGATCAATTTCAGACCCACGAGACAACAAATATTCGATCAGAGAAGCGTTGTTAACCAGTACCGCCAAATGCAATGCGGTGTCGCCAATGTCACTTTTGGCATTAATATCTGCCCCAGAGTCAAGGAGAGTTGTTAATCCCTCTATATTATCTTTGAAGTACGCCACCATAACGTGCAGAGGTGTGTACCCAGCGTCAACTTTTACGTTAACATCGTTAGATGAATCTAATAAAAGCTTCAAAATTTCTTTGTTACCACTTTTAGCTGCCAGATGTAGTGAAGTGACTCCGCCTTTCTTTACGTTGACATCGACATTTTGATTTACCAAAGAACGAACAACTTCAACGTCGTTTTGCTCAACAGCTTTATAAAGGTTTGACTGAGACGCGTTTGCACCCATGATTATAAATTTTTTTATACTTTTTTTTTAAATCCTTGTATAAAATATCACTAGAGTGCAGTACTTTTAACAATAATTTCAAAATTGTAGAAAAGGAAGGTAAAATAAATTTTGAAAAACTTTGAAGAAATTTTGAAGTTCGGAACAAGTGCAGCGTGGGTAGAGGACGAGTGAAGACTAATTGAGTTACTTAGTGTACTTAAGCCGTCAAAGGTAGACTCAGGTCAAACTACGCTTGAAGCAACATGGCTCCGTTGAGCCTTTTACAAATTTGGGCGTAACAAAAATTCTGAATTACTGACTAAAAGTATTCTCTGCTCTCTTTTAAATTACCATGATTGAATTTATCTTATAATTTTCATACGTTGCCAATTTTGGACTGTCAAAACGCATATTAGCTACGCTGTAAAAAGTGATTGGTAACAAATAATTTAAAATTTATCGTTAATTTTTTTATAAAAGGAACTAGTATGTACATACAATTCGGACTGAAAGAAAATTCTTATTTGATAATAATAATGATATTTATTTTTAAATCCCAAAATAAAATTAAACGTTTAATATCTAAAGCTCATCTAAAAGCGAAAACGTAATTTGAGTACAGCTCTTCATGCAGCAATTTGTCTCACGTCGTAAATCTTACGGCCATTGTGTACAGCACGCGAGTAAACGCACTCGCCTAGAAAATAAGTTCCAACAACAAATTTTACAAGGCTAGCTTTGGAGGATCTTAAATTTTTTAACGATTTCTAAATCGTAATTGAAAAAAATTTTTTTTCGTTACGCACAGTTCAAGATTCGCTTGGTCAGCTCGAGTCTGGTTCTTGGCATTTTTTTTACGGCTTCAACACGCAAACTACAGAGGAAGCCGACAACAATCGCAAGCGTCCTTGCCAATAGTGATTTGTAACAAGTTTTTAAAATTGTTAAATGTGTCTTTTCTGTATGGTGCACGTAATAAACTTTAAACTTTACGAGTTTTTTAATTTATAATGAATGGATACAGTCACGAGCCTATTCAGTTTAATTATGTATTATGTCTTTTTTATCTCTAATCACACAATTCAATTAAAAATAACGAGCAATACTAGTTAATAATCCAAATAAACTCCCCTGCATGAAAAAAATTTTCATGCTTGAAAACGGCTAAATTTTGGTCGATTATAACAATGTATAATAAACAGGGGTAGAAAAATTTTTTACCAAAGAATTATTAATTTATATACCTTTACATGGCCATTTTCTCATCCACATCTCATAGTAGCACAAAATAAACCAAAAATTCAGATAAAAATAAAAACTAAAAAAAAATGTTTTATTTATCAGGGTACAGTTTGAATTTCTATCAGTGTCCACAGTCAGCTCATTACCCACAATAATCTTGGTTTATCATTTCTTATAATAGAAAAAAATAAATAAATCAGTACGCACGTGCGGTTATCATAAGCGAAATCCATCCACGAGAGAAAATAGCGTCGTTGTGCAGGAAGTGATGACGCTAATGGTCGTACTCACCTACTCTTGCAGCACCGATATCTACGTAAATGGCCTGCTGGTCGACCGGCCGGCGAGTTTACCGTTAGTCCTCGCCGGGGAGATGTTAATTGTAAACCGCCCCACATTTTTAAATAATCTGACCACTCAATAAGCGACGTTTAAACTATTTTAAACGACGTGCTCACAATTTTTATTAAAAAATCTGAGATATTATAAAAAATTACATCAAACTTATTGTGTAAAAATTCTATTTTTTGTGAAATTATTTCAATTTCTAATTTTTGTACCCTCGTTAGTTGTAATAAATCTTAATCAACCACCGAGTTTAATTAAAAAATGTTTGATCTAATGAACCACGCTTGATTACTGCATCCCGCAAAGATTATCTTTCAATTACTATCGGCTCTTGAAGGGACTTTCGACAGATTACTTTCATGAAAATTGATTTTGCGGAGAAAGAGAGAGAAAATAAAAGTAAGAAGAGGTAAGTAAGCATGAAAGGTGAAAGTATCGAGAGTTTAAAAAAAAAAAAAAGAAAAAAAAACACACAAGTACTGATTGTACGAGACGTTTTCTAACGGCATATCTGGTATCCTCAAGAGAAAAAGAGTGAAAATGAAATTAATCGATGGGCTTTTTTTTTCTCAACTGCAGTCGGGGCAAATAATTTCAATCAATTAATGTAATAACAATTAATCTAAAGAAAAGAAAAAAAATCAACCCGACTCTCCGGAGATGGCAGCTGAGCCAGAGAGAGAGAGAGAGAGAAAAAAGTGGCATGTAGGTCATTGGCTCTTTCTTTTGCAGTTGCAGCAACAGCAGCAGCATCAAGGTGAGGTCCTCGTGTCGCGCTAACCAAAAGAAAGTCGCGCGGGCACTAATCACGCTAAAGGAAATGACCGCGATGGACTTCTCTCGAAAATATCTTACTTTACTCGGCTTCGAAAAATGCTGTCTTTACCCAGAGATTTCAATGAAATTTTCTTTTACTTTGCGGTTGTTTGTCCGACTACCAGAGCTTGAAAATAAGCTCGGTTCCATTCGTATCTTCATAATGTCAAACCAAAGAGTTTTTATCGTTACTTTTTTGTAATTCTATAGACCATGCACTACAATCATTATTTTAGTCAAAAAAAAAAATCATCTTGAAATGGTTTTAAACTATTGTTAAAATAAATTTCAAAACACTTTGGTTCAGAAATATTAAAAATTCTTTTTCTGCTGTAAGAATCCCATAGTTTAAAACCTAAAAACTCTTGTTTATTAATCTATTTCAAGTTCAAAAAAAATAATATTTTTCAACAATCACAACATCTTGAGTTTAAGCGGCTTGCCAAATTCAAGTTCAAAAAGTACAAAAAGGAACCCACTAATTTCACTCCCACACGAAGATCTTTCGCCTTTTTCGTTCGTGCTCTAAATTTGGTGATGCAACGGCAGATCGGTGTACACAATCCCATGCTCTGTACTCCCGTGACCATAACGAGAAAACGTTCGTTACTCGCGGGGTATATTTCGCAAAGTCTGTATTTTTAAAATTTTTCATTCATAAAATCCCGCGCGTTGGGCAAACGATGATATAATTACACTGGCTGGTCTCGTTTTGAATGCAACAAAGTATATCGGATCGGTTTTGTTTTTCTTAGCTACGCCCCAGCCTTACTTATATTTAGATCCTATGACATTCACGTGTGGATTTCCAGACGCGTACGATTTCTCGTACTGTAACGATCCGTCCCTCTAAACTTTACAGACGTTTTTCGTTGTAAACCAATCGATGAATGAATGTAAATGATAAAAACAGCTGTTTTACAGAGTTTACAAAATCTAATGGGTGATTTTTTCATCAATAAAAAATGTAATCACTTTTATGTCACAATAAGTCACCTCACAAATTGAACTTTATTAACGTTTAAAAATCACAAACTTATTTTTCCTCGTATTATAAACTATGTTATTTGTCAACAGGCGGATGTTCTCTTTTCGATTCGTTGATATTTTCGCGCGATCGATTTAGCTCACTGAGTTTCTCGTGGCTTTTTTACGCTTATTTACACCTTGACTTTTTTTTTATTATTTACAATGCCAGCCCCAAGCTTTGTATTTTCGTAACGCCGCTCGCGAGCTTTAGAACATTCCAGTATCGCTGTTGAGCCCAAAATAATACTTTTGTACGCAACTGCAGCGCACGCCGGTTAATATCATAACGGCTGCACGGACGAATGAACGAAACGCTCGGGGAAGTAATGATCGGTGAAGAATCGCATGCGGGGTAATTTACGTAACCAAGGCGTGGACTGAGCTCTGCGTTGGGAAAACAAATCGGGCTGGAAAACGTTTATTTGCAGATGTAATTTACATGTCAATGTAGCTTTTAATGCGCCTGGAATTTGCATGATGTATATATACGCGCGTAGCTGCTGCATGGTAATTTTTTATTTAACATAAATCAAAAGTACGCTTTGTCAAGTTAATCGTTTTAAATTTATGGAAAATCTACTCTTTTCAAATAACTGATAAGAATTTACATTTTGATGAAAATATAACATCCTTTTAAAAAGTGATCAAGTTTCTTTTTTCGTTCTAAATAATTCTTTAATTAATACTGGACAATAGTAAACTGACAATAAAATCACATAAAGTAAAACTAAAAGAAATTTTTTTTTTTAATGTTTGCACCAATTAAAGTTTATTCCGATAACTTTTTTTCATAAAGTAATTAATACTGGTAAAACAGCTCACGTATTCACGCTCCCAAATTTAAAAAAGCGCGGCTTTGCTTGACGCACCCCACGCGAAGTTTGATCGATCGGCTTTCCAGTGCAATTCTCGCAATGGGCACGAATCGCTCGCCTCTCGCTTTAAAACCCGACGATGCAGATCTGGTGAAGCTAACCCGGGTGCTCCAGGAGCGCCTAGGTTGCGTTGTCAACGAGGAAGTCTTTCTCGAGTGTCCGTACGCGTTCGTTCCCCGGCGAGTCGTGCTCGAGATATCCCAGGAAGCCGACTCGCCGCTCGAACACCTGTCCGGAAAGATCGTGGCCTGGGAAGAGCCGGAAATGCTGTTGGTGGGATACGCCGACGATAAGATACTACCTGACGGACAGATTGGTTTGTAGCACTTTTTCAATGCTTGTAGGCGAGATAAGAAATCAAACTAGTTTTTATAGGAGTTTCAATTGGCACTACTTTTCAACAGCCTTGTAACTGGTTTTCAAATTCGTTGATGTGAAAATGTTGATTATAATATTGTAGTATCGTATTTAATCTTTAAATTAATATAAAAAAAATTCTCAGCTGTTTGAATTTATTAAATTTATAAACAAATAATAAGAATAAAGTTGCTTTAAAAAATTTTCGTACACTACTTTTAATAAATTTATAGAAAACTTTATAAGATTATTCTTTTGAAACGTAAAAATAAACTTGAATGAATCACAGTACTTCTAAAAGAAAAAAAGACTGCTCCGTAATGACTGTATCGCACTTAAGAGCGCATTACTCTTACTCTTAGCATGATAGTTTATTTTAAAGCTCTAAAAATAAGAGGCGTCTTTATTTTGTGACACATGACCCTCAAATTAAACATTCTAAATCAGCACCCAAAGGGGAAGCTCTGTCTTAGCCTCTATACTTAATTAATAAAACACTTAATGGATGAATCCAATTGTACTAAATTCTTTCCGGAACTCTTCTCAGCCAACTTCGTGATTTGCTTGACCGAGGAATCGACCTCAGTTTTGATTCAGCGCAACCGAGAACTCACTAAGAGAATTCTAGAATTAGTAGAGAACCAGATCAGAAAAACTCCAAAACCATGGTCGGATCAAGGCAGTGCGTCAAAGCTCGATGAATTTTTTCTGTGTCCCACTCGCATGCCTCTGGAAGTGGATTTGTCATTGAAAGTATCAGAGCTAATGCGACCGAGACTTTTAACAGACAGATCAACAAACGATGACTTCAGGAACGGCTACGTCGAGCTTGTGTCCATCTACGAGACCTTCCAGAACTTAGAGTTCAAGAGCATTGATAAGGCATGCCAGACGAACCTTGACATGAGAGAAAATGGTGCACAAACATATCCGGAGCATCCTAAAAACCAGTGGACACAATACGAGTATGAGATACCGGAGGAGTTTAAAACGATTTGGGAAGAGCAAAAAAAGGAAGAAGAAGAGAAATCGCACAACGACCAGGTAAAATATTAAAAATATTATTCCTTCAGAAATGTATTTAATGCATTGTTACATATATCAGGAAGATAAAGACAAAGAAAACAGCAATGACAATACTGCAGAAAACCCTGAGGAGGAAGTAGAAAAGACTCCGGAAGAAATAGCGCTCGAAGAAAAGAAAAAAGCTGAGTGGGAGAAGCTCAGGAGCTTTATCAAGAGCCAGACCGATGAAATGATCGATGTGGTAACTTTTAACACCTTCACCAACTTCTACACGAATGATGTGGCCAGTCTCGACGACGGCCAGAAAGTTCTCGTGTTTCTTGAGCCCTGGAAGGATTTCAAAGAACTTGTTAATCTTATCGATTTAGATACGGTTCAAAACAGATGTCTTACTTCTGCATCCTGGCGCTGCGACTCAGAAACTGTACTAGCCTGTAGCTATTTATCAGAAGACACAGAAAGTACCTCGCTGGTTGCTTTGTGGTCTCTGGACAATCCATTGAAACCAAAAGTAATTATTAAATGCGAAGATCGAGTGTCCATACTTTCGTTCTGTCCACTGAAGAACTACACCAACATCATAGTTGCTGGCTGCATTACTGGTAAAATAGTCATCTGGGAAGTCAATGAGGACATGCTGGAAGATGATAATGATGAACAGCTGTGAGTACAAAAATTAAAATCTTCATTGTTGCATAAAAACAGATCTAACGAGCTAAAATTAAAAAATTAGGGAAAAACCTCTTTTAATCAAGGAAGCTACGATAGCCACCAGCTCGGAGAAAGCCCAATCTATGAAGATAGGGAACATCCAGTGGCTGCCGGAGTGGTGTCGCATAGAGTCGGATGGTAGCTTCCACAGGGTCTCTTCCTCAAAGGAGCATAAAGCTTGCTTCGCTACATTATCCAGTGATGGTAGCATCTTCTTTTGGAGCTTGCCTAAGTCACTGTCAACCCCAGCCACGGTTCGCAGTCCTTTGCATCTAAACGTAAATCCTGTCTACCAACTTATTCTGGAAGAAAAATCTGTGGTCTGCTTCAACTTGCCCTTGGCCAGAAATGAAGAATCCTCGAACGAGCGTGACTTAGACAGACTCAGAAGAATATTTCTTGGGACGAACGAGGGGGAGGTGCTGTGCTGTACCTGGGATTCTGAGAGCTCCCAAATTACCAGCCGATACTGCACCCACGACGGTGAAATCCGGGCCATGGTTAAATCACCTTACCTAGACGACGTCTTTCTGAGCATAGGAGGTCGGGTTTTCGCCATTTGGAAAGAGGATATGTCCAATGAACCGATCTTTAGGAGAAGGGGCGATTCCTGGTACGGAGACGGTTGCTGGAGTTCAAGAACTGGTGTCATAGCTCTTATCAGGCTGGACGGCTGCTTCGAATTGTGGGATTTAAAAAGGAGGTGTGATGAGCCAGTTCTTTTGCAGACAATTTCAGATAAGGTGTGTTAAATTTATTTCTCTGCGCTACTTTAATATAAAATTTAGTTAAAATTGATTAAATAACAAGAGAAATTTGACCATCTATTAAAGGAAACTCCGTACATCTGGCCTAGCTTTCCAGCCATGGCAAATAAGTACCTGGCGATATCTGATGGATCGTCGAGCTTGAGGGTATTTATCGAACCCCAACCGGAAGACAATCGTGAACGCGAAGAAGACTTGGAGAGACTCGAGTGGTTTGAGGAATTTTCGTGGCGCGAGACAAAGCGCAAGCGCGAATTCAAGCGATGGCAGGCCGAATTTTTGGCCAAGGATCCCAGGGCCCTAAGACGGAAAGCTGAGAGGGAACAGGCTGAGGTGCACAGGAGGCACCAGGAAGCTAGAGAAAAATTTCTCAGGGTTAGTTCATAAAAAAGTACACAATTAATTTTTAAATTAATTTTTTACTCTTTAACAGGAACAAGAGCTTTTGGCTCAAGCCGAAGCCGAGATAAAACTGAGGGAACGCCGGGTATCAAAGACGGTTCTTTGGCGTCAAAACGAGCTCAAACGAGCCCAGAAGATAATGCTGAAAAAGAAGGGCTTCGTACCGGAGGAACTCGAGGCGAAACGAAGACCACTGGTTGAGTTGGAGGAACAGAGACAGTCCAGGGAGCAGAAGATCAAGGAAGAGCTTGTGCAAGCCAACGTGATACTGGACAAGTTTTTGTCCACGGAAATACCCGAGTTTCATTCCAATGATGAAGTCTTGGTCTCAGTACGCGATCCAGAGATGGAGGAAAAACTTAACGTGGATCATCAGGCTGAGATAGAGAAACTGAGGGTAGAGCTCGCGCAGGAGGTTAAGGAACACTCATACGAGCCGAAGTGCACCTGGAAGGAGGCGATGGAACGGGCTGCCAAGAGGATGGAGAACTGCGCCCCTTCAGAGTTTTAAATGGATCTTTTTATTTTTATGACATTAAAAAATATATTTTGAATAAAATTTTTTAAAAATAAAACAATTTATACACAACATAGTTATTCTTAAAATTATTTTTATTAACCTTAATTTTCAATATCATAAAAAATTGACTCAGAGCACTTTCTTCGTAAAAGTTTATTTTTAGAGTCCTTGGAATCTTATCTTAGATTTTAAGATGACTGATACGTAGCTTGAAAAATGAAGTCGTAAAACTCTAATTATTCGGCTGGTTTCTTTAGAGATCAATAACAATAAATATTAGGTGTATAACGCTAAAAATTATATCTTGAGTTTTTTTTTTTTTTTTTTTTTTTAAGTTACTGCGCACTAATCCCAGCTGAATTATCCACTAAGGATTTTTTCCGGCTATACACATATAGGCAGGTTCTTGCGATGGTTTCATTATCCAAACGAAGTTTTTACCGTAAAGCCACCAATGCGCGATAAGATAAGACTTGCTTGTCCCACTTTTTTCCTTTCTCTTCCTCTCTTTTCATTCTCTTCAATTTTTGCAAATGTTTTTCTATAATAGTAAGATGTAACTACTACAATAATTAATTTTACAAAAGTCAATTTATGCAAGATATTGATTAAATTCAATTAGTAGTTTAAGTTATAAATATAATTAAGAAACATACGAAGCCAAAAATTAATCAGCAGTTGTTAATGCAATCATTGAACAGGCCGTTAATCAAATTCTACTTGGTTCGCAGGTAACTTGCTTTAGAGCACCAAAAGAAAAAATATTTTAAAAAATTAATTATGAAAAATTTTATTTTTGCGAAATCACTATTGTTACCGCAAAATAAACAACCGTTTAAATGAAACTGCAACTTTTTAAAAAAAATTTCAAAATCGCAATAATAGTAAACTGATGAAAAATATTAACAATTTTATTGATTTACAGGTAATCGGTATTTTTTGCATAATATTTGGCTCTTCTGGGTACGGAGGCTGGTACTTAACAGTAGCCGTCACAGGTTTCATCCTCACCTTACTGTGGACGTTTATCTACCTCTTCTCGATTAGAGAAGCCATCGCCTTCCCAATAAATTGGCCTCTAACGGTAAATAATGATTTTAAAATATTCCAGACAGAAAACAATAAACAATTTTATATATTATAAAGCAACTGAAAATTTTCAAAGATTAATTTATTTTTTAAGCATTTTTTCGCATTAATAAAATAAATATTAAATTTATACTTATTTCAGCCAAATTTTTTATTAAGCTTTAAGCTTGTACTAAAGAGAATAAATAATTTCATTAAATACTTAACAAAAAATTGTTTACTGATTAACTTTGATAGCTACTAACTAATTCTATACTCTACAGAATTATCTTCTATTCAAAATAGTTCTTCCATTGTTATTAATAATAATTTTTTTTTTTTTTTTTTTTCAGGAAATGCTCAACTTAGGAATATGGGCAATTTTATACCTGACAGTTTCGATTGTTGAATTGGGACGTATCGACGCTGGAGCATCGCATGCCTTTGCTGCGGTCAGTATATAAAAATTTATTTCATTTTCAAATTTTCAAATCACTAGTTTAAACCATTTCTCGTAAAAATTGTGGTTTATAGCTCCGCATCCTCAATAAATTTAAAATACAAAAAGACACAATGCTTTTAAAAATTCAGAAAAAATGGTCTTCTCATTTATATCTAAAAAAGGGGAATTTAGCCTATAAACGCCATCAATGAATAAATAAATGAATAAATAAATAATATTTAAAGAAAATTAATTTATAATTTTTTATTTATAGATTTTCGGTATTTGCAATACGTTGGCTTATGCGGCAGCAAGTTACTACGCATATCTTGAGCATGTAAACAGCCAATAAATAGACGGCATCGATAATATTATGAAAAAAATCCACCAAGCAGCCCACAAGAGGAAATAAAACTCGCTCGTTTGATTCCTTCGAGTGTGTATGTTTGGAAATAAGTCGTGTACTTGGTGCACCTCCCCAAATTATTGTATTTTTTTTCCAAAATGATTGTGTTCAATGGTTACAAAGCAAATGTGCAATTTAACTTTAAACACTTTTTTTCTTTAATTTTTATTAGTGGAATTCTGACTTCTAACTGAAAATTTTCTAACTTAGTTGTTTTTCAAAGTTTTAATACGAGTTCTATGAACTAACTATAGTAGTACAAGTAAGACTCTTTCAAATTATTTATGTTATTCTTTGTCAAAGTATTACGAGTTTCTTTTTGTTTTTAATTGAATATTCCGATTATTGAAAATTTATTCTTGACAAACAATTTATTTATTTAACTGCTTTTATAATTAAGATAATTATATTTTGTAACAATAACTTTGATTGCTAAAATTTAGTTTTTTTATGTTGAAAATATTAATAATCCAATATTATTTGTGTTTTTCTGCTGATGAATTTATAAACACGAATTTTTGTGAAAGTGCACAATCAAGTTCATCAGAGTACAATTTTTTTATACTTATAAAATAATTAAATTAAAAAATAAAAAATAAAAATTACGAGACATAAATTACTTGCTTAATTGAGTGCCTTATACATTATACATACGTATTATATTATAATTATGTTATATGTATACATTAAATTTAGGTAATACAATAAAAAAATTTTAAACTTGAATCAGCATAATTCTAAAACCAATAATTTTGCTATAAAATTCAAATAGCACATCGTTTACGAATTAAAAATTTTTTTGTACGCATCTCACATATTTCAATGTACAGAATAAATAAAACTGTTTCCACAGTCTAAAAATAATTAATTAAATCACATTCGAAAATTATAAAATATTTTACATACTTTGTCATTTGGAGAAACATCTTGATAACAAATCGTTAAAAAAATGACCTTCTTCAAAAATTTTACAGAGTTTGTAAAATAATCATACAAGCATTGTCAGCTGCATTTACTTAATATCAAGTTAGAAAATTGTATTTCCATCAGCTATAAAAAAGCTTTTAAAAAAAAAAAAATGTTTATTGTTTGCAAAAAATATATATTTATATTTATATAATAATTTAAATAATATTAGAATATAATATATTTTATAAATTAATAAAATGTTAATATCACTAAGCGCATTTTTTACGTGCAGGTAAATTCATATCTATAACGCTTCATCGATGTGCCTGCAACTTTTTTTTGTATAATGTTTTAAACCATTATTTATTGTATAAGAACTGCTATTTTATTTATGTGTAAAAGTCATCAACAAAAGCATAAAATGTTACAAATGAAATGAATGAAATAAAGAATTTAACATCAAACGATATTCAGAAATTATTGATACTAAACCTCTCAAAAAAATTTGAAAAATTACAAAACTATTGAAAAGAAACTATTTATTTTTTTATATTGAAAAATGAAACTTTCGGAATTAAAGTTATGAATATTTTACAAGTATAGTTTTTTAATTACAGTTTAAGAACTTTTTATTGAGATTACTCACGAACTATTCTAAAAATATTATATTTTTGAACAAAAGAATGTAATTTTTGTCTTTAGTTACTTCCACTGTTCTACACCATCAGTTTCTAATTTAAAATTGTGGGCATAATTCTGTTTAAAAGAAAAAATTTAATGATTGTTAAAACGTCTTTTCAAAGCGTTGATAAAATAATTTAGCATTTTTGAAGATTTTATTTTGTAATAAATTAAATCTTCTGACAAAATTTTTTATGTAATAACTTGGTCATTGTTCACTAAGTAATTCGACTTCAAAATGTGGAGATCCATGTGATGATCGCGTTTCAACCGATTTTAACCATTTGAAATCTTACATTTGTTTTTACGAAAATTTTGAAAATCTAATTTTTAAATTCTCTTTAATAATTTTTTTGTAAATTCAACCTAGTTATCTTGCACACAAAAAATGGAATCGAAATATAAATGATTAATTGGGCAGAAATGGATTATCAAGAGACAAAAAGCCACGTTGCACTAGTAAGGTGTTACTAAATCAAGAAGTGATTTCTCTGAATGCCATTATGTCTCTAGTTATATTTTAGTCAAAATTTCATCTCAAATTTGTTTTAAAAAGCACGTTCAAAAAATTCAGATGAAAATTGCAGAATCCCCTTTAAAATATTTTGAAAAGATTTTATATAAATATTAAGTTTCAATTAAAATTGATCAGAAATATTTTTTTTCATAAAAAATTTCAGTCAAAAAAATTTTTATCATTCAAATATTTGTCATTAAGATAAGATAATGTTTATTTATTTTTTATCGAAATTGAAAAAAAAAAAATTGAGGAGGTAAATTAAAAAAGGGGCTCTGTAGCACCCTAGTGACACTCGAAATGTATCTTTTAAAAAAAAATTATCAAAATTGGTTGAGAATTGGCTGAGAAATCTGCTGAACGGTAATTATATTCCATTCTTCATAGAAATTATATTCCATGTTTCATAAAAATTACCGCTCGGCAGATTTCTCAGCCAATTCTCAACCAATTTTGATAATTTTTTTTTTAATAGATACATTTCGAGTGTTACTAGGGTGCTACAGAGCCCCTTTTTTAATTTACCTCCTCAATTTTTTTTCTCAATTTTGAGTTCCCCACCGTACATCAAAATTGAAAAAAAAAAAAGTTCCATACTTCATAAAAATTACCGTTCGGCAGATTTCTCAGCCAATTTTCAACCAATTTTGATGGTTTTTTTTTTTAAAAGATACATTTTGAGTGTCGCTAGGGTGCTACAGAGCCCTTTTTTTGATTTACCTCCTCAATTTTTTTTTTTTTTCTTCAATTTTGATTAAGTACGGTGGGAAACTCGCCTGACTTCCCCTTAAAGTGTCACTGCAAAAGTGTCGTCGGTATATTACTCATTAATTAATAATTCAACAGCCAAACTTTGCAACGAGTTTTTGTTTTTGTTTTTGTTTTTAATATTTGCTAAGTTATTGTGGTTGTTCGTTAGGGATTTAATAAAATAAAAGTGGTGGTTGGCTTTAACGAACAGTATTTTCAAAATTAATGCCGAAATTTCGTTGTCGTTACCGAGACACCTTTTTCAAGGCCAAAAATAAATTATTACAAGAGAATGATACAAAACAAGTTTTTTTTCTATATAAATAATAATAATAATGAAGGTTACCTACATAATATTACAATTATTTTACGTTACATTTATTTTAAAGTTATAGCAATCAAACGTTGGCATTAATTTTGAAAATAAAGAATACTTACTGTTCGTTGAAACCAGCCACAAAAATTTCATTAAAATTTTTTTTTTTTTTTTTTTTCAAAATTAGAGACTAAAAAAATTACCTTTTATATAAAAAATACTTAATGCACAAATAAATTTATAGGTTCGAGAATTTATAAGATCCTTAAAACGACAGTGATCTATTTTAATAATGAAATTAATATTGTATAAAAAAAATTTAAAATATTGAATTTTTAAAAATTTTCAATTTAACCCGCAATCCAAAACTATCCGGTAGTTTTCAGTCTCTTGAGGTCGATTAATTGCCCAATTAAGAAAAGCAACCGCACAATTATAATTTTTTGTCTCGAATTTGATTTGCCAATCTAAATTATCCGGTGGACTTGGAATTAGCATCAAACGATCAATAAAAAAAAAAAAAAAAAAAATCACATTGAGTCAGGAAAAAAAAATCAGATTGTTTGCATATTGATAGCTAATAATACGCACAAAATTCTTAGCCGGCTACATCAACCGAAAAAATCTGACATAATACCTTATTTTAGGATGAAAAGATATAAAAATTCTTCGCGGATGCAGGTTCGGCTTGAAAAGTTTACTCTTGGAGCCCTATAAAAATTCCGCTTTTAGTAGCTTATTTCTTTTTTTTACATATATATCTTTTCAAAATGAGGAGCATTTCAAACGTTTGAAATTAAATAATAATAATAATATGGTGACTGGTACTATATCAAACATTCATAATTTTAAAATCGAACAGAAATTAATGAAGGTACGATTAAACTCTTATAAAGAAAAGCTAATTTATTTCAATACACGTAAATTTGATAAGTAGAAAGGTATTTATAGAAAAAATATTAGTCGAATACCAGGTTTCCTTGTTCAAAAATAAGTCCCCCAGTGACTCACACATGCTTTATTACATCGTACTTTAATAAAACTTCTTATCATCCAAAGAGCTTGCAGGATCATAAACCCTCGCGGTTAGCAAATCCTCGAAACAACCAATTTCCAATCCCTCCCTTGCGTACAAAAACCAAAACTTCTTCAACGGCCTAAAACAGTACCGAGCTCCGTCCACTGGTCTCCAAAACAAGAACACAACACAAACATTTAAAAAAAGAAGAAAAAAAAAAAATAAAGTATCGGCCTCGCCTCGTCCTTCGGTGCGTGTCGTCTTCTAGAGAGAGGGAGAAATGTGCGTTACGCGCCGGTGGATGATATCATCGTCCCTGCCGGGTGACGTCAGGAGAGCCAGTCGAGCTTTGCTAAGCCGTCGCAAGTCACTCAGTAAGACGCGAGACACCGACACCGACGCGCCAGCTCTACCGGTCGCCTTCGACAAACCTCGATCTTACTGGTAAGTACTGCAATTTTGTACAAAGGGCTGAGGGCTTCGAGTAAGAGCTTTTTTTTGGATGTATTTTCTTCAGTTTTCACCTCGGACGGGTCTATAAATACCCGCGATCGGGCGTTTCGCAACCACTAGCGCGCCTTCTTTATAGGCGTGACATCATTGTTTACCCGAGGCCCGCGCCCATCGAAAGATCGAAATTAAAAAAAATCTCAAAGTCCGCGGTTGTTAATTGCAGAAAAAACTTCCGGTGTGGTTTTTTTCCGGAAGGACGTCGCGTGGGATCGCGCTCGATGTAGGTAATACGCGGGGATTATCGCGCGGTTTTTTATTTTTTCAAGGAAAATATCGAGCGCGCTGTTTTGGAAAACTTGGACGACAAATCTTTGCCCGCTTATTTTTAACTGCCGATAACGCTGCTAATTTTGAAAGAGTTGTTTACAGTTTTTAAACTCGAATTTTGTGTTTATCAATCGGTGCCTTTTTTTTTATACTTGAGTCATTCGTGTATCAAAGTGGCGTGATCTCCAATTACAGTCAGGTCGCTAACGAACTTTGTCTTTGTAATTAGGCGAGCAAAAACTGAAAACTCTTTTCGAATTTACTGGAGCGTTCGCGGAACCAGAGTAACTTCCACCAGGGGCTTTCGAAAAACTGGGTGTGTTCTCCAGGGATCGGTGCGCAAAGAAACGACACTGGTAAACAATTTGGCCATTAACCTTCGAACCGAGCGATGCTTTTGAGCCGTTGACCCTTGCTGCTGGCACGAGTCCGTAGCGAATCATTGCAGGTGTTAACAACCCATTGACCCTCGTAAATTAAATTCGAAGAACAAAGGGTTCGGATCCACCTGTTCCGTTTCCGTGAAAACCCCCAAAAGTGGGTCACGGTTGTTGTTGTTGAACAAAGTGCGTGTCGCGGGAGGGGGTTAAGTAGGGGGGTTGGACTGGGAGGGAGGAATCTGGCGCCAGGCCGGTATCGATTCCAGGGTGCGTCGTCGCCTCGACCCCATGCAAGCTATACCCTCGCGAAAGAATAATAAAAAAGTCTTGCTCCACTTTTCTTTAAAACTCCTTGGTTTTTTACAGCCCCCCGCAAAAAGGTTGCCCCGGGTCAGGTGTACCAACGTCGTTCGCATTTCTGACATAGCTCTGAAAAAATCAATTTGCGCACCGACTTCTCGCTATCGGATCATCGCGCGGAATAACTAAGAATAACCGACTACCGAGAACTCCGCGGCCGGACGGGCCAAAATGCAACTTGTTGATGCTCAAAAAAAAAATAATAATAACAATAATGTGGACGCCAGGCCCCCATGGCGGGCTATTTTTATTCGCGAGCAGGAGGAGGAGCCGCGTTCAATGTGGGTCAGTGCTTCGCGCGAGCCCCGAGTGTCTTGTCTTGGCCTTGTGCTCTTTGCGCGAGACGCGCTGCGTAAGTGAGCAGCCTTTTTTCGCGAACTTCACTTTCGCCCGCGAGGTTTCGGTTAAATCACGCGGCGCCTCATAAGGGCAGTCCGTCATTATTGCATTGTTTCGCGCTGATGGTCCAAGGATTGTTGTTGTTGGTTCGACCTGTGCCGCCCGGACGAAGGGCAAAGGAGATTGTTTCCGAAAAACCATGTAAATAAAGTCATTATCCCGGTCGACCCTGGTCCAACCCGGTTTTCCCACGCGAGAGGTAATGGTTTTTTTACTTTTCAACTATCGTCGTTCTTTCTAAGGAGGATGAGCATTTTATCGCGTCGGAGTAAGAGAGAGCACGTTTCCGATAACTTGACTCACTTCGGGTTGTTTCTTTATTTTTCCTCATAAGAAAACACTGCTACCAATCTTTCGTTCCGTCCACCTAATTCACTTAAACCAAAAGAAATAAGGAAAGAAGCGTATTTTTGGGTGGCGTATGTTGATCGTAGCTATTCGAACGCGACGTGAATATCCAACCAAGATCTAATATTATTTTCTGGTTTCTTTCGTTACAAGCTTTGCGTCGGCCAACTGGAAGACACTAAAATTTTAAAATAAAAGTGGAAAATTACAAACTTGCAATGACATAAATATTGAAGATTTTCGTTTTTACTAAAAGTGCGACAAAATGTCTTTAAACAATTTTTGTAGTCCTTGACATTATCATACTTTGACGTTTACAATGGACTATTTTAGATTTAAACACTTTTTTTAGGTACCTTTAAATTTCTGTAATAGTTCTTTTCACATTTGCTATCAACATAATTATTCTGAAATGCAAAAAGTTAAATAACAAATGCTCTCACTGAACAATCATGACGTCTTAGCGATATGATAACTGACTCATTGAAAATCATGAGTGGTTTTCAAGATATTAAAAAAGCACGTTATATATATAACATTTTTTATTATTATAAGAAAAGACTTCCAAGAAAAACCGTAATCAATTGTCAAGTCCTTCAAGCAATACCTAGTTCGTCTAGATAATTTTTTTTTTAATTTGAGCACTTGTATATACACGTGGTTAGTGATGTCATAAAACTCGATGAATTTTAAGAAAACTCAACAATTAGTTATGCATAAAAAAATTTCGCAAAACAGTCGGTCACCTCTCGCCCAAAACATTTACTGTAAAGTTTTTAATTAATTTACAATTTATTTTATTATATTAAACTTCAAAAAAACTATTTTTGAATTAAAATAAATGCAGTTTCAGACGCGCAAACCAAATTTAAAGTATAAGAATAGCCTTTCAAATTACGATTCCACACATAAAATTTTTTTTTCATTTTCATTTCAGTTGGTAGGAAAAAAAAAAAAAAAGTAAAAATGTCTCACTCAGTCACCATCCAAACCAGAACGGTTACCAGCGGAAGTCCGTCATCGATAAACACCGGCTTTTGCAGAACTTGGCCAGGTCTTCTTAAGCTGACTCAAGTGGTTTGTAATTTCTTTTTATTTTCGTGATAATTGTGATGAATTGAATTAAATCATGGTGTCAAATGCAGATTTTCTTTAAAAAACGCTTTCTATCGCTTTTATAAGAATGATTGTAATTTTTTTGGAGGTATAAAAAAATAATATACACAGTGTTAAACTGTACACGTATTACATTTGTGTGTAAACCAGTTGTTCTTTATTAATTTTTTTTTTTATTCTAAACGACTCGTAGTGGATTAAATTTAGTACAATTTCAATGAAGTTTGTTTTTGGATGTACAAATTATTAGCAAAGGTTTTTTTCTTCAAAATGAAATTGCATAAATCTTTTTTGTGAAACAAACTTCTGGTCTAAGATATAATAATCAGTGCTTTTGACCAATTTTATGAAAAATAGAGTAGAATTATATGTTATACATTCGGAACTTTTTTTTGTGTTTGAATAATCAGATAAGAACTTACGATAAGCTGATTTCTTTATTTTATATATTGATTATCATGAGAAGTCATATTCAAATAATCGACTCAATCCAGCTACGATTTTGCTTTTTATTAAAAATTCATAACATTTTTAACATTTATAGTTTTTTAAGATTTATTGTTTCATTTCATTTTTTACGGTTTCATTTATTAATTTATTATTTTTAATATCTGTAATAATAGCTGTGGTAGTATTAACTTTAGTAATTTTATTTTGAAATAACTTTATCAAATATTTAAATTGTTTTTTTTCAACATTGTTATCGTTACTAATTAATTTTTAGAATTTAAAATAAATAATTTCTTCTTTTTTTTTTATCATACGAATCAATATGAAACAATTAAATATTATTTCGCGAGACTTATATACTCATTTGTGATTGTGTATGTTCCGGTCATAAATGAGGTAAATAATAAAGCTTCGATGAAGAGTTAAGAGCTGTCTGAAATTCTTTTTATAAGAAAAAACTTTTACGACTTATCAATGTTTTTACAGCCTTTTTCATGCATCATTCATTATTTTTAGCATTTCTTTATTTCGTATTTAAAATTATTGCTGTTTTCTTTAAATTTTATTACTTGTATATATTTTTTGTATAATAATAGATTTTTTTTATTAATTTTTACCTTGAAACAATTTTTCATGAACTAATTTTATAACATGGAATCAAAAGCTATCGCAAATCATATCCCCATCCATGCTAAAATTGAATAATACAGTTTAAAATCTTCCATTTTCTTTTTTATTATATTTTATTTTTTTATAAAAATAGATTTAAACAATAGTCATTATACATAATCAAATTTCATGTATAAAGCATATTTCGTAAAAAAATATAATAAATGTATATAGAAACTAAAATAAATTTTTTTACGATTGTTAAATGCATGTATTTTTAAAGTTACGAGTCACTATAACTTATGGCTCGACTTATGGACAACTAAATTTTTGGCATATGTTCTACCCATAAGTAAAATATAAACCCTGACATAGAGTGTCGTCACGCTGGTATTATAAACGCGTGTAGTCACTTTTCTTAGAAATTACTTGTATTTTAGGTCAAGAAATTAATGAGAAAAGTTATTTAAAATTTCGTTACGAATTATCAACTGTGATAGATCAGTAATAAATTCATCTTCAAAACAAAAATAACAAAACGGAATAAATTAATTTTTGCGAATTGAATATTTATTCAATCAAAAATAATTGGCCATGTAATGTATTCAAGGTATTAACACCTTTTTTGGAATGTTTTAATTTTTCGTTGCAAATGAGACTTGTTTAAATAAAAACATTCAGGAATGTTACCTGCAACCTTGATATAGCTTTTTTAGGTAAAGAGCAAGGTGAATTAAGATTAGAGGTAACATATGAGTTGATAAATATACTATTGATCCAATGACAATGTTGTTCTATTTATTATTTCTTATTCTCAAAGATAAACATTAAGCTAAACCACTCAAAAATTTCAAAATTTAATGTTTAAAAGAATTAAGTAAAAGAAATGAAGAAAGCGATTTTAAACGAAAATCTTGCATTCGGCTGGTTATGTCATAAGTATATTTTTAAGCACAAAATGTATTTCTATTGTGTTAGATTTTGGGTATCGTCAGTTTAATTTTCCTGTGGATGCACGTGAGAGATTATGGTTACCAAGACCACCGATCTGTATTTTTATTGGCAATGATATCAGCATTTTTCATAACAACGTTATTGCTAGTATTAAGTTACACTTGCTCCTTTACAACTGAAACCATCATTTCAAAAACTACTTTTGTAAGTAATTTCTTTTGTGTATTGGTCAGTTTTTTTTTCATTAAAATTTCAATTTATTAAGACTAGTACATTTTTTTACTTTTTTCCTTTTGGAATAAATAAACTAGTTGAAATAATGAGTTTGAAATTTATAGAAAAAAAAAAGAATTAAAAAACATATTACTTAAATTTATTTATATTTTAAAAAATTAGGAAGTCTTATATCATGGTGTCGGATTCGCTCTCCTACTCGTTTCCGCCGTCCTCGTTTTAACAAGGGGCTATAATCGTTACCACGACAGTAACGAAAAAACTGCATCTGTAAGTCTCTGTTCATTAAAAACAAAATCTAAGATTAAAAAAAAATTTTAATTGTAGTTTAAATTTTTTCATAATATGAACTATAAACAATTTTTATTGTTCCCAACAGATCGTAGCATTGGTTAACTCAATATTGTACCTGCTCAGCTTCATATTTGCCCTTCGCTTCACGCGAACTTTGTAAGTAACCACGCGTTATTTATCCACAAATCAGCATTGCTACGTTAAAACCAAGAAAGTTTGGCAGCTATCGATGTTTGTACAAGCGAAGAAATTTAGTGATTGAATTCAATGCTACAAATGGGACGTTTTTAAGCTTACTGTGTACCGTTTTTGCCTCAAGCAAACGATTGTTTGCAACAAAACGTCGACGAACTTTTTTTTCTTTAACCTTGTACTGAAGACTTTTTTGTTGTACTACTTAAGAAAATGTATGGAAAATTTTATTTTTTAAGAAATTTTGAGATATATTTTATCTGTTCTGATAATACGAACAAAATACATTTTATTTAATTGATGTGCTATAAGTGAACTGCGAAAAAATTATCATTTAACAAAATTTTATTGCGATCGATGTAACTTAATAATCACAAAAACCTGACTGCCTTGTAGTGAAGATGTTGAGTAATTAGAGCTAATTGCTTCGAAAACTCTTAGAGGGTAGAACATAAGCCAAAAATATATTATATATATTTGCAATATTTCATAATACCGCTCACAACTCATAATTTGTGAGCCTCATTCAATAATTAAGTGTGCATTCAATGATACACTGTAGACTTACAATATTATTTATGAAAAGTAAAGTTTCAAATTATTTTAAAAATATTTTTCTAGCAAGATTTGCAGCGTACTTCTGCAGATACGTAACTTGCATTTATTTTCAAAAATTTTTATTTTATTTTTTTATTTCAAATAAAAGTGATCTTGAAACATAAAGAAAACAGCTACAATTTAAAATATGTATCGATTTGTAATTTTAAAAAAATTACTGTGAGAATCTGTAAGATTCTCAAATTTTGTAAAACATAAAAGAATCTCTTTACCAAACAATATTAACTTTACATATTATGTAACTGCCGATTATTAATAAATTTTTTATAAATCTTTACAAAGTTTGAAATATTAGTGCTTTTCATACACAGATCATTGTACATTGATAAGTTGAATAATTTTTTTTTTTTTTTTTTGTGCTTTTTTTCTACGATTCGTATACCTCATTTAATTTATTAACAAATGTACTTAATATTGACTATATTTCGATCATTAATTTAAATTCGTATGAGTGTGGATAATTTTAAGTTAATTTAAATTTGATACTAATCTTTTTAATAATAAAATGCAATTCATTTTTAAATTTTAGTTAAACGATAAATTTTATTTTGAAAAAATTCAGTTTACACAAAAAAATTTTGTGAGCGCTTGTCTATGATCAGTGTGGAAACTTTTTTTGATGTAACTAAATATTGTATTGTTTATTTTGATGTAATAAAAACCACATGCTTGACATCAAATTTAAATCATTTATTTTTCATACATTTATCCAAAATGTGTTTTCAAAAAAATTTATTTCATACTATACTACTATTTAAATGTGTGTAGGTGATTGGATTGATCATTTTCAGTTTGGAATGGTCTGTGATAAATAGTTACAGAATGTGGGCCGACGATATGTTTCTAATGGCCATGGCATCGGCCTTTATGATGGGCACATTCATATTTATAATTAGTTATATTTTTTCACCAGTTTCTGAAGCTATTATATCTAAAACAAATTACGTAAGCACAAAAGACCATTACTTCTATGTTGACAGTGATTTTCGTGAAAATTATAAAAATTATTTATTACAGGAAATTTTTTACAACGCTTTTGCTTTGTTTTTTCTATTCGTTTCATCATTATTGGTAGTTGTCGCCTATGGTAAACACTCAGCACAAACTATTGCAGGTGTAAGTATTAGAGTTAGATTTTAAAAATTTCATTGAATTAAAACTATTATTTAAAAATATTTTTTTCAGGTTTTAGGGATCATTAATGCTATTTTATACGCAGGTAGTTTAGCATTTGCCGTGAAGAGAAAGATATAAAAAAAGAAATAGAGATCGCATCAAACTTTTACACTGAAAAATAATTTTACAAAAAATGATTGTGTTTTTTTTAATACATACATTTATTCTTTGGATCCAATTTAGTTTGAAAAATTAACATAAATATTGTTTTGTAAATAAAATAGCTAAGTTTTTGCTTTTACCTGTAATTGTATAATAAGTTTTTGTACTCAATATTTTTTAATATATTCTGTAAGTAATAAATACTTCCATAAATCAAATTTTTTCTAACGCCTTGCATTAAGCAACCCGATTCACCCCAGGCCTTGTCGATTTAAATTAATTTTTTGAGAAATTGTCGAAGCCAGACTTTCAAACATTGTACCCCTTAATAAACTTCAACTAAAACTTTGGTAAAAAAACCATTTTTTAATTAAAAATATATTTTTCCTCTTGACAAATACAGCATTGAGTTTTTTGATTAGTTGTTAATGTTGCAGAAAATTTTACATTTTAAGTGCAATAATTACATCACATTGTGACACTTACTTATAAATTAATCTAAAAAGGAAAAAGCTGTTATCAATATTTTCAAATCATCAAAACTAATCTGTTTAATGTTTGCAAGCAACTCAATAACAAAAATACACTTTAGTGTACAAACATCGTTTGTGGTATAAACATGAACTCGTTAGACGAAGTTTTGCACTCAAACTTATTCTGGTTTACAGTACCGGTATTTTGTGTTTACTTTTATCTTAAATTTGTAGTTTACAATTACTGGGCTAGAAAAAAAATTCCTCACGACGAGCCTGCACTACTGTTTGGGAATGTTCCACTATCTTATTTTTGGGGAAAGATTTCGCATGGTTTGTAAAATTTATATCCATTCCCGAACAAGTTCGGGTCGTCTTAATTCATAGATAATTTTTTGTAACCAAAAGTAGTTTTCTACACCTCCGTTATTATTTTTCTCAGTAAAAATTATATATTTATATTTTATGTATCCAATCGAAAAAATAATCAAAAATTACTCTTTTATTGATATAAAAAAAAACCTGACTTATTTTCGAGTTATTTATTTTTTGGAAAATCTAAAGCGAATTTCATATTTAATGCAAATTATCAGATGAATTAATCAGCAAAAGTTACGAAAAATACAAGAAACAACGCGTTCACGGGGTGTATATGCTGCATGAACCACATCTAGTGGTCGACGACCCCGAGCTCATCCGACTAATTTTGGCGAAGAATTTTCCAAATTTTATGAACCATGGAGTTCACTGCAGCGAAACCAAGGATCCTCTGTCATTCTCATTACCTCGTCAGCAAGGTGACAAGTGGAAAAGACTCTCACCTGCGTTCACCTCCGGAAAGCTCAAGCAAATGTATCCTCTTTTAGGGGAAATCTGCGAAGAACTCCTGAGAGTTATCGACGATAGTCTAGTAAAGTCTGAGGTCATAGAAATCACTGACTTAATTTCAAGGTTTTACTTTATTTTTGAAAATTGAAATTACATATTAATTCTTTGTTTAAAAAAACATTTTATGGTATATTGCATTTTAAAAATAACTTGTTAAAATACCTGTTATAATTTTTTAAAATATTACTTTGTAAATACTTACTCACTAGAAATTATGATGACATTAATTTGTTTTTATATATTAATACATGCAGACTTATGTCAAATTACAAATCAAATTTATCTTTTTAATCAAGGTTCACTTTAGATTGCATCTCATCAATAGCATTCGGATTCAACTGTAACAGCCTTCAACACCCGGAAAACGAATTTAACTATCACGGAAAAATAAGCACGGATTTTGGACGAGTATTCGTTCTTTTAACTTTTTACGTTCCCAGTTTAATGAAATTTTATACAATACCTGAAAAACGAAAAAAGGTTCAGATATTCTTCGTTGACTTGTTTAAAAAAATGGTAACTTACCGACGAGCCGAGAAAGTTATCAGAAATGACTTTTTAAATTTGCTTATGCAATTGATGGATAACGGCGAAGTTGAAAAAGACAATTCTGAGGATTTTAGTAAAAATGTGGAATTTACAGAAAAATGTAAATTTTACTTGTTATCATAACTTTTTTTTAATTGAACAAATTCAATAGTTTGGAAAACTTGAAAATAAATTATGAAATGATTCTTTTTAATCAGCACCAATAACAGACAACGATAAAATATCGATGATGGAAGCTGTCGCTCAGTCGGTCATATTCATAGGAGCGGGTCACAAAACAACCGCATCGGCTGTTTCGTGGTGCTTACACGAGCTGGCTTTGAACCAAGAGATTCAGGATAAATTTTTAGAGGAAATACGAAATGCTTCTCTTGGACCTTTGAGATTTGACTTTTGAGAATCTTTTTGAAATGAAATATCTTGACATGGTTTTTTGTGGTAAGTTACTCTCTAAATTTGCAAGAGTGATGTTAGCTTGAAATCACTCCAAAAGAGGGAAAAATGACTCTTTATTGGGACGAAAGTGCGCCACTCCAAGCAAAGAGTGGCGCACTTTTCACTATTGTGGAGTGATTTTTTACTCTTCCAGATTGAGTATGTAATCTTATATGTATAATTTAAAGTTGTTTTTCGCCTACCTAATTGCTCTGATTGCTTAATTTTGTATTATAGCAGTAAATTATAATTTTTTTGTCGATGAAATTTCGATTTTAAACAAATGATTTTGAATTTTCAGAAACACTGAGAAAATATCCACCAGCTGCTGTGACGAATCGAGTGAGTGCCGAAGAATTCGAGCTTTCAGGATTGAAATTTCGAATCTCCAAGGGTATGAAGCTAGCAATCCCAATACAGGGTATCCACTTAGACCCTAATGTTTACCCTGAGCCCAAGATTTTTGATCCCTTACGATTTACTCCGGAAAACAAGGCGACGAGGCATCCTTTCGCCTACTTGCCTTTCAGCGAAGGCCCCAGACAGTGCATTGGTAAATGTATTTTGTTTAAAAATATTCATTTTACTCACAACTATTTAAAATAAAAATTTGTTTGGTTAAAAAAATTATTATGATTATTTTTAGGTAAAAGACTGGCAATACTGAAAGAAAAAATTGCTATTTATCATTTGGTCCTCAACTACAGGTTTTTGGCTTGCGACAAGACCCAAGACAAGCTGAAGTTTTCAAACAACGCATTTGTACAAGAGCCGGCTAATGGAATTTACTTGAAAATCGAAAAGAGAACGTGAAATTTAAGACAGAAAGATTGTTTATGTTTGGACTCACCAATTTAAGCATTACATTACGTGAAAGTTCGCGTCAAACAAATGGATTAATTAATTATTGTTCTAAGAATTTCTAAAATATTAGAAATCAGTTTAAAAAATCTCCACACCAATAATAATTTTATTTCCTCTTTTAAAAACGCGTTACATTCAATTTTTAGTTAATAGTGGACTTAATTCCAGAAATTTAAAGAATGAAGTTTTGACAGTGTAGAGCCGTGTGTTAAGAAATCGGAGAGGGGACTACGCCCGCCTATTAGTACTATATTTTTTATCAGTGTCTGCAGGCACTGCAGTCTCGTTGCGTTCCAACTCGTTCGATTCACCTAGCAGTTTTCAAAGTTCTACAAAAGAGATACAAGTACGTTTCAGTGTGTAGTAGGTGTACATGAGTCATTTTTGCTGTAAATATGAACACATTCGCGGAAGTTTTAAGCTCAAAATTGTTCTGGTTCACAGCACTTGTATTTTGCATTTATTTTTATATCAAATATGTGGTATATACTTATTGGAGAAGAAAAAGCATTCCTCACGATATTCCCACGTTGATCCTAGGAAACGTTCCACTTTCATACTTTTGGGGAAGTATTTCACATGGTTTGTAGAGTTTTTTTTTTTTACTCTTTTATTGTACTCTTGCACACTCTAACCTCAAAATCAAATCTTTGATGCTTTTTTCGGTTACTCGTACCATAAAATAGTATATTATAGTAGTACGAGTGCAGCACGTCAACAGGGCTCTTTAAGGACCTCGTGCTCCGCTTCGCACTCGGGTCCTTAAAACCGATGACGATGCTGCACTCGTACTACTATAATATACTATTTTTTGTTTTATTTCATTTTTTACTCATTTTTAATCTCAACAGCAATCATTCTAATAAATTAAACAGAGCGAAAAAATAAAAGAAATTTAAATAAATCTATATGTGATATTTTATTTATTGACTTTTTCATAAATCAAAATTTATTAAAAACCATTTCTGCAATCTTGACTACTTACAGAGATTTATTTGTATTTACAACAAGTAAGATCCCTGTCACAATTTACCTTTTAAATTTAAAGTAGTTATTTAACAATATTCATAATAAAATGAAACAATACTGTAAATAATTAATTATCTAATACTATAGCAATGTGTTTAAAATTTACATTCGTATAAAGAGTAAAAAATGATTTTTTTTTAAATATATTCATGTTTTACGACACACGCTGAAAAATTTTATTATAAAAACAGCTAAATTGATTCGCAAAAGTTACGAAAAATACAAAAAACACCGTATTCATGGTATATACATGCTGCACGAGCCGCATCTGGTGGTTAACGACCCCGAGCTCATCCGACTAATTTTGGCGGAGAATTTTTCAAACTTCGTGAACCGTGGTTTTCACTGCAGCGAGACCAAAGATCCATTGTCGTGTGCTCTACCTCGTCAACAAGGAGACAAATGGAAAAAGCTCAGGTCAAAGCTCTCACCTGCGTTCACCTCCGGAAAGCTCAAGCAAATGTATCCTCTTTTAGGGGAAATCTCCGAAGAACTCCTGAGAGTTATCAACGATAGTCTAGTAAAGTCTGAGGTCATAGAAATCACTGACTTAATTTCAAGGTTTTCAGTAAATTTCAGTTGTGTTGACTGATAAAATTTAATTATTAATTGAATTTCTACAATTTTTTACAAGGTTTACTTTGGACTGCATATCATCAATAGCGTTTGGATTCAACTGTCACAGTCTTCAACATCCAGATAACGAATTCAGAAGACAAATAAGCGGTGATTTTGGGCCAATATTTGTTCTACTGTCTTTTTACGTACCAAGTTTGATGAATTTTTATCGAGTACCAGGTAAAAGAAGAAACGTGGAGACATTTTTCGAAGACTTGTTCAATAAAATGGTTATGCATCGACGAACCGAAAAAATCACCAGAAACGACTTTTTAAGTTCGCTTTTGCAATTAATGGACAAAGGTGAAGTTGATCAAGATGATACTCTGGATCTAAAACAAACCACAGATCCCACATTCAAAGGTACGTTTTTAAGTATCTCACTTTGGCCAATAATAAACTGGATTAAATCAAGAATTTTTTTTTTTTTGAAAAATTTCAATGTATTATTTCGCATAAAATTGTGCTTAAATATTTCTACGGATTATTGTTTATTTTTTACGTGCAAAAAAAATTTTTTTTAGAACAAAAAAAAGACAATCATAAAATATCAATGACAGAGGCCGTTGCCCAGTCAGTGACATTTGCGGGAGCGGGTTACGAGACGACAGCATCAGCTATTTCATGTTGCTTGTATGAGCTGGCTATGAATCAAGACATACAGGACAAACTGGAAGAGGAAGTACGAGAAGTCTCTTCTACTTCCGGAGGCTTGACTTTCGAGAAACTTTTCGAAATGAAATATCTCGATATGGTTTTTTGCGGTAAATTGATAAAAATTTTATAATACCAATTTAAAAAGTAAACAATGGATGTATAAATCTTAAAAACAATAACTGCTTACAACTATTTCAAAGCATTCTTTAAAATAGAGTATTTTAAGTCACTTAAAAATTTCATTTTGTACTAATTTTTATGATTATTTTTTCATGAAATAACAAGCAAAAAATTAATTTACAAGAATTGAACCTTAGCGTAAAAATGCTCTTACGTTTTCTTTTATACCTCTCATTGTTTCATTTTGTATTGTAGCCAAAAAGTATTCTTTTTGTCCATGTAAATTTTGTTTTGAACAAATTATTCCTCATTTGTAATTTTCAGAAACTCTGAGAAAATATCCACCGGCCGGTGTGACGAATCGAGTGAGCGCCGAGGAATTCGAGATTCCAGGATCGGAGTTCAGGATCTCAAAGGGCATGAAGCTGGCCATTTCTATAGAGGGTCTACATTTTAACCCGGATATCTACCCAGAGCCCGAAATTTTTGATCCTGAACGATTTACTCCGGAAAACAAGGCAACGAGGCATCCTTTCGCCTACTTGCCTTTCAGCGAAGGCCCAAGGCAGTGCATCGGTACGCTCTTCAAAATTAATTTTTTAATTTACATCAAAATTAGGGGAAATTATTAGTATTAAAATTTGATGCATTATCTCTCACCTCGTCTTTTAGTGATTTTACCGTAAAGGATTTTATGAGTTATTTTTTTTTAGAAATAATTTTGAATAAATTAGTTTTAATGAAATAAAAGAAAAAAAAATTTTCTAGGAAAAAGACTGGCGATATTAAAAGCTAAAACAGCTCTTTATCATTTGGTATTGAACTACAAGTTTACAGCGAGTGATAGGACCCAAGAAAAACTCGAATTCACAAACAATGCTTTTGTACAAGAGCCTGCTAATGGAATTTATTTAAAAGTTGAAAAGAGAGTGTATTATTAGAATGTAAAATTCTGGAAAGTAAAAAAGCATCTCAATTTACATTTGAACAACTTTCTGGACTTTTTTTTATAATTAACTCAATATGTAATTATAATGTTTATTGTGTACTTTTATGAGGTTTTGGAAATAAATTTCATCAAAAAAAGAATTATAATTATTGGCGAAAGCACCTCTTCCTCACTAACGTTCCAGAAGAAATTTTTCAAACACGTCCTATTATAGTTTTGACACCCGCGAGGAAATTCATCGGTAGACTTTCCCGAACTATTCTCGTTCCGGAATCGGAAGCGGGGGAAAAAAATGTCATTCCCGAAGGAACGTCTTAGGTAGGTGTATAAAATGGGTATAAAAAAAATGGGGTGCGAGACCCGACGTCGCGCCCGCCGCTGCACCCGAAATAGCGAGCGTGTGACACACGTGCCTTTTTGGAATAGAATAACTCGTCTTCGTCGCCGACTCCGCGGTCGTTGCAGCAGCATCCCCTCAGACAGTTTTGGTTTAGTGGCTTCCCGAGCTCGGTTGGAAATACTCGGGCAGGTCCATGCTCCAGTAATTTTCATGTTAATTTAATACAATTTTGTGATTTTACGGATTTAAGTAGCCTTTTGGAGCCAAGTGAAACTAGTTCCAACAGGTGATTTTTAAGGTAAATAAATTTTTAAATCTATAATTTAGTTTGTCAGTAAAATTTTGCTGGTCTTTAAAATTATTTATAAATTTAATTTAATTTTATTAATTTTTTTTATTGGTGTTTACCGATAGTTTTAGCAAGTTCTTTTTCTTTCGAAAGACTATTTAATATCATTTTTTCAGTAAGTTGTAATTTGAATTTTTTGCTACCACGTGCTTATATTTAAATAATTTTTTGATTATAAAAAAAATGTATTTCAACAATAAATTTTTAATTTACATCAACTTTTTGAATTTTAAAATATCGAGTACAGTGACCCGGTGAGCACGTGGCGCCGGCGTATAGGAACCGATTTGCGCAAACAATCGCAAACAGTCTAACGCATGGTTTTTGATTAATCTTATTATTTTTTATTTAAAAAAAAATAGTTTATAAAAAAATGATAAAATTTGGTGGTAATGGATCTCGCGGCGCAAGTGCGCCGGTTATGGTACGAATGGCACCGTCGAGTTCACCGGCCTATCATCATCATCATTACGGCGGAGGAGGCAACGACGGAGACGCCGGAGGATTTAGCTGCTGCTTCTTCCGCTGCTGCACGTGCATTCACCTCAGCTTCCTCAGGAATCTTCCTGGTTTTGTCAAAGTTCTCGAAACGGTTTGTAATTTGAATTGCATTTAATTTATTTTAAGGATAATTTTGAAAAAAAATTTTAGTGTACCTTAAAAAAAATTAGACAGGCTGATTAAAATTTTTTTATAAAATTGTAGATCTATAATTTTCTTACCAAAAAACAAAAGTGTCGAATTCAAAAAGAAAGAAGTTTAATAATTGAATTCACAAATTTTTTGTCAGGGCTGGGCCCAAGCCCGAGTCTGGAGTACAACTCAGAGTCAAGGTCCAGAATCTGTATATAGGCCGAGAATCCGAGTCATGAGAGAAATTTTTGTTTTAGTCCCAACTCGGACTCAAAAGTCCAGCAGCTTGAATTCCGGATTTGCCTCTGTACTCCAAACTCCGAGTTTTTGCCCAGCCCTGGTTCTGTAAAAAAAATTTGAACAACAATTAATTGTCTCATGTGTTTTGGCAGCTCCTCAGTGGAATGATACAGAGCCTGCTGATAAACTTCGGTCTGAAGTACAGCTCGACGATCGGGTCGGCCTTCGAGGGGACCTTGACCACCTCGTCGGCGTCGTTCCTCACCTCCGGCCTCATGCTGGCCTGCTACATCGTGTCCGAAAAGTCCTACAGGCTCATACGCGCCTCGCTCTTCGTAAGTTAACAAGCTAAAATCCTTTTAATAAAAAAGAGGCACTAACCCCGCTCCCAGCACCTGCACAATCAAGCGCGAGTGCATAATACCTAATTGTTTATAAATGCAGTATTAATATATTTGAATGACAATTGCAGGAAACAATGTTCAACGGAATATGCTCGTTCTTCTACCTGAGCTCGTCCGTGTACTTGGCATTCTCGACGAAAGTTTTTCTGTGGCCGATTTACGTCATCACGCCCGGCTTTGACGTTTATCCTGCCATGACCGCGGCCTACGTGAGTCTCCTTGTTCCATTAAACATATACTCTTTGACAAAACGTATAACTCAGTCACTCATCATCGATTCATTTATAATATAATATTAAAATCTAAATTTACCCAAGGGTCGTTTACATCTCTCTCGATATTTATTATTTGCAGACGCTGAGCGCGGTAGTTGGAGCTTTGCACGGCTTGGACGCTTACTTCTCGCTGCAAGACTTCCGAGGACAGAGATGACAAAGCGGCGGAGCTTTCTTTGTCGACGATCAACAATTTTCTTTGTGCGAAAAATGAAAAACTCTAAACGAAGACGCTTACCCAACGACTGATGTGAAGTTCCTATGTTCATACGCGGTATGATTGTTTAGCTAATTTTTGAAATGAACTGTATTTGAGAGGATTGTCTAAGCTGTACTCTTCTAATCTAATTTTGTATATAAAACTTTTTTTTACTGTTATTAAATAAATAAAGTTACTTAAAAAAATTGATACCAACTGGTTTTTACTTTTTATAATTACATATTATGAATTTTAAGACCGAAAATTTAATTTAGACTATATTTTAGTTAGCGTTAAACTACATTTTAGTTTAGACAATACAACCACAAAATATATGTAATAAAGCTAGATAATACATAAAATAAATTTAACAAAATAAAGAGACAAAAAAGGACTTGGATATGCTTTTAAGCGTTTAAACTGGGCAAGAAATCAAATCAAAGAGTCAAGTGGCAACCACTCGACACCTGAAGTCGACAAGAACTCCATCTGATTTGTCATTTCGACTAAATGAGAGCGAGAATAGAAGAATAAAAAGCAATTCTGCAAGCAAACACAGGATTGCCACATGAATCGATATCCATTCAATTAATGTTTTCTTTCCTCGTTCGAATATTTCAATCTGTTGATAATTACGTACAATTAGGTATCAAGTTTTTTTTTTTAAATAAACGATGAATAATTAGTTATTTACAAGGTATGCAAAGCAAGTGTATATCTGTTAGGAACAAAAAAGTGCCATCATCGTCATGAAATATATTTTCTTTCGCGTAATACATGAGAAAGATAAATTACATTGATGAAAGTTTTTAAACAGAATAATCAATGACTAATGATTTTTTTAATTAGCATATGAAAATGAGTAAACTAACGTATCATTTTACAATTTACGGGTATAATTAAACAGCACATTACGTTTACAAACTAATTACTGTGATATTACACATCGGCGGTATTAATAAATTACAATATTTTTACAACTACCATTGATATCATACCCAGAACTATTCTACAAAGAAAAAAAAAGAACAAAAAATATCAAGGTAAAAACCGAGCCTCTTGGAAAATTTCGAAAAGGTTGTTTTCGATTGTGGGCCACTGGATTTTATAGGTGGTAGGGGAAATTCCGAAAGGAGCCACACGTGGCGTGTACAACATCCTGTCTCTCTCGCTCTCTCTCTCTCGGTCTATCCCGACGTTTTTTCTTTTCCATTCGGATGCGCTCTTTTTTCGAATAAGTACGCCCGCCGGTGCCGTGGCTCGAGTCAGTCGTACGCGGCTTCTCGCCCGAGCCGCATCGCATTCGGTATCTCTGCTCGTCGCGGTTGTTTACACCTGTCGACATGGAATCCAACCACACCAAAAGTTAGTGCCCAAGCTCACTGTTGTTTTACGTTGAGAAAGAGTTTTGTTGTTTAGATAGACCGAATAAGTTGCGCACGCGACCACGAGATTCCTGAGGATAATGAGGAAGCTGGAAACACGTGTAGCGGTGATACGAGAAAATTGTTGATGATCAATGCCGGAATTTAAAGAAGATTCAGTTTTTTCTAAACAAATATATATTTTTTTTTGTGATAAAAACTTATTTAGTTTACTACCGAATATAGATAAAATATCGATAAGTCGTAATATAAATTTTGTGTGGATCGGGAGTATTTACAAGTTTTTTATCTTTTTTGTTTAGCTTGAATAATGATTTTTTTAAACAGACGATAAAAAAAATGACAAGTTATTCAAACAAGTGTTTCCACATTTTTTTTTTTTTTTTTTCGTTATCACGACACTCTCAAAATTATTGTTTGTAATTAAGTCTTTTCATTTTCTCGAGAATCATGCAGTGGCCGCACTATATATCACAAAAACCAATTAGATTTTGTAACTCGAGTCTATTAGTACCCAACATTTTTCAGTTTTTA